>BSBM01000233.1:1373750-2747500 GCA_027924585.1 Larix kaempferi | reverse complement strand
GAGTAGAGTTGCGCCGTTGATTTGTTGAGTGAGTCGTGAGCATATCGTCTCGGCTAGAGAAGCGATTTGGGCTTCTTGATACTGAGCACAACAGAGTTGGATTGTGGTCTTGTAGTGGATAGGGAGGCCGAGCAAAGAAACTCTGAGAGGAGCCAATGCCTCCCAAATCTGTGAGTACCGAGCCCTAACTAGTTTCCCATTGAGCTTGAATTGTGGATTAATGAGTCTGAATGCAGTGAATTTTGGATTAATGAGTCTTAACCAGAGTGCACGGGGGCTTCACTAGAAGACAATATAATACCACGTTCATTCATATTGCGGTATTAAATATTCATGAAAACCTAAAAATTATATTGCTTATATATTAAGGGGCAAAGGGTTTTTTTAATTTAATGTAACAATACAAAAATACTTTGGGGTCTTTTTTATATGGGCGGGCTGATAAATATCTTCCAAATGGAGATGGTGAGATCATGGCCGGATGATAAATCAGGTTGAGGCAAGGTTGGGGCTCACCAGTACATAGGGAAATTGCGTCTTGAGGCATGCTTGAGGCCAGGGGGTTTCATGGTCAAGTGGGTTTCCAGTCGATCATAGTCGAGATACAATGGTCATTGATAGCCAATTGTTACCAATAGCACTCAGCCAGTAGTTACCAATAGCCTTGGGAGGCTCTAAGCCTCCACGTCCTATTATAGGCCCTCAATAGGCCTTGGGGGCTTGAATACCCAACCACTCGTGCCTATTACAGGCCTTGGGAGGTTTAGTCAACCTCCTAGAGCTTGTTATAGGCCCTGGGGGCTTGGATACCTAGCCCACAATAGGCTTAGTTAGAAATTGGGGAACTACAACATGCAATCTAAATGTTGTACTATGTGCATTGGCTCTAGTGACATACAAGAAGTGATCTCCTGTCTCTTCATTAGACCATTAGATGTTGCAAATCATAATGATATGTGGTTGAGTAATTGCATTGTGGGTGAAGTAATGCGCATCCACAATATACATCGAAAGAAGAAAGGTGCATTATAGAATGCATGTGGGATCATAAGAGGGGTATCATATCAATATACTAGGTAGAAATATAAAGGGGTATAAAAATGTTAATGAAAAACTTGATACATACAATATCTAGTGAAAATAGGGGTTTTTTTAAATTGGGAAGGCATATTGCGAGGAGGTTATAAAAAAAAAATTTGGAAGATATTTTCCAATATTTAGTGAAATTAGGGGTATTGTTTCATATGCCACGAACGAATGTGCTATGATAGCAGTTTATTGAGTGAAGCCCCCGTGCCAGAGTGTTTGTCCTTGGGACACTACTTTAGTAGGACATTAACCATTGCTAATTGGTAGAACCATTCCTAGGTTCGATCATATTGTATCATTGTGTGTTTATAAAAGATTGCTCTTCCACTACTGCGGGTAACTATTTGTCCTGGAAGCTACGGGTTTTGCAAGGTTTAAGGATGAATCACTACTACAACATGCATATTCGGCCAGTATGCATGGGTAATCAAAATCATATCTTTCATACTCCCCATGATATATAAAAAAAGGTTAAAAGCATAATAAAATTAATCCGTTCTATAACTCCAACAACCCGTCGAAGACATGTCCATAATCAGTATCGAGTGTAGGTGAATTCCTGAGACACCCAAGAGGTGAATACTTACTACATAGGGAGGTTGATACTCAGTATTATCAATCTGAGTGAGGTACTTCAACAACACTAAGCATTGATCACCAACCTGCCATCCCCTGGGTAGATAATTGTAACGTCCCCTTCTCCTTAGAACAACAGGGAAGGAAACATTAACAACATACCGGGCTTTTGTAAATTTAGCCCCAATAATTTTTTTTTGCACATAAATAACTAACATTTAAAACTTCTATATGCAGATTCGTTTCAATATAAACACAACGGAATGAACATGCTAACAAGCACTCAAACGGACAGTAATTGCAATCATATCAATCACAGCAAGGAATGATTCAACATACAGAGACCCAATCTCATTCGTATGCCATGCATGGATTCTATATTAATTCATTTCATTAAACATGGGCAACTTAATATATTGCAGAATGCAAAAAGGAATAATTTATAATCCACAGAACACTTATCTTGAGAAGATGATGTCCAACGACTGGCTACGTGAGAGCAACGTTCCACCCAACCATAGATCTCTGTCCAGCCTGTATTCTTTCAGCTGAGAGATCACCCCCGAGCTGGGCTGTGTATCCACTAAGGAGGAACTAGATGGCTCACTCACAGTCAGGGTTTCACTCAAACAGCCATGCTAAGCCAACATACGGTTGGGTTTCTCAAGCATGTAATAGGAGATGGAGGAGGATGCTAGTCCACTAAGCTCAATCCCAGAGCCACATACTCTTCAAGCTAGACTCAGCAATCCCATCCTCTGCTCATACATCCACAACTGGATTTCTCACAACTCTGTCACAAACAACCCAAATCCGTCACTGATTTTCTGGGCCATTAAAACTGGGTTTTCCCATGGCTTTTGGGGTAGCTATTGCTCCCAAATTCGCCCCAAGGTTCCTACCAATGGATCCCCCATTGGATTTCTCTGTCCAATACCAAATCGGGACGTTTTTGGCTTCCAAAAACGTGGGTTCTCTCACAGTCGCGATTTCTGGTTTTCTCACTGTTGGGAGCTCGTTTTTCGGTGGAGAAAGATGTCCCATACTTCCACAATGGAATGGGGATAAGGATGGAGCAACCCCCAAGATGTAGAGTGACTTGTGGGACAAGTCAAAAGAGCCCATACCTTCCCATACGAATTTCAGGGCTTCCCATACTCCATCAAAGTCATTGACTTAATTCTTCAACCACTCTCTTACAACAGGAATAAATGTCATCTAGAAAGGTCAAATGGGTTCTCATAAAGACATATGGCAACCTATGGTTTACTCCCATAGCCCCCTCACCACTCCCTAGTGGATACACGTGGCCCCTTCTCATTCGTTGCCTCCGTAGCCAGCTTTGGTATTTTATATTGCATGATGTCTAATTTACATCCTATTACAATTTCCATGGCTTAAGAGCACATGGTATCGAAATATCAAATACTTGCCCTTTAAATAAAATTCAGGCTTTTACTAGCGGGGCCTTGGCCTTGAGCTCCACGCTAGGAAAACATACATCACATGTACACTTATTTACATTAAAGGCTAATATATCCTAAGGGTTGAATTGGGGGTATTACATTCCCCTCCCCCTTAGAACAACACCGTCCTCGGTGTTCCAAGACTTAGGCGTACATATACAATTTACACATGTCCAAAACTTCAAAAACTTCGCAGATCTTCCCTGCATTTTGTTCTTTTACTTTGATCTTTCATGACCAAGTCCTTTGATTTTCACAAGCTGCTCCTGTTGATTCGGGTCTTCCAGCTCGTCCACAAGTCTGAAAACTTTATGGCTGCTACCTTCTTGAGGTTCTCTTGTTGGGCAGTTACGGAGGCAATGATCCCCTCCACACTTCCAACACTTCACTGGTTGCTTCATCTTTACCTGCTCGATTTCCTTTGAGTCTTCCCACCTGGAGCGTCTCTTAATCGGACGATTGGATGAATGCTTCTTCATTGATCCACTTTTCTTTCCCTTGCTGATTGATTTCATAATTCTTTTTACCTCTTTCTGCAGACGAAGAGTGTCCTGCAAGACCTTGTGGTTCATCTCGTTCTGCTGCTTTTGCATCTTGAGCATCTCTCCAAGATTTTCTTGGGTCTTGGCAATTGTTTGAAGAAGACTTCCAGCCAATCCCGATAGCCCTTGGTCTGCCGCCATGGTCAATGGAAACAACGGACCACACTTTGCTCCACAACATCAAATAACCTTGTAGGTTTGGCCAGCACACAGGCTGCTCCAAATCATCAACCATCTCGCATGTTTGGCCAGCACGCAGGCTGCTCCAAATCATCAACAATCTCGCATGTTTGGCCAGCACGCAGGCTGCTCCAAATCATCAACAATCTCGCATGTTTGGCCAGCACGCAGGCTGCTCCAAATCATTAATAATCTCGCTCAACCAGCCACTTTCTGGATTTACCAAGCAACTTTTAGTTCTTTCAGGGTCCTTGCTTCCTGTATTGACCAAGGTTTCCAACAAAGAAACAATAATGCATCAGCTCACTGATACAAGCTTTATGCTTGAAACCTTCATTATCTCAAATAAGAAATGAATGAAAATGAATACTTATCTGTACTATGCATTTCCTCTCTGGTCCACAGGGTCCTGCTTTTACTTTATAAGCCTTGGGATCCTCCTGCGGACTAAGATGTTTGGCCAGCACGCAGGCTGTTCCAAATCATCAATTAATCAATGCCCTACCAGTACACCTTCACGCCGACTGGGTTTACCAAGCATTTGGTGGTGCCCAACCAGTCCCATACCTGGTTGGCCCTCTCCATTTCCGAGCCAGCACATACGTCTGGGTCATCGACCAATGGAAGGTAACTGCGCCACCGACCATTACAGGTCAAGGCTCCACTACTCTTGCCTTAGGCTTGCATTAGCCTTTCGCGGTATCACAATCCCTCAATGCGCATAACAATTCTTCACCCACACAAGGGTGGCACTTCTTCTCTTATGTAAGCCGGCGGTTCCATTTAGGAATTCTTTAGGTAACTTTCTTAACTGCAGGCTATCATGGCCCCATGATACCCACTCACCCTATGCAAGGGTTACCACTGCTTATACAATCTTCTTGAGTACTATTTTCTTCACTTTTCTCTTTCAGGTGCAACACTTAGTTTCATATGTATAATCTGTCAACACAAAATGGATAGCGAGCTCATTAGTATCGCTGCCCTAGAATTGTAAACATATTTCATAACATCCACTATCCAACCTTGAAACACCAGGAATGCGTCCATTCCCTTAAGGCGTAGTCAATGTTGGCATCCCTAACATAACTCAGCACCAGAAAGGCGTGCACTCCTTACTGATGTGAACTATGAAGGTCCTAATCATACTTCAAATAGTCTTTCATGAAGGAAATAAAATCAAAACATGCTCTGCATATTAACTCTAATAATTAGATATATATATATATCATTCAGGGTTTATGGAAAACTTATCCATTTTGCAGATGTTATTTCTCTTCTTTAATGAGGAATGGAGGCTCCTTCTCTGAGTTGACAGCCCCTCGGTTTGCCATCCCAATTCCTTTTGATGTTACATATCCTTCATATGTCTTACTAACATAACCTTTACCATCTCACTCATATTGTTTACCAATCATGCAGTGCAGATGAAACATTAATAATGTCTTATGGCATTCCACCTGGAACCCATTTTCAAGTCATGGAATCCCTTCCCATGAAGTTTGGCTTTTGCAGGACCTCTGTCATGGTCTTATTGCAATGTGTCTTCCTGGCACACTTATTAAACAGCCAAACAGTTAGCAACATTTAATCAATACAATTCAAATCCGATTATTCCATAACCAATCCATGGCACTAATAATTAAATTCAGTATGCATTTGCAACTCTGTCTACTACAGAAATTGGTTTTCTTATCCATGAGGCTATCCTCATATTGTTTGGCTCTTGTAAGTGACACCACTCTACCCGTTATGGTCTTATGCCTGCTGCCATACATGAGCATCCACTTACAGCATGTCCTCAGAACTTAGAGCTCTCATCCATGAGAACCTTCTCATAACCTTTGGCTTCTGCATGGGGTAGATTCCGGCCTCTACTATGGACTTATCCTCACAGCCATATGTAAGACCTTCCTACCGGAAACTAAAACTTTAATCAGCCAAACATGTCATGAGTATCTATGCATATTATCATTTCATTGCCACAACAATTACTGAGGTGATCTCATAATTATAATGCTCAATAATTCAAACACCTTCAGCTGTTACATTTGAAATGCAATGAAATATTTACACTTCTATATATGCATCCTTATCACAATATAATTTCAAGACATAGTCACCATATCCATGCAACTTAAATAAATCGTAAATACTCATTATTCCACAGTCATATCATTCATACAATTATGTCCTTCCACAAAGTATTCTAGCAGCCCATCGATCATGATTGGGCTCTTCATGCACTTACTATTTTGCATTCACAACAACTCATGAAATGATCCTAGAATTATCATCAATTCATCATTTCATTCATTATTTATTTTGCAATAACATATGCATCATCCCTATGCATTCATACAATGCATCACAAGATTTATAAAATCTCTTAATGCACATCTACTCAATGCTACCTTGCATTGTTTCATGAGTACTATGCATTCAAGCATATTATGATCCAGACATGACTATCTCATATAACTTGCACTATCATAATCAGGACCACCAGTCTTTACTTGGTTTGGTTATTAAGCACATAACCAACATACACATGACATGATATAAATTCATATGAATGCATTGAGATTTCTAAGTAGTCATAGGGTGTAAGGATCATTTCCTTCACTTACCCACACCTCACCAAGATTGGTAGGTTAACAGTCCCAATCAGTATTCAATATCACATGCAAACTATCTCAACATAGCTCAAACATAGTTGAAGGGATCTTACCAAATCCTCTTTCAACATTCATGCAATTTGGCACCAATAATCATTACCTACATGGCTACCATTAACATCGCCTGATGTTACCTGATCAGTTGGCCTCTTACCAAAGCTGCTCAGTCCTTTTGCCAACTTTATGATCATAGATTTGTTGGCTTCATGCAACAACATCCTCAGCACATTTAGCCATGCTCTTTGTTATCTTTGGTTCTACAACCAATACCAACATCAATAATGATTATCAGCCACAATATTCTCCATTAGTGATTTATTGCATATCCAGACTTCATTATTCTACCAATATGAAATATCTCATTTATGCACAAGCATTTCCATATGCACTATGCAATGTTGTTAAGATGTCATCTAGTGCATATACATCTATGTAATCCCTTACATTTTTAACATTTTTATGCCATATGACAATTTCATAATTATAAGTATGATAACAAACAGGGGTTTAAGGAATTATTCCCTTTTCGATCCATCCTCGTATCATGGAATTTCTCTTCCATCTCATGCAATTGTAGAAATTGCCCACATTGACAACAAAATTTGTTTGTCAAAACAGCCGCTGGCACTCTTCTGCACTAAATAACCATGATATCTGTAGACCTCATTCAAAATCTGGTCATGCATCATTGTTCCCTGCTGGACAAGATTTCCAATGCCTGTCTTCATGCTCCATTCCGACATCAGGTGCGGAAACTGCATCCCTTCAAAAATGACAACTTTCACTCCAGTTCTGCACATTTTACACAGTTGCATTTCGGTCCCGAATGCCAACTTTAGCCACCTGTGGAAGAAAATCTATGAGGAATCACAAAAACTTATCTATCGGGCGAAGTTAGTCCATATAACAAGGAATACTCAGCAATTCACGGATTTCAATTCCGATGCACCATTCATCTTCTATGAATTTCTGGATTTCACTACTTCTCACTTTTCACATTTTCCCAAAATTCCAAATTCTGGGCCAAAACGGCTATCTCCCAAACGGTGCATTTCTGGAAAATCTTCGTCTAACGGAAGTTGTCCGTATTAATGAGAATTTGAAATGTCTAGTTCAGTAAAATTTCTGATTCCCACATCTAGGGTCACTTTTACTGCCCACAAGCTTTTCAAAATCCCGAAAAAGTGGCCCGGAACAGTGCTTTTTGGCCTTCTTGCTCACCCCGACTCCACATCCTTTGGAGTTTGGCTCCAAGATTCTGAACTTAACATCGTGCCTGCTTCATAGCCACGCCTGATCAATTTCAGCTCAATCCGACCTTCTGTCAAGCCTTGGGACTTTGTCCTTCAAAAGTCACTATTCCCCTTTTCCTGTCAAATTGGAGTGTCATGGGCTCGGGGTCTTCACTGGTTCTTTCATGGCCCTCGTCAATAGCCTCCGAGCCCCACAGGAATCATCGCATTCTGAGTTCGGATGCTCCTGCTATCAAAAAATCAAGTTTTAGGGCGCGCGGAGCCCCACTGGTTTTTTTTTTTTTTTTTTTTTCGGGCGCGCGGGCCGGTTCTCCGAACGCTTCCGCAATGCGGAGCAGTTCGGCGAACGCTTCCGCAATTGCGGAGCAGTTCGTCAAACGCTTCCGCAATTGCGGAGCAGTTCGGCGAATGCTTCCGCAATGGCAGAGCGATTCGCTGAATTCTCCCGCAACTGCGGAGCCATTCGGCGAATGCTCCCGCAACTGCGGAGCCATTCGGCGAAGGCTTCCGTTGCGGAGCCATTCGGCGAATGCTCCCGCAATTGCGGAGCCATTCGGCGAAGGCTTCCGCCGTTTCGGAAGACTTTCCCGAATCCTTCCGCGATTTCGGAGCCCTTCGTGGAATTCTTCCACCGTTTCGGAAGACTTTCGGAACCGTTCGCGAAATCCTTCCGCTGTTTCGGAAGACTTTCCCGAACTCTTCCGCAGTTGCGGAACCGTTCGCGGAATCCTTCCGCTGTTTCGGAAGACTTTCCCGAACTCTTCCGCAGTTGCGGAACCATTCGCGGAATCCTTCCGCAATTTCGGAAGACTTTCCCGAACTCTTCCGCAGTTGCGGAACCGTTCGCGGAATCCTTCCGCAGTTTCGGAAGACTTTCCCGAACTCTTCCGAAACAAACTTTAAACAAAATTTTCGAAAACACTTAGAAAATTTTTCTTCTTTTTCGGAGCAGTTTGCCGAATTTTTCCGCGTTGCGGGACAACTCGCGGAATCCTTCCGCAAATTTCGGAAGAGAATTCCTTCCGAAAATTTCGGAAGGGAATTCCTTCCGTAAATTTCGGGGCGACTTCCCGAATTCCTCCGCGTTGCGGAAAACTTCGCGGAATGCTTCCGCAGTTTCGGGGCAATTCACCGAATGCTTCCGCAGTTTCGGAAGACATTCGGGAATTCTCCCCGAAACAATCTTAAACGAATTTTCAAAAACACTTAGGAAATTTTAACAAACAGAAATCATTATTTTTGCCACAACACAGTATTCCAAGAAACGAAAATTGCACTTCTTAAGCATGAAACAGCAATTCAAAACAGCATAAGATGGCAGAGGTTGCCCATGTTCCTTTCTCTATTTCATAGAAAGCACTCAATGCAATCAAATGCAAGCAATTTGCAAAAATCCCCAACAGTGATGCGATCTTAAGGTTTCTCTAATGCATTTTTGTTTCAAATACAAAATGCATGAACACACAATATGCATTTCAGTTCCAAATATAAAATGCACACACACAATGACTTGTATTTCTGTGAAGGGCCCAACAGCCGTAGGGTTGAACCTAGAGCTCTGATACCACTCTGTAACGTCCCCTTCTCCTTAGAACAACAGGGAAGGAAACATTAACAACATACCGGGCTTTTGTAAATTTAGCCCCAATAATTTTTTTTTGCACATAAATAACTAACATTTAAAACTTCTATATGCAGATTCGTTTCAATATAAACACAGCGGAATGAACATGCTAACAAGCACTCAAACGGACAGTAATTGCAATCATATCAATCACAGCAAGGAATGATTCAACATACAGAGACCCAATCTCATTCGTATGCCATGCATGGATTCTATATTAATTCATTTCATTAAACATGGGCAACTTAATATATTGCAGAATGCAAAAAGGAATAATTTATAATCCACAGAACACTTATCTTGAGAAGATGATGTCCAACGACTGGCTACGTGAGAGCAACGTTCCACCCAACCATAGATCTCTGTCCAGCCTGTATTCTTTCAACTGAGAGATCACCCCCGAGCTGGGCTGTGTATCCACTAAGGAGGAACTAGATGGCTCACTCACAGTCAGGGTTTCACTCAAACAGCCATGCTAAGCCAACACACGGTTGGGTTTCTCAAGCATGTAATAGGAGATGGAGGAGGATGCTAGTCCACTAAGCTCAATCCCAGAGCCACATACTCTTCAAGCTAGACTCAGCAATCCCATCCTCTGCTCATACATCCACAACTGGATTTCTCACAACTCTGTCACAAACAACCCAAATCCGTCACTGATTTTCTGGGCCATTAAAACTGGGTTTTCCCATGGCTTTTGGGGTAGCTATTGCTTCCAAATTCGCCCCAAGGTTCCTACCAATGGATCCCCCATTGGATTTCTCTGTCCAATACCAAATCGGGACGTTTTTGGCTTCCAAAAACGTGGGTTCTCTCACAGTCGCGATTTCTGGTTTTCTCACTGTTGGGAGCTCGTTTTTCGGTGGAGAAAGATGTCCCATACTTCCACAATGGAATGGGGATAAGGATGGAGCAACCCCCAAGATGTAGAGTGACTTGTGGGACAAGTCAAAAGAGCCCATACCTTCCCATACGAATTTCAGGGCTGCCCATACTCCATCAAAGTCATTGACTTAATTCTTCAACCACTCTCTTACAACAGGAATAAATGTCATCTAGAAAGGTCAAATGGGTTCTCATAAAGACATATGGCAACCTATGGTTTACTCCCATAGCCCCCTCACCACTCCCTAGTGGATACACGTGGCCCCTTCTCATTCGTTGCCTCCGTAGCCAGCTTTGGTATTTTATATTGCATGATGTCTAATTTACATCCTATTACAATTTCCATGGCTTAAGAGCACATGGTATCGAAATATCAAATACTTGCCCTTTAAATAAAATTCGGGCTTTTACTAGCGGGGCCTTGGCCTTGAGCTCCACGCTAGGAAAACATACATCACATGTACACTTATTTACATTAAAGGCTAATATATCCTAAGGGTCGAATTGGGGGTATTACAATAATACTTAGCTTGAACCTACCTTGGTATTTACCTCTTAAAATTCTATCTAATTGGCCCTCACAGATCGATGCAGGGATTGCGTATCGATGGTGGTATTCATTCTCTTCATCATTCCGATATTTACTGTGAATTTTGACACAAAAAACCATCAGAATGGAATAAATTGGAAATCGATCCTCATAAATATGCTAGGCCTGAGATTCCTTGAAGTGCATTGCAGTTCAATATTAGTAGTTTTCTATGCAAAAATAAGTGTTTCTCTTTATTTCTCTCATCACTTACACTTGCAAATATTCTCTTTCTTTTTTTTAGCTTCCAGATGTAGTCTAGGGTTACCAAGCCTTGACTAATTTAATACTCAGAGGCTTTAATGCAACCTATCTCCTGCAAAATTTGAACCTTGCATAAATTATGACTTCTGTCAACAGTAATTTGGGGGAAATCATCCATGTTCCTAGATGCATGCAAGACATGGTACCTAGATACCACCATGCAAAGAGCCTCACCATCCCCGATGCATTGCCATCACAGCGAGCTGACTGTTGACTTTACTCTAAAGTCTTATGTAATGAACAATTAATTCATGTTCCAATATCATGAACCATTTGTCAATACATCATGTTCTGATGAAGTTTTCAGGGTATAAATTAACTCTTGCATGGAGCATATGGGGGGTGTCAAACAAAATTGTCACTCGATTATAAGTGTTCTAATACAATGCATTGAGAGAATCCACTCGACCTTGAGGTGTCCACCAATCGATAGATATTATGTTTTAGTTAGGTTTCATTAAACATCGGGCCTCCTCCGAGTCTAGTCCTAATCTTAGCTCACAAGCTATATACCTCACTTTATTGTTCGGGGACATTGACTATCGCTGGATTATTCTTATCCCTACCCAATCTATATAGAATGTCAAACTAGAAGGATCAATCATTAAGCCTCTGTCACTCACTAAACATGTTGGTTTTGTCTAGAAACCTTCCCAACAAGCCTTGATGATTGCTCAAGTTCTACTAGTGTATGAGCCACCTACTCAACTATTTTCACAAGACATGCCTTATAAAAGGATAAAAAAAATCAAAGTATATCATATATCCATAAATCCATAGATCCATAAATCCATAGATCATCCATAAATCCATAGATCGTGACACATTCCCTAGGGAAGGAAATTTCCATGATTAACATATGGGATAGATCTTGAGCTTTAGGTCACCAAGGATGTTCCTCTAGGACTATGGTAAGCTTCAAATCTAAAAACTAGGGTTTTAAGATAACAACATCATTTCTATGGTTGGTTGACTATGCATAGGGCCTCAGAGCATGACATAATCCTTCTAAAAGAGTTTTCAACCAAGGAATGTCATTTGGGACCCATGGGATGCCTTTAATTCTAATTTCATTTCTCCTTGGGGTAGTATAGATGGCTCGTTTCTCCTACATCGCAAATTGTTGGCTAATCGTTTCTCCTTGGGGTTGCTTCTCTTTTTAAAAGGTGGAGTGTCCAAATTCTACTACATTTCCAGTTCTCTATTACATGGCTTTAAGTTTATATTTTTGCTATTGGTGGGGCCATTTGGAAAACATGAAAGTGCTGCAAATATCTCAAGTTAAGTGATAGTGAGGGTCGAGTTTCTCCTTGGTGGATGATAATAACAAAAAATCACAGTACCATATGCTTAGGTTACTCATTGCTTTCAAATCTGTGTGAAGAAGATATCTCCACTAGACATTTCTAGTAATTTTTTAGTGCTGAAGTGGTCTCCTATAGTAGCACATTGAGAATGAAAGGAAACAACACCTACAACAGTCCCATTGTTATGATTACATCAGCTACTGTTTGAGAGAAGTCGTGGATCACTTATAGACTTGATAAGTTGTCTTGCATAATTCTTCCAATTAACTGAACATGGCAGGTCACCAATTACTTATAATCATCATTTCTAAGCATGTACACCATTTTCTAATTAAATGTTCAGATCTGGTGCATTTCTTTAAAGTCTTTTCCTAGTGTTAGATTGTTGTGCTATGGAAGTTTAATATCTTAACAAATGGCATACATTCCCACATGAGAACATGCAATGAAACCATTACACATCAAAATCCTATGTTTCCAAACCACTAAGTATCTACAACAGTTAGATAACAAAGTGTTTAAAGAATATCCAAGTCTGATTTATCAGCAGTCGGTTACAATATAGTTGGGTGTAATATGAAAAGCAATTAAAGTCAAGAACAATCATTTAAACTTAATGTTCATATTGGATAGACAGACATCTGGCTGAACAGTGGTGTGGGTGATATCCTTAATCTATTTTCTAGATTTGACCTTGTTAAATGGTGCCAAGTTATATGGTAAATCACAGTGGGATGCTTCTACTTAGTTTTCCGCTGAAAATTCTTCACACTCAACTGATCAATATACTTGAAGAAGATCCTATCACCTACAGGACTTTGGGTGATGTTCTACAAGTATTCCTTATGAATTTATCCTCCATTATATCCTGGATTATTTATGATAACAAGCTGCAAAATATGTAGGCATTTGCCAAATCCTATGTTGATGACCTCGTCGGGTGACAAACCCTGCTAGACCCCTGCGAAACCTGCCAAACTATTGTGTTCATGATCCCACCACCTGGAAGTAGCTATTGGATTTGGGAAGTCATAGGATATTCATCTCAATCGGAGAGAAAGCGACAAGACAGGCAGGCCAAATGGTATGCCCTAAACCCTACATTTGACTATCTATTTTCTAGGATAAATTTTATATATTGAAGGTTATTCTGCTTCCTTTGGATCCCAATAATTTTCATGCCTTAGAACATCTTATGTCATCCTTGTTTCAGTCTCTAGGGAAGATTCTCTACCCTAAAAAGGTCTCTCCTCTTCCTATTGCACCCTCTGACCAACACATTGTTTAGCTTCAGTTATTAGGTCAATGTTTCACTCCACTAAGGGAAGCATCAAGCATTCATTAGCTAGTTTCAGACTGATTACATTTTAACTATTTACATCTTTTAAGAGTTTATTGTGGATGATGGATTTCTGGTCATCCTCTTCAACAGCGTGAATCTCAAAATATATACTCCCTTCTACATCAACATAATAGGCTAGGACCTGTCCAAAATGGTAATTGGGTTTCCTCATATCCAAAAGATAGGTGAGTTTGTGGGTTTCATAGTGTGTGGTCTGTGCATCTGTCCTGGATAAACAAAAGGTTTATTGTCAATGTCGATAAAAATACTATACAAGCTGGAACTCATGCACTGGTCATTACACATATCATTATTTTTTTATGCTTCCTTTTCGGGCAGTGGAAACATCCTGAGCAGAGTTACCAAATATGGCATTTTTTCCACATTATTTACATGTATTTGGAAATATTGCATATTTCCACTGTAAAGAAGAAGCTATGCAACAACACAAATTTATTAGTGGATATTCCAATAGTATTGGCAAACAATTATTGGAAAAGTGGCCCCTAGGCCGCTCATGATCTTGAACATTCTTTATGAATGTATTGTTGTTTACACCCTTTAAAGTACCTCCCATTTTTTTTAGCCATTTGGTCTTCTTCACCTAGAACCTATATCAATTTATGTGCTCACCTCCGTGTTGTAATGGGGTGTTTTATAACCTTTCTTGGATCTACAAATAAAACACATCATTAATTTTAGCACTTGGGGAAGAGGATATTGCATCCTCATTGTCAACATTCATCCCAAACAAATCTTTAAGAGTGTTGTGATTAGTATTTGTTGAAAAGAAATGACTTGCAACAAAGTAGAGGCCTCATGAGTATTCCTTTAACAACTTTATTCAAAATGAACAATCCTCAAGAGTTACATCTATCATTTAGGCATCAACATCCTCGTCTTGGAATGAATGCTCCAAAACAGTTGGCCCATTATACTTGTACAATAGGAATTAACGCTATAAAACACATCTCAAATGAATGGATGCTCCAAAAAACATTTGATAGTTGTGTTTTTCATTGTCTAATAATATGCAAAATTCCCATTGTAGTGATGTCACTAGGATGCCAATATCTAAAGAAACCTCAACATTAATCTTGAGATGTAGATTCTTCCTTTGCTTTTCAAATTGTCTATTAGATGGGATTATCCATACATGGGATATCTCAAGGATGAGAGGACCACAACCAAATACACTAAAAATAATAGGAGGACAAAACTCTGTCATTTCTAAAATTTGATCATGAACTTCTATCATGATGACACTTATTGACTCAACATGTAGACTAAAAAACTCAATTGATACACCTACGTAGACTCTACACTGAATGCCTGCAATTCTTGAGGTTTTCATCTTTTGGTGACTATGCAAAATATCACAATGTCATACTTAGGCTTGCTAAGGTTTAAACAATGTCATGCATTTTACTCATTAGAAGTAGAAGAAAGCTATTGTTGGATTCATTTAATTTGAAAGAGTAGTTATAGTTTGAAAGAACTCTCTCCTTACCTTAGCTAGCATTCATTGAAAGGAAAGGCTTATTTGATTCATATTCATTTGCATGGTTTGAGTCAGTCATCACACCACACGTTGCACTTCCATCACCCGACTGAGTAATACAACCATTAAAATTTAACTCACTAACACAACACACTTTAACCTCGCTTGAGGATAAAAAGAATTTGGTAGTTAGGTAGGACACCGGGGATAGGCATCCAAATAATTCCCCCTTGTCATTTTCATCTGATACATAGTTGTTGTCCTCTAGGGTACTAAAATCCTCTAGTACTTATTGACACGGTCATTGACCAGTTTGTGGAGGGGCCTCCCATTTTTTCGGGGGTTAAACCGCGAGGATTGATTCCGGATGGTCTTTGTGGAATGATGCACTCCACTTAACGCCTAAGGCATATCGATCCATTTTCTTCCTTGTACTCTACCATATTGGTGATACAGGGGCAATAAGACAAAAGTGCCAAAAACCTTCTCTAACGTGTCATGAACGAGGTAGCTTAGTGACTTTTCTTCTAGGGCTCTTTTACCTAGGATCCCTTTCGGTAGAGGGATATCCTTCCATTATTGGTCTCTCATTTCGTATTGTTCAACTTGGATTTCATCACCTTGCAAAGGATACGATTTGTCGAGGTCTCCATCTCCTAGTTAGGAAGTTTGCTTGCTACTTCTCCTTTTTAGAGGGTTTTTTTCTTTTTAGTGTTGCTTGTTGGCATTCTAGCCACTTGTGTTTCATCTCGTTTACTATGACACCAATCCCAGTACAGTTTTTTGAGCTTTCTTTTTTGGCCTGTGAGTTTTGTCTTTTCCTAGCTCCCCTTCTGTACGCTCCGTTGCTTTAGGTTTTTTGAGTTCTTACACGGTCAGTTACCAATTATCTGATGATGTGTGATGTCCTCTTCTCCTAGGTCTTCGAGATGGTTGAGTTAGATGGTCTTCTCAAGGGACTGGACACCCCTTGATGGAGCCACTAACGCTTGACCTTAGGAGTAGTCTAGAGGAAAACGTGATCACATCATCCGTGTGGACTTTTCCTTTTACTATGATGATGGAATTTCAGGTTATATGGAACACTGGTACATTTGAGAGAGAGATGATTGGTTGTACCCCACCTTGGTTGATTGTCTTTTGGTCCTTTCATTTTGTTGATAATATTTTTGTGGTACCTTTCCTTTTACCTTTTGGGTTTTTTACTCATCTTGGGTTATCTTTTGATTTGTACCACCTTTTATGTTTTTGGTCTTGTGGGTACTATGGTAGTTTTTCCACATTTTAGGTACACCCCCTTTGTCCAATTTTTTATGAGCCTTTATACCCACTTCGTACCACCCTACAGACCTTAGTTAGGAATATTGCTTGCTATCATACCTTTTAGAGGTCCTATTTGAGTTACAAGAGGTAGTTACAAGTAGCTATTGCATATAAGAGGTAGTTACAAGGAGATATTGCATATATTTGACATTATTTGACCTTCCATCTCTTTGGCATGTCAAATAACAGGTAGTTACAAGGAGCTATTGCATATAAGAGGTAGTTACAAGGAGATATTGCATATATTTGACATTATTTGACCTTCCATCTCTTTGGCATGTCAAATAACAGGTAGTTACAAGGAGCTATTGCAATAAATATTTAACCTTATTTGTACCTTCCCCGCAATGGTTGATTTAATTTTGGTCCTTACACCCTGTTGTTTATTGGTCTTGTGGTACCTTGTCCTTTAATTTTGGTCCTTTCATTTTTTTGTGGTACCTTGCCTCTTACCTTTTGGGTCTTTTACTCATCTTGAGTTATCTTTTGATTTGTACCACCTTTTATGTTTTTTGTCTTATGGGTATAACTATGGTAGTTTGTCCACATTTGAGGTGGTACACCCCCTTAGTACCAAGGGTTATGAGTCTTTATACCCACTCTTTTCTTTTTGACTTGTACCTTATTGGTTGGTCCTTGTACCTTACTGGAGGCCGTGAGTCTCTTTGGCCTCAGTCTGTTGGCTGTCAGCTCATCTTTATTGTGATTGTACTGAGCCTTTTGAATATCATTGACTTTCTTTGATTGACTATACCATAGCCCAATCATCTCTCTCTCTGGTTTGTACTAAGGTCACTTGGTTCCTAGAGTTGGCTGGCCTCTAGTAAGAGGCATAGTCATTTCTGAAAGTAACTCTTCTGAGTATATTATAGGAAACGTCTACACCCAAGTAATCAAATATGTGTCGGAAAGACTTAAGTAATCAAATTGTTGGTAATCAAATATGTGGTAAATCATTTGTATTAAGTAGTTAAGACTTGTCTTGTCAGAAAAAATTGTTGGTAATAAAATATGTGTTGGTAAATATTTTTAAGAGTGGTGGAACTCCTCGATTGAACTTGTGAGGAAAATTATTTTGGAGAATAAGTGTCCTGACTATGGGACAACAACAAATATCTATTCCACAACATATGAGATATTCTAGGCACTAGGTGTGAAAATAATTATAAACCTTCAATTACCAAGTACTATAGTGATGAGTGACTTAATGAGAATCATGCAAATTCCATCATTTAATAGGATATATTAGGACAAAGCCATCCTTGAGAGGTGGAGAATGGATTTGTAGAGTTTCCCACTAAACTTAAGAGATTTAGATGTTACAACATGATAGGGACATGGGACTAAGAAGGTATATGATTAAAGGGCAACACATGGGGTAGCATACACGCTTTTACAATAAGTCATCACAAGGTTCCTTTCTTAGGTAAGATCATCCTTTTGTTACAAGAGGAATTGGTGCACATATGA
Source organism: Larix kaempferi (assembly GCA_027924585.1). Classification (NCBI taxonomy): domain Eukaryota; kingdom Viridiplantae; phylum Streptophyta; class Pinopsida; order Pinales; family Pinaceae; genus Larix; species Larix kaempferi. The sequence continues at coordinate 2,729,411 of BSBM01000233.1, read as the reverse complement.
GAATGTGGACACTTTGAAAAATAACCGCCTTGAATATAAGAGCAAGGTAAAAATGTTAGCCACACTACATGTCATCGATGATAACCTTCTGAAGATTATAGAAATAGATGCTTCAGACCTAGGATGGGGAGGAGTTTTAAAGTAGGTAAGAAAACCTAAAGAAGAGGAAATAATCCAGTTTGCATCAGGAACTTGGAATAAAACTGAGCAGAACTATGCCACTATCGATAAATAAATCCTTGCAGCACTGAGATGCATAGAGAAGTTTCAGATTCATTTGTTGAACCATGAATTTATCATAAGAACAGATTGCTCTAGTCTCCTATTTGTGCTAAACAACACAATAAAAAATGCAACTACAAAAGGAAAGTTTGCAAGATGGCAAGCATTGTTTTCCTATTATAACTATATTGTTGAGCACATTTCTCGGAAAGCAAATAGCATTCCTGACTTTTTAACAAGAGAATATTTGACACAGAAGTATGCTGTTAATTTTTAACAAGCGAGCCCCAAGTAAGCGAGTATAGAAGGTCGAAGCGGAATCCAGTGGGCCCATAACCCACAAGTAAACATGGGAATCTCTGCTTGGACCGAAGGAAAACATCAGATCTATAATAGTAATGATAATATGAGTTGGTTGGATTATATGCAGACATGGAAACTAGGTGGGAGTTGAGACATACTGTAGTATTAGATGCTAACTTACAGGGATTTGATGCTTTTATTATACTAGTGCCAGAACTCAGAAGAATGCCTATGGGATCCAATATTGTGCCAGAGATGATTTACAACAACTCCCTGAGAAAAGCAGCTGATGCAAGAAATTGGTTAACACGACTCTACCATGATCTTAACTTAATCACGATAGAGATCTCTACACATCACCCCAGGATACAACTAGACCATCAATACTACTGTATTAATCGGATACATTCTTTGAAAGCATGGCCACATCAAGACGCTAGTCTCCGGTTTCCAAGTACTACCCACACTTATGAAAAATATAAAAAAATTATGGTGGGATTTCTTGAGAAAAGAAAATACAGATAGAACATATTATACCATGCTAAAGTTTGGACTTCAAGGTACACATATCCATGAGGATCCTCCATTCTATGAACCTGATTGGATGAGAGACTGGTGGCATTCATTCGGCATCAACCTGACAGCATTAGAACCAGCTGTTATTTATAATCTAAAACAGGACGTTGGAGAATCTCTCAAACAAGTCAAAGATATTTTGCAGACAAAGATTACTGAGGATCAAATCCTTGAGTACTACATTCAAAAGAAGAACAATGGCTTTTCAAAACCCACATAGAAGTCCACATGCATCAGAATAGACGCGTGGTCCTGAGGTCTCTTTATTCAAAAGCATGGGATACTGAATCCAATGTCTTTCAAGAATTATATGGTCCCCCATACTCCGATGATTTGTAAATATCTCAAAAGTATTTGGCTATGAGTGGGGCCTGTCCATTCAGATTGTCATAATAAGATTCCATTCGGCTAAGAGAGTGGACCTGTCCTCTCTAAGTTTTAGGTAGAGAACCATTTGAGGCATTCGAGTTTGGTCTCTCTATGCTCTGTGTCTGAGTCTGAGAAAAGGTGAATGCTCTGCAAGTAGCCTTTGTCGTATTAGATTGCAACAAAAACCTTGTCTCTCCTTAAGTCTAGCGTTTGTTAGGAAAAGGAATAACAGGAGTATGCTTTGTAGCTGGCCCTCGTGGTATCAGATCGCTCCATAAACCTGATACTTCCTTCAGTATAAATCTTGAGTTTGTATCTGTCCGAGGAATTATGCTCTGTCTGTATTTCGGTTTAGATTTTGAATAAGATTATACAAGTTTCACAACATTATATAAAATATTGTTTTTGAAGATTTGTGAACACTTATTAACCACCTCAAATATCTTAGTTTTGAAAGTCATAAAAAATTTTAGAAGTTTTCCATAATGGTTAGTTATTTTTATTTTATATTATTACTGCTAAATATAAATATCTTACTAAATGTGAGTGTAATTCAATTACCGAAGTGATGAACCCAAACTGATGGGATGGGAGAAACTATAGGGCCATGACGACAAAGAAAGTTAGATGGTGTGATATGGGACTCAAAACCCAAAGGAGCAATAAAAGACAGCTCATAATTGCATGAATTTCTACTCCTAAGAAAGATAAAGTAATCCTCTTCCTCATCACTTGAATGCCTACATTTTGAGAAAGGGAATGCGGTACAAGTCACCTTATAAAAGGCGCTACACGACACATTTTAAGAGGTGCTATGCCTTGCAGTCCTATCTAAAAAAATTCCCATGGTGAAGGTAGAACCAAACAGGTATTTGTCATATCTGTCTTCCTCAAGCAAGGGGAGTTTAGGAAGGCTAGAGGAAAGTGAGACATCTAGTAGGTCTGTAAGAGTTTTATCAACTAGATGTCAAAAGACCAGAAGAAAATTCCATAAATGCATGGATTTTTTTTGGGCTCAAGGGGGGTCATGTTCCTATGATGATGAGACAATAGCTGACGTCGAGGTGCCCTTGAGGTACATACATTTAGTGAAACAATGGGTACCCAAGGATCTTCCTTAACCGAACACAGATTTTTGTGTGAACGAGAAGATATATCGAATTGCACCATCGTCATTACATGGTTTGGGGTTGTTTTGCATGGATGGCATAATGGTTCGTTACGACACATGTACAGAATTGATGGAGTATGTTGGAACCTGTTACAACTACAAAGATTGGATGCGCCTAGTCCAATATGCACAAAGTATGCATAGATATGGATTGTCAGCAAACTATTTACAGTTGAAAGACAAAGATCAAAATAAAGGAGCAGCGTTGTACATTGACGAAAGGCCAAAGGCCATGAGGAATATTGCGGGTTTATAAACAGTACACAACCATGGTCTACAATTAAGAAACCAAACTGGGAATTTGAGGGACGTGAAGGAAACTGTGTTTTTGTATGTGCCATTAAATCAATATCTGCAGGGGAAGAGTTGCTTATTAATTACAATTTGAATCAAGTAGATATAAACACAGTTACTATGGGAGTGGTACATATAACAATTTACCCAACCTTTTATTAATGAATTTAACATCTTAAGGATTTTTCGTTAGTTTATTTCGTTTAAATTTTCCATATTTACTTCGCAGGCTAGTAATCGGGAAAAATCCCAGCCACCAGATGGTCAGAGGAGTACATCTTCCTCGAGGGAGCATGTATACATCTTTGTAATAGTAAAAATATAATAAGAAAAAAGAGTTTTTTTTTGCTTTGTTTTTTCATTAGTATATTGGTTTGGTTTATATAATGTTATCTATATTTGATGCAGAACGTTGATCGGCAAAGCCACCCGAATGTTCATCAAATGACAACAGCCTCAGGGCAACAGGTAAACCTGATTGTAATTGTACAATTTAAATATGTGACAATGTTTTCTCATTATATTAATGTTTCAATGAATATTTTGGTTTCGTTTACGTAATTTTCTCTATGTTTTTTATGCAGGCCAGTTCTGTAAGGGTCACAGTAGATCATACCACACCTTCCTCGATGCAACAGGTATACATCTTTGTAATAGTAAAAATATAATATGAATAATAGTTTTTTTTTCCTATGTTTTTTCATGAATAGTTTTGGATTCGTTTAGGTGATTTTCTCTATGTTTTTTATTTAGGGTTCTATAAGGGGCAGCTCCCAGCTATTAGTAGATCGGGGCAAGTCACCTATGACCATTGATCTGATGAGTGGATCACGATCCTCGAGGTTGCAGGTATAATTCATTGGAATTGTACCAATATAATACGTAGCATAATGTTTATTTTGTTATGTATTTTTCGTGTGTATATTGGTTTTGTTATGATAATGTTTTCTACTTATTTTTTGTAGGGGCCCGATGATCGGGGCAAATCCATAGCTGTGGATCAGACGACACCATCGTCTAGGAATCAAGTAAACCTAGTTGTAATTTTAGGAATCTATCATGATAGATATGATATGTTTTGTTAATATAATTTTAGGAATCTATCATGATAGAAATGAGTAGTGTTTTATATATTTTTGTTGCAGACCAGTGAATCGCTGTATGAAACAACATCGAATCAATATTCAATAGATCCTGAAGTGGCTGAGATGTTTAATGATCTCGAAATAATTGGTGAAGCTACATACCCATTTAAGGTGATAGACAAAATCTTGAGTAGATTTAGTGCAGAAATCGTTTCTCTGCTATTCAAGGTTCCGCGAACAGACCAGATTATAGCCAGGATTGAATTGTTGGAACGAAGATCTGAAGCCTTGCGAGTAAGTTGAGGAATCTTGAATCATAAAATAATTCATTTATAACTTTATAATTTTCACTTTTATATGATAGTACTGAACGTATAAAATTTGGTTTGTATTTACAGAATTATCTGAGACCACACAATAGTGGTCAAGGCGGTGTTGGCCCCAGTGAGGATCGGGGAGAGACGTCACATCATGATAAAACGACTCCACGTGCATCGACTCATTCGCCATTGTTTTCAACTGAACTATCGGAAACACCTTCCGAAACACCACGGAACCCAACTATGAGCGCACCACCCGCTAGTGACCGACGCACACCAAATCGTCCAAAAGAAGGGGTCGACACCGAGCCTCCTAGTAATATTGATATCGTCGAAGCTGCATTTCTAGGATCTTCCCATGTCACTAGCACGGGAACAATCGAGGCAACATTTTTGGTGGCCGAAGATATTGTCCCAATAAAGATAGAGAAGATCTCAGGTAATTAATATACGTTGATCAAGTTAGTGTTTATAATTTCATCGTAATATACCGATAAAACATTTTTTTTCAACTAATTATGATCATGGCATGATCATTTTGCAAGAAATGATGTTTTCTATAAACAAATGAATGACTCATCCTTGGGGATATTCTGGCCCACCATCCGAACAAGGTGGGATAGACAACTGAAATCTTTAAAAGATGATCTCACTAATCGGTTGGTTGGCCTGTTCGGCGACAAGTCCTTCAATCAAGCCAAGGTCCTGAAAAAGGTTGGACAACATATGAAGATTGTCCGAGACCAATATAGGATCCACCTGGAAAAAAACCATAGGTATGAGCGCCTTCCAATGATTCCAGCAATGGAGTGGAAAGCTCTAGTGGAATATGGAAAGGAGAGGGCTCAGAGAAAAGATGGAAAGATACCACCAGGCACAGGGAGGTATGCAATACTTTCCGCAATGTAATTCTAAACATTATTATTATTGATTTCTATATCGAATTTGGAACATCTAACGTATTTCAACACTTGCATAGGCTGTCAGACACATCAAAGTCCACAAAGGAAAGACTAGAAAAAATAGGTTAGCACAAGCTTGGGCCTGGTGGTTATTCGAATTTGACGGCACGAATTGTAAGTTTCGAATCTTGGTAATGAATTTATTCATATGCTACAATTTTATGTATAGCATTGCAGATGGTGAACATTAATTGTAGTTCACCATATTTCAACTGCAGAGCATGTAGAGGGTGAAACTGTACAGGTTGAGCCTGGACAAGAACATGAACAACGTGATGTGGCCACAACAGGTAAAAAAACACCTTTGTAATGTTTTTTTGAAATGAAATACTTGTCATTACAATAACAAAATATAACGCTGTAACATTTTCACATTGTTGCAACAAATCCGAACCCCTTGCTGCAAAATCCAGGTCTGGATGCAGACATCACGACAAGCGCCTGATGAAGAACCAAGAATTGGAGGAGAAAGTCCAGATCAAGATGGTCTTCTTAGATATTTTGTACTAAAGAGAAGAAAAACTAAAAAGAAGTGACTGGAAAAACATCGTCGAATTATTTTTGATAATAACATATCGTCCATGATTTTTGGCCTAATGAATGAATGAATGGTTTAATGGTTTAATGATTGAGTGTGGTAAATTGTTACCTTTATTGAATGTTAGCTTTTATTGAATGAATGTGTTGACTGACTGAATGAATGGTTTATTGAATGTTATCTTTTATTGAATAAATGTGTTGACTGAATGAAACTATGATTTAATGAATGTTAGCCTTTATTGAATGAATGGTAGATGAAAGTTCATGATGAAATATGCATGAATTTGCACATAATTTTTTTTTCAAGTACATGCATTAGGTATGGGGAATTGAGAGTGATGTCAGGGGGGGGAGGGGTCATAAGAGCTTCCACCTTCACGTGGTTGGCCCTGTTCAGTAGAGAATATTAAATTATTCTCGAAACAGAGAGGAGCTCAATGAATGGCTACGATGCTGGCTTTCTGCAACCCACTAGTGTGTCATCTAAATTTTGACAATTTCTTGGAGCTTGTTGTGATGTTTGGTTGCTCCTCATAACCAATTTCGAGTTTCCACAACTTCAAAGGCTGAGTAAATGATGCACCGGAACCAATATCCATAACCTTCTCTTTAATTTCCTTGGAATCTCCTTGAGAATATTTGAATGAGATATGTCTCAAATCCTCTAGATCATTTGCATCCTCTCCATTATGTCAAATCTTCCTGCAATAGAGAATATATCTCGTCTCTTTTTCTGGGGAGAATAATGTGGAGAGTGAAGATTAAATAGGATGAGAGGTTGTTTGTATCCCTAACCCAAGTATAAGAAATTGTCTAGAGAGTTATAAGAAAACTGAAGGCCAACGCTTTCAACGATGTGGACATAAGTCCATGGAGGACATCAAGGGAAACTCCTATTTAATCATTGTCATTTATCTTCCAAGTGAATATTTCCTTAGTGTATATGTATTAGGGATTGGTAAAGAAATGTTAATTATAATGGGGGTTCATTGGAACTCCATAACAATCGTTGGAGAAAATAGATGTTGGATAGTTCATGAAGGTTGTGTTTGCACACATAGGTTACCATTCAAATTGACATTGTTATAGAGATTGAGTGAGATGCAAGCATTGTAGAATTGTTTCCATGTCATAAGAAATTGATCCTATCAGAAGAGGGCATACCACACTTCATTTAGTGGACTTGTTACATGATGAAATATGCTTGTTGGGATCTTACAAAAAAAAGAAAAGACCTGAATTTGAATTGGTTATCATTTACTTCCAAGATGGATTGTATCCAAGTCTAATAATGAAGAGAATATACTTGCACACCAAAGATGGGAATGAATTCTAATTGAAGATTTTGAATATGAATATTGCTTAGAGTCTAGGGTTAGTGAGAACTCAAGAAGACTTCTGCACTGTGGGAGCAAGTGGAGCTAGAATTAGATCTAGAACCATATCCATAACTAGTAGACCAGTGAGCTAGAGCCAAAGCTCACTGGTCTACTAGTAGATCGTGGATTGGTAAAAAACACATCAAATTATAGAGCCTCGAGCTCTTAATTACTCATGTATCTAGAATTTTCGCAAATTGAGCCATTAACAAACTTAATTTGTTGTTATGGTTCAATATAAAAGGTAGATTGTCGAGACTCAAACATGCAGCGAGTCGCAAGGCTCCAGTTGACTTAGGCTTGATTCCATTTCCCCTCCATCCCATACCTATATATTGTCGCGACAACTGTTGAACAACAAAATTTGATGTCCATGCCCCTATTATGCTAGCGTTACGAACTTACTTGGAATGGACAATTTTTTTTAATGTTTTTTAAGCTATGTACTATTTTTTCTTAGGCGCCTAATGTCCATCATTCTTACACCTCTCAAGCTTGGATGGTTTCCCTCTCACCGGTTTGAATTAATGTTTTGGTTGGTTTTATATGTATATTTTGGTCGTAGGTTTATTTTAGCCTCGTTTTTCTTAGTGACTTCTTTTTGTACATAGTTAAAAGTAAGTAATTTTCTCATGGTTCTAGTTTTATTTTAATACTATATCTAGTTAAAACGTCTTGCACTATGCATAAGATCATGCAGATGCCCCAATATGGTTATTGCATAGTCTAAGTATTTGTTTTGTATAATGAAGTGTGGTCTAACCCTGAAAAATACAAAAAAATAGTTATTTTAATGAACTGTAAAATTAATGTTACATATATATCAAATTAATGTGTTCAAATTCGTTTTTATTGAAAAGATACCATTTTATCATGTAGATATTAAGGAGTGCTCAACTGTTTAAGATTGTAAAAATTTGGATGAGCAATATTTGTTTCTTGCATTTTGTTGGGGGAAGGGTTTAGTTAATTTATACGAGTCAATTGAAGTACAATATTTTGAAGGGCTCCAAGAACAAATGCCCTTCCAATAAAAATTAAGACCCACCCTTCAAATTTGATCACAACATAATAGTGTATTTTTTTTTTAAATTACCATAATGTTGTCGGATATCCGACTTCCACTTCTAAGATATCCGATGTTCTTTCCATACCACCGACAGCTAAGAACGTCAGATATCGGACATTTTTACATGGAACTGTCGTCGAATATCCGACTTCCATGTCTAAGATATCCGATGTTCTTGCCATACCATCGACGGCTCAGAACGTCGGATGGTAGCCATTTTTACATTGGCCTGTCGTTGGATATCCAACTTCCGCACCTAATATATTCGACATTCTTTCCATACCACCTACAGCTTAGAACGTCGGATGGTAGCCATTTTTACATTGGCTTATCGTTGGATATCCGACTTCCACGTCTAAGATATCTGACGTTCTTCCCATACCACCGACGGATAAGAATGTCGGATGGCAGCCATTTTTACATTGGACTGTCATCGGATATCCGACTTTATATTAAGTGCTGGCCATAGGATAACCAACTTCTTATTAAGTGACTAGTCGTCGGATAACCGACGTCATATCCGTCGAAAGTTGGTGTCGGATATCCGGCGGTGCGGCCTACCGTCGGATATCGGCTGAATTTTGACCGACATTTAAAAAAGATGAAGGTTGTTGGATGGTCGACAACAACATGTAGAAAATATGACATATATGCTGTCAAATTTTGGGTCCAAAAAACCTAGTGTCTCCCCCTTCAGAGTTTGAGAGGGAGAAACTAGAAGATGCCTCAGATTCACTAGCTCCTAAAGAACCAGTAGAAATGATTGAGAGGTCGCATGATGAACCTATCACCAAAAGAAGATCTGCTTGGTGACGAGATATCTTACAAAATGAAGAGAAACCTGGAGCACCAGCAGGCTCATCCAGAGAGCACAAGCAACCTGATAGATATTTTAGGTATGTTGCACTGATGATTCACATCAGTGATTTAGAACCATCCTCATATGAAGAAGCAACAAAGCATCAAGTTTTGAAAGATGCAATGACAGAAGAGTACCACTCTATAATGAAGAATGATGTTTGGGAGGTTGTTCCCAAAACTGATGGCAATTCCATTGTGACTTCCAGATAGATTTACAAGATAAAGCATGTTGCGGATGGTAGCATCGAGAAGTATAAAGACATATTCATTGCCATATTTTTCTCTCAAAAAGAAGGCATCAATTATAATGAGACCTTTTCCCCTGTAGAAACGTACACCACAATATTAGCAATGATTGCACTTGCATCTGTTATAGGATGGAAACTTCACCATATGGATGTGAAGACAGCCTTCCTCAATGGTGAGGTTGAGGAAGAGGTTTATATTCAGCAGCCTGAAGGATTTGTGGTTCATTTGAAGGAGTCCCATGTTTGCAAGATAAATAAATATCTATATGGGATTAAGCAAACCCCTAGGGCTTGGTACTCCAAAATTGATAGCTACCTTCAGAAACCAGGTTTCTGTAAGAGTGAAGCTGATTAAAATTTAGAATTCAAAATAATGAAGAACCAACTATTGATATTGGTTATGTATGTTGATTATTTGTTTCTCATTAGAGAGGAACATCTGATTGTTTGGTGCAAGAGGGATCTCACCTCATAGTTCGAGATGAAAGACTTAGGTTTGATGCACTACTTTCTTGGCCTTGAGATCTAGCAAAGAAAAGATGAAATTTTCTATCTCAAGGGAAGTACACTATAGATATATTGCACAGGTTTGGCATGATAGATTGCAAATCTATGACTACACCGATGATTTCCAATTTGAGGAAACTTCATGATTCAGGATCTGGATTAGATCCAGTATCTCCCACTTTGTATAGATAGCTTATAGGGCTTGCTAATGTACTTGATACATTCGAGGCCTAATTTATGTTATGTCGTGAGAATTCTGAGTCAATTTATATATGATCCAAGACATAGACATTGGATAGATTCTAAGCATCTTCTTAGGTACCTTCGAGCTACAATTTCATATGGACTCAGATATACCTCCAGTGGAGGAGTCATTTTACTCGGTTATACAGACTCGGACTGGGGAGGAATCATTCTGGATCTTAAGAGTACATTCGGATATTGTTATACCCTAGGATCAACTATGATATGTTGGTCCAACAGGAAGCAAGGCTCAGTATCCCGGAGCACTATAGAAGCATAATACATAGCTACTAGTGTTTCCTGTCGAGAAGCAGTGTGGCTCAGAAAGCTACTTGTAGGGTTGTTTGGTGAAAATCCCGAGCCTACAGTTATTAGGTGTGACAATCAGAGTTGCATCAAGCTTTTCAAAACCCATTGTTTCATGACAAGTCAAAGCACATTGAAATGAAGTATCACTTCATTTGAGACATGGTCCAGAAAGGTATAGTGAAACTTCAATACATTGATACTAATGAGCATATTGTAGCTGTGTTAACAAATCCTCTGTAAATGACAAAGTTCAAGTACTTCCGATACAAGATTGGTATGGTAGAGAATGCATCCCTTGCTGAGAGGGTGTTAAATATACAACATCATAAGACATTCTCCAAACCAATCTTATGTAGCAAAGATTGATCCTCCCGTATAGAGGTGATCACTTTGATTGCCTTACATGTAAAGGTTATTCCTCCCATATAGAGGTAATTGATCAAAGTAATGATGTTGTAAGGTCTTATTGGACAAGGCTCTGAACTTATGTGTCAAGTCATGATTCTCATGTGAACCTTCCATATAAAGGTATCCATGGGATGGATCTCCCGTATAGAGCTGTACCTTCAGTATAAAGGTCATGCTTTACTTGTTAAAAGAATTTAATGTCGTGTGATGTATTATTAACCATGATCACCAGATTGCTATTAAGTCTCCTTTAGATATTGATCACCTCTAAAGTGAATTACTTTAGCATATGATCATTTGGTCCAAAATAATATAATATGATCACAACATTCGATAATTATTCTTAGTATAATGTAAGGTGATGGATAATTAAGGTTAGCACATATTGACCATGCAGTAAGAGATAAAGAAATAAAAGATAAAGCATAGATATCAAGAGAATTCGAAATTTCCCATGCAGACAATTCAGCTAATTAAAAAGAATTCGAATTGTTAAAGCTTTAGTTAAGTATCAATGTATGCCACAATCAATGCTTCAATTAAAGCATCAGTTAAGTATATGCCTCAATTAACTAAAGAACTCACAGTGGTCACTTCAAGTAAATCAATTAGCATGATTTCAGTTAACTAAGTGTTAAATAAGAAGGACTAGTTAACTAAAGTGAAAACACTTTAGTTAAACTAAAAGACGACACTTCAGTAAATCAAGGAGAACTCGAATTGATCACTACAATGATTTTATCTAGAAAGAATCGGTTAAAGAGATTTAACTAAGTGACAATAAAGAAGATCTAGTTAACTAAGTGTTATTTCATGACGACACTTATGTTAAACTAAAAGATGACACTTGAATGCCGACACTTAAGTTAGCCACCTAACTAAGTGGGAAAGCTTTCAGTTAAGAGGCAAGTTCATCCTAAGTGACAGTTCAGTGAGATAAAGCACTTAATGAGAAGTGGGGCGCACTTCTTCATGTAATATTGATACATCCAGTTTGAGGGCAAGTTCATCTTGAAGTTAGAAGATAAAAATAGAAGTTGGTGCATGAGAAGAATGTATAAATATGATATACGGGATTGATGAATTCAGTGTGAAGTGAATTCTCTTCTCCTTTGAAGGCAAGGCACTTCTCTTTGTGTGCGGGATATTATTATTGAAGGCAAGACGCTTCTCTGATTGATCTCTTTTCTCTATTTCCTATGTATCTTCACCAAGCGTGTTTTGGTGATATCTTATCTTTCGAAAGAAATCTACTATGTTGTAAAAGAAAGCATTCTTTGCTATCGATTATATTATACTGAGAATAATTGTTGGGGTTTTTGTTCTCATAGTTTTGAGTATTTTCCCCAAGGTATATCTTATGTTATGGTTATATGAATTTCATGTGATTGAATTGTCTCATTGCTTCAAGTTTCGACATCTAAAATAATTAAATATCAAAGCTCAACCAAATCTTAACACTTAATCATCGTGGTGTAAGGCTTTCTGAAGAAGTGGATTCATTATTTTGGGAAGGCAACTTAGCTTCAGGCCATATAGCTACCAAATCTGCTTACGAGGTCGTTTATGCTACAACCATGGATGTTCCTTGTAAGTGGTGGTTCAAGAAGCTGTGGAGTTGGCGCATGCCTCTAAAAATTAAGTGCTTCATCTGGCTAGTGCTGAAAAATCGATATATGACCTGGGAAAATATTCTCAGAAAAGGTTTTATCATTCCTGGTCTTTGTTGTCTATGCAATAACAGCTAATAATACATTTCCCATCTATTTGTTGATTGTTTTTTCACATGCTCAGTCTGGACTGAGGCACTTTCAGTACTCAAGGTTGTGGATGATAGAAAAAGGACTCTTTTGAGTCTATCTTGAAAAGTTGGGTTCATCAACATAATTGTCACAAGGAGTTGTTCTCCTTTATGTGTTGGGGCATATGAAGGTCCATAAATTTATGTATTTTTTAGGGAAAGCCTACTCAGGTACATTCTACATGCATTAATATACTTGATCTCTACAGTGAGAACATCAATCTTGGTGTGAAGAAGGGAAATAGGATGGTTTTTGCTTTCACCTTCCCTGAAGATTGTGCCTCCGAATTTTTAGACACTACTATTGCTAAAAATATTTGTGGTTGTGGTATGGTGGTGAGGATCAATGCACTATCTTCCTTTAAGATTTGGATGGGGGCGAGTTATGGTACTAATACTTGGGTTGTGCTAGTTTTTTCTTTTGTAAGTATGCCAAACCATATATTAGAAATCAAAAAGAAATTTATAGTGGAACTCTATTAGAATATATGCATAAAGCACTATTTCCAATCTAATTTCTAGGCATCCCGAACAGCTACCCTTGCAAGAAAAAAACCAAGAATCACATCCCCCCTTCCCTAAGGAGTTACAGAGAGCCTAAAATTCTTAACCATAATACAAGACCATAGAGACCATGTATTCCTTTCATGAAAATACATAATAGGAGTTCAAATTACATTTTCCCACCATGACTGACTTTCTATAGACAACATCATATCTAGACCGACCCAGATTTAGCATGGAAAAAATAAAAACTATCCAGAAGAAAAACATAGAATTTAAGTTTCATGACACCCGATGGACGGGACAAAATAATTACCCACTGACCATCCCACTTCAACATTTCATTCACAAGCCCCGAGCGATTCCAGCAACCACATCCACCGCCCAACCAGCCTCACCACGCTTCCTAGGATCCGGACCAACCTCGAAAACATTTGCGGGACCAAGACAAGGCATAAAGGAGATTCCAAGATGGTGAGCAATGACATCAACTTTATTATGCACCAGACGCGGGTTATTCCATTGCTCCTTCCATAAAGGGATTGGGATTGCATCCCCTTGCAGATTCGCATCCCATTCCGCCATCACATGACCTAACAAGTCCTTGAATACCCAGAATAGGGTGATAGACATATCATACAACAAGAGGCGAGATCCAGTCATGCCTGGGTCGCTTATCCATGGCTCCATAGCCGAATTCCTCCACAAGCTTCTCCAATTCCAGGTTTTCCCAAATGGCCTGCTCCATAGCCTTTATTTCTTCATGAATTGTTGACGAAATAGTGGCCTTATACATCCAGGCCCTATGAGAAGCACAAAGATACTCATGGTTAGCATGTTTCCTGGCATACCCTCCCTTAGCTTCCTCAGGATCCTCCATACCATTCTCTCCTCTCAGAACCAGATTCTCTTGCGACCACCAAGCAACCAACTCAATAGAGATGAGATCCCGCAAATATGACATCCAAGCAACTTGGTCAGGGGTTTTATAACCCATCGTCATCTTCAAGGAAATCACACTAGTGTCTACGTAAATGAAGTCATATCCCAAGCTCCTCATGCAATGATTGTCCCATAACTTAGATTCATCACCTCCCAATTTCCTAACCGTCGTACCTACCACCTCATCTTCCATCATAGGAGCATTGAAGTATACCCAATTCCCTATACCAGGACACCCCCACTTCATCCTCCCATATAGATTGATCAGTGCTCATTCTTAAACGCAACCCGTGGGAAGGGTGAGTCACCACCTCAGACACATGCCACCCCCACCTTACCACACGCCTCCCAGACTTATGTATTATCCTTACTAATGCCACCGGCATTTGGGGCTTAGGATGAGCTACTTTCCCTTTGGGGTCTCCTTCATTTTGTATCTCTTTTGAATATTCGTGTCATTCATATTTTTGGCGATTCTAAAATTGTGGTGGATTGGGACAAGGATTGTGGATATTTGCGGGTGGCTTCATTGGAACAATGGGGTAATAGGATTCGAGAACAAATCGGCTCTTTTCTCTCTATTGAATTTTCTCATGTTTATAGAGAAAACAATACTCACGTTGATTGCCTCTCTAAAAAATCCCTTGGATTTGTTGAGGGTTTTATGTAATTTGAATATCTTAATTGCTTTAGGCCTACAGATAGGGGTCACTTTAAGGCTTACTAGAAGGTGTTATGTGATTTTTGATGTTGGTAGAGGCCTTTAGTATTTGGTATGATGGCCAGTTGGTTATGCAATTTTTAAGATATGATTTTTGGTATTGTGCATGTTAAATTTCTACACAATTTCACCATGAAAATGACAGAGATATTTACCTGTGTTTGGGTTGATGGACTTGAAATTTTGTATGTATAGGTTGGGACTAGATATCCTTATGGATGAATATACGCTGCCTCTTTTGAGCATTGTCAGATGCATCGATGGATAGTCATATTTGACTTTTTGTGAAATAACTTTGATTCCTCTGAATAACAAGTTATTATTTTTTTCTTCTAAAAAAAATATTAACAATGTACACTCTCATGCCCTTAACATCCATAAAAATGTAACTACAAGTTTGACAACATTCAAAGAAAAATTTTGAGCATGCATGTTGTATCTATCTATCTCAAACATGTAGATACTGATATTCTTTACTAAGACCACCAAATTGCCATCCACTTTGCTTTAAATTGTACTTTGAAAGTAAGTTCAAAATGCTTTCTCATTGATATTGAATTACTTGTAAGTTAAATTGTTTTAAATTGCAAACATTAAAAAATTGATACTCTTTACTAAGACCGCCAAATTGCCATCCACTTTGCTTTAAATTGTACTTTGAAAGTAAGTTCAAAATACTTTCTCATTAATATTTAATTACTCGTAAGTTAAATTGTTGTAAATTACAAACATTCAAAAAAATTGGAGATAAGAAACATTAGATATGTCTTTCAAGTACTTAACCTTAATCAATCTAGTTTTAACATTAACCTTAACCTTAATTTCATGTCAATTTAATTTTGGGAGAGCTTTAATCATTGTTGAAGATTGCAAATTATATCATGTCACTTTTAAAAGTGCAATATGTAAGTAGAATGCAAATGAAGTTATTTTATTACTTTTAAATTAAAGGTGAGAATATTTTTATGAAAATAGTGACAATATTTATTTTATTTGTTAATTTTTAATCAATTTGACAAAACAAGACTACAATTAGTTTTACTAAATAATGATCAAACATAATCTTATGACAGAGACTAGTTGTTGTGCAGCTATTACTCTTGTTATTATTTTACTCATATTTAGTTTATTTAATTGTCTATACCTCTTTGACTTTCTCCCACAGATCAACCCTAATGGGTATTTCTCTTTATCTTAAATAATTAACATCTTGGTACCCTTCTCAACTTATTGTACAACTATGTTATCCTAAAGATGGGTGGAGTGTCCACCCAAAATGTTGGGTATTCTGAAACTCCTACACAGTGAAATCCATAAACATATATCACAATGAATATCCACTGTGAAAACCTACATGCTCAAGGTCTTGAGATATTTTGATGTAATAAATATCTCATATGGATTTCAAGTCAAATATAATGCAATGAATGGTATTGGTGGTTCTCCATAATGTTAAATATATATATGTTAACCTAGTCATGATAGCAAAAATTATATATATATAGCTCACTCGGTTAAGGTGTGGGCCTCGTCTATAAGGCAACTTGAGTTCAATTCCCTTAGGGGTGACTTAGTTGGGAGGCAACACCCAAAATCCCATCCAAGTTGAAGATGGTGCAATCTAGCTCAAGTCACACCCAGGTGGTTTTGATGGCTTAGATGCTCCTGGGTCATGGTTTCTTAGACCATATGCCACTCTTGCAAATTAGAAAGATTCAACAAATATATATATATGTATATATATATGAGTGTGATATTAATAATTGTCTATGATGTTAAATATATGTGTTAGACTAATCATATTCAAAAAAAAATTATATATATATAAACATTATAAATATTGGAATTCTCTATACATATAACAAAACATTCTTTTCTTGGTAACCTTTCTTACACGAACGTAATCAAATATATGAAACCAACCCTACCTAAAGGATGGATTAAGTTTATTAGTTCCTATCGTAGTATACCGTACATTAAAATCAATATTATTTTAAAAGTTTTGTAATGTTTTGTTAAATATTTTATTTAATAAAATATGTTAATAAGTGTCAAATTTTTATTGGAAAAAAAATGTTGTTTTAACAATTTGTATCATTAAATAAGTTAAAAAAAATAAAAATCGTACCTTTGTGCTTTATCCTATTATGCCTAGATATTGTCCTTCATACTTACTACTGCATTAATTTTGAGGTGGACAATGTATTGGTACTGCATATGAGTTTGATGTAAACGATCATTTCCCGCATGCAAGATTTTCTCTATGATGGTGGTGGTGAGGGTTGTGGGCTCAAGGGTCTGGGCCAATGCACAAGATTTATGTGGTTTTGAAAATAGTATCACCTTAGTAATGCCATGGTGTGATTGAACAAATAGTTTACTTATGATACTGGAAAAAAAAATATTCCCAACAATTTGTTATCATTGTTTTAACCAAACCACGAGGCATCTCCCGATTCCAGTGCATACGGGAAAAATGTTATAAGAAACTTCCTTAACAAGGAAGCCTCTATAATGTCCCCATTCAAATAAATTCCAAAAGGAGAAAATTCAACCAATCTACTAGTTTCCTAGGTTGGGTGGAGACATTAAATTTGGAATAAGGAGACTAATAATCCCCAAATGGACTTTAGCTTGACATAAATATATTAAGAGGGGACAAATAAATATTTATGATGAGAAAATAAGATGGCACTTGGTCATGGAGACACGTGGACGGTGTGGGACTCATGCAAAGCTAGATTTTCCATGCCACATGGCATTCCACTCTCACCCATTCGAATCCAAGGTGGAGTCCACTATCCTTGGGGGAGTTGGAAGGGAATAATACTTGGAATGACTCAATGAGGTCGAAATGTAGAGGAAGAATAACTCCCATGGAAGAGGAAGAGGCATTTTAGATCTAGTGGGACACTTGGGCTAGATTCCCTAGCTTCTATGACACCAATGATGAAGATGCCTATGACACTATCACGTCCCCTCCCTTCATACCAGTGCGATGGAGAGGATCGTGATGCTAAAACCGGGCATCTAGCCCCATGAACTTTTAAATAACCATTCACACAATATAAAAGAACATATGAAATGTATAATTATAAGAAAAACACAGCGGAAATAATTTCGGTAACACATCCATCATTCATTCAAATATTCATCAAATAACAATTGCAAAGTTAACACAAGAGAATACTTATCTTGACAAAGTAGTCCCAAGCAACCAGCTATGCATCTGCAATGTTCCACCCAACCATAGGCCAGTTGTGCTTATCAACCTCTTGATACAACTGCCACCCCCGAGCTCGGCATGATTTCTACAAGGAACCAGGGAACAACAGACTCACACATAGCCAATCATACACTAAGATGAGCCAAGCCAATCTACAATTGGGTTTATCAGGCTACTAGGAAATGGAAAGGAAGAATTGCTAAGCTAGTGAGCTCAAGCACAGAGCCAGGGATACCTCTACAAGATCTATCTAACTTGGCCCCCACAATACCTGCACACCCAACACAAGGAAGAATTCTCTTCACTGCTACACAGTCCCTCAAGCCATACCTTCCTCTCTAGTGCTCTCAGGGTGTGCATAGAAAAGTAGCCAAAGCCCTCTTGATCTTCTTGAGAGGCTACTCCCTTCACTAGGTTTATCAAGCCAATTCTGTCCACTACCACTCTAAGTTTCTTGCTCACAGATTCAAACCAAAACAAGGGTGCACATAACAGCTGAACCACAATTATTGGGCATGATAAAAACGATTTTTACAGTGAGATGCCCAAAGATGGGGTTTCTACCAGTCCAGAAAAAAAACGTGGGAAGACCCAAAAACGAAATGGCAATTGGGGATTCAACCCTGGAGAGCAAAAACCATTTTCAGAAAAATTCCCATGAGTATTTTGGGCAAAAACGACCTCTATAAACCCCCAAAACGTGACTCCCTTTCTCCCAGCTGCTGTGCAACACAAAAACGAGCTCCCAGCTATGGAAAATGCAGGAAATTGGTGAAAAACATGATGAAGGGAAGACCAGTAGTTCAGACTGCGTGACAGAGGAAAAACTATGGGTTCAGAATGGCTTTGGGCACCATTTCGTGAGTGTTTTCTTGCCCAAGGAGGCAAAATACGATTTCCCAGGTTGATGGGTTGCCCATACACGAAATTGGCTGCCATACCTCTTCATTCCCAAGGCATTAACTGCCTCAACCAATTTCTGGAAGAAATAAATGATTGGGTCCATAACCCAAAATGGGTAGTTGGTGGTTTATGGGTTTTCTCATTGACACATGGATTAACACCATTGGCTCAAGGGTTTGAATAATTTCCCTCCCTATTCCTTGTAGAATCATGCCCCCATCTCTTTGTTGCATTGCATAGCTAGTTGTGGGTTTTTCATTAAAATTCGTATTTACATGATGTCTTAATTTACATTGTGCCTATCTAGCACAAGAACCACATGCATCTATTTTTAATTGCCGATACATAAAACGCTAAATCAATGGTGGGGCCTTGGCCTTGAGCTCCTCACCATGATTAAATAACAATATTTACATCATTTACGATTTAATGCGAAGGGGGTCAAAATGGGGATGTGACAGACACTTATGACAAAATCAGACTTGATGGCTGAAATATGACATACATGACATGTCAGGGCTAAAAATATCCTCCAACACGGTGCACGAGGGAGTTAGGGCAGCCAAAGAGACACCTACTCGAATTGAGTGAAGGAGGAGGCTAGATTTGGAGGGACAAGTGGCATACTTGGGAATCTCTTCCCAAATTGAGTTGGCATGAATCTCATGGATGGAATTCGAGTTAGGGAAGCCTTAGGAAGTTTATAAAATTCAGGAACAAAGAAGAATACCAGCTTTTGATCATTTGAGATTTTGCATTTGGAGAGGAGAGCTAGTAGAGTGTTATTCTACTTTCCTTAGCACCAATTTCGAGGGTGAAAGATTCCCATCCTAATTGGAAATTGGAGAGGCCATTCAGACCTTTAATTTGGATCTACAATGGATTATTTTGTTACAGGTTGAAGCTACAGGGCAGCTCGTGGTCACATTTCTTTCATCTTGCTTCTACAACCATTCTCTCATTTCCTGGCATATTCTTGCTCCTTGAGGAGAGGCGCACTTGGTGAGGTGATGATCTCTTTGAGATATCTCTTGAGGCCCCATATATTTTTAATCTGATATATATACTTTGTATTTACTGCTGAAAAGAATTTCAGATCGAAATTCCAATATATTTCATGTACAAATGCTAAACTATTAATAAATGGTGTCATTTCCCCAATACCTTGTTATTTGCACTTGAAGTGGTATCAAATTCGAATGGTTCAGTCAATATCTGATATATTAATGTTTTATGGAGTTACATTAATATGATTAAGAATTTTTATATTCATTATACAAGCATTTGGAGCAATATTCTTAAGTTTCATAACAATTTGTGAAGATTTACTATCATTTCCCCTTATGTCAAAGCTAGTATACAAACATCTGATTTATGGGAGTTGCAGAAGCTTATTAATGATGAATTGTGGAGACCATTGAAGTACTTTATCAGTACCATGTCTCTATTCTGAAATTTGGGAATTTTTTACAGTGTTTGGGAAGCCATCTTTGTCTCCTACCCTTGGGGATTGTGAACCTCGATTTGACTAGTAAAGTTCATCATTTTTCCTTGATTATAAATGAATGTTACAGAAGTGTTTTAAGATTTTCCAAGCATGAATAAGCCTCATTTACATGTATTAATACCTTCCAAACTCATTTAGATCCAATTTGGAACCATTTGGAGCAATTGGAAGCCGTTGCGTCAATACTAGTCTAAGGGTCGAATTGGCCAAAAATTACAATTTTTCCTAATTTGTGAAAATTCTTAAAAAGGGACACTACAAGTGGTATTAGAGCATGATCCTTGAACCTGTTGTGGATAATAATTTATGAGGACAAGAATCCAAAGAAATCATCCCCCACCCTTAGAACCTAAAACTGAAAGTGTTTTTGTTGAAGAGGAACACAAGAGGAAGAAGTAGGAAAAGAAGTGCATTTTGCTGAAACTATGGCTAGGGATGAGAAGGGAACCTCAGAGGATAAGGAGGAATTTACTAATTCATGAAACCATTCTTTGAATGCATGACAAAACATATCATGAAAGGGTTCGAATTGTTGGCTAGTCAACTTGGAAGCAAAGGCGTAATAGGAGGCATCAACAGTTCTTCTTTCGAGGAAAAGAAGGTAATGGGTGAAAGTATGTTCTCAAGAACAAGACCTCATAATAGACCTAATGAATTTTAGAGTACACCAAGGCCTACTACACCTACATTTATTGAGGCCAAAGAATAACCTAACACCCAATTTGATATGCAGGAAGTTGTAAAAGAATGGGAAAAGTTGAGTGAAGATTGTAGAAGGACTCTACCATTTGACCAATACTTTACTGTCTCAAACAAACTCAAAATGAGGGAAGGTAATAGGACTCCATTTTAGAATAAATAATTGAATTGTTCCATTGATAAAATTCCCCTTCCCACTTTTGATGGCTCACCTCAAAGTTCTGCAAATACTTGGGTACAAAAACTAGATGTGAATTTTCAGTTGAATCCAATGGTGGAAGATGATGCTTTAAAAATGGCTATTTTGCATCTAGAAGGAGGAGCCAAAGATTTGTGGTTCCATGGTCTGAAAAACTTGGGACATGATCAGGTTACCACATATGGAGAATTTGTTAACAGGGTATTAAAAATATTTGAGCAAAAAGACCCAGAATTGCCTTTCAAAGAACTAGCCCAATTGAAGCAAGTTGGAACCCCTGTTGAGTATATGATGGAATTCCAAAAATTATCAGTTAAGGTGGTTGATATATATATGGTAAGATTAGTATTGCTCTTTACTGAAGGTTTGGCTAAACCCTTAAAAGGTTTGTTTAAATCCCACAAACCTAATTCATTGAAGGATGCCATGAACTTGACAAGAGATCTACAAAATGTGCTACCTAGGACAAGGTTTCCTCCCAAGCCTAACTTCCCTTCCAAGTTTAGATTTGAAAAGAAGCCATGGAAAAGAGATGCATTTGGAAAGGATAAGAAAGAGGGACTAAATATGGAAGAACTCAGAAGAAAGAAATTGTGTTACACATGCTTTCAACCATGGGTACCAGGGCATAAATGTGTTAAGGGGAAAGCACAATACATTGAAGTATTTTCAGATAATGATGAGTATGAAGGAGGTATGGAGGAAGAAGGACATATTTAAGACCAATATGAGGGATATGATACATCAGAATAATGGAAACAAGAATAAAATCATCCTTCACCTGACAAAGGAAGGATGGCAGTACTTTCAGCAGTGCCTCGTTTTCACACTATTCGATGCAAGGGAGTGTTACAAGGACAAAGGGTCTTAGTATTGGTAGATGGAGGAGCCAAATATAAATTCATTGATGCATACATGGTGGAGAAGAGGAATATACCTACTGAACCATTTGATGGCTTCACAGTCATCATTCCAGGTCACAACACCATGGAGTACAAAAGATGGATTCCAAAGCTAGAAATCACCATAGGTAATTACACTTTTTTTGATAGCTTTTATGTGGTTGATGTTGCTGATACTAATATGGTCTTGGGAGTGAAATGGTTGTATTCTATAGGGGAGCATACAGTGAACTATTAAATTCCTTAAATTAGATTCAAAGATTCGGAAGGAAAACAAAGGGTTGTGAAAGGGAAGTGCACCTATCCGAATCAAGTAGTGACTTCTCACAGTATGAGGTCAATATTAAGGCATGGAGATATTGAATGGGCTGTTGAATGTTGCATCACTTCACCCAAACCAAAAATAAATATTTCAAAACATCCCAAGGAGATAAGGCAGCTACTACACAAATATGGAAAGGTTTTTGGAGACCTCCCTTGCATCATGCATGCCTTGGCCATCTTTAGACAATACTTGGTGGGGAACAAGTTTGTGGTCAAAACTAACCATAACAGTTTGAAGCATTTTCTCACACAAAAAGACCTCAATGAAAGGCAACAAAAGTGGGTAGTCCTCTCCACATCCCCTAAATTGAAGTGGCTCTCTTGCCTCTCTTGGATTGTTTCACATCATCCTTGTTGGCTTAGTCACCCCCTGTGGTGGATGCCTCTACTGATTTCTAAAATGAGGTGGATTGAACCCCTTCTTTCTTTGTTCAAACTTCTCATTCTTCTTGTCTTTCCATGCCTTATGGAATTTTGTCCTGCTTTTTCTTTGATCATAGTAGTACTTAGCTTTCCATATGGTTTCATATAGATTTTGAGGTTCATCAAACTCAATTCGGTCCTTGTAGGGTTGAGGTAATCCACTAAGAAAACGTTGAATTTTGACTTTATCATCTATGATATACTTGGCATACCTCAACAACTCCAAGAATTTATTGGCATATTCCTCCATGGTCATTCGCCTCAATCTCAATTCATGAAACTCTTTGATTTTTTCATCATATTACATATCAGAGAGGTACTTATACTTAAAGTAATTATTAAATTGCTTCCACGTAATTCTCCTTTCATTGATATTCTTCACTTTCCTAAGGTGATCTCGCCATATAGATGTTCTTCCATTCAGATTCCCTTGCTTTCATGTTCCCATAGTAGTCTTGGACTTGGAAATAATTCCTCATCCTAAGGAGCCAAGCCTCATCTTCTTGACCAAATTTTACTTCACCATCAAATGTAGGAGGCTTGGCCTTCCTAAAGTCTCCATGCAAGTTGTTATTGAAAGGCCTCTTCCTCTTATTCCTATGAGATGAAGAGATTGAAACTTCAATGGATTCTTTAGAATCAGATGAATCGCTAGAAGATATTTTTGTTGTATATAGTTTCATGTTTCTAGAAACTCTTCTTGTGTTATATGTCCTCTTGTGAGATTGTATCCTTGAGATACATCCACTCTTTTCATGATTTTCTGAGTGATGAAAAAGATTAAACTTCCTTTGAATGTCTATTAAACTTTGGAGAATAGTTGCATTCAACAGGTTCTGTTATTCTTGGGATGTCATTATCCTCTCATTATCTACTCTGCAACTTAGTAATTCCACTCTTAGGCTCTGCATGGTTTCTGCAATGTTCGTGGAAGTTACTTGATTTCTTTGACCATTGGATTTGGTCTCTGTATTCTCAACCTAAATATTTTATCCCATGAGATATGTTTCAGCTACATAAGTATCCTATGCATCATCCATGTTGATGGTGTTCTTGGCACAACTAAGACCAAATATTTCCAATTATTCTAAACTAAATATTGACCCTTAATGGTTCCTAATATGATATCTAATCTACAAAAGTGTTCACATAAAAATGTTTATTGACTTCATGGAATTCTTAAAAATTCACAGAATTAAATTTCATTTATTCTGGAAACTATCCCCATTGACATTTTTTGTCAAATCAAGGTTACAGGAACTTTTCTGTTCAAATCTTGGAAACATCTGAATTCCCCACTTAAAATATGACTATGCACATTTTATCCCCTATGGATAAGATTATTATTATTTTAATATAAAACATATATGCATAATAACCACATGCTGCTTATATACATTTTTATGACAAGTGCATATTAAAATGCATAATAACTATAAATAAATAGCAGAAACTCAAACTATTTCATAAGACCCATGAAATATTATATCTAATGCATAACAAATGCATACATAAAATCATATTAACGGAAACATAACTATCTCCATGTGTGCCACATTTCACACATATCATATTTAGTACCCATAATATATCTTCTATTAATATACATTAATAATCCAAGGTCTCGAAGGCAACACTTCCAATCCTTCTTTATAAAATCATTTCTAAGAGCTGTGCATTAAACATTTCATGGAAACTGCGGAGTAGAAACTGTAAAAACTATACAGTAGAAACTTATATATTTCCATGTGCCACTTCTCTAGTACATATAAAATTTTCACCATTTAATTCACATCGTGAATTCTATTATTATGCATTTGCGAGAATTGAGCAGTTAAAAAAATTCCCTAATACCTTGAGAGTAATACCTTGCGTAGTAAGATCCACGCAGTAAAAACTACAAATGCAGTAAGAATTATGCATATAATAACATATCATAAGAACAAGCCTAAATGAATTAAGAATTGCGCGCATAAATGGAACAAGGAATTTATAACTTTATTTCCATATTAATATTATGACCCATATCCATTTAAGCTTATTGTGCAGTAAGAGGCAGTAAAACACTATAATAATTGCGCAATAAAAAGTTTTACATTAAGACATGCCTAGTTTATCATGAAATATTATGATAAACTCCTTATTAATCCAACCCATACAATTCCAATTCATGTAAATTCAACAAATTAAATACCCATCATTATTAGCACTAGGTTTTTGGAATAAGTAAACAAGGCTAAATTTAACTTAACATAACATTTAACCTTTCTTGAACAAGCAAATCAGCTTGTGGTTTTTAAATACCATTCATTACAAGGCATAGTAATTCAGTCTTAACATATGGTATTTGTTTTCAATTTACCAATTAAGTAAAAAATTTAATTACACTGGGAAGCCCTCGACTACTGTTTCGGGCTCAAAATCGCCCCCATCTCCCCCCGGACTCACCCCTCTGGCACAAGAAAGAAGGATAAGTGCCTCAAAACCACCCAGGATCCCCTCAATCTGGTTTGTGGGAAAAACGTCTCGGTTTCTCAGTCGGTGGAAATGGCTGAATTGGCAGTTGTTGGAAAGGTGAGGGGAAAACACCCTACTATGGTGCAGTTGGACCGATGGGTTGATGCAACTTGGAACTCCATCATCAACTACAAACCATACATCATGGTTCTCTCACGTGGTTGGTTCGTCTTCAAACTCTGAAGCAAGCAGGATGCGGACACTATTTTGCAGAAGCCATGGAGCTATGGTAATACCCCTTTTTTACTAAAGAACTAGACACCTATGTTTGATGCAGAATGTGAGCGTTTAGACACTATGCCTGTCTGGGTTCATCTCCCTGGTCTACCTTTGGAATTATGGAACTGGAAATCCTTAAAAGATATTGGAAATTCCCTGGGGGATTACCTCAACCTTGATATGTCCTATCAACAGTCCAATCGTTATGCGGTTGCTAGGATTCTAGTTTCACTAAATCTCCGAGCGGGGCTCAGGGAAAGTCTCAATTTCATTTCAGGACCAGTCAAAAGGGTTCAATTGTTGGACTATGAGGGCATACCTTTCTGCTGCCATTGATGCCACGCTTATGGGCATCTAGAAAAATATTTCAAGGTGGTTGTTACCTCTCTCCCAGCCCAGGCCCCAAAACGGACGGGTGCGGGGAATGCCACTTTGGATCCACTGGAGTCACCAAAGCTCGGGCGGTGGGAGGCACTTTCTGTGGAAACCACTCAGGACTGGAAGGAGGCACCTGTTTTAAAATCCTGGGATACCGCTCCAACATCAGCTAGGGACTCTGTGCTGCAGCCTCCATTCACTTCTACTGGTCTCTCCTCGGATTTCGAGATCATAGGTATGAATATTTATCAGCCTCTCCTATCTTCCTTAGTTAAAGATTTATCGACTCTCAAATTTGATGGTTCTCCTATCTTTCTTGTACCAAATCCATCCCCTTCCACTGGTACCTTCCCCACTCCCTGCATGGATCCTCCCATCATCTCCCGAGACTCTCCTCCCTCTCCTCACCTGTCTTTCATTCCCCTTACCTCCCCCCTTCCCCCTCCTACCCTTCCCATTCCCCCTGTCAGTGGAGGTCTCTTTCCCGATCCGCTTTCATTTGCATTCTTGGGATATCCCAATTGCTCCCCACTCTCCCCTTCTTCCCCTGGGGCTGAGGAAAAACTCTTTACCTTTGGGCTGTAGCAAGGGTAGAGGGCGACCAACTCTCCTCTCCATGGCACAATCTAGATCTGTTGTGGAGCTAACAGACAGAAAACAACAGTCTACTTTTGGGGAACTTAGAGCAGTGGATGCCTTGGGAGGGGTTAACCCATGAAACTACTCTCCTTCAACTGTCAGGATTTGGAAAGTGAGCCCAAAAAAATTTCCCTTAAGAGGTTGATTACTGTACATCAGCCGGACATAATTTTGTTACAGGAAACACTTGGTTCTGAAGAGGCGATTACCCTAAAAATCTCTTCCCTTTTGCATCATATGGAATTTCGGGCTCTGGATACTCAAGGACACTCTAGGGGTGTTTCCATTGGATGGAACACCCAGACTATCAGACTTTTAAACTCTTGGGGAGCTAACTCACTGCTGGGAATCGAGATTCATCATACCTTACCAAATCTTTGTTTCAACATCATCAACATTTATGGCCCTTATGTGGACAGGACCATCTCAAGTCCTCTTCTTTTCTCCACCTGGAAAACCTCATTATCGATGGAGAATTCAATTTTACACTGGGCAATCATGAAATTTGGGGCCCCTATGCCCATGTGGACACCTTGGCAGGATACTTCACACATTTTCTTCATGATCATAAGCTGGTGGATCGCATACCTATCAAACTCTTACCCACCTAGACAAACAGGCAGACTGGAGAGAACCGGGTTGCAAAACGCTTGGATCGTTTTCTAGTGTCTGAACACCTATTGGAGAAGCAACTCAACATTCGCCAGTGGGTTGATATGGGGGTATTTCGGACCACTCCTCTATTCTTTTGGATTTTCAGGGAAGGATCACAAAACCCCCTAGCCCCTTCAAACTCTGTGAGGCTTGGCTCAGGGAAGAGGAGGTTTCCTCGATCATCAAAGACAACTGGGTTTCTTACTTCCTAGTTGGGGGTACACATGCTGCCACACATTTTGTCAAAAACCTCTTTGAGATTAAAAAAAAAGAAAATGCTATTGAAAGAGTTGGATTTCAACAAATCTGAACATGATTCTAGGGAACTCTCGCAAGTGGAGACTAAGCTTCGGAGGGTCCAGGACTTTGAGGGGTGTGGCTTTATAACTCCGGAATCTGCTGCACTATTGGGCACTCTAGAAGCCCGCAGGAGAAAACTTATACAGACTCAGGAAGAGATCTGGTGACTTAAGAGCAGGGCTATTTGGCTGGAGTGTGGAGATGAAAACACAAAATTCTTTCACAACTTTGCAAAAGGATGAAAGATCAAAAACACCATTTGGGAACTCCAGAATGATTGGCAGGAGAACATTTCCTCTTTCAACGAGTTGGATGAGATGGGAACCTCTAACTTCTCTACACTTTACAGAGGTAACAACAGAGAAAACCTTGTGGATATCATTCAGATGTCCCAATTTTTTCCTGGCTTCATTACCCTGGAGGATAATGAGGTGTTAATGGAGGAGGTCTCGGAGGATGAACTGAAAGAAACACTCCACATTTTTCAAAAGGACAAAATCCCTGGCCCTGATGGATGGACCATTGAATTTTTCCTCACTCATTTTGAGGTCATTGGATTTGACCTTCTCCAACTGGTGGAGGAATCCAGATCTCAGGGTTTTATTCATCCACCTCGCAACTCAACTTTCATTGCCTTGATTCCAAAGTCAGATCAGTCGACTTCTTTTAATGACTTTCGGCCTATATCTCTCTGCAATATCACCTACAAGGTTGTGGCTAAGATCATTGCCAGGAGACTGAAGAAGATACTATCAAAAGTCAACTCCCAGGAACAGTTTGGATTTTTGGAAGGTCGTCGGATCCATGAAGCCATTGAGGTTTCCCAGGAATGTTTTCACTCTATTAAGATAAAAAAACTCAAAGGAGCTGTTATAAAACTGTATCTTACCAAAGCATTTGATAAAGTTAGTTGGTTATATATTAGGATGCTTATGACACACCTTGGTTTCAATTACTCCTTAATCAAGTGGATCATGAGCTGCATCACTACAGCCTCATTTGTTGTTCTCATTAATGGTTCAACTACATCTTTCTTTCAAGCTGGCAGAGGGCTTCGTCAGGGATGCCCTCTCTCCCCACTACTCTTCCTCCTGGTGGCCGAAGGATTGAGTAGGGCCATTCTGGAGGCCAAGCGCAGGGGGTCCTTCAAAGGTAATGGTATCTCAGCCTCCCTTTTTATCACACATTTACATTTTTTGGATGATATTATTCTATTCTGTAATGGCTCTTTAAGGGATGCAAAGAATCTTGCAAACATTCTAGATCTTTTCGGCAGGGCTACTAGAATGGAAATAAACATCCGGAAATACTCCCTCTCGTTGGATAACTTGGCTGCTCAGAAATCACGACACTACACTACTCACTTCCCATACAAGCTGATTAATCTGGATGAAGGTATCAAATATTTGGGTTTTACACTAAAACCAAACAACTACCGGAAATCAGATTGGGGTTGGTTACTCGCAAAACTTGAAAAGCGGCTCTCCACTTGGAGTCACCGATGGATCTCTCAGGCAAGTAGATTGGTACTCATCAAATCTATATTGGAAGCTATCCCGGTTTATTGGATGTCCCTTGCTTGGATCCCCAAAAGCATTTTGGAAAAATCTCGCAAACTATTTTTTCATTTTCTCTAGACAGGCAAAGCGGAAAAACAGGTCTCTCCCTGGGTCAAATGGAAAACACTCGCCAAGCCAAAATCGATGGGCAGATGGGGTCTCAAGAACATACATCTTTTTGCAAAATCATTGGCAGCAAAGGCTGGGTGGTGCATATTAACGACTGAAAACCTGTGGACCAAGGTGGTGACTAAAAAATATGTTGCCCCATCCTCCATCACAAACTGGGTCAGAAGTCCAAATCGTATCTCAGCAAAGATCTCCGTTATTTGGAAAGCAATTCTATCTGCCTTCAATCTCATTGACTCAAAACTGGCATGGAAAGTGGGGAATGGCACACAAGTCCGCATTGGCCTTGATCCTTGGCTGGGGTGCAACAACAGGCATCTTCTTCTGCAACCGGTCTTAAACTCTCTGCATGATCGGGGTATATATCGTCTTTCTCAGATTGCCAACCCGAAATCTACCACTATTTTTCAATAGGGATGGTTGGACCCTGCCAACATAGGATTACCGGGTGCACTCTGGGACTCTTGGAACGCTTATCTACTTGCTCTTCGCACCTCACATGTCAAACTCACAGACTCCCATGATTCATACATCTAGACACCATCGCCGCTTGGTATATACACTCTGAAGTTGGGCTACAAATATTTGGAGGGTGAGTTAGAGGGTGTTGAACCCCTCTGGTGGTGGAAAACGATTTGGCACTCAAAATGCCCACTTAAATCCAAACTCTTTATGTGGTGTGCCCTATCATTTAAAGTTCTTGTAAAATCTCAAGCACAGCTGAATCTAGCTACTGTGGATTCCTCACTGGTGAAAGATTGCACAACATTTGCAAGAATGGCATAAAAATTTAAATGAATGAAGAACAATACACATGAAATGGTGAATAATGTCAATATTATTAACTGTCCAACCTTAACATAGGTTAAGAACACCCATATATACAAATCTGGAAGAATTTGAATCCATCTGGAGTGTTCACACTGATCTAGCTTAGAAATAGCTCAAACCCCCCTAGGTTGACCAAAATATCCCAAACCATCCCAAACTGGTTCGAAACTGCTGTGTGAATGCTGGGAATGACTGGACAGGCCCATGTGACCTCACACATGTGAAGAAACTGGTTGGTTAGAGGTTTGGAGTCTAAAATTGGCCAAAAATATGACAAAACAAGGCAAGATTGTCCACAAACTGAGCAAATGCGCCCTAGGTAGAAGAGAAGCATGCTGAGTGCATTAAATGACCTGAGGAGGGCGCTCTAGGCATGCTGAGTGCATTAATTTCCCTAGGGAGCGCTCCACATACCTGGTTTGACTCAGCACTTGTTCACATTGCTAACTAGTTCAAGACAATTTGACCATTTACCAATCTAATCAACTTAGGGATGTAATCATTAATCACTTGGGCTAATTAATCATCAATTAATACATGATTAATTTACATAGGTGTAAAAATGTTCTAACACCCCCCCTTAAGCTAGACTTAGTGAAATATCAAAAATTAAGGCCTTGGCAACTAGGCTCAAGTCACCTTTTACATCATGAAAATTTATTTGTCCATGTAACCAAGGTAAGGAGGAAAACCACATGGGAAATAAAACCTCCCCTCTAAAATGGACATGTGGCATATATCAAAATACACCAATCATCGCCATGCATCACTCACCCCAAGCAAAGATCTAAGGTGAGTGAAGGTCTTCTCGGTAAAACACTTGGTGAAGATATCAACAGTTTGCTCACTGGATGGGCAATACTGCAATGCTATGGCCCGGTCATGCACCAACCCCCGAATGTAATGCATGTGTATCTCTATGTGCTTGGTCCTCTGTCTCTGTACTGGATCAGTAGAAATCTTGATTGTACTTTGATTATCACACCAAAGAATAGTGGGTGAATCAAAGACAATCCCGAACTCTGCAAGAATACCTTGCAACCAAACACATTGTGTGGCTGCATTAACTGCTCCCCTGTACTCGGCCTCAGCTGAAGATAAGGAAATAGTGCTTTGTTTCTTGCTTGACCAGCATATAGGTCCATGTGCAAGCATAAATACATAACCGGAAGTTGACTTCCGATCAATACAATCACCGGCCCAATCAGAATCTGTAAATCCTACTAGTTCAAGGGATGAACCAGCAGCATAATGGATACCAAAAGACTTAGTACCCTGAACATAATGAAGGATCCTCTTGGATGCCTTCCAATGGATCTCATGAGGCTCTTGCATGTGCCTTGCAACAGCCCCAACAGCATATGACAAATCTGGTCTAGAATGAGTAAGATATAGCAAGCTTCCAACAAGTTGCCTATACAACGAACTGTCAACTAGTGGTGAAGAACCCCATTCTGTAAGCTTAACTCCTGAAAGAAATGGAAATTTTGCAGACTTACATTCAGCCATTTTAAATTTCTGCAGCAAATCTGAAGCATACCTTGACTGACATACAGAAATTCCATTCACAGATTGATCAATCTCCAAACCCAGAAATTGTTTTAGCAATCCTAGATCGGTCATGGAGAATGCACTGTGCAATGCTCTCTTAACTGAGTCAAGTTATTTGGTGCAGCTACCAGTGATCAAAAGATCATCAACATACAGTACAATAATCAATATCATATCACTAACATGCTGCATATACACATTTGGATCAGACTTACACCTCTCAAACCCCAAAGATAGCAGAAAATTGTCCATTTTTGCATACCATGCTCTAGGAGCTTGCTTGAGCCCATAGAGTGACTTGTTCAACCTGCAAACAAGTGTATGATCAGAAATAAAACCTTCAGGCTGCTGCATATATATCTCCTCATTTAGATCCCCATGAAGAAAGGCACTTTTTACATCCATGTGATGAATCTCCCATCGCTTGGAAGCCCCAATGGCCAAAACTAGTCTTATGGAGTCCATCTTTGCCACCGGTGCAAATGTCTCTGTATAGTCCACTCCTTGGACCTGAGAGTAACCCTTAGCCACCAACCTGGCCTTATACTTCAGATCAGAGCAATCAGATCCAATTTTGGTTCTATAAATCCACTTGCATTGCACTAGTTTCCTCTTGGGAGGAAGAGGGACCAAATCCCAAGTTTTGTTCTCATGGAGTGAGTTCATCTCCTCTTGCATGGCTGATTGCCACCTTGGGTCTATACATGCTTCTGAATATGACATTGGATCAGATCCAACCATCAAATAACATGCCTCACTCAGATCATAATTATTATATGCAAAGGAATTGTGAAATTGAGATCTAGTTTTCCTAGCATCTTGGGGATCTCCCACAAGCTCTCCGGCACTTTGAATTGTTTTCTCTGCCCACTTGGGCCTTGAAGGGGGGATATGTTCAGAATCCATATCAACATCATATTCAGCAATATCAGAATCAGAAATATCAGAGAATGAATCACTACTTACTTCATCATCAAGACGAGGGAATGAGCATTCCCCATCACCTTGTTCACTAGCTTGCAAGAATTCTTCCTCTTCGAATTTGACACTTCTTTCAATGAAGGTTTTGTGAGTGTATGGATCAAAGAGCTTGTAGCCCTTGGAATCCTCTGCATACCCAACCATGATTGACTCCTTGCTTTGGGGCTGCAATGCCTTTCTCTTCTCCGGTGGAATTCTGGCCCAAGCCCTTGAGCCAAAAATTCTGAAATGTGAGACATTTGGTTTGTGGCCCATCCAAGCTTCAAATGGAGTGATTCCTTGCAATGCTTTGTGTGGTGCTCTGTTCTGAACATATGCTGCACAATTCATAGCTTCAGCCCATAATTTAGGAGACAAATCCCTTGCTTGCAACATGCAAGTTGCCATCTCTTTCAGTGCTCTATTTTTGCGCTCTGCAACACCATTTTGCTGAGGTGTGTAGGGCACTGAGTGTTGCATCTGAATGCCATGCTCTTGACAGAGCTGCTGCAAATTGTTATTGACATACTCTCTGCCATTATCAGTCCTCAAAACCTTCATGGCCTTCCCACTGAAGTTCTCAACCATGCTCTTAAAAATTTTGAAACATTCAAAGACTTCAGATTTTTGCTTAAGGAAAAATAACCAGCAGTACCTTGAGTAGTCATCGATGAAGGTGAGCACATATTTGCTGCAGCCATAGGAGGGAGTGGGGAGTGGCCCTATCAGATCAGAATGCACTATCCCAAGAGGTTGACCAGCCCTCCTTTCCTTCCCTTTGTCATACTTCTTTTCAGGATGCTTCCCAATCATGCAACCCTTGCATGTTCCACTTGAAAAACTGATTTGTGGCAGCCCTTCTACTATCTTTTCTTTGCTTAAAACTTGAAGATATCTGTAGTTTAGGTGCCCATACCTTTGATGCCATAGCTTGCTGGTCTCATTCCCATGTGACAGAAGCACACTTGGTGAAGAGAATTCGAGGAAGTGGGAGAACTTGTACATCTTCATGTCATGGTCTGCAACGCCCTTTGCAACAATTTTCCCGGTGGAAACTTCTGATATCTCCACATCATCCTGAGTGAAGACCACCTTCTTTGCTGCTCCAGTATGTGTCATTTGATATACAGAGAGCAATTTTTCTGCAAGATTTGGCACATACAGCACGTTGGAGAAGAAGCCATTCTCCATAGAGATTTTCCCAATGCCATGAGCAGGGATTTCTGAGTCATCTCCCATTCGAATTGAGAGGCCACTGTAGGGAGCAAGTTCAGAAAACGAGTCTCTTGAGGAAGCCATGTGCCTTGAGGCACCTGAATCAATGATGAACAAAGGGGAATGAGATGAACTAGCCACCAAAGCATGACAGCTCTCCTTGTCTTCAGAAACACACTCCTTCTTCTTGGAACTTTCAGGAAGAGGAATATTATTTTTCTGTAGGAGATGGGTCATGGTGTCTATGGTTTTCTTCATGCATGAGCTCTCTGGATGAAAACCTCTTTGACAGTAGCTACATTTTGTCTTCTCAGCCTTCTTTCCCTTGTTCTTGACAGGATTCAAAACCCCCTCAGAGGATTTGGGCCTCTCATCCTTCCTCTTCTTCTCTTGAGGTTTCGACCCCTTGGGTTTTTGCTTGCCTCTTCCACATTTCGAATCTCCAGCTGCAAGAACTTGATCTTTTTGCTTGATGGAGCCCATCAAGACCATCTTGTCTTGCTCTTGAGTTAGCATCTCCATGAAGTCAGCCAAAGATGGCATCTTCCAACCTCTAACTGTGAGCCTTGTGGAGTTGAAGGAAGACACAAAAACTGAGTATTCAGAACCCAATTTGGAGAGAATGGACAACACCAACTGTTCTTCTTTCTTCTCTATGCCACATTGTCTGATCTGCAAGACCAAGTTCTTGAACTTGGTGAAGAAGTCCTGGATGGAATCGAAATTCCCTGGGCTCAGTGAGACAAGCTCATTTTCGAGCTGGTGGCCTCTCATCTCATCAGTCTTTCCAAACAGTGTCTCAAGCTTGAGCCACACTTCATTTGGAGTTGCTAGACTTTCTACATGAAACAGGAGGTCTCTCGAAATGCTGAGACAAAGGAGGCCAAATGCCTCATCCATTCTGTTAAAAAACTTGGATTTCTCCACAGCTGAGTTTGGCTCCACCTCAGTGCCCATCGTGATTCTGTAGAGACCCTTAGATCTCAGCAAAATCACCATTTCTGCCTTCCAATCGAAATAGTTGAAGGGTGTGAGCACGTTTGGGTGAGATGGCTCCATTTTCCTCTGCTGCAATTCATACTTGCTGACAATGCTGATCTTCAGTACCTGCAAACAACTCTCAAATCACTCAGGAGGGATCTACACTAACAGATTCGAACCTTGTATGGATAGTGGGTGCATTCGGGAGAGCATCACACCTGAGAGGAGCCACTAGATTTCTCCAGTAAGCTCAAGGCAATGGCCTCAGGAATTATGTGGTTTCTCCACTGCTTCTGGCAATCCACTACAACAGTCTTGCTGGTTCGAATTCTAGCTCCAAGAGCTCTGATACCATGTAAAATCTCAAGCACGGCTGAATCTAGCTACTGTGAATTCCTCACTGGTGAAAGATTGCACAACATTTGCAAGAATGGCATAAAAATTTAAATGAATGAAGAACAATACACATGAAATGGTGAATAATGTCAATATTATTAACTGTCCAACCTTAACATAGGTTAAGAACACCCATATATACAAATCTGGAAGAATTTGAATCCATCTGGAGTGTTCACACTGATCTAGCTTAGAAATAGCTCAAACCCCCCTAGGTTGACCAAAATATCCCAAACCATCCCAAACTGGTTCGAAACTGCTGTGTGAATGCTGGGAATGACTGGACAGGCCCATGTGACCTCACACATGTGAAGAAACTGGTTGGTTAGAGGTTTGGAGTCTAAAATTGGCCAAAAATATGACAAAACAAGGCAAGATTGTCCACAAACTGAGCAAATGCGCCCTAGGTAGAAGAGAAGCATGCTGAGTGCATTAAATGACCTGAGGAGGGCGCTCTAGGCATGCTGAGTGCATTAATTGCCCTGGGGAGCGCTCCACATAGCTGGTTTGACTCAGCACTTGTTCACATTGCTAACTAGTTCAAGACAGTTTGACCATTTACCAATCTAATCAACTTAGGGATGTAATCATTAATCACTTGGGCTAATTAATCATCAATTAATACATGATTAATTTACATAGGTGTAAAAATGTTCTAACAGTTCTAATCTGGGACATGATGAATGGTGGCAGATTGAGGGACCAGGTTGGTGCCCCTTGTGCAAACAAGATTCCGAAACACTATAGCACCTCTTTATATCCTTCCCTTTCATAGTACATGTTTGGTTTTTGCTGAGATCCACGCTTAATATGCGAACCCCCTAGACTGGAGTCACCCTGGAGGAGTTGGTACGACTCACCTGACACGCCATCTTGTTGGGCTCTCCCTCTGCTCGTCATCTGGGGAACCTGGTTGGCTCGGAACAATGTGATCTTTCTTGAAAAACCCACGATCCCAGATTTGGTGGTTGCTCGTTGTCTGGACATCCTGAGTTACTTTCCTCAACTGAAGAATACCCCTGCGATCCGTGTCATCATCCCTGAAACCTTTGATCCCACTGTCCCTTGGGCTTACTTTAACGAGGCCGCAAACGACCAGTTGTGGGGGGGGGGGGCGGTACTCAACCTATCACACACCACCTTCTACCATATTCGTATGGGCCTTGGCCCGGGCACTAACAATTATGCAGAATTATTTGCACTCAAACTACTGCTTCGTTATGCTCTTGAAAAACAATGCACCCAGCTTCATTTTTTTTGTGACTCGATGAACGTGATAAACTGGGTCAACAACATCCAGCGCTGCCAAAATCTCTTTATATTAAACATTCTGTCTGATATTCAACGACTGTTAAGGGAATTTGAAAATTACTCTTGTCGACATGTTTACAGGGAACGCAATCAAGATGCTTACCAAGTATCAAAATTGGGTCTAGCTCTGCCATTTGGACAATGGAAGCTCTCAACCAATGAACACGGACAGGAATTTGAATTCTTCCATAGACCCTTCATCGAGGGCCTGGCAATACAAGATAGTTAACATACACAGCACAATTTTTCCATTTTCTAGTATTTTCAGTTTATTACAGACTTCATTGGAGGCAATCGGGGATCCTCTGTACACTCTTTTTGTATATTTTGGATAATGGCTCTTTTGAGCGGACTCTATTTTGGGACAATTTTACACTGAACACCATCTCTGAAAGGCACTATGTTGCTTTCTACTCTATGTAATTTGGTTACACTCATAATTAAATTACGCTTTTTTCTCTTGAAAAAAAATAATTATATTCTTATGTATTTAATAAACAACAATAGTTCATGGTTCAAACATTGTGCATAAAATAATCAATATTTCATTTTTCTTAATGAATTGTACTATGCAAAGTAAACCATTACATGGCTAAGTCAATTACTCATTAAGCAAGAAGGGTGTAATTATTGCGCAGTAATAGTTAAACTTTATGAATATTTCAATTTAATTATTAAACAATAATAGTTTTAGCACTCAGCACTCAGCAGTAAACAAGCCTGCAAATTAGAAATTATTTACAAGCATAATGCGGAATTAAAATTCACACCATTTCCATGCACAGGAAATTTAATTAATCTACACATAAATTTCATTTTTAATCTATATTCGGTAATTTTCAACACTCAAATTGAAACGATCAATTTATACATTATTATTCAGCATAACACATAATTAAACTTGTACTCATTCCAGAATTAGGAATTCCAACCAAACCATGAATAAATTCCTTCTTTTATTCAAAACCTAGAAACTTAACAAGAAAGCAAATAAATATTAGAAATAAACTTGTGTCAATTCCAGGAACAGGATTTTAAACAAACAACTCATGAATTTAAAACATATAATTTTCTTTATCATTCATCAATTAAACTAAATTGAGAAATAAAAATATCATTTCCAGAAATTAAAACTAATCTGCAAAATAGTGGAAATGGGAAACTGGTTGTGTGTGAGGGACACTCCACCCAAGCATAGGTAATTATGTTCATTCATCTCTCAAAAGAAAAACACCCTCAAGCTAGGACTTGTGAATTCACCAGGAGACTCTTCCCTTAACCCGAATTTTCATTCCATAACTGGAATTATCACTCGGCAATCCTCACAATTCACAGGGATTTACACAGGTTTACAGGAATCCAGGAAAATAAGTCACAGTCCATTCCATTCCAACCACACAATTCCCACTCCAGCTTCCTTCCAACTGCACCACAATGAAAACCCATCACTGCTTAACCTGTACACAAGAATTTCCCCATAATGGTTCATGCACAATACCATTTAATTGACCACAACCTAGCAATCAATCACAGGTTCATTCCACAACAAGAATTATCTCTCGGCAATCCTCACGATTCACAGGGATTAAACACAGGTTTATAGGCATCCAAGAAAACAAGTCACATTCAATTCCATGTCAAACCACACAATTCCCACTATGGCTTCCTTCCAATTGCGCCACAGTGAAAACCCATCACTTCTTAACCAGTACATAGGAATTACACCACAATGGTTCATCCACAATTCATCATTTCATTGACCACAAACCAGTAGTCAATCACAGGCTTAATAACGGTTCAAGGAGAAAACGAGTTTAGCCAATACCATTCAGAAATTTGTTTAGAGGTTCTAGTTTGCCTCCACCCAATCTCAGACAATCCTTTATGCTTCTCTATTTTCTTCGACCTTCTTGTGCACACCCTCCTTTTTCCCCAAGATGAAGAAATAATGCCTAATTAAAATTTCCATTGCATGCATTAGTTTTATTAATGGAAAGATGGAAACATGTGGGTTCTCGAAGAGACCCATGTTTGCCCCTTATATTTTTATTTTTATATAAAAACATCAAAATCCCACTTAATCATAATTAAATCATAATTATGATTTAAAAATATAAAGTTAAAGTCATTTAAATGATATTATTACTTAGGTTAAACTTTATGGACTTAAGGATACCAAAGGGTCATGGCATAATCCCCCCCTATGACATTCTAACCCCCTTATTGTCTCCGGTGAATACACGAGTCCCTGATCTCTTCAGCGTACTGCCTCAGCACAGCCAGTTGTGGATTTTTAATATTAATAATGCTAAAATATACATTTTTCTGCCATATAGGAATTTGCATATCAATATTTATATCATACATATGATAAGTTCGGGGGTCTCATCCAGGGGTATTGCAACTACAGATCGGTTGAATGGGGATTAAGATGGAATGAGGGGTGGGTTGAGGGTTAGGTGTTGTAAGGTACCAAATAAGGAGGCCTAAAGTAAGCCTTGGGAGATTAAGAGTAGCCATCAAAGGGGCTATTACAATCATATGGGGAGGAAACAAGAATGGCACTTGGTGGATAGGAAATCCCACCCATGAATGTTCTTCCATGGGGATAGGACACGGGGAACTCTTTTGTGGAGTACTGGGTTTCTCAAAGGTAATAGTGCATAAATTTGATACATCCTCTTGTGTGGTAAGATTGGGAGGCCCTGAAAAGGTTCCAATCATAGAGGCATCTTGGAATATTCCCATACCGACTCGAGTGAATGAAGGCATGGAGAGGCTACCTTTGACCATAGGCAATCCTTTTCTAGATTAATTGACCACTTGGGATCATGATAGATAAATAGATTGAGTGTGATGATCTTCTCATTATTAAGGAACATCAGATGTTGAAACATTGTAGAAGTGACTACTTACATAACATACATGAAGTTATGACCAAGGAGGATATTGTAATCTAATTGAGCATCTACAACCCTAATATCAATTAAGACTATCTTACCAGCAAGCTCTTTGAGAACATTCTAGAGAAGGACTTGTATTTAAGAAGGTCTATTTTCATTTGCATATAATGCCATGAGGCACATGGTCAACTTGGGGGAACCAAGCTTGATCCAGATATGGGTCAACATGACACAAGTGGAGGCTTCATCAATGATGCATTGATAAATAATCAAGTTGTTGATGGTGAGAGGAACCTAGAAGTCTACCAAAGAAGGAATTTGGGGTTCATCTTGATCTAAATCAAAGATCATCACATGAACATCAAAAGGATATACTATTGATAATGCATAAAAATGAGACATCCATTGCATGGGACAATGTTGGAGAACATCTAATGTAGACATGGTTATAGGGGAATGAGCCAACTCATCAACAACACTATAGTTATGAGCAAATCTAGTGTTGGGGTTATGGGTTTTGCGATTGAATGGGATCTTAGGGACCCTCTGGGGAGGGTTAACGTTATGCTAAGTTAGATTTAAGGGTCCTTCTAATAAGGGAGAATTATATTCTTTTTAGAATTAGTAAGTTCAACTAGCATGTCATATTTATTATGCTGAGTTTGGATATTCACATCAGTGAAGGATATGAAGATATTTTTGAAGTAAATGTCACCTTGATTGGTTGATGTAGATGGTGGAGTAGGATAAGACATCATTGGTTCTACTGTGACTTTTCCTTAAGGGGAAAATGGGTTTTGCAAAATAATTGGTTGTAATGGAGAGGATGAGGAGGTGAATCATCATTTTGGCGTTGAGGGGCATTAGCAGCCTCACATTTGTTGGCTTCATCCAAATCTGGTAAGCTTTAACGAGATGTGGACAATGATGGGTATAATGTCTGTAGACTCCAGGGCATGTGCAAGCTAATGAGGGTCACTTTTGGCACGTTAGATGCAATAGAAAACTAAAAAATCAGGCATCCCTCAACTTACTTGGTTTTTTTTAGATAATTACATAAGATATCTTGCATCGAGTAAAAAATATGAAACGTGGGAAATTGAGTCACGTTTCTGAATATATAAGTTTTAAGTATTGAAAATTTACATAACTATGTCAAATTTCATTTTTTCTAATAGTCATTTTTTATTTTTTTGGCAAATGATAAGGTATATGTTTTTGTGGGTGCAGCCTTTGAGTGCCTAAATGATGGTTTCGGGCTACAAAAATTGGTAGACATGTATAGAACCCGTAGCACTAGTGCAGCACTATTTTTCGAAAACTAAATGTTTAATTTAAAAAAAAAAATTAATTATGTAAGTGATCAAACCTCGAGAATGGTACGTCAAATGTGGGTGCAACCTTTGAAGGTCTTCATACATTTATTTCGACTTGGATTTTTTATAGCATGTAGAGGTTGGTGTCTACTAGTGCAGCATACAATTTTTTTTTTAAATGGTTGTGAAATGAAAAATTTACAGAATAAACACTAACAGTATGTTTTTTGACTTAAGGAGTGATGACACAAGAAAATTAGGAAATAAATAGAAAATCTCAATATTTTTTTTTAAAAATTACATATTTGAAATCTGCATAAAAAATTCTATCTATGCCTAAAATTTCGTCAATAATGGTCATGTATGTCATGTTGTAGAGAGCGGTCAAAAGCAATCATATTGAGAAAAATGGTGGAAACGTCTAATTAGCTATGGTTTAGTAAATTCCATAGCACAGGTTTGGTAAGTTTGAACCAACCACTTAGGACTGTGGTTGACATGTGGGTGCGGGAGGAGTGGGTGATTAGGTGCTCAAGAACACACGCGCGTTATAGTTAAATTCAAATATTTTGGTTGGTGCACTTAATGTGATACGAAACGTGAGCGCGTTTCTTCTATACAAAACGCGCGAGCGTTTTTTATATACATAATGCGCGCGTGTTATTAACTTCACAAATTTATGTTTTTAAGTGTTGGATGGAGATAAAGGGGGTGAGAGAAAGAAGAGACATACGAGAGGGGGGCAAGGGACATAAATTTAAGGAGTTTGGGAGAGTAATGATAAGGGAGGGAAATTAAAGGCCTAAACCCATAATTCCTAAGTCACAAACTCCTTAAATCCCTACACCCCTAAGAACCTAATCCCTTAACACATAATCCCTTACCCCATTAATAGTTGATCCTAAATCCCTTAACCTATAAAGGTATTACTCCTTAAATCCCTAGTCCCTTAATTAACCCTTTATCTCCCATCATTGTTGTCCTTATCCCCTAATTCCCTAAGCCTTTAACACTATAGCACCTTAGACCTCAATTCTTAACCTCTCTCTCTCTTCCCTACACCTCCACCTACCTCTAACCACAACTCCCATCTCTCTTTCTCACTCCCTAAAACTAACACCCTCTCTCTCTCTCTCTCTCCCCCCCCTAACCATTACTAACCCCCTCTATCATCATCATCATCATCATTGTCGTCGTCGTCTTCATCATCATCGTCATCGTCATCACCCTCTTTCTCATCGTCATCATAATCATCATCATCATCAACATCTTCATTATGATCTTAATCATGATCATCATCATCACCATCACCATCTTCATCATCATCGTCATCATCGTTGTCATCGTCATGAAGATGATGATGATGAAGATGACGACGACGACGATGATGATGATGAAGATGATGATGATGATGAAGACGATGAAGATGATGATGATGATGAGGAAGAGGGTGATGATGATGATGATGAAGATGATGATGAGGAAGTGGGTGATGACGACGACGAAGACGATGACGATGACGATGATGATGATGAAGATCATGATGAAGATGATGATGATGATGAAGATGCTGATGATGAATATGAATGTGATGATGATGATGATGATGATGAATATGATGATCATGATCATGATCATGATGACAATGATGATGATGATGATGATGACGACGATGAAGATGATGGTGATGACGACCTTACCGATGATGATGATGATGATGATGATGATGATGAGGAAGATGGAGATGACGATGACGATGATGATGATGATGATGAAGATGGTGATGAGGATGATGATTATGATGAAGATGATGATGAATATGACGATGATGATGATGATGATGGTGATGAGGATGATGATGATGATGATGATGATGGTGATGATAAAGAAGAGTATGATGATGATGATCATCATCA
This sequence comes from Larix kaempferi, assembly GCA_027924585.1. Classification (NCBI taxonomy): domain Eukaryota; kingdom Viridiplantae; phylum Streptophyta; class Pinopsida; order Pinales; family Pinaceae; genus Larix; species Larix kaempferi. The sequence goes on along the minus strand of BSBM01000233.1, from coordinate 2,686,619 downwards.
TCATCATCATCATCATCATCATATTCATCATCATCCTCATCATCATCATCATCCTCATGTTCATCACCATCATCTTCATCTTCATCATCATCATCGTCATCTTCATCATCATCTTCATCATCATCATCATCCTCATCACCATCTTCATCACCATCATTGTCATCTCCATCTTCATCATCATCATCATCATCATCATCATCATCTTCATCATCATCATCGTTGTGGTCGTCATCACCATGATGATGATGATGATGATGATGATGACGACGATGATGATGATGCTGATGAGGATGATGATGATGATGAAGACGATGAAGATGATGATGATGATGAAGATGATGAAGATGAAGATGATGGTGATGAACATGATGAAGAAGATGATGATGATGATGATGATGATGACGAAGATGATCATGATCATGATGACGATGAATATGATGATGATGATGAAGATGATGAATATGATGGTGATGACGACCACACCGATGATGATGAAGATGATGAAGATGGCGATGGTGATGATGATGATGATGAAGATGGAGATGACGACGACGATGACGAAGATGATGATGATGATGAAGATGATGATGAAGATGACGATGATGATGATGAATATGAAGATGATGGTGATGAAGATGAGGATCATCATCATCATCATCATCATCATCATCATAATCATCATCATCATCATCATCCTCTTCTTTATCATCACCACCACCACCATCATCATCATCATCATCAAATTATCATCATCATCATCATTATCATCATCTTCATCACCTTCATCTTCATCACCATCATCTTCATCTTCATCATCCTCATCGTCATCTTCATCATCATCTTCATCATCATCATCATCCTCATCACCATCTTCATCATCATCATCGTCATCTACATATTTCTCATCATCATCATCATCATCATTGCCAGCATCATCATCATCATCATCATCTCCGTCATCATCATCACCATCATCATCACCATCTTCATCATCATAATCATCATCTTGATCATGATATTCATCATCGTCATCATCGTCGTCTTCTTCTTCATCATCATCATCATCATCGTCATCACTCTCTCTTCCCTGGTTTTACACCTCCCTCTCTCTCTCTCTCTCTCTCTGTAAACCCCCTCTCCCTCTCCCTAACCTCTCCCCAATCCCTAACCATCCTACTCTTTCTATCTCTATGTTACTCCCCTATCCCAAAACCCCCTCCTCTCCTTATCCCTTACTAACCCAGGATCTCTCAGTCTCTCTCTCTTCCCTACACCTCCACCTACCTCTAAGCACACCTCCCATCTCTCTTTCTCACTCCCTACAACTAACACCCTCTCCTCTCTCTCTCTCTCTCTCTCTCTCTCTCTCTCTCTCCCTCTGTTCCCCCCCCCTAACCATTACTAACACCCTCTCTTAGTCTATCTATCTCTCTCTCCCCCCTTCGCTAACCCCCTTCCTAGCCCCTTACCCCTAACTAACCCCCCTCTCTCACTCTCTCTTCCTCTACACCTCTCTCTCTCTCTCTCTCTCTCTCTCTCTCTCTCTCTCCTAATCCCCCTTCCCCTACCACTAAGAACCCCCCATATCTAATCCCTAAGCCCCTAACACCAAATCCCTATTTAACCTCCTAACCCATAGAAACTATTAAATAAACTATTGAATAAGGTTTTGATGATTACAATAACGCTAGCGCGTTTTTGCATGAAGAAACGCTCTCGTGTTTTGTGCAAGTAGGCGTTATTTAGCCATGCACCAAACATATTAAATACCTAGGATGTTTTTAACATTCCAAAAATGCGTGCGCGTTTTGTGTGTCCATAACACTAGCGCGTTATGTGTGTCCATAACGCTAGTGCATTTTATCTGTGCAAAAATTCAGCAGAATACTTTTATACCCAAAAATTTTGTTTTGTCTTCCCGCCTCCCATACAGCACTGCAAAAAAAAACTCCAAACTCTATGTTCACAATCAACATTCAAGGCAATTGAGGAAGCTCAAGACACTCTATGTTCACAATCAACAAGCCTGAAGAGGATTCTACAGTTAGCATTTGGAATTGAGGATTCCACATTCATAATTAGCAAGCTTCAAGAGGATTCTACATTCACAATTTCAAGCTTCAAGAGGATTCTACATTCACAATTTCAAGCTTCAAGGGGATTTTACATTCAAAATGTCAAGCAAGCTTGATTAATCTATATGAACACAATTGAAGAAGAATCTACATTCACTATTGAGCAAGCTTGAAGAATCTATATTCACAAATGAAGAATTTTCTATATTCACAAGTGAGGTAGAAACTTTACTTTCACATTTGAGCAAGATTGAGGAATATATATTCACAATTGAGGAAGTATCTATATTGACAATGGAGCAAGATTGAAGAACCTATATTCACAATTGAGAAAGAATTTGGATATTTGAATAGTTGAGCACACCTGTAGAATCTATTTTCTTAGTATTTCTCATTTTGGTCATGGTGAATTCACGCAATTGAAAAAGGAAATGGGCAAGCTAAGAGAAGCCTCAAAAAACCATGGAAGAAGTTAGAGAAAAGAAAATATTGGACATGTGGAATCAAATTCATTCCATGGAAACTAATCCAATTCCAACCGTAGATGATGCCACACTCGTTCCTACCCATCCACCTCAAGAAAAACGGATAAATTCACTAGAGGGGCCCTTAATTTCAACAACATTTGATGAACAAGCACTCCATGGCACTAGTCAAGAAGTAATACGTAGTTGCTCATCGAGGGATGTTTCAATTCCCACATCAATTCAACCTCAGAATATGGTAGTGAATGACTTGTTGGGTAGTGATTATACAAGCGACGAAGTTAGAGAGGCATTGAATGAAGGATTTATAATGGAAGAAGCAAATGTTATGGAGACCATCCAAGAGAAAGTCCAATTTCCCACATCCAACTACCAATAAGAGAATGAAAGACAAGAGGCTCCTATTGAAATGCCGGAGTGTCCTGGTGATGTTGTACATGCTCCAGTTCCAACACCCTTACCTCCATTAGCAACTACACACCGAAGAACTCCGAAACGTATACAGGTTGATGAAACTCTCATTAGTTCACTTGAAGGTACGTTGTCTAAACATGCTATTGCTTATCAAACTCGACAAATACTTGATAAATTTTTTTATTCTAAATGTGATGGGGACAAGTGCAAATTATTTTTATCATTGTTAAAATCTAGGTCTATGGTTGTTGTTAGAAGAACGTTAAAGATAAAGATGACAAAAAAGTTAGAACCAAGTTCTCATATTGTTAAAAGTGTAGTAGATGCGTTTAGTACAATTGGAAAGAAATATCACTCAAAGGATCGCAATGAGGCTCGTTGTGTGTTGTCACAATCAATCGTGAACAAAAACACTAGTGCACTTCGTTTTCTTAAACCTACATCCAAAATTATTAATTTGAATGTGAAGACACTTCGTAGGTATTGTGTTAGAAGAGAACAACTTGAAACCGGTCCAACAGATGTTTGGGCCTTCATTGGTAGGTTTCCATGCTCTGATATGAAGCTCATTGATGCGGTAAAGGGATTAGTGCAAGCTTTTTGGCATGACAGCACTAGACCTTCTTCCAACCAAAAAGATGTATTAAAATTGAGAATGGGTTCAAAGGATTGTGAACCACACATTAAACATTTTCTTGATATAACACAAACATAATTATATGAGAAATTTAGGAATGAACATAACGAACTTGACTTGAGCCAAAGATCCTTTGAAAAATGCAAACCATGGTATGTTAAAATAAACACAATTCGTAACACATGTTGTTTTCGATACCACATTGAGTATGGTTACTATTATGACACATATACATATATTTTTCGTGTATTGCATATCAATCTTGTGCGGGAATGCTCAGTTACATTACCACTTATGCCATCTAGAGACTTTATTCATAGAATTTTGTGTAGCAGGCCAAACGATTGCACATTTTATCAAAAAACTTGCATAGATGGGACATGCCGAAGGTGTGGTGGATTTGCATTATTGGAAAAATGCATACATGTGACCGATGAGAATGAACTTGGGAGGCAGGAGGTGAACTTGCAGTCATTCAAATATGTCATGTATGATATTGATGGAGGGAACGAAAGAAAAAAAATACAATTGGTCACTTCTCAGGTTGGTAATGAGGTATTGGATACTATTTTTTCTTCAAATTGCAATTTCATATGTAACAATCTATTGATATATGTCTTTATTGTTGATCTACCAAGTACAGGTTTGCGACTTCATGGAGGAATTATTTGAAAAGACACAACAGTATGTAAAGCATGTACATGTGGCTCGTTGGCAAGATGAGCAGTTTAGAATGTGCAAGGATACATTTCCTATTGGGACTATCCTGTCAGTGGTCGATTTTGTAGAAAACTACACTCTTCAACCGCAAAATATGACAAGGTGATGGAAAAAGGACAATGGATGATATGGCTAGGACATAGCATTAGATGACAAAGGACGAAATGATGACATGAAGAATACACATGGCTGACATGGACAAATGAAAGATTAAGCATGATGACATGGCAAGGTGACAAGACATGGCATTGGATGGCAAAAGTCAAGACATGACACAAGGTGGAAAAGGACAATGGAGGACATGGCAATGATCAAGCAATGGACAAGGACATGATGGTCATGATGACAAGTGAAAAAATGACATTGGCAAGCATGAAAGATGACATGGAAGACAAAGAAATGGAGACAATGAATTTATGGAAATGGCAAAATGACATGGCAACAAGCAAGATAAGCCATGTGGGCATTTTACTCAGCCTTGCGGGCATTTTCTGATGGCTGCGGGCATAAGGAGGAGCTGCGGGCATATAAAAAGTTAAATGGCCCTTATGGGCATTACTGACAAGCCCTTGCGAGCATGTCTAGGAGCATTTTGCGGGCATCCTATAAGACACCTTGCAGGCATTATCTTGAAGGCCGCAGGCATAATCAAGGATCTTGGTGGGCATATTACAGGCATGAAAATGACCCTTGTGGGCATTTCATATGACCATTGCAGGTATACATTATGAGTCCTTGCGGGCATAAGGGTGGATACCATGCGAGCATAAATACCATGATGATGTGGCAAAGATATGTATTTTGATTGGTTAAGGATAACATGGAAATAAAAATATCATTTGACTTATTTTAATTAATAAAAACAAAAAGACAAGTCGGCCTCCTAAATACATGGAAAAGAGAAGTATAAATGAAGAACAAGATGGTTTTGTTTTTTGTGTGGTGAGTGTGGAGAATTCAGGGGAGAATTCGGTAGATAGAGGAGAGCTCTAATCTCGGGGTCGGGAAGATGAGGACAGTTTTTTGTGAAGGAGCAGCAGCAGGTGGAGCAGTAAAACAATCTCTCTTTCTATCTTTTATTCTGGGTTAAACTGAGGTAGCCTATTGATGGACAGAATGAAGACATGCAGGTAGAATGATGAAGACATGACTGGTGATATCGGAAGAATGTTGTGATGTGCATATGGACTGTGTAAAGTGTATGAATGGAGATATGGCAGCAAATTGATATGACATGAATAATGATGACATAATGAAGATGTGATCTGATTGTTGATATTTGTTGATGGACAGAATGAAGTTATATTGAATAATGAGTGCTTGATGAGAATGATGAAGTGCTTTGGAAACAAACAAGGGCTTCTGGTTGATGATGTATGTAATATGTAGACTTAAGAAGAGTTTGAAATATCATTTGTAAATCTATGGGGTTGGGGTGTTGGTGCATCCCCGTCAGTTGCAGCTGATAGAATTATCTTGTGGTTGGTGCCACTTTGGGTTGTAGCCCATTCTGGAGATTAAAGTCTCCAATTATAAAAATTTTACAAAGCTTATATCTTGTCTCTTGTAATGTGTTGATGATAATGTGTCTTGCTTAATGAATTACATGTGATATAGTTTATTGATGAATATGATATTGAAAGTGAATTTGTAATTAATGATATAATATTTGAGAGAAGAAGTTGAAATTGTTAATAAGTGTAAGCTCATTGATTCACCCCCCCCCCTCTCAGTGATCCATTGTGTCTAACATCTTGGTGGTGAAGGAGGTAAAAAAAGATGTGGTAGTTCATCTTAGCAACAAAGTAAGCGGTGTGTCTGCAAAGGAGGGGAACCTAGTCCCTTGGGGTTTGGGGGATGATGTAAAATACATCATGCCATTAGGTTGGATTTACAAGCATTTTTTGGACATTTTTAGGGTAAAAGAATGTGTGGGAAAAAAACATCGGGTTTGGTTGAGTCAAGTCTAGAAACCAAGACTAGGTTATAGTCCATAGTTCCTCCTCCTAGCCAAATGGTGGATGGTTTTTGTTTTCTAATTTGCAATAAATGTGGAAAAAATATTGGTGTTGGGATTCAATTTCCAATTTCCATTTTAGTTTTTTTGCAAATCCCTTATTGTTAGGTGGATGTAAAATTCATTAAGGGGATTGATAGTAGGGCGGAATTAACATATGTTAAATAAAAAAGTTTAAAATTTTTAGTTTTGGAATTTCATTTACAAATATTTTTAATTTAGGGCAACATAAAAAATTATATTTTTAATGATGAAATGAGGCAAGGATTTGTATGCTTACCTTTCCAATCCTCCTTGCAAGATGAAATCTCCCTTGTTGAGCTTCGAATTTGGCCTCCCTTCACTTCTCCAATGCGTTTTTCCAAGCCACAATCGCTCGAGCGTTCCGGGTTTGAGTGGGTAAACAGTGGCTGTGGTCCGCGGACTGTTTATTTTTTTTGTTATATTAACCAAAATGCACGCGCGCTATAGTGATACATAACACATGCACGTTATGGATCACTATAACACGTGTGCATTTTGGAATCCTATCCTGCATGTTAATTGACATGGCAGGGTCGGAGTCCGCACATGCCTAGTTCTAAGAAACGTGCACACGTTTTGAATTTACTAAATTCTAGCGCGTTTTACGAATGCATGATTGCACCTAAAGGGTCCCTCAACTTCGTGCGAGGGCCCTCCACAAAAGAGACACCGATGGTTAGTCCATAATTAAGGGCTCTTTCCCTACTTACAAAGCTTATTAGGATCTTTTTTAGGGTTATATATCTAGTATTACCAATAGGATTGGAGGGTTGATCTCCACCCTTATGGTTTTGGTTATTTTCTTTAGTCTTCCCCTTATTCTTATTCTTATTAGGGTTGTTTTGTGCATTTTGATTATTGGGCATAAGTTGAGTGGGTGTGTCCTATTGAGCATAAAATTTCCCTTGTTGTGAAGGGGGATCTTGAGGATGTGGTTGAATTGGAGGTCCTAATGATATGCTTTAGAATAGGTAATAAGGGTTAATGGAAGATGGGGGGGAAATATAGTAGAATCACTACCACACATGGTGCCACTACACAAGGGGGCATGAATATCCAAGTAAGAGGTATGTGTTCCTACATGCAATGATGAGAGTGAAGGATCAGGAGGGTAGTAGGGCATATGGGGTTTCCTTGGATTAAAGAGCTCAACACTAGGGGGATCACCATATGAATAATCTTATGGGGGTGGAAAATTGATTGTATGGGTTTGGAGTGGATTCCATGACAAAAATCCCTCCATCTATGGAATGGGATGTCCCAGACTAATCTCTATGTGAGGATTCACTACAGGGTGCAGCACAGATGATAGAGGATAAGTATCCAGACTAAGCATATATTAGATTATATTGTTGATCCTTCAATATGGCTTCCTCTTCCAATTGTAGTCACTTGGAAGAAACATCCTTGGCTATGGAGGGAAGTAAATAATTCAATAACCAATCTAGGAGAATATAGTCATCTAGCTTGATATTGCAAAAACTTCTTTTCATTTTCCATTCATGTATATGATTCATGATATGGGTAGTCGTTGCCTAATAGAACATATTTAAAAGGATCCCTACACCCTCGGAATCATAATGCATAGGTAATTGGAAAAAGTTTTAAAAAGTGGAAGCTAAGGACACAAAGCTAGGATGCATAGCAAGAAGTTGCTTAATGTACCAATTTGTTGCTACTCTAGTAAGTGTCCTTTGGAATAAATGAAAATTGATGGAATCATCCATGATGCTACTAGAGGAGCACCATACATGAAAGGACATGATATGGTTAGAGGGGTCCTCTCTTGCTTTACCTTCAAATTTAGGGATGCCTGAAGGTGATTTGTTGGGAATTTGAGGCAACATAGGGTGATTTCTAATGGGTTCATTAGTTAGCCCAGCTAGATTAGTTGATTTTATACTAGCCATGAAAGAAAGAATCAACATGGGAATCGCAGATGTTGTTATATTCCCATTGGAATTTCCACTAGATTGGTTTCCTCCAACCATGTTTCCACCACCACTAGGATTTCCACCAGATGGATCGATTACGATAACATAAGACATGTTGGCTACTGGGTTCCAAAGGAGTGAGTGGCACTAGGTGAAGGTGCCAATTGGAGCTATGAGGATCCTAAATCGGATGATCCTAAATGGGAACTAAAGGAAAGGGGTGGTCGTTTGGTTCTCACACAATGAGATGGAATAATAGTCCAACTAGGAATCCCAAAGAGGGGGGATAATCCTTGAATTCATCTAAAGTACCTCGGAGGAGAAATCTTGAAATGGGGGTATAACTACTACCTCAACTAACAAATCTATGCGGGACTAATGAAAGGGAGCATTAATAAAAAACATTAATTGTAAATGTTCTTTAACTAAATGACAAGAGTAAAATTGTGTGCAACAACTGATATAACTAAGAAAATAACTAATGTAAGAAATGAACACCCTAGAAACAAAAAGAATCGCTCATCCTATAAGGAGAGTTATAAAAAAATAATGATGTGAAAATAAAAACCTTCTCAAATATTCCTCAACAAGTGGTAGTGGCATCCACTATTGAAAAATAAGTAGAAAGTAAAAAAAGGGCCTTCCAAACACTTAAATTGATGGGATCTCAACTCCACCAAGAAAGTGAGAGAAGGTGCAAATGAGACAATTATAGAGAAGGGTACTGGGAGAAACTCTAGTTGGCCTACAACTATCTATCTAATGTGTCCTCCCCACTACAAGAGCCGATAGGTACCTAAAAGACTTGCCATTAAGCTTCCTCTTCACAAGTGTGTGTAACATGTTACCTTGCCTTCAAGGTGAAATCAAGTAGTTGGAGGATCTTCTGTATTGAAAGAACTAGGATTCTCAATCAAACCTCCAATACCTAGATTTGCAGTATCCACTTTGAAGAGCATGCCTTTTACTAATCTGGTTGAGAAGCACACTCGATAGAATGGATTTTAAATTCCCTAAAAGACAACCTATATGTTTAAGATGTGAAATGACTAAAAGGAATTATTTGGATGCCTTTCCCAAAGGTCGCAAGATAACTAAAATATTGTTTTCTCCCTCAAGTGAGGGATTTTAGTGAGTTTAGATTAGAGGTTAAATTTTTAGGCTCCACTTGGGGTCATGAACCAAGTGATGTTCGAACTTAAGGTGTGAAGTTCTATGGACAAGTAGTGTGTACAAACATAACTTAAATTAAAAGGAAATGCAAATGCTTGAAAAAACAGAGAGTGAAAGAAAGACAAATGATAATAAATATAAACTTCTTATTTTTACTATCAAACTCATATCATCAAGTTGGAGCATGGACATTGATTTTCTTCACCATTTGAAATCTTCATTTTTCAATGCCCTAATTTTATTCAAAGCTTCTTATTAGTAACTCCCTCAGCCTTTATTTATCTAGGATATTTCATTAGAAAATGTGCCATCGAAGGTGTGCATCAAGGTTTTTCTACTGTTGCAGCGGTGTTTTCACCAAAATTCCCTTTTATATCAGGACTTTCTTTTCGGGGCTTTGTCCATTGGAGTTGGACTTTGTCATCATAGTTTTTTGAATGATGCATCGTAAATTTCATCGATATCATTTCTCCAATGGACTCATCGGGGTATGCTATCGAACTATGTGCTATCCCACGTGCCATTTATAGGATTTGACTAAGTCAACTTTTTTTTTCAGTGGAAAAATCACCTTCCTACTATTCCGATTTACTAAGTCAACTTAATAAACCTTCCATGCAAAATACAAAAATTAAAATACTTCACAACATTCATAGAATAATTATGACAATGATACATTAAATATGAATGAAAAAGTGAGTAAGGTTTGTTCATTAAAATATGTCAAAAGGCCACTCAACTTTATCCAAAGTATTGTGTAATTAATAAATATTTCGAAAATGAAGCTCATTGGACCAACTCTTATGACATGTTTATGTGTGATGGGTTCAAGTTCTACATTGTTCTCATTTTTATCCCTACCAAGGCAAGAATATACTTTTGTTACAAAGTCAAACTCTTTTGACTTGCATTAGTTTAGTTTTAAAAACACAATTTTTTACAAAGTTTATAATGTTTTAATGATTGAATACATTAAAATTGTAGATTTGGTTATAACAATAGATTTAATACCTTCTAACAAAGTTATCTTTACAAAAGAATAACCAATTTTTCCTATTGTTCTCTTAGCAGTGGTGAACACCAATAGGAGTAGCTAACCACTTAGTTTTGTGGAGATGATTGATTGTTAAACAAAGTATAAACATTAAACTAATTAATATAAACATTAAAATAATTAATATAAACATAAAACAAATACTATTTAATAAACATATCCATTTTCTTAACCATTATTTAAATCTTAATCAAGATGCATTTGAGCATAACAAGATAAGACGACCATGAAATGAATCCCCACTGTACACTTGTTACACTCATGGGTTTACGAGAGAGCATTCACAAACAACAAAGAAGGGCATTAGTAGCTTGTTATGGAAATTAAATATATTTTTATTTATAGTGAATGTTATCCATCTTTAACAAGCCTCGTATTATCACTTTTACTCATAGAATACTGTTTGGCCTCCGCATTATGTCATTACCAGAGTATAGTAATTTTCAAACTTATCACTTGTGGTCTCAATTTTAAGAGTAATTGTTTTTAAGTTGGTGAGAGGTAGGGTTGTTTATTGGTTGGTTGTGACAAGGTTCGAAGGGTAGGCACTCTGGGATAGAGGCTCACCTCGGTAAGCTTTGGGTCGGCCCCTGCTGAGTCACAAATTACTAATATATCTGGCTTGCGAGCTGTTAAATATATCCTTGGAAGATTACAATTCCCATTGTTAAAAAAAGAAAAAGCAACAAATTCCTGAAAAAAATTGAATACTATATTTGATACTGGATCTTTATCTCGGTAACAGTAATGGGCTATAGCTCTTTAAGTGGAGGGGATTTCTTTAGCCAAAATTATAAGGCCACAACATCTGATCCTTGGCCAAACTCCACATCTTAATGGATATCCTGCGGTTCATCCTCGTGACCATTCACGGTTGATTGTGCACCTCCCCATGTAAAACCTCAACTATTAGCGTGTTTGCACTTGCCCGATGAGTAACGACTAATTCTTCTTATTTCTCTTGAGTAACAACTACTTCTTATTTCTCTTTTGTTTACTTATTTTCTGGCTCTTGACAGACTCTTGAGCATCAAGCATCCATCTTTCATTTTTCTTTGATTCTATCTGTCTTCTATATTAGGTTCATTGAATCACAAAGATATCATTTAGATTGCAACATTATTCCTATAAATATTTATATCTTAGAATTTGGAATATACTACTCTACAAAATAATTTATTATTTTATAATATATAATTTCATATACATAATCTCTAGTTGATTGGTTCAGATATTGGAGCCAAAGGCTGGGTACTTTGGATTTTGTCAAATAACTGTTACCTAACCTGTCTTGCAGGAGCTGATTTCCTACGAATTTGAACTCTCGCAGGAAACGAGCTCGGGAATGGAAAGACTCCTACTCCCGATCAGTCATAACTCCAACTGCTTCTAGAGCCCGATCCATTTCATGTATATCGAGTTGTTAAATACGTTCTAAAAGAGTGGAGAGAATTGATACCGTCTGTTTACCTCTGACTTATTTTCATGTAGTTGTATGAATGGTGTTTTTTGGCAGTTTGATAACAGCCCTAACTTATGTTACAAGTGAATGCCTCTTTTCCTTATTTGCTCTTATTTTTATTTCGAATTCAACTGTGTAATATTTATTTGCTCTCAACTATGTAATCTTTATGCAGGTGAAAAAAAAGTTCTGTTTCTGGTGTTTTTTGTGGTAGTTTCATAATATGTTAATCAATTCTTTCTTATTTTTTCCATATTTTATTTGAATAGGGTTTCAAAATTTATGATTGAATACATTAAAATTGTAGATTTGGTTATAACAATAGATTTAATACCTTCTAACAAAGTTATCTTTACAAAAGAATAATCAATTTTTCCTATTGTTCTCTTAGCAATGGTGAACACTAATAGGAGTAGCTAACCACTTAATTTTGTGGAGATGATTGATTGTTAAACAAAATATAAACATTAAACTAATTAATATAAACATTAAAATAATTAATATAAACATAAAACAAATACTATTTAATAAACATACCCATTTTCTTAACCATTATTTAAATCTTAATCAAAATGCATTTGAGCATAACAAGATAAGACAACCATGAAATGAATCCCCACTGTACACTTGTTACACTCAGGTTAATCTTGTTGATCCACTCAAGGAAGTCCAAGATCTCAGATAATATCTAAACACCTATAGGATTAAATTGTAGTTGATGCATGCAGTTCTTAGTATATAACTGGAAGAAGCTAAGTGATAACATGTAGTTATTTAACTAAACGAATGCCTAATAGATATTAATTACGTTAGGTTTATAGGAAGCCATAAAAAAGTGAGTTTATAAGCAACCATCCAAAAAGGTTCACTGCATAGGGTGTTATATAGTTGGGACACTTTTGCAGGTTAATTCCACATATTATTAGCCTATTCTCAGGCAAAGAATATTCTTCGATTTTAGATTTTTTCCCATGCAATTTATTTTATAAGATATGGTTTAATTACATTGATAGGTGTTTATATCTTAGAATTTGGGATGGACTAGTGTCTATGCTTTTCCTAGATTGCGCAAGCATGTGACAAGTGTACTATTGAGATTTATTTTATGGCAGTCATTCCAAATTCAAATTAATATATATATATATATATATATATATATATATATCTTAGTTTACATGTGATAACTGGTAGTTGAACCATGTATAACCGATAGTTCGTGGCACTTAACTTGTGGCATATCGGTGTTCACCGAAAACAAGTTAAGTGGTTGTGCTAGTTATTTTTCCCTACTAATCTATTTTAGGAAATCACCCCAAACCTTTGGTGGTAACAACCATAACTTCTTCCTCTTCCCAATCCAAGAATACAACAGTTTGAGCAAGCCTTTTACCATGTATATGTTCTTTTGCGGTTTTAAGAACTTTATAGGTGTGGTCATATCATAACCTCTTCACAAAAAGTGCACCGTGATTGAAATAAATACTGGCAGAGAGGGGCTTGAGTAGATGTTTCTGAGACAAATAAGACGGTTTCATTGATGCCTCTATACGGTGTGAGAGATGCAGCAAGAAAAGCCACGAGCATAAATGGGTCGATACCTAATTCATAAAAATCAATCCAATTGGGAAAATGGGATAACGAGACAATCTTAGGACACTCCGTGGAAAAAGTTTAATTTAGCAAGAGGGGGAGAACAAAATCATGTGGAGCATGAGTGGGATCATGACCATACATCCTTGCACCATTCCGATCAAGAGTCTGAGATGATGGACACAAAAAGTGGGGGTGATGACTTTGATTAAAAAAAAGAGAAAATGAATTTGTGGTCCCTATCTAATGAACTATGCTTCTAGGAAACCCATGCAATCTAAAATTATTTAAAAAACAAGACAACTATGTTGGTGGCATAATCACTCTTTTTACAAGGAAAAAAATGTGCATTCCATTCAATAAAATATATAAACAACAACATGGTGAAAGTGACCCTGGATTCGATCAAATAAGTGTACTTGTGTGGGGAAAACCCAACATTTATGGTAAGTTGGGTGCCTCCCAACTCTTGATTCTGGGAGGGACGAGATGTCAAAGAATTTGTTTATGGAGTTCGTAGCGCAATCACTGCGAGTGTTTTTTGTTCCTTTGGGGATGTGGAGTACCCTAGTTGAATATGAATTGGTCATTATTTAGCAAATTGAGTGGGTGCATGAGATGGGAAAACTCCAAAATGAATTTATTTAGCTAATTGTCATTCCATGAAGCTTCGTAGGGCATGAGTGTTCTTTAACGATGGTCAATTGAAAATGGTTAAAATAAGATTTTACAACTTATACTAATCCGATATTATAGATGGTTACGATCACTTAAAAAAATCGTTAATGAATAATTATGTATCGTAGGGCATGAGTGTTCTTCAACGATGGTCAATTGAAAATGGTTGAAATAAGAGTTTACAACTTATACTAATCCGATATTATCGATGGTTACGATCACTTAAAAAAATTGTTAATGAATAATTATGTATGGTTCCATTGACACTAAATTTTCATGTGGGACTTCCTAACCAATCCAAGAAATTTACTTTTCATGTGGGACTTCCTAACCAATCCAAGAAATTTACTTTTCAGTGTTTTTCGTATATCTGCTATTACGTATTACTTTAACTATGAAGCGTCTATTTAAGTTCTCCTTTTGGTAGGTTTTTTTTTGTTTAGCATACAACAATTGAATTCGTGAGTGTGCAAATCTACGCAGAAGATATCAGTTTATGTAAAAAATATTAATCTCGTAAAATGCGACATAATTCCCAAATTGGTGTTAAATTGGGTTTTGTCAGCTTGCCTAGTATCTATTATACATCCTCTTTCAAGGCTTAAACTAACTTTTGTCAAACCAACCCTTTAAGTGAAAAATATTAATCTCGTAAAATGCGACATAATTCCCAAATTGGTGTTAAATAGGGTTTTGTCAGCTTGCCTAGTATCTATTATACATCCTCTTTCAAGGCTTAAACTAACTTTTGTCAAACCAACCCTTTAAGTGATTTATTTTAAACCATCGAAACACCCAATTGTTTTAACAAAGTATTATAACCCAACATCAATAAAAATGTCAGTCCAAGAAATAAGATAGTTTCTCAAAAAGTTCAAGTGGCTTAGAAATTTGGGTTTTCATGTTCGTCACTATGGGAATCCAATTTGACAACTTCTCACAAGTTTGGAAACCTCCAAAAATCATAATAATCTCAATTCAACATGCAATGATACCTTACTTAAAACATTTTTTAAATGGAAGCTTGGCTTTATAATATTTTTATGTTTTGCCCAAAATAAAATATGTCAGCTCATCTTAGAATTTTTGTACATTCTCTTCTAAAACACATGTTGAGTTTATCAAGATAACTTTTTAGTAATTTATTTTAATCCACCAAAGTTTCAAGTTATCCAATTAAGCATTGTAACTGAAGTTTAATCAAGATGTCGAAAGTCAAAAATCGATTCAACCTGATGAACAAAACCATTCTAGAAGGATTTTGAGAGTCTACGAATAATGATGAGTAGGTGAAAACAAGGAGACACAATTGACATGACACATTGCTCATGAGCCAAGTTAGCCCTAATTCTTCTTTAATTTTAAATGTATTAGTGAGCACAAACAACAATTATATGCAGAATTAATGTGAGTTGATGGTCATAATGAGTATGCAAGGAATGCCAAATGTTAATCAAAACCAATTGATATTTAAGGGATAAGTTGGAAGTCAATCGTCCATAAATTCAAACATGAGAAATATTGAGAATCCAAGTAAGCATTAGATATCAGAGCACAAATATATTCAAGGATCAATGTAAGTATATGCTTAAAAGGCACGCATATAATTAGATCCACATTGATGATAATAGAAAAATCAAAGAAACCCTAATTAAATGAGTGAATGGAGATGCAACTAAATGTTTAAGCATACGAATCCAAGCCAGGTTTATAAGCCGGCAGCAAGACATGGCAGGACATGGCAGTGAAGTAGGCAACAATTTCAAAAATTAATGGGGGCCCTTTCATTTTGCTCAAAAATGAAGGGGGATTTGTTGCAAGCATAATAGGTGCATTCATCTCCTTGTATTTAGAAACTAACGCTTATGGTTTTATTTCCTACACCATGATATATATTTGTGTAGATTTAATGAAAGGTCTTCCTAACCACATTGTGATGGAAAGAAGCAACCAAAGTGAGATCCACTTCTTAATGATGGACAATTTTTCTTTTGATACATTTTTTCTTTGTTCATGCTCATGTGGCAGTGTCTTGTGCAAATGAAAATTATTTTCTAGTGTAGAAAGGAAAATATGTGAAGCCATCTTAGTGCAAAGACTCAAAGTTAGACAAGCAGTGGGTAGATCCAATAACACTTCCCAAGACTTAATTCCTTCTCCTTCATCAATTGGAACTAATCTAGTGCCTTAGAATAGTGGAGTATCCATTTTGGGTGTTTTATTTCAAGAGGCAACTTCCCTTTCATTGGTTCTCAAGCATGAAAATCCCTCTAGAAGATGCAAGAGGAGACTTGAATTATATTCCTCAAAATAGGAAAGGGGTCTAGTATTTTTTCCTCAATTGATGTTGAGAAGCAATTATTAGTGATTGACATTGCAACACTAAAAAATCTAGACATTGGTTAGACCACAATTAAACAAATCCAAAGAAAAAAGGACAAAAAAATGAATGATTATCTATTAAAAAATGAAGATATGAGTTATCAATCCACCTCATGTCACCTCACCTTTCCATTTCTTTGAGAAAATGCAAGGCCTCATTTCTTTTTCAATTTTTTATAGGCAAGCATCATATGGTTGAAATCAAAATATGAACATAACCACTAGGCATTCTCTTATCACCCTATGTATAGAATGGGGGAACTAGAAACTTCATTGGTCTCCCAAATAGTACATTAAATATGCGCATATACTAGATTTCAAAGATGAGACTATGAGAAGCATATTATAAATAATGCAATTAGAACATTTTGTTTTTTCACTTTGGAAAAAAAATTTATACTTCTTATAAATAAAGAGGCTACATTCTATAAATGCTACTAGAGCATTTCATAAAAATCAAGAAAAAGATACTCCCCACACCTCATAATTTATCATAGAAATATGCATGATAACACCAACTAACAATGAGACTAAGGATGAGTCTAAACAAAATAAACATGTCGAGGACTAAGGATGAAATAAGTTATTGATCCTACAGTTTTCCTCTCTTTTCTTCTTGACCTCAATCCACTCACTTGAAGAATGTTCCACAGGGACGATCTATAATTCAAAAGTAGATTCCATAATTCATAGAGGGTACCAATTTCATATCAGAGTCATAGTGATCAGATTCATGTAGTCTCTTTATTCCTCCTGATGGAGCATCTTTAAGAACTTCAATCCCTAACGAAAAAAAAACTATATTTTGGTCTTGCTCTCTAACATCCAAGGGTAGAGTTGTTTCATCAATCAACACTTCTAGATAGATAGTCTCTGACTTTGTTGTTTGCTTATTCTTTTCATCCTTATCACCTTCATTAGCCAACATCAGTTGCTCGGGTGATTGACAGCTTGTTGGTTTTTTATTAGTCCATTTCTTCCTAGGTGGATGAGCTCAGGAATGGAGCCATGAATCTTGTAGATGTCCTATTTGTTGGTAGATTAGGCCCACATGTACAATGAATGAGAATAGGTAGAAATCAATGTAATCATTATTGGAGATGAACATAGAAACATGTGATTTGTATATTCAAATTTATTGGTGTAGTTAGAAAAAGTTCTCCTATTATAAAAAGAAGAGTAATTTCATAAGTCATATATATTATTTCATAGGGATAAAGAATAAAAAGAAGAGTTATTACATAACTCATATATATTATTTAATTAAGGGGATTGTATTGCATATATTGTGTGTACTACATTTTTTGATAATGTTCATGATTGAAAAACATGAACGAAAACAATAAACATTAAGTTTGTATATCACCACATTTGTTTCCAATATTTGGTGGACTTTTATCACTCATGTATTTTTGTCATCTCCTCAACTTTTCTAAATTTTCAACGATATATGCACTAAGCATAGCTCCTAGGACCTCCAACATCAACAACTTTCCTAAATCCTCAACGACTTATGCACTAGGCATAGGAAGGATGGATGTTTATGGTTTATTTAGGACGAATCCCCAAATGGGTTTTTGGGGATGAGCACACCCCTTTTCCCACAGCTCCCAAATGTAATATAAAACCAAAAAGAATGTTGAATCCTTCAACCTCATCCACAATTTGTTTCCTTGGAAACAAAAGCCGCTGCTGGTCCACAGGGTTGACCTTTATATCTACCCCAGAATCTTTGTATTGCACCCATACATAATAGTTTTTTGTATGAACAATTTAGCATTGATTGGAAAGCGAGTTTGTTTTGCCAGCATTTCTATAAACACTTGATATGTAATCATTTCTTTATTTTTCAGCGAAAAAAACTCATATTATTACTATTCATAGAAGAATCAAATAATACATATGTGCATAAATCATTTCATCAGACACTACCTGTGAAACATCAAATTGTAGTTGTAACAAGCACAATGACTTGACAGTGCCTTGTACAGGAATTACATCAAACACTGTGTGAGCAAGCCTTTCATCAAATACTTGTTGGCATACAAACTCTACTGCAGTGGTATTTCTGACTGCAAGGAAGAAACGATCAGACTCTTCTAAGAAAACAACCCTGGGCAGAAAATGGGCCAAAGCAAAATGGCCAATCACCTTGAGATCCTTGGTCTTTGAATGCCTAACTCCTGCACAGAGATTTGCAGCACTTTCAAAGTTTCACATTGTCAAACCCTGCCCGATGAAATAGAGCATACTGGAAAACGGCCAAGGAAAGAGAAACTCACTAGGAGGAGAAAAGCATGGATTTAGATCCTCCGGCTCTAAAAACCACTTTCACGAGCTGCTGCTGCATATCGAAGGTAGAGGCAACCAACCCCTCCATGTCATCAAAATACTGTCCAATCCACTGTCGTACATCGAGTGTGCTCTAGGCATTTCCTCTAATACTCATAGCCTAGTCATTCTGTATTGCTTCCTCCATCGTTGGCTTGATGTGATGTTGAAGATATGGAATATCAAGTTTACACAGTTTCTATCACTTATGTTTTTTTATAATAATAATAATATTAATACTAATTTGATATATAAGAACTTTTTTGTTTGTGGAATAAGAGACCTGTAAAGCTATTTAATTTCTATAGCTAGAGATATATACATTTATTTTCACTATATATTTTTTTTCACTGAGTAGAGAAACTGGCGAGTATGGAGTGAAAACCCCTTGAAGGCACAGGGCTTGGGGCCGATCCAGGATGGAGATGGCCACGTATTATACAGATATTTAATTGCTATAGTTAGAAATGTATACATTTTTTTCACTGAGTAGAGAAACTGGCAGGCATGGAGTGAAAGCTCCCCCAGACCACAGGGCTTGGGGTCTATCCAAGGTGGGGATGGCCACATATTAGAGATGTATACATACCCTATCCCTAAGAATTTGAACCTAAAAAAACATATATTCTTAACCGTTAAGTTCACTCAATCAGACAAATCTCTAATCCAAACTCACAGACGGAAAAACAATCCATGTCAGAACACATAACCATGGCGCAGATGCAGCACTGCTCTTGTCAAAATTAACACCAGCGTAAGGAACGCCATCTATTCAAAATACCCAACAAAACTTCCCTGAAATACCACACCAGCATTAAAAAAACAGTACGAAAGTTTTTAGACAGAAGCAAATCTCTAATATGTTCAATACAATTCTGTAACAGAGGGGCCAGAATGTTTAGTTTATGAACGAGAGAAATATATAGTAGATGGAGCCATAAGCAAACATATTATAGAGTGCAGAGTTAACGATATTCTACATAGGATTCCACATCGACAGATATACTGCGATGATTATCGTCAACGCTGCACTCAATAATGTGGCTGCCTGGCTGGGATGGGCTTGCAGCAACCGCTTTGAACTGTCCATAACAGAGCCGAGGACGGCCCGAGGTACCTAGAGTGTCGAGCTTCAAATGAGATTAAATAACTGTGTCTATAGTATATACAGCTGGAGTTGTCGATCGGAGGTTCGTGAATCGTAACAATGAGTAGAATGTACTGCTTTTGGAGTAGTACAGGAAGTTTAGGCAGTACACAACAGAAATTTATAAGCAGTAAACAGCAGATAATAATTTTGTTTTATATTTAACTAGATGGCTACATGAATAATTAATGGCTTAATAAATCAACTCTACCAGCATCGATGATGGCACATGTAGGGCCTCTGCCTGCAACAGTCAGTAGGTGCATTGCCCGCTGGCACGGAGTGTCGCCAAGAAGGTGGCAATGTTAAAATTGACGCCGTTTACCCGTTTTAGTTATTTTCATCCATAAAATACAGCTCATTGTTAAGAAGATTTCACTCTATCGGATGAAATCATTAAAACCTTGCATCGGTTTGATTATGTCACACTAATTAGTAAGATCAAAAGAGTAAATTATAGATCCTTCCAAACTTACTCGTTAACAGCTATGGAGCTGGGACTTGAAGGGAATGAGGCTATTGAATGGCACCATTACATTGGAAAACTCAACTCCTGGCATGATTACTGCAAAATTTGCTTATCTAACAAATATCACCCACAGGGTATATACCCTGCAAATGGTAGTATAAGGCTATTTAGAAGTGGAAAATTCCACTGAAGGTATAATGTTTTATGTGACATGCTTTACAGGGCAGTTTGAAGACATGGGAAAATCTTGCCAAGAGAGGATGGGTTAGCCCCTGTATTTGTTATCTAAAGAAGAAACACGTCAATGCTTATGTGTGCTTAATTTTACAGAAAATCAAACTGACAGACAATTTAAAACTTAGCCCTCATGTATATGGTTGTGTGAGTGCATATTAATGTTACACCTACTATATTAATATATTGTTGTTTTAGCCAGTAGGAATAGTTCAAGTTGGTTAAATTGAAATTGGTTGTAAATAGCAAGTCACATGTGCCGAACCTTTTAACAACTAGGTTTTGACCCAACAACTTACAAGGTTAGTACATTCTTAGCTATAGATTTTTGGGTATGTATTTGTTTAAAATAGCTATATAATTGTGCTATATATCTGTTTGTTTAAAATAGCTATATAATTGTGCTATATATCTGTTTGTTTAAATAAGTGAATGGAATAATTAACCTTCTCTACAAAGTTATTGAAATACACTATATAAAACAAAATCAAAATTCATATATCATGTCACATTACTTATTTTCAAAACAATATTAAAAAACAAAATCAAATTACATATATATTAATACATCACATTACATATATATACATTAACAAATAATAAAAAATTAAAACAACAAATCAATATAAAAACAAAAATAATAAAACTAAAAATACAAATACAAAAAACTATATATAAAACAAAACAATAATAAAAAACAGAAACCAAAATATAAAATAACACATATTATATATACTAGCATACCCCCAAAATGGGGGAAATGAAACGCCTAATAGAGCTTTAATATGTTGCAAAATAAAAGAAAGTTGTGTGTATGTAGATAATACAATTTTGTGTGTTGAAAGCAAGTCTAATGAATGTATTTGTGGAAGTAGGCAAGGGAGTGTTATCCTTCGGTTGTAAGCCAATAAATTATCTAGCCAATACATTATAATAGTGAATTTATCACTAAGCCCAATACATTATATAGGATGCAAGATTCCATGACTTTTAGTTTATATAATCTTGATATAGTGTATTTTTTATTAATACAAAAAGTATTTTCTATCTAGTATCTAGCATAATGGATAACCATGGATGCAAAATTCAATGTTAAGAACCTTACCAAGTCATCACCGACTAATTTAGTTGAGTGTATGTATTAAGTAGTAGGAATGCATTTATTGAAACCTAGCTCCTCTGATGCAATCCACGTGAGTGCTCGGCCTCCTGCCCTGAGCCACCACCATGGATCCGCCACTACCCTCCCTGGAGGAGTGCAGGCGTCTCCTCGACGATGCCTTCTGCTCTCTAGTGAGCTCTACTCCTCCCCCTCCTGTCCACTTCGATCCAACTGATGCAAGATTTATCAAGCGAGTTGCTGCACCTCGGATCCAGATCCTGTCGACAGCTTCTAAATTGAAGGCCCTTTCCCTAAGCAAGCGAGGTTTAAACGGGAAATTCACTGGTATTTGGCCATCCCACAAGACTATGGATGCTTGGATAAATAAAAACTAGATGCCATTAATTACCGGAGATCTACAACACTGCTTCTGTGGTAAGGGATATTTTATTTTTCTTTTCGAAAATAAGTCGAACAAAGATCTCATCTTTCGCAGTGGCCCCTATTTCATGGGTCCCTGTGGCCTCTACCTGAACCGTTGGAATCTCTCTTTTGACCCTGAGAAGGACATTCCATCAACAGTTCATGTCTGGGTTCAATTGCCACATCCCCCCCTACACTGTTGGGATGATGATACCTTACAATCCATTGGAAATGCCCTTGGGAAATATATAGATAAAGCGGAATCGAAAGGGCCTCTATTTTCCTGTGCTAGAATTTGCGTCGAGGTAGATTTGGAGAAAGGATTTCCCGAAGAAGTCAATCTGCATATGGATGGATGGGAACACAGGCAGAAGGTCGATTATGAACAACTTCCCTTCAAATGTAAAAAATGCCATGAATATGGACACTTTGTTAAAAACTGCCCCAAGAATGTCCAAGAAAATATAGAGAAACCTCAAGAAGAAGGGTGGCAAAAGGTGAAAAGGGAAAGAAAACTCTACAATATCTGCAACCCTCCAAAGGCACCCAGATTTCTTCAGACAAAGGAGCAACACTGGAAACCCATGAGTTGCTAACGCAAACAACTTCCAAAGCCTCCAGGTCGAAGAAGGGGAAATAGATACTCATGAAGAAAACCCTGTTGTACAAGTAAGAGAAGAAGTTGTACCCTCCACCTCCCCTGAAACTGACCCCATTGGAGAAAACTCTGGCGGAAATACCACTCCTGGAGGAACCTGGGAAGAAAAGGTTAAGCACAGATATGTCCCCTCATCCTCGTCTCTTGATGTATCCTCAGACTCTATCGGGGGGGAGGATCTGGTGCAACCTCCCAACACACGAGGTAGGAAATATTTAAGATACCATAGAGAACTTGAGGTCGAAAGAGAACTCAAAATGGGAAGGCAAAAGAGTCTTGAGGATATGAAGCTACTACAACAGTCAAAAACCCAAAGTGGATCAAAAGACGGTAAGTCCCGAGCAGGATCACCCCCTACCAAGAAGTAATGCTTGTCGTCTCTTGGAGCTGCAGGGGTCTCGATGGTTCAAACAAAGTTGAAGCAATGAAAAATTTGTTAAAAACTGAAAAACCGGATCTCGTGCTACTCCAAGAGACCAAGATGTCGAATTTCGAGGTCACGGAGCTCTCACATTCAGTTTGGAAAGATAGTAAGGGCATGGCCGTTAGTGCCCACGGAGCCTCAGGAGGAATTGCAACCCTTGTTTCCAAAAAAAATTATATTCTCTCCTCTTTGGAGAGTAACCATTGGCTGCTCACAGAGATAAGAACCAATAACAGTAAGACCTCTTTTTTTGTTTGCAATGTCTACGGGCCCATCCACCACAGGGACAAAACCATTTTTTGGGAAGAACTCAACAAATTCAAGGAGAGCATGCAAGATGAAAAGCTCATCATAACCAGTGACTTCAACATTACCAAATCTCAGCAAGAAAAGCACGGGGGAAACCCAGTCCGTGACCCTTTTGGGAAAAAGCCTAAAGATCTCATCAATGACTTGGATTTGATCGATAGTCCCTTAAAAAATGCCAAGTTTACTTGGAGCAACAAGAGGTGCGGAGTCAGACACATTGTGGCCAGGCTTGACTATTTCCTAGTAAGTTCCTCTTATTTTAATCATGATCTTATTATCAATTCTTATGCCATTCCTTGTGCCTCCTATGACCACAAGCCAATTGCTCTCTCCATCACCCCTCCTGTCAACCTTGGACTAATCCCCTTTCGGTTCAACCCTCTTTGGATCCAAGCTCCTAGCTTTTTTGATATAGTAAAACATGCTTGGAACACAAGCTTCTCCGGTTCTCCTAGCTATATCTTCGAATCCAAACTCAGAGCTATGAAACATGCCCTTAAAAGCTGGGCCAAAACCTCCATCAATAATCCCTGCACTTCCAAATGCTCCCTTCAATCAAAACTTGTCGACCTGCAAAAGGTGATGGAGACCGAAGAGGTTACGCCAAACTATATCAAATAGGAAAAAACTCTAAATCAGGAGATTCTTAGCACAGCAAAGCAGGAAGAAGAATTATGGAGACTTAAATCCAGGAAACTCTGGCTTAAAGGGGGAGATAGTAATACAAAATACTTCCACAATCAAGCCAAATCCCGACGAAGCAAGAATATGATTAGAGAATTAAAAAACAACAATGGTGAAAGGATCAATGGCCAAGAGGATCTTAAAATTCATGCTTATAACCACTTTAGATAACTTTTCACGGATAGTGGAGAAGCAAGCTCGGAAGCACAAGTTGACCTCCTAGATGGAATCCCTTGTCTCATCTCAGATAGGGCCAATAGAGATCTCGCCAAACCCATTTTGGAGCATGAAGTGGTAAATGCCATCTAGTCTCTACAAGTTGATAAAGCTCTGGGGCCTGATGGTTTTTCCATCAACTTTTATCGGGCCTCCTGGGAGATCATCAAGGAAGATCTGAAAAGGATGTTGAATTGGACCAGAAAAAAGGATAAAATCGGAGGAGCAACCAACTCCTCTTTTCTTTCCCTCATCCCCAAAGAGAAAGCTCCCTCCTCCTTGAATCGCTTCAGGCCCATCTCCCTCTACAACACCTCCTACAAAACCCTTTCCAAAATCCTAGCCACCAGAATGAAAAAGATCATGGGGAAACTCATCTCAAATACTCAAGGGGGATTTATTGCAGGATGGCAAATATTGGATAACATCATCATTGTACATGAAGCCATTCACTCCATCATTGAAAGAAAACATCAAGGAATGGCCATCAAGCTAGATATGGCAAACGCATTCGATAGAGTTAACCAAACCTTTCTGTTTGCCATAATGGAAAAATTTGGTTTTTCGAAAAAGTTTGTGAGATGGATTAAAGCTTGCATCAATTCCCCTTGGATCTCCCCTCTTGTCAATGGCAAACCTTCCATTTTTTTCCTTGTCACCAGAGGCCTATGCCAAGACTGTCCTTTGTCTCCCTTCCTTTACCTATTAGTCGTTGAATCCCTTAGCAGGAAACTTCATTCTTTGCAAGATACTGGAGATCTCAAAGGTATCAAAGTTGTCAGAGAAGTAAGACCTGTCAACCATTCCCAGTTTGTTGATGACACTATTTTTCTTGGAGGTGCCTCAACCATCATTGTTGCTAAATTCAACCTTTCCCTCACTTCCTTCTTCATGGCCTCTGATGGAAAAGTGTACACAAAATCCAAGATCTACAGCTGGAACTGCTCTCCTGGGAACCTTGCAAGAATTGCCAAAATACTTGGGTTCGAAGGAATTGGAGACTGGAATTCTTTCAACTACCTTAGTGTCCCTATTCTCAAAGGAAAGAAAAAAGCAGTCGATTGGCATGGAATCATTGCCAAACTCAAAAATAAAATGAGCACTTGGGGATCTCCCTGGATGAACCCGGCGGGCAAGCTGGTCTTCATCAAATCGATCATCTCTGCCTACCCTCTCTACTCTTGCTCCATCTCCCTCACACCTAATTCTATTATGATGGAAATCGCCAAAGCTCTCAGGAACTTTCTCTGGCAGGGTGGAAAAACAAATGGGGCAAAAAAATTCCACCTAATCAACTGGGACACGGTTTGCAGACCTAAAGAGTACGGAGGAAAAGGGATTAAGGATCCTACTTCAATGAATCTTTCCCTTGGTGCAAAAATACTTTGGAGGGTCATCACAAGGAAGAAAGCCTGGTGGAAGGAGATTTTTTACAAAAAATATATGTAGGGAAACAGAAGCAGGTGTATTGAGAGCATTGATCAGGACAAGAAAGGAACAACCATCTGGAACCTCTGTAAGAAAGCGGGCTTTATCAAAGCAATCTCTCTTGGGAACCAGGAAACGGTAAACAAATCAAAATTTGGAAGGACAAATTCTACGACCACCCCCCTGTCAATTCACTTCCCTCTCTCCAAGAGTTAAAAAGATGGATGGAGCGAGCAAACATCCACACCCTTTTTGACCTCTCTTCGTGGTCTCCACAAGGTAAATGGTTGGGGTGGATCAATCTCAATCTTCCTGAGCATATTCAGCATGACTACTCTGATCTTCTCTCCAAGTTTCATGGTGCAATTCTTGTACACATTTCCCTGAAGGACAAACGCCGATGGGGGAAAGGAGGAGCTTACTCTATTAAGGAAGGTTACAATTACTTAGACGGCCTCAAGTATCAATGCAACAAAGACATTAAATGGATGAGAATCTGGGACAGAGACGGGCTCCCTAAAGTCAATGTCTTCACCTGGACTCTGGCTCATAGAAAGATTCTCACAGCGGAAAACCTCAGGAGAAGAGGAATCGAAGGCCCGACAAGATGCATCCTTTGTAAAAACGTTGAGGAAACAATTGACCACCTCTTTTTAGAATGCAGATTCTCCCAAGAAGTCTGGAACAGAGCCTACCAAAATATCCATCCAAATCTCATTCTTCCCACCAACTGGAACGACCTTTTCACCTCCTGGCATCATTACTACCCCAACTCTCTCTATAGAAAGCCGGATCTTAAAAGGGCTTGGTTGGCCTTTCCGAAATTTCTTTGCTAGAAACTTTGGATAGCTAGAAACCACGAAATATTCGAAGGCATCCAAACCATCCCCGACAAGATTATCACTTCTGTAAAAGCTCTCTGGATCGAGGCTCTCACCACCAGAGGTATGAAAAACATTTGCAAAGAATCCTTAACAGTTGAAGAAAGAATTTGGGTTGCTGATCTCTTGAACCCCCCCTCCCTCTCTCCCTATCTCCCCTCCTGCAAGCCCAAAACACTGGATTGGCACATCAGAATGGAGGAAAAGGATTTCCACACCTGGATCAGGACGCTAGGCAGCCACATTCTTTTCTTTGACGGAGCCTCCAAAAGCAATCCCGGGTTGGCAGGTGCGAGGGGGGGGGGGGGTCTCACAGACCCCGACAGAAACAAAATGAATGATTATGCCTGGGGAATCGGTAGGCGAACGAACAATGAGGCTGAGTGGCCCGCCTTAATAAAAGGAATAGAAATTGCAAGGAAGGAAGAACTACAAAATTTGGCAGTCTTTGGTGACTCTATGATTGTGATCCAGGAAGCCAGGGCTATTGCAAAACACCGTCGGAAGCCTGCTACAACTTTGCATCAACACTTCAATATTCTAGTCAAGGACTTTCAGTCCATTTCTTTCCTTCATATTCTCCGGCATAACAACCATAGTGTCGATGCCATGGCCAACACTGGAGTGAGGTTGAATTGTGGTATTGCGATCATCAAAGATCACGTTTTCTAGAACAACTGGGTCCCCTAACTTCTCCTTGATCCTTTGGAATCCTACACCCACTACACCTTTCCCCCTATTCCATTTTGGACCCATATCTACTTTCACATTTCCTTGCATCCAATGTCTTATACCCACTATCTCTACCTCCTCAACCTCAATCCAACCTACATTAACTACCATATCTCCGACGGAACCCTATGCAATCCCCTCATGTCCACTCGTCTGAAACAACGGCCTTCCCTAGCATACTACACCTAGCTCACATGCGTGAGTTTTTGGAGGACGAGAACCAAGGCGCCCAGAAGTTATTTGAGGCCTGAAGGTGGCGCTATTTTAGCATCACCTGTCCCTATGTTTCGTGATAATTCGGTCTGCAAACTCGGCCTGCAAATTCTTGGGGAAGGTGGCGTGTTTCTCTCCCTACCTGTTTCCTCGGTCAAGGATCTCTTTGGTATGCATTTCTTGCATTGCCTATATTCTCGGCCTGTGATTTTTCGGTGCTTAAGGTTAAGCATGGAAGAAGGAATATAATGCCCTCCTGCTTTGAAATGTCGCAAGTGCCGTAACCATGTTCAAGGGCACTCTGCGGGGGTTAATTCAAAGAGATCTCTTGGATATATTTCAAGGTAACGGTAATGGTGGTATGGAGCTTGCTCGAGGCGGCTCGTCCAAGAAAACTTGTCCTAGTCTGCCTGTCACTGACGAGGCTGAATTTTGCAGAAGATGGGTTCCCCTGGAACCCAGTTTGGGACAAGGCACTAGGGGAACTGGCTTCGATTCAGGGCACAATAACCCGGGGCTACATGTTGCACAGTTTGATACGGGACATGGAACTCTCATGCAACAATTTCATGGAATCCCAGTGGAACAAGCATGCAACAAAAATTGGCAGAAAATGATGGGTGATAGTAGTGGTTTGATGCAAATGGAATCCCCCCGTGATCAAAGTAGACCTTCTCCTGATTTTCGTTCGCAAGTGATGGAATTGGAGGCACAAGTTCGTTGTCTCATAGGTGACCTCAATGAGATGAAAAAAGAGATCTCCCATCTGGCCACCTTCGTCCAAATTTCCAACACCGAAATTTGCAACAACAATGGTAAGACTAAAGACCATTTCAAAAATTTAATCAGTAAATTTGATTCTCTTCGCAGTTGTCTTAGGATTGTGGAAGCCAAGGTGGACTGTGTCAGAACAAACAACAGAAGCAGTCCTTCAATCATTCTGAACATTGATGACGAGAATGCTGGGACAACCACTAGAAGCAACGAAAATAATTCTCGCCCTCATCATGTCAACTAAGGCATTCTACTCCCTTCTTTTGTGTCATGGCAGCCACCTTTTGGGTCCTTTCTTCTAGCATTAAATTATGTTTTTCTTCTGTTGTTTTTTACTAGGACAATTTATTAAATATTTCAGTTGTAACAGGCTTAATGCCTTTTTTGAAAAACTAAGACTGGTCAGTAAGGAGCAAGAACTTCCAGCTTCTATTTTGTGGGAATAGTCTCCCCATCTCTATGTACTCAATTCGTATTTTTAATATAAAGCTCTTCAACCGTTTGTGTAAAAAAAAAAGTAGTAGGCATGCATTTAAACCCATTGTGATCTTTCTTCATTGAAGTAACAAGTCTAGTCAATTTTTAATAATGCGTTGCTCACCTTACAACTCTACCTTAGGTTATGGAAGTTTCTAAAGCTCATGGAACTCAAGGAATTGGTAAAGGGCATAGCATGGTGTTTACTCCAACCATTCAACCTAATATCCCCAACCTACACCCAACTACGACATCACAAATGTCGTATCTTTAAGGAATTGTATTGCTATGTGATTGGCATTCAACAAATCAACATGGCATTCCATCATGTTGGCCCTATGATTGATCATTCTTACACGGGCATTAAATGCCATCAAGAGAGAGGGTGGAACATGTTGTTTCTCAATGTAAAAATGTAACATTCTATCAGAGAGAGACTATAGGAGAATTTATTGGAGATGTTAATCCATTTGTAGGACATGTTTATCTTAGGATGAATAATTTTGTAAAGGTGTGGCCACAACCAGTAAATGACCTTGGATGAAGCACGGAGCCATGCAAGTTCAAAATCATCAAATCATATATGAATAGTTCATGAAAAGCGATTTTCATTCTTGTTGCCTTTCTTTTATTGGAGTGATTATCATTTATGATACATATGCTTAACTTTGTAGATTGATACGATAATGAGATAATGATGTTGTAATCGAAATCACTTGAAAATTAGCGGTGGTTGCTTAACACTTTAAAACCTTTGATTTGTATTGGTTGCTTATCTCTATGATGGTTTTTCTTTCCTGGGATTATCCGGAGGAAACGGTAGTCTGTGGGCTGAGAGATGACGGGATTCAGCTTTTTTGTTGGCATACAGGTACTCAAAATAAGCTTTCCAAGCAGATTTCAAAGGATATCCAACTGAAAACATTTATTTATTTATATAATTTAACTTCCTTGTGATTGCATTAGTGCATACTAACTGGCATGTGGCTCCATTGTCAAAATTTATGGTAGGGTTATCTTCTATTTACCTTAATTTAAATTATTTATTACACCGAGAGCAGAGTGGTGATTACAACCTAGTATGGGGGAGATGTGTAACATGATGTAATGCCGTAACTTTATGTACCAAAAATAAAAAGTAATTAAAAATTTTATGTTCCGCTCATAAAATAAAAAATGAAAACCAGATAAAAAATACTTAGAAAATTCATATCTCCTCATAAAATAAAAATTTAAAACCAAATAAAAAGTCATTATAAAATAACACCTCAAGAAATTGGATGCCTCTTTATGCTTGATAGATCCGAGTATAGGATGGATCTAAGCTGATTTAATTTAACTTCAACTTGTGACTACATGAGTGCACACTTTACATGTGGTTCCATTGTAAAATTTTATGATAGAGTTATCTTCTTTTTACCTAGTTTTAATATATTTATAAAAATAAGACCACTACATCTCATTTTCCATCATCTTTGTATTTTTCTTATACATTCAAAAAGCCTTTTTTTTCAATGATCTAGAAAAGACCAAACTATAGTTATAATTACAACACCCTTTTGACCTACTTTATATGAGTTTTCTTTCCAATTACCATACCTTCGCTCTTATGGATAAAGTAACATTTCCAAAGCTAAAATTAAAGTATATGTCACAAGAAGATATTCTAGACTGGTATATTTTACGGGTTTATTTTTTTTAGCATCTCACAATTCGAATAATAGCGACCACATGCATTGGATTTGGAGCTACCATATTTAAATGATCTGAGAGTGGTAGTAATACCGCCCTCAACAACCTTAACGGAGTCAGAATGGTAATTGTAGTCTACTCCATGCAGGGTAATCTTCCTCTTCCATATAATATTAGTCGCTATATGCAGCTATTCTTCTTCCACCTACACTGCCCGGGCTATAAACTTCATTAGATGTATTTAATCTTGCAACGATACCCTATCTTTTCTTACACGGTAATGGAGACATGGGTTCCTTGGGAGCAGCAGAAAGAGTATCTTGCTCTATGCTTTCTAAGTTTTAATTTATAATGTGTAAGTGGAGTTCGGGAAAGAGATTACACAATCCCAGATCATTTATTTTGAGTAGCAGGGTCTCCACTCCAGGTTTAGGTTCAGACTCATTGTATTATTGAGAATGGTTGCGATGCCGCTGGTGGGTTTTGAAAGCTCTAGAATTGAATTTTCATAAGCAAAGCGCAGTTTTAATGAAGGTTGCAGAAAATGGATCTATGAATAGTTTAGTTTATTTGAGACACTTGGCCTAACTGATCCATGTCAGCTATTCTCAGGTTGAAACCTGAATTGGTTTATTGAGATACTGGAACTTGAGTGTCTATGATGGAGTCAGAGCAAAGCATGCCACAATATATATATGGTTGTTTTTTCAAGGCACCTTAAGCCTTCGTCTTGAATTTTTCTTTCTCTCGCGATAAAGACAGTGGCAGTGATTTTATTCTGCACAACAGTATTACCAGAGCTGCAGTAATGGAGTTCTTAAATATTAGTATTGTATTCTTTGCAGTCGTAGCATTGTGGTTGCAGCTTTCCTGGACAGCTTATACTGCTTGTTACAGTTCCATTTATAGTTTTGGAGATTCACTGGCTGATATAGGGAACTTGTTAGCGTCAACAGTCGCTGAGAGTCAAGCCGCTAATGGTGACCTCATACACATTGTTGAGACTCGACACCTTCATAGGTGTAAGTCTTCCGAGCAAGTTTGAAATAAAATCAAACTCATTAACAAGTAACATTAGTGATTATTATCCACTAGCAAGTTTGAAATAAAATCAAACTCATTAACAAGTAACATTAGTGATTATTATCCACTAGCAAGTTTGAAATGGGATAATGAACGAGATTCCCATTAATAATTCAAGCTATCATTATCGAATGAGGAGCTAATTCAATTTTACAATATAGTATAAGAATAAAAGCCTATAGAGTATTTGGTAGAAAATGTGTGCTTTTTGTTTGGACGGCTATGATTGGAAATAGAACCGATGATGTCGGTTTGCAACTACAGAATTCCCGAGATTTCATGCTTTTGGAGGAATTAAACCATTAGCATCGAGAATTTACTTGTTAAGAGCTCTCTTTTTCTTATTGGCACCAGTCACATGCTGAAATAGTTGTTGTGGATGTGTGCAAGAAAGGAGGGGTTCATATTTCGGTGTCGTAGCAAAACCTTGAAGAGGATCTTGAGCATTTAATGCCTAAGGCATGAAAGAGTGCGTAGGATAAAAGACAACCAAAATGCCCCACTTTTCCGGCGATTTTGGGTCGAAAAATGATTAAAATTTTGGTTGGAAATTTGGTTTTTTCTCATTTTTGTAGTTTTGGCAATTGGGATTGTTTGTTCTAGACTAATTGCCCAATTTTAGAACTACCTAGATGGTCGAAATTCTGATCTGAGCACTCCAAATTACGATGTTGGAAAAAAATCCTCTGCCGGATCCAACGAGTCGAGAGCGTTTTGGTTAACCCTTATACAACTCCGTGAAAGAGTTCCATTCTTGGCAACTGTAATGTGCGATTCTTTCGTAAATATTAATATACTTAATTTTAAATAATATAAATAATGATATATTAAGTATATTATAGTTAATACATTAATATATTAATGTGTTATACCATATAATATGGAATAATATTAATATATATAAACATATTATAATTAAATATTGCATTATATATAATATTAATAAAATAAATAAAAAACAAAAAACAAAAACAACTAAACAAACACAATGAAATTAGGCGGGATATGAGAGCCCATGGAGGAGGGGTTTGCAATGGCACAAACCAGATCTCTATTGTTTCTACTCAAGGAAGGTTTGCAATGGCATAGAATCCATCCAACTACGCAACAATTGAACATACTTGAAAGTATATTGTTGATGAGTTCATAGATAGGGCGGCTACCAAGTAGGCTATATTTGGCGGCGTTTTGCTTGCTTTGACAGAGGCTACAGGGATCATGTTGAATAGGGTTTTGAGTGCGCAACAGTTGTTTCTGCCAATGGTTGAATATGTGCCTAATATGCAGGGTCCTATTCCAAGGTTTCCAGGCTATGGATCTATTCCTCCCAATATGGGGGTCATGGGCCTGAGCCGGCTCAAAGCCCCAGGCATAGTAGTTCTTGGTTTGGAGGATTAAAAGGGATTTTTTAGAATAAGAAGGAAGAGTCATAGCATAGCGGTGGTGGTGGTAAGGCTGAGGTTCTAGAGAGTTTTGATCAGCCTAGCACTCTGGTGCCCACTTTTGAGTTCAAGTGATTTAGGGCACTTTGGTCTTTGTTAGCTTCAGTTACCAGGTATGGGCTTGAAATTGATCCCTTTTAAGACTTTTTAAGACTTTTGAATGAATTGAATTCTTTCCCTATATTTATTTTCTGCAATAAGCTTTCCACAATGGGTTGCACTACAAAGAATAGAGTTACAGTTCCAATTTTCAAGGCGCCATGTCTGAGGGTTAGCTCCCTGCATGGATTCATCCATCTGGCCTAATATAGATAATTGGCGCAGAAGATATTTTCTATGTTTTAGAATATATGCGGGGATATGTTATAGAGTACGGGTTTGGTTTCTCTTTGGATGAAAAAGTGATTGTATTGTGTATGTGCTAGGAGTCCAAAATAGTTTTTTGCTTCTTGGTATCAAAGCATCTAGAACTGTGCCCTAGACTACTGAGTTTTTTCACTGCAGACATCTTCATGTCAGTACCGAGCATGTTCTCAAGATTTACTAGAGTTTGGATTTATTTGTCACGATCTGATATCTCACTTTGTCTTTGCATGCTCTAGAAGTTTCATATAACACGGAACTTGACTGTCAATGGATGCTTGTCACATCTGGTACAAATGGCGTCCAATGTTTGCAAAACTTGCTTTATTTCTACACAACAACGATCTGTGAAACAGACGCCTATGTATATTTTATCTTCTTCAATGGTGGTATCTTGCCCACTTTCTGTTGGCATCTTCTTCTTTCTACTTATACATGGTTTTCTTACCCATATCATGTTTGCTTGTTGTTTACATGGGATCTGCAATTTATTTTTGAC
Organism: Larix kaempferi; assembly: GCA_027924585.1. Classification (NCBI taxonomy): domain Eukaryota; kingdom Viridiplantae; phylum Streptophyta; class Pinopsida; order Pinales; family Pinaceae; genus Larix; species Larix kaempferi. The sequence goes on along the minus strand of BSBM01000233.1, from coordinate 2,652,393 downwards.
CAATATGAACCTAAACCTTGATAACAATAAAAAATTTCTCCCTGTCACACTTATAAGTAGAGGTGGAAACTGATTTCTACAATCTAAGATCTGTACAGAGGCCATACAACGCTCCTCGGATGCAAAAGCAGTTGAGACTACTAGAGCAAAGTGTCTCCGTCCAGTTACCATTTTAATTTTTTACTTTCAAGAACGAACTGTAATGGATTGAGTTTGGAGCATCTTGAAACCACTCCTGGTTGTTCCACTACTAAAACCAATTAGATATGGTTTATCATATTGAAACTCCCCAAGCTAAAATACAATCAGGAGAAGATATAGTGCTATTATGTGATTTTCGCACACTTTACACAAATAGATGGTGGCCACCGTAACAACAATTTTATTCAAATTTTTTTCGTAACATATCAAAACTCTAAGAAAACCCTTCCACCAAATTCAGAAGGGGACGTTAAAATGAAAAATCTAGGAAATTACAAAGGCAAAAACCATGCATGCAAGCAGAAAATTGAGAAACCGGTGCCCATGCCAAAAACGTCTTGGATCTGTAGGTGTTGGATAGGAAGTACTTCCTTCATTCCATTGGTCCATGAAATTTGTATTCTTCATGCCAATAACATTACGAGCAGTTGAACCACAGATTTCACAAGTCTTGCAATATTAAAGAATTTAAGAATTAACAACTGAAACTTAAAAGTCAATGCTACTTCCTAGGACTGTATTCCTGTCTCACTAATATAAATGCCATACAAGGCTCAAAGCCCCACAAATCACCTGCATTTTATACATAAATTTATTTTTTAGCTGCCTTGGTATCTTCCTAGCTACTGTAAAAAATATACACATATGACTACACAGTATGCAACAAGAAAACTATGCTAGATGTATGCAAAATAAATCATTTGATTTTGTGTAGATAACAACAATTAGACATTTGCATATCTTCACTTGTCTGAAAACACACCTTGAAACCACTCCTGGTTGTTCCACTATTGAACCAATTAGATATGGTTTATTATATTGAAACTCCCCAAAGCTAAAATACAATCAGGAGAAGATATAGTGCTATTATATGATTTTCGCACACTTTACACAAATAGATGGTGGCCACCGTAACAACAAGTTCATTCCAGTTTTCTTCATAACATATCAAAACTCTAAGAAATCCCTTCCACCAAATTCAGGAGGGGACGTTGAAATGGAAAAGCTAGGAAATTACAAAGGCAAAAACCATGCATGCAAGCAGAAAATTGAGAAACCAGTGCCCACGCCAAAATCTTCTTCGCTCTATAGGTGATGGAGTGGAAGTACTTCCTTCATTCCATTGGTCCATGAAATCTGTATTCTCTATGCCAATAACATTATGAGCAGTTGAACCACATATTTCACAAGTCCTGCAATATTAAAGAATTTAAGAATTAACAACTGAAACTTAAAATCCAATGCTACTTCCTAGGACTATATTCTTGTCTCACTAATATAAATGCCATACAAGGCTGAAAGCCCCACAAATCACCTTCATTTTACCCATAAATTTATCTTTTAGCTTTCTTGGTATCTTCCGAACTACTTTAAAAAATATACACATATGACTACACAGTATGCAACAAGACAACTATGCCAGGTGTCTGCAAAATAAATCATTTGATTTTGTGTAGATAACAACAATTATGCTTTGCACATCTTCACTCGTCTCAAAACACACCTGTAGTATTTACTAACACAATACAATGCCACTCCACATGCTATAAAATAAAATCCAACAAGGAACCACAGCCAGCGATAGAAGAAAATTGAAAAGGATTTACGTAAAACCAAGCTTCCAAGGTAATGAACACCCTGACCCATGATCCATTGCACCATAGCTTGATTTCTACTCTTTGGAAATGATATGAATATAGGAATATGAAACTTGTGACCAAGAATTATCACTGTCACTTGTTAAACACGAGGCAAATCAATTTGCCAAGGATACAATCACATTTAAAAAATGAGCACATAAATAAAGGGATCCATGTTAGATAATGATCCCTGCTAGTTGAGTTTTAGTGTCAAATATATAGGCTAAATTGAGTACCAAACTGGGTTGTTTTGAGAATTAACCAAGGCTACACATATAATGGATCAAGGATTCAGTACAATGTGAACCAAAGCAAGGGACAAACAGATGTTGAAACATCAACATGCTAATAGGAATCAAAATTTAATAAAGTGGCCTTAATGTGTAATAAGGGTCACATTATGTTAAGTGACAAATTGTAGATTAATAAGGTGTCATTAACGATGGTAGTTAGGTCAGGTAGGTAGCACTGCCCAATGTATGAAATATAAACCTATCTACCTCATTGTACCAAATGACTCCATGAATGAAACATATATTCCACATCTCTTATTCTTTGTGTATTATCATTTTTCTACTACAGACTGGGTAAACAAGAATAAATCCAATTGTAATTAAAGATTATTGATATAACCACATGAAAATATCATGTGATGTGTGCACAACCCTTGAGTAGTTGTAACTATAATAGATCCATCTTTAACCATGGATCTACTATAATGCAGGGAGGATCAACAACTCATGGTGTAAGTTTTTGGTCCCTCTAGAGATGTAAGTTGTAACAGATCCGAGGTTATGATGGGTCTAAGCTAGTTTATTCATAGTTGTTGCTTAATGACATCATTGCTTTTTTTTTACATTATGGTATTTACCAAGAGAAATGAGATAATTGTTTTCTTCATTTCTTTAGCATAACACAAACGAATTGTTGAATATATTCCCCCACCCCGGTTGTAGAGCACCTTGTTTCTCTTGGAAAGTATTAATGATGTCTCTTTGTGTAAGTATGTATGACATATATCAGGGAGGGAATTAGTTATTCATAATGAATATGTTGAGAAGACGACTGAGGGGAGCAGCCTGGGACAGAATTCATGAGATACCACCCTACTAATGTATCTCCATTATTAGTAAGAAGAATACGCAATTTGTGTATTCATCTTGGAATCCAAGTGTGTATTTCACATGGTTACATTCTTCTGACATGATTACAAGCCTTTATAGAATAGTGCAAGAAGAATACAGTGTGTAATAAGGATCTTCAAGGGGTTCTTTCAAATGTTTTCAATGTAATTCATTCATAATATCTACGAGGAAAAGTGTTTGAAGAAATATTTACTAGAGAAAAAAAGGAGGGCAATTTCTCAACGTCTTGTTTAAGTTTGTAAGTTCCATCAGAATTGAAAATATCTAAAAACTTATTAAATCTCTTGAATTATGTCAAGAAATTGCCATTCTAGCCATCTGTACACATTATATCTATCTACAAACAAGAATAGTAAGCTTGTTATTTGTTAAATACATGTCTGAAGATATGTTTAAAGTTGTTGTCTAATGATATCAATACTCATGTTACTTATTGTGCACATTGAAATATCAGAATATGCACTGGCACATATACAATAGCACAAATATTGAGATAGAGAAGAGATAGATTTGATGTATTATTCAATGTATGAAATTCAATACATAATCATGTGTCTCAAGTGAGAGACATAGGCTAAGAAAACTACTCTCGTAACCATAAAGTGACTTGTGGCAGTCACTACTTTCTTAATGTGTTATACATAACATATAATTCCATTCATAAAGTCCTAATTTTTGCAGTATTACATAATATGAGCATTATTGCATCGAGAGTAGGGAGTTTCTCGATATCCCGGTATAGGGGAGATGTTGTTACGTAACGTTATGTAACGTGGCGCTACAAAAATCCAAAATATTTTCCCTTGTCTTGAGGATATAGATTTTATTTTAGAATAGCACTACTTTGTCTTGAGGATAGATATTTGGCATCTTATGTATTTGATCTATGTTTCATAGTGGTCTCGATTTACTCATTTGTGATGAGGCACACATGATTAAAAACACAAAAGATGATATAACTCAGGCATTAAAACAAGTGAAGACCCAACGCAGAATTGCATTGACCGGTTCTCCTTTACAAAATAATTTGATGGAATACTATTGTGTAAGTAACATGGTTGTAACTTTTAACTGTGGATATGATATTAAAAAAATTCTTTTGAGTTGGGTTGTATATATAGTCTGTAATATTTTATATCATTTGCAAATGGTGGACTTTGTAAGAGAAGGATTTCTGGGAAAATGACTAGAGTTCAGAAATCGGTAAGTGCTTTCATTGGTCAAGTTTATTCTTGCTTGTCTAAGTGCTTTTTTGTTCAATTGTATCTCATTTGCATCAGGATTATAATAGCGTATTGGTTGCAGGATTTGTTCCCCTCAAACTTTCCCATAGTAATCAGTGTCCTAGACTAACAATGTTGAACGGCAGGTTCCAAAATCCTATTGAAAATGGGTAGCATGCGAATTCAACCGCACATGATGTGAAAATAATGAATCAGAGATCACATGTCTTATATGAATAATTAAAAGGTTTTGTACAACGTATGGGCATGAATGTGATGAAGGATGAGCTTCCTCCAAAACATGTATATGTGATATCTGTAAAACTTTCTTCATTACAGCGGAATTTATACATCATATTCTTACAAGTTCATGGGTTTATGAAGAATGACAAGAATGCATATGTAAAAGGGGCACATAGGAAATGCTTCTCCAATGCATATCATTCCTTAGCCAAGGTGCTGATAAATACTGATTTGATCATTAGATATTAATCAATGCTTTGGGTGTGATTTTCCATCTCAAATTTGCAAATGAGATTGTGCTTCTGAAATATTTTTAATTTTTCCTATGTCTAGATTTGGAATCATCCAGGATTATTGAAAATAGCCAAAGAAGACAGAGACTCTCATCAAGGTGATGACATAATTGATAATTTAATTTTGGATGGTAGCTTCAGCGAGGATGATACAGATCAAGACTTCTTGAATGGAGGTAAATATTAGTTAACAATAGTGATCTACATCCTTGTTCACAAAAAGAATATGCCATATGGAATCTGCTCGCTAGTCATCTAACAAGAAGACCATTACCTAGGCATGTCACAATCGATGTTGTTTGCAAAGTGGGTCTCTGACTCCCTGTAATATTGTTGGTTTGATCACTTGCACATGTGGTGAATCATCTAGAAGGATCCACTTGAAGTTTAGAGTTTATTGCTTCAATCTGGGCTCTGATTTTGTCATGCTTTTTCTTAATCTTTAAGATTGTAGTAGTAGAATTAAAGTTTGCGGCCTTAGGTAGGTTTGTGCCATTTCTATCTATAAGATGAAGAGGATCTTGAATATAATACGCTAAATAATGCACTGATTCCTTGTCTAAGGGTAATTATATATCGAAGCTTATGGTTGCCACTTTTATAATATTACTTGTGCCTGGTGAGGACATTACTCATGGTAAATTGTTCTTTAAATGGACATTGTTGTTCCATGGAATACTATAGCAATATAATTGCACTTTTTCAGTTGGTTGCTTTCATCTTCCTTCAACATTAGAGTTCTTCCATTCCAAGATATTAGTGCAAAGCCTAGTTAAATCATTTGTAATAAACAGTGTTGAACCTACACAGGACTATTGGCAATAACATTTGTTGGGATTTAGCTTGGACTTCTTACAAAAATGAAGTCAAAAATTACACAATTGCCACATTAATTTGAATTATGTAAAGCCTTTCATATTTTATTTCAATAATGAAAAACAAATGTTGAGCTACTCCTAAACAAACAGTCTAATGATCATGACTCGGAAGTTGCCACTATTGCAAAACCATTTACAAAGGTTTAACACATTAGAAATGGATCCCCATGAACCAGAAAGACTTTGTTCACATAGTTCATCAAACTTTTTGTTAAGTATTGATAGATTACTAACAAGTGCCACTCCTTTGGATTACCTTGCCTTGATTTAAAATCACACGATTTATTTGAGTATTCTAGTCTCAAAATATGTAATAAAATCTAGCTTATTATAAAAAATTGTATTCGTTTGCTTTCTTGAAAACAATTTTCCTAGGCAGTGATCTTTACAAGATTTTACAATCAATGCAAAGTAACCTTTATAAGGGAAAAAGCTACAATTCCATCTAAGATATATAAGGGTTTGAATTACTTTTCATCATCGTGATTCACATTAAGATGAGGAAAATTTTAATTCAATTTATTCAATTTTACTTTAAATTAAACTTAATAAGAGAATGTAGTGCGAAGAGCACTACCTTGACCTAAATAAGGATGTCAATAAAATGAAAACATTGTTGGGTAAATTCCTACGAAAAAACATCCCATTCCATGAGATTTTAGGGAAACCTAGAAACTACATGGGAAAATGATGATGAACTAGATCGTCTACAATATAGGGACATATTTGTGCCTTATTGAATATGGGATGTGATTGCAAGTCCACTCATTTCTCCTCCTCATTTTCCTTGCCACACTATGCTTTGGAAAATATGGTATGCCCTCGAAGCACGCCTTCTCACTCCATCAAATTCAAAAGAGTTGCTTGCTTTTATGAAAATGTTTGAAATTTGGTTTATTAGCCGTCCCGCTATATTTTAAACAAATTAAAATAGTCAACTGGTTTTCAACTTTTATAACTGAAATATTATGACCCAAAAGTACAACAATGTTTTCCATACTTTTACTACACTTAGCCATTGTTTGTGACTATGAAGTCAATGTAACATGATTTAATTGAACTTTTTAACTTTATTTTTACCATAAAAGCATATATATAATTGTTATGTGAAAGTGGGGTAGTTTTATGAGTTAATAATTCAAGGGCACGTTTTTAGGTTAATTTTCCTCATTGATTGTCTTTAGGCTCATTTGATGGTTAAGCATCATAATCAATGTTGATATATTTAAGGGGTACCATCTATGAAATGTAGCATAAAAGATTGAAATTATGGTTTTACTTTGAAATTGAAAAAATGCGATAAAGTTTTACTATAATTCTTTTCTATTGCAATCATTTGAGAGTAATAAAACTCTTCCATTTTTATCATTGTAAATTATATACATATGGATAATTTAGCATAAAAGAATTTAAATTTGAAATCAAGGAAATGCAAGAAATTTATGCTATAAATTTCTTTCATTTTGTCATTTGAGAGAAAAGAATCGAACAAATTTATGTGATAAACCCCTAAAGTGTCGTCAATTTAAATGCCCACAAAAATTCAATTGAAAGAATTTCGATTCTGGTTTTAAATTGAAATGAAAAAAATGTAAGAAATTTCTTGCATTTATGTAGTTTGAAATTACATGTTATCAATTTCTATGCATGTGAAAATTTTACCTGGAAATTTTTAAATTCTAGTTTCTCAAAAGAAAAAGGTCCTTGTACATCACTCTCACACAAATATTGCAATGAAACGTGATTTCAACGAGCCACAATGAACATTTCACAACTCTATTTTATATTATATTGAACATACATTATGCTTGAGTGGTTGAAACTAGCAATAAATTTAGAAATTGTATCCATCATGAAATTGACTCGTTGAAAGTGCAGATGATATAATAACATTGACTCATTCATTTTTTATGAATTTATGAGCAAACAGGACCCTTGGTGTTACAAATTAACAACATTTGGATCATGGAAGTGATAAAATAGTAGTAGTAGGATATACTGCTACAATGTTATATATATAGTATTTATTTATTGTTTTGAATAATTTGTTCATTTTATTCCCTTTTATTTCTAAACATAAATGTAGGGACTAAGTTGCAAGCAACTCTTGTTTTTAATAGTACATTTAAAGTTAGATAAGTTAGGTGAGGGTGATTCATTAGAATTTCCTTTAAAATACGGTTATATATTTTTTCTAAATTTTTGAATAGGAAAATCAATGATGAAGTTGAGATCAAATTCTTGGGTATGGATGTAATAAAGGTTTTAAGAATATCATATTTGAAAGTGATTTTAAAATTATTATAGGCTTAAATCTACATGATTTTAATTGATTGTATTAGAAAAAAAACTTAATAAAAAAACTCTAGTTTTAACATGTCTTTGTTTGTTCAACCATGGATTTGACTCTAGAGTGGTTGCCTCCCCATCTTGATGAAGTTGCATCCTTCCATGCCTTGGTGGTGTCTTTGGGGAAATCTTTTCAAAAATCGCAATCCTCAATATTTCGGAAAAACATTAAGCATTTACATGAAGTTAAAATTATGATCTTCACCTATAAACATATGGCCTTGGCATTGGTAAGCCGATTGATTGGGAAATTCACATGCATTTCGCCTTCACGAAGAACTGTGCATACCTGGGTTTAGAAAAAATACCATGTGTTAATCAAAGGATATATTACATATTGTGTTTGTGGTAGAGGATTCTATGCCTTTTATTGGAAAATAAGGAGGATCATGATCTTACTATTCAAAAATGGCCCTTACTTCATTCGCATTAGGGGTTTGTATTTGAACCATATTTGAATTGATGGACTCTATATTTTGACCTTGAGATGGGCGTACCATCTACAATACTTGTATGGGTAATACTTCCTCATTTACCCATGCATTTCATGAATGAATATTGCCTCATAACTATTGGAAACTCTCTGAGTAAATATATGAATAAATCATGCGAGGGGGAATATAAAGGAGCCCGCAAGCATAAGGAGTTGTGAAAGAACATATTGGAGAATCTCAATAATTCTTGGGAATGTTCTCTAGTTCACATCATCAACATATACATGGAAAAGAAGCTGAAAGGGAGTGCATGATGGAGAAAGCAAGTATAGGAAGAAAAGAGTGCAAGAGAAGAGGAGTTGGAAAATATGGTCCAAGTCCTGCAAATACAAGTGCATGGTCTATCATCTCAATCCATTAATACACTGGATATCCTTGCTAATCAAAATCTAAGGAAACAAAATTTGGAGGACAAATGCTATTCTCTTTGTTCATAAAGAGAGGAACTACATAGCGGACCATGTCTGGAGATTTCAATGGAGGAGTCCTCCCTTGGACTAGAATGCAAAATTCTTGATCTCAACCAGCCACATCCTATTGAAGATGAAGATTATCCACCAGAATTTGCATAGGAACTAGTGAAGAATGAGACAAATGACCTGGTAGAGGATGCAAAAATAGGGAAGTCCACCCCCCTTAGTTTTATACGATGAATTGTTTTTGTATTCAAATCCTTGGAATTTTCTATCGATTGTACTCGATAAATAATTGGAAATTTTTGTATAAATGTAAGCATGGTTTTTAACCCTATAGGAACTCAGAAATTAAGTATACCTCTATAACATATGATTCTAGTGTGTTAAATGGACATATGATTCTATAACAAGGATATGATCCATCCAACCACGTTATGTCATTCCAATTAAGGTGTTCCTCCAACAAGATAGTGGAAGACTCATTCAACCAACCCTTATCGGAATGATTGCAAAATGCTATGTGAAATTACTAGGAACGACCTATGCCACCTTTCGGACATTCACCACTACATTCCTCACATACTTTCAACTTCCCATTCGCCATGACCTCAGACTCAAAATTATCATAGAATTTCTACAAAATACCTCTACCCACATAGCGTACCACATCCATGAGTGGCGTAGACACCGAACATTGTCTAAAATTGAAATAAAACCTCAGTTCCTATTGTATTGGTTCATTAAGTCACTTCAAAAAACTATTGAAAAATATGTGGCAACGTCCATGCCCTAAGTTGAGGAATAGGCCACCCTAAAGGCCCAACATTTTTATCTTATCTATGCACAATCTAGATACTTGTACACCATCCTACCCAATGCCCCTCGGCATCGATCTTCGAATCCTACACCTGCGGATTCATCACATTTGGTGGATGGGATTATCAAGTCCATTTCCCAACAAGGAAAGGTTCCTCCTCCTCCTACTCATGTGCCATTCAACATGTCACTACAATACCTACCGTCCCTCCAATGTCGGCACCCCATGCTCATGCACCAAATCCTCCATTTGTTTAGCTATAGTATGGACCTTACAGTCCTACTTATCCCAATGAAATCCAATATTCAACGATACCTCCAACACAAATGGTGCAATCCACTCCTTATCCACATTGTATAGAGCTCAAACTATATATATCCCACCTCCGGGGTATAAACCTTATCACTCGTTTCCATGTTCTCATGGTTCTTCCCCCATGCCTCACATGGGATTCAATTTAGTTAAACCTTATTTTTCACAACAAGCTCAACAGTTTGAGCAGTTGAACACTGTAAATCCCCATAATCCCTAAAATCAGGGGAAGAATAAAGGTAAGAACAATCAGAACCAACAGCAAGAGTAAGGGGGAAACACCCCTCCCTAGAAAAACCAAAACCAAGTTAACCAAACTATGGGGGATAATAACCCCCCAAATATAGGGAATAAATCCAACCTGAGGACCAATTATTATTTCTCTATTTGCAAAGAGCATGGTCACTACACACACCATTGTCCTCTTATCCCTGACTGCCAACAGTTGGTGGAAGCCAATAAAAAGACAGTTGTGAATTCCCCTTAGGCTCTAAATCCTCTAAAACCCAAAACGATTGTATTTCAACAACCCTTCTCCAATCAAGGGTTCATTACTCAATAATAGAAGCCTCACTCCTCCGGTGATGGCTCCTTCCATAACATATACATGAACACAGCAAGCGTCAAAATCTAGACTCAAGCCAAAGGTTGTCGCGGACCTGACCACCCACCCCCCGAAGTGGAAGATATGCCTACCCCGTCATGGGTCCCTTTACAAATACCACACTAAAGTGGTGAACATATCCCATGAATACCAAAGGTACGACTTTAGTGCACCCCCCATAAGCCCCATATGAAATCCACCCACAATTACAGTATTGTGGATGACTTGGATCAGTCACCACATTGTTGGTTGTGGAGCCAGATCTTCTAGTCTCATAGATGATATTGTATCAGCTGTGTCTGTACCCCAGTTCTATATGATATGTAGGTGGACTGTACACTCACCCCAGTGGGGGGGTGTGGGGGGCATCGCCCCCCCACGGGGTTCCAGGGGGGCCCATCCCCCCTAGCTGGGGGGTCCGGGGGCCAGCGGTCCCCCGGCGGGGGTTCGGGGGCAGCGCCCCCGAAGAAAATTTTTGGGGCTGTTTTCGCCAGCTATTTTGCGGGCCCATGGTTTTGGGTATCCCGTGGTATTTTCCCATTGTATTTGCCTTATAAAAGAAAGACATTGTAATACGGCTAGGGTGGTTGATATATTAGGTTTTATGCATTGTAAAGATCTTTGAGATCAGGAGAGAGACTGTGAAACAGAGAAGAGGAAGTGCAGCGGTTGTGCTGCAGGTTGTATCCCTTCATCTTGCTGGACGGTAATAATAATAAGGACTGGCAAATTCAGTGTGGACGTAGCCCAAGTTGGGTGAACCACGATATATCTGTGTCTCTCTTGTAATGTGTATGTGTGATTATATTTGCATTTCTGTTTATTGTTATTGCTCTGCGATCCTGTTTTTCTAACACACATGCCATGTCCATGTTAGAGGTGCTACAGTCTTTCCCAACCCAACGAAATTCATTACTTAATGCACTTGGTTCCATCGACCCTTCTAAATCGTGCCTTATGACCTTTGATCTTGACAAAGGTGAAATGTTCCTACCCTCACCAGTTGCATTCCAAGTCCTCGTTATAGTAAAAAACATTATAATTCATCAATGTATCATCATTGAAGGCGCATCCACATGTGTCATGTCATCTAATGTTTGGAAATGTTTGGGTTCACTAGAGTTAGTCCCCTTGTCTATCGCCCTTCATGCATGCGAAGGGACACCATCGCAACCTAGGGGATTGTACCAAAATGTCCCCATCAAGTTGGGGGGGGGGGATGGTTATGATCGATATTTAAGTAGTCAATGTACAAATTGACTACAATATTCTGTTGGGTTGTAGTTACATGTATGCCATGAAGGTAGTTTCTTCTTTAGTTTTATGCATCATGATGTTTCCCTTTAATGGGAAGATAGTCACCCTCGATCAACTAAATTACTATGACCCCCATACCAACACCAATATAGATAGTGTGCTACCCACTATCGTCGGGACCATCCAACCTCCTTACATTGATATCTTCCCAAGAGCGTACAAGGACTCCAACTTGCTAGGAGTATATTTAGGTCCTCCCCATGAAATCCCCGCATCGACCGATGGCCTTATGTGCACCATTTTCACCTCTAAAAATGCATCTACCACACCCTCAGAATTATCATCAACATCCTTGATGAGTCATGGCACTAAACATACTTTGAGTCCAATCGTGCCTCTCATATTCCAAATACCATTATTGTACCCCCCCATGAGAGTGTAAGGGACACCAGTTATGGATCAGTTGACTCTTCCTGGGCTCACTTTGGGTGTACCTGTGTGGTACCTTACGCCACCCTACCCAGAGATGGATTCAAAACCTGTATCCCATTACGATTTTGTCCATGTCTCATCCATTACACCATCTAGGCCACTTACACCATCTAGACCACAAACCGAGCCTATGACACTTGCAACTAAACCATCGTCGAAAGTCTCCAAACCCACCAATGGGGGCATGAGACAATGTAAGTTGAAATCCCCCCTCATAACTAATCCTATTCCTAAATCATCATCGGTGGTAGTCAAGCCTGAAGTAGGGGGAATAACCCAACAATAGTTAAAAACCCTGATAATGACAACCACTACTTCTGCTACAAGGGTCACTCCACCATGTGCCCTATGCGGGAAACAAGGCCATGCGGCCAACCTATGCCCCACCCTGCTGGAACTCTGGAATCTACTAAACACTAGAATCAGTGTTCACATACGCCACATGACATTGCATGGGGGACCTCTTCTTTTCCCAACACAACAACTAAGTCCAAATCGTTGTGTACCAATAACATGTGTTTAATTTGCTCTCAGTTCGAGCATTACACACACCATTGTCCTGACTTCCCTCAATTTTGGGACGCATTGGAAACCATTCACCTCACTCAACCTTTGGTCAATATTTCTTCACCTCCACCCTAGGAAACCATTTACATAAATTTTGTCACTACATCATCAACAACAATTGTTGTGCCTATCTCATACCTGTTGAATCCAGCAGTACCCACCATTGAGCCTCCTATGTTGCAAGGTCCCCCACCTAGGGATATGTGACACTGAAAACAAAACATGTTGGATGCACATCTTGTGGGAATCATACTCACATGATTCCCACTAAGGTCATCATATCCATACTTGATCATGCCATCCCACCTTCGGCACAACCCACCATCCGAGCCAGGGTTCCACACCCATGCCGATCATATGGCGATACTTCCCACTTCTCATTTCAGTGTCCCATTTTACATGCCAAATGAGAATCCTACTCGAACTTATGAGGCTCCAAGATCAACTCTCCCATATCTGCACCATCCCGCAAGGCTTACCCATTAAGGAATTTGTTCCCCCTCCACCATATACCATCGATAATGCATCATCCTTGGTCGGTTTACTTACTAGTGATGATTTATCGTCTTCCGACTAAGACCTGGATCCTCCAAATTCATTTCCTTGTTCCTAAAAACACTAGGGGGTATCCTTTCAAATGTTGGATACCCATTAATCCTTATGAGCATACTACCACTTAGATATAGCTCAAGGTTCCAACAATAAAAGGTCCTCGCTACTAAAAGGGTGAAATTATATTTTACCCTTAACATTGTCCATTCACACAATGTATCATTTTATTATTAGTATTTTGTATCCCTTTGATTGCGAATAAAACCATCTTTTCTTTGGAATGCGGGTGATCCCCTATTCAAATAGTTATGTCAGCTTTGCAGATGGCGCAAGTCGATGGTCAAAGAATCTAGCATCAACTACTTGGGACATTTACACCCCCTCTCAAGCTCTATACCACACCAGAGGTGTTTGCATGGGGGCACTTACAAACAACCAAGCAGAATATGATGTTGTCATTGGTCTTTTAAGTAATGCCATCCACGTTGGCATACCCCATATACACGTACACCTAGATTCCCAATTAGTTGTCTCCCATCTCAATAATGTATTATGTGTCCTCAACACGTTCCTCTTTCATAAAAAATTTCAAGTTCTCCTCCTAGTTCGATAGTTAGAATCCATCGCATTCATGCATGTCCCCAGGAATACCAATGCATTCGTTGACCACGTCGCAAAGGAGGTGTTGGACTAGCATCTGATACATCAACCATCTGTTTGAACCTACATACACAAACAAAGTATATATATATATATTTGTGTGTGTGTGTGTTATTCATCATAACATATCATGTGCAAGTACCTACAACTACACATAGATAACATAAACATACATATAAATATCACAATCAATACATCACATACATAAAAGAGATCATACATGTGCCGCCAAAATGGTATATATATATTGACCAACAAAATGTATATCATGTACAAAATAGGGCCTTAAGGTCCATATCAAAATAGAATCACCTGCCTTGGCGAATACATAAAAAATCAGCCTCCCATACGTTCCATCTATACAAAAATACAAAATGGGGCCCAGATCCCTGTACAAAATCCAGAGTGACTAAGCACTCGTATCTATCTCAAATACCTTAGATGGTCTAGCCCTGGGACTGCTAGCAGCTGCACTACCTTTGGCAAAGCCTCTACTACTCCTTTAGACTCCCTCGGCTATTCCCTCGGGGTGGGTTTATGTCTTTGAGGGTGCCTCTTCTCAGCTGATGGATCTAGACCATGTCCACTCCGTTTCGCTCATACCTAATGAGCCGCTATGGCCACCCTCCTCATTAATCGGTGCTAACTAGCTAGTATCTCTCCTGGTATATAAAGAGTAGGGGCCAACTCATCATCATCCAGCTCAAACAGATCTCAGTCATCCACACCCTCCATCATCACCCCAAGTCGCCTCGTTAGGTCGGATAGGATTTCCTCTGCACAATCCCCTAAGGATTCTTCCCAAGTGAGAACACCCCCAATTGTATCTCTACCTGTCGCACCAGCAGCGACATCAACACCTCTTGCAGGTCCAACCCCCTCGTCACACACATGACATCATCTTGCAACCCATGGGGGCCTCACCAGTCCAACATATGCATCACAGGAAAGAACCCATAGTCAGTATCCAATATACATGATAAATATGTGCATACATCAAATCTATCTATTGCAAAAATACTATGTAAAAACATGAATGCGTAAATACATCTCATACCTATGAGATCCCACTTGTGATCCTGTACCAGTAACTCTAGGTCCCCGCAATAGTCCATGCCACTCTAGGGGTACCTCTCCACAGGGCTAATTCATTGATCCCAGGCATCCAGGTAATGACGGGTGAAGACATGACCAATATCCCCTCCACCATCCTAGTCCATCACTCACCAGGATAGTACATCATCTGGGAGTCATGAGGCCCCCTTAGAGGTATCCACCATTTATGGTCTCAAGGACGGAAAGTGCTTGAAAAAATATGATCATAGTACACTTTTGTGGTGAAAGGTCCTCTCACCTATACCACGTTGAGCATCCATCAACTATGTTGTCAGTCCTTATAGAAACATGGGCCCCCATGCAACTCAGTGTCATAGTAGCACCCTCCCCACCAATCCCAGTTGACCTCCCGTAATCATGTGTGGGGATTCTACCCCCAACATTCAAAGAATGGCACTTGCCACTACCCGACAAAGTGGCTCTAAATATGAGTCACAAGGATCTGCCCCAAGCTCACCGCCAAAACATCTCCTCCACAATATCGATCCACTATACCTATGACACTCTTCTCTACCCCCATCTGAGGTTGAGTCGCCTCAATGGTCCCATAGGGAGACACAGCTATTATAAAGTAGATGTTCTATTATGTAGTACTCAGGTCCTGGTCTCCCACTCGGAAGACCCTAAAGTCAGGGTACCACATCCGAATGATCCTATGCAACAAAACTTCTACGGACCAGATAAAGGGGTACTTAAAGAACTTCAAGAGCCTTGCATCCCGAAGTGTCTGTGTGGCCACTAATTCTCCAGCCACCTAGCTTACCAGCTCGTCATTGTGGCGCTCTTGCCACTTGACAATGTGTGTCGTCTCAGTCAGTCACAAACACTTGCACGCACAAATAACAGTACATTGGGGTTACCCTTGGCATCGAAAATGCCAAGTGAGCCTTAAACATCATCTAGCGTGGCATTCTCTAAAAAATATGCATTGGTAGCACGGAATCCACAAGTCTAAGACATGGTTAGTTCGATTGTATGTCGATTCCCTTACGGAACCATAGTTGTGTCGTACTTGTTCCTTTTGGTCGCACTGTTAGCATGACTGTCCAACAGACAATTGTGTTACACCAGCGCGCGACTGAGTCATTATTTCCCCGTATGACACATTGAAACCATGGATTTCCCACGCAGTTCACAGTGTGCGATTCTCAGAAATCATGTGTGGTATGTAGTGCATGATAATGAATTTTGTCATGCAAACATGCAGGAAAATCCAAAATTGTGTGCGGTCTCCCTTTAGACCATAAATAGGGCCATAGGTCCCTAGGGATCAAAAACCCTAAAAATACCTCGCCTGAAATGACTAGGATAGGGTTTGGGATTACCTGGATCTCATGGCTCGGAAATAGGATGCTAAGATCACCCAAAATCGATGCAAACAACTCCACATCACAAAATACGAACAAAGTACAAATGACCTTGAAAAACAAGCCCCACCTCTTTTATAGCGTTTGGACCCAATCTTCAAACTTTCGCCATGACCAAACCGTAGCTATGTTTGACAAACTAATCACACCACTGGAATAAACATCTCGATATCTTCACAATGACTATACTTGCACTTCCACCTAAGAACCTTCATCCAACACTCATTTTCACATGCACTTCACAAGTGCACTATGTGTTTGGTTATTATTTGTGCAGCATCAATATCTTTGGGAAGCTCTTTATTACACTTGGGTATTTGCATCATGTGTGTCGGGTAATTACCAAGAGCCAAAAACCTCTTGTTTTTGCATTTTAAGAAAAAGAATCCATCCCTCAATAATGGATTCATACTTTTATCATAGGTATCATCTCGAAATTGGAATATAGGAAAGGTTTTCTCTCTTCTTACATTGCATTTACCAGTATTCTCGTTGATATCCATAGGGTCCTCATTCCCAGTAATGATGTGCCATCAATATCACTACTAAGGTTGACATGTTTCCCCCATGGGTGTGCACACCATTACATCCTAGTCATAATTTGACACCCATGATGTCAAAACCCCACAAATCCAAGGAATTTGATTCACTTTGAAAAGATCAACCCACAGTTCATCATTTTATAGTTCTGCATTTACTGCCACACCTTCAACAGTTGATGCCATCGAAATTCCTTGGAAAATTGTACAATCAAGACTCACAGTCAACCACTCATACCTCAATGAGAAATCTACTATCTATAATCTTCCTAATATCATCATCCCCACCAAGACACCAATGGGGCCCCCACCCTATAAAGAAACCAATTATGTTCAGTTATTCCCGCATGAACAAATTGCATAGCATTGATTCATGGGGAACGCGTCTTTACGTTCACAAAACCCCCACACCATCATGGAAAAGGTTTCCCTACTCACTCAAAACCATGCGAACTACGCCTATCATCAAATCAATTCCCCAATTCACCAAAAACTGTGGGAATCACACCCATCATCAAATCAGTCCCTCAATAGCCTCAAAACCATGGAGACTCCACCAATTATTCTTTATGTACAAATAGTTCCCCACTCCACCAAAACCGTGGGATCATTACTATTTTTTGGGTGGAAACCCCCGGTCGCCTTTGTTGGATGTTGTTGAGTCTCCCTATGCCTAGCATTATGAGTTTTGTCAATCGCCATCACCCTCGATGTTGTGTCCCCAGCAAAACCATTCATCTGCAATTTGTCTCCATTTGTTATAGTCTATTCCTTATTGAAGAACGTTGTCGTTAATTAATCCCCAAGTTGACATCGATCAAAGGAAGTTATGAGCCTCATGCTCACCAACCAATATTGTGTCAAGTTTTCCAGTCTTATAGTTGGTTACAAAATGATCTTGGTTCTTTGGATAAGACCCTTATCTTATCATGTACTTCAACTTTCATTGACATCAAATCACCATATTTTGAGAGTTGTAGTAGTTGCAATTGTACCTTGGGGTTTATTTCAATCAAAATAAGGGATCACCTCGAACTAAGTTGGGAGTGCCCTTAGTGCTCCCTAATTTAGTAGTCTCTCCTATACTTGAGTTCAACGCCTCTATCGCGTCAAGGAGACTCGTACATTTCGAAGGTAGTAGTGTTCACATTTAGAAATCATGGTAGCAACAACATAGTGAGGTCCTCCATCCAGTAGCCTCACTATGATTCTGGTCCCCCACTCTCGTCGGATTATCATGGTCATTAGCAGTTCCTCTTCTTCAACACCTATACCATCATCTCCAAGTTCATTCACTCTTACATGGATTTAATCCACCTTCATCCATGTCCCAGCAGTATTAAGAGTGGACCCATCGGTCTCCTATTGTATTCATCTTGTTAGATTTCACGAGCATAGGTATGCCCGCCTTGGTTGCATAAAACACTATTCTTTGTTACAACTTCACTAGTTGTCACTAGCAATATTCCCCCAAGGGAACCTTCCGTCCACACTCGCTTAAGAACTTCTAACAACATGGGGAAACACAAAAGAAATGATGATGCATTATCGGCTCTATCGGTACCTTCTGAAACTCATACATCAAAGGGATTTTGTTTAACACCTAAATTTCGTACACATGTGACATTTTCGCTAATCTTGCAGTAAAGTGTCATCAACATATAGCATGCATCCCACTGAAGACATCCTCATCAGATATAGAAAGCAGCATGAGTCCAAAAATTTCGAAGAACGGTAAAAAACAAATGCAGCGCGGTTACTCTTGTGATAAACCGTGCTACAACACATATTATCAGGTTTGTTACCATTCTACACTAGAGCGTATTTTCCTTCAAAATACATGCGACTGTACAAAATGATGGGACCACAACAACCCGCGGTGCATTGAAGGCTCATCGAGGCTCAATCACCTCCAAAAATTTGAAGTTGGCTCCTTATGCACTTGGATTCATTAAATTCCCCCCCGTTGTGTACTTTGGAGCTATATCATGGATTTAATGAGTCCACATTTGGATCTATTTTTTTCTTTTCCACCTCTTGGCCTATATAAGGAATCCATAGGAATGCATCTAGTAAGGAGAAATTAGAGCAAGGTTATGCTACCAGAACTGCATCGGAACTTCTTCCTCGTCTTCCCATACCTACTATCATTCTTCAAGCTCTTTTGCCACCTTCCTCCAAGGAGAAAGTGTTTCTCCCATTGTTCTATCAAGTTATTTAGCATTTAGTGTGGAAAAGAAGGACCTTCATATGGGATATTGTTGGATTCCATTGAATTCTACACCTCCTAGGTGACACTACATGTAATAGCTTTACCATTGGGCAATCTAAATTGGTTCTAGCATTTGCTTATTGTTGTGGTTTACATTTCCTCACTCCCTTTCAAGTTATTTTCAAGTTTTTGTTTCATTTTGTTTTGTTGCACTAACAAGGGCTTGCAGGATCAATTTGTGGTCACTCACATTTTCTTTCTGTAGTACAATACTAGGTCTTGTTGACAACCTCAAAGGCTTAACCTCCAAAGTGGTAAGGGTTTCACACTGTTGTGCAAATTTTCCCACAACAACAACCTTCTTAGATTAATGAGATTTTAACTAGGAAAAGGTCTCAATAACACCAATAAAAGGATGAGGATGAAGAGGAGAGATTGCCCAAGAAGGTAAGAAGAAATCCTACGAGGGAAGAAAGGGAAGAAGTGGAAAATAAAGAAAAGCTTCCTGGCATACATTTCACCATACAAAAAAATTTAGGAGTAGTATGGAATAGTTAGTTAACCAAAACCTTAAGAAATATTGGGCCACCAAAAGGTAGGAAAACGTGGCATTTCTAAACCATCATGTGGCAAATAATGATAGTTGTCTCCTATAATTGCAGAGGTATGAGAATCAAACTTAAATTGGAAGTAATGAAAAACTTAATCAAAGAAGAGAATCCATTCATACTACTAATCCATGAGACTAAGTCAATAGATGGAGAACACATTGAATCATTAACAAAATTTTGGAAAGAAAGTGTAGGGTTATGAGTAAGCTCCAAAGTAACATGTGAGCAATTGTGCTCTATGGAAACAAGACAAACTCAAAATGAAGCAAGCAAAAGTTATGCATCACTGGATATGTACCGATTTGGAACATATAGATAGTCGGAAGCATTTCAAAATATCCAGTATTTATGCACCAATGTATCAAATGGAAAAAATTGAATGTTGGCAAACCATCTCAGAAACGAAGGAAGTTATCTTAGTTCAATGTTGTGTATTGGTGGGGTATTTTAATCTAGTACTAGATGTGGAGGTAAAAATAGGAGCGGTGTAGTCGAGAACCTATTATCTGATATAAGAGCAGGATATCATGGGCATTAAACCCAAAAAAAGAAAGTATGCTTAGACAAATATTAGAGTAGGAGCAAGGCATATAGTAGAAAAACTAGGTTGGTTCCTCATAAATAGTGAACCTTTGTTAGAAAAATTGGAGATCACATAAAACAATAAGTCCATTTTGTATATTTATGATAAGCCCACGTATTTGTCTCTACAAAAATTTAGGAACTATGGTCCCTTTATTTTTTGGTTCAACCCTCTTTGGATAAGTTTTGGAAATTATATAAGAGGCCTTGCAAACTCATAATCAAGGATCAACCTTCTATGTATGGGAGGAGAAGCTTAGGTTAAGAAAGAGGGTGTTAAAGGATTGGGAAAACAAAAAATAGAAGGACCTAGCCGTTGAAAGAACAGAGATATTAACATAGCAACTAAAAGACCTTCAACAAAAAATGGACCAAGAAAACAAAATGCAACATCTTAGGGAAGAAAAATTTTAAGCAGGAAAATATATTTGGTATACAATAAAGGGGAAGAGCACTGGAGACCTAAATCACATAGACTTTGGCTGAAATTTGTTGATTAAGACACTTATTTCTTTCATAAACAATCAAATCTAGGTATGTAATAAATAATGTTAAAGAAATAATGAATGATGAAGGGGAAAATATTATTGAATACAAAAAATTCAAGTAGGGGACCTTTGAGAATTTTAGAAATATGTTAACAATGGAAAATGAGTAAGATCCAACCATGGTACATGAGATGCTTCAAAATATTCCTAGAATAGTCACTCCTAGAAACAACTTAGAGTTTAATAAAGTAATAGAGGAAGAAGAGGTGATATATGCTA
This sequence comes from Larix kaempferi, assembly GCA_027924585.1. NCBI lineage: Eukaryota > Viridiplantae > Streptophyta > Pinopsida > Pinales > Pinaceae > Larix > Larix kaempferi. The sequence goes on along the minus strand of BSBM01000233.1, from coordinate 2,631,056 downwards.
TTTGGAATCTAGAACCCAACAAAGCACCTAGACCCAAAGACTTCTCCATTCATTTCTATAAATCCTATTGGGGATAAATAAAACATGATTTGTGTAGAATGTTGAGATGTTCAAGGCACAAACCAAATTTAGGGGAAGCACCAAGTTTTCCTTCCTGGATTTAATCCCCAAGAAAACAAATCCCTCCTTGTTTGATAGATACCAACCTATTTCCTTGTGTAATGTTGCACACAAAATCATGACCAAAATAACAAAAAACATAATGAAAAAACCTCCCCCAATATAATATTTGAAAATCAAGGAGGGTTTGTGCAAAAATGACAAATCATTGAAATATCTTATTAGTAAAGGATTTCATCCATTTAAGCATGAACAATAACGAGAGCGGAAATATTATCAAGATAGATATGGCTAATGTGTTTGAATAGGTAGGAAACTCCCTTCGTTATCTTTTCATGAAGAAATTTGTCTTTTCTAATAACTTTATAAATTGTGTAAAATCATGTATAGGGTAGTGAACCTCCTTTTGTCAAGCAATAGGGGTTTGAGATAGGGTCAATGTCCTCTCTCCCTTGTATTATTTATAATCATGGATGACTCCCTTAGTATAAGAATGTAAAAGTAAGGAACACTAGTAGCTTACCATGCCTTAACATGATCAAAGGAGTAAAGAGATGAATCACTCTCGGATTGCTAATGATACATTACTTTTGGGGCTAGCATCAATATTTGTAGATAAGACATTTAAAAGAGTTTTCGATATGTTCACTAATGCTTTAGGAGGAGAAATTAATGAAAGGAAAAAATATATATGTCTAGAATATAGTATCTTCCCTTCTTCAATCCATCTAGAACTTTGCAGTTCTAAACTATTGAAAAGTGGATACCTTCTGATCCTTATAGAACTCAACTATCCAAAATCTATGGACTAGCAACATATAGTATTGAAAATTCAAAAAAGAATGTAATAGCTAGTGGGGAGGATTCTGGTTAGACATAGTAGGTAGGATAAGCCTAACCTAGTCTATCATTTCATCATTGCATCTCATCCAATGATTGGCATTACTAACATAGGATGGAATAATAAACCACATAGGGAAACTCATCCATAAATTTCTATGATAAGGAGGAGAGATAAACATCGCTACTTTCAAAAATGGGGAGAGCATAATCATTAGATACATAAATCTTATCTTCTGGAGCTCCACTTATGGAAGAGAACATAGAAGCATACTTATCAATATGATGAGTACATCCAAAAAGGACTATCCTTTTTTCTGAGTGGTATGATCATGTAATTCCTTGGAAGTGCTAACATAAAAGGTATACTTTTTAGTAGGTCAGTTGATCAACTGACCAGTCAATGCACTATCTTCAAGATGCTTGACATTTCATTCCAAGTCCTTCATCTTATTCTAGAAGTATTTCTCAACATGTCCCACTTTTCCACAATACCGACAAGTTTTCTTCTTTTGATATTTCTTAGTTGACGATGATTTTTCAGTATTTCCTTTAGTAGATTGGTCAATACATTCTGGTTGATGATCTGATCATTCACATTCTTTATAATTTTGCTTGAACTCGCCTTTGATAAAGTGATCATGATGTTGGAACCAATCTTCCCTTCTTCAAGCAACCTTTGTTGGTCTTTAATCAACAAATCACAAAAGACATCAAAGGTGAAGTCCTTACTGTCTTTCTTGCGAGACATCCAACTGGTGCAAAATCAGGAGCAGAAGACATCATAGGTTGTCTTCTAATTCATTAGGGCTAGTTCAATGAGTTTTCCATCCTTCTTCCGAAAATCCTTACCACATTCGCCCAATTTCAACTGTAACTCCTTGATGCAAGCTAAATAATCCTCAATCCAGTCAAAGGAAAGAGGTTCTAGAGAGATTAACTATTTCTCTATCTACATTACTTTATTTTCATTAACCTTGTTGTATAGTGACTTCATCTTATTCCAGACGACATGAGGATATTCAACTCTGCTTGTATGAAATTGAATATCCCTTGAAATGTAGGTCGTGGTGATCCCAATAGCCTCATCCTTCTTTTAGTCGATGATAAACTTAGCATCGGCATCCATCAAATTGGAAATAGCGACCTTCGTATATTTCCACAGTCCCTTGCATTTCAACAAAGTCTCCATATATGGCGTCGAGATTGCATAATTGTGTCTATTTAGAACAACCAGTTCTAGCTTGGAAATTATCCTTTTGATTAAATAGATCTGATCAAAGATCAAGAAGACGTATTAGTCAACAAATCTTCAGGCCAAAATCGATCAACCCAAATCTGACTCAACATGATTTGAAGACAACATGATAGGTAAAAACCAATAGCTCTAATACCATGTTGGGGAACCTCTTCACTTTGAACCATAGAACATAAAATAAAATAACAGAATGGAAGAGTATTCCAAGAAGAGAGGTGGTATATAAAGACACCATTACAGCACTTACGCACAACGCATTGTGAAAAAAACATCACAATGCATTCTTCAATGTATGATTTGAACATATCAAGCATATGAACACAACCCTAGGGGGTTTTTATTTTATAGTCTCTAGATATAACAAAATTCCTTCAAGTGAGGATGATCTGGTCCAAAATAGGGGTCGTTGGTTATAACCATTTAGAAAAAATATGTCGCACGTCCCACAGCTTAATCGATTGTTGTAGTCGAGGCGATTGTTTCCGCCTAATACGCACCTTGGGTAACATGGCATAAATATTCAAGCCACTATGTGCGTCCTTAGGGGCAAGTCATGAGTCAAGCTTGTTGTCACTTAATGCTTGACTCCTTTGTTTAGGCCAACTCCTAGCGAAGCCAAGGGGGCTGGTCCCTAAGAAAATAACTAAGGATGATTATGCTAAGTTACGAAATTGAATTTAATGCAGTAGTTTTGAAATGATGACACAAGAGTTGCAAAAGATAAATTACGTAGCATAACACAAATGATTAAATAATTACAACATGAATGCTTGAAATGATTGTTAACATAGACCAGTGCCGAGAAAGTAAAAAGTGTTGTTGATAAAAGGGAAATGTTTTGCAGTGCTTCTTGGTCAATTTTAATTTATTATGATGAGTTGATTGGTAATAATGGGTTAATTCTTGTTTTCCCCACTTTTATCCTCGCTACTAAGTGCAAAGCAACAGTAAAAGGTGTCCAACAGATTGAGACATAATATGCTTAAAGTAACCCCTTGACTCTATAGTATGTTCAATGTGAACCTCTTACTATTGACAATAAAACTTGGGTATATTTTCCTATTAAACTAGTCGCTAATATCTCCTTTATGATGGTTAACCATAGATCAGGAAAGCCTGCGATGGTCACCAAAGCATATTGGGGGGTAAAGTCGAGATCCATTGCTCTTTATTACGAAATGAAACGAAACTAACTTAATCTAACTAAGCAAATAAAACTAAGCAAACGGTTAGTAAACCCCAATCAAAACAAAGCAAAAAAGGGAAAAAGGTTCACGCCACAAAAATGATGCAAATCCCCCAAGGGGCATGGGATGTGGGCACTGGGTAGCCCACTTGATTTTATTATTACTTTTACAATTTAATGGTTGGATTCCTTTGGTCCTTAATAAATCATGGTCCAAAGGCTTACATGTTTCACATATTCAATTTCAAGGAAGGTTGGGTGCTTATGGGGTGTCGGATGTCTCGAATCTTTGAATTTTTGAAAGCAGTTCCTCTTACATGTTGTCAGAAAGGTAAAACTAGCCACCTGAAAAGAACAAAAATGCTAGATAAAGCATTAGAAGCAAAAAAAAAAAATCCTAACCTTAAGTACTGAAAGATAGAACATAATCACAAGTACTTAAACAGGAACTATATCTACTAAAGATCAGGCTTGAATAACTAGATCTAGTTAATAGAAAGCATAATTAAACAAATAATATCTAGATATTCTAAAATATATATATAATTAGCTAAGCATGCAAGATCATAACCAAAGAATAATTTTAATTTAAATATGAAGGAAAGAAGGAAGAAGAAGTTGAAAGCCTGGGAACTTTTAGGAAATGGAGTCTGCTAGTGGAAAGTGGAGCGACTATGTCCTTTTGAAAGTGGTTGGAAAGATGGAAGACTCAAACAAGATTAGCCACTCCTTCTAGCTAGGAAACATGCATAGTTAAAACCACTTCCAACAAAAGCATCAAATATGGTGCTTCTTATACCAGAGATCAGAATAGTATGCATATTACCCAATAAAACATCCAACTCCAATATCTTTATGCATAAGAAAGAAACAAATAAAATTGATCCTGAATCATTTGTCCTACTAATTAGTAACAGTTCTTCATAGGCCATATTAACAAAGATGTAACAAATAGAAACAACTCCACTACGGTTACCTCATATACCATTGACAGTACATCCACACACATAAGCCATACACCATAGATTTGACTCCAAAACCCTTTTTATTCCAAAGAGTAACACAATACAAGAGCAGAGCCTAAGTATCATTTCAGTCCTCTAACCATGCCAAATACAAGAGAGAATGCTTTCTTAAATAGCCAAAAGAAGCTCGGGGGGTTCATTTCCCAAGGGAGAGTGAAGCTTGAGTGGAGAGGAGTTGATTGGAGTTCACTGGAGGTGCCTTGGATTTGATTGAGGTGGATTCGGAGTTGATATGGGCCACCTCTCAGTCAAGAGATGCATCCCCTCTCAAATGCTAACAACGCACCTCAAGGAATCCACTTACCACCACTCTAGTTGACTGAAACATGTCCTGAACAAACTTCCATAAATCATGGGATGTTGATTTTTCCCAATTATTGTCGTTTTTTTATAGAAAATCATATTAAGTGATAAATAATCACTAATTTTTCTCTCAAAGTTGGTACATTGGTAAAGAGGGTGCTTTGAGTTAGAAAACAAGCGTCCCCATGGAAAATTTGACCCCCTAGTACGACTTTTATGTCTTTTTCAATTTTTACTATTAAAATATCCCATTTTTGTAGGTTTTTTATTAATGACGAAAAAATTATAAAAAAAAATCCTAAGGGGGACTGAACTAATGTTCACAAAACTATAAGAAATTGACTAGCATAGTAATATACATTATACACTATGATTTAAAAACCATATAAGGCCTAACCACCAAGACAATTACTCCAGCTTTGGAGAATTTGAGTGAAAAACTCGAAAATTAAAAGTCACTAAAAAGCAACAAATAATTAACAAGGAAAAAACACTCTAAAGTAACGTATTGATGACTAAGTCCTAGGAAATCCAAGCATGTTACAATAATTCATCATGTTATGTCAATTATTACAATTACCCCAAGGGGGTATGAACATGCGTAAACTGGAAAAGGGGCTGAAAATGGCCTGAATGGACTTCTAAACACTGTTACTGAACAATTGACTTGTTCAATCTTCGGCGACTCACTGAAAATCCAACTAGGATAACACCTAGCTCCAACTCAAGGACATGTGTTGAATCTGGTCTTTAGGCAAAAAAAGGATGCGAGAACTCCAAAATCTATTATTTCTATAACCTGTAAAAACATCTCAACTTGACAAACCAAACCTTTAGTAGCACATGTTCTTATAAAAGCCACTAAAACATAAGTTACATTATTCGAAAGAAACAAAATCGAAACTAACTAACGAAAAAGATTATCATTCCTAAGTACATAAAAGAAATGCAGAAAGTGAATGCTGACTTTAAAGAGCTTATTTTCCTACTCTATTAATGATAAAATAAACCTTCTAGGTGAAATAAAAAAATCCACTGTAACCACCTAAGCATTTTATTAGTTTTAGAGTTTTTTCCCTTGTCATTGGTTACCAACCAAAGCAAGGAAATATTTATTAAGAAATGCAAACTTGCATGAGGATTTAGGATTGGATGGTTAGATGGGAAATCATAAGATTGTAATATATCATCAAACTTCCTCTAGAAACGACAAGTCCTATAGCAGGTGTCTTCCATCCATGATTGGATAGGACTAATGTACAAATATGTTGGGCTTTTCATCCACATCAAATCTGTTGGGTTTTTCAATGTATGTACAATAGTCATCATCCACATCTTTGTCAACTATGGGGGAGTCTTTATCAATAGCATCATGCTCCTAGTTGTTCCTGTCCTCCTCACGATCATATATGCATTGCTTAAACTTAGGTGTAGCTATGATCTGTTATTCTGTGTTTTTGGAAGAATTTTTACGTTGTGATCTAGTCTCCCTCTTATTTGAAATTTATGCATTGAGAAATGCAATATGATCTAATAGTATTGTAAAGATGCATTTATTTCAATGATATTACATTTTGTATCATATATTTCTTATATTGCTTTGATTTATGTTCTTTTTAGAATTGTTCAGATACATTGCTTACACTGAGGGACATTATGATCTATTAATATATGCCTTTAGATGGAGATTTACGTTATGATCTAACATCTCTCTAATTTGAAATATGTGCATTGGGAAATGCAATATGATTTTATATTATTATTAAGATGATCGATTTCAGTGATATTACATTTATATGATATTTACATTTTGTGTGATATCATTGAGTTAAATAGTTGAAGTGATGATTTGATTTAGTTACTATAGCCAGCCAAGTAGAAAGAATCGTCACAATTAAATAGTCAAAACCTTGATCTCATCAATAAGCTTAATAGATAGAATCACCATAGTTAAATAATCAAAACACTAATCCAATTCAGTTACCATAGCTACCTTTTAGAGTCCTAAACTTGGGAAGATTTGCACTAGAATGGATTTGATCGCTCTTGACACTTGATAGACCCAGAGTTAGGATGGATATATGCTGGTATAGGAGATTTTGGATTGAAAAATCCAACACCCAAAAATAAGATTTTATGGTTGCACCCATTTGGAATCGACTATACTCACTTCCACAGGAGTACTGGGATGATGAAACATTGGAGGGAATTGGCAATACCCTTGGAAACTTTGTCAAAATCTCAAAAGTAACCAAATAAGGAGATACACATCATATGATTGGATATGTGTCTACATGAATGTGTCGACTGTCCTACCTGAAACCATATTCCTTAGCTACAAAGACACAGTGGATCCAAACCATCGACTATGATCATATCTTGTTTAGATGCCAAAAAATTCATGAGCATGGGAATCTATTTAGGGATTTCCCCCTCAATAGAAAGGCCACCCCATCAAAACCTATAGAGCAAGCAAATCAAGATGGCTTCATCAAGGTAACAAGTTCTTTATCAAGGAAAAAACAATCTTCACAAGAACACAAACTCCAGAGGTGTTTTCATGGGGGTACTTACAAACAACCAAGCAGAATACGATGTCGTCATTGGTATTTTAAGTAATGCGATCCATCTTGGCATACACCAAATACACGTACACCTAGATTCCCAATTAGTTGTCCGCCAGCTCAATAGTGTATTATGTGTCCTCAACATGCTCATCTTTTGTAATTTTTTGCAAGTGCACCTCCTAGTCCGACAGTTTGAAGCCATTGCATTCATGCATGTCCCTAGGAATACCAATGCATTCACTGACCACGTCGCAAATGAGGTGTTGGACTGGTATCTGATACATCAACCATATGTCTAACCCTGCATACACAAACAAAGTATATGTGTGTGTGGTGTTCATCATATCGTATCATGTGCAAGTACCTACATACATCACATACATAAAAGAGAGCATACATGTGGTGCCAAAATGGTATGTATATATATATATATATACCGACCAACAAAATGTATGTCATGTACAAAATAGGTCCTCAAGGGCCATATACAAATAGAATTAGTTGCCTTATGGGGGATACATAAAAGATCAGTCCCCATAGGCTCCATCTATACAAAAATTCAAAATGGGGCTCAAAGCCCTATACAAAATCCAGAGTGACTAAGAACTCGCATCTATATCGAAGGCCTTGGATGGTCTGGGCCCAAGACCACTAGCGACTACACAACCTTTGGCACCGCCTCTACTGCTCTTGCAACCTCCCCTGGTTGGTCCCTCGAGACGGGTATGCCTTTGAGGGGCCTCTTCTCAGCTGATGGAGTTGGACCATGTCCACTCCATTTCGCTCATACCTGATGACCCACTATGGCCACCCTCCTCATCAATCGGTGCCAACTAGCCCGTAGCTCTGCTGGTATCTAAAGAGTAGGGGCCAACTCATCATCATCCAGCTCAAATAGATCTCAGTCATCCACACCCTCCATCATCACCCCAAGTCACCTCACTAAGTCAGCTAGGATTGCCTCAGCACGATCCCCTAAGACTTCTCCCTCGGCGAGAGCACCCCCAACTGTAGCTCTACTCTCCAAACCATCAACGACATCAACACCTCCTGCGGGTCCAACCCCCTCATCATGCACACGGCATCATCCTGCAACCCGTGGGGGCCTCACCAATCCAACATATGCATCATAGGCAAGAACACATAGTCTGTATCCAATATACATGATAAATATGTGCATACATCAAATCTATGTATTGCAAAAAAACTATGTAAAAACATGAATGCATAAATACATGTCATACCTGTGAGATCTCACTCATGATTTGGTACCAGTAACTCTAGGTCCCTGTGGTAGTCCATGCCACTCTAGGGGTACCTCTCCACGGGCCGATCCGCTGCTTCCACGCATCCAGGTAATGACGGGTGAAGACATGACCGATCTCCCCTCCACCATCTTGGACCATCACTCACCCCTAGTACATCATCCGAGAATCATGAGGCCCCCTCGGAGGTATCCACCATTTATGGTCTCAAGGACAAAAAATGCTTGAAAAAATATGAGCATAGTACATTCTTGTGGCAAAAGGTCCTCTCGCAAGTACCACGCCGAGCATCCATCAACTATGATGTCAATCCCTATAGCAACATGGGCCCCCATGCAACTCGATGCCATACAAGCACGCTCCCCACCAATCCCAGTTGAGCTCACATAATCATGTGTGGGGATGCTACCCCCAACGTTCAAAGAATGGCACTCGCCACTACTAAGACAAAGTGGCTCTAAATATGAGTCACAAGGATATGCCCCAAGCTCACCACCACAACATCTCCTCCACAATATTGGTCCACTCGAACTATGACACTCTGCTCTGCCCCCAACTAAGGCCGATTCACCTCAATGGCCCCATAGGGAGACAGAGCAATTAGAACATAGATGTTCTATTATATAATACTCAGGTCCTGGTCTCCCACCCAGAAGACCCTCCATTCATAGTCACACATGTGAATGATCCTCCGCAAAAAAAATTCTGCAAACCAGAGCAAGGGGCACTTGAAGAACTTCAAAAGCCCCACATCCTGAAGTGTTCGTATGGCCACTAAATCCCGACCACCTAGGTTACCAACTTGTCATAGTGGTGCTCTTGCAACCTGACAATGTGTGCCATCTCAATCGCTCGCAAGCACTTGCACACACAAATAACAGTACAACAGGGTTACCCTTGGCATCCAAAATGCCAAGTGAGCCTTAAACATCATCTAACATGACTTTTTCTGAAAAACATGCAATGGTAGCACAACATCCACAATTCTAAGACATGGTTAGCATGATTGTATGTCGATTCCCTTGCACAACCATAGTCGTTCCATACTTGTTCCTTCCGGCTGCACTGTTAGCGCGACTGTCCAACAGACAATCATGCTACACCAGTGCACGACTAAGTCGTTATTTCCCCGCACGACACATTGAAACCGTGGACTTCCCATGCAATTTACGTGCGATTCTCAAAAATCATGTGTAGTATGTAGCGCATGATAATGAGTTTTCCTATACGAACATGCAAGAAAACCCAAAATTGTGTGTGGTATCCCTTTATACCATAAATAGAGCCATATGACCCTAGGGAACAGAAACCCTAAAAACTACCCCACCTGAAATGACTAGGATAGGGTTTGGGATTACATAGATCTCATAGCTTGAAAATAGGATGCTCAGATCACTACCATGGCACTCTAACTTTTTTTTAAATTGAGATTACAACTATTTTGAAGCCATATGCTTAATAACCAACACCATTCCAATAAATATCTCTCTAATCCAAAACAAGTGCTATCAATAACAACCCTTTCTTCTATGGAGAAGTTGCAAACATTTCAAAATCATGACCTAAAAATTAATTAACTTTATTTTAATCACTTTACAACAATAAAAAAAAGTTAATTAGATTCAAAATAATATATTTAAAATAAGCAATAAAAAATACTTATATATATATATATATAACCAAAAACATTGTAAATGAAACAAATAAAAAGAAAAACCTTCAAATAGAAAATTTTGAAGAATAAATCAAAATGGTTAACAGATTTTAAAAAATTAAAAATTAAAATCAAAAGTTAAAAATTTAATAATTAAAAATAAATGAAAAATTAAAAGCAAATACTAAATTTTGTTTTCCCTAAATGTAATGGTTGTAAATTATCAATATCATAAATATTATTACATTTATGTTTAGAGAAAAAATGTGGGATGAAAAAGTTTTTGAGATTAAAAGAAATATAGGATAACTACAAGGAGTTCATTAATCATAAGTTAGAAGATCAAAATTATCTCTATACCTTAACCTATTCGAAGAAGAAAATTAATATAGTCAAGATAAGAACGAACTTCGATGAGCTTCATAGTGAAACAGAGCAATGGGCAATTCCTAAAATGCCATGGATGGAAAGGATTTGTCAACTCTATGAGTCTATGAGCATTGGGGACAAATGTTATTTTCTCATAGAGCGAATGGAAATGATGGACAATTTCTAAAACATCATGGAAGGAAAGGATTTGCCAACTTTGTGAGTCTATGAACATTGAGAACGAATGTTATTTTCCTCTTAAGTGTCCTACGTACACCCACATTCAATCACAGTTTCCTAATCTTTGCAACAATTCTAACCTCCATGATCTTCTAACATGTCAAAACTATGGCAACCTAAGAATACTTCTTTCTAAACTTTTTGATCATAGGAATAAAATTTTACAACCAAATAATATCTCTACTCTTAGGGTTCAATAGACCAAATCAATCTCAATAAACAATAATCTTCCTCATCATCATCGTCATGAAAAACATGTTTAAATTAATAATCTTATAAATTAACCTCATTTACAATTATTATCCATAATATATAAAAATAAACATTGAAATTAAAATCATATAAACAAGATAAATTTCAATGATATAACAATGAATGATTTATCCAAAATATATACAATCTGTATTATGAAAAATAAAACAGCATATACAATAATAGTAGACCTCACATTTCCCAACATTTTACCCATATTCTGGGATATTTCTACTAAATACCAATTACAAATTCAAACTCTACAAATAAAACTAGATTATAAAATGACTGTAAAAAATGAATTCGGACAACGCCGATGAATAAAAAGCTGAAGTTTAGAAAATGGTTAGAAAACTCAGTAAAATGGTAACTAGACTTTGGAATGCCCATAGTTGTCATTTTTAAATGATAATCGTTCTAATCATGAATCTGGGAAAATAAAGCTGAACCCTTAGGAAATTTAAGAGTGATTAATTTTATTGTACACAAATCTATTTTAAAAGAATCTTGATTTTATTCATTAACAAATTGTGCAGCTTATATGGACAAATGATAACAACAAAATAGTAAATACCAACTAGCGATCACCTAAAAATAAATGCCTCCAAAAATATATAAAGTAAACATACAGCACAACCATGAGCCGGGGCATCAAGTTCAGTTTGGCATGATCGCATAGAACGCATCAAGTTCAGTTTGCCATGCAACAATGCGATCGCATCAAGTTCAGTTTAGTTGATTTTGAATTTTGGTCGATAGGTTAACTGCGAGTTAGTTTCTATTGTTGAGATAAATTAGGGAGTGTGCTAAATTTAGATCTTGTAACTCTCTAGGGGAGGAGGAGCTGTCTGTTTTTATGTGTAAAAACTTCTCATTCTTGAGTTAGTTGAACGGAGTCTTGAATAAAAACGCAGAGAAGTCTTTTATGTGGAAAAATAAACGTAAAAATACAGGGATCCTTTCTTTGGTTTTAAATCTTGGTGAATGAAATGTAATTTCTGTATATAAACCCCACGAACAGACAAAGCATTTTCTGATCGGAACTGTATGAATGGAATTATTGAAATTTCTGAGTTTGAAGTTTGACTATTGAATGACAAAACGCTGTGTTCTCTTGGCTTCAGCACACAAAGCTTTATAGAATTCGATATTCTCACTCCTGATTATTGAAGAAGATAGTAGAGCTTGTTTCTTGACTGAACGCACAGGTTTGAACACATGAATGCGTGCCATCTGAGTCTGGTATTGAAGAAGATAGTAGAGTCTGTTTCTTGACAGAATGCACAGATTTGAACACATATGAATGCGTGCCATCCGACTTTGGAGTAAAGAACGACAGTGGTAACATTTATTTTGCTAAAATGAATTCTCTGCTACAGCAACTCTCTGTTTTGGTATTGTGACTGCTTGCTGTCAAAAAGAGAGAATCTGGGATTCAAGAAGAGTAACTGAGTTTTGGAAGTTTACAAGCAGAAAAACCCAGAAACAGAGTATTCCTGCGTTAACTCTGTTCTTCATTACAGGCTTGGCGAATGCCTGTAAATTCTGTTAATTTATCTTTTATTTTAAAAACAGGCTGTTAGTTTATGCTTGATGGAAGTCTGTAGACTCCATACCAATCGTTAATACAGAGATAAAACGTTGGGCATCAGATTGAAGTTGAGATTCCTGTGCATTGCTCCCAAAGCTTGCACCATGAACAAATGATAACAGCAAAATAGTAATTTCAGACATAATAATGCCAGCAATGAATTGATAACTAAATGATACTGAATTGGCAACTGATTGATACAAGTATAAAATATTTCAATGAGTTTACAACCTAATGATACAAAGTATAAAACATTTCATTGGAAAAACAGCTAAATGATGCAAAGTATAAAACATTTCATTGGAAAAAAATGACTATTGACCAGCCTCTCCTAACAATAAACCAACACTTAATCTCCTTCACTAAGAAGGATAATCCCATTCATACCCAAAGTCCATACCAACCACACTACAAAATATGGATAGCTGTAATGTAATTAATGAGCAGAAAAGTGTCAAACCATGTATAAAACATTTCATTGTAAAAAAATATGGCAATTAATCTGCCTCTACCAACAATAAACCAACACTTAATCTCCTTCACTAAGAAGGATAATCCCATTCATACCCTAAGTCCATACCAACCACACTACAAAATATCGAGAGCTGTAATTAATGAGCAGAAAAGTGTCAAACCAACCCATCTACATGTGATTGTCAATTAGATCACACTTTAATATCACCATGTTGTCAAAGTAGCACTTTACATCAACTTGCTCCAAATAATTGTTTCAATCTTAATATTGCACTTTTCCAGTACCAACCAACCCTAGAAAAATCATGTGCTTGAATAACCAACCCTGTCCCTTCCGGTACTAATCATACCATCACACCAGCTATCACTGGAGTAAAAAGCATAAAAGAGGCACGTGAACTCTAATGTCCATACTTCTGGAACTCCCACTCACTATTATCTGAAACATTGATAACATTAATAATTAAAAGAAAATTCAAATTGATGACAAAAGCCAATTCAAAACAAAACAAAGGATTTTGCCTTTGAAATTTCAAGACTAATTTAATCCGCTTTCGGCAACAGAATGAAGTGAAGGCAGTTCAAAATTTATACCTAATGGGCAGACTTGTCTTGTCTTAAGCCAACGACTTATGCAATGAAAATGAAAGGCATGATTGCAGACACCTGTTTCAAAATTTAAAAGGACATGTAAGTCTTGTGGTACAAGATTCAAAGTTATGTATATGTGCAGGTTCCTAACATATTGAACAAGCGCCTCCAAACATACCCCATGCAACAGTACATTCTTCACTGGTTGCGCTTGCTTGGTTTGCCTGGCACTCAATGCCTATATACAAAAAATCAAAAACCACAAAAATAGTATTATAATTTATTTTCAATTCCAACTAACTACTATTCTAATGCAAAGGGGCAACAATATATAGTTAGAGATTCTGGCCTCGCAGCTTTCTACTATCAGATTGCACAAATATAAAGAAACATTAAAAACCCAAACTCTTCACAATAACACTTACAGAGGTCCATAATGTGGTTTCTGCAAATCGCACAATTGTCAACCACAATATCTGCAAAAATGTTTAGATTTTCTTAGAACAAGATATTGAACAAACATTGCATTCAGAATTTATATCCAAAATACCATAACTGGAATAAGACCCCAGATTTATTCGGGACTGAAAGTGATCGAAAAACTCAACATGCTTTTTGCACCCACCCCTTAATAATATTTAATAAATATTGAGGTTAGTGTTTTTCTGAGAACAAGATCTTATGCAACTGTTGCATTCAGAATTCTATCCAAAACACCTGAACTAGTATAAATCTTTTTACACCCACCCCTTAATAATATTTAATAAATATTGAGGTTAGTGTTTTTCTGAAAACAAGATCTTATACAACTGTTGCGTTCAGAATTCATATCCAAAATACCTGAACTAGTATAAGACTAGGATAGATGCTTCTTACGACCATATGTATATGTATTTAGCAGTGAGGGATTGAAAAACTCAAGGTGCAAACTTCAATCTTTTTTAATTCAACAAATGCTGAATACTGAACCTATAAAGTAGAGTCCAAGTTAAGATAAACTTATACTGGTTAAGATATATTTAGCTAATTTATTGTTGTTTAAATATAGTAAAAAACATAAATAATAAGACTGAGTTGAAATAAGAGTGCCCTCTTCAATTCATTTAATTTTTTAGCTTTACGAACACAGGGATCACCCGGGCTGTAGAGCAAGTGCAGCTATGTATTAGGCAGCAGCAGGCTTTTTGAATTTGCTTAATATAAAATATCAAAGAAAGAGGGTGTTTTAATAAGTTATCCACTACCACGGAGAAGAAGAAACCCTAATTCGTGAAGACAAAGACACTGGGGGTTTGACAGCGGCCTCTCACAAGTTCGAAACCAATGAAGATCTGCAGTCTGCATGTGTAACAGGAACTGATACCTACAAGTGCCCTCACGCAAAAACTTGACTACCTTTGTTAGGGTTTCAGACAAATTTTCGCATTGAGCCTAACAAAATTTTTGTGCATTTCTGCAAAACCCACATTTCCCCTGTTCTTCTAATCCTTCGGAGTAAAACCCCAAAGTTTAGACTAATTTGTCCTTTATTCTTTCCTTGAAACCCTGTTTCCGGACATGGCGGGAGGAAAAAAAAGGGGCCGATTGAGATACATGCAAATTCCTACTTTCTGAAGACAAATTCTCGCCAAAGATAGAAAAGATCATCGCAAATAAAAAAAAAAAGAAACAGAAATCGAACTGAAGAACAAGAGTTAAGATTCAAAATTCATACCCCACGCCCAGAGGGCAACAGCATTCCATTTCTTGATTTCGAACCGTTTAATCTTCTTGGTGGAAGTGCTTGGTCCGGCTTGACTACTGGAGCCCTCCCCTGTAGGCTCTGGGATCATCTCTACGTCTGTGGATGCCATAACGCCGAAACAGGTTCTAGAATTCAAGGTTAAAACGATTTTACAGATATCGCAATAGAACCGTGGTGTTGTAGACTTGAGTAGCTACTGACCCCTTCTGCTTTTGGGGTTTATATAACCTTTTATGAAGAAAAACTTCCCAAGAATTCAAAGTTTTTCCGTCGGGTAGAACAATCTAATACATCCCCAAAAATTAGGGGTAATAGAATGTTAAATAATATTAATGAAATTTAGCTTGTGACGTGTTATCATGTTATTTTGAATATCGGGGATATTTTGATTTTTTTCTAATAATGAGTATTTGTTATTTTTGTGGATATAGTTTTTAATAATGGTGAATCACAGTTGTTAATAATACGGTGGTTTGTTGGTGGGAATAGATAGATTTCATTTCATCCACTCAAATACCATTCCATTGAGAAAATCTAGAATTTATCTTAAATACTATCTCTCTTAATATATTAAATTTATCTTAAAATAATTAAAAAAACAAACTTAATATTTAAATTTAATATACACTTTGGAATGAAACATAATTAATATAGCCAATAGAAAAGCTTGAGTCTTACTAGGCTCATGTCAACATATGCAAAGGTGTAAGTCTTACTATGACATCAGCATGTCAACATATTTAAGTTTTACTAGGCTCATGTCATATGCAAAGGTGTAAATTTTACTATGACATCACAATGTCAACATATGTAAATGTTAGAAGTCTTCTTAAGACATGCTTATGTCCACATATGTAAATGTTGAAGTCTTTTCAAGACATGCTTATGTCAGCATATGTAAATGTTGAAGTCTTCTCAAGACATGCTTATGTCAACATATGGAACAACAAACAAGGTCTTGAGATTTGGATATATGTTAGAATATTCAATTGGGTGGACATTCCACTCATGAAAAGTGCTAAATTTATCCTAAAATAATTAACAAAAAAAAAATTTATTATATAAATTTGATAAATATTTGGAAAGAAATATAATAATTAATATAGTTATACAAAATTTAAGTCTTACTATGTTAAGCCCTAGATGTGGGCACATTTCCGCTTATATGGGTCACATTACATTAGTTTTGATGTCAGCTTGGTCCATTAGTTGTAATTATCATTAGTATGGTTATATTAGGTATGTCGGCTTGGGTCAGTTAGTTGGAATTGTACCTCTTAGTCTCCTATATATAGGAAGAAGACATTTTCATTTGGAGCATCTTGTCGTGTCTTGTCTTGTGTACTTAGTACATTGTATAAAGAGGTTTCCCCCTTGAAGAACCTTGCTATTCATTTATTTTCTTCATTCAAAGTGTGGAGAACTCTTTTTTATCTATTTATGCTATTTTCTTGTTGTTTTTGGAAATTTGTTGCATAACATACTAGAACATGCTCATGTCAACATATGCAAAGGTGTAAGTCTTACTATGAGATGAGCATGACAACAGATGTAAATGTTTAAGTCTTATTATGACATGCTCATGACAACATGGTGGACACTCCACCCAGACACCAATTTGGTGTATGAGGCCCCCTTGTTTGTGGGACAAGGGACTCCTGCGCAATGATGTAAGTGCTAAAGTCTAGCAAAGGTGTACATACCCTACCCCTTCGGATTTGAACTTGTGACCTCCTAAAAAGAAACACACATTCTTAACCATTAGGCCCACTTAAGTTAAATTAATTTATTCATTTTATTCTTTATTAATTAATTTTCTCCTTTTTAATTCCACTCCCTCTTATTTAATTATTCAAATTATATATATTACCCCTTCTATATTTTGTTTCTAATTTTTAATTCATTCTTTAAAACAAATAGTAATAAAATAATTTTCTTTTAATTAAATATAATAAACATATTTACATGGATTTATCTCAACTCCCATCGTATATAAGTTAATTTCTTCTTATTATTTTAAGTTCATATCTTCTAAAAAGTATGTAAGTGGAGTCTCAAAATATGGAATGGATTTATTAGAGTCTTTTAATGGATTAATAACTCTAATGGATTCATAATTGGATCACCTGGCAAGTAGGTAATGGTGAAGATGTTTTGGTTGGAATTGATATTTTTATAGGAAATAATTTCTTGTTATTTGAATCTCTCTTGGATTACTTGGCTGAATTTGGGTTTTTTACCCTAACTCATATTAGAAAACCTTCTTGAATGAGACCAAATGGTTGTTATTGGATCCAAACCGAAGATTTAGGGATTCAAGGGAATTGGGCTACTAAATGCAATGATTACATCATGACATTAAACAGAGAAGGTATCAGGCTCAGTGAAGATGAGGACAAATTGGTCTAGTGTTCGAATAAGCATACTAGGCAGGTAAATGCAAAGGATGCTTTTGATTCTATTGTATCTTCTCTTATTGAAAATGATGTTAAATGGTGGTATGGTAAGATATGGAAATGGAAGATTCCATTGAAGCTCAAATGCTTTTTATAGTTATGCTTAGAGAATATTTGTTGACATGGGCTAATTTGGTTTGTTTTTTTTCACACCAAGAAAAAAAAGAAAAAAACTTTGTTTTAAGTAAAAGTTGTGTCCAAGTTACATTCACACAAAGAGAAGCGAGATGCTCTCTCTTTCGTAACTCACAATGCCAAAACGACTTCTATCAGAAGTATCATAGTCTAAGTACTAAACAGTATCACTTTAGTTACAAAAATGTAATATGTCTTCAGAAACAAAAGAAGCAGCTACTCAAAAAAGATAGCAACCCAAGCAACAAACTGCATCAGAAAATGTGATAGTATTCCGAGTTGATCATGACTCCATTCCTATATTCTTCAGCGAGTAGTCTGCCATCCATCAAACAAAGAGAGAGCTTTGATAACCAATCTGCTTCAGCATTGAAATGTCTATAGATATGTTTCAACGAGATGTGCTCAAAAGCATAAATCAAAGTTTTAACTCAAAGCCTAACTAGTGTGTTTTATGCAAATTTTTAATTTGGTTAGGAGAGGATGGTATGGGCCTAACTGGTGTGTTTTATGCAAAAGGGATTGTGAATCCATTAATCATCTCTTTATTTTTTGTCAGCTATTTGAGGATTATATCCCCAATGCACTGGTTTTTGGTATGAGAGACCTAGGTTTGTACAAAGAATATCAACATGTGGTGTGCAATATCAAGCAGAAACAGATTTTTGCTCCTTCCTTCAATTTGTCTTCAGTTGTTGGTTATTTTGACAGAGCTTCTTCAACTGGATCGGGTGGTTGTGGAATTATTCTAAAACTAAATGAAGAACATTTTTATAAGCTATGGATGGGTTGTGGTCATGGTACCAACACCAAAGTTGAACTTTTGGCTTTGTAGGGCCTGCTTCAATTTACAATACTTAATGGTATTATCTCTTTACAAGTTTATGGTGATTCTCAGGTGTGTATTCAGTGAGATAGAGGTCAATTTATGCTACAGGTGTTACATATGGACCAATGGTGCCAAATAATTTAGAATCTGATGGCGGAATTCTCATATATATCTATGTCACATATCTACAGAATTTTCAACAAGGATGCAAATTTTCTTTCAATTATGAGAGTCATGGATCTTCCTAATGGAACATTGTACTTTAAAGAAGTTATTGAAGATTATGTGGTATATGAAGGTTCTGTTCTTCTTATCGTTTGAAGCAGTCAATGGAGGGTTTGAACAATGGATGTACATTGTTTTGTCTTTTGATTAAGTATGGTTTTGTATCTTTGTAGTACAAACTCAGTATTGTTGTTAGTTTATTTTGGGTTAGAGTGTTGATGGATTGTAATTGGGATCTGTTTTGGTTTTTTTATGGGTTTTGTTGCCAATACTTAACTTTTGTTAAGTCCAAAGTGTATCCAGTAGCTAGTATGAGTATGTGGATAGTCTTGGATAATATTCTTGATGTATCTACATTATGTAGACATGCAGGATGTATATCTTATTTTTCTTTTATTCTAAGGAATAACAAGAAAATGGGTTTTTTCTACTGAAAGAAAGATAGATACCAAGATCTCTTTTGAATAAGTTATAAAGTACCAAAAATAAGCGATAAGAAAAAGGTATTGATGTAAAGGTAATTTCAAAATAAAGATATTCGACATAATAAATTAATAACATTATATAGAAAATATTCTTAAAAATACAAAATTATGATTACAATTAAAATTTTAAGAAGGAAATAAAAACCATTTACTTACATGGTGTTTTAGATAATTCATGGCATCACATCTTTCTTTAAAATACAAATTAAGATGGTTATGTTTCAAGCTCCATTTAAATTTGGGTTCTATTAATCATATCACGTTTAAAGGAAATCATTTTATATCTATTGGTTTTATTGTTTTATTTCTCATATACTCAAAAGGTTTATGGTCTTGGATGACTCATTTTTAACACAATTGTACCACTTTGGTTGGCATGATAGTGCTACATGATTGGACCAAGCTAAAATTTCGTTGTATGGTTATCTATTTTGTCACACCGAAAAATCAACTTTTCACCTAATTTGGTAAAGATACAATAGTTTTGTTTAAAATGCCTACCCAAGGAAGTAAGCAACAACATTTTTCCTTTGGATAATTGTCAGTTTGTCATGTGGAACAATGTGTGCTAGGGAGTTGACCTCGTCAAATCCACTTCTCATACCCTTGTGTGCCCCTCTTCCAATATCTCACAAGATTCTTACCCCTCACCCAGTACATTGGCATTCCTTGAAAATTAAATCATTTCATGCTTGATTTATTTAGGACAGTTCATTACATTCCTTTCAAAGCAATGAGTTTGATGCTTATTATGATAAATCTAAGCTAATATCATATATCCAACTTCTAGATGTGGAATATATAAATACAACATAAAATTGCTTGATGTCAAAGTGTTTCCCAGCTATCCATATGGCAATATCTTGTTACTCGTGTCTTAATAGTTTTAACCATTTGAACTAACACTACTAATTGGAAAGGGTTATATTATAGGTAATGTATGAGCAAGGTAATGAGGCTACAAAGGATGCATTTGGAAGCACTTGAACAGTTTCATCCTTTTCTGTAGAGGAGAAAGTGATGATCCTCTACAGTGAAAAATGTTCCACACCCTTGAAAAGTGGAATTCAACAAGGATTTATAAGTGGAATTAGATTTGGATTCTCAAATTTCCTATTGTTTTCAGTATATGCAATCAAATTTTGGGTAGGGGATCAGATGGATAAATATGGGGAGACAACTTTTTATAAAGTTTTCAGGGTAAGGGACTGTCATGTGCCCGGCCCCTTAACCAACGCCAAGGACACCTGGAATCCCAAGGGGGAGGATGAATGAAGGTAATGCACAACAAAATAATTTTATCTAAGGCTAGGCCATCATGCCAACAAGCCAATTAAATAAAACAAGTATCCCTTTGAAAATGAAATGCAAGAATACAATGCATATATTTCCCCAATACACATACTATGCAAGGTAAATGCATGCATTAAATGCAACCAGATCTGAGCATGCTATTAACATGATTTAAAACATGATATATCAAATCTATTTGAACCATATAATCACTAATAAAATAAAATATGCAGACTACCATAACAAGGTAAATAATTAGATCTATAGGTTGCCACAATCAACCATATTAACAATCTTAAAAACCAAATCTATTGACTGCCACCTACAACCATAGTAAAATAAACAAAACTAGATATGAAAGATTCCATCTATATCCATATATATATATATATAAAATCTCATGGCTGCCACCTAAATCCATGTAAATGACAACAAGATTAGATGCATGAGCACATATACCTATAAAAAATTGCAATAAATAAACATATAGAAAAATACCCATCACTGACTACCAACCATAGCCATATCAACCTAAATAAATTCAGATATGAAAGAATGTAATCTATAGCCATATAAAATCAGATCTCATGGTTGTCACCTACATCCATTTAGATCACAAGCAAATCAGATCCATAAGCACACAAATTTCCAAAATGCAGTAAATAATCATATAATAAAATACTCATCTTAATCAAGGGAAACTAGCTTCAATAGGACAACGTTACACCCTTCAATAGACATACCATGCTCATGCATATTTCAACATGACAGTCACCCCTGAGCTGAGGACATAGATCCATAGGAGAGGTACTCTCAAACCAACATGCATGGTACACTCATCTCAACATCGGGAACTCTGCCATACAAATACAACTGTATCTCAATCATACAGAAATATTTTTCAATTAAAAAGAAAGTGTCCCTTAATGTAAATGACGTTTCAGACACAATGGAATAGGTCTCACAACCTATAAATTCTCAAAAATATCTGAACCAAAAGGTATGGATGTGCACTTCTCAACACCATGAGAAAACCCAGCCACACCAAAATGACCATATCTTAGTCAGACATAAACCTTTTTCGATGAAACGAAAAATATTCCTATCACTATGATTGAAATGGTGCAGGTATCATAATCCATAAATGCTCAAAAATAGGTGAACCAGAACATATAGTTGCGCCCTTCTCACCATTGTGAGGAAAAACCCTACCAAAATGAAACAACTATATCTTAGCCATTCAAAATTATTTTTCATTGAAACAAAAGGTGTACCTTACTAGAAACTTCACTCCAGACGCAATGGTACAGGTCTCATAACCCATAAATGCTCAGAAATAGGTGAACCAGAACATATGGTTGTTCCCTTCACAAAAAAACTAGGCTACAACCTACTAAATATCAACACCTTCCATCACCACTTACTTTCTCTGAATCTTCACTACATAGTGCAATGGGATTCCCTTCACTGCATTCCCTTAAGATATCACCATCCATTGTCGGGATTCACGTGCAAGAATGAAACAAAGACAAGTAATGGTCCTTGACGTACTTTGGTGTTCCATCTATCCAGATTGGAATCTGGCATAGATCGGTCTTTGTACCTCATTACAAGGCCTTAAATCCTTCTTAAAGCAATTCAAATGCATCCACGAGCTTTCAAAATATCCTATAGAGAAAGCATAACAATCCAAGAGAGAAGAAGAAGAATGAATGAAAGAGAGCCAATTCCCAATCCTTCTATAGCCATTTGAACTCCCAAGGAAGTAACTCCAATTCCAAGAGAGGTAACTCAAATTTACTGGGGGTTACTCAATTCATGAGAGGGAGGTTAGAATTAGAGATTACCTTTCCCATAATAGAAAAAGGTGAATTAGAGAGGGGAGTTACACTTTTCTAAGGAGTGCAGGCTAAAAATAGCCAATGAGGGTGCACTAGCACAAGAGAGTCCCATCAAACATCAAAGAGGGCTCAATAGCACTAATATAGGCTAAAATAATAAAAAACAGGAAACAAAGAGTGATGTTAGGGAGAGCCACAACTCCTAGTCCCCAACCCCCTTCACATGTGGAATCCATGACCCCCCATTCTCATTAGTTGTCCATGTTGAGCTAGTTATTAATTAAATGACAATAAAAATAATAATAATGTCCAAATTCCATAGTCTCGACACCCAGTTCCCAATAATAAACAAAATAGTAACATATGTCTGGGGCTTAACAAACGGGGTATTACACCCCCCTCCCCCTTAAATCAATGCATCATCCTCGATGCATACTTATGCCGCAACACAAAATTTCAAAAACGATGAGTGTATGCTTCCTTCATAGCATCTTCTAGCTCCCATGTAACATCTTTGGGACTATAATGGGTCAATTGGACCTTCACCTACCTGATTTTCTCGGTTCTTAAGCAGCTTGAATTTTATGTCCAATATGGAAACTATTTGTACTAGGAAATCCCCCTCCGGTTCCACCTGAATCACATTCCAATCAATCACATGATTAGCATCAGGTATATACTTCTTCAACAAGTTACATGAAATACATTATGCACTCTTATGCAAGCAGGAAATGCAAGTTCATATGCAACGGTACTTATCCTAGCTAATATCTCAAAGGGTCCACGATATCTTGCATAATATACATCGTCTGTAGCCCCATAGCTATATCACACATTCCACATGAGCATTAGTAAATTTCAGTGATGACTATCTACAACCTAGGTACTAGTCCTTAACATAGTAATTACATGCATTAAGCTATAAAAGCATATTCCAACCATTAACATTGACTCTTCACAATCATTAAGATATATGCATTGCTATTATAGAGGCCAAGTCTCGCCCAATGATAGCACATAGGACTATCATGTCCTTGCTAATCAAGCGAAGTTGAGCCACATAACACCATTCATTTATCAATCATGCCTTTACACAAGAAGGATGACCATCAAGCATTATTACATGATTAAGGACTAGACTAACAAACCACATAAGCATTATTCCTATAGGATTATCATGGCTATATATGCTATGCTATCTTTTTATTATACCTACATGTGCATCCTATTCAATAACCATTAGAACATCACCAATTATCATATACACCCATGATGCACATTTCCTTCATAGTACTATCATAACTTAAATGCATTTATGATGATGTCACCCCTCATACTGGATATTCCTATTTATATGATCATAGGATAGATAAAGTGTACGCATGTACAACATAACTACGTAAGCACATAATTATGTAACCATATGCATACCCATAACTTGCATGGACAATATGTATTAGTGCCAAGTACATCACAACAACGTGATCACATACTAATGTATACAACATTAATCATTATACAAACACATACATTATTGCGGATACCAAGTTGGGAAAAACCAACAATTTACATAAAATCATCAAGTGTAAGGACTACATATACATCCTAACAAGTATTTTAATGCATCAAGATCACAACTTAAGAACACTTGACTAAATAAGAGAAATCATGTGTGCAAGTTCCACGTTCTATCCAACCGTAGGCACTCATCTGACCTATACTCTTTATGTCGTGAGGCCACCCCCCATATGGGAAGCGGTTCCATTAGGACCAATTGAAGACATATAATTCTTCCCAAGAATTCTTCTCACCAACTAGACACCAAGCCCACAGCCATCCGAAGATAAGAAACACAAGGATCTACTTGGAGTTAATTTTTCATAGGTAGAGTACTTAAGCCTGCTTAATATGCATTAATAGGAAAAGGGTAGCAATCCATTCACAATCAACTTATCATGCCAACAAACATAGTTAACACCAATCCATTAGATTACCGAGCATTAATAACATACTTTACCTCATGAGGGTCAAGCCCTTATCCCACGCAAGGGACTTAACAACAAAAGCAACATGGATGACAATTCACCCATAACCAACCAAATCATAGACATATATCCATGAATACATAAAATTCACTACACCCAAAAGACTCTTATTGATCATATCATTGCCACTCAAGGCAATGCCTTATCACTACAAACACACAGGAACAAATCCACTACAAGATCACATATGGGAAATACCCTCTCCCTTAAGCATAGAACAACACTATAAGAGAGTCATCAAGGGAAGA
Organism: Larix kaempferi; assembly: GCA_027924585.1. Lineage (NCBI taxonomy): Eukaryota > Viridiplantae > Streptophyta > Pinopsida > Pinales > Pinaceae > Larix > Larix kaempferi. The sequence goes on along the minus strand of BSBM01000233.1, from coordinate 2,606,020 downwards.
TCCTTCTCTTCTTCCACAATATCATGTTTACCATTAGGAGCAAGGTCATAGGGCTAAGCCCTCTCTTGCACTTCTTGCAACAGAAATTTAAGCACACATTCCTTTCATCAGAGAACATTAAAATACTTAAGTAAATACTGGATTCAGAGTCACCCTCTACAAGATCATGGAGGGGAAAATCCCTCTCTCCGACATTAATGTATCTAAGAGATCCTACACATGATATATATAAATGCAATTACCCATGCATCCAACACATAATACATAGGCAATTACTTACACATGCATGACATACACTACAAGTATATAATAAAATTATCAAGATAAGACAATGATAGGGCTGCACCCTTTCTATACCATCATATGCATCTCATTATCAATCCACAAGCATATTAGACATGCATATGCATTACATCCAACTAAATATGGACCTAAGCCCTCTCCCACAAACCATGCCAACACAATTAATTATAGAAAATAATCAATATAAAACAACAAGAAGAAGAATAGGCCCTTCACCACCATACATATAGAATATTTATATATGCAAGGGCAAAGAGATCATTATCACAATATATATATATATATATATATATATATATATATATAATACCATCTTGTATATATATACACTATACACTATATATGCATACATTATATTACATATTTATATTATATAATACACTAATCATACCATAACTATTATTAGCATTTACATTATACAATATCACATATATTAATATCTCATATACTTACACACTCTTATCATATATAACTACATTGATATCTATACAATATTTATAATATACACACCACCATCACATACAATACACATATACTATATACAGTCCAAGATCTCAATTAAAGACGGATTCACCCTTATTGTTGTTGCAACATCAAGCACAAGTACAACAAGATAACAAACCAACTATGGAGGGAGACACCCTCACCACTTGTCACATCCAATCAATTAAACCATTAATGGATGTGTAGTGCAACAGAGGGGGCTACAACTTCTCAACAATAAGCTATTCAACAAACAAATCGTTTAAATAATGCAAAGACGCCAAATCCCTCCAAATCTATTGCTAGCAAACAATAATAATATAAGTATATACATACAGGAAGTCAAGCCCTTAGACACAGGTTCCAAGAGCAATAGGGTATATACCTATACAATATTTAAATAATATATACACATGATTATATATATACACAACTACATATATATAATATCATAACATTATACGATATATATATATATATATTACCAATCCTTGGAAAAGTGGCATGTTCCCCCGTAGAAGAATCTAGAATAATTAAATGAAACCTACCATATATTTTGAAAATAAAATAAAAAAGGAAAATGGAACCACCGTTAAGACAAGTGGCCTATTTCCCAAAATAGACAAGGAGTTACTCATTAAAGTAACCATTGCCATCCAAGTGGCATAAATAATCATATAAAAGCATACCATCAATAGAAATCCCAAAATCATGTTCCCCCGTAGAAGAATCTAGAATAATTAAATGAAACCTGCCATATATTTTGAAAATAAAATAAAAAAGGGAAATGGAACCACCATTAAGACAAGTGACCTATTTCCCAAAATAGACAAGGAGTTACTCATTAAAGTAACCACTGCCATCCAAGTGGCATAAATAATCATATAAGAGCATACCATCAATAGAAATCCCAAAATCCATATAGGGTATGAATGCCACTTAATCAATCATATTAATATTTAATAACAATAATACTATATCCACATAGTATTACATCCATACTCATAACCATATACTGCTATTAATATAATAACGACTTATTATTTACTTTATCATTTAATAATTGTATTGGTTAACTTATCATTAAGATAAGAAATAATAACTTATCTCTATCAAAGAAGCCATAGATTTTAACATATTCCTACTATAGGCCATACGTGCATTAAGCACTCATTAGATGCCAGAAGGTCTTCACTGCTTCGTTTGGGGTTTACAAATTGTATTTCAATAACCATACTGCATGTTCATTCATTAACTGACATAATTGGAGACTGCAATGTGTTCATTGTCAATTACTGTTATCATAATAAAACTCTTCCATTTCATAAGGGAAGTCAAACTTGTTTCAAAATACATTCCAAAAACAGAGTTATAAAACGGTAGAAGGCCCAACAATCACAAAATTGAAACCTACACTATGATACCAATTTGTCATGTCCCCAACCCCTAAACCAAGGCAAAGGACACTTGGAATCCCAAGGGGGAGGCTAAATCAAGGTAAATAACAATGGAATAAGGTTATCTAAAGCTAGGCCATCATCATAACAAGCCAATTAAATAAAACAATCAAGCCTTTGAAAATGAAATGCAAGAATACAATGCATATCTTTCCCCAATACACATACTATGCAAGGTAAATGCATGCATTAAATGCAACCAGACCTGAGCATGCTATTAACATGATTTCAAACATGATATATCAAATCTATTTCAACCATATAATCACTAATAAAATCAAATATACAACCTACCATAACAAGGTAAATAATTAGATCTGCAGGCTGCCACAATCAACCATATTAACAGTGTTAAAAATGAAATCTACTAACTACCACCTACAACCATAATAACATAAACACAACTAGATATGAAGGATTCCAGCTACAACCATATAAATAATAAATAGATTAGATCCCATGGCTTCCACCTACAACCATGTAAATGACAACAAAATAAGATGCATGAGCACATATACCTATCAAAAATTGCAATAAATAATCATACAACAAAATACTCATCACTAACTACCAACCATAGCCATATCAACCCAAATAAACTCAAATAAGAAATAATTTCATCTACACCCATATAAAATCAGATATCGTGGATTTCACCTACATCCATACATATCACAAGCAAATCAGATCCATAAGCACATATATTTCTAAAATGCAGTAAATAGTCATATAATAAAATACTCATCTTAATCATGGGAGACTAGCTTCAACAAGACAACGCTCCACCTTGCCATAGACATTCCATGCTCATGCATATTTCAACATGGCAGTCACCCTCGAGCTAATGCCATAGATCCACAGGAAAGATATTCTCAAACCAATAGGCATGGTGCACTCATCTCAACAACAGGAACTCTGCCATACAAATACAACTGTAACTCAGTCATACATAAAGATTTTTCAATGAAACAAAAAGTGTTCCTCACTAGAAATGGCGTTATGGAAACAATGTAATAGGTCTCATAACCCAAAAATGCACATAAATATCTGAACCAGAAGGTATGGTTGTGCCCTTCTCAACACCGCGATAAAACTCTACCACACCCAAATGACCATATCTTAGTTAGACAGAAACCTTTTTCGATGAAACAAAAAGTATTCATTACTGGAAAAATCGTTCTAGATGCAATGGTACAGGTCTCATAACCCAAAAATGCTCAAAAATAGGTGAACCGGAACATATAGTTGTGCCCTTCTCACCATTGTGAGGAAAAACACTGTCAAAATGAAATAGTTATATCTTAGCCATTTGAAAATATTTTTCAATGAAACAAAAGGTGTACCTTACTGGAAAAATCACTTCAAACACAATGGTATAGGTATCATGACCAAAAAATTATTAGAAATAGGTGGACCAGAACATATGGTTGTGCCCTTCACAGAAAACCCAGGCTACAACCTAAGAAATCTCAACACCTTCCCTCACCACTTACTTTCTCTGCATCTTCACTAACATGTGTAATGGGATTCCCTTCACTATAGTCCCTCAGGATATCACCATCCACCATCGGCTTCATGTGTGAGACCAAAGCAGAGGAAAGTAATGGTCCTTGAGGTACTTTGGTGTTCCATCTATCTAGATTTCAATCTGGCATAGATCATTCTTCATACCTCATTACAAGGCCTTCAATCCTTCTTCAATCAATTTGAATCCATACAAAGGTGTTCAAAATATCCCAGAGAGAAAGCATAACATTCCAAGAGAGAAGAAGAAGGATGAATGAAAGAGAGCCAATTCCCAATCCTTCTATAGCCATTCAATTCCCAAGGAAGTAACTTCAATTCCAAGAGAGATAACTCAAATTTATTGGGGGTTACTCAATTCATGAGAGGGAGGTTACAATTAAATATTCCCTTTCCCATAATAGAAAAAGGTGAATTAGAGAGGGGAGTTACACTTTTCAAGGAGTGTAGGTTAAAAATAGCCAGTGAGGCTGCACTAGGACAAGAGGGTCCCATCAAACATCAAAGAGGGCTCAATAATACCAATATAGGCTAAAATAATAAAAAATAGGAAACAAAGAGTGTTGTTAGGGAGAGCCACAAATCCTAGTCCCCAATCCCCCTCACACATGGAATCCATGACCCCCCATTCTTGTTAGTTGTCCATGTTGAGCTAGTTATTAATTAATTAACAATAAAATTAATAATAATGTCCAAAGTCCATAGTCCCATAACCTAGTGCTCAATAATAAACAAAATAGTAAAATATGTTTGAGGCTTAACAACTGGGGTATTACAGGGATACTTAATAAAAATGCGCTTTAAAAAAATTGATTATGAGAATGAATTATTTAGTAGGTAATTTTGGAACGACTAGATTACTAGATCTAAAAAAGTGTAGAATATTCATTTGTTTGACTTTATGAAACCTAATTGAAGTGCTTGCATTCTGAAACAAATATTTTTACCACTTTGGCCTTAAATATTTGCAACATTTGAGTCTCATATTCCATAAATATAAGCTCAGAGTGTTTTTGGAAGGTGTTTTTTGCCTCACAATGATTACCTTGGGGGTTTGTCAATCAATGGACAAGGCCCCAAATATTGGAAAAGTGAAAGCTTCAGTCAGTTCAATGTTTAAGATTCTTGATCATAAATTAAAAATCGTTTCAAGTTATGTATTTGGGACTACCTTAGAGAATGTCAAAGGTGACATTGAGTTTCAACATGTTAGATTCAAATATCTTACTAGCCCAGACATACAAATTTTCCAATATTTAAGCTTTTGTGTCCATTCTGGAAAGGTATATACAAAACTACTCTTTCTTGTGAGCTCTTGATGGCTTTTCATATCACATATATATTGTTGTGGCCAAACATTTGGTCCATGAAGAATGCCCATTGTCAACACTAACATGAACTAAAATGGAGAATACCATAGCCTGAAACATCTTAATATCCTCTCCACCAATGCTTAAAGGTCACAATCCTTAGGATTGTAACCCATTACTTGAAATATTGTATCATTGAAACCATCCTGAGGCGTTACATGAATAGTGGAAACAATCAAGCTCTTTCAAGGGCATTCATGGTGTACTATAGCTTTTTCTTGAATTAAGTTTCATTTCCATTGCAGAATCCTTATTGTCATAATGATACATATAACCAAATAGTACAAGGCATAATGATATTTTGCAATTACCAAGCTTGACCTTTAAATCCCATACATTTGTTGAATACCCTCTTCCATCATGTTTATGTAACATTGGTCAAATTCCATTTTTTATTGCAAAAATGGATTCAACTCCTTTTAATACCCTTGTAAATTGTGCATCTGAACATTTGCAATTCCAACAATTATGAAGGGGCAAAAATGGTCCCAAAAAATAATGGGAAAAGTGGTCAAAACCATAACACTTTTTTTTTATGGAGTTATTAATTTATGTATCACTTCTATGTTAGTTAGAGAGGTATACATTTTTTGGTAAGCTCACGAGTATAACTAATTGAACCATGACTTGTTATAGCTTCCTTTATATGCTATATCACAACGCTTATCTTACACAACCAGTCTAAGTAAAATACCTAGTGTAAAAGTTTAGTTATACATCACCTAACTCACAATACAATATACATTAATTATGATTAGGAAGCAAACAAAACAATTTGGAAGAATGAGTTACTGTAATATATATATATATATGCAAAATGGTCTTCATGTTTTCATGACACTATGACTTTACATCAAAGTAAAAATTTGATATGGACTTTGCAAATTCATATAATTTCAGCAGTTAAAAACATTTGGATTCCTTTACAATTCTCCGAAGAGGTTTCTGGTTTAGGGTTTCATATGGCAGGATAGGATTGGCTTGTTGTTTGAAGGCCTGAGGCCTGAAGGATGGCATATTCTTTTTGGTAACAACTCTTATGTCGAGTATGGATGTTGTGGATTTTTTTGGTACCGAGGACGACATAGAAGAAAGATATTTTGTTCTGAATCGGATATGAGAGGTCATTGTGGGGTTCTAATGATGTCGGCCTCATGTACTTGTTGTCGTTGTCATTCCTCTTCGACAGTTGGGGCTAGAACATTCGTGACTAGTTGTCAGCCTACAGTAGGGATTTATTATGTGTAGAAGTCTTTGCTGTGGTAGGGGTCTGTGGGATCATTAATTGCTAGGGGTTGTAATATTATTGAGAACGTGATGCCTTTGTCCTTTCTTGGGAATTTGTTTGCCGAAGGTCACTCTCTTGATGCAGTGGGGGTTTCTTGTGGGGTGAAGGTGGGAACTGAGGCTCTTCCTCATAATCGAGTTTCGACGTTTGGGGATGTCAGAGATATGGATCTAACTAAACTAGCTTACCTATCTATGCAAAACAATAATATATCAAGAATAAGTACAGAAAGAGAACAAGAGAAAAGAGTACACCAGATATACGTGGTTCACCCAATTGGGCTACGTCCATGGGAAAGTAGTCTTCTATTATCTCCAGAATATCTCCCTCAAGCTTACAAGAGAGCAATGCCAATAACCCCAATACAATATAGAAATACTTGTGTGAATAAGTAAAGATCATGATGAGTGATGTGACTCCCTTGACTCTATTATATACCAAGAAATGAGGAGGAATTAATCTCACGTATTACATGTGGGATAATATAATTCTCCATAATAACATCTCTTTATATAATAATGAATATCAAGAGTATACTTTACCATAATGAATATGGGATATAATGTATTACTCTTTTACATAAGATTGTGTATATCTTCCGACATAATACAAAGACATTATTACCTTCCAAGGAATATAAAATATTCCAATAGGGGCCTCTGATAGTGTGTTTGATATTGCAAAGGGTCCTCCACCTTGCTTTGACAAGGGAAAACCCACAGGGATCGTGTGCAGTCTCGTCGAGCAAATAAAAACTTAAGGGCCTTTGAGGAACCAATTCACATGATGTTAGGTAAAGATGTGAATATGGCCAAGGAGGTAGGGTTGGTTAAACGTGATATGGTGGGGTGCTTGGAATTCATTACGATGTCCATGATGGAGATGGTTGAATGGATAAAGAAAACATGGTCTTCAGTTGTTGAGTAGGTCCCAAATATTGTCGTCTTGGTTAGCAGTTGGTATTTCTTTAACTTTATTGCAGAAGAGAATGCATAATGCATTATTTATCGTGCTTGTCTCATGGGTAAAGGTTCTCTGGTCCTATACCGGTGGCATGTGGATTTCAACCCGGTTATGGAGAAGGTGACAAAGCGACATCTTTGGATGCAGTTCCCTAGTTTTCCTCTCCAGCTGTGGACTCGACCCATTTTTGAGGAAGTGGAAAATATGGTGGGCGGGTTTATCTTGATACTCATCTTTTCAAATGTGGATAAAAGGGTGGCGTCCATAATGGTGGAGGTGGATATCTCCTCTGTGATTCTAGTGGGGTTGTAGAGCTCCTGGTGTGGATTGGAGTTTCACCAATGTATAGACTTTTTGAAAGTGCCTTTTCGATACTTCTTGTGTCATAAGACGAGGCATATGAAGCATGATTATCCTCGTTTGTCTAAGAGACTTGGGGTTGTTGGGTCGCTGAGTTTGATTTATTTTTTTTTCAGACAAGGAGCTGGGGGTTGGCGATGTGGTTATGCCGTCATTCTACTGGTATATGGGGATGAATGTGGGTCTTGTGAGTATGGAGGCGGCTCAACCATCGATTATCAGTAAGTTAAAATTGTCCTACTCTAGTTTTTTTAACTCGCTAAGCTCTGAACAACTTTGTTTGATGTATAATAAGAGTGGGGCCTGTGTGTGGAACCTTCTCTCTCTCCAAGGTATCATCCTATCTCGGTGCTTGTTGTATATTCCCCTCTGGATCCTTTGATTGGTGGGCCTGATACCTTGGGTGGTTGTGACCTTGTTGTTGTGGGTTCGGGTATGGATTCTCCTGCTGGTGTGACCTCTTTGGAGCCGAACCCTATTGTTCTTGGTGCTTTTTTAGGGCCTCTTTGGATGGGAAGAATCTACCTTTGTGCTCTGGTGGTGTTGGTGTTCAGTAGCGCTCGGTCAATACACCCCCTTTGTCTATTGACTCAATTCCATCCCTTGATAGTTGTGGCATTGGGGTCAGCCCGAGGAGGAGTTTCCTTGTCTGTTAGATGTGGTATACAGGAAATAGTATGAGAGTGCCCTCTCTCCCTCGTCTCTATATCAAGGTATATGGGAAAATAATCTACTTCAAGTGCACTTAGATAAGCCTGTGTGGCCCTCGGTGATCCCTTCATCCTTGATTCATTGCCAAAATGTTACCATTAGGAGGGGAAGAACCCTAAAGCTGGTGGTCAGCTGGTGAGGTCTCCCAATAAGGATTCCATTTTGATTTATGTGCCTTTATTGACCAGGTTGGATGGTCATTCTTCCCCTGTGCACATGGCTTCCTCTATTGATGTTTATGGGGCCCTTATAGCTAAGGTGGCCCATACACGGGGGAAATAATGCTTTTTATGTCCTACAACATCATAGGGCTCATAGGGAGGCCCAAGATGCTATCCCTTAAGTAGTTTTTCCAGGTGCATAAGGTTGATGTCTTGTTGGTACAAGAAACTATGTGTTGTAGCTCTCTTGATGTTGAGTATTTTCTTAATATTTTACTTGGCTGGGAATGCTATGCTTTGGATGCTTTAGTTCATTCTGGAGGAATCTGTGCTATTTGGAACCCCATTGTTGTTGATTTTTCCCCTTACAAATCTTCTGCGGGCATTCTTCTTTATGGAAAAATTAGAGGGTTTCCCCATGGTGTGAAGGTGGTGAATTGTTATGCCCTATATCAGGGTAGGGCGGATTGTTGGAATTAGGTTGTTGGTAGTGGTTTTATTCATGAGGATTACTTGATATTTTTGGGGACCTAAATCTTAGTCTATTTGTTGATGAAGTGTAGGGTGAGGCCCCACACCTGGACCCTTTGGCTGATCACTTTGTACACCCCTTTTCTTGTCACAATATTTTTGATGCCATGCCTTGTTCGATTGCACCCACCTGGTGTAATGGAAGGACCGAGAAAGTGGGGGTGGCTAAGAGACTGGACATGTTCCTTTTATCGGAGGATTTTGGGGATTCTATGGGGCAATTTAGAAGCTGGATTATCAAGTCTAGCATTTCGAATCACCAACTTATTTTCCTTCAATTAGATGTGGACTCGATTGTGCATAAGTACCCTTTTAAGTTCAACCATGTATGGTTGGAAGACCTTGGGTTTCTCGGGATGGTGAAATATTTTTGGGTGACTTCTGAGTTGAGGAAGAATGAGTCTGCTATGCATTTTTTAACAAATAAGTCGAAAATGCTTAAATCCATGGTCAGCAAGTGTGAGAAAGGAAAAAAGAAGGCTCAGTCTGTTGAATTGTTAAGGCTTGAAGATATGATTCAGGATATATATGCTCATCATACTACATGTATTTTCTATAGCGAATCTAGGGCACAACTAGTTGATTTGGAATCCAAGAAAATTAGTCTCTTGCAAATCCAGGCGAAGACTTGGAGACTCAAAAGTCACGCTATTTGGATTCATTATGGAGACTGCAACTCCATTTTCTTCCATAAGTATGCTTCACAGAGGAGGAACTTAACTCTATTTGGGATCTCATGGATGACACTAGAAATGCTATCAGCTCTCGTGGGAAATTGGAGACCCAAAAAATGGACTAGTTACTTTGGATGAGGTTGAATCTACTCTCAAAAGGTTCGCTAAATAAAAAATTCTTGGGACTTATGGCTGTACTGTAGATATATTTCTGCATTTCTTTGAACTGATGGGTCAGGACCTCCTCAATTTTGTTGAATAAGCTAGGACTACTGGTTACATCTCTGGATCATTGCATTCCACTTTTATAGCTTTGATTCCTAAGTTATCTAAACCCTCCTCTTTTGATGATTTTAGGTCAATTGCTTTGTGCAATATTTTCTATAAAATCATTTCCAAAATCATCATAGATCGAATCAAGCCAAAGCTTGAGGAATGTATGTCATAGGAACAATTTGGCTTTTAAAATAATCTATAGATTTTGGATGCTACTGGGGTCTCATAAGAGTGTTTGAATTCTATCAAAACTAAGAAGTTGGCTTCCCTGGTGCTCAAAGTGGACCTCAAGAAATCATATGAAAGAGTGGACTGGTGTTATTTGAGGCTTATCCTTCTTGATCAGTAAACTAAGTTGAAACTATAGTCTACGAAAATGGACCTTTTAATTGGCGATTATTTGCATGTGAAAATGCGAAATAATGATTATAAGTATATTTAAGCCAATAAGTCAAATGAGAGCAAAAAACAACATCAACCATTCAATCTTACACACATAGGGTACTGGAGTTCACGAAAAATACTAGGTACATCTTCAGGCCCGCTCAAATATCGCATGACCGATCCATTAATGTGATGGATAATGAATGAATAAATGCTTTACATCAATGGATTTTCACCTGCATTAGTCTCTGCTGACTATCCACTATCAGAATGCACAACAAGTTCTTATGCAAGACCACACTCTCCTTCAAGTCCTTCACAATTGTTCTTTGGATGGAAAATTCTTAAAGGCCAACACTTGTAGTTGTTAATGTTCTACCACAACTATTTTTGCAAAGTCCCACTCTCCTTCAAGCCCTTCACTTTCATTCTTCAAACAGAAAATGATTAAAGACCAACAATAGATTCAGGGTACACAATTGTAACTAATAAGCATATGATCATAATCTGCAGGATACAAGCAAGCTAAAACTTGCCTTAATGTTCCTAGAGAGTTTATGAACAAAAGTTGCTTAAAAATGGCTCAAGCAAAATATAATGCCTTCACATAAATCCTATAGCATCATCTTCATGATTAAAATTTTCCAACAAAGTATAATAGTGGAAGACTCTACGGTCTTTAAGAATCCACTTTTCAATGATTACACATGACTATTCTTCTTCAATCATATACCAAAGTGCACTAACATATATATAGAATCTATAGTCTCAAAAATCTCCCCAAAATATGTGAACATGACCAATATTGTCAACTACAATGCCATAAAAATATCTTAGTAATCAAACCTGATAGTCCCCAAGACCACTCTCAGTTGTGCATATGGAACCATTCAAATGGTTTCAATGGTTAAATATAAGAGCTATCATGAAATACCCAAAAGCTCACCATTTCGAAATAATGGACCATAATAGTTTTACAACTATAATAATAAAATAATCATTGTAAGATTAAAAAGGCATAATAAAATTTTGTACCAAGGTGGTCAACCCATTATTTCATGGCACTCTTCGACTCTTGCTCACCTTCGACCTTGTGGAAAACTGGCCCTGGTCCTGTGGAAAGGATTCAACCTGCTCGGATGGAATAACACTCGGTTCATAGAGCCTCGACAAAAGAGTTATGCTTTGTATGTAATCACCATACAAAGATTTGCTGGATTTGTCACTGGTTTACGGCTCTATGGCCTCCGCATCAACCACTTGTTCTCTGTCCTTCCCATGCCATCCCCAAAAAATGGGAGTTGGTCCTTCCCATGACACTATTCAAGTGGCTTTGGAATCATCTTGACAAGCCCTTCGACCTAGTATCATTTTCATTAGCATTGCAGAAAAATAAAATTGTCATAATTTCTAAGATCCACCTAGATCACTTCTTGAAATCGACCTACCACGCTTGGTGGTGGACTGGATTATGGGCTGTGTAACTTTTGCATATTTATATGTCTTGGTAAATGGATCACCATCCAGTTTCTTTAAAATTTCAAGGGGACTTAGACAAGGTTGTCCCTTGAGTCCCCTTTTGTTTCGCCTGGTGGTGGAAGATATGAGTAGGCTCATCATCCAAGCCAAACAAGAAAAGTATTTAACTGGGATCAAAGTGACTTCCATCCACTACATTACTCATTTGTTGTTCGTTGATGATGTGCTATTATTTGGGGGTGGGACTGTTGTAGAATGGAACACTTTATATGACATTATCAATCTTTTTATGGAGGCCTTTAGTATGGAATTAATCCCCTTGCATTTGGTATGGAATTAAGCCCCCTAAAGTTTTGTTTTTATAATTGTGTTGCTGATCCTTCTGTTCTTCCATAGGTTTAGCTTTTATTTCCTTTTAATTGGTGCCTTATGGAGTATAGATTTAATTATCTGGGCATTTTTCTAAATCCTAACCATTATGGTAAATCAGACTGGCTTTGGATCATTAGGAAAGTGGAGAGGAGGATGGTTGGATGGCCATATAGATGCCTCACATTAGGGGATGGACTCGTCCTGGTGAAAACGGTGCTTGAAAGCATTCATGTGTATTGGATGGCCCTTACTCATATCTTGGCATCTGTTTTAAATGAGCTTCATAAGAAAATGATGCATTTCCTGTGGTCAGGGGGTGCTAATAGGAATAAGATACACTTAGCTAGCTAGAATAAGTAACTCTTCCTAAAGCATTGGGGGGTGGTGGGATAAAGAGCATCTTTTGGTTCAATGAGGCTCTGTGTCTAAAATTCTTATGGAGGGGCTTATTCATTGATAGATAATGGAATGATATATTACATGCAAAATATTTGAAGAGGATTCCTCTTATTCACTGGATTAGGTTATCAAAGAAGACTTCGTTGAATGTCTTCAACTTCTAGGAGGGATTCATGAAGGTATATGATTGGTTGGGGTCTTGTCTCTCCTGGAAGGTCGGGGATGGAAAATTTATACAGCTAGGGGTTGACCCTAGTGTTGGGGGTTCATATTTCTATTTTTTATTGGAGTCTTTACATTTGTGGCTAAATAATAATGGTTATCCTAGGCTTGTTCATGTTAGGAATGTATTGGTCAGGGATCAAACGTACTGGTTGACTACTGATATGTTGGGTTTGACGGGTTCTCATGCTTCACAATGGAAGGAATTTTTTTATGGAATTAATCATCATGGTGTAAGGATTTTTGAAGAAGTAGATTCATTATTTTGGGAAGGAAACTTAGCTTTAGGCCAAATAACTGCCAAAACTGCTTACGAGGTCATTTCTGCTGTAGCCATGGATGTTCCTTGCAAGTGGTGTTTCAAAAAGCTGTGGAATTGGTGCATGCCTCTTAAAATTAAGTGCTTCATTTGGCTAGTGCTGGAAAATTGAGTTCTGACTTGGGAAAATCTTCTCAAAAGAGGTTTTATTAGTCCTGGTCTTTGTTGTCTATGCAATAACAACTCAGAAGACATTTCCATCTGTTTGTTGATTTTTTTTTCACATGCTTAGTTTGGACTGAGGTGCTTTCAATACTCAAGGTTGTGGATGACTGGAAAAAGGACTCTTTTGGGTCTAGCATGAAAAGTTGGGTTCATCATCATAATTGTCACAACGATTTTCCCTCCTTTGTGTGTTGGGGGATATGGAGGGCCATAAATTTATGTGTTTTTGAGGGAAATCCTGCTCAGGTACATTCTACATGCATTAATATACTTGGTCTCTACAATGAGTACATCAAGCCTAGTTGCAGAAGGGGAATAGGTTGGTTCCTGCTTTCACCTTCCTTGAATATCGTGCCTCCATATTTTTCAGTGGTGTTGCTGCTAAAAATATTTGTGGTTGTGTTATGGTGGTGAGGATCAATGCACTATCTTCCTTTAGGATTTGGATGGGGGCGGGTTATGGTACTAATACTCAGGTTGAGCAACTTTCCCTTTAGGGTGTCATTCATTTTGTATCGCTTATGAATATTCATGTCACTCATACTTTTGGCGATTCTAAAATTGTGGTGGATTGGGCCAAGGATTGTGGATCTTTACAGGTGGCTTCATTGGAGCAGTGGGGTAAAAGGTTTCAAGAACAAATCAACTATTTTCTCTCTATTGACTTTTCTCATGTTTATAGAGAAAACAATATTCATGCCGATTTCCTCTCTAAAAACTCCCTTGGGGTTGTTGAATTTTTTTATGTATTTTGAATATCTTATTGTCTCTAGGCCTGGAAAGCGGGGTCACTTTAAGGCTCACTAGCAGGTGCTATGTGATTTTTGATGTTAGTATAGGATTCTACTGTTCGGTGTGTTGGCCAGTTGGTTATGCAATTTTTAAGATATGATTTTTGGTACCGTGCATGTTGAATTTCTGCACACTTTCACCATGAAAATAACATAGATATTTACATGTGTTTGGGTTGAGGGACTTGAAATTTTGTATGTATAGGTTGGGACTAGATAGTCTTATGGATGAATATACATTGCCTATTTCGAACATTGTCAGATGCATCGAAGGATAGTCATCTTTGAATTTTTGTAAAATAACTTTGATTCCTCTGAATAACAAGTTATTGCTCTTTTCTTTTTGAAAAAAAAAACATTAACAATGTACACTCTCATGCCCTTAACATCCCTAAAAATATAACTACAAGTTTGACAACATTCAAAGAAATGTTTTGTGTAGGCATGTTGTATCTATCTATCTCAAATGTGTAGATAGTGATATTCTTTACTAACACCGCCAAATTGCCATCCACTTTGCTTTAAAGTGTACTTTGAAAATAAGTTCAAAATACTTTCTCACTGATATTTAATTACTAGTAAGTTAAATTGTTTTAAATTGCAAACATTCAAAAATTGATACCCTTTACTAAGACCACCAAATTGACATCCACTTTGCTTTAAATTGTACTTTGAAAGTAGTTCAAAATACTTTCTCATCAATATTTAATTACTAGTAAGTTAAATTGTTGTAAATCGCAAACATTAAAAAAAAATTGGAGATAAGAAACATTAGATATTCCTTTCAAGTATTTAACCTTAATCAATCTAGTTTTAACATTAAGCTTAACCTTCATGTAATATCAATTTAATTTTATGAGAGCTTTAATCATTATAGAAGATTGCAAATAATATCATGTCACTTTTAAAACTACAATATGTAGTAGATTTTTTTCCAAGGAAAAAAAATCGTAATCCATTATATTAGAACAAATCACCTTCTTCATGGCCATATAAACATCCCCGATCACATAGGAATATATCAGAAAATTTTGTCTTCGCAATATGTAGTAGATTGCGAATGAAGTTATTTTATTTCTTTTAAATTAAAGGTGAGAATATTTTTATCAAAATAGTGACCATCTTTATTTTACTTGATAATTTTTAATGAATTTAACAAAATAATTTTTAATGAATTTAACAAAATAAGACTACAATTAGTTTTTCTAAATAATGATCAAATAAAATCTTATGATAGAGACTAGCTGCTTTGCAACTATTACTCTTGTTATTATTTTACTCATATTTAGTTTATTTAATTGTCTACCCCTCTTTGACTTTCTCCAACAAATCAACCCTAACGGGTATTTCTCTTTATATTAAATAATTAACATCTTGGTACTTTTCTCAACTTATTGGACAACTATGTTCTCCTAGTGATGTGTGGACTGTATGTTCTCCTAATGATGTGTGTATTGTCCACCCAAAATGTTTGGTATTTTGAAACTCTTACACGATGAAATCTAGAAACATATATCACAATGAATATCCACTACGAAAACCTACATGCTCAAGGTCTTGAGATACTTTGATGTAATAAATATTTCCTATGACTTTCAAGTCAAATATAATGCAATGAATGGTATTGGCGGTTCTGCACAATGTTAAATATATATGTGATATCCTAGTCATGATAGGAAAAAGTATATATATATATATCCCACTAGCTCACTCTATTAAGGTGTGGGTCTCGTCTCCAAGGCATCCCGAGTTCAATTCCCTTAGGGGTGACTTAGTTAGGAGGCGACACCCAAAAATCCGACCAAGTTGAAGCTAGTGCGGTCCAGGATGGCTCGCACCCGGGTGATTTTGATGGCTTCGATGCCCCTGGGTCGTGGTTTCTTAGACCGCATGCCACTCCTGCAAGTTAGAGAGATTCAACAAACAAATATATATATATATATATAATGTTTTTTTTTGTAAAGCTGCATTAGAAAATTGTATTATAAGTACAAAAAATATTAGAAGGCAAATTGCTAGCAGTGGCGGGCTAGGTTGGTGGAACCACCAACCCAGTTGCTCAAAATTGCTAGGCTGAGATATAGCATGATGAAACCAACCTGTCCCGGGAGGCTGGATGCCATAGAAGTTCTTACATTTCTTAACATAAACCATAACTAAGCAAAAAACAAACTATATAACAAAAAAAAGGTGGAACCTTTGACTAAAACAGAGTGAGCTAAGGACGACCATCCGAGGTAGTAGTTTCTTCCAATGGGGGGCTGGGTTTGTCTTCGACAATGGGGCAGCTGCCGAAGAAGTCATCATCCCATCCTTATGGAGGGAGCTTTGGTGTCAGCGACTCGGTTTTGTGGCAGGGAGAAGCGTCCCCGTCAGAAGTGCGGACCCACTTGAAGTGCAACAATTCGATGGTGGTGGGCACAGGAAAGGTGGTGTGCAAAGGAGCCAAGCTAGAGGAGACGCCAGAGTCGGGCAAGGCTGATCCAGAGGGGGTAACCAACGTGGCCTCAAAGCTTCCTGCTGCCACTTTCATCATTTCCCCAGTCCATCCAAACCGGCCCGAGAGTTCATGGGCTTAGCTGAAGCAGAGCCTCTTTGCACCTTAGAGCATCGTTCCAGAGAGTACTTGCCTCCGGAAAGGCTGGTGTCGAGGATTACCAATTTTGTATCTAAGTGCACTAGAAGAGCCCTTATATCCATGATGGAGGTCGTTGCAGAGTTCCAATTGGCCAACATTTCTTCAACCAGATTGCTAAGCATATTTTTAATCAACCAGTAGTAATTGATTTGGTTGTCGTGGTTACTTGTAGCTAGAATGTCTGCTACCTGACCAGATTCCCAGTCGTTAATAAGCGCTCGAACCGAGGTCGAGACATTGTTGTCGTAGTCGTTGAAGGACTCCTTGCCTTTCCCTGGAGACACAACCTCTCTTCCAGAGCCATACCCAGCTCCACGACCGGAGGTACCTCTCGAGCGAGTCACGGTGAAGAAAAGAAGCTTCCATGCGTTAATAGAATGTGCAGAGCCGAACGAAATAAAGCAGTGCCAAACAAAGTGCAGCGAGAAGGAGTGAATGAAGGAGGAACTGGGCCGAATCACCATATCATGCACTGAGGGGGAGGGATACAGGTAAGCCACACGCGGGATCTTCAGCATCCAGCTTCCTGCGTTAATGCCGGAGGACGACTTCCATCACATCGAGCCTCGGCTCATTAACCTCAGTGTGGATCGTATTAAACCGCTCGATTTCCAAATGATCACCATTAATATGCAGCCTGTCTTTATAACGAGAAAGTGACGCATGCTGCGTGTCGGTGCTAGATGGCTTGATCGAGCCACCAAGTAGAGTGTTCTCGGGGAAAGCACCTGCATCCGAGGTATATATATATATATATAATGTTACAATATGTATATATATATAACACACATATATATATTGAAATTGTATATATATAACACATATTGTAACATTATAAATATTTAAATTGTCTATACATCTAACAAAACATTATTTTCTTGGTAACCTTTCTTACACGTGCATAATCAAATATGTGAAACCAACCCTACCTAAAGGTTGGATTAAGTTTATTAGTGCCTATCGTAGACAAGTACTATATTAGTTTTATACCGTACATTAAAAATCAATATTGATTTTAAAAGTTTTGTAATGTTTTGTTAAATACTTTGTTTAATAAAATATGTTAATAGGTGTCAAATTGTTATTGGAAAGAGATGTTGTTTTGCAAATTTTTATCATTAACTAAGTTAAAAAAAATTAAAATCTTACCTTTTGTGCTCCATCATATTTTGCCTAGATATTGTCTTGCATACTTACTGCTACATTAATTTTGAGGTGGATAGTGTATTGGTACTGCGTACGAGTTTGATGTAAATGATCAGTTCCCGCGTGCAAGATTTGATCTGTGGTGGTGGTGGCGAGGGCTGCAAGCTCAAGGGTGTGGGCCAATGCACAAGATTTTCGTGGTTCTGAAATAGTATCACCTTAGTAATGCCATGGTGTGCTTGAACAAATAGTTTACAACCATTTACAATACTAAAAAAAAAATTCCCAACAATTTGCTATCGTTGTTTTAACCAAATCACGAGGCATCTCTTGATTCAATGCATACAGGAAAGATGTTTTAAGAAATGCCTTAACAGGGAATTCTCTTAAGTAATGTTAAAGTTATGTACAAGAATATTATCATTTTAAATGTTAAGGTTTTTTATGATTTGGATGTACATGAATATTATAAACTTGTTTCTTTATGAATATCAAGTTATAGGTTTTTTTGTTAAACAAAAAATGTTAAAGTCATGAATATTTAAGAGTCTTCGAAGAGCTTTGCTCTAAAGGATTGCAAAGTTTACGTTATGAATATGAGGGTTTTAACTTCTTTTTCATTAAGGAGAGCTTGACTAAGATATTCATGGAGTCGATGCCTTTGAAAATCGTTTGAAGTTTACTAAATTTTGGCAATGGCGTGCAAGGTCGTTGAATGTTGTACATGATTTATTTTTTATTTTTTTATAAGCTTAAACAAAGGACTTGGAGTTGCTTATTATTCTTGTCGGCAAAGGAAGTAAACTCAGAGGTTGTAGGTATGCTTAGGTCTAGGAGTATCTTTATTTTGAAATAAGAACAATTTCAAGAAAAAGGTGGTCTATAAGGTTTTAGGGATTAGAATCCGAACCCACCCCAACAATATCAGCTTATATTATGGATATAAAATTGATGAGTAATTTACTAATCTACTGTCAAGCCAACAATGGAAACAAAATAACGAACCAGTATCGTGGTCTGGTCTCTGGTAAGATAGGTAAACATATTCTTCCTTTTACTTGTAATGTGGTTCTGTTTGTGGGTGCTAAAGCTCAAATGTTTTTTTCAACAAAATTATTCTTGTTTTTACTTGATTGTACAAGTTTGGTTCTCTGGTGCTTCATCATTTTCTTCCTTTTGGAGTTTTTTGTCATTCCAGGAATTAAATACTTTTCAAATAGTGCACTCACCATCAAAATAAGAACTTGATGAAGTAGGAGGTTGACTCATTTATCCTTAATGCTTGATGCAGATAGTTATCACACTATAAATATATGGTGTGAAAAATATTGTTGGTATTTCCTACGGATATTTTGGACTTTTTGATGAACTCCTCCTTGAAATAAAGGTGAGTATTGATAAAAATAAAGGTGAGTTGTTATACTTCCCACCCAGGTTCAAGTCTTACTATGTGACATGTTATGTAACCGATATGTAATCAAGGATTCCTTGATTCTTTATGAATATCAAGAATCCATTTTTTTTAAGTGAAAAAAAGAAATAAAGAAATAAAGGTGAGTATTGATAGATAATCGTAGTACTAACTTTTCATGCTCTCCAAAAGAGGAAAACTATGAAACACATTGCCTAATGTTTTAGATGTAAAAGGATAATTTTGCTACATACTGTAATGCATGCATTACTTTAATTCAAAGTTTGATTGATTTCTCCATGCCCATATTTATCTATTAAGAAAATTTGTTCAAAATATCCATCTATATGGGGTAGTCTACTTAGGGTCTCTTGTGGAGGTGGAAATATATCTAACATAGTTGATATTTTTTTAACAAAAATGGTTATGGATATATTGATAAAAGGCTTAAAGTTTCAGCATATTGTTACAAAATGCCTCTATATATGTTCAAAGGTTCATATGTTGTATCTTGCAAAAAGAAACTAATATTTCCAATCATCCAGAAGGAGAAATTCCTATTCCAAAATATAGAACCCCCTATACTATTGTATATTCTAAAATATTGACCAACTAACAGTATGCAAAAAAATTCATAAAGACAAAGATTAACTGTTGGAGTCACTATATGTACGCTGCTCAACATAGAGGACATCTTCATCGTCTTCTTCTGAGTTGTTCACAACATATTATGTAGCATCTTCATCATAAGTGGAATCTTCTTCTTACGGATATTCCTCCATAATATCCTTGGTATCACCATCTTGAGAAGCTTCATCATCATGGGTATCCCTGGTATTCTCTTCTTCAGCCTTCCTACCAGCAACAAGATTTACTTACACACCGTTAGTCCCATCCTTTTCCATCGAACTTGATAATATATGAATTGTTTGAAAGACTGAATTTCCCTCACTGTTCTTTTCACTAGAATTTTCATCATTCTTAGATAATTCCACTCCTATAAGTTCCTCATGCTTTAGAACAGTATTGGCTATTTCTTTCATTTTTTCATCACAAGCCCTAACCGACGATTCAATGCCAATGAAATAGACATCCAAACTAGAGTTGATTTGATTAGAAAATTGTTCAATTTGATCTAAATACCCATCTATCACAGGGCCATGAGAAACCAATAGATGGAATGCAATAGTCAGACCTTCCATTTGGCTGCCCATCCATTTCATATGAATGCAAAAATCATGGATACTAGCTAGGGATGCACTAACTTGCTCAATAAGTTCTTCAATCCGCTTTTCAATGTCCATATGCACAATGTTAACCCAATTACTGCCAATTATACCAATGCTAGTTCCAAGCCTACCAGTGAAGGTAAGACACAACAAATTCAAGTAGGAACTCACTCCAGAAACACAACAATCACAACCCAACCAAAGCTTGTCTAAAAAAGCATTACAAACCGACAAGGGGGCAATAAAAGGGCTTTCTCATAGTCTTTGAACAAAGGTAGGAGAGAACATCTAGCAGTAAACACATAATACAAAGACCCCATAAAAAAATAACCAACCAATTCTTCCAAAACACCTATATCCCAGACTTGCCAAAAAAAATAAAGGTCTGAGCCATTGCAAATTACATGAGAGCGTGAAAGGATGACATACTTGACAAAGGAACACCTATCTCCCTGAGCTAAGGAGGAGGCAAGGGAAATCCCGACATTCCTCACCACCATTCTAGATGTATAATTCTCCCAAAGACTAAGGATTTTGAAACACGCAGGGGCACAAGAACCACCAGAGCTAGCCAAACTCCAGACCTTTACAAAGCTCCGATAATTAATACAAAGGAAACTTCCACACAAGGGACCAATATGTTCAATAGTATCTTCATACCTACTCTCTTTAATATCAATAATTCCTCCCTTTATAATCCGGACCTCACTACCAGCAAAGCGACCTTCCAACCTCCACTTTTCAATCATGTCACTCAGACTGATTACACCCTTAAGCCTTTGGTTTTGACAGTCAAATAAAATCAATGAATACCGAGGATAAAAAATTATGGGATCCAATAATGTTCAGTTAGGCCCCCGTTTTCAATTAAGCATCCCAAAGGAATATGGGAGGCTTGGTTAGCTAGGCTTTCAACTAGTGAATTGAGATCTCTTCTAACATGAAAGAATTGGAGTATTTAGAACTAGGCAAGAATACCCAAAATACGTTTGTAGAGATGACCACAATTTGATCCTCAATTTCCTGATGATGCCTAGTTTGTGAGAGGATGAGAAGAGAATCACCTATCACTACTAAGTGTTAAGTTTCCCCAAATGGGAAAATAAATGATTGGATCAGTACAAACCAAATAGACAAGAAGAATAACCACAAATGCAAACATAGATAGCCATGAAGCACATTATTCTCATTAATTGGATGTAAATATATACAATGAGAATGTCCCTTGGGTTCATCTCCCAAGTGGACCCTTGGACTCTCGAGTGACTCTTTGTATTCACAAATAACTTTTGGTCTTATCCTTATGTGAATAAGGGGATAATCATAACACCAAGGATTATGTTCCCAAAAATTCCCCCTTTAATATGGAGGGTGTATATGAGTCCAAGAAAAAGAGAGTTGAATAACTGGAAGTGGAAAACTACCACTTTCTAAACATTTCCATCTTGATAATCATTTTCCAAGCAAGTTAGCTAGAAGCTTGCACTATCTTCTGCTAATAGAAGGTGTTCTCTAAAGAGGTGGTTTTGGCTGACAACCAACCAAAGGGGCTAGCAGGAGCTAAAATATTCTACTATGTGGATGGTTTAAGGTTGACCACAAACTCTCGAACTTGGCACGAAGGCTCATAGGTTAAACTTGGAACGAAGTCTTAGAGTTTCTCTCTAGTGGTGGTTTGAGGACCACCATCTCATGTCTAGCAGAAGCTGAAGTCTTCTGCTAAATGTATGGTTTTAGGTTGACCACAAACTTTGGAGCTCAGTCGAACATGGTGGTTCAAGCTCGTTTTTTCTAGCTCGCTTGTTCTCGCTCGCTTATTCTTGCTCACTTGTTTATGATGTTCTTCATTCCTCCTTGTCAAGAACAATGTGATGAGTGGAGAGTCTTCATACCAAATTTTTTTGCAATAGTTTGTGCAAGCTACTTAATCTCTATAGTTGATACCAACCTCCAAGTGACTCCATGCAATTGTAGAGAATGGTCTTCAGTCTCTGCATAGCTTACAATATCCAACAATATTTTGTACTAAGAAACACATCAATACACAACAAAAATAAAATGATGATTAATCTGCTTGAGCTTGGAGAACATTGTCTATGATGTAGGATACATATATGCATGTTGAGAAAGTTGTATGAGATTTCAACATATCATGTCAAGTTTATCAATTATTCCAAAAACACCAAATATTTCGAGTTGAACAAGTGGAGAACTTTGTTAGCACTGAGCTCTATTTCTAGATGCTTACTATCAAGCGCTTTCACAAGAATTTCATCCCTCGATCCATGAATAAAAAGAACTGGGAGCATTACTCTATCTTCTTTCGAACCCTTGCATTTGTACTGTGGTTCATAAGTATTTGAGAAACAAATATCTCATTCTTAGCAATAATGAAGTAGATTATTACATTCTATCAATGCAACCTTCACGTTTCACCTTTAATGCATTCAAAACATACTGTGTAGAATGGATTATTCACTCCAACGCAGAGTCTTCACTTCAATTTCTTAGCCAAAATGCAACATTTTTCATCGTAGAGGACATGGATGTCGACAAATTTTAACGCATCTTCAGCAAGGATGCACACTCCAATCATGGAGTCTTCACCCTCAGTATTCAACCTTTGAGAAACAAAGTACACCATGGACCATATCTTGGAGGAGAGGTATTTGAGATGATGATGATTGCACCTCTCCACATGAGTCTTCAACAACGTTCTTCACACTTTCACACCAGCCCAGTTGTGATGCATCTCCACAATGCAATTCACAACACAAGAGAGAGAGGTTGTAGAGCTCAACGAAGTCCACACACTTGCACTTAGAGTCATCATTTTGGATATTTCTAGGGTTTCCTTCACGCAAATAGAATCTCCATGTATTCCACACAACACCAACGATTAGGGTTTCTGAGAGATGTTACGGTATAAACCATAACCATTCAAAACAGTCCTCAATGTTACTTGAAGTTCGATATCTGCACTATTGTCAAAGTGTCAAATATCACAATCTCATTGCCCAGGAACATATGAAGTACATATTCAAAACTCTCACGAAGCTGAAATACATCATTCAATTATTGGACGTGGTGACTATTAACGCCTGAATTTCGCACACATGCGACATTTCGACGATTCTTCCAGTAAGGTGTCATCAACATAAAGAATGCAATTCACCAAAAGCATCCTCAAAAATTCCAAAAGACAACATGAGTGCAAAAGTGCCAAAAAATACTCAAAAGAAGGGGTAGCATAGGTAAAACACTGTTAACCCGCACTATAGCACATGTTACCTGAACAATGCCTGCGCTACACCTGCATGACTATTCATTCAATAGTCGTGCTACTGTTAAAATGATAGGACCACCTACTTCCCATAGCGCATTGAATTTATGGAACTAGTATCCCCTCTAGTGTACCTTGGAACTAGTTCATGGAGAAGATGAGTTCACATTTGTATCTAGTTGTTTGTTGGCCACCTCTTGGCCTATAAAAGGAAGCCATTGGCATGCATTTTGTAGAGAGAAATCAAGAGCAAGGTTATGCTACTGGATTTGAGTTGGAGCTTCCTCATATCCCACCACTTCCTATCATTGTGAGCATTCCCAAGCTCCCTTGTCACCTTCCTTAAAGGGGCAAGTGTTTCTCTTCATGGTTCCACCATTGAATTAGCATTTAGTTTGGACAAAAAATACCTCCCTAAGGGAGATTGTTGGATTCCCTTGAATCCCACACCTCCTAGGTGTTGTACAGCTTGACCATTGGGAAATACAAAAGTGATTTGGCATATCTTGCATTGTTATTGGAGTTTGCATTCTCCCCCCATCTCTTTTATCTTGCATTTTTCCATATTTCTTTGTTTTATGTGAATTACACTAACAATATATTGCAATATCACAGGGGGATCCAAGGATTGAGGCCTTGCTACAGCCTACAAGGCCTAGCCCATTAACAAGTGGAATAGTGAACTTGTGCAATTTTTTCCACAACAGTTCTAATGGTGACCATACTTATTTTTGTTCCTTTCTTATTTAACTAGGTTGTTTTATGCTAAGCAATTAATTCTGTGTATTTGGCACTTGTAGGAGATCAGGTATTCCACCTCTTGCTCCAGAATTTGGCCCTGAGTTGGCCTCAATTAATTTTTACACAGTAGTGTGGATCTCGGCCTCTCGACCGCGCTACCAGTGCGAAAATGAATTCGACAATCTCGCTACTAGCGCGGGTTAGTGTAATACCCATGCTACTAGTGCACATGTTTTGAATTTACCTGCACTGCCCGTGCAATAAAGTGTGTTTGGACATGGTACCATTTTGCATTTACTTTTTATCTGCATAGTTTAGTCTGGCAGTCCAATTATTTCTTACTAATGAACTTAAATTATGGTTAATTCACATAATTACTTTGTTTTTTAGTAATTAGTCCACTTAGACCAAGATTAGGAAGTAAAGAGTTCATCTCTCTTGAAACTTACCTAGGTAACCAACCTTGAGTGTTGATGTACATGTAAACTTTGGAATGTATTTCATATATGTATATTGTACTCCTATAGAGATATTATTATTCCTCTATACGGAAGTGTCATCATTTATATTGTAAGTGTCGTAACTTATACTTGATGGGTTATTAGACCACCTTATTGGGGTTGGCCTTGTATAAGTCATGTGGGTCGAAGGGTTATTAGACCACCCTATTGGGGGTCAGCCATGTGGGTTAAAGGGTTATTAAACCACCCTATTGGGTGTCGGCCTAGTCAGCTTTGTGTTATGTGGTTAAGTTGAGGCCGACCTAGTAAAGGTTATTAGGCAATTCAAGTCAAGTATAAATAGAGTGTGGGAGGCACTCTATTTCATCATTATATTCTCTCACACACTCTTTGGAGAGTGGTGCACTTGTGGAGGATCAGAAGCTGCTGCTAGGAGATGTCTATCTCTTATGCTTGGGTTGTATCATTTCTCTATCTATCTCTGAGGAAGTTATTGGGGTTTTTCACCTTTATGGTTTTCCCCAAGTAAACTCTGTGTCTCTTGTGTGCTTGCATTATTGTGTCCATGATTGATACGTTGTAGATATGTTGTACATGTTATTCTCTCAGTTAAGATCCTAGATCATATTGAAATTTATGAAAAACTAACATGGCATCAGAGCTAGCCTGAAAGAAGGCATGGTATGGCATGTATGACACTTGTTGCACTTGCGATGCTTGGGATTGATATAGCAAAAACCAGTCATCATAGCACTTTCGCTATAAATCCATTTTGGAAAATTTTTAGGATCTAAAACTTCTATAGGTCGAATATCAGATCCCCATGTACCTTGTTTCCAAAGCACAACTTCTAATTCATTGTACTTTGTGTTTTATGATCTGTACAATCTAGGGTTTTTGCCTCTTCCAGATCTGAGTCATAAACAGGTGACCTAGGAAAAAAGGTCATAACTTGGGCTAGGAAGCTCCAAATGAAATTTCGTAAAAAGTGACAGGTAGTGCACCGATTGTACTTTCTCAGGTAACTTTTTCAGAGGCTGAAACTAAACCAGTGACATGTGGCATGCCTTACAAGTTCGATCTCTTGTTTTATCCCATAAACAGGTCACGTTGCGACACTTGGCATAACTCTCTCAGAGAATCCAATTGAGGTCAGACCTACGGGGTTAGAAAGATCACAGGTCGGGCTACCACAGGTAGAAGTTTCAGACCCTGTGGATTGGAAAGTTCGGAGTTACACCAGAATCATTCAGGTACATATTTCTGTCAAAACAGAATTATTTTTGAGCACCTTCATTCATGGCTTCGAGAATTTAGGGTTTTGGAGAAAGATGGAATTTTTGTAATCGGAGACCACGGCTGAATGCTACTCATCAAAATCAAAATTTAGAGACCAAGATCAGAATTTTTGGTTGGGCAGAAGGCAGGGATTGATCAGACCTTAGTTCAAGATTTTGATCGGAAAAGTGGAAAATTAGGGCTTTTGCAAAAATGAGAATTTTTTGAAATCTGTGACCATGGCTGGAAGCTCCTTAGAAAAATAAAACTTTAGAGATTTGGATCGAACCTTTTGATTGGGCAGAAGGGTGGGCTTTATCAAACCCTAGTTCGGGGTCATGTCTAGTGAATCCGTAAGTTTCAAAGGAAAATTTGAATTTTGAGAAGTTTGAAATTTTTAGGGTTTCCTTGACAAACCCTAATCCAGCTCCAGATCCAGGTCCTGCAAATCAAGTGGATTGGGTTAATCCTAGAAGAGAATGGATTGGTCACCTGCATAAGTGAAGAAGTTCCTGTTTTAGAGAGAGATGAGGCTAAGGCCTTCCATAAGAAGATTACAAGCAATCTCGACAGGTATGACTTATTCAGGTATGTTTCGAGATTTGTTCATGATTAATTTTATGGTATATTTGTCTTCATATTATTACGGTTAGTACAATCTTGATTAAATTTAGACTTGTCGTATCACCTTAATAAAATTATGAATGCATGATAGAATATATTCATTGATTAGGGTGTTGACACTTATGATTGTACTAATGCATTATGGTGTTGTATGAGGTTTATGTTGTCCGCTTACATGAAAGGTACACCAAGAAAGACAAATCATGTTCTAGTTCAAGAACATATGGTCATGGTGGCATGAAGACAAAGATTCATCCATTGTCATGGATCACATAGAAGATCTATTTACGAGGTATGTATAACTTGGTTCTATAATGGTTAACTTATGAGATATGCAGGTTAGTAGCACAAGTCATTGAAGAGAACAAGAAGACATCATGTGGGTATGTTAGACATAACTAGCTAACATACTAATCCAGGTATGTTTTTCCTATATCAAGTTAGAATCCTACCTTGTGATAGGATCTCTTATATAAGTATACATGGCATGATTGATAATGATTATTCATAGGTTTGAATAATCATGGGTGTATGCATATTATGTTTCTTACCTTAATTGATGATATGACTAACTAGAAGAGTCATGAAAGTATAGGTTTGAGTAATCATGGGTTTAGGCATATTATGTTTCTTACTTTAATTTATGATATGACTAACCATAAGAGTCCTTGAATACTAATGCTTATTATTTATGTTTGAAATGATCATGACTATACATGCTTAAGATTATTGTGTTTTGATAGTATTGAGAATATACTAATAAATGTATGATTATGTATGAGATCTCGAGGATATCACAATAATGATACTTGTAAGCATGCATAGTGATCGAGGATGGATATAAGTTCAAGGACAGGTAATCCAGGAAGCAAAGATCAAGAGAGAGCACATTCCAGTAGTTTCTGCAAGGATGCAGATATTCAGAGGGAGTCGACCACTTCTCACAATCCACATCAGAATGGAATTGCAGAAAGGTTGCAAAGATTCAGAGGGAGTCCACCCAACAACCAAACAAAGACAAGTATTTGAATTATCATTTCTTGCATAGTTGATTGTTTAAATAATACTGTTCAATGATGTATATACTGATGTTCCTAGAATTAGGCTGTGTATTTTGGCATATTAGAATAATTGCATTAATGAACATCATACTACTAATATGCATATAATGGGTAAGTGGCCTATGGCACTGTACAACATTCCATTGCTACTTATCTAGAATGAAACCTCTTTGCTGACATGTTGGGAGTTGTGCACACTCTTAACAATGTTCTGGTAGAGATTGGAAGGCATCTAGGAAGTCACAGGATATGGATAAATATTGTATTGAAGCATTGGCTAAATTAATTGCATGACTGTATGACATATTTCTTTATGAGTAAGAACCTGTTCTGAAAACTATGAGATGTTTCTAATCATGCAATTTAACTTGTTTTGTAGGAAAGATCGTATACCATCACCTACAAAAGAAGGACTACAACATTTTTTCCAGTAACAAAGTTATCTATTGAAGATATTGAAGATGTTGAAGTTCCCAGGATTCGGGAAGAATGCCATGATCGAGGAGTACCATTCAATCATGAAGAATGATATTTGGGATGTAGTCCCGAGACTTGAAGGGAAGTCTGTTGTGACTTCCAAATGGATCTATAAGATCAAGCATGTTGCAGGTGGTAGCATAGAGACTATTGCTCTTGTATCCAGATCCACTTCCATCAGATCAGTACTTGCTCTGGCTGCAGTGATGAAATGGAAGATACACCAGATGGATGTCAAGATAGATTTCTTGAATGGTGTAGTCGAAGAGGAAGTGTATGTGGAGTAGCCACTCGGGTTTGAGACACATGACTGAGAGTCACATGTGTGCAAACTGAAGAAATCCATGTATGGTTTGAAACAGGAAACCAGGTCCTGGTATGGCAGGATAGATGGCTTTTTATCCAGTTTGGGCTTTACCAAGAGTAAAGCGGATTCCAACCTTTACTATGAGGTTGAGGAAGGAAATCCAGTGATACTACTTTTGTATGTGGATGACCTGTTTGTTACAGGTGAGGATAGATTGATTACCGACACGCAGCGGAAGCTTGCTGCCGAGTTCGAGATGAAGAACTTGGAGATGATGCACTACTTTCTAGGCATGGAGGTGTGGCAGAGTGCAGATGGAATCTTCCTTGGACAAGGGAAGTATGCAGTAGAGATCCTAAAGAGGTTCGGGATGATGGATTGCAAGGCCATGGCCACACCTATGGCATCGAACTTGAAGCTTCTGTGTGATGCTTCATCTGAGCTGGTTGATGTCACTATGTATCGTCAGATGATTGGGTCCTTGATGTACTTGACGAACACAAGACTAGATATTTGCTTTGCAGTGAACACATTGAGCCAGTTCCTGAAGGATCCGAGGAGTGTTCACCTGGTTGCTGTAAAGCATATTCTGAGGTACCTGAAGGGTACAATTGATTATGGGCTCAAATATGATGCGAATCAAAAGTTTAACCTGCAGGGTTATGTTGATTCAGATTGGGCAGGCAGTGCTGTAGATAGGAAGAGCACTTTTGGGTCCTGCTTTAGTATGGGATCAGGTGTGATCTCTTGGTTTAGAAGGAAGCAGTCCTGCGTAGCATTGAGTACAGCTGAAGCAGAGTATGTTGCAGCTTGTTCAACTAGTTGTGAGGCAGTATGGCTTCGGAAGATACTATCTGATTTATTTGATCTCCGGCTGGAGACTACTGGTATCTTTTGTGACAACCAGAGTTGTGTGAAGCTGTCTGAGAATCCGGTGTTCCACGATAGGTCGAAACACATTGAGATCAAATATCACTATATCAAGGATATGGTGTAGAGAGGAGTAGTGAAGCTCCTGTATGTTGCGACAAATGAGCAGGTTGCAGATGTGCTGACGAAGCCACTAGCCAGAGTGAAGTTCGAGTACTTCAGAGAGAGGCTTGGTGTTCTTTAGATTGATGACACTTCGAGGAAGAAGTGATGGACACATATGCAGGATCCATTCCAAGCATGGTGAGAGGAGGATCCTTCCCATGGCTGTGGATGTAAGTGCTGGATGATGAGCATTAGGACGATGCTCCAGTTACTACTTTGTATATGCATCAGGTGGATGCTGGAGATGATCAGTTGGATCATTTATATGTATATGTATGTACGCATCATGTTGGATGCTAGATATGATCAGTTGGATCATTTATATATATGTATTTACGCATCATGTTGGATGCTGAATATGATCAGTTGGATCATGGGTATGTATCTGTAGATGTATCAGGTGGATACATTGTATGATCAGGTAGATCATGTATGTTGATATGTATCAGGTATGATCAGGTGGATCATGTATTTGTATATGTATCAGGTGGATACATTGTATGATCAGGTAGATCATGTATGATGATATGTATAAGGAAAATACTATGTATGCATCAGGTGGATGCATTGTATGATCAGGATGATCATGGATGACGAGCTTCAAGATGTTGCTCCAGATATGCATAAGGACGATGCAGTGATGAGTATCAGGACAATACTCTAGATGATATGCATTAGGATGATGCTATGATGATGATCAGGATGATCATATGTATTAGGTGGATACATTACATAATCAGTTGGATTATGTATGATGAGTTTCGAAGACATAGATGTACATGAGCTTTTCAGACATGTTTGTAGATGTGTTCTCCCATGGTCACGATGTAATTGCTGGGTTTTTCCAACATGGTGGAAGATGTGTTCTCCCATGGTCGTGATGTAATTGCCAGGGCCATTCGAGCATGGTTGTAGATGTGTTCTCCCATGACTGCAATATAAGTGCTGGGGCCATTCGAGCATGGTGATAGATGTGTTCTCCCATGGCTGCGATATCAGTGCTAGGGCCATTTGAGCATGGTTGTAGATGTGTTCTCCCATGGCTGAAATATAAGTGTTGTGCCATTCCGACATGGTGGTAGGTTGGTCCTCCCATGGTCGTTGATGTAAGTACTGTGAGCCTTTCACGGATGGTGGTAGGTTGGTCCTCCCATGCTGGTGAGTGTAAGTGCTGTGTGTGTGCATCTAGGTTGTGCTTTGTGATACTCTGTGGCCGTGGACAGGTTGTGTAGTAGCATGTAAAAGGTCCTGGGAGATCCGATAGGTTGAGTTGTGTGCTCATAATTAGTCCTGGGATGCTCTTTCGAGGTTTTGTGACGCACGTAATAAGTCCTGAGGATTCCATAGTATGGCCAGTGATGATGAAGACCTGCAGGTGGTGGGCCTACATCCAGTATGAAAAAGGACTGGCTTTGTAGAACTTCCTATGATGAGTAGATTTAGAGATTGATTGAGATAGAAGCAGCAGTGACGATGACGATGACTCGATGACGATTATCCAGTGACGATGATCCATAGAAGAAGACTTGTGCTAGAAGACCTGTGTCGAGAAATACCTTCCTAGTTAAGAGGGAGTGTTGATGTATATGTAAAATTCGGAATATATTTCATATATGTATATTGTACTCCTATTGAGATATTATTATTCCTCTATATGAAAGTGTCGTCATTTATATTGTAAGTGTCGTAACTTATACTTGATGGGTTATTAGACCACCTTGTTGGGGTCGGCCCTGTATAAGTCATGTGGGTCGAAGGGTTATTAGACCACCCTATTGGGCGTCAGCCATGTGGGTCAAAGGGTTATTAGACCACCCTATTGGATGTCAGCCCAATCAGCTTTGTGTTATGTGGTTAAGTTGAGGTTGACCTAGTAAAGGTTATTAGGCAAGTCAAGTCAAGTATAAATAGATTGCAGGAGGCACTCTATTTCATCATTCTATTCTCTCACACACTCTTTGGAGAGTGGCGCACTTGTGGAGTAGGAGAAGCTGCTGCTAGGATATGTCTATCTATTATGCTTGGGTTGTATCATTGCTCTATCTATCTCTGAGGAAGTTATTGGGGTTTTTCACCTTTATGGTTTTTCCCAAGTAAACTCTATGTCTCTTATGTGCTTGCATTATTGTGTCCATGATTGATATGCTGTACATGTTATTCTCTCAGTTAATATCCTAGATCAGATTGAAATTTCTGAAAAACTAACATTGAGGCTTTCAACAAGCCTCATTGTTGTCACTAGTATTGAAGACCATTTCTTGTTTATGCATAATCGACATGTTTTTAGTATCAATGCTAGTGTAGAATACAATTTTTGCACACAAGCAAGGACCTAAAGACTCTTGTCTCTTGAAATATGCTCTTCACCTCACACTTCATGTGAGCTTGGTGAATCAGAAAAGGGTGAGAAGTGTGAAATACCTCCATGCACACTCGTCTATTGGTTAGCATTTTTTACTTGCAAAGCACTATGAGCATCTCTTAGAGTTAGAAGTACATATTACTTGATATACTCTTCTAGTTAATTTTCTGATAATCAATTTGATTTCATCACATGTGTTTGCACCACTAGCACACACTAAGACACGTAAAGAATCTCCCAATCCTAATATGCTCTTCACTGCGCACTTCATGTGAGCTTGTTGAATCAGAAAGGTATGGATTGTGAAATACCTCTCTTACACTCCATAAGTGAAAATAAAACCCCTTAAAATCAACTTTGTAATTGTCCAAACCAACTAAAATCCTCCACAAAAGGTCACAAAACAATATTTTAGTTAGGTAGGATTGATTGGGATAGGCATCCATTAATTCCCACCAATCTAGTTTCATTAGCGATATTTTGAAACATAGAATTGTTGTCTTACAGAGTACTTACAAAATCTTGCTATAAGAAAGTGTTCAAAGAAAACTCAAATCAGAAGTGTTTCATGACCAAGGAGGTGAAAGCTGAGGTATAGTTTCCCTACTTTCCCCTATAAGCCACTCAATTTGTTGTAGGGAGATGACACTATACCGTGCAGGATGAACCACTGATCCACACTTGACGCAAGGTATCTTAGTGGCCAGAATTAGGACATCACCAAGGAGAAAAAGTGAGTGCAATTGACTCTTGAAGTTAGCTATTTCCTTTGGGAGGTGTTTCCAAGTCATCTTGATTGGAACATTGGCCCCATTTCCGGTAGAACTAGCTCTTTGTTACCTCCACTAGTCAATTAGTGCATGGATACCATTATCACCATCAATTGTGCTTTTGGGAGGCCCAGTTACATTTGAGAAGAACGTTGGGTCTTGTTAGGGAATTTACATTTATTTTCTTTTTAAAATACAAGTTCATTAATACGTAATTAAAAAGAACCTACATGTGGGAACTCATGCACTAAAACTGACTTTGCACATATCACTCACTTCTTGCACCATATTTGCATATGTTGTGGTTGGCATATTTTTGCAGTTGTTCAATTGTGTTTAATTCCACTATCACTCTCATTTGACACAGTGTATTGACCATTAAGGAACAAAAAAAAATCCTGAGATAGTCTCTACAGTTGCAAGGCCTATCCCCTCTCTCGAGGGGTGTTTTTACACCTTCTTCCCGTGGTTCACAAGGAAGGTACTCTAGTTGAGGCCATTCCTAGGACACATTAATAGGATCACCTGGTTGAGGCCAAGCCTTGCTAGGTGCATTTTCTCCTCTCAGATAAACTATTAATTACACCACTTCTTCCCCAATTGGAAGAGGTATTCCGTTGGATTCTCCCCTTGGATATCCCTCGGTTCCCTTTGACCAATCCTCTCTTGTAACAGGACAACCATTATTTACAACACCGCCTGGGTCTCCCCCTTGTGGAAACCACATCCCACACACAATGGAAGGACCAAATCCCCCTACCCTACCATTCATGGCTACTTTAATTCTCCCTGATTTGGCCAAACTAATCAATGATCCCACATGGCTGACTATCCCAGATAAGTTTCCCTCTGATATCCCCAAATTCAAAGGAAAGCAAGGGGATGATCCTTCCAACCAAGTCATGTCTTTCCACTTATGGTGTTCATCTAACAACATAATGGATGATCCCATGAGGCGTTTCCTCTTTCAACGTACTCTCACCGGCATGACAACCAAATGGTATGTAAACCTAGCGAGAGCAACCCATTCCACATTTGCGACATTGGTCACTTTGTTGCTCACTTAATTCCAACTTCCAATTCTACATGACCTTAGCCTCAAAATTCTCATATATTTTCAACAAAACACATCCACCCACATCGCAGACCACATCAATGAGTGGCGTAGGTGTCGCACATTGTGTAAAATCGAAATAAAACCATCATTTTTGTTGGATTGGTTTATCAAATCACTCCAACCCTCCATAGCCAAAGATGTCACCACCTCCATGCTTCAAAGTGAGGAGGAGGATATTCTGAAAGCCCAACATTTCGATCTCATATATGCACAATCAGACTATCTTTACACTATCCTTCCTGATGCCCCTCGGTATTGGTCATTGGATCCTACACCTTTGGGCTCGTCACATTCGACGAATGGGATCGTTGGGTCCATTTCCCATTTAGGAAAGGATCCTCTTACCACTTTGGCACCATTTAACATGGCTCCGCAATACCAATCAATGCCACCTATGACGATAGCCCTTACACTAGTACCAACCCCTCCAGTTGGTCAATTACAGTATGGACCGTATAGTCCTTCTTATCGAAACGTTATCCAAACAATGACAGTTCCTACACCACCAATGGCGCAAGCCATTCCTACATCCACCTCTTATGGAACGCAAATTGAATTTATCCCACCCTCGGGGTATAAACCATATTATCCTTTCCCATTCCCAACTGGTCAGCAACCTTCCCCCCACATGGGGGTAAACCTAGTTCAACCATCTTATGCTCAACAAGCTCAACAATTTGAGCAATTGAACACCACAAACCCCCAAAATCCGCAGACTCAGTGGAAGAAGAAAGGTAAGAACACAAAAAATCATCAGTCAAGGAAAGGGGGCAATCACCCTCCCCAGCAAAACCAGAATATGGGTGGCCATAATATGAGGACTAACAACCCCCCCAAACAAGGGAAGAACCCAAACCTAAGGACCAATTACTGCTACTACATTTGTGGCGATTATGGTCATTACAGACATCATTGTCATCTTATCCCCGATTTCCAATAGTTCGTAGAATCCAAAAAGTAGACGATGCCAAATCCCCCTCAAGTTGCAAACCCTCCCCAACCACAAACTACTGTGTTACAACAACCCTTTGCGAATCAAGGGGTAGTGATGCAGTAGCAAGACCCTCGCCCCCCTGGTGATGGCTCTTTTCAAAATATCTACACGTTGGATATAAATATTCAGACACAAGCCAAGGGTTATGATGGGCCTTCCACCTCCCAAGTGGAAGATGTTCCTATCCCCTCGGGGGGCCCTCTACAAATACCACGCCCAAATACCAAACAAATCCCATGGATTCCGAAAGTTCCACTTCGACGTACCCCTAATAACCCTCACATGAAATCCGCCCACACTATACAACATTGTGGATGACTTGGCCCAATCCCCTACAACCATGTCCACGTTAGAAGTGCTACAGTCATGACCAACCCAACGAAAGGCACTACTAAACACACTTGGTGTCGTCGATCCTTTAGACTCACACCTCATGACCTTTGATCTCGACAAAGGTGATCCGAGGCTACCATCGTTAGTCACATTTCAAGTCCCGGTCACCATGAAGAACGTCATGATCCATTGTTACATCATCGATGAAGGCGTGTCCACTTGTGTTATGTATGCAAAAGTATGGAAACATTTAGGTTCACCGGAGCTGGTCCCCTCGTCTATCACTTTTCGTGCATATGATGGGAGACCATCCTAACCAAGAGGATTGTACCAGAATGTCCCCATAAAAATGGGGGGAAAGATGGTTATGATTGGTATCGAATTAGTTGACGCAGAACTCGACTACAACATCCTCTTGTGGCCCAGTTATATGTACACCATGAAGGCGATCACCTCCTCAGTCTTTTGTATCATGATTTTTCCCTTAAATGGGAAGGTAGTTACCCCTGACTAGCTTAACTACTATGACCCCAACACCACAATCAATCTCGATAATGTCCTACCGACTATATTGGGAAATACTCAATCGTATGTTGACATATATACCGGTATGTAAAATAACTCTAATTTGTTAGGAGTATATTCGGGACCACCACCTAAGATCCCTACATCGACCAATGGCCTAATGTGTACAATCTTCACCATCTAAAATGGAGCCACCTCCACCTCAACACCATCATCAACACTGCCGCTAAGCCATGGCATTGAACAAATGTTGAGTCCATCAGTCCCATCGGTCTTCCAAATCCCATTCTTGTACCCTCCCATGGGGGTGCAAGGGATTCCAGTTATGGCTCAGTTAACTCTACTTGGGCTCACTTTGGTTATCTCAATATGGTACCTTACACCACCTTACCTAGAAATGGCCTCCAAACTAGTTTCCCACTATGATTTTGTCCCTATCTCAGATACCATGCCTACAAGGTTCATAACACTTTCTATTACACCAGCCCAACCTTTGACATCCGCAACTAAACCAGAACCGATCGTAACAAATATGAACAAAGGGGGCACCAAAAAACTGAAGTTGAAAGGTCCCCTATTACCTAATCCAACTTCCAATTCATCGGATATCGCCAAGACTAAAACAAGGGGCATCAACCAACAAGTGTTGAAATTTCTAGTTATGATCAATACTCCCACTCAAAGAGTTACACCACCATGTTCTCTTTGTAGGAAACAAGTCCATGCAACCAAACTATGTCCTACTTTTTTGTAGCTAAGGAATTTTCTTTACACTCCCATTAGCTGTAATATTCCAGCCAAGATTTGGCCAAAACATTATCTCCAAACTCAGATTTTATCAAAATTCTACTAGTCAATTTTTAGGCAATTTCTTAAACTGAGCAGGATGTAAGTGACGGGGACTGAAACAATCAGTTAGGATAGTAGGGGTGACTTTAATTTATGGAATTTATATGGATGAGTGTGCAACAACAACTAAATATGGTATGAGCAGAAGTCCCAGGCACAATGTACTAGAGCCATTCACTTTTCAGAAACATAGTAATTCTATTATCTACTTCGAGGCTTCTTGGGCTTCTAGCATATGCCAACAAGATTGGGTGAGGGATTCTCAGAGTTTATGGAATAGGTATAACAATAAATTAAACTTATAGGATGCACTGGAATAATTTCCTGGTGAACTTGGAAATGTTTGGAGTGATTTGGAGGCCAAATGTACATTGGGAATTGCTGAGCTAGTCAATTTCCAAGCTCTTCCAAATAAGGTTAAATACATCCAAATTCTTAGGAATAGGGCTGTTATTGCATGCATAATTATTTATTAAGCTAATACAACTGATAGGAGGAAAAAGTGATGTTCATAAAGGAAATAGCAGTCATAAGTGTAAAACTAGTCATGAAATTGCACACAATGAGCTAGTCTTCATCTTTAAATGTCAAACTGACTCCATAATTCACTAAACTCTGTTATGATATGAATAAATGCTCTGATATATATTATTTAGCATATATAATTCAAAATATAAATGTCAGAACACTTCTTTTACTTATTTGATTTCCTTCCAAACTTACAATGCCTCACGGGCTAGAAATTCATTACAAATGATGGAGAATGAAGATAAGAAGTAGGAATATTACTGTGGATCTATCATGAAGTTGTTATCAGACCACCTACAGGTCATATGATTGATATTTGATTCATGCTGAACTTCTGGTCATCACTGGGGCACATTTACTGAACCATCTCTCTCCTCCAAGGAAAACTCCTCCAAATTTAGCTGAGAATGGGAGTAGAAGTGAAAGAAGAGTATGTGGATCAGATATGAAGCTGTTCTCTGGTCACAAGAATCTTTGATATCTGCAAATGATGGCACATTAGTCTCCCTGAAAATACTGGGCGCATTCACTGAAAACTAGCTCCTCCTTCTAGTGATTCTCCTCCAAAACTAGCTACAAAAAAACTGAAACTATGACCTCTTTCTCTAATGCTTGAAGGTATTCAATTGTGATCTGATATGGATCTGAATTGCTGCAATATTACTCTTTGGATGTGAATACTGATTAACTAGAAACCACAGATCCTTGGGGCACATCACCCAAGAAAGAGTTGAGGCACATCACTCAACAAAGAGAGACTCAAAGCTCTCAAGACAAAATTCAAATGAACAAAAGTTGTTAATGGGAGTTGGAAGCATTATTTTATATAATTCATGTTGACTTGTTGAGCAAGTTAATTGGCTTGGTGACCTGTGAGAATGGGTCACCCCTGAGTGTATATACTTGCTTTCTTTTCTTCTTACACCTTTTCTCTCCTTTAGAAATTGTGCCCCCTTGTGTCTCAAGATGTTTCCTTCCTTGTAAAACTTTCCTGCTTTGTAAATTGAGTTCTCTTTTGGAAATTTATACCTCCCTTAGCTTTTTATGGTTGTTTCCCATTTCTTTCTTTTGGTAACATCTTACACCTTCTTACTTTTCATCCCTTGCTATTTTCTGACCTCCAGTTCTGATTTAGCAACATTATCCTCAAGGGTATTCCCTCTTGGCCCACTTGCACACATCATCCATTTGCCAAAATATTAATAAATGGAGATAATTAATAAAATAAATTAATTCCTCACTCCAAAATCCAAAATCATTAATTAATTAATTAAATTAGAGGCCTAGCTCAAAATTTCCCAATTAATTAAATAATTCACCTTAACATTTAGTTTGGAGATTAATATCTTCACGGGGTTCCCACCTTATCCATTTAATTCCCCAAATTCACCCTTAGGTATATTCCATAAGTCAATTTCCACATCCATCCATTAATTAATTAATTAATGCCTAGGTGACTTAGGCTAAAATCATCCCCCATGAACCATAGCAAAATTTGGGGATATGACAGTCCTCCCCTCCCAAGATTGCTTGTCCTCAAGCGATTTAGTCCAGGGACTAATACTGCAATTCCATCCAAGCATACTCATGAATTTTCTATCTCTCATCCTGTTGGTGACTACAATAGCCACCCATTCTTTGTACCACAACAGAAATCATCAGAATCATGGGTCCCATCAATTCAATGGAATTGAAACATATGCTCCCTTAGCATGCTCCAACTATTCCATATATCTGCAAAAATACCCAACTGAATCTGAGTGTGTCCATCATGCTATTGCTGCTCAACTCTGATCATAAGCTGCTCATGTCTTCCCCAAGAGTTTGGTCCATCATGCAGTTCCCCATGAAAGGAATTAGTCCACCATTCAAACAAATGTAGATCTTAAGAAAATAAAACTGGATTTCCCTCCTAGATCCCACTGCGTATGGTGCTTTCTCCTAAGCCCAAATGACATTAGGAACAAACTTTCAACCCAAGGAATGCCAGGATCCCATGGATTGTGCAACATTCTTCCAAAAATTATGGCATTCTGAAAGATGCCATGACCCCACTACCAAGTTGGAATCTCTATGCTTCCAATGCTCATGAAAATTTCTAATATGCACTTGTACACATAAGCCTTGTGTGAATGTGTACTGGAAGTATCTAATGGCTGCAAATTAGGCCCTTCCGGCTGCTTGAAAATCATAGAAAAATCAACAACATTAAAAACAATTTTCTTACAGAAAGACAAAAAGCTTTTACCTTCCATATTTTCCTTTTCAGTGATGCCTCTATCCATCCATCCAGTGGATTAATCGAAGATCTTACTTGCTGATTCACATGAGCTAAAATCAGCCATCTCTATTGAAATAGGATCTATCTCCCATAGGGACAGATCACGATCCTCCTGTTGTACATGTGGCATTAACCAGAAAAACTTCTTCACCCACTGTTCATTCCCCATTGTTATTGTTGAATCTAGGACATGTGGGAAAGAACTCTGATCCTTCTTTGTATGCCTGCAACCTTCAGTAATCAGAATTATGGCTTCAACTTGTTTATTTTTGGCTGGCCCAAATTAGGTGCTCTCATCCCACTCTTCCATGGGAGAGTGACTGTCTTCAAGGAACATCTCAAGTTCCCTTAGGAAATGATCAGGTGCTTGGTTTTCATCAAACTGTTCTGCACGCTCCTCAAGCACATGTAAAGATAAATGATCCTCATGATCCACCATCTCATGAGGTTACTCCCTATGATCATGAATGCTTTCAGCCCAATGAGGTTGACTGAATGGTGTGTAGGAGGGTAGGGAGGATCTTTGCAACTTTTCATGAAGTTGTAATATCTCTGTCTTGGATTCTTGGAGGGCACTTTGAGTGCTTCTCAAAGAAACTTGGGTGGCCATCAATTCATCATTGAGTTTGTTGATCTCTTCATCATTACTCAAGGATGCACCATGAAACAATTCTACAAGCTCCAACTAACTATCTCTATCAGAAATCAGGTTCAAGAATTTACATTTTATGCTTGTCATGGCTTTCTGAAATTCTTCCATGTCTCTCATGGAAGACTGCTCCCCCAAATTCTAATAGATGTTATTCATTAAGGAATGGGTGTCATTGAGGGTTTGAAGGAATTCTTGGATCTTGCTTTCATTCATCTTCAGTGTCCCTTCAAGGAAATGAGGTTCTGGAAGATGAGCCTTCTCTTCTTCTAGCTTCCTAGGTTCAATTTCAGCTGATTCTGTTGAAGTTATGAAAGTTGATCCATATTTTGGAGCTGCAATATTTTCATATTTTAGATCATAAATATCAGATCTTTGGCTGCAACTGGGGTGCCCATTCATCTCTGGTGCACCAGTAAAGCTTTCTCTCCAATTTTCTTCCCTCCCCAATTCATGATTTTCAACCCCTGGGGGTTCAACCAAGTCCATCTTCTCCTCTGAAGTAGTTACCCCATCATACTGACACATATACATATAAAAATTAGAAATTACAAAATTCCCATGTGTTATGTTCTCCTTGATCCCCAATGTGTTCATATTTAATGGTCCAGTTAAGGAAAAAAGTTCTTGTAGATGAACTTCTTCTTCTTATTCTTGCAATTCATCCTTCTCAAAGTCATGCAACCCAACACCTAAGGGATAAACTAAGACAATCTTCTCACTGGAAGTGGCTGCTATTTGGGGCTGCAACAAAGGCCTACAAAAATCAGAATGATATTCATGCCTCTGTGCACAATTATCTTTCTCATGAGATAGGTTTATGGAATCATGA
The DNA here is from genome assembly GCA_027924585.1 of Larix kaempferi. Lineage (NCBI taxonomy): Eukaryota > Viridiplantae > Streptophyta > Pinopsida > Pinales > Pinaceae > Larix > Larix kaempferi. The sequence continues at coordinate 2,564,857 of BSBM01000233.1, read as the reverse complement.
TTTTCCCCCAAATTTTTTGATCCACACCTCCCTGAGGTGTGCTTGATTTCCGCCTCATTATAGATTTCAAGTGGTGAGTGTGATTCTGATTTATGTCCTCCTTTTGGATCTGATCCAAAAGCTATCTCACCACCCTTATCCAAATCAACCTCCTTTGCAGTGATCTTGTAATCATCAACAAAGAAATATGGACGTCTGGAAGTGGAATCTCTTTCCAAATTGTCTATAACTTTCTCACTTTTTGCTTGGTCTTTGGGTGCCTCTTATTCTTTGTCATTCTCTTCTAAGTGGCTCATTGCTTCTTCAACTTCATGGCTTTCACAATCATGCTGACTTATTCCTTTTTCATGCTCTTCTGAAGTTTGATCCCCCACTGTGGATCCTTCTTCCATTCTGTCAACAATCTCATGATTGGTTTTTGGGTCTTGCTTCTCCCACAATGATGAAGCTTACTCCTTGGTTGTCTTTGGATAAATATTCTTGGAGGCTCTTCTGGAAGAGGATCCAAAAATTCTTGTGAAGTCACATGCATCCAAGAAATCTTTCATATATTTTATTATCTCTTCCATAGAAGGTTGACCTTTGACTGTGGAACAAGCAACTTTTTCCTGAATATGGCTATTAGAATAACCATAGTCTCTTCTTCCAATCATGATCTCATGGGAGATGCTTGTGGAAGGTACTTCTTGGGAATTCACTTCCTCATACTGTCTACAATATTCCTCACACTGCTCATCATAATCATCATACTCTTCATAAAAACAATCTTCTTCTTCATGCAACTCAAACTCTAAATCTTCCGTGACTGTAACTAATTCTACAACTGCAACTTGAAGATAGTTTTGCTACTTTCCCACTAAGAGTTACTTTCCACAGGTTGATCCAAGGAAAGTGCTCTTATACCACTGTAATATTTCATCCAAGATTTGGCCAAAATATTATCTCAAAACTCAGATTTTATCAAAATTTTACTAGTCAATTTTTAGGGAATTTCTTAAACTGAGTAGGATATAAGTGATGGGGACTGAAACAATGAGTGAGGATAGTAGGGGTGACTTTAAGTTCTGGAATTTATATGGATGAGTGTGAAGCATCAGCTAAATATGGTCTGAGCAAAATTCCTAGGCACAACGTACTAGAGCCATTCTCTTTTCAACAACAAAGTATTTATGTTACCTACTTCGAGGCTTCCCGGGATTCTAGCATATGCCAACAAGATTGGGTGAGGGATTCTCAGAGTTTATGGAAGAGGTATAACAGTCAATTAAACTTATAGGATTCACTAGAATAATGTCCTAGTGAACTTGGAAAGGTTTGGAGTGATTTGGAGGCCAAATGCACACCGGGAATCGTTGAGCTAGTCAATTTCCAGGCTCTTCCAAATAAGGTTAAATACATCCAAATTCTTAGGAACAGGGATGGGATGGCATGTATACTGAGTTATTAAGCTAATAAAATTGACAGGAAGCAAAACTGATGTTCATAAAGAAAATAGTAGCCATAAGTGTAAAACTAGTTATGAGAATGCACACAATGAGCTAGTCTTCATCTTTAAATGTCAAACTGCCTCCATAATTCACTAAAATATGTTATGATATGAATAAATGCTCTGATATATATTATTTGGTAGATATAATTCGAAATATAAATGTAATACCCCCATTTTTACATTTATAATATTTTGGGCTATCATGTAAATATTGTATGCATATTATGTATGGTTCCTAGCGTGGAGCTCAAGGCCAAGGCCCCGCTAGTGAACACTTGACCTTGAAGAGGAAAGTATTGGATATTATGTTTCCCATGTGCTAGAGAACCATGGGAATTGTAAATATGCATTTTAATATAAAAATGCCCACAACTAGCTATGCAATGCAACAAGAGATGGGGGCATGATGTTACAAGGAATTGGGAGGGAAATATTCAAACCCTTGAGCCCATGAAGTCAAGCCAAGTGTCAATGAGAGAACCCATCAACCATCAATTACCCATTTTGGCTTATACACCCAATCATTCATTTCTCCCAAGAGTTGGGTGAAGTAGTTAATGCCTTGGGGATTGGGGAGGTATGGTTGTCCAAATTCGAGTATGGGCAAGCCTCCCTCATGGAAAATCATGTTTTTTCTTCTTGGGCAAGAAAACAACCATTATTTGCTCCCTAAGCCATTACCCATGAGGAGTTTTGCCTCTCTTACATTTTTGGAACTGCCTGGGTGTTTTCCAGCCACGTTTTTCTGGTTTCTCTGGGTCTTCTAGTTGGGAAGAGGGCGTTTTTGTGTTGCAGACCTGTTGGAAGCTTGCTGGGCATTTCTCTCATGAAGTAGGCTGTAAATTCACTGGTTTTCATGCTGAGAGTCTCGTTTTTGTGATGGCTGGACTGTGGGGAAGGAAGAGAATCCATCGGGAATCTCAATAGATAAGTTTTGATAGCTTGCTATTTCCATTATTGTTGTACAAACGTTTTTGAATTTCTAGATTTGGTTTTCATTTATGGAGAAATCATTTTTTTTGTGAATCCAGCTGTTAACTCCTACTTCAGAAATCGTTTTTGAATGTTCTATCAATTGTGTGACTGTGTATGTGCCAATTTTGGGTGCCAACCTATCACGATTTTGCCCAAAAATCGTGTTGGTTCCTTGCTGCCAGTTAATGACTGTGTGAAGGTCGTTTTGGCCCTAGAATGCCCAAGCCCTTACCATCTCACGTAGTCTGAGCTAGCTAGGCTTTTCCCATCACGTTTTCCATCTATCTCCTGCATCTTCCATGCCTGGGAACTCATTTTTGTATTGCACAATGGCTGGGAGGAAGGGAGACATGAATTTGGGGTTTATGGAGGCCGTTTTTGTCCCTTGAGTGCCCACAAACATTTTTGGAAACAGTTTTGCTTTCCCAAGGTGTTTTTCCCCAATTGCCATTTCATTTTTGGTTGCCAAATGTTTTTTTTTCTTCTTCATGCCCATAAGTTGTGATTTTTCTGTTATGTGTATCCATGCCCAATTTATGAGTCTTCTGTGTGTGGGAGATTGTTGGGGTTGAAATGGGTCTCCATTGTTTTGGCTTGAGCTTGAGTGGAAGCATCCATAAATGAAGAGGGTCCATATTTAGCCTGATAAACCCAGCTGGGGACTGGATTGGCTTAAATGCAAATGATTATTGGGTTGAGTATGAGCTTGAAATCCCCCTTTTCCTTGTAGATATCATGCCCAGCTCGGGGGTGGTCTCTGAGTGCTGAAATAATACAGACTGGGCAAAGACCTACGGTTGGGAGGAATGTTGCAGCGACATAGCTAGTTGTGTGGGACAATTGCACAACAAAGATAAGTGTTTTCCATCTATGTGTTTTGCCTCTACAGTGTTAAATTAAATGACTATTATTGATATATTGAATGCATATGAAATTTTGTGTGTGGATGATTTTATCTCCGCTGTGCATGATTGTTGAATTTACATCTGCACACATGGGTTTTTAATTGTATGAATCAAATGAATGGGATTAGTTTATGTAGAAATCCCCATAGATTGGCATCATGTCCCCTCCCCTTGCCTTGGATGGATGAGTGGGTACATTACAATAAATTTCAGAAAACTTCTTTTACCTATTTGATTGCCTTCCAAACTTACAATCCCTCACAGGCTAGAAATTCATTACAAATGGTGGAGAATGAAGATAAGAAGTAGGAAGATTGCTGTGGCTCTATTTTGAAGTTTTTATCAGACCACCTACAGGTCAAATGTCTTATATTTGATGCATACTGAACTTCTGGTCATCACTGGGGTGCATTTACTGAACCATCTCCCTCCTCCAGGGAAAACTCCTCCAAATTTAGATGAGAATGGGAGTAGAACTGAAAGAAGAGTATGTGGATCATATATGAAGATTTTATCTGGTCATAAGAATCTCTGATCTCTTCAAATGATGGCACATTAGTCTCCCTAAAGATCCTGGGCGCATTCACTGAAAACTAGCTCCTCCTTCTAGTGATTCTCCTCCAAAACTAGCTGCAAAAACACTGAAACTATGGCCTCCTTCTCTGAATGATTGAAGGTCTTCGACTGTGATCTGATATGGATCTGAATTGCTGCAATGTTACTCTCTGGATATGAATACTGATTAGCTGGAAACCATGGATTCTTGGGGCACATCACCCAAGAAAGAGTTGAGGCACATCACTCAACAAAGAGAGACTCAGAGCTCTCAAGACAAAATTCAAATGAACAAAATTTGTTAATGGGAGTTGGAAGCATTCTTTTATAGAATTCATGTTGACTTCTTGAGCAAGTTAATTGGCTTGGTGACCTGTGAGAATGGGTCACCTTTGAGTGGATATACTTGCTTGCTTTTCTTCTTACACATTTTCTCTCCTTTAGAAATTGTGCCCCCTTGTGTCTCAAGATGTTTCCTTCCTTGTAAAAATTTCCTGCTTTGTAAATTGAGTTCTCTTTTGGAAATTTAGACCTCCCTTAGCTTTTTATGGTTGTTTCCCATTTCTTTCTTTTGGTAACATCTTACACCTTCCCTCTTTTCATCCCTTGCTATTTTCTGACCTCCAGTTCCGATTTAGCAAATTATCCTCGAGGGTATTCCCTCTTGGCCCACTTGCACACATCATCCACTTGCCAAAATATTAATAAATGGAGATAATTAATAAAATAAATTAATTCCTCATTCCAAAATCCAAAATCATTAATTACTTAATTAAATTAGAGGCCTAGCTCAAAATTTCCCAATTAATTAAATAATTCACCTTAGCACCAAGTTTGGAGATTAATATCTTCACGGGGGCCCCACCTTATCCATTTAATTCCCCAAATTCACCCTTAGGTATATTCCATAAGTCAATTTCCACATCCATCCATTAATTAATTAATTAATTAATTAATTCCTAGGTGACTTAGGCTAAAATCATCCCCCATGGACCATAGCAAAATTTTGGGATATGACATTAGCATAACACATGCTCCATCGACTGTAAAAGGGGGCACATCTCCCTTATCCACATCTAATTCCAAGACATTGCGTACGAATCACATATGTTCCATATGTTCTCAGTATGGGCACTATACACACCATTTCCCTGACCTCCCTCAATATCAGGAGGCGTTGGAGACCATTCGCCTCACCCAACCCTTAGAGGATACTTCACCACCCTCATCACTAGAAGAGGTACCTAACAACATAGTTACTATGGTGATCCCAACTAATCCATCCCCACGGTGTACTGATTCCATACCCGACCAATAGTCATCGTGACACCCACAAAGCTTAGTTATTGTCCTAAACCATACCAATGCCACTCGACTGTGTTTCTCATGCAACTTAATGTCTCACCATTCATTCCAATGCCCTCTTGTTGCCACATTTCACACTTTTCATGCAACCCAAAGTTGGTTAACCGATAATCTCATCCCTTATGGGACCACCCTCCCTATGGTAATCGAGGAGGATACCGAATCGATAGAGTACAATGTTGAAAACAACACCTCGCATCTATTAGGAACCCTAAGAGATATTGATCCCCCATCACCATGAAGTGTTAGACCCCATAATATTTCCTCGAGAAGAGATCCTAGAGCCCACCCCAAGCACTTCTACATATCTCGACATCCTGCATCTCGATTCGGTCCCTCTTCCAACCAAGAATGAAGACCCCTTTTCCTCAGACAAAGACATGCTCGAAGAATACGTCTTCACCATAGATAAATAAATAATCGAGGCCATGAACATCATTGAACCTCCATGGGACACTTTCCATCATATGTCCTCAATGGCTAGTAGGTAGGAACCACACACACTACCCATTGAAAATCAATATAAGATTGAGTCAAAATATTTTCTACCTCCTAGTCACATCGATTGGTTCAAAAATCCTATTCCTGCCCAATATGTGTTTGAAGATGGAAATATTTCCAATATCTCCCCCACCATCTAGGTTGATATGTCCACCACACCAGGAGTACATCTCCATTGGGGCTTCCTTCTGACCATAGGAAATTACTGACTTTATCGGTCTGTTCAAAGAGTTCCCCGACATATTTTCATGGTCATATGAAGAAATGCCAGGTTTTGACCTGGAAATTGTCGAACATCATATTGACACTTGGCCTGACACCATCCCCGTTCGACAAAAAAAATGCCTAGTCCACCCTTCTACGGCCCCCACAATCAAAGCCGAGATCGAGAAACTCTTACAATCCACATTTATTTTTCCCATTTCTCACACATCATGGGTGTCTAACCCCAACCCAGTTAACAAAAAGCAGGGAACCATTCATGTCTACACCAATTTCCAGGACCTCAATTTAGCCTGCCCTAAGGATAATTTTCCAACACCATTCATCAGTTAAATTGTTGATTCATGTGCTGGTAGTGAAATGTTATCCTTTATGGATGGGTTTTCCGGATATAACCAGATACACATCTGCCCAAAATATTAGTACAAAACTACATTTACCACACCATGGGGCAGATTCACATATAGAGTTATTCCCTTCGGTATCAAGAACACCGGGGCCACTTTCTAGCATTCCATGTCCTACGTATTTAATGATTTGGCTCACATCATCCTCGCCTTTATATATGTCCTTACCGCTAAATCCTAGATGACCTTACCACCAAGTCCAAAGAATGATGCATCCACCTTCAAGACCTTTGCACCATCTTCACACGATGTCGCAAATACAATATACTCTTGAACCCCCTTAAGTGTGTATTTTGTGTCACCACTGGTTGCCTCTTGGGATTTATTGTATCCAAAGAGAGTATCACCATCGACCCTTCGAAGGTCCAAGCCATCTTGGAGTTACCAGCCCCACAAAAATGACGCCAATTGTAGAGTGTCCAAGGAAAAGCCAACTCCCTTTGTCGTTGTGTCCTCGACTATGCCACCCAGGCCCATGTATTTTTACGACTCCTAAGAAAGGATCTCCCATTTTAGTGGGATGACTATGCCCAAACTTCCTTCGATGCCCTTAAACAAGCATCATCGTTAGCTCCCCTCATCTCTCCTCCAGACTTTGAAAAATATTCCATCTTGTATATATCCACGTCAGCTTCCATCGTGTCTAGTGTGCTAGTCCAATCCACTGAGGACCATGAAGAGCATATCATCTATTATGTCAGCAAAACCCTCGTCAAACCAGCGCTCAACTATACTCATGATGAGAAGCTCACATTCGCAATCATCTTTTCCGTCCAGAAGCTCCGCCACTTCATTCTGTTCCGTAAAACAACCGTGGTTGTTGACTCCAACCCTATGCAATACATACTTAGCCATAGACTTATCAATAGTAAATTTGCACATTGGATTGTCATCTTTCAAGAGTTCGACGTCGAATTTGTTGTTCCCAAAAGAAACAAAGCCACGGATTTTCCCAAGCTCATTAAAGACCTTCTTACTACCACCTCAGGCGAGTCCGTTCAGGACCAATTAACCCATGAGCACCTATTTCTCATAACGAGCGATGATCCATGGTAGGACAATATCCTTACTTATCTCCACACTCAGAATTTCTCTCCACATTTATGCCAGGATAATCGCCGCAATATCCATCACCAGGCACCGAGATACCTCCTCATCAGAGATGTCCTATATCATCATGGCATCGACACTATCCTGCGACAATGTATAATACATGAAGAGGCCAAACAAGTTCTCAAAAACTGCCATAGCGGTGTATGTTGTGACCACCTCTCAGGAGTAGCTACCGCCCACAAAATATTATGAGATGGGTATTTCTACGCCATCAAACAGTGTGCGAATTGTCAGGTATTTTCCTACAAAACATGGTCATCCCGACGCCGCTCCATCCAGTCATCACCGCTGGCCCATTCTGCAAATGGGAAATTGGTTTTATGGAATGCCTCCCAGCTTTGGCCCATGGCCAACATCATATCGTTGTCTCCATGGACTACTTCACTAAATGGGCCGAAGCAATGCCCACATTAGATTGTAAAGGGGTGACCGGTACCTAGTTCTTCTTTAACCACAACATCTCTCGATTTGGTGTTCCCAAATAGCTTGTCTCCGACAATGGAAGTCACTTCTGCAATGAAACATTTGAAGAACTATCACGACTGTTAGGATTTAAACACAAATTTTCAACAACTTTCTACCCCCAAGCAAATGGCCCGGTTGAAGCTGTCAACAAAATTCTTAAAACTATGCTCCAAGGCATGGTGGATAAAATAAAACTAACTGGAACCACATGCTCTTTCCTTCCCTTTGGACTTACAGCACTTCGCTCAATACTGCCACATGTTTTACTCCATTCCACCTTGTCCATGGTGTCGAAGCCATTCTTCCAATTGAGTGCCAAATCCCTACCCTCCAATCTGCCGTCGAGTTGCTACCTGATACCCTTGCACTCGAGAAACACTTGTTTACCTTGGAATGCCTCGATGAAGAACAATGTGACTCTCTTCAACAAAATGAATCCATGAAAGTTCGCTCCAAGGAACACTATGATCGACAAGTACGACCACGCACCTTCAACGAAGGAGACTTTGTTCTCTTATTTAACACCAAGAAAGACAGTAAACCGAGGCCTGATTGGGAGAGCTGCAGTAGTTGTAGTTGTGCCTTGGGGCCCCTTTCAATCACCACAAGGGATCACCTCGAAATTGGTAGGGAGAGTCATTAATGCTTCCCAACCAAGTGGTTTCCCCAATGCTCGATGTCAACACATCATCGCATCAGGGGGAAACATACTTTTGAAGGTAGCAGCGTCCACATTTACAAATCATGGTCGCATTCCATCTGGCAGACTAAATATCTCAGGCAGCTTCACACACCATACCAGTCCCCCACCCCTGTGGGATTATCATGATCATCAATAGTGCTGCTTCTTCATCATCCAGCAACAGTTCTGGGGTCATTTACTCTCACATGGATCGAAGCCGCCTTCATCCATGCCCCACACAGTATAGTAAATTCGACACCTTGTTCCTCTATCATTGTAATCACTTTGACAACATTTCATGAGCATGGGTATGCCCACCTCGTTTGTATAAAAAACCCATTCTTTATTACAGCTCCTACGGTTGTCACCAACAATCTTCCCCCCATGGTAGAACCTTATTTTTCCACATATGTTTCGTCCTACAGAACAGGAGTGAAACAACAAAAAATATCATGCATTATCGGATCTACAGTACCCTTCGAACCTCATACATCAAGGGGCATATGTTAACGCCTAAATTTCTCACACATGTGATATTTTGATGATTCTTCTAGTAAGGTGTCATCAACATAAAGAATGAAATTCACCAAAAGCATCCTCAACAAATACAAATGATAGCATGAGTCCAAAAGTGCCCAAAAATAGTCAAAAGAAGGGGTAGCATGGGTAAACCACTATTAAACGGCGCTATAGTGTAGGTTACCTCAAGAATGCCCATGCTACACTCGTGCGACTATTCTTTCAATAGTCATGCTACTATTAAAATGGTAGGACCACCCACTTACCATGGTGCATTCAAGGCTCAATCATATCCAAGGATCCAAATTCGGCTCCTCACACACTTGGTGGCATTAAGTAGCCCCCTGGTGTACCTTGGAACTAGTTCATGGAGAAGATGAGTTCACATTTGGATCTAGTTGTTTGTTGGCCACCTCTTGGCCTATAAAAGGAAGCCATTGGCATGCTTTTTGTAGAGAGAAATCAAGAGGAAGGTTATGCTTTGGGATTTGAGTTGGAGCTTCCTCATAACCCACCACTTCCTATCATTGTGAGCATTCCCAAGTTCCCTTGTCACCTTCCTTCAAGGGGTAAGTGTTTCTCTCCATGGTTCCACCATTGACTTAGCATTTAGTTTGGACAAAAAGACCTCCCTAAGGGATATTGTTGTCTTCCCTTGAATCCCACGCCTCCTAGGTGTTGTACAAATTGACCATTGGGAAATAAAAAAGTGGTTTGGCATATCTTGGATTGTTATTGGAGTTTGAATTCTCCCCCCATCTCTTTATTTTGAATTTTCCCATATTTATTTGTTTTATGTGAATTACAATAATGATCTATTGCAAGATCACTTGGAGTATACCAACCAACCACCCACAAGGGCTCCAAGGACTGAGGCCTCGCTGTAGCCTACAAGGCCTAGCTCCTTACCAAGTGGAAGAGTGAAATTGTGCATTTTTTTCCACAACAATGACTACTGTATATCCATGCAAATAGGATTATTCAGATATATAGGTTCACAATATCAATTGCACTCTAGGCCATGGCATCAGAATATGAGGATTTGCTGGGGGGATCAGGATCTATCCGAGACATCTTCTTTTCCAATGTACATGTCTCCAATGTAGAAATCCCAATAGAAATGACGAGCAATTATGAGGAGGATTCCAATGCAACACCAATGTTCATCAACACATAGGAAAGGAAAAGAGAGTTGCACTTCACAATGGTCTCCATGCTCCTCCAATGGGCTCATGCTCCACCAGAGAGAGCAGTCATGGAGAGAACATATTGCTCTAGATCTAACCATGCCTTACATACATACCAAACTTCCAAAATTCAATTCGATACTAGTCATAGCAATAGTGTGAAGATCCCACACACTACAATGTGAAGAGCCCAGGAAGAAAGGTCGGAGTTATGTGAAATTGCAAAATATAATAAATGAGGATGCAATAGTCACGTGATTAGGACTGCAAACAGACTCCAAATTGATGTATTCTTCAATGCAAAGTTTCACTTAGAGAGAGAGTCCACCATTGCAATATATAGAGCTTCACTTGGATAGATATCAACGCAACTAGGGCTTATGATACATTCTCCACTACTCATCAAAGTCAGGGTTTTATTTGATTGTAAGGTGGTGCCGGCAAGTAGGGATGCAAGTGGGAAGAAAAGAACACCACCTAGAAACTCGAGGATACACTCAATGAGGTAGCATCTAAATTTACAGGTTTGCAAAGAATAATTAGTATGGAAAAGTAGGGAATATGGAAAGCTAGAATGCCATAAGAAACAGTAAGCAGAGAAGAAACACATGGACCAGAATAATCATTCCAAGAAAAGAAAAAATGACCAGAGAGGAAACACTCTCATGTAGGAATAAATGCTAGCACAGAATGAGGCATAATAGGGCTATAGAGAGTGGAAGGTATAGCATAATCTATGCTTAATGGAACATGCCACATGCTCATAATAGCTCGGATACCACTGTTAAGTTTCCTCAAATGGGAAGATAAATGATTGACTAAGAACAATCCAAATAGACAATAAGAATAACAAAAAATGCAAAGATAGATAGGCACGAAGCACATTATTCTCATTAATTGGATGTAAATATATATAATGAGAATGTCCCTTGGGTTCATCTCCCAAGTGGACTCTTGGACTATCAAGTGACTCTTTGTATTCACAAATAAATTTTGACCTTATCCTTATATGAATAGGGGGTTAATCCTAACACCAAGGATTATGTTCCCAACAATTCCCCCCTTAATCTGAATGGTGTATATGAGTCCAAGAAAAAGAGAACTGGATAAATGGAAGTGGACAGCTACCACTTTCTAGACATTTCCATCTTGACAATCATTTTCCAAGGAAGTTAGCTAGAATCTTGCACTATCTTCTGCTAATAGAAGGTTTTATCTAAAGAGGTGGTTTTGGCTAACCACCAACCAAAGGGGCTAGCAAAAGCTGAAATCTTCTACTGTGTGGGTGGTTTAAGGCTGGACACAAACTCTCAAACTTGGCATGAAGGATCAGAGGTTCAACTTGGCATGAAGGATCAGAGGTTCTCTCAAGTGGTGGTTTGAGGAGCGCCATCAAATGTCTAGTAGAAGCTAAAGTCTTCTACTAAATGTGTGGTTTTAGGCTGAACACAAACTCTGGACCTCAGTCAAACATGGCGGTTTAGGATCGCTTGTTCTCACTCTCTTGTTTTTGACGTTCTAAAGTTCGAGAGTTTGTGGTAAGCCTTTAGCCACCCACATAGTAGAATATTTCAGCTTATGCTAGCCCCTTTGGTTGGTGTTCAGCCAAAACCACCTCTTCATAGAGCACCTCAAAAGAAGTCAGTGCAAGCTTCTAGCTAACGTACTTGGAAAATGATTGTTAAGATGGAAATGTTTAGTAAGTGGTAGCTTTCCACTTCTAGTTATTCAACTCTCTTTTTCTTGGACTCATATACACCCTTCAGATTAAGGGTGGAATTGTTGGGAACATAATCCTTAGTGTTAGGATTATCCCCCTATTCACATAAGGAGAAGAATTTTTTTTATTTGTGAATATGAAGAGTCACTCGAGAGTCCAATAGTCCACTTAGAATAGGAATCCAAGGGACATTCTCATTATATATATTTACATCCAATTAATGAGAATAATATGCTTCACGCCTATCTATCTTTTCATTTGTGGTTATTCTTCTTGTCTATTTGTCTTGTGCTCAACCAATCATTTATTTGCTCATTTGGGGAAACTTAACACTAAGGATCGAATTCCTTCATCAAGAGACAACTTCATACCCAAGAACAAAGCAAATCATTATGCTTGGTTATTGGTTCCAATCCCTAAACCACAAGCAAAGGTATTTACTATATTTCCTCCAGGGTGAAAAAGGGCCCCTCCCGCACCTACCAACCGAGATCTAAGATAGTTGATATTATCCAGGTATAATATTGTTGTTTCCAATATATATTGCTTCCATGGTTAGACTTGTAAATTGCAGTACAACCATTGTTAATTTCTTTTGAAATATTTGGCACATTTTTTGATATACTAAACTCACACAGTTAATTTTTTTATTATTATTATGTTTATGCAGAAAAGGGAAATAAATGTGATTTTTGTATGGGGTGGTAATGAAACCCACGCAAGGGAAATTGCTATTCACAATGAGGTTTATTTGAGCTCCTTATACTCGGCCCAGATGAACAAAAATGGAAATGTGTGTGTGTTCGTTCTATGTACAATTGGAGAGGCAAAATAGGAGTTAATCAATTGAAATTTTAAAACAAGAGAATAATTATTATAGTAAATTGAGGATTCATATGCAACATTAATTCAATTTTTTGTGATAGTTTATAATATATTTACCGGTTTCAAATATTTGAATGATAAACACAATGGTGGAAAAACTCTACAAGTATGCCATTGCCCACCTCCATAAAAAGTTTGGATAACATGCTCATGACCCTAGATTTATGACAAGATAAAGATCCATATTTTAAACCAATTTCATATTAGAAATGTAAACTTTAAATGCATGCTTTATTCTAATTTGATAGAGAAAACCAAAAGGTCATTCTGACATTGTAGAAGTGCCACTCTTTTGGATTACTTCTCCTTGATTTAAAATAACACGATTTACTGCTATCACTTTTATTTTTCTAGGAAAACATCGTAATCTTCTATTTCAGTATTCTAGTCTCAAAATATGTAATAAAATCTAGCTCATTATACAAAAACAAAAACAAAAATTTATTAGTTTGTTTTCTTGAATGGTTTTTACAAAATTTTATAATCAATGCAAAGTGACCTTTATAAAGATAAAAGTTACACTTCCATCTAAGATATATAAGGGTTTGAATTCTTTTCCATCCTCATGATTCACATTAAGATCAGGAAAACTTTAGTTCAATTTATTTAATTTTTCTTTAAATTAAACTTAATAACAAAACGTAGTCCGAAAAACAATACCTTGACCCAAATAAGGATGTCAATAAAATGAAGACATTGATAGGTAAATTATCATCAAAGAGACGCAAAAAACCATCCCATTCCATGAGATTTTAGGACAACCTAGAAACTACATGGACAAATGATGATGATGAACTATATCGTTACAATATAAGGACATAGTTGTGCCTTATTTGATTGCAAGTCCACCCATTGCTCCTCATTTGCCATGGCCACTATGCTTTGGACAATAGATTATTCCCTCGAAGCAGACCTTCTCACTCCATTAAAATTCAAATGAGTTGCTTGCTTTTATGAAAATGTTTGAAATTTGGTTTATTAACCATCCCTCTATATTTTAAACAAATTAAAATTGTGAACTGATTTTCAACTTTTATAGTTGAAAGATTATGACCCAAAAGTACAACAATGCTTTCCATTGTTTTACTACACTTAGCCATTGTGAGTGACCATGAAGTCAACGTAACTCACCATTTAATTGAACTTTTTAACTTTATTTTTACGATAAAAGTATATATAATTGTTACGTGGAAGTGAGGTAGTTTGATGAGTTAATATTTCAAAGGCTTAAGTGTTTTTAGCTTAGGTAGGAGGTTTTTGAGGTTAATTTTCCTCATTAACTGTTTTTGGGCTCACTTGATCGTTAAGCATCATAATCCATGTTGACAAATTTGGGCTCACTTGATCGTTAAGCATCATAATCCATGTTGACAAATTTAATGGGTATCATCTATGAAATGTAGCATAAACTATTGAAATTTTAGTTTCACTTTGAAATTAAAAAAAATATAAAGTTTTGTAATATTTTTTTTTTATATTTCAATCATTTGAGAGTAATAAAACTCTTGCATTTCTATCATCTAGTAAAGTGTAAATTTATATACATATGGATAATTTAGCATAACAAAATTTAAATTTGAAATCAAGGAAATGCAAGAAATTTCTGTCATAAATTTCTTCATTTTGTCATTTGAGAGAAAAGAATGGAACAAATTTATGTGATAAACCCCTAAAGTGTCATCAATTTAAATGCCCACAAAAATTCAATTGAAATATTTTCAATTCTGGTTTTAAATTAAAATGAAATAAATGCAAGAAATTTCTTGCATTTATGTAGTTTGAAATTAAATGTTATCAATTTCTATGCATGTGAAAATTTTACCTGAATTTTTTTTAATTCTAGTTTCTCGAAAGCAAAAGGTCTTTGTACATCACTCTAATACAAATATTGCAAAGAAACACGATTTCAACGAGCCGCTACGAACATTTCACAACTCTCAATAGTTCTTTTAATTTGTAGGTATTTTGTATTAGATTGAAAATACATTATGCTTCATTGGTTGAAACTAGCAATAAGTTTATAAATTGTATCCATCATGAAATTGACTCATTGAAATTGCATATGATATAAGAAGATTGAATCATTCATTTTTTATGAATTTATGAGCAAACAAGACCCCTAGTGTTACAAATTAACAACATTTGGATCATGAGAGTGATAAAATAGTAGTAGTAGGATATACTGCTACAATCTATTATATATATATATATATTCATAATTTTGTTTTGTATTTATTTATTTTTTTGAATAATTTGTTCATTTTATTCCCTTTTATTTCTAAATCTAAAATGTAGGGACTAAACTGCAAGCAACTCTTGTTTTTTATAATACATTTAAAGTTATATAATTTAGGTGAGGGTGATTCATTAGAATTTCCTTTAAAATATGGTTATATAGTTTTTTTCTAAATTTTTGAATAGGAAAATCAATGATTAAGTTGAGATCAAATTCTTGGTTATGGATGTAATAAAGGTTTTAAGAATATCATATTTGAAGGTGATTTTAAAATTATTATAGTCTTAAATCTACTTGATTTTAATTGATTGTAATTGAAAAAAAAACTTAATAAAAAAAATCTAGTTTTAACATGTCTTTGATTGTTCGACCATGGATTCGACTATAGAGGGGTTGCCTCCCCCTCTTGATGAAGTTGCATCCTTCCAAGCCTTGGTGGCGTCTTTGGGGAAATTTGTTAAAAAATCACAATATTCAAGATTTGTGAAAAAAATTAAGCATTTCCTTGAAGTTAAACTTCCAATCTTCACCTCTAAACATATGGCATTGGGATTGGTAGAGAGATTGATTGGGTAGTTCACATGCATTTCTCCTTCACAAAGAACTATGCATACGTGGGTTTAGAAAAACTACCATGTATTAATCAAAGGAAATATTACATATTATGTTTGTGGTAGAGGATTCTATGTCTTCTTATTTGAAAACAAGGAGGATCATGATCTTACTATTAAAAAATGGCCCTTACTTCATTGGCATTAGGGGTATGTATTTGAACCATATTTGAATTGATGGACTCTAGATTTTGACCTTGAGATGGATGTACCATCTACGATCCTTGTATGGGTAAGAATTCCTCATTTACCCGTGCATTGCATGAATGAGGATTCCCTCATAACTATTGTAAACTCTCTTAGTAAATATATAAATAAATCAGGCGAGGGGGATCATGAAGGAGCCCGCAAGCATAATGAACAGTGAAAGAAAATCTTGGAGAATCTCGATAATGCCTAGGAATGTTCTCTAGTTCATATCATCAACATATCCATGGACAAGAAGCTGAAAGGGAGTGCATGATGGATAAATCAAGTACAAGAAGAAAAGAGTGCAAGAGAAGAGGAGCTGGAAAATATTGTCCAAGTCCTGCAAATACAAGTGCAGGCTCTATAAGCTCAATCCCTCAATACACTAGATATCCTTATTGATCAGAATCAGAGGAAACAACATTTGGAAGATGAGTTCTACGCTCTTTGTTCAGATATAGAGGAACTACGCAGCAGACCATCTCTGGAGGTTTCAATGGAGGAGTCCCCCCTTAGACCAAAATGCAAAATTTCTGATCTCAACCATCCACCTCCTATTGAATATGAAGAGTATCCACTAGAAGCTGCAGAGGAATTGGTTAAGAATGACACAAATGAGCTAGTAGAGGAGTCAAAAACAAGGAAGTCCATCCCACTTAGTTTTATATGATGAATTGTTTTTGTAGTCAGATCCTTGGAATTTTCTATTGGCTGTACTTGGTAAATAATTGGAAATTTTTGTATAAATGTAAGCATGGTATTTAACCCTATAGGCACTCAAAACTTAAGTATACCTTTATAACATATGATTCTAGCGTGTTAAATGGAAATATGATACCTTTTGTATCCTCTACACTTTCTTTGCAACTTTGATAATACAATTATTTTCTAGTTTCTTTAATATATATATATATATATATATATATATATAGACCCAAATGTGGTATGTTTTCACATGAGAATATGTGTGGAATTAGATCTAGAGAAAGGACTCCCATAAGCTATTAACCTTACCTTGGACTGTTAAATTTTGAGCATTAATTCAATATACTCTAGGATCTTTACTGAGAGAATAACATGTACAGTATATCAATGCATAACAATCATATCAAGCATGTCAAGCATCACAAGAATCAAAAGCATGAGAGACAAGAGACACAGAGTTTCCGTGGGGAAAACCCTAAGGTGAAAAACCCCACAACTTCCTCAGAGATAGAGAGAGCAATGGCTCAACCAAAGTACAACCAAAATACATTGAGATAGTCTCCTAGTAGCAGATGATCCTCCTCCTCACTAGTGCGCCACTTTCTGAGTGAGAGAAGTATGAGTTTCCGAGTGATCAAATAGAGATCTCCCGATCTCTATTTATACTTAACCTGTTTGCCCAGTTACACTATCGGGCCGACTTGTCTAGCTAGGTACATCCACAATATAATATATATTTCAGGGCCGACCCCACACATGGTGGTCTAATAACCCATTGGCAAGTATACATACTTGAGACACTTGTCAATACACATGACGACACTTCCTTATAGAGGAATAACGCATCTCTTATAAGGGTAGAATAAATATATATGAAATACATAGATGAAATACATTCCGAAGTTACATATACATCAACACTCCCTCTTAACTAGGAAGGCATTTCTCGACACAGATCTGCTAGACAAGTCTTCTTCTCGGGATCATCGTCATCATCATCGTCACTGCTGCTGCTATCTCAACCAATCTCTGACTCTACTCGTCATAGGAAGTTCTACAGAGCCAATCCTTTTTCATACTGGATGTAGGCCCACCACCTGCAGGTCTTCATCATCTGTGCGAATGGTCTGATAGAGGTGGCCTCTCAGGACTAATTTTATGTGCGGATGCAATACCGAAAAGAGTATCCCAGGAACATTTCTGTGCCTAAGCACGACCGACAAGATCTCCCAGGAATGATTACATGCATCTCCTCCACAATACCTTTAAAGAGCATCCCAGGAACATTTATGTGCTGCAGCACGACCGACAAGATCTCTAAAGAGCATCCCAGGACTTATTACGAGCACATAGCTCAACCTCTCGAATCTCCAGGACTAATTACATGTGGATAGACAAAACCTTTAAAGAGCATCCCAGGAACATTTATGTGCTGCAGTACGATCGACAAGATCTCTAAAGAGAATCCCAGGACTAATTACGAGCACACAACTCAACCTCTCAGATCTCCAGGACTGATTACATGTCTCCGTAGTAATACCTCATCCCAGGATTGATTACGAGCACACAGCTCAACCTATCGGATATCTGAGGACTGATTACATACTACATAGCAATACCGGAAAGAGTATCCCAGGAACATTTATGTGCCGCAACACGACCGGCAAGATCTCCCATGACTGATTACATGCTATTTGCACAACCTGCCACATATCATCTCTGACCTCCAAGTATCAACCTAATACTCATGATCCAACGGATCATCATTGCACAAAGCATCATCCTGATGCTCATGATCACATTGATCATCATCACTGTACCATCCTGATACATATCATCTAGAGAAACACCCTGAAGCTCGTCATCATGATCATCTTGATCATACAATGCATCCACCTAATGCATACCAAGTATCTACCTGATACATATCATACATGATCCACCTGATCATACAGTGTATCCACCTGTTACAAATACAAATACATGATACATATCAACATACATGATCTACCTGATCATACAATGTATCCACCTGATACATATACAGATACATGATCCAATCATCCAACATGATGCATATACAAAATACATACAAATGATCCAACCGATCATATCCAGCATCCAACATGATGCGTACATACATATACATATAAATGATCCAACCGATCATATCCAGCATCCAACATGATGCGTACATACATATACATATAAATGATCCAACTGATCATATCCAGCATCCAACATGATGCGTACATACATATACATATAAATGATCCAACTGATCATACAACGCAGAAACTAGAACATCATCCTGATGCTCATCATCCAGCGCTTACATCCACATCCATGTGAAGGATCCTCCTTCCAACATGCTTGGAATGGCTTCAGCAAATGTCCATCACTTCTTCCTCGAAGTGTTGTCGATCTGAAGAACACCAAGCCTCTCCCTGAAGTATTCAAACTTTACTCTGGCTAGTGGCTTCGTCAGTACATCTGCAATCTGCTCGTCCGTCGCAACATACAGGAGCTTCACAGCTCCTCTTTGCACAATATCCCTCATATAGTGATATTTGATCTCTATGTGTTTCGACCTGTCATGAAACATTGGGTTCTCGGAAAGCTTCACACAACTCTGGTTATCACAAAAGATACTAGTAGCATCCAACGAGAGATCAAATAACTCAGACAGTAGCTTCCGTAGCCATACTGCCTCACAACTAGCTGAACAGACTGCAACATACTCTGCCTCAGCTGTACTCAGTGCTACACATGACTGCTTCTTGCTAAACCAAGAGATCACACCTGACCCCATACTGAAGCAGCACCCAGATGTGCTCTTCCTATCTGCAGCACTGCCTGCCCAATCTGAATCAACATAACCTTGCAGGTTAAACTTTTGATTCGCTTCATACTTGAGCCCATAATCAACTATACCCTTCAGGTACCTCAGAATATGCTTTACAGCAATCAGGTGAACACTCCTCGGATCCATCAGGAACTGGCTCAATGTGTTCACCACAAATCAAATATATGGTCTCGTGTTCGTCAGGTACATCAAGGACCCAATCATCTGACATTACATAGATACATCAACCGACTCAGATGAAGCATCACATAGAAGCTTCAGATTCAATGCCATGGGTGTGGCCATGGCCTTGCAATCCATCATCCCGAACCTCTTCAGGATATCCACAGTGTACTTCCCTTGTCCAAGGAAGATTCCATCTGCACTCTGCCACATCTCCATACCAAGAAAGTAGTGCATCATACCCAAGTTATTCATCTCAAACTTGGCAGGAAGCTTCCGCTGCATGTCGGCAATCAATCTATCCTCTCTTGTTACAAACAGGTCATCCACATACAATAAGAGTATCACTGGATTACCTTCCTCAACCTTGTAGTAAAGGTTGGAATCCGCTTTACTCTTGGTAAAGCCCAAACTAGATAGAAATCTGTCTATCCTACCATACCAAGTTCTGCACATATATGACTTCCCTCCATTTGTCTCAAAACCAAGTGGCTACTCCACATACACTTCTTCTTCAACTACACCATTCAAGAAAGTTGTCTTGAAATCCATCTGGTGTATCTTCCATTTCATCACTTGCTTTATATTTCTCTATGTTGCTACCTGCAGCATGCTTGATCTTGTAGATCCTCTTGGAAGTCACTACAGACTCCCCTTCAGGTCCCGGGATTGCATCCCAAACATCTTATTCATGATCGACGGATCATGGCATTCCATTTCTTCATCCCAGATCCTGGGAACTTCAATATCTTCAATAGATATCTTTGTTGTTGGAACAAATGTTGTAGTCCTTCTTTTGTAGGTGAAGATATATGGTCTTTCCTACAAAACAAGTTAAATTGCATGATTAGAAACATCTCATAATTTTCAGAACAAATTCTTTACACATAAAGAAATATGTCATACAGTCATGCAATTTAGCCAATGCTTCAATATAAAATTTATCCATGTTCCATAACTTTCTATATGCCTTCCAGTCTCTACCAGAACATTGTTAAGAGTTTGCATGGCTCTCAACATGTCAACAAAGAGGTTTCATTCTAGATAAGTAGCAATGGAATGTTGTACAGTGCCATAGGCCTACTTACCCATCAAATGCATATTAGTAGTAAGCTGTTCATTAATGCAATCATTCTAATATGCATAATACACATCTAGGAACATAAGCATATACATCATTGAACAATATTATTTAACCAAACAAATATGCAAGAAATGACAATTTAAAATACTTATCTTTGTTTGTTTGTTGGGTGGACTCCCTCTAAGTCTTTACTTCCTTACATGAGCTGCTGGAGTCCTAATCTGAAGTAGCTTCTTCTACACCTTTCTGTTGTGGAATGTAGAGAGATGGTCAACTCCCTATGAATATATGCATCCTTGCAAAAACTATTGGAGTGTGCTCCTTCTTGATCTTTGCTTCTTGGATTACCTGTCCTTGAACTTATATTCATCCTTGGTCCCTATGCATGCTTATTAGTATCATGATTGTGTTATCCTCGTGACCTCATACATAATCATACATTCATTAGTATATTCTCAATACTATCAAAACACAATAATCTTAAGCATGTATAGTCATGATCATTTCAAACATAAATAATAAGCATTAGTATTTATATAGGACTCTTATGGTTAGTCATAAGAAACATAATATTCCTAAACCTGTGATTACTCAAACCTATGACTCTTCTGGTTAGTCATATCATTAATTAAGGTAAGAAACATAATATGCATAAGTCCTAGATTACTCAAACTTGTAACTTCAAGAGTAATCATTATCAATCATACAAAAGTATACGATATATATAACAAAACATACCTGGTCATCATATTTGCTAGTTGTGTCTAGCAATGTGTTCTTGTTCTCTCCAATGACCTGCATAACTCATTAGTTAACTTTTGCAAAAACAAATTATACATACCTCTATGTGATCCTCCCTCTTGCTCTCCAATCACTACTGCATCATCTATGGTCTTTCCCATTGGCCACATTAGAACTTGGCCATCCACAAATGCAACCCTCATACCTTTGGCATCCAATGCAGAGATGGAGAGTAGGTTCTTCTTGAGCCCAGGTACATAAAGGACTTCTTTCATCTTCAAAGATTTTCCAGAATCTAGGTTGTAGGAGGCTTCACCACTTTCTTTGATGGGATATTGATAATCATCCCCAAGTTTCACTTTATGGGGTGATTCATGTTCAGACAGATTTACAAAAGATTCTTTAATCCCAGTCATGTGTTTAGAAGCCCCACTGTCAATTAACCAATCATTACAACCATGGGAGATTGTACCTGTGAGAGCAAAGATTAGGACATACTCTTCTTCACTTGATGAGTCATCATCACTTTCTGCCCTAACTTTCTTCTTTGGAGGTTCATCATCTTCGGCAGCATGAGCATGGTACCTTCTTTTGATACCCTTCTTCTTCTTGCTGGAGTTGTTGTTGTTGTGGTTGTCCCTTTTGTTCTTGGGAAATTCTGAAGCAAAATGACCCTTCTCATTACAAGTGAAACACCTTAGATCTTTCTTGTCTTTGTGATAATGATGAGAATATTTCTTCTTGTGATGGGTTGGCTCCCTCTTGAACTTTCCCTTCTTAGTGTGAGTTGTGAGAGCTTGATCTTCATTCCCCATATTTTCTTCTCTTGCCACAAGCCTTGCTTCTTCTTGAGAACATTCCTCCCATAATCTACTGAAGGAGATTAATTTCTTTCTGGCACAGATCCCTTGGATAAAAGAGTCCCATGACCTAGGTAGGCCATTCAAAGTGGTCATAACAATTTCACCATTCTCCACCATTTCATCTACAGCTTCAAGTTGTTCCTTGATCTGAGAGACCTTGGAGAAATAGGATTGAATGGTTTCTCCATTCGACATCTTGACCCCTTTCAATTGATTCCGCAGGGTCATCTTCCGATTTATGTTCTTCCCTTCAAATAGCTTAGTTAAAGAGTCAAACATCTCCTTGGGTGTCTTCAAAGATGACACACGAGGTATGAGATGGTCTTTGATAGAATCGACAATGATTCTCTTTGCCTTGACCAAGTTCTTCTTATGCAATATTTTAGCCTCTTCATCCTCTGGGATAGGGATGTCTTCTTTTATATATGAGTCCAACTCATTCTCTTCCAGGATTAACCCAATCCTATACTTCCAGGCTCGGAAGTTATCATCCCCTTCAAGCTTATCCTCAAGCTTGGTGTGGTGAGACATCTTAAAGAGTACTTCAAATGGAAATAGAAAAGATTTAGGTCTTACCACTTGAATTGCTGAAAACTAGATCTGGTCCCGGATTAGGGTTTGGAAAAACCCTAAAAATTCAAAATGTGAATTTCAACTTTCTGAAAGGGTAGAAAGATGTGCCTTGATGAGATGATCAGCCTGGTGTATTCAAAATTTGACATCAGCAAAGCTTTACCCTTCAGATTTGGCTTTTTGTCCTCCCGGGTTCACTAGGGAGAGCCCTGAATTAGGGTTTGAGTTTCCCGGAGATCTACCCAGTCAAAAATTTTGATCCAAAGCTCTAAACTTCGATTTTTGCAAGGAGCTTCCATCTATGTCTTCAGATTTTAGAAATTCCTATTTTTGTGGAAAGCTTAATTTTTAGGGCCAAATCTGAAAATGCTCAGAATTGAATTCTGATTGGACAGATAGATTCTCCTTGATGAGTAGAGTCAATCTACTATACAGCTTTTCCAAAATCTGTGGAGAGAAACCCAATAAACAAGAAACCCTAGTTTCTGTCACTGCACAATGTCTTCTTCTTAGGTTAGCTCTGATACCATGTTAAATTTTGAGCATTAATTCAATATACTCTAGGATCTTTACTGAGAGAATAACATGTACAGTATATCAATGCATAACAATGATATTAGGCATGTCAAGCATCACAAGAATCAAAAGCATGAGAGACAAGAGACACAGAGTTTCCGTGGGGAAAACCCTAAGGTGAAAAACCCCACAACTTCCTCAGAGATAGAGAGAGCAATGGCTCAACCAAAGTACAACCAAAATGCACTGAGATAGTCTCCTAGTAGCAGATGATCCTCCTCCTCACTAGTGCGCCACTTTCTGAGTGAGAGAAGTATGAGTTTCCGAGTGATCAAATAGAGATCTCCCGATCTCTATTTATACTTAACCTGTTTTCCCAGTTACACTATGGGGCCGACTTGTCTAGCTAGGTACATCCACAATATAATATATATTTCAGGGCCGACCCCACACATGGTGGTCTAATAACCCATTGGCAAGTATACATACTTGCGACACTTGTCAATACACATGACGACACTTCCTTATAGTGGAATAACACATCTCTTATAAGGGTACAATAAATATATATGACATACATTCCGAAGTTACATATACATCAACATGGACAACTAGGAGCATGACCAAAAGATGGAATATGATTAATTGTTATCCATATGCAAAGTATGCCATGAATATGGGCACTTTACAAAATATTGCAAGAAATATCCTCCAATTGAAGCCCTAACAGAAAGATAAGATCAATGGCAACAAATGAAGAATAAATTTAGGAAAAATCAAGTGACCTTGTATAGAGTAGCCTCTCAAAAAGGAAAATTGATTCCCTCTTTGAACAAATTTGATGTGCTTTCTCATCCATATTTTGATCCCTTTGAAGTAGTTACTCCGCCCCCATATTTCCTCAACATTGTCTATTGCTCCCCCGTCACCAAACCCTCATCCCTCCTCATACTCCTTGATTTCTCCTTCACCGATAGCCTTCACTCTTTTCCTTGAGCCCAACCCACATATATTTGAGTAACTTGTTTTGGAAGAGACACAATTGGCCCCTATTAATCTCAAGTGTCGAAGCATATCATGGACAAATATATGGGAGAGAAAATGGTAATGGAACAACAATTGTTAACGCCTAAAATTTGCACACATGTGACATTTTGGCTAATATTGAAGTAAGGTGTCATCAACATATTGCATGCATCCCACCAAAGACATCCTCATCATATCAAAAAGTAGCATGAGTCCAAAAATTCCAAAGAACAGTAAAAAACAAAGGCAATGTGGTTACTCCCATGATAGACCATGCTACAACTTGTATTATCATTTTTGTTACCACATTACAATAGAGCATATTTTCCCTTGAAATCCATGCAACTCTAAAAAATAGAGGGACCACAATAACATGTGGCCCATTGAAGGCTCATCAAGGCTCCATCACCTCTAAAAATTCGAATTTGGATCCTCATGTACATGGGCTAATTGAATGGCTCCCCTTTGTGTACTTTGGAGCTAGATCATGGATTTAATGAGTCCACATTTGGATCTAGTTGTTTCTTGGCCACCTCTTGGCCTATCAAAAGGAGCCATGGGCATGCATCTATTAAGGATAAATTATATCAAGGTTATGCTATTGGAATTGTGTTGGAACTTCTTCCACCTCTTCCCATACCTACTAGCATTCTTCTCCCTTTCCACCTTCCTCCAAGGGGAAAATGTTTCTCCCATTATTCTATCAAGTTATTTAGAATTTAGTGTGCACAAAAAGGACCTCCCTAATGGATATTGTTGGATTCCATTGAATTCCACACCTCCTAAGTGACACTACATGTAACATCTTGATCATTGGGCAATCTAAATTGGTTCTAGCATTTGCTTCTTGTTGTGGTTTTCATTTCCTCACTCCCTTTCAAGTTATTTTCAAGTTTTTGTTTCATTTTTTTTTGTTTTAATAACAAGGGCTTGCAATATCAATTTCGGGTAACTTACATTTGTTTTATGTACTACAATACTGGGCCTTGTTGACAACCTCAAAGGCTTAACCTCTCAAGTGGGAAGGGTTTAACACCATTGCACAAATCTTCCCACAACAACAACCTTCTTAGATTAATGGGATTTTAACTAGGAAAAGGGATCAACAACACCAAGAAGAGGAGGAGGAAGAAGAAGACATTTCCCAAGAAGGTAGGGAGAAAACCTACAAGAGAAGTAAGGGAAGAAGTGTCGAATAAAGGAAAGCTTCTTAGCACACAGTTCACCATAAAAATTCTTTAGGAGTAGGATGGAGTAGTCAGTTAATCAAAACCTTAAGAAATATTGGGCCACCAAAAGGGAGGAATAGGTGGCATTTCTAAACCATCACATGGTAAATAATTATAGTTGTCTCCTAGAATTGCAGAGGTATGGGAAACAAACTTAAATTTGAATTAATGATAAAATTAATCAAATAAGAGAATCCATTCACACTACTAATCCATGATACTAAGTCAATAGATGGATAACCCATTGAATCATTAACAAAATATTGTAAATAAAGTGTAGGGATAGTAGTCAGCTCCAAAGGAACATGTGAGGAATTTGTACTCTATGGAAACAAGACAAATTCAAAATGAAGCAAGAAAAATTTATGCATCATTGGATTTGTACCGATTTGGAACATATATATATATATATATATATATATATATATAGTGGGAAGCATTTCAAAATATTTAGTATTTATGCACCAATGTATCAAATGGAAAAAATTGAATGTTGGAAAACCATCTCAGAAATGAAGGAAGTTATCTTAGTTCAGTGTTGTGTCTTGGCGGGGGATTTTAATCTAGTGCTAGATGTGGAGGGAAAAAGAGGAGGGAGTGTAGTCAGGGACCTGTTATCTGATATAAGAGTGGGATACCATGGATATTAAACCCAAAAAATGAAAGTATGCTTAGAAAAATAGAAGAGTGGGAGCAAGGCATATAGTAGAAAACTAGGTTGGTTCCTCATAAATAGTGAACCTTTGTTAGAAAATTTGGAGATCACATAAAACAATAAGTCCATTTGGTGTATTTGATAATAAACCCACATATATTTCTCTACAAAAATTGGGAACTATGGCCTCTTTCTTTTCTAGTTCAACCCTCTTTGGCTAAGTTTTGGAAATTATATAAGAGGCCTTGCAAACTCATATTCAAGGATCAACCTTCTATGTATGGGAGGATATGCTTAGGTAAAAAAAGAAGGTGTTAAAGGATTGGGAAAACAAAAAACAAAAGGACCTAGCTATAGAAAGAACAAAGATATTAACATAGAAGCTAAAAGACCTTCAACAAAAAAATGGAGCAAGAAATTAAAATGAAACATCTTAGGGAAGAAAAAATTTAAGCAGGAAAATATATTTGGTATACAATAAAGGGGAAGAGCACTGGAGACCGAAATCACATAGGATTTGGCTGAAATTTGGTGATCGAGACACTTCTTTCTTTCATAAACAATCAAAAGATAGGTATGTAAGAAGTAATGTTAAGGAAATAATGAATGATGAAGGGGAAAAGCTTATTGAATACAAAACATTCAAGTAGGGGACCTTTGATAATTTTAGAGATATGTTAACAATGGAAGATGAGGAAGATCCAACCATGGTACATGAGATGCTTCAAAATATTCCTAGAATGATCACTCTTGGAGACAACTTAGAGTTGAATAAAGTAATAGAGGAAGAAGAGGTGATAGATGCTATTTGGAATCTAGAACCCAACAAAGCACCTGGACCCAATGACTTCTCCATTCATTTCTATAAAGTAAATCGGGGATTAATAAAGCATGATTTGTGTAGAATGTTGAGATGGTCAAGGCACAAAACAAATTTATGGGAAGCACCAAGTCCGCCTTCCTAGATTTGATCCCAAAGGACACAAATCCCTCCTTGTTTGATAGATTCCAACCTATTTCCTTGTGTAATGTTGCAAACAAAATCATGACCAAAATAACAAAAAACATAGTGAAAACAACCTCCCTGATATAATATTTGAAAATCAAGGAGGGTTTGTGCAAAAATGACAAATCATTGATAATATCTTATTAGTATTGGAGTTGATCCATTTTAGCATGAACAATAACAAGAGAGGAAATATTAGCAAGATAGATATGGATAATGTGTTTGACCATGTAGGACACTCCTTTTGTTATATTTCATGTAGAAATTTGGCTTTTCTAATAACTTTATAAATTGTGTAAAATATTGTATAGGGTAGCGAACCTCCTTTTGTCAAGCAATATGAGTTTGAGATAGGTTCGATGTCCCCTATCCCTTGTATTATTTATAATCTTGAATGACTCCCTTAGTAGAAGAATGTAAAAGTAAGGACCACTAGTAGCTTACCATGCCTTAGCATGACCAAAGGAGTAAAAGAGATGAATCACTCTCGGTTTGCTAATGATACATTACTTTTGGGGATAGCATCAATATTTATAGATAATAGATTTAATTTTTTTTTGGACATGTCCACTAATGCTTTGGGAGGAGAAATTAATGAAAGGAAAAAATATATATGTCTAGAATATAATATCTTCCCTTCTTCAATCCATCTCCAGAACTTTGCAATTCTGAACTGTTTAAAAGTGGGAAACCTTCAGATATCTTGGGATCCCTATATCACTCAACTATCCAAAATATATGGACTAGCAACATATAGTATTGAAAATTCAAAAAAGAATGCAATAGCTAGTGGGTAGGATTCTGGTTAGACCTAATAGGTAGGATGAGCCTAAAGTATATCATTTCATCATTGCATCTCATCCAAGGATTGGCATTACTAGCATAGGTTGGAATAATAAATCACATGGGGAAACTCATCTATAAATTTCTATGATAAGGAGTCAGAAACAACAAGAAATACCACCTTATAAACTAGACTACCATTAGAGCATCCATAGATTGTGGAGGATTGAAAGAAAAAACCCACAAATATTGAAGTTTATATAGGAAGATTCAATAAATTAAAAGTATTGTCAATTTGGAGACTATGTGGAGTAGCAACCAACATCATACAAAGCAATCTCACATGGGTTCCTGACAACATGGATAAAATAAGAATATGGGAAAACATTATCCTTGGAAAGCGACTTCTTATTTATAGTCCAAACATCGTAGATATGGAGATATGGATGATGGATAACATTAAAGTCTACCTAGAAGATATTACAAAATGGGACTGACAAGGAGATGACCAATGGATGGATGGATAAAACTAAATATACCCCAAAATATTAATGAACAATGGTCCATATTATTAAAAAATTTAAGTGGAGAATGTGAGAATTCTATATAGGATCAATACCATGAAATAATTCTAATAGTCAAGAATCTTGAAGCAAAGAAGTCCTCACAAGAATTTATTCAAAGATATGCAAGAATAAATATTGAAACATAAACATAAGAGAAGGAACTCAATTGATGGAAATATCATCTCATGTATTATTCCCCATTATGAATACAATATATATTATATCTCAAGAGAGAAAATAGAATGCCTTAGAGGCAACTTGTAAATCACAAAAAGTAAGGCCTACTAAAAGCATAAAACCCCCCTAGGTGTCAAAAACACTTTCCAAAATAGTCTAAAGGCTCACGAATTGGATGAATATGGTATGTAAGCTCATGAGTGATGTAAATGGAATGTAATGATGAATTTTGGAGAGAAGAAAGAGGTGTAGGTCGAATTGGCCAAGTGGAGAGAGTTTCCAAGTCAACTAGCTTTACCTTATCCACTAGAAAGTAGAAAAAAACAAGATAAAGATGTCTAAATCGGGAAAGTGTCTTTCTAATTCAGGAATGGAATAAAACTAGACATAATCCAAGGAAATATTATCCAGAATCTATCCAAATTCATTTTAGTGACTGAGGATGGCATATGGAGGCATAAAAGACAAAACTAGGCCAACTACATAGTCTACACCTGGGAAAATTAATCTAGATGACTAATAAAATATATCCTAAGTATGGAATGAGTTTTTAAATGTTCCAACACACCCCCTTAATCTTGAATGTATGTGAGTAAAATATCAGAAATATAGGGCCCAATAAACAATGCTTATGGTCACCCCATTACAATTATTATGCCCATGTAAACTAAGGAAACAAGGAAAACCTCATGGGAATAAAACCCTCCCTCAAAAAATGGACATGTGCACACCAAAATTGCTGCTGCTCCAAACTCAAGTAGGTGTGAACTTGGTCAAATATATGGAGGAATTTTATTCTTGGGAAGAAGTGGAACATGCTCCAAAAACATGTGCCTGAATTCTCTAGCAGTGGATGTAAGTGAAACTAGAGGCTTTCTGAACTTGCTCTTGAACAAAACAAATCCATGAATATGTAGACCATTGTGGAACTTGAAATTTGAACCAACTGAGGTAATATCATCTCCAATCAGATCTAATTGCTCTTGAAACTTGAACTTCTGATCAATGTAAGTTAAATCATCTCCAAGAATTGATATATGGTTCCTTGAGATCTCCTTTGAACTGGCAGGGGTGAGATCAGAACCAAAATCACAAAAATATGCCCGAGACTTGAACCCAAGCGAATGGTAGTGTCCTCCATATTCAGTGAAACTATGATAACATGTGCCAATGATCATATAGAAGTACATAAGGAGTATGTGATCAAGGAGGGCGAATGCATCACCTCCAAATTCTTATCTAACCTCCAAAACATTCAGAAGATCATCATTCTGTACACCAACAGACTCATGTGAAAGAGAGGATTCAAGAACCTCTTGAGATGATAGAGAATAAACTGGATTATCTTGCTCGGAATTTAGAATAAAATATTTATGGGAGAACAAGAGAGAGATATGGAATTCTTCATCTTCAGCAACTGTATGTATTGAATAATTTTTTGCCATTTGATCTTCAGTACCTGCAAAACAAACTCTCTGAAATATTATACTGGAAGAATAATTTAATCAAGAGCTCCCAAGGATATGATACCATGTGATAATTCTATATAGGATAAATACCATGAAAGAATTCTAATAGCCAAGAATCTTGAAGCAAAGAAGTCCTCACAAGAAATTATTCAAAGATATGCAAGAATAAATATTGAAACATAAACATAAGAGAATGAACTCAATTGATGGAAATATCATCTCATGTATTATTCCTCAATATGAATACAATATATAATACATCTCAAGAGAGAAAATATAATTCATTATTGGCAAGTTGTAAAGCACAAAAAATAAGGCTTACTAAAAGCATAAAAACCCCCTAGGTGTCAAAAACACTTTCCAAAACAGTCTAAAGGCTCACAAATGGGATGAATATGGTATGAGAGCTCATGAGTGATGTAAATGGAATGTAATGATGAATTTTGGAGAGAATAAAGAGGTGGAGGTCAAATTGGCCAGGTGGAGAGAGTTTCCAAGTCAACTAGATTTACCTTATCCACTAGAAAGTAGAAAAAATAGGATAAAGCTGTCTAAATCAGGAAAGTGTCTTTCTAATTCTAGAATGGAATAAAATTAGATAGAATCTAAGGAAATATTATCTGAAATCTATCCAAATTCATTTTAGTGACTTAAGATGGCATATGGAGGCATAAAAGACAAAACTAGGCCAACTACATAGTATACACCTAGGAAAATTAATCTAGATGACTAATAAAATATATCCTAAGTATGGAATGGGTTTTTAAATGTTCCAACAGAGAAAACCTGAAAGCATATCAATATATGACAAGTGATTATGGGGAAATCAAACTGATAATTAAATTGTAAAAAAGGGGTATCGGTTAAAAATAATATATCAAATTAAACTACCCAAATCAACAATTTGGAGAACAATATGGAAAGGGGATTGCCTTCCTAAAATAAAAAGTTTTATGTTGGACACTCATTCATGGCAAGATATTGATAGCATAAAATTTTGAAAAAAGAGGGACGTGGGGATTATTGAGATGTTTCCTATGTGCAAAAGAGGAAGAAACACTTGAACGATTCCTTATCCAATCCACTTTCAAGTGTTCAAGTGTACAAAATATTCAATCCACACTTGACCAATCCACGATTCTTGAAAACTTCTTGTAGTTTAACTATAACCTCATTCTTAGAATCATTGGATTGTTTTTTGTATAGTAAATGAAAAGTACGGCTATAAATTCTTTCCACTATATCCCTCAAAGTTTTATAACCCCCCCCCTCATTAGCTTCTAGCACCAATCCATTTGAACTAATGACCAAATCAACATCATTTACATTCTTTTTAATTTTTATCTTTTTAAGGCATCCTATTTCCTCACTCTCTATCCCTGCACAACATTCAACAAATTTGAAATTCAAGCTTTGAAACTTGATAGCATTTATTCTTGAGAAGTATTGACAGTAGGA
Organism: Larix kaempferi; assembly: GCA_027924585.1. NCBI lineage: Eukaryota > Viridiplantae > Streptophyta > Pinopsida > Pinales > Pinaceae > Larix > Larix kaempferi. The sequence continues at coordinate 2,532,952 of BSBM01000233.1, read as the reverse complement.
AGTAAAAAAAACCTCATGTTAATCACTTGTTGATCCACATAATTCCTCAGTTTACAATAATTTCTTAATGTTTTTTTGCTCTTCTTCACTCAGATTACAAACAATCTTATAGAGTTTCCTTAATTTTTTTCTCTGCATGACACACATAAACCAATACACATCATTAAAACATACACATAATTCCAATATATTGCTTTCATATTAGAATTACAAAAAACTTACCATGTTATTTGTGTTGGATGTGTAATTTAGCTCGCTCCCTTCGCAGTGATTTTTATTCGTGATCTTTTATGGGCCATTTTTTTATCAATGAATGCACTGCATAATGAAACACATAAATCATAAAAATATTTTTTTACACAATAAGTAAAGAATTTTAGGTAAAAAATGTATTTGAGACAAACTATGCGCACATTAAAAAAATGCACTAGTGTACAATATATCATAAAACCTATCGGTGCGTAATCTATGTATAATACGCACCGTAAATGGTTTTTATTTTTTTAATAAAAAAATTCAAACAGTGCATATTAGAAATATGGACACACTGAAAATTGCGTAAGCGTTTTTGAAAAACAATTGACGAGGATAGTCCAGACAGGTTGGCTTCGAAGTGAAAGGCATTATGATCTCGGTCCAAGAGTGATTGAAAGCCCCATATACTAATAGATATAACCCATAATTTTACGTTGCTGAAAATCAAATCTTATTGTAAAATAGAAAAATAATAGAAAACAAAAGGAAAGCAAGAAGAACCCTAGGGTTTTCCCGTTGGGGTTTGGGCTCATGGCCAGCAGACACTTGCTAAGGCGTTCGTGCTGCTAAGCAGGTCCCGGGTTCAATCCTCTTGCAGCATGAGGGTTGTTCTTGGAAGGTGGGGCGGTTCCTCCGGGGTTTACAGTTGTAGCCGACGGGATTCGACCTCGTGTAACGCGAGTACAATACCTCCGTAGTTTCTGATTCCCTTACTACAAAAAAATATGAACCCTAGGGTTTGCAATGATGAAGATAAATCTGAAGGAAGAAGAACAAAAGGGTTTGCAACATTGAAGGTACCTCTTATATTCTCTATCTTCTTCAAATAACTAAATTTATGCCATTTTTTATTCTATTGAATGAAAACTTACTTGAAATGTCTCCTCTAGATAGTTGTATGCGTCCACGGTGATCCCTTACAAAATTTAACTTCAAAGAAATCTCTCTCCAAACTCTTCCTTGCTAAACCTCTCTTGCATATGTCTCTCCTCAAAGTTTTGGAAAAAAAAGGTTTAGGGATTATGGTTTTCTTTTATTTATAAGCTCGCTATCTTAAAATTGAATTCCCACTATTTTTTCATTTGATATTCAGCAAATTGATGATAAACATGGATATAATTTTTTTATTTTTATTTTTTAAATATGGATTTCGATGCGCAACTTTTAAAAATATTGCACCGGTGCGCTATACTTACACACACACACTATGTAATATGTGGTAAAAGTCAAAATTTATATTTGCACATGTTTTTCGAAATAGAGGTGTACTGAGTAGTTAATATTGCACTGGTGCATATTCGTGACATAAGTGCACATATTACACAAAAAGACAAAAAAATACAAATGTAAACTTCCACAATGAATAGTTTGTGGAGGTTTGTCCTTTGCAGAGGCGTTTATGAATTTTTTTGTCAGTGCACATATTTAAATAGTGCATCGGTTTGTATCTATTGTTATAATGCACTAGTGCACCTATAAATTTTTGGGTGCATAGATACGATATATGAAAACATAACATAGATTGTTTCCGAGTTTATTTTTTAAAGAGTGAAGGCATGTATTGACTGTATTCTTCACTCAACTATAAGGAAAAAAAGAGCAATAAATCAAATGGCCAATTCTTCAAATTCCGTATCATTCCATATCATTCAAATTTCAAGTTCTTCATTGCTGTCACTGGTAAGTGCATATTTATTTATTTTTTCTTATATATTTGAGTTTATGTTGCCTTTTCATGTGCATTTGAATAATTGTGCATTGCCTTTTGTAGGATCTTGATTCCAGAGAAAGATTAGATGAACATGATATTCCACCACTCCCAAAAAGACACAAGGTCTTATTTGAAGCAAAATACCATAGGTAGATGGTATATGAAAATGGAATGCCACTTTACCCCACCAACTATAACATGCCATCATCCAGTAACCACCCTTGACCAATGGTACTTCAATGTGGATTGGATCTCTTTTATGACACCCTAGTAGTATGTGTTTGTTCAAAATGTAAAGGGTTGAAGGTAAACCCTAGGCAAGTCACGCTGTCCCATTTTATTAATGACCGACTACCCAAAGATGATGGTTTAATACCCCCCACCGCGGTTAATGATCCAATAAGTCAAATAGAAAAGACATGTAGGGACACTTCCATATGCTCATCCTTTGAAAAATTGGAAGCCAAATCAACCATGTTTAGTCCTAAATTGACCAACCTGTCTCCTTCTGTTGAGACAACTGATATTTCTAGTGATCCAATTATGTATGATATCAATACTACCCAAAACATATCCACAAGGAGTTCCAAAACGTTGTATGAGTTAAAAGCGAAATTTTCCAAGTACAGAAAAAGGTCGGTTCAATTGTTGGAGGGTAGCGATGACTTCTCTCTTCCCATCCATATCCAAAGCAAATACCAAACCAGTTACAATCATGCTTTGTATGGAACTTGGCCATTTTCCCTACCCGTGCTCAATGTTGGGACCAAATTCTCCTATTGTGGTAATGGTTACATGGTCACAGAGTCTAAAACAGATCTTGTAAATATCAGGTTGTTTATCCTTTCACATGTGTTCATTCCTGTTAAACAACAAATAGCACTTATGCCATTTTGTGGTCCTCTTATAGTTGATCTGATTACTTGAGTATTGTCAAATACAAACATAGTATTTCCATGTATAGTATGTGCATCAATTGTTGTGCTTCAAGAAACTTTAACAGGAAGAACTTGTTATATATTGATAGTCATCCACGCACTCATGGGAACATTGCAGGGTTCATAAATAGCTGCAGGTGCTCATTGTTCAGTGCAAATTATTCAATTGAGGAACACTCCAGTGACAAAGAGTTCTTTATAAAAACAAGTTATATAGATTTGTTGTTGTGCATGAAATACATAGTTTTTCTCCTGTTGACTAGTTATTAATAAATTATAACTTTCATAGACCACCAAATGCTCATAAAAAACAACTTGCATTGGGGATTTCTTTAGACGTCCCCTTGGAGTGTAAGAAAAAGAACATTGAGTAATTGTATTTTTGGATTTTCAATGGAATTAATATTAATGTATTGCTTATTCCACATTTGTTTTATAAAGTGGTTGATTGCATGTGTGCTATTGGGAAAAAAATTCTATGCTTCTAATAAATGTTTGGTATAATGTTTCAACATGCTAAATCCATTCCTTTTACTAATATCACCGATTTAATGTTCAATATTATTGCAACTAGGATTCCTACGATGATCAACATGTCTACCATCTATTGCTGGACCCCAATACGATGTCAAATCAAGAGAAGGCGTTGAAATGGGTAGATCTTGTAGAGGAAGCATACAAATCATGGTTGAATCAACCACTTATTCAATTCCCACTACATCCCGAGTCACCAATTCAAAGCATCTGTAGTAACACTAGTTTTTCACGGGTTGGGGATGAAAACAATGATATAGATATTGGTATGGATGATTTCTTACAGGATACCCATGCCATGGAGGGAATGTTGTTAAATGAATTCCAAAAATATGATATGGGGAACAATGCTAATATTGTTAATGTCTTCTTTGAAATCCTGAAAAATTGCTTCTGCCACCCCTCTCTTTGGGCATGGATCAAGGTCTACCCAACTGGGGACAACAATCCTATTGTACAACTTGAAAGCAATGTATGATATGTTAAATGCACGCTTCTCATCACTACTGAGGTAACTAACCATTAATTCCCCATTAAGTCAGCAACAAAAAGGGATTTTTTGTATGCTTAGTGACAATGCTGATTTATATTTCCCACTAATTCCAGGTTAGTCAAGGAAAACTTTCTTCCAGTTGATAACATCCTCTTGGAAAACTACATAGAAGCAAAGCAATTGTTGAAAAAGTTGGGTGTTGAGTACATATCATATCACACTTCTCTGTATGATTGTATTTTATATACCTACAAATACAAGGAAAAATAGATATGTCCTAAATGTGGGAACGACAGGTACCGGATATCAAAAAAAGGGTAAGGAACATGTACCTCCTTATAAGATATTGAGGCACATGCCTATAATCCCAAGGATTCAAAGGATTTTTCATTGCAAATAATTAGCCATGTTATAGGGGTGGCATTCCTCACACAAAAGTGAGCCAGAAGTTATGCGGATTCCTGCATATTCAATAGCCATGAAGCATATAGAGGATACATGGCCTGATAATTTCAAGGATGAAGTATGAAGCCTTAGATTGACAATATCCATGGATGGAATTAACATGTATTCCCTCCAAAACACCAATTATTATGTTTGGACAATGGTAGTGATCAATAATAATATCCCTCCATTGTTGTTTGTGAAGAACGAACATCCTATGTTGGCTCTTATAGTTATTGGTAGAAGATAGGTGAAGAATATGGATTTCTACCTCCATCTATTGATTGATGAATTCAAGCAATTATGTCAAAGGATACATGTATACAATGTATCAAGACCCATCTTGGTGGAGAGGTCTTTTACGTTGTATGGTGCATATGTGCATACACACACATGATTATCTAAGACTAGGAGTTTTCTCTAGTAAGGATGTTGATTGATGTAGTTATATCTACAATTTCATTTGACAAACCTAATTTGGTGCAACCACCTTATTTGGTGCTATTGTGTTCCATATACAATAACATCACAGGTCTTGTAACAAAAGGGTATCATGGATGTAAATGTTTTGGACCTTCAATAAAGTCTAGGTGGTCCGAACACCTATGAAAGTCAGTGTACGATTGATCAAGGATGTTCCTCCTGGATGACCACCCTTATAGAAGAGCAAATTATTCTTTCAATGGTAAACCAAAGAGAACCTCGAGACCTGAAATAATGACACCGACACACTGGCTTAGGGCATGTGACACAAAGAAGGAGAAGGAAATTGTAGAATTATTCAACTCAAATGGGGAGCCTATGTTTGATGATCCTAAATTTATTGACACTTATGTTGAGAAAATACCCATTGGGATAAAAAGGAAATATGTGTTTTATGTGCTTCCATATTGGGGGAATCTTAAGATTTCCCACTTACTAGATCCCATCCATATATTAAAAAATGTTTCATCTTATTTATGGAGGCACATATCATCGAAAAATGACACATTGGCTGTTAGGAGAGATCTTGTTTATTTGAAAACTGAAAGGAAACATTGGCTAAGAAATGAAAGTAGAGGAGAGGACAAAACTCTTGGTCTTTTAAAGAGGGTGATGTCCCATGGATTTTGAAGAAAGATGATATTTATTTATCAAATGATGTTATATTTAGTGTGAAGACACCTTCATTGTATGGGTCAAATCTTCAACACTGCTTCACAGTAGAAGGATAATTATTGGGGTTGAAATCGCATGACCATTTGAACCTTTTAAGTGTATGGATGTCAATTACATGCTTCTTTTTCTGCAGTTTAGGTTATAATATGCTATGCATTCATAGTTTTCTACCAATTAATTTCTTATATGTTTGGATGCAGTATCATTATCCTTTGCTTGTGTGTGATTGTGTGAACCATGACTTCCCCTAATATCTACAATGAGCCATGTCTAAATTATCTACATTTGTACATTGGACTACATCAAAGGAGATCCACGTGGCTAGCATTCCATGGTGGTGTCGAGAGATTAATGAGATTGTTTGTATGTTTGAGAAGGAACTACCCACAAGTTTCATGGACTTACAATCCCATCTTCTAATTCACCTAGATGATGAGGTTGAATTAGCCGGGGTGGTCTCATGTCGTTGGATGTTCTTGTTGGAGAGGTACATGAAAAATTTGAAGGTTTTTGTTAGACAAAGGGAAAAACCAGAGGGGTCTATGGAGGAGGGGTACATAGTATATGAGTTGTTCTATTACGCTAGTAAATACATCAAGCAAATCAATGACAAACCAAGCATAGTGGTTTGGGACAACCAATGAGATGAGGAAAAAAGGGAAGGAGAGCTACTTCAAATGAACAAAAAAAGGTGCATGATAAGGAGTAAGTCACTGATATTTCGTCAATTTTCTATAGAGTAACCGTTTATAGTGAAATTGATATATCTATTTGATCTCATACTAATAATTTTGCTTTCATGATTACATCAACATATGCATAAATTGTTGCCATCAATAAATATTTTCTTTACAATGTGGAGGAAATGCAACCATGGGTCGCATTGTATGAATAGAAGAGAAGTAAATAGGACAATGATAGGAAAGAATTCAGATGGTTGAATGGTAGAAGCATGCATTTTCTTGATCATTTAAAATAAAATATGCCAACAAATTATCCCAATAATTGGGTGGATGACTATATCAGAGAGAAATATGGCATGTCCAGTTGTTACCCACATGGTGAAGATGATGCACTAAACATAGGGATTGGGTGCAACAAATCTGCAATAATCTTTCCATCTACATTATTCATTTTAAAATGCATGTTTTCATTATAACTTGTATTATGTTTCTATTAACACCAATTCTTCACATTTTTAGGTGCATTTTCTCCCATCCATGTCGGCATATGGACATCATTTCTGCACCGAGGATACTGATGATGGACATGCCACATTTTATTATGGAGTGGAGGCCAAGTTCAACCAATATAATATTGCTAGCCATATTAACCAGAACATAATAGAGGGGAATCTAGGTTACATTAGAAAGATATAAGATATCATGCAAGAGGACTTCTCATCTTTCCAATGCATTATTTTTAGGTGCAAGTGGCGGGATACTTTTAACCAGAATAATGTAAAGGAGTATTGTGACTGTGGGATAATATGTATCAACTCTAAAAAGATGTGGGATGAAAAGAAGGAGCCTTATGTTTACCCAAAACACTGCAACCAAGTGTTCTTTTACTTGGATGTGTTGAATAGGGATTGGTGGTTTGTAATAAGACACAATCCAAGATCAAAACATCTTTTTGAGAACAACAATGGTTTTTTTTGTAAGGTTCGTACCCACGGAGTTTTGAACCAGGGACCTTACACAAGGAGTGCCTTAATAGTACACCTAGTGTTCACCGTCTATTATATGCCTCGTGGGTGTATAAATGAAGGACATGGGGGTGGTATTTGATCCACTTATGTTTGCACAGGTCACAAGATCACTATTTGATACAATCTCTATGGGTGCAACCAGACGTTTGACCACTACCTCAAGGTGACCCCATGGATTCATGCTCGGACTTCATTGGAATTAAACCTTGCCCATTGGTGAAAAAATCTTATCTCTTCACCAATGGATCCAGCCCCTTTGGGATTGAGAACAAAAATGCTATCATGCCAAATGAGGAAGATAATATAGGTGATGGAAACAAACAATGATATGTAGATGTTTTATTTTAACATTTATGTTATGGTCATGTTTTATAATGATTAATGCGTGTTTCAACTATATATTCATTATACACTATCATTTTGGTTAGTATTATGTTAAATGTTTCCTAGTTGATGATGGATTGGGTGTAAATGTTATCATTTTCCTTACAATATATAAGTGTTAAATCCATTGTACTTTCTATTCAAATATGGCCCAATACAAACTAAATTATACTAGTTTTTCACCAAGAATAAATCTATACTTGTTATTCACCGAGGAATCAAAGTATACATGGTTTTCAAAACAATCCTCCAAACACCCTGGCATCTATCAATAGTTCCAGGAAATACTATGACAACCCAAGGCCATTGACTAGCAGAAATCCAAAAAAATCATAACCAAAACATTGAAACAGATCAATGCTAACCCTTATTGACATAATGATAAAAGGAAATAACTATGCCCCATGGAATTACCCTCAGAATACAAATTCTTAAACAAAACCAGAATAAGTGCCAATGCATAAGGAAATACCGACCCAGGTCCAATACAAACCAAGAACTGAAGCAAAAAAATAAATGAAAACATCAAACATAGAAGCAACATTAGAAGTTAAGGAAAGGAACATACCCTTGCAAGATCAAGGAGTTAATGCGCCATCCCTCAGAGTAAATGGTTCCTTCGACTGAAGACAAGCCTTTTTTTGAAAGAAGACCTGCTTCACCATTGAATTCCCTAGTGGAATTGTAAAGAATGAAAAGATTCTTAAGGTTATCTGATCCTCTGTTTCCACCACTCGAGTTGCATCACCTGAAGGATTTCCTTTCCTTGTTCTCAATCCAAACAACCTTTGAATCACCCATAATTTGTAGGGAAGATAAATTTTTTTCTTTTGTAAAGAATATAAGCCCCCCCAAGGAGAGGATCTCACTTTGGTGTTTGAACCCCTTTCGAAAACCATCCATATTTTGAAGAAATGGTTATTAGTCATAGATAACAAAATTCGTGCACCAGAATGGTTCCATCTTCCTGAGATGCACCATTGAAGTGAACATAGGGCCACTAAACAACAAAATCTAGCCACTAAGCAATTCTGCCACTTTTGGGAACATATGAATTACAAACTTCCTGAAAAGCACCTACGAATTCCAATAACACCCTATTAATATTCTTCTTTCTATCATAGAAGATGACTATGTTCCTATGCTTCCATATCGACCAAGCAATGAACACATGAAATTTATCCCAAGTGTTATCCACTAATAGTCACCACTAAAAACATAGATTGAAGGATCTCGCATTCCAGTGGTTTGGAAGCTTGAGGATCCTAGTCACCTCACTCCATACCTGGACTATGAATTCACAAAAAACCATAAGATGATCTATTGATTCCTCCGTTCTTTCACACGATATGCAATAGCCAGGACCATGCCATCCCCTCTTCATTAAATTTTCCCATGTTATGATTTTTTTCTCAAGGACCAACCAACATAAGCATTTCAACTTTAATGGACAACTCCATTTCCAAATATGGGGAGGGAGTCCACTACTTGTTAACCACTTCCCATTTGTTTAATGTAATTGCCTCATAAGCCTTTTTTGTTGAGATAGTGCTATTCTCCTCATTCTAAGACCACAGAAGTGAATCTCTATCATTTGTCAAAAAAATATTGTAGTTCATCAACCATTTAATACATAGGTCCTATTCATCTTGTAGCTTAATTGAAATATTTATATCTGCATCCTAACACCAACAATGGCCCTTATTTGCATCCACCTCTTCATATACTTGGGCCAAAACCACTACACATTTGGTTCTCAATTCAACCACTAAGTTAGCAGAGAAAATCGAAAACTCAGCACCACAAAGTATAGGGTCTTCACCTAATTTTATTTCCAAGCCATTTCATGGTTTCCACACATGTCATGTCCCCTCCCGTGGACCCAATTCAAGGAAGAGAACATGATACCAATCTGTGGGGCTTTTCATAAAACTCAGCCTGATTCATTAGATTCATAAAAAAAAATGGAATTACAATAAAATGCATACGTGTGCAGATGCAAATCAAATCAAAAGTGCACAGCGGAATAAAACATCACCCACACACCTTCCACATGCATCCATCATATCAAGAACAACCATCCATTAATTAAAACAACGCAGAAGTAGAACACAATAAAATAAAATACTCATCTTGATGTAGTGCTGTCCCAAGCAACTAGCTATGTCGCTGCAACGTTCCACCCAACCGTAGGTCTCTGCCCAGCCTGTCTTATTTCAGCACTCTGAGACCACCCCTAACCTGGACATGATATCTACAAGGAAAAGGGGACTCTCAAGCTCAGCACAACCCAAAGCAATGGATACCCATCTCAACCCCAACATTCTTTTACACATAGCAACTCAAAAACTGGGGATGGATACACATTCTCAACAATGGATTTTACAACTTAGGGTCCATGGGTTTTCCCAAAATCGTGGCACACCCAAAACGGATTGTGGGAAGAGGGAATCAACCCCAGGGAAGAAAACCTATTTCTCCCACAGATGTATGAGCATTTAGTGGGCCAAAACGACCTCTACAAAACCCCAAAATCGATTTACTCTCTTCCCCACTGTTAACCAAAACAAAAACGCCCTTCCCAGCTAGAAAAGTGCAGGAAAACACAACAAAACCATGGAGGAAAACACCCAGGTGACTCCCCACTCGTGAGAGAGAAAAACTAATGGGTGAATAATGGCTTGGGGAGCAATTTCGTGGCTCCTTTCTTTCCCAAGAATCCAAACACGAATTTCTAGGAAGGGTGGCTTTCCCATACTCGAATTTGGACAGCCATACCTCTTCATTTCCCAAGGCATTAACTACCTCAACCAACTCTTGGGAGAAATGAATGATTGGGCGCAAAAGTAAACATGGGTAGTTGAGGGTTCATGGGTTCTCTCATTGACACTTGGCTTGACTTGATTGGCTCAAGGGTTTGAATATTTCCCTCCCAATTCCTTGTAAACATCATGCCCCCATCTCTTGTTGCATTGCATAGCTAGTTGTGGGCATTTATATTAAAATGCATATTTACAATTCCCATGGTTCACTAGCACATGGGTAGCATAATATCCAATACTTGCCTCTTCAAGGTCGAGCGTTCACTAGCAGGGCCTTGGCCTTGAGCTCCATGCTAGGAATCATACATAATATGCATACAATATTTACATTATAGCCCAAAATGGGGACATTACATTCCCCTCCCCCTTGGAATAACACCGTCCTCGGTGTTCCAATACTTAGGAATAAATACCCGCTTTATACATGTCCAAAATTCACAAAATGTGGCAGGTCTATCCTGCATTTCATTAATTGGATATGTCAAGGTGAGGTTCTTTAACCCCTGCACATTGATCCTGCTGGCTGTCCCTTTTCTTGCTACCCCTTGCTGGACATTCGCGGAGGAGGTGACTTCCTCCACATCCCCAACATTCTATTGGAGGTAACTACCTCTGTTTTCCTTTGTCAACATTCTTGCTCTCTTCCAGCCTTGGGAGTTTCTTAATGGGGTGATTGGATGAATGCCTCTTCATTGATCCACTTTCCTTTCCCTTACTGATTGCTCCCAGAATACTTTTTACCTCTTTTTGCAGACGAATAGAGTCCTGCAAAACCTTGTGGTTCATCACATTCTGCTGCTTTTGTAGCTTGAGCATCTCTCCAAGATTTTCTTGGGTCTTGGCAATTGTTTGGAGAAGACTTTCAGCTAAGTCCAATATCCCTTGGTTTGCTGCCATGGTCAATCTGCACAGCTTACCTCACTTTGCTTACTAGCACCACTTGTTTTTTTTTTTTTTGTAACGACTGCAACCAATTGCTTTCAATTTCTCACCTGTGAAATTCATTATTGCAATTCTTTGTTAGGCCAAGCATAACATAAACAGTAAAATTAGTCAATTAATTTCCCAATTGACATGGAATGTCCATGCTTTATTCATGAGACTTCCACACTTTTCATGCTTTCCCAACATACATATGAAATCATTCATGTTCATCATTTCACAGGGAATTAGCTTTTTCAGCATTCACAATTTATTTCAAGCAAATAAACACAATCAACTTTCAGCCATGACATGCATTCAACAATTTTCTATTTCTAAGATGCATCAGTCGAAAAGGAAAGAGAAGAGTAAGAGTTTCCCCCTCTTATTCTTGTTCCAATCCAAAGCCACACCATCACTGTGGTTCTATGCTCCTTAGCCTCTTTCACTTCAATGTGAATGCTTAACTTTCCCTTTCTTGGCTATGACACTTAGTGTCTAAGGTCTGTCTAAGGTTTTCCTCCATCAGGGAATTCTTCCCCATTGTTGCCTACAGAACCTTTGGCTGCTAGGACCCACACATGTCCACTAGCATCATTCTTATCATTGCTGCTCATACGTAGCTTTCTAGGACAGTCACATGTCCAAATGCATCCCTAGGATGTATTCAAGGCTTCTTGCTTTCCTGCAAAGACCAAATTTTCCAATAAAGAAATAACAATGTATTAGCTTGGTTGTCATAAGACTTGTTCATGAAATTTTCATTATCCAAAAATGAATGAAAATCAAATACTTATCTATATTGGGCAGTTCCTTGCTACTCCACAGGTTTCTTTCTCTGCTTACAAGCCTTGGATCACCTGTGGGGTGGATGTTTAATGCCCAACCAGTTTAATTTCTGGATTTACCAAGCATTTGTGGTGCCCAACCAGTCCCATACCTAGTTGGCCCTCTCCATTGCCGAGCCAGCACATCCATCTGGGTCATCGGCCAATGGAAGGAAACTGCGCCACCGACCATTATAGGTCAAAGATCTACTACAGAGCCATAAGCATATAACAACCTTTCACTAATACCTCCACAACAACCAAGTAATTAAGGCCAAACCAGTACACCGACTGGGTTTATTAGGCATACAACAACCCTTCATCAATACCTCCACAACATCCACCACATCCAAGCAAATAATGCCAAACCAGTGCATCGAATGGGTTTATTAGGCATGCAACAACCCTTCATCAATACCTCCACAACATCCAAGCAAATAATGCCAAACCAGTGCATCGACTGGGTTTATTAGGCATGCAACAACCCTTCATCAATACCTCCACAACATCCAAGCAAATAATGCCAAACCAGTGCATCGAATGGGTTTATTAGGCATACAACAACCCTTCATCAATATCTCCACAACATCCACAACATCCAAGCAAATATTGCCAAACCAGTACATCGACTGGGTTTATTAGGCATACAACAACCCTTCACAACAACCTTTCATTATGCCTCTTCTGTGTGCAACACCAAATTGCATCTGTTTTAGCTGACAACACAAGGTGGATAAGCAAACTCATCAGTATTGCTGCTCTAAAATTGAAGCATAATTCATAACATTCACTATCAAGTATTGAAACACCAGGAATGCGTCCATTCCCTTAGGGTGTAGTCAATATTGAAAACCCTATCATAACCCAACACCCGAAAGGTGTGCACCCCTTTCTGGTGTGAACCATGTAGGTCCTAATCATATTCAAGAAGACTGAAATAATATAAATAAGATGGAACATGCTCTGCATATTAACCCTAATAATTAGACATGCATGTTCTTAGCTAGGGTTACATAATACTTATCCCTTTTTCAGATGTATTCTCTCTTCATTGCGAAGAATGGGGGATCCCTTCTTTGAGTCAACAATCCTTCGGTTTGCCACCCCAATCCTTTCACGTTCCATAACCCACACATTCCTTCTTGGCATAGCTTCACCATCTCACTCAAATGGCTTTCCAACATGCAGTTCAGCGGAGATGTCATCCTTAAAATATGCAATGGTGTTTCACCCGAAACCCATTTCCAAAGCATGGGGCCCTTCCCATGAAGTTTGGCTTCTACATGCCATCATACATGGTATTCTTGCAATGTGTCTTCCTGGAATACTTATCAAATAGCCAATCAGTCAGCAACATTTAACAATAAAATTCAAATTTGATTGTCTCATATCCAATCAATGGCATTAAAAATTAAATTCACTAGTACATTCAGGCGGATTTTTCCACGAAATATTTCCACGTTTTGAACATTCGTGGATTAATACAATGAAATTTAAGATGTATTTTCATTTTTTTTTATCATGGCGGAAAAACCATGGAAATATCGACGTGTTTTTAATTTTCGACGCACTTACGTCTATATATCGATGACCTATGGCTATCTTTGCACACCTGCCAAACCAATGACAGCTTCCAATGGCTCTTGGATTTTTATGCGCGGGTCAACTCATGCATTTGCATTGATATAGAGACGATCGTCGATCTGTAAATACATACTTTAAGACAATTTTCAACACATTTGCTATATATATTCTTCATCTTTTAAACCTTGCATCTCTTCAAACTGTGTTCATGCCTTTTTGTTATCGTGCCTCTTCAAATCTGATAATTAATCTTTTATTTGTGATTCTATTTATTTCATATTCTTAATTAATTAAAAAAAACTTCTTTGGATTTCTTAGGTCTGCGGGCTTCATCCATCTGGGCTCTACCTATGCAGGAAACAACCCTACACCCCTTGCCTCTTCGTGGGCATATGCGGGAATGGTTAAGCTCCCGTTGCTTTAATTTTCGCCCATGCGGGAATCCTTAAGCCCCTGCAGGCTTAACCTTACCTCCCATGGGTATCCCCTAAGCCTTTGCGGGCTTAATCTCAGCCCCCGCGGGCATCCTTAAGCCCTTGCGGGCTTAACTTCACCCTTTGCAGGCATCCCTAAGCCCCTGTGGGCTTTACGGGCTTTACCTCAGCCCCTGCAGTCATCCTTATTTAAGCCCCTGCGGGCTTAACTTCACTCCCTGTGGGCATCCCTAAGCCTCTGTGGGCTTAACCTCAACCCATGTAGGCATCCTTAATTAAGCTCCCGCGGGCTTAACTTCACTCCCTGCGGGCATCTTTTAAGCCCTTGCGGGCTTAACTTCACTCCTCAGCCCCTGCGGTCACAGATAAACCCTTGCGGGCATATTTTATCCCTTGTGGGCATTTCTTTATCCCCTGCGGGCATAATGGAGATTTTAACCCTTAATCCTTTTTATAAATAATCAAGTTTTTCTCTGCTTTTGGGATACCAATAGCTCGTACGTGAGAGCACCAAGGAGGGAACTGATACCACATCTGGATGGCCAGATCACCAAGGAACATGCCCATGTCATCTGGAAAAATTATTAGCACAAGGTCACTCTTTGTTGGGCATTTCCAAATTCCTTTTCAACTCTCTGATCTTGACACTTAGCCAATTTTTCTTAGTTCTTAATATGCAAAATAATATTTTTCCTACTTTTGGCAGATTGATCTTTTGCATATATGACCATCATAAGGAAAACTTAAAGTATGGATGGATAGCCACCTCAACAAGGACCAGATCCATGTCACCTTTTGAACGTTTTGATACACACATATAATCTGGCGGGCATTTGAGAATAGAGTACCTCCAAACTGTTAATTCAATACTTAGACAAAATTGTCAAACCCTAGGTCAACATGATGAGATTTTTATTTTCATCACATTTGACGTGTGAGACACCCAATGGGTAGAGGCCAACAAGGTGATTCTGTCAAGAACAATTTCATCCTCTGAAGCTTCTTTCTCTCTCCTCGGCGGGCATTTTACTGGAGTAGTGCAATTTAGTTTGGGAGGCACTTTCGGTAGATCAATATATTCACCTACAAAATCTCTTTGGACAAACCATTTATATGGTTGGATGCACCATACAACATTCTATAGATCCATACTCTCAAAATGATTTAACACATCAACCACAATAGATGGCGAGAATTTTACTGAGGTGACTTAGGCAACTTTAGTGATTTTACATTTAGACAATTTTTGCACTTTCCTAGACTTGGTCCAATCTGCCTAAAACATTGTTTTGGAAGATCCATAACTTCTCCCTCAGGCACTTTCAAGTCAAGATCAGGGCATGGTCAGGTAGAAAAAACACCAACTTGCAAGATGACCATGTGGTGCAGGCAGTTTCTTCAATCCACAAACTATGGCGGGCATTTCCCTAAGGCCACCTGAGCCAGTTTTCCAACACTTCATTTTCAGGAATTTCTCCAAAGTTTATCCTGATACCCTATTTTGGCAAACTTATAACTTTCTCCTCAAACATGCTTGAGGAAAACTGAGACCATGGTTAGGTAGACCAATCAACAAGCTATATCCTGACCATATGGTGCGGTCATTTACTTTAACCCATGAATAATGGCGGGCATTTTACTGAGGCCACTTAGGTAGTTTTACTCCCTCTGGTGCAAAACAGCCTGATACCTTGTTTTGGAAGACTTATAACTTTGTCATCAAACATTCTTTTTGAGAAATTAGGCCATGGTAGGATAGCCTCTTCAGCAAGATATAGCATGATAGTTTCAGATAATTTTTATCATTCACCTATGAGGTACGGCGTGCATTTCCCTAAGGCTATTTGGACCAATTTTCCAACACTCGTCCATTTTTCAGAATGTCTAAAACTGGTTGAACCCTTGTTTTGGAAAATCTATAACTTTAATGTCATAAAACACTCTTTTGAAGAAATTAGACCATGGTTAGATAACCTATTCAACAAGGTATATCTTGATATGATGGTGCGGTCATTTTCTTCAAACCATGAATTATGGAGGGCATTCTCTTAGAGCAGTTTTGACCAATTTTCCAACAGTTAGCCATTGTTATTGAGTATGCACTCATTAGTAAGTATGCACCCCATCCTAATAATTGTAAGTATGAACTCATTCTTTCTCTCCAATATGCATAGTATTCTTTATCAAGTACTAGAGCTCCGTGGGATGCAATATCTTCTTGTTGATCCATAGTGGTTTTTAATAGGATCTTCCTTCCAGTGGTTTAGATTGTAGTGAAGGATCCTGCTTTGGTACCAATTGTTGGAATATTGGTCAACAGTGAGAGGGGGTGGTGAATCAGTATTGTTAACTACTTCAAGCAAGGAACAGATCTATGTCATCCTATGAATTTTATTAGCACAATGACACCTTCTTGAGGGCATTTCCAATTGACCTTTTTAACTGCTGATTTGATGTACACTTAGACAAATTGTGAAACCCTAGGTCAACATGATGAGATTTTTATTTTCATCCAATTTGAAGTGTGATAGACAATGGGTAGAGGCCAACAAGTTGATTCCATCAAGACCACTTTCATCCTCTGAAGCTTCTTTCTCTCTCCTCGGTGGGCATTTTTCAGGAGTAGTGCAAATCAAGATGGGAGGCATTTTTGGAAAATCAATATCTTCTCCTATAGAGACTTTTTGGACAAACCAATGATATGGTTGGATGAAAAAATAAACACTCTAGAGACCCATACCCTCAGAATAATTTAATCCATCAACTACTGGAAATGGTGGGCATTTTACTGAGGTCACTTAGGCATTTTTACCAGTATTTTTATACTTAGACAATTTGTGCAATTTCTAAGGTGGATTTTTAATTAAAATCAAAATCCTGAACCAATGCCACTAGATGATGTAGTATACCTCACTGAGCACACCCAAGCTGATTTCACTCTCAGAATCATCTTCAGTTTCCCAAGACAAGCATTTTACTGAACTTGGTGCAAAACTGCCTAAAACCCTGTTTTGGCATACCTATAATTTTTTCCTCAGACACTCTTAAGACAAAATGAGACCATGGTCAGATAGACAAATCAACAAGCTACATACTGAACATATGGTGTGTGAATTTACTTTAACCTATGAATTATGGCATGCATTTTCTTGAGGCCACATACGCAGTTTTACTACCTCTGGTGCAAAACATCCTGAACCCTGTTTTGTCAGGCCTTTAAATTTGTCATCAAACACCCTCTTTGAGAGCTAAGACCATGGTAATATATCCCCTTCAACAAGCTACAACATGATAGTTTCAGATAATTTTTACCATTCACCTATGAGGTACGGCATGCATATCCCCAAGGCTATTTGGACCAATTTTCCAACACAACCATTTTTCAGAATGTCTAAAACTGCTTGAACCCTTGTTTTGGTAGATCTATAACTTTGTCATAAAGCACTCTTTTGAATAAATGAGGCCATGTTTAGATAACCTATTCAACAAGGTATATCCTGATATGATGGTGCGGGCATTTTATTCAAACCATGAATTATGGCGGGCATTCTCTTAGAGCAGTTTTGACCAATTTTTCAACACTTAAGCATTTTTCAGAATGTCTAAAACTGCCTGAACCCTTGTTTTGGTAGATCTATAACTTTTTCATAAAACACTTTTTTGAATAAATGAGACCATGGTTAGATATCCTATTCAACAAGGTATATCCTGATATGACGGAGCGGGCATTTTCCTCAAACAATCAATTATGGTGGGCATTCTCTTAGAGCAGTTTTGATTAATTTTTCCATACCTAGTCAAATTCCAAAGTTTAATAAACTTGCCATTCCTATGCGGGAATCCTTAAGCCCCTGCGGGCTTAACTTCACCCTCTGCGGGCATCCCTAAGCCCCTGCGGGCTTTACCACAGCCCCCGTGGGCATCCTTAATCCCCTACGAGCTTAACTTCACTCCCCGTGGGCATCCCTAAGACTCTGTAGGATTAACCTCAGCGCCTGTGGGCATCTTTTAGCCCTTGTGGGCATTTCTTTAGCCCCTGCGGGCATAATAGAGCTTTTAACCCTTAAGCCTTTTTATAAATAATCAAGTTTTTCTCTGCTTTTGGGAGACCAATAGCTCGCACGTGAGAGAACAAAGGAGGGAACTGATACCACAGCTGGATGGCCAAATCACCAAGGAACATGCCCATGTCATCTGGAAAAATTATCAGCACAAGGGAACTCTTTGTTGGGCATTTCCAAATTCCTTTTCAACTCTCTGATCTTGACACTTAGCCAATTTTTCTTTAGTTCTTAATATGCAAAATAATATTTTTCCTACTTTTGGAAGATTGATCTTTTGCATATATGACCATCATAAGGCAAACTAAAAGTACTCTTTTGAAGAAATGAGACCATGGTTGGATAGCTTATTCAACAAGGTACATCAAATACTTTTTGGATAGCCTATTCAAACCCTAGCAGCCAATCTCTCCCATCAGTCACCTCAAAGGTTGGTCAGGGTAAGGTCTCGCACATGGTCTCAGACAGGGTAAGGTCTCGAGTCTCTACTCTTGCATAAGGTCTCTGACTGGTAATGTCATATAACCCTCTTTGCAGTACTTTGCTCTGTAATTTCGAGGCTTGTGGATATTTCTACCGATCCCGGTGTTCAGGGTTTTTGTTCATTTTTGCTCCTTTAAATTGCTTCTGCCCCTGTTCCTTGGTTTTTGCCCAAAATGCCATCTCAAATAGGTCTGTCTTTTGCGGTTTTTCCCTCCACTAGCCCTCCTCATCGTTTGGTTGTTCCCTCCACTGGCCCTCCTCATCGTTTGGGCAGGTGTCGTATTCCGACCAGTGCTCTGGTTAGTGGCAGCGAGCTCCCGTACGAGAGGATTTGTTACAGCAATTCTTCAGAGCTAGCTTTATGTTATATAATGGCGGAAGGTAGCAGTCGCGGCCCTGTTGGAAGGACTAGCGCCATTGATGCACTCACCCGAAGAATGGAGAAGTTAGAAAAGGACATGGAAGAGCTTCAGAAGAAGCTGGAGGGGAAATGTGACAAAGAGGACCTGGAGTCCTTGAAGAAGTCAATCGAGGATAGCATGGAGCAGAAGTTAGCAGGTAACAATGCCGAACTGATCGTACAGATGCGAAGGATCCATGATGAACAACGCGAAGCTATTGAATGTCTCCAGCGTGAGGGGAGCCCAACGACTTCTGTAGGTTCTGGACAGTCCCCTCCATCTGACAGACCGCCTTCGGCCTCAGGGGAAAAACCAATGGAGACTGGTTGATGGAAGCATGTGGCCCACCCACCACGGTTTCTTGATATTTACTTGTTTGATTAGGTTTACTTGTTTCATTTTCTGTTAATTTTCCAAGGCCCTTTTGTTCGTTTATATTAATTTTTGGTATGCACACAACTATTATATTTTTTGTAAAATAGAAGCTCATGTTATTGAGGTTCTAGCTGGGAGTAGGATTCTATCGTATTAGTGATATAAACATTTGATATAATCAGCAACAAATATCGGTCTATTTGGTATGTAGCTGTATATCGGCAATTGTAATTGGAAATATTGACGAAGATATATTAATGGATATAATATTTCTGTATATTCCTCTGGAAATTAAATCTATTTTTAAAAATTCTAGATATATCAATGGATATAAGATTTGTGTATATTCCTTGGGCATTTAAAACTATTTCTATAAGTATTAAAACACTTTGGCCCTGCAAGTAGAACGCTTTGGTTAAACTTCTTGCTTGTGGTAATTTGTAGGATTACTTAATTCTTCCACTTCTCACTTTGCTACAAAGGCTAATAAGTAAAGCATGACTAGTTTCATAGTTTGCACATGAGTTGTTGGTTCAAGAAGAAAGCCTCTTTGAAATCCAATTTGTAACAAATGGATACTTCTATTGAAATATTGCATTATGAATTCTCAATATTCAAATCACTATAACACTAGTAACTATTTGTTGGGCTTGTGATTTGGTTTTTTAAATGTTGTGCAATATTATTTTATATTCTGTTAATTGTAATGTTGTGATTTCTCTGTTATTTGATTCTATAGTATGTATGTTTGACTATTCAAATTTAAAGCACATTACTAATTATAAAGTCATTATGGTTCTATAAGTAAATTACCATCTTGTTGGAACAATTTCACGACTACTCTATACAACAAATTTCTTGTTTTTCTATCATAGAGCTGATTTATTGTCAAAGAAGGGATTACATTTGGCAGATGGTATTCTTCAGGTTACCCCTTTCATTGATCACCATATGGGGGAAATGTTTTATGTTCGTTTTTATTAATTATGCTACCTTTTATGATCCATTTTGTAAATTTGATGCACCCGCTTTAGGGGCTTTTTGGTTAAGATTTCCTCTGTATCTGTGTTATTTTTATGATGTTATCAACAGCCATGGTTATGATGGTATATTACTGAATAGTGGCAAGCATTATCGGATTTATTGTAAAAGACTGCATAGTCTGTTTTCAAAGATTCTATCCTTGGTATAGGTTTTATTGTAAGTTTCTTTGATTCACTTAATGAATAACAAGGCACTTTATTTTCGTTGAAAAAAAAGGTTCTATAATTAAATTAATCCTGAATTAATATGTTAACTCTTAACTCTTAGATCAAACATTAATCAATATTCTGAGAACTCTTAACTCTTATATCAAACAATCAATAAAATAATTTTGGTTCTTTTCATGATTGGGCTTCATGATTGCACGCAGGCAGGGTTGGAAATTCATTTTATCTTTACCCTTCAAATCAAAATTTTATGACATTTTGAACTCTTACTTTAACCATCACAAAACGTTTAGTTTCAGAATATGCCCTTCAATAGTAAAGTGTTATTAACGAAATTACCTTTCATTATTGAAATTTTATTAAAGATTTTAATTTTCAATCTGCCAAATGTTTTATTTAGTTAATCTTATATTCTAAATATTAAGACTCATGCATGCAAGATGGATTCTCTCATTTAACTAATTTGGTTGAAGAAAACAAACAATTCAAAAATACACCATAAGAAGGCAACTTCCCTTAAAAAAAAATTTCAAATGAAAAATCATCCAAAAAATTTATATTAATGAAAAGCTATATATTGAAAAAAAGCTATGCATTTTTAAAGAGGAAGAATTAACTTCCTCGTTGTTTAGAGACATCTTGGGCTCCGTCAATTACCCTGTTTTAAAAATTACTTTAAATTGAATATTCACATATTTAGTTTGTATATTTATTGTTTATAATTAAACAAAAAATTACATTCATTTTACTCCTGAGTTAGTTAATCCAAACTTTTATTGCCAACTGATATAATCTAAAGATGGAATTGCATCAACTACTGCTATTGAAGTGACATCAATGACAACCACATTCAACAATAAGCTTTCAGGTGGAGGATTTACACACTTGACCATTGACTCATTCGTGATAAAAGGTATATGTCCAAGAAGATAATGGCCTGCCAAAACATCCAATCAACACTAGCTTTTTAAACTACCAATTCAACACTAAGACAAAATTGTCAAACCCTAGGTCAAAATGAGGAGATTTTTATTTTCATCAACTTGGAAGTATGAGACACCCAATGGATAGAGGCCAACAAGGTGATTCCATCTAGACCAATTTCATCCTCTGAGACCTCTTTCTCTCTCCTCGACGGGCATTTTTCTGGAGCAGTGCAAATCAAGCTAGGACGAACTTTTGGCAGATCAATATCTTCACCTACATAGACTCTTTGGACAAACCAATGATACGTTTGGATGCACCAATCGACGGTCTAGAGACCCATACCCTCAAAATATTTTAATACATCAACCATAGGAAATGGCAGGCATTTTACTGAGGTCACTCAGGCATTTATACCAATAATTTTATACTCAGACAATTTTTGCATTTTCCTAGACTGGAGTAATCTGCCTGAAACACTGTTTTGGAAGACCCGTAACTTCCTTTTTAGAAACTCTCAAGACAATCAAAAACCATGGTTAGGTAGAAAAATCAACAAGCTACAGCCTGACACTATGGGGCAGGCATTTACCTTAACCTATGAATTATGGCGGGCATTTTCCTGAGGCCACTTGGGCAATTTTACTACCACTGGTGCAAAAACAGCCTGAAACCCTGTTTTGGCATGCCTTTCACTTTGTCATCAAAATCCCTCTTTGAGAACTGAGACCATGGTATGATAGCCTCTTCAACATGCTATAGCATTATAGTTTTAGATAATTTTTATCATTCTCCTATGAGGTACAACAGGCAATTTACCAAGGCCAGTTGGACCAATTTTCCAACACGACCATTTTTCAAAATTTGGAGCTCTTTTGTTTCTCTTGTTCTTAATATGCAAAACAATATTTTTCCTACTTTGGCAGGTTAATTTCTTGCACATGTGACTTTGAGGAAGTAACCTGTTAATTCAACACTTAGACAAAATTGTCAAACCCTAGGTCAACATGATGAAATCTTTATTTTCATCAAATATGAAGTGTGAGACACCGAATGGGTAGAGGCCAACAAGGTGAATCCATAAAGACCAATTTCATCCTCTGAGGTTACTTTCTCTCTCCTTGGCGGGCATTTTACTGAAGTAGTACAAATTAGGCTAAGTAGCACTTTTGGAAGATCCATATCTTCTTCCTCGGAGTCTCTTTGGACAAACTGAGACCATGGTTGGGTAGAAAAAACATGAACCTACAAGATGCCCATATGGTGCGGGCATTTTCTTCAACCCACAATTTATGGTGGGCATTTCCTTGAGGTCACTTGAGCCAGTTTTTCCATCACTTAGTCATTTTCAGGAAATTCTTCAATTTTTATCCTGAAACCCTGTTTTGCCAGGCTTATATCTTTCTCCTAAAAAAATATTAAGGCTAAATGAGACCATGAATAGATAGCCACTTCAACAAGCTATAGCCTGGTATGATGGTGCAGGCATTATCGTCAAACCATGAATTATGGCGCGCATTCTCTTAGGGAAGTTTGACTAATTTTCCCATACTTAGTCATATGGAGGGCATGATGATGATGATGATGATGATGAAGATGATGATGATGGTGGTGGTGATGAAGATGATGATGATGGCGATGATGAAGATGATGATGATGATGAGCTCCCCCTAAAATTGTGATGATGAAGATGATGATGATGATGATGATGATGATGGCGTCGAATATATATGATGATGATGATGAAGATGATGATGAAGATGATGATGATGATAATGGAGATGATGATGAATTGGATGATGATGATGATGATGAAGATGAAGATGCTGATGATGATGATGACAAATATGATGATGATGACCAAGATGATGATGATGATATATAATGAAGATGTTGATGATGAAGATGATGATTATGATGATGATAAGGAAGATGATGATGATGAAGAAGATCATGATGATGATCAATGATGACAACGACGACAATGATGATGATTATGAAGATGATCATGATCATGATCATGACAATGAAGACGACGAAGATGATGGTGATGACAACGACAAGGATGATGATGATGATGATGATCGTCGTTGTTGTCGTCATCACCATCATCTTCCTGGTCTTCATCATCATCATCATCATCATCATCAACATCATGATCATCATCATATTTGTCCTTGAAGGGACTTATGCATAGGATCTCACTATAAGCAATGCAACCAATACAAATTATGACAAAATCCTAGTTAAATTAAATTAAATTGAATTAAATTACATTAAATTAAAAACATAGAGTTGTTTAACTAAAATTAATTTAAAATGGAACAAAATATAAAATATGCAAATAAAAAAAACCCAAAATAAACTAAACAAAAAATAAATATGCAAAAAAAAAAAAAAAAACACAAAATATAAAATATGCAAAAAAAAAAAAAACACAAAATATAAAATATGCAAATAAAAAAACAAAAAAACATAGAGGGAA
Organism: Larix kaempferi; assembly: GCA_027924585.1. Classification (NCBI taxonomy): domain Eukaryota; kingdom Viridiplantae; phylum Streptophyta; class Pinopsida; order Pinales; family Pinaceae; genus Larix; species Larix kaempferi. Next base: position 2,508,796 of record BSBM01000233.1, on the reverse strand, counting down.
AAGACTCCCACGCACTAGCTCATTAGCAACATCCAGAGCAAAACAACAAAGAACAAGTTCACTCCCCCGCACTAGTTCATTAGCAGCATCTAGAGCATTGGTAATTTGATGAGCAGAGCAGTGGTAAATCGAGGAGCAGGGGATACCAATCCAGAGGATACCGTCGTTCCTAGGGGAGGCAATCCGGTGGCAGTCCAGAGGATAACAAAGGGCCCAATGAATTCGGTAAGCCCATCAACCCTAGCAGTGTAGGAATTTGGGATAAATCCCACGGTTTTGACTGTTTCCACACTAAACATAGACGTTTCACTGTTTACTTCGTTTTTTTTTAGGGTTTATACGAAATATAGGCCGTATTTGAGGGAAAAGATGACCATGACGGGCATTTTTCTAGTCAAATGCCAGCCCTCAACCCATCCATCGCTTGTTTGATAGCGAATGGGCCTAGACCCTACCATCACAACCAAACAAATTCGGGATTTCCATGCTGCAGAACACCGTAGCAATGGTAAGAAAATGGTCTTGGGTAGTGTAAGACGATTCAGGATCCAACATCACCCTATCCACGTCCATGTGCAAAACCACTCAAAACTACCTAAAATTGGTCTAAATTTGGTGACATTTCACCTTGTTATCCTATTTTAAAAAAATCAGGCATGGAGGGAGGGAAAAATTTGCCAATTTTTGTGAGTTTTCTTGCATGGAGAGAGGGGAAATGATGTCTAGAATCCTCCCCCTCCACCAAGGTTGATTCTTATCATTTAAACCCTCTCCCCATAGCTAAAATCACTAACAAAATGTTACAAATTTGTCCAAATCCTTTACAATTTCAAACATGCATGGTAGGGAGTGGGAGTCATACCCAATGCTATTACACCTCATTTCATGCTTGAAATTAAAAAAAACATGGTGTGTTTTTTGCAAAATTGACCTAATCTAGCCCAATTTTGGACAATTTTTTGCATGGGCCCACTTTCCCTCCATGTATGAAATTGCATGAAATTTGGAAGAAATGGGCAAAAGATGGCCAAATTTGGTGTAATTTAAAGCGTTCTAAGCTATTCTAAGGTTCCATATTATATGGGTTTCTAACTATTTAACATTGTATACAAATAAAGCATACAGAACGCCCAACCAATCAACCAATATGTTATTGGAAGACACCACTTTCATGTGGTTGTCTCCGTTGGTATAAGGGTGCAAACACGAAAATGGGTAATACATTTGCTTGTTGACGATTAAATTTGTAAAGTTTTTTGTTCATTCAACTTCAAGCAATCAAAACTCATATCTACATTGAGAATTTCACTTTGAATCAAAAAGAAGTTTTGTAGAGAATTATGTTACCCCATACTCATTTTTATTTTATGGACATGATGCTATAAATTTCATGTGTATTAACTGCATGCACCTAAAATTTTTGGCAAGGATAATGAGTGAGTAATACACATGGCCACCTAGTTTTTAGATATAATTATTCATTTTAGGGAAAAATATGTGTTAGATTTTTGGGATTACTCCAAAAGTGTTTTCACCTTGGTAGACGGGCAATAGGTCTCCTTGGCCTTGGTTAGCAATATCAATCTCTCGGTTTGGGTGGATGCTTGGCCTTGGTTAACAATATCAATCTCTCGGTTTGGGTTGATGATGCTTGGGTTGAGGAGGATACTTCATGGAGGTTGGTGATGGAACCAAGGACCTATGTTGAGGAGAAGAGTTGGACCGTTGTGACCACGTTGTCATACCATAGAGTACCATTGCGCACATGTAGCACATAGTTAGAGAAGGAGTACCTTGCATGAGGAAACTTGCATATCAAACCACTATGGAAGAGGGAGTGTTAGACTAACGTCGCCGAGTTTCAGTGGGAAATCCATGAATGAAGCAATATGACCACCACCCATTCCAAATTGAATCCCCAACATGATTTATATGAGGGGGAACCCCATACCTCTTTGCATGCATTAAATAGTCAAGTGGCCCAAGAAACACACTTCTATATCTGTGTTGTGAGAAAATTCCAAATCAAATCAAAACGTGTCTTATACTTAAAAATAATTCAAATATAAATAACTCTAAAAGAAATTACACTTTTGAGATAAAAATAGCTTTTGATAACGTTTTTGGGAAGAAATAGCTTTTGATATTAAAACATTACAAGTAAATATATTTATACACTAAATTATATCCACTTGGTAACTTATATTCTTGTTTTATCGAGTGTAGGTACCACCAAATAGGTATCTGTCAGATCTATCTTCCTCGAGTGATGATGAAGATATACTCGGAGTGGTTGAAAGTGAGACGTGTTGTACTAGATCTACCGGTTCTATATCAACTAGATCTGAAAAGGTAAGGAAAAGATTTTGTAGACACATGCAATATTTTATTGCCAACAGAGGGTCATGTAATTATGATGCTGAGAGCATAGGTGACATTGAGTTTCCCTTGAGGTATAGGAATCTAGTGCAACGATGGGTACCTAAAAAGCTACCCCAAGTGGGCACATATTTCTTCATCAATGGGAGGATGTATCGCATTGCTCCTTCGTCCTTACATGGATTGGGGCTATTTTCCATGGATGGCATAAAGGTCGGCTATGGCACTGTAACTGAATTGATGGAGTATGTCGGACCATTATACAAATACAATAACTGGTTGATCTTGGTCCAATATACTCGAAGTATGAGGAGATACGGAGTTGCTGCAAATTATATACAACTAGCAGAAAACAATAAAAACAAAGGGGCGATTATGTATATTGATGGGAGACCAAAAGCATCTGGAAACATTGTTGGCTTTATAAATAGTACATGGCCAGTGACAACAACTAAGCAACCGAATTGCGAATTTGAGGGACGCAAAGAACATCGTATATTTGTATGTGCAACAAAACCAATACTTCCAGGTGAAGAGTTGTTGATCGATTACAACTTAAATCGAATAGATGTAGCTTCCACGGTCCAGGGTAACCGTGGAAGGTCACACGCTATGCCTCATCAGGTAAATGCTAAATATAGTAGATAAACATGACTACAAAAACTAAATGTTTCTATTTTTCTGTTAACATTCGATTTCCACCGAGTACATTCGCTTTTTTCGTGCTTATTATGAATATTTCCATGTGATAACATTCTTATTACACTTTTATGTTTATCTCATTTTTTTATGTTACAATTATTGACTCAACTTTTACTGATTGATTTATTTTGTCAGGGTGGCAGTAGTGGAAAGCCACATTTTGCTTCCATAGTCTAGAGTGACCATGGAAGGTCACAATCTATGCCTCGTGAAGTAAATATTAAATATAGTAAATAAATATGACTACAATAACAAAATGTTTCGATTTTTTCAGTTAACATTCGATTTTCACTATTACCATTCATTTTTTCGTGCTTTATGGCACTTTGAGCTCTGTTTTGGAATGACTGATCTAGAGTTTTCTAGAACACTTATCCATTACTTTTCCTCAACTTCATGCTTGCCAAGTCCATATCACCTTGTTCTCCAATGCCCTTTCTTGACTTCTTGCCATGTCATCTTCTCTTTTGTCTTGTCACCTTGCCATGTCATCATTCTTCTCTGCATTTGTTCATGTCAACATTTGTCATTACTTCAAGCTCAACAATTTATTCATGCTTTCTTGCCTTCTCCAAGTCCTCATCCTTCTTGTGCTTATTCTGAATATTTCCATGTGATAGCATGCTTATTACACTGTTATGCTTATCTCATTTTTTTTTATGTTACAATTATTGACTCAATTTTTATTGATTGATTTATTTTGTCAGGGTGGCAGCAGTGGAAAGCCACATTCTGCTTCCACGGTCTAGGGTGACCGTGGAAGGTCACAATCGATGCCTCGTGAGGTAAATGTTAAATATAGTAAATAAATATGACTACAATAACAAAATGTTCTGATTTTTTAAGTTAACATTCGATTTTCACTGTTACCATTTGCTTTTTTTGTGCTTATTGTGAATATTTCCATATGATAACATGCTTATTACACTATGGCAGGGGTCTGCTCAACGCCATGGAGCAGGACATCTATCTTCTCCTTCAGAGGTAAAAGTAAATATTATTCCCATATCTCATTTTTTTTATGTTACAATTATTGACTCAACTAAATATAGTAACTAAATATGACTACAATAACTAGAAACTCCAACCCCAGAAGATTTCCATGTGACAACATGCTTATTACACTGTGGCAGGGGACTGCCCATGTTCGTCATGAAACAGAACGCATGTCCTCTACTTCTAAGGTAAAAATAAATATTATTGCAATATATCATTTTTTATTATGTTACAATTATTTTCATAATGTTTATTTAATGATTTATTGTGTCAGGGTGGCGCCAGTGGAAAGGCACCTACTGCTTCCATGGTCCAAAGTGACCGTGGAAGGTCACACTCTGTTCCCCATCAGGTAAGTCTTAAATATAATAACTAAATGTTTCAATTTTTTCTGTTAACATTCGATTTCCACTGTTGACATTCTCATTTTTCTATGCTTATGATGAATTATTGATTGATTTATCGTGTCAGGGTGAGGACCGTGGAGAGGCAGCTGCTGCTTCCACAGTCCAGGGTGACCGTGGACAGTCACCCACTGGAAGTAGATCAGTACGGGGTGACCGTGGGAAGTCACCAGCCACAACACTAAATCAGGTAAGTGTTAGTTCTTAATAGTAACTAAATTTCATTACAATAACAATGTTTGAATGATGTTAAAATTATTTTTCTTAATTTTATTGTTTGATGAATTTAGTACAGTGCACTTGATCTGGGTGTTGAGGAGCTTGAGGATGAAATTTACTATTCCATAGACCCAACGGAAACTATAAAGAAGTCCCTAAAAAAGGAAAATATAGAAATTATTGCCATGGCTCGCACAAGGCCCATGACACATGAGATCAGGGCAAGGATTGAAGAGCTGAAAGAAAAAATAAAATCTTATGGGGTAAGTGGCATCTTCACATATTTTTTTAAGCTATGACATGATTTCATATCTGATATTCTGTTTTCTATTTTTCCAAGTGATCTGATATAGTAAAGTTTTTCGTTTGTAGGAGATTTTATGACCCATGACAAGAGAAACTGTCGAGACAGGTATAGGTAGTAGTGATGCTCCAATGCAGCAACAACGTCGATGAAGGAATGTAACAATGAGGCTTTTTGACACTCCTGCGGTTGGACTCGAATCCATTGATGAGGGCACTGATTTTGATCGGCATGACATGCCGGAGCATGATGAGACGGAGCCTAGGACTCCACATGACTCCGGAGATGAACGTACTGTAGATGGCCAGGAAACTTTTCCTGGAGCAGCACGAGTTAAAAGTACCGGATCACTAGATCTCACCTTTCTGGTGGATGAAGCTTGTGTTCTGATCAAGGTTCAAAAGATTGCAGGTATTTATTAATTAATTTATTCATTTTAATCATGAAATTGAAATGGACATATGTTGAAATTATTATAAATTAATGGATTACACGTTTCTGCAGGAAACAATGTTTTCTACGGGAATTTGAATGACAAAGCATTGGATCTGTTTGGCCCCACCATTTGCACATGGTGGAATATCCAAGATAGCGCAAAGAGAGATGAATTGATAGACCACATGGTAAACTTGTTCGGCAATACATTCAACAAGAAAGTGGTTGCAAAGTTAGCCGGCGAGAATTTAAAATATACCAGGGTCCAATATAGGGATAAATTGCAACTTGACCTCAAGCATGAGTGCCATCCCATGGTTTTAGAGAAAGAGTGGAAGGCACTCATAGAGGATGCAAAGGAGAACTTACTAAAAAGACAAGGAAAAAAACCACGACCTGGAAAATCAAGGTACAACACATATCATATTCTTAGTGAAATATGGTCATTTATTTTTTTCTTTTTTGTTTTAAGTAAGAATTCTGATATCTAACGTTTTTCAAAATTTTCATATATAGGCTACCTAATACCTCCAAAGCCACCAAGGCTAGAGTGGAAAAGCATGGGCAACATAGACTGGGCCAGGGTGGCTATAGAAAACTAAGATCCCGAATCGTAAGAATTAAATGATTAACTGTGGGGAATATTTATTTGACAGTAGCGAACAAATATCTATTTTTGATAATGGGAATTTTAAATGTGTTATGCATTGCAGGGAAATACATTCCAAGATGTTGCCACCGAGGAAGACCACAGGAAGACCTGAAGCTTGGTTTCAAGTATGGTTTTAAAAGTGTGATTGAATATCGGAGAAGCTTGGGGAAGACTCCAATCTCCCCAATGACACAGATGCAGGTAAATAAAATGAATAAGGACATCATTGTAGTATACTATTAAACTCTATTCAGTTTTAATTATATCACCCATAACTAAATATTTATGTTTGCTTTTAAGAAACAATGCAACCGCAGCAGTGAATCTAGCGCTACTCAGCATGTACCAGCTAATGTTGGGCTGTGCATGTCCCATGATAGTGGGGATCAGAGTAGCCATTTTGGTATGTCTTCTTTGGAAATAGAAATATCTACTGTGATTATAGATATTTATTTCCTGACGTATACTTATAAATTTTCTTCTTTCAATGGAAGACCATGTAGCTCAGGAGGGTGAACCGCAAGAAGAATTAGCAAGTAGAGAAACAATTAACACACCATCTGTCATAGCTACACAGACAGGTAAAGAGCAATATTGTAATTTTAATCAAAATAATGAGCTATTAATTTCAATAATATTTCAACATATCGATATGCCCATTTTCGTGGTTGCAGTTCATGCCCCTTCAGAACTGCCTCCATGCCCTACTCAACGACGTAGAAGAAGTTATATGATACATGAGGGCATGGAAACACAAACACTAGCAGGACATGGATCTGTAGATATTCCACCAAATGATGATGATAATACCCTAATCGTCAGTAATTACAATGCAAAAAAATAGAAAACAAAGAAAAAATAGATGTATAAATTCATGACTTGTATTTGGATGTATATCGATGTTGTTAGTCTGAAACATTGTTTATATGAATTACCTCATTATGCTTCAATGTTTTTTTGTCTATATGTTTTGATGACTAGCCTAATTATGCATGAATGTTTATATGTTTTCTATGTAAACACCGTCATTTATTGGGTATGGGGAATTGAGAGCGATGTGAGGGGTTGGGGAGGGGCCATATGAGCTTCCACCTTCACGTGGTTGGCCCTGTTCAGTAGAGAATATAAAACTATTCTTGAAACAGAGAGGAGCTCAATAAGGTATAAATACTCTTTTATTACTATGTATTAAAGATGGTTGTAAATTTTTAAATGCATGTCTATTTCTTAAAATATTGTTAATAAATTTAACATTTCACGGTTCATTGATTTCTACAGGACTTTGTAGTAGGATTTAAATGACTGTTTATTTGCTTATACATTATTTACTCATATAAAAATTCTGTCTTTGATGATTTATGAGGCTCTTGGTGATGGAAATGCATCTCGTGGACAACTCTTATCAAGTTGTATGGGCGAATGGATCTGGTGAAAGGACAATGATAAGGTAAGGGTTTTGACGTGTTCTTTATCCTTAATGTGTTTGTCTTTATCCTTAAATTCTATTTCATTTGATTAAGATACATATATGTATAACATCTTAGCCAAAGGAAATTGCTTGCATTATGTGGTTTCTTTTCTTCCTTTAACTTTGATTTAAACTAGAAAAGTATTATATTTAGCTTAAGTTCAACACCACAAGAAGCTGTCAAATCAACCTACTTAATTTTTTTTTTAAAAGGGAATATTGGGAGAGTATCATCAAGTCCGGTGTTTCTATTTCTCTCGTGAAGCTCAGTACATTCCTTAGGAAATTAAAAACAAAATAAGAAAGATATGAGAACTGCAGGTCGAATCCAAGAGCTCATAGCTCATTATCTGATTTTTTGGTCTTCTTGCTGGTTGATACCTCTACCTGAGAATGTCTACCCTTCAACTACCCCCAATTAGGATCCAAGGCTTGGTTATTGTCTATCACGTTGGTAGCTTGCTAATTTGGGAGCTGATTGATCTCATCTACAATTACCTCTCTTATTCACCATAACATTATCCATGGCAACCTGGTATCTGTGTAACTTTAGCATCATGTCAAGGATGTCCTTGATTTCCTTCCAACCCTTATTTTCTCCATACTTCCCACTTTACTCCTACTGAGTTTTATCTCAATCATTTTTAAATGAATGAAAACTTGAGGATGAGGATTTGAATTTATCATCTGAGTTACACATGCATTAATATAGGAGGGTGGTGAGATAGATAGGTTACACATGCCTTCAATATGTTGTCCTTGCATTTAGCATAGTTTCCTAATGATAGATAATTCTTTTTATTTTGTTTCCATGCAGCCGAGTCGTCCCTATTCCTCATCAAGGTGTGATCATTAGCCTTAGCACTTGTGAGTGTGTGGTTTAAAAATATAGTGAGAGAGAAAGAAATATATTTTATATTAACATCCAAAGATGACCAAATGGGGTCAATGAGAATTCCAATTGCATCATCATCAAGTACACATACTATTCATCAAAGTTCCAATTGCAATGCATGAGAAAGTAGCCCAAAAAAATCACACAAATATGTTTTGCATTTTTATTTTTGTATCGTATGTTTGTTATTGTATTTCTTTTGTTTTAGCCAAATCATCTTCTATATTTATTTTATATTGTGAAATTTCCTATTTGGATACATAAGTTCTTGGATTGTAGTGATGATTGATTTTTATTATTGTAACGTTTATGTATCTGTAAAATTTGAAGGTTTCTGGTTTTGGGTTTATTAGAAGGCAACCAGTAAGTAAAGAAGGATTCCTCACTCTTGGTCAAGATGGAAATATTCAGCTGGGAGATGGAAAATCAACAGTCTAGATGGATGAGACCATAATATTTTTTTTTGAGTTAGGGGAGATGCAATATTCAAGCAACTTTGTTCTCTACAACTTCGACTCAAACTTGTTTAGCAAAGTTTTGCATCTACAACGGACACACTACTACTAGGACAAGAATTGACACAATCTTTAAACCTAACCAGCTGTAATTCTTCTACAAGTGTATATATACGCTGTTAATTTATCAAAATCATGTAAAAGCTAGAATCTATAATGCTTGAATTGAATTACAATATCCCTTAAGAATATTTCAATTATTCATACTCGCTAGGGCCCAAGAAAAGCTACGTGATTGGTTCTGTGGTTGCTTTCCTCAATCTGTTTGGAATTTTTATCATTAACTATGGTGAGCCCTTCATAAATTGATATGTCTAGATCTTCAAAGGTAGAAGATAAAGTGATGTTATTACATGAGGAGTGTCTCCAAGGAAATTATGATATGGTTTCTAAACTACAAATTGCATGCTCAACTATGCAACCTACTTCTCAGTGCCAAAAGGTAATTTATGATGATTTTTTTGCTACATGAGATCATTCTTAGTAATAAAATAGAAATAAGTTGTCAATTAAGTAAAAATATAAGATTATAGAGCGGCCAGGGATGAGGGGTCAATCTCGGCATAGAAAAAATAGCTGAAGCAACAAGAGTATTACAATTCAGAGTATTACAAACCATATTGCCTCAAAACATAAAGTTTCCATTAGTGGCACGACCAGAGAACAAAGGATTATCCGAACACGGATTATCTGAGCACATACGCAAAATTTATAGAAAACCAGAGTGAAGCCAACACAAAAACCAAAGCGGAGAGACCCGGTCCTCTTGTCGAGCTCCAAAGATGTCATGTAACAATTTACTCAGGCGCGAAATCTTCCAGGATGGGGAATCATCCTGGAAAGTTATCCTCCGACAGCTTAACGGGAAGTGGATTAGTCTTCCTGGCATCCAGGAGGTCGGGCTCGGCGTGGCTACACAGTCATTTGCAGGGCGGGGATCCCATCATGGAAGGAATCAGAAAATGCACGGGAGGAGCCGCAGGCAAGGCAGGGGAAACCAGAAAAGGATACAAGGTATCCGTAGCAGCAGCTGCGACTGACCCTTCAGTTGAGACGCTAGAGAAACAGTTGGGGCCACCTTCACCTTTGCCAATAGAGTTAGCCTGGAACGGGCTTCGGCTCACGATAGCATGATGGCTCCAGGAGAAGGTGGCGTCGAGATTAGCCAAAATCTCGTCCAACGCAACGAGCTTGGCCCTGGTGGCCAACATTTGGTTCCTTGCAGAACCCCAGTTTCCCAGCATATCGTCCAAAATATTCCCCAACATGTTTTTCATGAGCCAATAGTAGTTGATGGAGCCACCATTAGAGCCGAAGGCCAAGTGCTCCGCCACTAGCTGACCCTCCCAATATTCAATCAGGTTACGACTGGCAAAGGAGATACCAGTATCAAATCCATCCCCAGAGCTTGGGGCGCTCTGGATTCTGCAACGAATCCCACCACCTCGACGAGAAATACCACGCGACTTGGTCATGGCGGAAAGAGCCGTGACAGTCCATAACCAGAAGTGCAGCTGAATACAGGGTGCAAAGAGCCGAACCAGAGGTTCAAAGAATAAGACTAGGTTCCGTCTGTGGTGTGCATAGGACCATTTAAATAGCAAGGAGACTGGAAGCCTTTGATGGTGTTCACATGAGCCATAATTAAGAGCACAAAGCAGAATTGAAAGAGACGAGAGCTGAAAGGATGGCAGTCTTGAATGCACAGAGGGACGAGGTGCGGTCGAGCAGTATCAGGGTGGCAGCCAGAGGAAATGTGAAGGGACTTGTGAGCGAGAGTGCGTGATGGGGCCATTAAGCCACAAGTTTGGAGGTGGCCAGCTGTGGAGGCGGACAGATGGTAGGGTAGGTAGATGGGCGGGCAGACAGGTGTGGAGGCGAGCAGCAGTGTGGGAAGGCCTGAGACAGGGAAGGAGAACACGTGCGGCATTATGGGAACGGGGTGCGAGGATCCCTCCCCTCGTGCTCTCCACGTGCTGGGTGGATGGCCCCATGTATCATGCTGACACTCGCAGCCAGGGAGCACCTGCGGGCATAAATAATAGCCTTGCAGGAATATTTAAAAAGGCAGCTGCCGGTATTTTTGAAGAGCCATGCGGGCATCTTGAATGGCCCCATTGAGGGCATAAATCATAGCCTTGTAGGCATATTTAAAAAGGCAGTTGCCGACATTTTTGAAGAGCCATGTAAGCACCTTGGATGGCCCCATTGCGGGCATTGGTTGGAAGGTCTTATTGGTCCATTGTGGGCATCTCCATGAGAGTGTGCGGGAATTTTGTTGAAGGCCTACAAACATTTTTAAATAGCCCATTGTGGGCATTTTCAGAGTGACCATGAAGAGCAATGCGGGCATTTTGAGAGGAGACTGCAGACATTTTGTAATGACCCTTGCGAAAATAATAGTGGGGTCCATGCGGGCATAAAAATGGAAACCATTGGGCATGAATACTGATGATGTGGCTAAAAGACCAAATATATATTTGTTGAAGATAACATGGAATGAAAAAATATATTTGAATTATATGTAATAAAAATGCAAGTCGGCCTCCCAATATCATGGATAAGACAAGTATAAATAAAAATCAAATCGTTGATTTGAATGAAATTGTGTGGAAGATTTCGGATGAGTGTGAGTGAGATCTGAATTTCGGGGGTCAAGATGATAACAGTTTAAGTGGTGGAGCAACAACAACAACAAAACATTTTTTTTATTTATCTCTTATTTCTGGGTTGGCTGATTGCTGAAGACATGATGCTTGGTTGATGATATAGCAGCAGCATGATGAAGACTTTTTATCTCTAATTTCTGGGAAGCAGTAAGGGCAGTTTGATGTGCATAATATAAATGGAAAGAATGAGAAGATGCTGGGCATGATGAAGCTTGGACAGATTGATTGCGATGATTATTTGATGTGGATGTAGACAGTGTAAAGTGTATGGACAGAATTAAGATGAACCTACAGGACCCCTCTCAGTGAGCCATTGTGTCTAACAACCTATTCCAATAATGAGCAACATCAAAACAACTTACCACCAATTGGAACTACAAAGATCCTACGCATATTTTCCAGGTGAACAACTACTCTTTTTCCCTAAGGGTTGAGTTATTTATTTATTTTTCAATAAAGACGAATTCAGTGCACCTTATGTTTTTTGTAGTATGATGAATTCTGGCTAGTATCTCTTCACATGTAGTAGAGCAAGTGATGCTATTTCACGAGGAGAATATAAAACTATCCTCAAAGTAGAGAGGAGCTCAATAAGGTATAAATACTCTTTTATTCCTATGTATTAAAGATGGTTGTAAATTTTTAAATGCATGTCTATTTCTTAAAATATTGTTAATAAATTTAACATTTCATGGCTCATTAATTTCTACAGGACTTTGTAGTAGGATCTAAATGGTTGTTTGTTTGCTTATATATTATTTACTCATATAAAAATTCTATCTTTGATGATTTATGCGGGTCTTGGTGATGGACATGCATCTCGTGGACAACTCTTATCAAGTTGTATGGGCGAATGGATCTGGCGAAAGGACAATGATAAGGTAAGTGTTTGGACGTGTTTTTTAAAGTGGGTTTTGACATGGTTTTCTCCTTCTGCTTTCCAAGTTCTCCAGTTATTTTAGTGTTTAGAATATCCGTCTTGAAATGCATCAAATATATAATTATTTTATGTTTGGGGATCATAATCAACATTTTGAATTTTGGTTTCTATTTTTTAATTGATGCTTACTAGTGAAGGATAATAGGCATCCATTGTGTTGAAATACCACTCTTAGGTCAAGACCATAATCATCACACACAAAGAAAATATTCTTAGTGAAATCTGACATGGTGAAAATTAGTTGTACCACTATGGAGAAAGGGTTCTCTAGGAACCAATATTTTTCTAGTGCAAGGAGTAATCAACTCAATAAGGTCTTATATTAACAAGAATGGATTAACAATTTCATGGCCTAGCACAACCAAAGACTCCAGACTCTGAATCGTGGATCCCTCCCTCAAAGAATAATATGAACTGGAATCCCTTGGAAACCCAAGGTTGTTTTCAATAGAAATGTTGCAGAAGGACATTCAAGTACTAAGTAGCAGGGGGAGGCCTAATGGGGAGGGAATCCCCTCATTTATTTTAGTCTTAGTGTAAACTCATACTCTTCCAAAGATGCGATGATCAAGTATGAATATGACTACAATGCCCACAATTATCACCCATTTCCCATGGTCTTTTCTCATGTGAAGGATGTACATGTAAGGGACCCAGAAGGTCACAAATACTCAATCAGCATCATGTCACCAAGTTGTTAATCACTCAGTGAAGCCCCATAAATCAAAGATACAAAGATAATTTCATTTTGCTGTACTTGTCTTCCTCAATCATTATGCCGCTGCTCTATCATCATCCAAACATCATGTAACCAACCCAGAAATAAGAGATAAACAAGAATGTTTTACTGTTGTTGTTGTTGCTGCTCCACCCAAAGTGGGATTGTCACCATTTTAACCCTTCTTACTTAACCTTCCAGTATGCACGCAATGCTTCATTGTCATGCCCGCATGGACCCCACAATTTATGCCTGCAAGGGCCTTTTGGTTTATTCCCGCAAGGGCCATTAAATGTCGGCAGGCATGTCCTCCAAAATGCCCACAGCTTCCTTATTAAAATGACCGCATCGATTCATAACAATGCTCACAATACTCTTTACTAAATGCCGACATGGGCCATTAATTATTCCCATAGTGGGCTCCACTTTGATGCCCGCAACATCACTTAAAAATGTCCGCAACAGTGCTTTATGCCCACAAGAGGCCTTTAAGATGCCTGCAAGGGGTTCCAGCTTGCTGGTAATAAGCGTTGACAGTTATTTTTTTTTAAAACTTCTAAGTATCATCGATATAGAGACGCAAATTCATCGCAAGTATAGCAAAACCGTCGGATGTTCTACCTTCGTTTGGTCTGTTCGACACACATTCGCCGATACTTGCGACGGAACATCGTCGCAAGTATAGCAAAACCGTCACAGGGTCTATCTTCTTTTGGTCTGTTCGTCGAACGTGCGTCGATACTTGCAACGGCACATCATCGCAAGTATAGCAAAGCTCTCTCTCTGTTCGACGCCAAACCATCGCTAGAGAGATGGTGTTTCATGGAATCAAATTAGACAAACTGTCAGACATTTTACCTTCGTTTGTTCTGTTCGACGGACGTTCATCGATACTTGCAACGGAATATCGTCACAAGTATAGATAACCCTCTCTGTGTTCGACACAAAACCGTTGATAGAGAGATGATGTTTCGTGGAAGAAAATTTATGTGCAACGCCTTTGCGACAACTTTCCGTCGTTATAGGGACATGGTTTTGTCGATATAGGGACGATTTGTATAAAATGAATAAAAAAATCAATTTCAAGACCACCTTATAGAAGACATGTGGCCAACATTTTTCATCTCTATTGCAACGGATTTTCAAGATCGTCTTTATATCCACGAAACAGGTTCCACGAACAAATGAGACCATGATCATCGAAAAGGAGATGAAAAACGTGGAAATAACAATGAAAAACTGTGGCAAATTTCCTCATATGTATTAGTGTTACTTGCTTTGGTTGTTGAACTCACAACCAATATACACAAATGGCATGCTATAATTTTCATATGAATGCATTGAGGTTTCTAAGCAACTATAGGGTGTAAGGCTCCCTGCCTTCACTTACCCATACCTCACCATACTCGGTAGGATGACATTAACATTCAGGCACTCAGCACCACACGTAAACCAAATCGACATAGTTTAAACGTAGTTGAAGGGATCTTACCAAATCCTCTCTCAACATTCATGCAATGAAGCACAAATAACCGTTACCTGCATGGTGGTCATTAACATCGCTTGATGTTACCTGATCAGTTGGCCTCTTACCAAGGCTACACAGTCCTTTTCCCAACCTTTTGAGCATAAATTTGTTGCCCCAACCTTTCTTCATAAGGTTGTTGGTCACATGCAACAACGTCATCAACATCTTTAGCCATGCTGTAATATCCTGATTTTGACCCTATTGCATTAAAATTGTAAATGATGTAAATATTGTTATTAAATCATGGTGAGGAGCTCAAGGCCAAGGCCCCGCCATCGATTTATCATCTTATGTATCGGCAATTAAAAATCGATGCATATGGTTCTTGTGCTAGACAGGCATAATGTAAATTAAGACAGCGTGTAAATACAAATTTTAATGAAATACCCACAAATAGCTATGCAATGCAACAAAGAGATGGGGGCATGATTTTACAAGGAATAGGGAGGGGAAATTATTCAAACCCTTGAGCCAATAGTGTTAAGCCAAATTTCATGAGAAAACCCATAAACCACCAACTACCCATTTTGACTTATGCACCCAATCATTTAATTCTTCCAAGAGTTGGTTGAGGTAGTTAATGCCTTGGGAATGAAGAGGTATGAAAGCCAATTTCGTGCATGGGCAAGCCATCAACCTGGGAATTCGTATTTTTGCTTCTTGGGCAAGAAAACACCGACGAAATGGTGCCCAAAGCGATCTTTCACCCATGGACTTTTCTCTCCCACACAGTTTGAGCTAGCTGGGGATTTCTCCCTCAAGTTTTCCATCTTTTTCCTGCATTTTCCATGGCTTGCAACTCGTTTTTGTATTGCACAGTGGCTGGGAGGAAGGGAGCCACGATTTTGGGGTTTATGGAGGCCGTTTTTGTCCCTTGAATTCCCATAAACGTTTTTTTAATACGATTTTTCTCTCCCAGGGTTGTTTCCCCATCTTCCATTTTGTTTTTGGTTGCCCACGTTTTTATGAAGCTAATGGAAACCCCATTTGGGCATTGCATTGTAAAAACGCTTTTCTTCATGCCCAACACTTGTGATTTTGCAGTTATGTGCATCCCTGTTTTGGTTTGAACTTGTTATCCCTAAAGTTGAACCTAGACTACGGAGGTTCAAGCTTAAGGAAATCTTGAATGGTAGGAATGGGCCATCTACACAATAATTCTTAGATATTTCTGGTGGTAAATGAAGGTATGAGTTAGGTTGGGTGATTAAAAACAGAAGACAGGGATAATATAAAAATTTCAATATATAAATAGAAACAAAAAATGACTGTGATCATAAACCTATAAATGTAAGAGCTCATATATCATTTCATAATTGGGGCATAGTTTTATACTATTCAGAAGAATCACAACATGAAATTTAGACCATGTATAGATAGAATACTGAAAGCATATACTTCATAGATTAAAACAAGACAGGCTCAAAGATTATATTTGATTTCATAAACAGTTATTTCTGTAACATATCAATATAAGAAAACATCATACATGCCTGTACAAAAAATCTTCTAAGATCGAACTTCCATCATGCGGTTCAAAATTCCAACCATTTCTATTTCGTGTCTATCTCATATATATACAAAAATTTGTTCAAAACAGAACAATTAATAGATCCTATTCTATTGGATCTAATTCCTCAAAAAGTGGAACAGAGTTTTAAATTTGAGTCTTTTGAACCCTTAACATAAGTAAAATAAACAAGACAATCTGCCATCTATGAAATCTTATCACTAAACTATAGAAAAAAAAATTAAATGCTTCTAGATGACTCAGCTAGAACAGCTAGGTCATCTAGAACTTGAGATCTTCTTTGTAACCTGGTATATTCAGCTTCAACATTGTGCTCTCGTCCCTACAACTCGTCCAGCTGGGTCTTTATCTGTCTATATTCCTTATGCAAGGCTCTCTTCTTTTGCAATGTTTCTTTAGCTACAACTGCTAACCTCTGATAATCAGAATCCTTCTGCCCCAAGTCCTCTTGAAGCCTCTTATTTGCCAACAACAGGCTCTCATTAATATTCCGCAGGTACTAACACTGTTCCTTGTAAGATTTCAGGGTTTTCTTCACTTGATCTAATTCATGAACAAGCTCCATCTCATCTGCATCCATTGTAACATCTTCTTTCTGTATGCCCTTAGAACTTGATGCTTGATTCATGTCATGAACCTGCTTCTTTTCCAACAATGCCTCTGGTATATATCCCATATTTGTGTGCATATCTATGAAATTTTTATTCTCAGAAATGAAAACATCGATTTCTTGCTTTTCCATCTCGTTATCAGAATCATTAATTGGGACAATTTCATTCCCCTTCGCAGGTTGTTTCAACAATCTGGTTTCTGTGGCCATTTTAGTCCTAGACCTTGTCCTCGACCCAAACCCCACATTTTCTATGCTTATAGCTTTTATTGGCTCGTCCTCTTCAGCAATTGTTTCTTTAACAACCAAACTCAACATATCAGGTTCTAGTAAATTAGACTGGTCAAGGGTGTTCTTACCTTCAGCAACATTAGATAGGGTTTGTCCTGTTTCATCCTTTCCTTCAAGCTCTGTAACCTGTACCTGTTTATCTGGCAATTTTGTTTCATTGCCTTTCTCCTTGGAAAGTTTCATCTTCTTCTTTACTTCAAAACCCTGTTCAATGAGAAATTGATCCCAGCTTTGCCCTATTTGCTGCAAATGATGAATAACTAAAAGTTTGATGAGCCCATGATGAAAGATGGAGCGTTCTGTGTGTTTCGGATGACCCTGCACCCATTAAACCATTTTCTGCAAGCTCCTCCATAAATAATAGGGTAAATTGATTTTCTTGCTGCCATGTAAATGCATCAACAGTCGAATGTGGCATCTCAACACCTTATCGAAACGGCCATCACAAGTGACATAGTTTTGAATCATCTCCAGAGGGATTTTCCAATTAGGTTTAACTTGGCTAACATGAACCCTATTCTACCAATTTAAGTCTTCAAAACCAGGGAGTAAAAATTCACCATAATCTCCTTCGAATTCTTTTTGCTTGAACCAATTTTCACCTTCAGCTGGGATGCCAATGACCTATGAAATAAATTGTTCAATAACTATTACCCTGAAGCTTTTAAAATCAACAATCCCATCTTTGTAATTTTTAATAAATGCCCTAGTCACCTGGGAGTTATATCCTTGAAGTTTTTCACAGTAAATCAACCACCCTGTGTCTCTCATCAACTTTGTTGCTCTGGCAAACTACAAAAGCCACTGGATGTTGTTCGGTTCGGCTCTACATGGGAGGCCACCTGGTTTCTTTTTATCCTGCACCTGCGAGATTTCCTACATGTTTTTCCTTTTTCAAAATGAACCTGTATTGGTGCTGTAAAAACCCTATTCTACGGGATTCATCCTCAAATTTACATTCCCATCAATCTGCTAATTTCGATGCTGGAGGATGTACTCATCAACCATTACTTGTGTACTTGTTCGATTGTCACCTGTCGAGTGAAACCGGCTGCCACGCCTTATGAAGTACCAGATTCATGCATGTGGATAATTCATTTCGAATTATAATCAATGCAAATCACAATTATGAACTTTTAAAACCATGTTAAATCATAATTTGATATTTTTGCAAAACTGACAGGATTTCTATAATACTGACATCATTTTCATATTCAGAATTTTGGCACATGCTGTCAGTTTGACATTAAAATCAAATTTGGTGATTTATAAAGATTTCAAACATTTGCAATGAAACTTTTGAACCAAGAAATGAAAATTTATTTTGAAAATAAATATAACAAGAGCCTGTCTTATTTAATCATGAAAATATAATAAAAATAAACTACGGTAGCAAAAATTTAAGGAAAAATGGAAGGAATACATGAACTAAGCAAATGGAGAAATGAGTGAAAATGAGGTAAGGGCTGTACAAATCTAAAGAACAACTATAGAGATAGCATCTGGCTCCATCTAGGGATAAGGTTCTCCCTGTGAGACCTTAAGAACATATGACCTGTGCCTTCTGAAATTTGTTTTATTGGGCTGGAGTCTACTGAAACTTATTTGAACTGATATGTACAATGAATATATACAAGAAATTTGTCATCTCAATCAAGTATGAAACAACTTTAAAAAGCGTCCATTAACTGGACCTGGAATCTCATTACCACTAAGAGTTTGTAGGACAAAAGTGTTGTTTCCCAAAATCTTCACCACTATGAATGGTCCAAACCACAAAGCATCAAACTTACCATGCTTTCCTTTATCCTCAAATCTGGCATCCCATCTTAACACTTTATCACCAACTGAAAACACATTCTTTTTTACCTTTTTATCAAAGCTTTCTTTCATCCTATTTCTGTGTATTTCAGCTTTGTCCATGAGAGCTTCCCTCTCTTGCTGCAACTGAATTATCTGAAATGTTCTTCTCTTCTTCACTTCTGGTTCTTCCTCAAATTCCTACACAAATTTAATCACTGGAGACATTAACTGAATAGCGAATACTGCTTCAGTTCCATATACTATTTGAAATGGGGTAGTTCCAATGGACTTTTTTTATTGTAACTCTGTCTGCCGACAAGCAAATTTTAACTTAGAATCCCAATTCTTCTTATTTTCTGATAACATTTTCTTAATGCTTGTCACAATGTTTTTATTGCTAGATTCTGCCAATCCATTACCTTGGGGGTAATATGGTCTAGATTGTCTCAAGGAAATACGATTTTCTTCAACAAATTTTATCATTTTTTTGGATTTAAATGCAGGAGCATTATCAGTAATGAGTTTTCTAGGGCATCCAAATCGACTAAGAATGTTTTCTTGCAAGAAATTAATGATAACCTGATCTGTCGCCTTTCTAGTTGGGATTGCTTCTACCCACTTTGCGAAAAAATCTGTTGCAGTTAAGATCCACCTATGTTGGCCACTAGATGGAGGATGAATTTCACCAATAAAATATAAACCCCACTGTTGAAATAGATCCTCTACTGATATAGGTTTCAAGGGTAAAGACTGTAGTTGATGTTTCCCTGCAAATTTTTGACATTTTTCACAAGCCCTAATCTGCTGATACACATCTGTGAAAAGAGTGGGCCAATAATACCCAGCTCTTAAGATTTTGAAAGCTGTTTCCTTCCAGTATTTATGTCCACCACATATAACAGCATGCAATTCTTCAATGACAACATTTGCTTCTGTTCTGTCCAAACATCTCAGAAGTATTCCTCTAGGGTCCTTCCAGTACAATACTTGATTAATCAACACATACTTGAGAGCTTTCAGTTTTATAGATCTGCATTCATTTTTACTCAACTCTGTGGAACAATGCAGATTTAACAAATAATATACAATTTCAGCATACCAAGGATAGTCAAAATACCTACTATAAACCGGTTCTTCACGCTGTTCTGAATTTTCTGCCATCATATACAGATCCAATATCTGAAAATTTGACTCAGAGAGAAGCTTAGCTAAGCCTTGCCCCTTTACCAATCTAGTGGGCTTAATTTCCACATCGTATTCCATTACTTTTGCAATCCACCTGCCTCTTTTTCCTTCGCTATCAGGCTGTACTAAAATGTCTTTTACAGC
Source organism: Larix kaempferi (assembly GCA_027924585.1). Lineage (NCBI taxonomy): Eukaryota > Viridiplantae > Streptophyta > Pinopsida > Pinales > Pinaceae > Larix > Larix kaempferi. Next base: position 2,488,408 of record BSBM01000233.1, on the reverse strand, counting down.
TGAAGTAGGAACATAAGCTAAAACTTTAGAATGGAGTACATAAATTCTGAAAAATTTAAGTGCCTTAACCAAGGCATAGGCCTGTTTCTCCATACTAGTGTATTTCAACTCTGAATCCCTTAATGTTTTGCTAAAGAATGAAATGGGTTGTTCTAATCCATCAGATTTTTTTTGTAACAACACAACAGCAATTGTTTCTTCTGATGCAAATGAAAAAATGGCAAAGTCTTTAGTGTAATCTGGGGCTGTCAACACAGGTGCTTCTACCAATGCCTGCTTAATTTTTTCAAATGATTTTTTAGCTTGTTCAGACCATCTTACCTCCCTATCCTTCTTAAGCATATCAGTAATATACTTAATAGTTCCAGCAAAGTTAGGGATAAACCACCTCAAAAAATTGATTTTTCCTATGAAAGACTGAATTTCTTTTTTATTTCTAGGAATAGCAATCTTTAAAATAGCTTTCACTCTCTCCGGGTCTATTTTTATCCCATCTGCAGAAACTATGTGACCCAATAACTTACCTTCTATCATAGCAAAGTAATACTTCTTTGGGTTCAATGACAGCCCAAATCTTCTGCATTTCATGAAAGTTTGCTTCAGATGTTTCAAATGCTTTTCATCAGATTTGGAAAAAACTGTTATATCATCTTAATAAATGACCACAAATTTTTCATTCTCACCTATGAATGCTATGTCCATTGCTCTTTGAAACGTGGCACCTGCATTCATTAGCCCAAAAGGCATTTTGTCATACATGAATGTACCCCAGGGGGTTGTAAAAGCTGTTTTCTCTTTATCCTCCGGCTGAACCGCAATCTGGTTATAACCAGAGAAACCATCAATCATTGAAATTCTTTCTGCACCTACTACTCTCTACAAAATCTGATCTATCTTGGGAAATGAATAGTTATCCTTAAGGCATGATCTGTTTAAATTTCGAAAATCTACACATAACCTTATTTCTCCATTTTTCTTGTGTACTGGAACAAGGTTAGCTACCCAGGACGAGTACCTAAGAGGAACAATAATCTTGGCATCCAGTAGTTTTTTCACCTCTTTTTCAATGACTGGTAAAAGTGTTGGATTAAGCCTTCTGAGTTTTTGTTTAAAAGGCTTAGTATTGGGCTTCAATGGGATCTTATTGTTGATGTATATGTAACTTCGGAATGTATTTCATCTATATTTATTGTACCCTTATTAGAGATGTGTTATTCCTCTATAAGGAAGTGTCATCACGTGGATTGACAAGTGTCGCAAGTGTGTGTACTTGCCGATGGGTTATTAGAACACCATGTGTGGGGTTGGCCCTGAAATATATATTATATTGTGGATATACCTAGCTAGACAAGTCGGCCCCATAAGGTCACTGGGAAAACAGGTTAGTATAAATAGAGATCAGGAGATCTCTATTTAATTCATTCGGAAAGTCATCTCTCTCTCACTCAGAAAGTGGCACACTAGTGAGGAGGAGGATCATCTGCTTCTAGGAGACTATCACAAGTGTATTTTGGTTGTACTTTGGTTGAGCCATTGCTCTCTCTATCTCTGAGGAAGTTGTGGGGTTTTTCACCTTAGGGTTTTCCCCACGGAAACTCTGTGTCTCTTGTCTCTCATGCTTTTGATTCTTGTGATGCTTGTGATGCTTATTGTGATTGTTATGCATTGATATACTGTATATGTTATTCTCTCAGTGAAGATCCTAGAGTATTGTGAATTAATGCTCAAAATTTAACATGGTATCAGAGCTAACCTGAGAAGAAGACATTTTGCAGTGATGGAAACTTGAGTTTCTTGTTTATTGGGTTTCTCTCCACAGTTTTTGGAAAAGCAGTATAGTAGATTGACTCTACTCATCAAGGAGAATCTATCTGTCCAATCAGAATTCAATTCTGAGCATTTTCAGATTTTGCCCTAAAAATTAGGGTTTCCACAAAAATAGGAATTTCAGAAATATGAAGACATAGCTGGAAGGTCCTTGCAAAAATCGAAGTTTAGAGCTTTGGATCGATATTTTTGGATGGGTAGATCTCCAGGAATCTCAAACCCTAATTCAGGGCTCTCCCTAGTGAACCCGGGAGGACAAAAAGGCAAATCTGAAGGGTAAAGCTTTGCTGATCTCAAATTATGAATACACCAGGCTGATCAGCTCATCAAGGTGCATCTTTCTATCCTTTCAGAAAATTCAAATTCACATTTTGAATTTTTAGGGTTTTTTTCGACAAACCCTAATCCGAGACCAGATCCAGTTTTCATCATTTCAAGTGGTAAGACCTAAATCTTTTCTATTTCCATTTGAAGTACTCTTTAATATCTCTCACCACACCAAGCTTGAGGATAAGCTTGAAGGAGCTGATAACTTCCGAGCTTGGAAGTATAGGATTGGGTTAATCCTGGAAGAGAATGAGTTGGACTCATATGTAAAAGAAGACATCCCTATCCCAGAGGATGAAGAGGCTAAGGTATTGCATAAGAAGAACTTGGTCAAGGCAAAGAGAATCATTGCTGATTCTATCAAAGACCATCTCATACCCCATGTGTCTTCTCTAAAGACACCCAAGGAGATGTTTGACTCTTTGACCAAGCTATTTGAAGGGAAGAACATAAATCGGAAGATGACCCTGCAGAACCAATTGAAAGGAGTAAAGTTTCAGAATGGAGAAACCATTCAATCTTATTTTTCAAGGGTCTCCCAGATCAAGGAACAACTAGAAGCAGTGGATGAAATGGTGGAGAATGGTGAAGTGGTGATGACCACTCTAAATGGCCTACCCAGGTCATGGGATTCCTTTATTCAAGGAATTTGTGCAAGGAAGAAGTTGATCTCCTTCAACAGATTGTGGGAAGAATGCTCTCAAGAAGAAGCTAGGCTTGTGGGCCGAGAAGAAAAGATGGGAAATGAAGATCAAGCTCTCACAGCACATGCCAGGAAAGGCAAGTCCAAGAAGGAATCATCTCATAACAGGAGATTCTCACACCACCATTATCATAAAGATAAGAAAGATCTCAGATGCTTCAATTGCAATGAGAAGGGACACTTTGCTTCAGATTGTCCCAAGAAGAAGAAAGACAACAACAACAACTTCAATAAGAAGAAGAAGAATAACAAAAGAAGATATCATGTTCATGCTGCCGAAGATGATGAACCCCCAAAGAAGAAGGCTAGGGAAGAAAGTGATAGTGATGATGACTCATCAAGTGAAGAAGAATATGTTCTAATTTCTTCTCTCACAGGTACTATCTCCCATGGTTGTAATGATTGGTTGATTGACAGTGGGGCTTCCAAACACATGACTGGGTTTAAGGAATCTTTTGTGAATCTATCTGAACATGAATCACCCCATAAGGTGAAACTTGGGGATGATTATCAATACCCAATCAAAGGAAGTGGTGAAGCCTCCTACAACCTAGATTCTAGAAAATCTTTGAAGATGAAAGAAGTCCTTTATGTACCTGGGATCAAGAAAAACTTACTCTCCATCTCTGCATTGGATGAAAAAGGTATGAGGGTTGCATTTGTGGATGGCCAAGTCCTAATGTGGCAAAAGGGAAAGAACATAAATGATGCAGTAGTGATTGGAGAGCAAGAGGGAGGTTTGTATAAATTGAAGGGACAACCTGAACATGCCATGGTACATGAATCCATGGAGCCAAGTGAACTTTGGCGTAGAATACTTGCTCATATGCACTACAGGGCACTTCCAATTGCAAGCAAGGCTGTAGAGGGTCTTCCTGAAATCAAGACCAAACATGAAGGTGTTTGCAAAGGATGTGCAAAAGGTAAGAACATTAAGAAGGCTTTCCCAAGCAGTGAAAGCAAGGCAAAAGACATCCTGGAAATCATCCACTCATATGTATGTGGTCCTATGTCATCCAGTTCTCTGAGTGGGTATGTTTACTATGTCTCATTTATCGTTGACTTCTCTAGGAAGACTTGGGTATACTTCTTGAAGAACAAAGATGAGGTGTTTGATAAATTCAAGGAATTCAAAACCTTGATGGAGAATCAAACTGACAAGAAGATCAAAACATTCAGATCCGACAATGGTGGAGAATTCACCTCAGGTGACTTCAAGAAGCTTTGTAGTGATTCAAGGATTAAGAGGGAGTTTACTGCTCCTTATAATCCTCAACAGAATGGAGTTCCAGAAAGGAAGAACAGAACAATCATGGAAGCAGCAAGGGCAGTGCTGCATGACCAGGATCTACCTATGCATCTATGGGCAGAAGCAGCTAGAACAACTGTATATGTGCAGAACAGAACACCCCACAAGATATTGGACAAAAAAACACCAGAAGAGGTCTTTTCTGGTAAGAAACCTGAAGTCAGCCATCTCAGAATATTCGGTTGTCCAGTATACACACATGTCCCAAAGGAAAAGAGGACCAAGCTAGATCCTTCAGGAAAGAAGGGTATCTTTGTGGGTTACAGTGAAAGCTCGAAGGCTTACAGAATATACTTTCTAGGGTTCAAGAAGATTGATGTCAGCAAGGATGAATATAAGTTCAAGGACAGGTAATCCAGGAAGCAAAGATCAAGAGGGAGCACACTCCAGCAGCTCCTGCAAGGATGCAGATTTTCAGAGGGAGTTGACCATCTTCCTACATTCCACAACAGAAAGGTGTAGAAGAAGCTACTTCAACAGCTCCTGCCAGGAAGCAAAGACTCAGAGGGATTCCACCCAACAAACAAAACAAAGATAAGTATTTCAATTATAATTTCTTGCCTATTTTTGTTTAAATAATATTATGCTTATGTTCCTAGACTTAGGAGATGTATTGTGCATATTAGAATGATTGCATTAATGAACAGTATACTACTAATATGCATGTGATGGGTAATTGGCCTATGGCACTGTACAACATTCCAGTGCTACTTATCTAGAATGAAACCTCTTTGCTGACATGTTGGGAGTAGTGCAAACTCTTAATAATGTTCTGGTAGGGACTGGAAGGCATCTAGAAAGTTGTGGAACATGGATAAATGTTGTATTGAAGCATTGGATAAGATAAATGCATGACTGCATGACATATTTCTTTATGTGTAAAGAATTTGTTCTGAAAATTATGAGATATTTCTAATCATGCAATTTAACTTGTTTTGTAGGAAAGAGCTTATATCTTCACCTACAAAAGAAGGACTACAACATTTGTTCCAGCAACAAAGATATCTATTGAAGATATTGAAGTTCCCAGGATCTGGGATGAAGAAATGGAATGCCATGATCCGTCGATCATGAAGATGATGTTTGGGATGCAGTCCCAAGACCTGACAGGGAGTCACATGTGTGCAGATTGAAGAAAGCCTTGTATGGCTTGTAGCAAGCTCCCAGAACTTGGTGTGATACAAAGAGGAAGCTTGCTGCCGAGTTCGATATGAAATATTTGGGAATGATGCATTATTTCCTAGGTATGGAGGCATGGCAGAGTGCAGGTGGGATCTTCCTTGGTCAAGGGAAGTACACAGTAGATATCCTGAAGAGATTCGGGATGATAGATTGCAAGGCCATGGCCACACCTATGGCATCGAATCTGAAGCTTCTATGTGATGCTTCATCTGAGCCGGTTGATGTCTCTATGTATCGTCAGATGATTGGGTCCTTGATGTACCTGACGAACACGAGACCAGATATTTGCTTTGCGGTGAACACATTGAGTCAGTTCCTGACAGATCCGAGGAGTGTTCATCTGGTTGCTGTAAAGCATGTTCTGAGGTACCTGAAGGGTACAGTGGATTATGGGCTCAAGTATGAGGCGAATCAAAAGTTTAACCTGCAAGGTTATGTTGATTCAGATTGGGCTGGTAGTGCTGCAGATAGGAAGAGCACATCTGGGTGCTGCTTCAATATGGGATCAGGTGTGATCTCTTGGTTTAGCAGGAAGCAGTCCTGCGTAGCACTGAGTACAGCTGAGGCAGAGTATGTTGCAACCTGTTCAGCTAGTTGTGGGGCAGTATGGCTACGGAAGCTACTGTTTGAATTATTTGATCTCCTGTTGGATGCTACTGGTATCTTCTGTGATAACCAGAGTTGTGTGAAGCTGTCTGAGAACCCAGTGTTTCATGACAGATTGAAACACATAGAGATCAAATATCACTATATCAGAGATATGGTGCAGAGAGGAGCTGTGAAGCTCCTGTATGTTGCGACGGACGAGCAGATTGCAGATGTGCTGACGAAGCCACTAGCCAGGGTGAAGTTCGAGTACTTCAGAGAGAGGCTTGGTGTTCTTCGGATTGATGACAATTCGAGGAAGAAGTGATGGACACATTTGCTGAAGCCATTCCAAGCATGTTGGAAGGAGGATCCTTCACATGGCTGTGGATGTAAGCGCTGGATGATGAGCATCAGGATGATGTTCTGGTTTCTGATTTGTATGATCAGTTGGATCATTTTTATATGTATGTATGTATGCATCATGTTGGATGCTGGATATGATCAGTTGGATCATTTATATGTATATGTATGTACGCATCATGTTGGATGATGGATATGATCAGTTGGATCATTTATATGTATGTACGCATCATGTTGGATGCTGGATATGATCGGTTGGATCATGTGTATGTATTTTGTATAAGCATCATGTTGGATGCTTGGACCATGTATCTGTATATGTATCAGGTGGATACGTTGTATGATCAGGTAGATCATGTATGATTATATGTATCATGTATTTGTATTTGTATCAGGTGGATACACTGTATGATCAGGTGGATCATGTATGATGATATGTATCAGGTAGATACTTGGTATGCATCAGGTAGATGCATTGAATGATCAGGATGATCATAGATGACGAGCTTCAGGATGTTGCTCCAGATGACATGCAGCAAGATGTTGCAGTGATGATGATCAGGATGATCATGTGTACATCAAAATGATGTATGGTGAGTATCAGGTTGATACTCTGTGGCCATGGAACAGGTTGTGCAGATAAGCATGTAATTTGTGCCCTGGGATATTTGCAGATAGTCTTTCAAGGTTTTTCCTATGGCATGTAATTTGTACCCTGGGATATCTGGCAAATTCTCTTTCGAGGTTTTGCTTGGGAGGACATATAATTTGTGCCCTGGGAGATCTGCAAATAGTCTTTCGAGGTTTTGCCTATGGCATGTAATTTGTGCCCTGGGATATCTGGCAGATGCTCTTTCGAGGTTTTGTCCTATGGCATGTAATTTGTGCCCTGGGAGATCCAATAGGTTGAGCCGTGTGCTCGTAATCAGTCCTGGGATGCTCTTTCGAGGTTTTGCCATGACCACATGTAATTTGTGCCCTGGGAGATCTGATAGGTTGAGCCTTGTGCTCGTAATCAGTCCTGGGATGCTCTTTCGAGGTTTTGTGGTGACCACATGTAATTTGTGCCCTAGGATATCCGATAGGTTGAGCCTTGTGCTCGTAATCAGTCCTGGGATTCTCTTTCGAGGTTTTGTGGTGGGGTCACATGTAATAAGTCCTGGAGATCTGGACAGGATGAAAAAGGCCTCAGATGCTCTTTAGGGTTCTTGCTAGTCAAGAGACTCTTTTAAGGTTTTGTGACGCACGTAATAAGTCCTGAGATTTCCACAGTATGGCCAGTGATGATGAAGACCTACAGGTGGTGGGCCTACATCCAGTATAAAAAAGGACTGGCTCTGTAGAACTTCCTATGACGAGTAGAGTCAGAGATTGGTTGAGATAGCAGCAGTAGTGACGATGATGATGATGATACATCGATGACGATGATCCCGAGAAGAGGACTTGTCTAGCAAATCTATGTCGAGAAATACCTTCCTAGTTAAGAGGGAGTGTTGATGTATATGTAACTTCGGAATGTATTTCATATATATTTATTGTACCCTTATTAGAGATGTGTTATTCCTCTATAAAGAAGTGTCGTCATGTGGATTGACAAGTGTCGCAAGTGTGTGTACTTGCCGATGGGTTATTAGACCACCATGTGTGGGGTCGGCCCTGAAATATATATTATATTGTGGATGTACCTAGCTAGACAATTCGGCCCCATAAGGTCACTGGGAAAACAGGTTAGTATAAATAGAGATCGGGAGATCTCTATTTAATTCATTCAAAAAGTCATCTCTCTCTCACTCAGAAAGTGGCGCACTAGTGAGGAGGAGGATCATCTGCTTCTAGGAGACTATCTCAAGTGTATTTTGGTTGTAATTTGGTTGAGCCATTGCTCTCTCTATCTCTGAGGAAGTTGTGGGGTTTTTCACCTTAGGGTTTTCCCCACGGAAACTCTGTGTCTCTTGTCTCTCATGCTTTTGATTCTTGTGATGCTTGTGATGCTTATTGTGATTGTTATGCATTGATATACTGTATATGTTATTCTATCAGTGAAGATCCTAGAGTATTGTGAATTAATGATCAAAATTTAACACTTATGCTGAATAACATTAGTGTCATAGGTTTTGAGATCCTCATATGACCATGCAAAAATATCTATGAATGCCTTCAACAAAATGATGTATCTGTTTCTCTCCTTTTCTGACAGTTGCTTAGATATCTTGACCATCCTTGGTTCTGCTGCAGACCCAATATTACAGCTTATTACATTTTCTTATGTGGTCTGAAAATTATTTTTCAACAGTGTATCATTCTTTGAAAACAACCTCTCCAATGGAACAAGTCCCTTAGGGATAAAATTGCTCTTTAAATCAAGAATTTTTTTATCAACAATTTCATGTTTTTCATGGGTGGACAATTCAGCTAGATTTACATCTTCATCTAAATCAACCTGGTCATCTGCAAATTCTTTAGTTAATTCTAGTTAATTCTTCTATTTCTTGCTCATCTTCGAAAACCCTCCAATGTTTAATATCGTCTAGGACTGCTGGTCTATATCTCACATCAATGGGATACTTTAGGTGTGTCAATTTTGGAATTCTGAAATATGCTGCTGCTAATGCCAGTGAATCTGTAGTCTGATTACAATATCTTGGAATATATGTTATGTTGAAAGCACAGAAAAAATTATCTATCATATCCCACACTTCATTTCTGTAAACTTTCAATAATGTCTGCTTTACCTGATAAATACTCTTTACTTGCTGAATTACCAATTCAGAGTCGCCAAATACTGCAAGACTTTGAATATTCATATCTTTTGCAGCTCTCAATCCAAGGATTAGTGCCTCATACTCAGCAGTATTATTTGTGGTTTGGAATTCTAATTTATACATTAATGAAATCATCTCATCTCCAGGAGAAATCAACAACACACCAGCCCTTGCTCCATCCTTATTTGATGATCCATCAAAATACATCTGCCAAATGCCTTCCTGTTCCTCTGTGCTTCATTGAACTGAACTGTCTTTCCGAACTTGCAAAACCCCTGCAGCATCATCATTTACCTGTAACATGCATGAACCCATATCCTCTTGTATTGTATAAATAGGATGATTCGTAGGATTTCTGTCATCACTTACCAGGAATGCCAATTGCACCTCTCTATATAATCTTCTATATTCACCTCCAAATACAGGAATTGAAGCATATGATGGATCCATTTGGAGAGTGCCACCTATCTTTTTAGCCCATGACCTTGACAACAACATGCCAAACTTAGGAGAAATATCAGCTACTACTACATCCATAAGAATACTTTTCATAGGCAGCTGGGCAAGGTTGATTACAAGGTCTTTTATGACTCCTAAACATTTGAAAGCTCGGGAATCAAAAGCATATAAGTCATGATAGGGTTTTGTGACAGATAATCCTAGGGATTCCATAACCTCCTTTGGCATAAGATTGTGCAAAGCACCTGAATCCAAAAGACAATTATGCAACATCTGGTCATGTATGGTAAGTGTAATATAGAAAGGTGGGGGATAACAGGATTTTATTTCTGACTGGGCAGAAGCTTTCGAACTAGTGATAATGGTGGGATCTTTCTCCTTCAAGTTTATCACATCTTATGAGGCATGAACAAGTGATGAGTTCAATATTTTCATAGTATGTTCTCTATAAGATCTGCTCCTTATCAATTCAGTTAAAGGGATGGGACCTTGAGTTTATTTATCTCATGCTCTAAATCAAAACCAGGAAAATTTCCCACTTCTGCTGATTTAACAGGACTGTTTTTATCTTTTTGTGGTTCCTGTTGTTCTCTAGAAGGCAATACTTCTTTTGTAGGTACAAATTTTACCTTCTTTTTGAATGGTGCAGCTGGTTTTATTCCTGATCTCAGTCCATATGATTTCTGCTGCTCTTGCTGACAAATTTCAGATTGCTTCTGATTAAGGTTTACTTCTTCATAATCAAGCTTTGCTGCAGCATAATAATCATCCCTAGTTATAAAATTAGAAGCATACACATCATCCAATTGATTAATATCATGGTCTGACTCTTCAATCTCTTCTAATGTTGTTTCATAAGGATCATCATCTCTCATCAAATTATTCTGAAAAGGTGGCTAAATCTTTTGGTCATTTTCTCTCCTCTCCCTTTGAATGTCATTGTTCCTTCTTTCTCTGGGAATGAATCTATGAGGATAAGGGCGCCTAAACTGATTTTGATTTCTGTTGTCATTATCCTGGGCAGGTCTATTTTGATTTTTCTTTTCTATTTCCAATCTCTCAACCTTTGCAGACAAATATTTTATGGTTTTATGCATTTCATCATATTTTCTATCTGAAACCTTTGTAAAAGAAGAAGGTATCATCTCCTTTTTACCCTTTCAATCCATGTTTTGACCTTCATCTTCTTCTTTGAGTTTATTTGATGCCAAAATATTGGATTCAACCTCTAAGGCTGCATCCTGCATGTTCATCAGAGACACTGCTTTTCTCTCTCTCAGCCATAAGGAAAATTGATGATCAAAAGCATTGGCATAAATCAATTTTGCTGCAGGTTCAGTGGGTTTAATCTCTATGGGAATCTTGTTATACATTTTATTAAACCTTTTGGAAACATTTGCAACTGCTTCATCAGGATTTCTTTTCAATGCTGTGAACTCTGTGTAATAGTAAAGGTAATCTTTTGTATCTCCCCATTGTCTGATAAAAACATGGTGTAACTCCTCCAAGCCATCTATAGAATTCTTTGGTAACTCCCTGAACCATTTTCTAACCTCTCCATCTAGACTCTGAACGAACATTCTCATCCAAACATCTCTAGCTTCAATGTTGTAGTTATTAGCATAGCTACAAAACTTATCCCAATGTTCTTCAGCTGTTCTTCCACCCTGGCCATCAAACCTAGGCAAATATTTCTGATAGTCACCACCAGGCAAAGGGTTTAAGGGTCAATGCATGACTAATGGAGCATATCTAGCTGCTACCATGCGGTCCATCATATTAGGGAGTTGTCCAACCATATTTAATGAATGAGAAATCTGTGAGACAACTGGCTGAATCTATGGAGATGGTGGTTTGGTATGTGGAGGGGAAGGTACTTCAATTTTCAACTGGCCAATGAAAATCCTACTTGTAAGGGGTATTTCAGGTTCTGTCAAATATTTCAAGGTAAAAAATTCCTCAGGAATATGTTTATGTTCTATAGAAAGAGGATTTGAATATACATTAAAATCACCAACCTGTGTTGGATTTAATTCATCAAATTCAGGAATGCTAACTGATAAATCCAATTTATTTTCTTCTTGGTTGTTCAGAAAATATGAAGAGGAAGATCCTAGATCTGTATCAAAGGTGGAAAGCTGAGGGTTACTAGATGATGGACTATTTAACTTCCTTCTAGCCTCCCTGATAATTTTTTCTGGATCAAAAACTCCTTCATGTAAAGGAGATGAAGGATTCCCTCTTATACCAATTGGCTTTGAAGCCACCGCAACTTTCTGACTGTCAGGTGAATGTAGTTTGTAAACAAATGTACTAATCTTGTCACCTCTCAAAACCAACTATAAAGATGTCGAACACCCAGGGAAGATATACTTTCGTTTCTCCATCCCCGGCAACGGCGCCAAAATATGTTATCCCTAAAGTTGAACCTAGACTACGGAGGTTCAAGCTTAAGGAAATCTTGAATGGTAGGAATGGGCCATCTACACAATAATTCTTAGATATTTCTGGTGGTAAATGAAGGTATGAGTTAGGTTGGGTCATTAAAAACAAAAGACAGGGATAATATAAAAATTTCAATATATAAATAGAAACAGAAAATGACTGTGATCATAAACCTATAAATGTAAGAGCTCGGATATCATTTCATAATTGGGGCATAGTTGTATACTATTCAGAAGAATCACAACATGAAATTTAGACCATGTATAGACAGAATACTGAAAGCATATACTTCATAGATTAAAACAAGACAGGCTCAAAGATTATATTTTATTTCATAAACAGTCATTTCTGTAACATATCAATATAAGAAAACATCATACATTCCTGTACAAAAAAGCTTCTAAGATCGAACTTCCATCATGCTGTTCAAAATTCCAACCACTTCTATTTCGCGTCTATCTCATATATATACAAAAATTTGTTCAAAACAGAAAAATTAATAGATCCTATTCTATTGGATCTAATTCCTCAAAAAGTGGAACAGAGTTTTAAATTTGAGTCTTTCGAACCCTTAACATAAGTAAAATAAACAAGACAATCTGCTAGCTATGAAATCTTATCACTAAACTATAGAAAAACAAATTAAATGCTTCTAGATGACTCAACTAGAACAGCCAGGTCATCTAGAACTTGAGATCTTCTTTGTAACCTGGTATATTTAGCTTCAACATTGTGCTCTCGTCCCTGCAACTCGTCCAGCTGGGTCTTTATCTGTCTGTATTCCTTACGCAAGGTTCTCTTCTTTTGCAATGTTTCTTTAGCTACAGCTGCTAACCTCTGATAATCAGAATCCTTCTACCCCAAGTCCTCTCGAAGCCTCTTATTTGCCAACAATAGGCTCTCATTAATATTCTGCAGGTACTGACACTGTTCCTTGTAAGATTTCAGGGTTTTCTTCACTTGATCTAATTCAGGAACAAGCTCCATCTCATCTGCATCCATTGTAACATCTTCTTTATGTATGCCCTTAGAACTTGATACTTGATTCATGTCATGAACCTGCTTCTTTTCCAACAATGCCTCTAGTATATATCCCATATTTGTCTGCATATCTATGAAATTTTCATTCTCAGAAATGAAAACATCGTTTTCTTGCTTTTCCATCTCGTTATCAGAATCATTAATTGGGACAATTTCATTCCCCTTCGCAGGTTGTTTCAACAATCTAGTTTCTGTGGCCATTTTAGTCCTAGACCTTGTCCTCGACCCAAACCCCACATTTTCTGTGCTTATAGCTTTTATTGGCTCGTCCTCTTCAACAATTGTTTCTTTAACAACCAAACTCAACATCTCAGGTTCTAGTAAATTAGACTGGTCAAGGGTGTTCTTACCTTCAGCAACATTAGATAGGGTTTGTCCTGTTTCATCCTTTCCTTCAAGCTCTGTAACCTGCACCTGTTTATCTGGCAATTTTGTTTCATTGCCTTTCTCCTTGGAAAGTTTCGTCTTCTTCTTTATTTCAAAACCCTGTTCAATGAGAAATTGATCCCAGCTTTGCCCTATTTGCTGCAAATGATGAAGAACTAAAAGTTTGATGAGCCCATGATGAAAGATGGAGCGTTCTGTGTGTTTCGGATGACCCTGCACCCATAAAACCATTTTCTGCAAGCTCCTCCATAAATAATAAGGTAAATTGATTTTCTTGCTGTCATGTAAATGCATCACCAGTCGAATGTGGCATCTCAGCACCTTATCGAAACGGCCATCACAAGTGACATAGTTTTGAATCATCTCCAGAGGGATTTTCCAATTAGGTTTAACTTAGCTAACATGAACCCCATTCTGCCAATTTAAGTCTTCAAAACCAGGGAGTAAAAATTCACATAATCTCCTTCGAATTCTTTCTGCTTGAACCAATTTTCACCTTCAGTTGGGACGCCAATGACCTCTGAAATAAACTGTTCACTAACTATTACCCTGAAGCTTTTAAAATCAACAATCCCATCTTTGTAATTTTTAATAAATGCCCTAGTCACCTGGGAGTTATATCCTTGAAGTTTTTCACAGTAAATCAACCACCCTTCGTCTCTCATCAACTTTGTTGATCTGGGAAACTGCAAAAGCCACTGGATGTTGTTCGGTTCAGCTCTACATGGGAGGCACCTGGTTTCTTTTTCTCCTGCACCTGCGAGGTTTCCTCCATGTTTTTCCTTTTTCAAAATGAACCTGTATTGGTGTTGTAAAAACCCTATTCTATGGGATTCATCCTCAAAGTTACATTCCCATCAATCTGCTAATTTCGATGCTGGAGGATGTACTCATCAACCATTGCCTGTGTACTTGTTCAATTATCACCTGTCGAGTGAAACCGACTGTCACGCCTTATGAAGTACCAGATTCATGCATGTGGATGATTCATTTCGAATTATAATCAATGCAAATCACAATTATGAACTTTTAAAACCCTATTAAATCATAATTTGATATTTTTGCAAAACTGATAGCATTTCTATAATACTGACAACATTTTCATATTCGGAATTTTGGCACATGCTGTCAGTTTGACATTAAAATCAAATTTGGTGATTTATAAAGCTTTCAAACATTTGCAATGAAACTTTTGAACCAAGAAATACAAATTTATTTTGAAAATAAATATAAACAAGAGCATGTCTTATTTAATCATGAAAATATAATAAAAATAAACTACGGTAGCAAAAATTTAAGGAAAAATGGAAGGAATACATGAACTAAGCAAATGGAGAAATGAGTGAAAACGAGGTAAGGGCTGTACAAATCTAAAGAACAACTATAGAGATAACAGCACTTGTGAGCAAGAAATTTGGACTGGAAGTGGACCAGAATTGGCTTGATAAACCTAGTGAGGGGAGTAACCTCTCAAAAAGATCAAAAGGGCTGGCTCCTCTTCTATGCACACCTTGGACAACACTAGAATGGAAGGTATGGCCTGAGGGACTGTCTATTGGTGAAGGGAATACTTCCTTTAGTGGGGTGTGTAGGCATTGTGGGTGCCAAGCTAGATAGATCTCATTGAGGTATCCATGGCTATGTGCTTGAGCCCACTAGCTTAGCAATTCATTCCCTCCCTTTGCCTTAGCAGCCTGATAAACCCAACTATGGATTGGCTTGGCTGATTTTGGTGTATTTTGGCTATGTGTGAGTCTGTTGTTCCCTTTTTCCTGGTAGAAATCATGCCGAAATCGAGGGTGGTAGTTGTGCTGAGAGACTGATGAGTATAACTGGCCTATGGTTGGGTGGAATGTTGCAGCGGCATAGCTAGTTGATCGAGGCTACTCTATTTTAAGATAAGTACTCTCTTGTGTTAAATTCTGCAATGTATTTATTTAATGACTGTCATGAAAAAGTTGAATGTATGTTAGATATGTAGATGATTTTAATTCCGCTGCGGTTAATTACAATATGCATATGTATATATCTTTTATTATCAATGAGTTTTACTTAATGGATATGGGGCTAGTTTCCCGGATTTAGTGTCATGTTCTCTCCCTTGCTTGGTCTGATGGGAGGGGACTTGACACATGCTTTGGTTGTCTTTGGTCCTACAACCAATAAGAACACAAATAATTATTAGCAATCACCATAATTATCTTAAGTGGCTCATTGTGTATGTAACACCTCACTATTTTACCATTATGCAATAATATATATGCACAAACATTTTTCACATGCACTGTGCAATGTTTCTTAATATGCCATCTAGTGCATAGTCATATCATCTATCTAATCTCTTGCATTTTCAGTCATGCTTCTATGGTCTGATTCATACAACCATTATCAACAACATTAATTGGCATCAACCATAGACAATACCATTAATGGGATACTGCATGTGTAACTTCACTACCTTTACCCACATGCAACATCATGCTCATGCATAATCAATTCACATGCACTATGCAATGACGCTTTAATCATGCCTGCTAATTCATTTTCATTTAATCTACTACTTTCTCGCATTTCCAGCATTCTTTTCCATAATTTATATGCACGACCAATTCAGAATTATAGATACAATATCAAGAGGGTAGTGGAGGGATTCTCCCTTCCAATTCCCCATCATGACATGGAGCCCCTTCTCCACATCATAGTCGATCTTTTCTTGGCTTCCCTACCAAGCATACACGCAATCATTAGCTATGGTCTTCTCACAAATTAGAAATTCAATATATACATATGTGTATAACATTCATTTTTTATATTTTCCAAACATGCAATTCTTATGCTATAAATAAAAATAGTTTAAGGTGAGGAATTTCCCTCTTATCAACGTTTCCTTACTGCTCCCATTGCTCTTCCACAATGCATATTACAGCCAATTTCTCTTAATAAGGCTTCCACAAACCTTCTATGCAATTCCTGCTTCTCATTCCAAGCTTAGAGAATGGATTTCACACTTTCAACGACTGTCTCCGGGGGACGACGGGGGTAAAGGGGGCTTGCCCCCTTGTGGCGCATAAGTCCCATGGCCTTTTTTTTCACTTTTCGGGCATCTGAAAATCTCACTAGAAAATGTTGTAATTCTCTGTTTCAGAGGACTTGTCATTTTTTCTCCGACTGAGTATTTCTTTGACCTTCCAACCGCCGACTGAGTATTTCTTCGACTGCCAACCGCTGGTTGCTGCGACCTAGCTCAAAATGCACCGACAGTGTTGCGTCGTTTTAGCCCAAAATTCGCCGACCGATATTTCTCTGACCGCCGACCGCTAGTCACTGCGATCTAGCTTAAAACACGTCGACCATGTCGCGACGTTTTAACCCAAAATTCGCTGACCGATATTTCTCCGACCGCCGACCGCTAGTCGCTGTGATCTAGCTTAAAACGTGCCAACCATGTCGCAGCATTTTAGCTTAAAACTCGTCGACCGTGTACCGACGTTTTAGCTTAAAACTCGCCGACCGTGTTGCATCGTTTTAACTTAAAACTCGCCGACCGTGTCACGACATTTTAGATTAAAACTTGTCGACCGTGTCGCGGCGTTTTAGCCCAAAATTCGTCGACACAGTCGCATCAAATAGGGCTAAACTCACCGATCACTTCGCTACAGACATGGCTAAACTCGCCGACACAGGCTTAGCAGGAACACTTAGAATTTTTTTGAAATTTTCTTTCTTTTCTTTACAGAAGTAAGCCAATTAGAGATCATACTCGCATATAACAAAATAGTAAAAGGATGTCAAGAAATTGAACCTCTTCCATGTAAAAAAAAAACAAAAAATAATATAAAGATAACAGAGGTTGCGCCTCCTTTCCCTCCTCCATGGAGGCAAGCAAACAAATACAAAAAAAAATGCTACTGCATCAGAAACAAAGTAAAGCAAGCATTCAACCTAAAAAGGTATTTTTCGCCCTCCTTCCTCACTTTCATAGAATGAAATCAATGCAAGCAGTTTTGAAATAATCCCCCAAAAAGTCGTGGGAATGATTTCCCATCCTAATCAAATAGAATCCATGAGATCTTCAGGTTTCTTTAATTCATTTTAATTCCAAATACTAAATACATATACACAAAATGATTTATATCTCTATGAAAGGCCCAACATCAGCAGTATTGAACCATAAGCTCTGATACCACTCTGTCATGTCCCCTCCCATGCACCCAATTCAAGGAAGGGAACATGATACCAATCTGTGGGGCTTTTCATAAAACTCAGCCCGATTCATTAGATTCATAAAAACAAATGGCATTACAATAAAATGCATACGTGTGCAGATGCAAATCAAATCAAAAGTGCACAGCGGAATAAAACATCATCCACACACCTTCCACATGCATCCATCATATCAAGAACAACCATCCATTAATTAAAACAATGCAGAAGTAGAACACAATAAAATAAAATACTCATCTTGCTGTAATGCTATCCCAAGCAACCAGCTATGTCGCTACAACGTTCCACCCAACCGTAGGTCTCTGCCCAACCTGCATTATTTTAGCACTCAGAGACCACCCCCGAACTGGGCATGATATATACAAGGAAAAAGGGACTCTCAAGCTCAGCACAACCCAAATCAATGGATACCCATCTCAACCCCAACATTCTTTTACACACAACAACTCAAAAACTGGGGATGGATACACATTCTCAACAATGGATTTTACAACTTAGGGTCCATGGGTTTTCCCAAAATCGTGGCACACCCAAAATGGATTGTGGGAAGAGGGAATCAACCCCAGGGAAGAAAACCGATTTCTCCCATAGATGTATGAGCATTCAGTGGGCCAAAACGGCCTCTATAAAACCCCCAAATCGATTTACTCTCTTCCCCATTGTTAACCAAAAAAAAAATGCCCTTCCCAGCTATAAAAGTGCAGGAAAACACAACAAAACCATGGAGGAAAACGTCCAGGTGACTCCCCACTCGTGAGAGAGAAAAACTGATGGGTGAATAATGGCTTGGGGAGCAATTTCATGGCTCCTTTCTTTCCCAAGAAGCCAAACACAAATTTCTAGGAAGGGTGGCTTGCCCATACTCGAATGTGGACAGCCATACCTCTCCATTTTCCAAGGCATTAACTACCTCAGCCAACTCTTGGGAGAAATGAATGATTGGGCACAAAGTCAACATGGGTAGTTGAGGGTTCATGGGTTCTCTCATTGACACTTGGCTTGACTTGATTGGCTCAAGGGTTTGAATATTTCCCTCCCAATTCCTTGTAAACATCATGCCCCCATCCCTTGTTGCATTGCATAGCTAGTTGTGAGCATTATATTAAAATGCATATTTACAATTCCCATGGTTCACTAGCACATGGGTAGCATAATATCCAATACTTGCCTCTTCAAGGTCGAGCGTTCACTTGCGGGGCCTTGGCCTTGAGCTCCATGCTAGGAATCATACATAATATGCATACAATATTTACATTATAGCCCAAAAAATTTTAAGGGTCAAAATGGGGACATTACAACACAAGCCACTCCTTAACCAGATTAAGTGAGTTTAGTAAGAATCTCCAAATGTTTGACCCACTAGCAGAGGTATGAGGTGGTTTGCATAACCAATCCACGGTGGGGAAATTTGATAAATACTTGACCTTCATAACCCTATTCCACAACCCCTCATTGAAAATAAATCTCCACATGCTTTTTGTTGCAAAGGATTTACTAAAATTGTGTATGTTCTTTAAGCCCCAACCCCCAAGCTATTGGGGCGGGTAATTTTCTCCCAATTCACAAGATGACACCCGCTTTGCACTTTCTTCCCATAACATAAGAAGGAAATTTTTTTTTGCCGAATTTTGTTCAAGTTGGATATGATAATTTTTGCAAGAGACTACCAATAAACCGACATATTTTCTAGCACAGCTTAACCAGTGTGAGGCGGCCTCCCAACAAAAACCAACGGTAGCTCCAATTTTCTAGCCTTTTATCCACCTCTTCTAGGATTCAAAGCCAGCCACCTAAATGGTAGTTATTCAGATTAAGTCAATAACTGAGATAATTCAGGCCTTTTTTTAGAGAATTCACCTTAAAAGGAAGGAGCAAAATCAAATCTGCAGCAAAATCCTCACCAACACTAGCAATTAGGAATGCCAAATTCTCAATGTTGGGTATCATTCCCCTAGTTATGGTGATGGCTTCTCACAAAATTGATTTTTGAGGGGATTGCCATAAATATTGTATATCAAAAGTTAAAAAGATAGATTATGAAATCCTTATCAAAATTTTGGATAGTAAGCCCATGTGCATCACTAAGGGCCTTTGGGATATTATTCAAAATTTGTATATCATCCTTGGTATACTTGAATTCAATAAAAAAAAGAATATATATTGGAAATTTGAATAAAAAGATATCACAATATATATTGGAAATGTGTATATCGTCCTTCGTCTACTAGATATATATAAATTAAAAGAATTCAGTACAATATTAACAAAATATGGGTGAACATTTGTATATTAAAGTTTCTTTTTTCAGGTGTTGGCTGCGAATATACCTAACATAAAATTAGATGAATCTTTTACTAGAGTATATGGTTTCTTCTCTAGTGGTGTGAGAACATAATTTGTAAGACATGATCTCATAAAATCAATTGGTAGCTCTTTTCCCTAATTTTTTTTATCATTAATATAGATGCAAAGTATAATGGTAAATAATTCAAGTAGGCCCTATTAAAATGTTATGGGATAAATTGCCAAATGTGTTGGTATTTATATACTTGAATTAAATTTGTGGAATTAAGGACAACAATATGTAATTTAAATATTTTATAATTTTGATATAGAATTTGCAAATTTAAAATTCTTTGTTAAGTGTATATTTTGATGCAAACAATTCTAAATAATTTTGATCAAAATTATTGTATATTTCAAATGCTTTAACCATCGTGTTTTCATTTGAAGAGGCGTAAAATTTTATAAAAACATTATTTTATTTTGAATATAAAATGTAATGTTTTTTTTTGAAAAAATTAACTCCTAAAACATTACAAAATATACAAATTAAAATTAAAAGCAATAACTTCTATTACATTTTTATAAAAGATGGTCTTTTCCCATTAAAAGTATGACTATGAGTAGAGACTTAATATACATGCATAAGATAATTCACACCATTTTTACTATTTTTTGTATGTTTCGGTTACATTGTAATCAAACAATCAATAACAGCTCGTATTCACAATTAAGAAATGCGTTCCCATCTAAAGAGTAGGGAGTGCATGCCCCCATATGGCTCTTGTTAATATAAGAGTGGAATTATGATTATAGCATCCAAAGTCGATAACTCATACTATTTGTAACTTTACCATGACAAGACTATGACCAAATTATTCATTCTTCAACCCATATGTTTTTTTAGAGGTTATTTTTTAGAGAAAGACAAAGTAAAAAATGACACAAAAACATTGAAATCATTTTAAAC
Source organism: Larix kaempferi (assembly GCA_027924585.1). Taxonomy (NCBI): domain Eukaryota; kingdom Viridiplantae; phylum Streptophyta; class Pinopsida; order Pinales; family Pinaceae; genus Larix; species Larix kaempferi. The sequence continues at coordinate 2,467,541 of BSBM01000233.1, read as the reverse complement.
AAATTTGTTACTATTGTTCCACATAATATTTTGAATGAACATTAAATTCACACTTAATCAACCTTAAAAAATACATACATTTAAGCCATGTCGAACCTAGAATAAATTATGATTTAAAATTTATATAAATTTTAGTACTATAAATCTTACACTATTCTGAATAATTTTTTTAATTTTGTTGAAATAAACTATTAACATAATAAAATCATATCTTCATTGTTATCCATCTAAATAACTCAAATAAAAAAAATTATTAGTTATTGTATAATGACATTAAATGATCTTCAACTACAGTCAAAACATTATATTGCATCTCCAATTTAGATCACTCACACACAATATATTTTATAAATCAAGCAACACCAGCATAACATGAAATGACACAAATATACATGAACAATATCTGCAACATTATATACATCAACATCAACATAAAATAATATGGAACAATCATAAAATTTATGAATAATAATATGAAAATCATAATATATGACAAATATAAAAGTTAGATATATACATGTGCGCAGTAACTGCTATGAGCTAGAAGGTCCACCACTGGAGCTGGAGGCATCAATACCTCCTCCAGTAGAGCCAGAAGCATTAGTACCTCCGCCATGTACAAATACAAAATAAATAAATTGCAATATATCTCCCTAAGGATCTCTATAACCCAAGCCACTCATCGTATCCAAAATAGCACTAGGATGAGATGTACTAGGAGGTAGTGGTGGGTCGACTAGGTGAGTATGAGAGGATGGTGGCTCAACTGGGTGAGGATGAGAGGGTGGTGGGATGACTGGGTGAGGAGTAGAAGGTGTTTGGATGACTTGTGGTGGATCGACTCGGTGAGTAGGAGAGGGTGGTCGGATGACATATGATGGGTTGACTTGGTGAAAAGGGGAGGATGGTGGGTTGACTGGGTGATGAGGAGAGGGTGGTTGTTCGACCTGTGGTGGGTCAAATGGGCGAGCAGGATAGCATATCCAAAAGAGCACTAGGATGAGATGTACTATGAGGTAGTGGTGGGTCGAGTAGGTGAGTATGAGAGGATGGTGGCTCAACTGGGTGAGGATGAGAGGGTGGTGGGATGATTGGGTGAGGAGTATAAGGTGTTTGGATGACTTGTGGTGGATCGACTCGGTGAGTAGGAGAGGGTGGTCAGATGACATATGATGGGTTGAATTGGTGAAAAGGGGAGGGTGGTGGGTCGACTGGGTGAGGAGGAGAGGGTGGTTGGTCGACCTGTGGTGGGTCAAATAGGTGAGCAGGATAGCGTGGTCAGATGACCTGTGGTGGAGGAAATAGTGTTCGGTCATCTTGTGATGGAGTAGAGGGTGTTCGGTCAACCTGTGGAGAAGGAGGAGGAGGAGGTGGTGGATGATCACCACTCTCATTAGATTAATTCAAACTAGCACTCCCAGCTAGCCTCCACCTCTCTAGTAGCCTAGTCACAACCATGATATGACACATTAGCGATGTCATATCATGTGGAAGGCTCCTCCAAATCTAAACAAGGTTTGGGTTTCTCATGATCTGATTGGCCTAAATAGGGCACACTCCCTATATAACCAAAAACCCAGACAACTGATCCGTCACCTCCTGGAATAATATAGCACCGAGCCTACGTCACAAGCCGAGTCTCTGTAACTATGGTAGCTCCTTTGGCTCTGACATTTGCTTGTTGGGTTGGGAAGGCACATCTCCAACATAATTGCCGCCATCTGTGAAATTATAGAGAGCAATGATTAGACGATTAATTAAACAAAGTAAAGAAAATGTTATAATAATTTACATATGAATTAAAATAGACAATAAAATGGAACTAGATTAATCAAAACATAAAGCTAACATTACCTCTACCACATGGTGGCTCATCCATGGTGAATAGGATTTTGGGGCATACTCACCAATCCAACTCTGCGTATGGGAACAATACCATATCCAGGGTGTTATCATCCTCAATGGAAAGTAAATCAAGTGACTCCTGAGTGATCTTGCCAGGGAAACTGGGATGGCCCCTCTTAGGGAACATCTACCCCCACATGCACATAAGCACCTCAGTCACCGTTCTAGGAGGATGGCTACAAAATGAGGGTCGAGTGACTGGAAACCTCCTAAAAATAAGGAAAACAACTCTGAAGCAAACTAGAAGATTGTCCTTCCATCGAACATAGTGCAACAATGATCTAGAGAAAATAAAAAACTAGTACAAAAAATGGAAGGCCACTTGATGCATCTAGGTCTCTGTACTAAAGAATCAACATAGTATAATAATGGAAAACTAATTTTTTTCCCATCAGTCATGACATGGGCCACTATCGTGACCAAAAGCGAGAGGCACCTAACCTCCTTTGTATGAGAAGAAGATCTGAAGCTGGCCACCAACTACCTGTAAGTCACCAGGGGTAGTGTCATCCTCACTAACATATATTAGTACATATTGCATCTGACTAGCTACTACAACTCCAGGTGGGACATCAGGGAAATGGGGATAATTATCCCCTCTCCCGGATAATCCCGTGTAGAAGTATATTCCCCCCTCTATGTAATACCCCTATTTTGACTTTATGGTTTATTGGCCTTAATGTAAATATTGTGTAAATACAATGTGCAATTTCCCTAGTGTGGAGCTCAAGGACAAGGCCCCACTGGTGGATGCTCAAGTTAATTGCATAGGAAAGTATTTGACAATTGATTATCCATGAGCTGTTAAGCCATGAAGAATTGTAAATGATGTAATTATTAATTAAAATGCAATAAAATACCCAAGGAACTGGCTAAGGAGGCAACCAATGAGAAGGGGCCATGCGTATCCATTAGGGATAGGTGAGGGGGTTATGGGATTGGTATCCATGCTTCCACATGTCCATTTGAGAATCCATTTGACCTCCATGACACCATTAATGCAACTGTAAGAGAGAGGTTGAGAAAACCAGACTCAGAAACCGATGGAGTATGGGAAACTTGCGAATCCATACGGCAGGGTACGGCCTATGTTTACGAGGGGGGGGATTCAACGATTCATTCATGCATGCATAGAGGAATTCACCACTGGTCACAGAGTCAAGTCATAGAGCGGAGAAGGGAAAGAACACGACTTATGTGTAATCCGAATTTACATAGTTGAATTCCCATAGAAACCTGGCGCGTAAGCCACATATTTTTGAGAAACCCATGAAAGTAAACCCTGAGATGAATTAAAGAGCGTAACTAGCTCAGGGAAGTCGTGAGAAGACTTGGTTTGATCTTCTGAGAAGTAGAGTTGCGGGATAAAAATCAATCCGCAACCTTGTGAAGAGCCCAAATTATTAGCATAGGTGGAAGGTCAAGCTTGGGGTTGGATCTGCTTGATAAACCTATTGAAGGCTATAATCTCACGAGAACAGTAGCTAGAAATTTCTATTCCCACCCTGAATAGCACTAAAGGGAAGGGGCCTTTAGGGACTGTGCAGCAAAGAAGAGGGCCTTCCTTGTGTTGGGTGATGTAGGTAATGTGGGTGCCCTACTTGCTGAGTAATATGATATGCCTTTAGCTATGTGGTTGATCTCACTAGCTTAGCAGTATTCCCCTTGTTCCCTGGATTGCTTGATATACCCATCTGTAGGTTGGATTGGCATTGGGATGAGACCTTGACTGTGAGAGAGAGTTACTTATCCCTCCTTAGTGTATACACAACCCAGATGGAATGGGGATTGCACCAATGGGTATATCTCTCCAATAGATTTCCAATGGTACCGGACTTGCCTTATTTGGATTAAGGATGAAGGAGAAACAAGTTTGGGAAGTTTCAGGCATAAGGGAAGTGGTTCCGCATTTCTGCATCTGCAATGTAGATTGCGGGTTGTGGGTGTCGAGAACTATCCTTGGAGTCATGCAATTGGTCTTCCACAATTCTGAGTTCCGCAATGCGGGATGCAGATTGCGAAAGGGTAAGTTGGCGGAGAAAATGGACTTCCACAATTTCAATATACGCAATGCGGGATGCAGATTGCAGAAGGGTAAGTTGGCGGAGTAATAGTACTTCCCCAATTCCGAGTTCCACAATGTGGAATGCAGATTTCAGAAAGGAAATATTTACTAAATATTGTGGTTGGACGTCTGCATTCTGAGTTCCACAATGCGGATTGCGGATTACGAAAAGCGGAAAGGTGGATTGTGGATCTGATTCCCATTGCGGCTGTGTGTGTATTTGGAAGCATTAAAAAAAAGAGGAAAAAGAATCAGAGGGTCTCCCATGGCCTATGAAGGCCATCTTGGAGGTGTGGGGACGTGAAAGAGTGGTATCAGAGCTTCAGTTGTAGCACTGGGATCTGTTTGGGACGAGTCGTACATGAAATTTCGGTCAAGAAATGCGCCCATGGCATGGTTTTGATGAACTTAATTGGTTAATTGATTGACCAAATGATTAATTCCAAGTTTGAATGGAGATACTAGGGTTTGTTTGCATGCATGTAATTTCTGATAAATGTCTCTGTTATGCATAGTGACAACAGTAGTAGTAAACCGAATTGTATAGCAAGGAAGGGCATAGAAAGGCGGGATAATGGTCACCTTCAACGATGCACATGACCCATTTGGGCCAGAGGACGATGTGATGGGTGAGAACGTGCAAGAGGCACATACAGAGGCCGAGTCTGATGGAAGAAGGGCACAAGTAACGCCCCCAAACTTGGCCAAGACTATGGTAAGCTTCAATGAATGAATGATGAAAGCGCAAGAAGAACAACATCAACTCAATGCAGCCATCTTGAAAATCCTCACAGACCTGCAGTAGAGAATAAATGGTGGGTCTAATCCAAGCAACGAAGGCCAGGAAAGAAGAAATGCAGAAATTCAGTCTAGGGCCCATTCTAGGAGAAGAACTCCAGGCCTACAAGGAGTTCTGTGAGTAGAAGGCACAAAACACCCTCTCCTAGGTCTTCCTCCAACAGGTCAGATGATCCTGAAGGTTCCCAAGGAAGCCCAAGAAATAATTTCAGCAGGAGTAAGAGCAAGAAGAAGCACATAGGTATGCCACAGGGTGAGTTTAGGAAGGAAAAGCCTCCCAATTTTGATGGAGAAAGCAAAGAAGGTCAAGAAGCAAAAGCATGGCTTCTTGGAATTAAAAAGTACTTCGGGATGCATGAATACTTAGTGAATGAAAATGATAGGGTTTCCATCTATAACCTTAGTAGAAGAGCTTCAATTTGGTGGGAAAACCTCATGCAAGTGAAGGGCATTAGTGAAAGAAGGTTCAACTAGGAAAGGTTTAAGAGATACTTCCAAGAGAAGTGCATATCAGCTAGGTATTATGATAATAAAAGAAAACATTTCAATGAACTCAGATTAGGGAAGAATGCCATGGATGAGCATGTACACAAGTTTCTAGAGCTACTAAGGTATGTAATCTACATCAAGGATGAAAGGGTGAAAATACAATGTTTCCTTGGTAGTCTACCACAGAGTTAATGAGACAGAATAGAGTTTGTAAACCCACCAAGCTTAGATGAAGCCATTATAATGGAAGAGCATTGTTATGAGCAGGGTAAAGCTAAATCAGAAATGCATCCAACATGGAAAGGTAATCCCAAGGGAGGGTTTGAACACAAGAGAAGTGGATTCAAACCACCATTAAGAAATTATCCCAAGAATCTTCCACAAGGCCAACAAGCAAGAAGAGAAGTCAATCCAGTTGTAGCAGCGGAAAAGGCACCGAAAGGGCCACTCCAATGTTGGGGATGCAAAGAAACCATATGATTAAATATTTCCCACATTAGAAGGAAAATACAAGGAGCTTGCACAACATTGAAGGAGAAAATACAGTGGGAGATATGGCACGGGAAACACCTATGTAATACCCCAATTTTGAACCCTTAGGCAATATTGGCTCTAATGTAAATATTGCAAATACGCGATGTATGTTTCCCTAGCGTGGAGCTCAAGGCCAAGGCCCCGCTAGTTTATGCTCGGATTTTATTTAAATTAGACACGCTTGATATTTTGTTACCCACGTGCTATTAAGCCATGGGATATTGTAAATTGATGTAAATATTTAACAGTGAAATAAAATACCAAAAACTGGCTATGGAGGCAACGAATGAGAAGGGGCCACGTGTATCCACTAGGGAGTGGTGAGGGGGCTATGGGATTAAACCCTAGGCTGCCATTTGTCATTATGAGAACCCATTGACTTCCCTAGGTGACATTAATGCCTGCTGTAAGAAGGTGGTTGAGATTTTCAGCCCATGGCTTCAATGGAGCATGGGCAACCCTGAAATTCGTATGGGTGGGCATGGGCTCTGATTGCTTGGGTAAGAAGTCACTCAACCTCATGGGAGGTTGCTTCATTCTCACCCCAGTCCATTGTGAAACTACCTAGCATCATTCCCATCCAAAAACGAGAGCCAGCAGTGAGGAAAAACCAGAAATCGCGACCTTGAGAGAACCCAGTTTTTGAAAGACCAAAAACGCCCAGATTTGGCATAGGACAAAGAAATCCAATGGGGGATCCATTAGCATGAACCTTGGGGCGAATTTGGGAGCATTATCTACCCCGAAATCAATGGGAAAACCCAGTTTTTGTAGCTCAGAAAACGAGTGACGGATTTGAGTATTTGGTGAGCAGAATGGTGAGAAATCAAGTGGGGATTGACTATGCAGAGGTTGGGTATGCTTGATAAACCCTGTGAAGGCTAGGATCTCAAGGGTCAGCAGCTGGACCTTTCTATGCCCATCCTGAAGAGCACTGGAGGGAAGAGTTGCCTGAGGGACTGTGTAACAGAGAAGGGGATCTTCCTTGTGTTGGATGTGGTAGGTAATGTGGGTGCCTGACTGTTGAGCCCACTTGAGGTGCCTGTAGCTCTGTGGTTGAGCTCACTGGCTTAGCATTACCCTCCTCTATCTGCTTGGATGCTTGACTGAAGCCATGACTATGAGTGAACCCAGCTAGTCCTCCTTAGTGGATACACGGCCCAGCTCGGGGGTGACCTCTCAGCTGAAAGAACACAAGCTGGACAGAGGTCTACGGTTGGGAGGAACGTTGACCTTCCATAGCCAGTCGTTTGGACCATTACAGTTCAAGATGAGTAATCTGTGATTTAATTTATATACAGTATGTGTTTTGCAATGCATTCATGATTAATGGAATGAAATGCATCATGTTTTATGCAGTGTAATAAATTGTCCATGCTTAATGAAATTGGTAACTGTTACATGTATGAATGATATGGGTATGCTGAATGTGTGAAGAAATGGTGTGCATACGTAATGATTAACTTCCGCTGTGTTTAAATTGAGATGAATCTGCACAAGGACGTTTTTAAAATGTTAGGATTTTATGTGCAAAAAATTATTGGGGCTAAGTCTCCGATAAGCCCGTGTGTTGTTAACGTTTTCCCCTCCTTGCCTTTGACGATGGAAGGGGGCGTTACAACCTAGGATTTATGCAGCACTAGATGATCACCAAGCAGACCATCAATCAACAGTGGTGGATATTGAAGGTAAGATTGCTAAGTGATCTATTTATGTTTTGATTGATCCAGGGTCTACTCATAGTTATGTGTCTCCGGGGGTATTGGAAATTTGTTCTCTTGGTAAGGTAAAGCATGGTAAGGATTGGCTAGTCCAATTATCCACATGTACCAAGAGGAAGGTAAGTGAAGTAGTGAAGGATTTCCCTATAGAATTGAATGGGATCCTCACACATGCAGAATTAAATGTCTTACCAATGGGATCATATGATTCCCTAATTGGCATGGATTGGTTGGAAAGACATAGAGCCAAGTTGGACTGTTATGAGAAAACACTTGAATGCCTTGATGATGAAGGAAGGCCAAGATTAGTGAAAGGAATTCCAAGGCATGTTTCAGTAAGGAATATTTCATCCTTACAGCTAAGAAAGTTCTACAAAAAGGGGGTCAATTATATGCTGTGCATATAATAGATTCAACAGAAGATAAAGGACCCAGGTTAGATGACGTCCAACCGTTACAAGAGTTCCAAGATGTATTTCCAGATGAAGTGCCAGGGATACCACCCAAGAGAGAGATTGAATTTTTCATTAACCTTGCTTTAGGGGAAACACCAATTTCCAAGGCTCCCTATAGAATGCGCACACTAGAGTTGGTAGAATTGAGGATGTAGTTGCATGAATTAATGGATAAAGAATATATCATACCTAGTGTATCTCCTTGGGGTGCACCTATTTTTTTTATTAGAAAGAAGGATGGAACATTTAGGCTATGTATTGATTACATACATCTCAATAAGGTGATAGTTAAGAATAGGTATCCATTTCCCGGGATTGATGACTTGTTTGACCAAATGAAGGAAGCTAGAGTGTTCTCCAAGATTGACTTGAGGTCTAGGTACCATCAAGTGAGGATTAAGGAAGAAGACATTCATAAGAAAGCCTTCAGGACAAGGTATGGCTACTATGAATTCATAGTGGTGCCATTTGGTCTTACTAATGCACCTGCCACGTTTATGTGTTTCATGAATAATGTCTTCAACAAATATTTGGATAGGTTTGTGATTGTATTCTTGGATGAAATCCTTGTGTATTCAAGGAATGGGGAAGAACATAATGAGCATTTGAGAATGGTATTGCAAGTCCTCAGGGAGAACCAAATTTATGAAAAAGATGAGTAAATGTGACTTCTATCAACAAAAAGTGCAGTATTTGGGTCATGTTATATCAGTAGAAGGCATTGCAGTAGATCCAGAGAAAATTGAAGCCATCATGAATTGGCCTACCCCAAGAAATGCAACAGATGTTAGATATTTTATGTGTTGATGTATTTGTAACTTCGGAAGATATTCTTCTATGTATTACACTTGTACTTTATTATATTCATTATGGAGATGTATTATTCCTCCAGTCAGAAGTGCCGTCATTTGTATTTGTAAGTGTCGCAAGTATCACAAGTATTATTGTAAGTGTCGCAACTTGTATTTGATGGGTTATTAGACCACCGGTGTGGGGTCGGCCCTGTATGTGACATGTGGATGGGTTATTAGGATTCCTTAGGAAGTCGGCCCAATTAGGGTTAAAGGCAGGTTAAGTTGTGTATAAATAGAGAGTGAGTGTCTCTCATTCTATTCATTCACTCACTCATCCAACTCGCATAGTTGAGAGAGAGGAGTGCGCACAAGTGGAGGAGGAGTAGCTGCTGAAGACATATATCTTTTGGGGTTTGATCTTTGTGATCTTTGTATTGGTGCTGATTCTATCTCTGAGGAAGTTGCAGGATTTTTCACCTTCTTAGTTTTCCCCGGTGAAATGCTTTGTGTCCATTGTCTCTTATGATTGTTATGCTGTGCATGTTATTCTCTTAGTGATCCTATTGAATGAAATTATCGAAAAATTAACATGGTATCAGAGATGACCTAAGAAGAAGACATTGTGCAGCTGCAGAATCTAGGGCTTCTTGATTTTTGGGTTTTCTCTCCACAGTTCATCAAAGGCAAGAGGAGGCTAGGCTAGAGAAGGGTTTTGCATAGCAAAACCTAGTCATCTTGGAACTTTCGCTATAACTTAATTTATGAGAAGGTTCAGGATCTGAAACTTTTACAGGAAGAAGATGACATCCCCCTGTACCTTGTTTCCGAAGCACAACATCTGATTCACTGTACTTTTCGATTTATGATCCGTACAATTTAGGGTTTCTGCCTCTTCCAGATCTCAGTCATAAACAGGTGACCTAGGGAAAAAGGTCATAACTTGGGATAGGAATATCCAAATGAAATTATGTAAAAAATTTCAGTAATAGAACGGACTTTAGTTTCACAGGTCCGGTTTTTAGAGGCTGAAGTTGAACCAGTGACATGTGGCACTCCGTACAAGTTCGCTATCTTGTTTCATCCCATAAACAAGTCACATTACAACACTTGGCATAAATCTCTCTTGGAGAATCCATTTGAGCTCAAACCTGTGGGGTTGGAAAGACAACAAGACAGGATACCACAGGCCGAAGGTTAAGACCCTGAGGATCCAAAATTTTTGAGTTACACCAAAAACATTACAGTCAATTCTGGAAGGTCAAATTTTGGAATTTCCACACCAGCTTGCTCATCCAGTTCTCAACATTTAAGTGGTAAGACCTAAATATTTTATTTCCATTTGAGTTTCTCATTAATATGTCTCACCACACCAAGATTTAGGATAAGCTTGAAGGAGCTGACAACTTCCGAGCATGAAAGTATAGGATTGGGTTAATCCTAGAAGAGAATGAATTGGACACGTACATAAGTCAAGAGGTTCCAGTTCCAGAGGAAGATGAGGCTAAGGCCTTACACAAGAAGAACTTGGTCAAAGACAAGAGAATCATTGCTGATTCTATAAAAGACCAGCTCATCCCCCATGTGTCTTCTCTAAGGACACCTAAGGAGATGTTTGACTCATTGACCAAGTTTTTTGAAGGAAAGAATATAAATCGAAAGATGACTCCGCAGAATCAATTGAAAGGGGTAAAGTTAGAGAATGGAGAGACCATCCAATCCTACTTTACTAAGTTCTCTCAAATCAAAGAAAAACTTGAAGCTGTGGATGAAGTAATGGAGAATGGAGAAATTGTCATGACCACATTGAATGGCCTTCCTAGGACATGGGACTCCTTCATCCAAGGAATCTGTGCAAGAAAGAAATTGATCTCTTTCAGTAGACTATGGGAGGAATGTTCACAAGAAGAAGCTAGGCTTGTGGCCCGAGAAGAGAAGATGGGAAGTGAAGACCAAGCTCTCACAGCACACACCAAGAAAGGTAAGTTCAAGAGGGAGCAAACTTATCACAAGAAATCTTCTCACTTCCATCAAAAGAAGAAAGATCTCTCTCGCCTTAGATGTTACTCTTGCAATGAGAAGGGACACTTTTCCTTAGAATGTCCCAAGAATAGACAAGGCTTTAGCAACAAAAAGAAGCAGAACAAAAAGAAGAGATATCATGCTCATGTAGCTGAGGATAATGAACCTCCCAGGAAGAAGGCTAGAGAAGAAAGTGAAGACTCTTCAAGTGACGATTAATATGTGCTAATCTCTGCTCTCATAGGTACGGTTACACATGGATGTAATGATTGGCTTATTGATAGTGGGGCTTCCAAACATATGACAGGATTCAAAGAATCTCTTATGGACCTATCTGAACATGAGTCACCTCATAAAGTGAAACTTGGGGATGACTATCAATACCCTATAAAAGGAAGTGGTGAAGCCTCCTACAAGTTAGACTCTGGTAAGTCTTTAAATATGAAAGAGGTTCTATATGTACCTGGACTCAAGAAGAATCTTCTCTCCATATCATCGTTGGATGCAAAGGGGATGAGAGTTGCATTTGTGGATGGCCAAGTACTTATGTGGCCAAAAGGTAAAACCATAGATGATGCAATAGTGATTGGAGAGCAAGAGGGAGGATTTTATAAATTGAAGGGACAACCTGAACATGCCATGGTACATGAATCCATGGAGCCAACTAAACTTTGGCATAGAAGGCTTGCTCATGTGCACTATAGGGCACTACCAATTGCAAGCAAAGCAGTAGAAGGTATTCCTGAAATCCAATCAAAGCATGAAGGTGTTTTCAAAGGATTTGCAAAAGGAAAGAACACAAAGAAGGCATTTCCAAGCAGTGAAAGCAAAGCAAAAGGAATCTTGGAGATTGTTCACTCCGATGTATGCGGACCAATGTCATCTAGTGCTCTGAGTGTGTATGTATATTATGTTTCTTTCATTGATGATTTCTCTAGGAAGACTTGGGTTTATTTCTTGAAGAAAAAAGATGAAGTGTTGGATAAATTCAAGGAATTCAAAGCCTTGATAGAAAATCAAACTGATAAGAAGATCAAGATCTTTACATTCGACAATGGCGGAGAATTCACTTCAGAAGACTTCAAGAAGTTATGCAGTGATTCAGGGATTAAGAGGGAGTTGACCACTCCCTACAATCCAAAACAGAATGGGGTTGCAAAAAGGAAGAATAGAACAATCATGGAAGCATCACAAGCAATACTGCATGACCAAGATCTACCCATGCACCTATGGGAAAAAGAAACAAGAACAATGGTATATGTACAAAACAAAACACCACACAGGATACTTGACAACAAGACACCTGAAAATTTTTTCTCTGGTAAGAAACCAGAAGTTAGCCATCTTAGAATATTTGGATGTCTAGTATATACACATGTTCCAAAAGAGAAGAGGACAAAGTTAGATCCTTCAGGAGAGAAGGGTATATTTGTGGGTTACAGTGAAAGCTCGAAGGCATACAAAATCTACTTTACAAGGTTCAAGAAGATTGACATCAACAGGCATGTGACTTTTGATGAAAACTCAACATACATCAAATCAAGGAAGACACCTGTTGAAGACTATGAAGAACCAAGGATACCCAGAGCACAAGACACCACCATGAACGAAGCAATACCAGAAGTGGATCGTGAAATAGAAGATCCACAAGAACCTGTAGATCCACCCCATGAGAAGAACTCTCATAAGAGGGAACCTTCATGGGATAGAGAGCTCATCCAAGATGCAGAAAGGTATGGTATTCTAGAGGAGGAACACAGAGAAAGAAAAAGGACAAGATCACACACCAGATATGTTTCCTTACTTTGTGACATTATGAACAAAGAACCTTCCAGTTATGAAGAAGCAACGGAAAAGAAAGAATGGAAGGATTCCATGGTCGAGGAATACCAGTCGATCATGCAAAATGATGTTTGGGATGTGGTCCCAAGACTAGAAGGGAAGTCTCTTGTGACTTCCAAGTGGATCTACAAGATCAAGCATGCTGCAGATGGCAGCATAGAGAAATACAAGGCGAGGTTTGTAGCTCGTGGCTTCTCCCAAAAAGAGGAGATAGATTATGAAGAGACTTTTGCACCTATAGCCAGATACACTTCCATCAGAACAATACTTGATCTGGCTGCAGTGATGAAGTGGAAGATACACCAGATGGATGTCAAGACATCTTTCTTGAATGGTGTAGTCGAAGAGGAAGTGTATGTGGAGCAGCCACTCGGTTTTGAGACACATGACAGGGAGTCATACTGTAGATTGAAGAAATCCTTGTATGGCTTGAAGCAAGCACCTAGGACATGGTACAATAGGATAGACAACTTCCTATCCAGTTTGGGCTTAACCAAGAGTAAAACGGATTACAACCTTTACTACAAGGTTGAGGAAGGCAATCCAGTGATACTCCTATTGTATGTGGATGACCTGTTTGTGACAGGAGAGGATAGGTTTATTGCTGACACGAAGAGGAAGCTTGTTGCCGAGTTCGAGATGAAGGAATTGGGTATGATGCATTACTTTCTAGGTATGGAGGTGTGGAAGAGTGCAGATGGAATCTTCCTTGGACAAAGGAAGTATGCAGTAGAAATCCTGAAGTGGTTCGGGATGATGGACTACAAGGCCATGGCCACACCTATGGCATCGAACCTGAAGATATTGTGTGATGCTTCATCAGAGTCGTTTGATGCCATGATGTATCATCAGATGATTGGGTCCTTGATGTACCCGATGAACACAAGACCGGATATTTTCTTTGTAGTGAACACCTTGAGCCAGTTTCTGACAGATCCTAGACATGTTCACCTGATTGTTGTAAAGCATATTCTAAGGTACCTGAAGGGTACGGTTGATTATGGGCTCAAGTATGATGCGAATCAAAAGTTTAACCTGGAGGGTTATGTTGATTCAGATTGGGCAGATAGTGTTGTAGATAGGAAGAGCACTTCAGGGTGCTGCTTCAGCATGGGATTAGGTGAGATCTCTTAGTTTAGTAGGAAGCAATCCTGCATAGCACTGAGTACAGCCGAAGCAGAGGATGTTGCAGCTTGTTCGGCTAGTTGTGAGGCAGTATGGCTAAGGAAGCTACTGTCTGATTTATTTGATCTCCATTTGGATGTTACTTGTATCTATTGTGACAACCAGAGTTGTGTGAAGTTGTCAAAGAACTCGGTGTTCCATGACAATTCGAAGCACATCGAGATCAAATATCACTATATCAGGGATATGGTGCAGAGAGGAGTAGTGAAGCTCCAGTATGTTGCGACAGATGAGGAGATTGCAGATGTGTTGACCAAACCACTAGCCAGAGTGAAGTTCGAGTACTTCAAAGAGAGGCTTGGTGTTCTTTAGATAGAAGATACTTCGAGGAGGAAGTGATGGGACACATTTGCAGGAGCCATTTCCAGCATGGTGGTAGGAGGATCCTTCCCATGGCTGTGGATGTAAGAGCTGTGTGATGACCATCAGGACGATGCTCCAGATGATGTTCTACATGATGATGATCAGGATGATCATATGTGATAATATGCATCAGGTGGATGCTTTGCATGATCAGTTGGATCATGTGTGATGATATGCATCAGGTGGATGCTTTATATGATCAGTTCGATCATGTGTGATGAGCATCAGGATGATGCTCCAGATGATATGCATCAGGACGATGCTGTGATGATGATCAGTTGGATCATTTGCATCAGGGTGATGCTTTATGTGATGATGATCAGTATGATCATGAGCATCAGGTGGATGCTCCGTGTGAGGATGATCAGGTGGATCATGAGTATCAGGTCGATACTCCGTGGTTGTGGATAGGTTGTGCAAGTAGCATAGAAAAGATCCTGGGAGATCTGATAGGTTGATTTGTGTGCTCATAAAAGTCCTGGGATGCTCTTTCGAGGTTTTGCTACAGGAGGCATGTAATCAATCCTGGAGATCCGATAGGTTGAGCTGTGTGCTCGCAAAAGTCTTGGGATGCTCTCTAGAGATCTTGCAAGTTGCAAGACACTCTTTTAAGGTTTTTCCTGACCACATGTAAAAGATCCTGGGAGATCCGATAGGTTGAGCTATGTGCTCGTAAAAGTCCTGGGATGCTCTTTTGAGGTTTTGTGGTGGTCACATGTAAAAGATCCCGGGAGATCCGATAGGTTGAGCTGTGTGCTCGTAAAAGTCCTGGGATGCTCTTTCGAGGTTTTTTTGACGCACGTAATCAGTCCTGAGATCCACAAGATGGCAAACTCACAGAGATGATGAAGACCTACAGGAGGCTAGGCCTACATCCAGCATGAAAAAGCGTTGGCTCTGTAGAACTTCCTATGACGAGAAGAATTGAGAGATAGCCCAGTGATCGAGATGACGAGTATCGCAGCAGTGACGATGATGCTCTGTGATCTAGTGAGAGAATTGAAGACTTGTGCCGATATGTATTGATGACCTGTGTCAAGAGAATACCTTCCTAGTTAAGAGGGAGTGTTGATGTATTTGTAACTTCAGAAGATATTCTTCTATGTTTTACACTTGTACTTTATTATATTCATGATGGAGATGTATTATTCCTCCAATTAGAAGTGTCTTCATTTGTATTTGTAAGTGTCGCAAGTATCGCAAGTATTATTGTAAGTGTCGCAACTTGTATTTAATGGGTTATTAGACCACCGGTGTGGGGTTGACCCTGTATGTGACACGTGGATGGGTTATTAGGCTTCCTTAGGAAGTCGGCCCAGTTAGGATTAAAGGCAATTTAAGTTGTGTATAAATAGAGAGTGAGTGTCTCTCATTCTATTCATTCACTCACTCATCCAACTCGCATAGTTGAGAGAGAGGAGTGCGCACAAGTGGAGGAGGAGTAGCTTCTAAAGACATATATCTTTTGGGGTTTGATCTTTGTGATATTTGTATTGGTGTTGATTCTATCTCTGAGGAATTTGCGGGGTTTTTCACCTTCTTGGTTTTCCTCGGTGAAATGCTTTGTGTCCATTGTCTCTTATGATTGTTATGCTGTGCATGTTATTCTATTAGTGATCCTATTGAATGAAATTATCGGAAAATTAACATTATGGGTCTGATAGGTTACTACAGAATATTCATTGGAGGATTCTCCAAGATAGCTCACCCAATCACTTCATTGTAGAGGAAAAATATCAAATTTGTATGGTCTGAAAAATGTGAGAAGAGTTTTCAGCAGCTGAAGGAATTACTTACCAGTGCTCATGTTCGGAAGATTGTAGATCCAATGAAAGACTTTGTGGTATGCATAGATGCTTGCATTGAAGGGATCAGTGGAGTGCTCATGCAAGATGGGTTTGCAATCTGCTATGAGTCCAAAAAGTTAAAGGAACATGAAAGGAACTATGCCACACATGACTTAGAACTGGAAGCCATAGTGCATGCTCTCAAGAGATGGAGACACTACCTCTTGGGAAGAATATTTGAACTCATAACTGATCACATGAGTTTAAAATACGTGTTTGACCAGCCAAATATGAATGCTAGACAAACCCAATGGATGGATTTTCATTTGTGAGTTGATTTGGAGATCAAATATGACAAAGGTAAGGAGAATAAGGTTGCTGATGCACTCAACAAAAAATTCCATATTGCAGCAGTAAGTATGTGTAAATCAGACTTGAAGGAAAGGGTTCTAGAATCTCATAACAACGATGAAGTCTACCTTCAAGTCAAGGAGAAAATGCAACAGGGTGTTGTGGATGAAAAGTATGCAAGATATCGACTGGGTGAAGATGATGTTCTCATCTATCAAGGTACCAGGCTGTACATTCTAGATAGTGCATATTTGAATAAGCTTGTGATGGATGAGATGCATCAAAGGCCATATTCTGGACATCGAGGATATCAAAAAACTATAACAGCAACAAGGAAACAATACTGTTGGCATGGTATGAAGAAAGACATAGCTGAGTAAATTGCTAGGTATCAAAAGTTCCAACAAGTCAAGGAAGAGCATCAACATCCAACAGGATTGTTGCAACCATTACCTATTCCAGAATGGATGTGGGAAGTGATCTCTATGGATTTCATAACAAGTTTTCCAATGACAGTGAAGAAGCATGACTCAATCATGGTAGTGGTGGACAAGCTAACAAAGGTAGATCATTTCCTTCCAGTCAATTCCACTCACAAGGCCAATGACATTGTAGATATCTTCATGAGAGAGATATTCCGATTGCATGGATTTCCCAAAGCAATAGTTTCATATTGGGATACAAAGTTCACATCTAATTTTTGGAAAGGATTGTTCCAAGAATTGGGAACTCGGTTGAAGTTTAGTACAACCTATCATCCTCAAAATAATGGTCATACCGAGAGAGTAAATCAAGTCCAGGAATACATGCCGAGGATGTATGTGATGGAAAAGCCATCTAAGTGGGAAGACTATCTACAGTTGGTAGAGTTTGCATACAACAATGGACAACAAGCATCATTGAAGATGAGTGCTTTCGAAGTGTTATATGGCAAAGGATGCAGAAATCCAGTGAACAGGGTAGTACTTGGACCAGAAATGATTAAGGATATGGAGCAAGAGATTATTAAAATCAAACAAAATTTGAAGGCAACAAAGAACATGCAGAAGAGTTATGCAGATCTGAAAAGAAGGAATAAGGAGTTTCGGATTGGGGATCACGTCTACTTGAGAGTGAAACCAAGGAAGAGTTCCATGAAGTTGGGAAGTTGTGTCAAGTTGGAACCAAGATATTGTGGGCCATTTGAAGTACTTGGAAGGATAGGACCAGTTTCATATAGGATTGCATTTCCTGCTAACATGAAGGCTCATAATGTTTTTCATGTCTCTTTGCTTAAGAAATATGTACATGATCCTAATCATATCGTTGACTGGAATGTGATACAACTGGAACCAAAAGGAGAGTTCCAAGTGGAGCCTATATGCATCGTCGACATGAAGGTTAATTTTCTCTGGAATAGGGCCATAGGGCATGTAAAGGTGCAATGGAGGCAACTTGGCCCCGAAGAGGCCACGTGGGAGCTGGAGGATGCCATGAAAGAGGCATTCCCATTTTTGTTCAGTTTTGAGAACACCAAGGACGGTGTTATTTTAAGGGAGAGGGAGTTGTAATACCCCTATTTGGCCCTTATGGTTTATTGGCCTTAATGTAAATATTGTGTAAATACAATGTGCAATTTCCCTAGTGTGGAGCTGAAGGCCAAGGCCCCACTGGTGGATGTTCAAGTTAATTGCATAGGCAAGTATTTGACAATTGATTATCCATGAGATGTTAAGCCATGAAGAATTGTAAATGATGTAATTATTAATTATCATGCAATAAAATACCCAAGGAAATGGTTAATGAGGCAACCAATGAGAAGGGGCCATGTGTATCCATTAGGGAGAGGTGAGGGGGTTATGGGATTGGTATCCATGTTGCCACATGTCCATTTGAGAATCCATTTGACCTCCATGCCACCATTAATGCAACTGTAAGAGAGTGGTTGAGAAAACCAAACTCAGAAATCGATAGAGTATGGGAAACACGAGAATCCATATGGCAGGGTATGGCCTGTGTTTACTTGTCCCTTAAGACACTTAACCACCGGGGGAATTTGGGGAAGACTGGAATGACTATCCCATGGTTGAACCAGAACGGGGGGGGGGGGGGGGATTCTGTGATTCATTCATGCACACATAGAGAAATTCACCACTAGTCACAGATCCAATTCGTAGAGCGAAGAAGGGAAATAACACGATTTCTGTGTAAGCCGAATTTACATAGTGGAATGCCCATAGAAACTCGATGCGTAAGCCACATCTGTTTGAGAAACCCATGAGATTAAACCCTGAGATGAATTACAGAGCATGACTAGCTCAGGGAAGTCGTGAGAAGACTTGGTTTGATCTACCGAATAAGTATAGTTGCGGGATAAAACTCAGTCTACAACCTTGTGAAGAGCCCAGCTTATTAGCAGAGGTGGAAGGTCAAGTTTGGGGTTGGATCTTCTTGATAAACCTAGTGAAGACTATAATCTCATGAGAACAGTAGATGGACCTTTCTATGCCCACCCTGAATAACACTGGAGGGAATGGGCCTTAAGGGACTGTGCAACAGAGAAGAGGGCCTTCCTTGTGTTGGGTGAGGTAGGTAATGTGGGTGCCCTGCTTGTTGAGTAATATGAGATTCCTATAGCTCTGTGGTTGAGCTCACTAGCTTAGAAATATTCCCCTTGTTCCCTGGATTGCTTGATAAACCTAGCTATAGGTTGGCTTAGCATTGGGATGAGACCTTGACCATGAGAGAGATTTCCTTAGCTTTCCTTAGTTGATACACAACCCAGCTCGGGGGTGGTCTCTCATATGAAAGAGTACAAGCTGGACAGAGACCTAAGGTTGGGTGGAACGTTGTCCTCACTTAGCTAGTTGCTTGGTAGCTTCAGTTCCAAGATAAGTGTTCCATGTTGTTAAATGATGTTAATGCATGTGTTACATCCATTTGATATGCTATTCTTGTCATGATCTAGAATATTGATTGAATGGTTACATGGATAGAATAAATAGGAAGCTATGTGTGATCTTGCAGATAAAGTTGATTGTCTGTTGAATACTCTATTATTTACTTGAATGACATGTATGACTAACCTTGCAGGTTGTGGATATGTTAACTAGTTTGGTTCATTATATGTGTTGTTATGTATTGTATTCACCCTTCAAGAGGGTGGACCTTTACTTCATCTAGTATTTAAAGGGAAAGAGATAACCCCCTAATGACTGTCAGAACCCCCGTGTGATAGAGGGGTATGGAGAAGTCATGGTAGAAAGGAGGTAGAGTCCCCTGTGGAGGATAAGCCACTTAGGTGTGAAATTATGAATAGATTCTCAATCAGAAAATTGGCACGGTTGGAATGCCCAGATGGAGTGGGGATTTCACCAATGGGTAGAGATCTCCAAGAGCTTTCCAACGGTACCGGAATTTCCTTATTTGGATTAAGGATAAAGGAGAAACAAGTCTGGGATGTTTTAGGCATAAGGAAAGTGGTTCCGCATTTCCACATCCGCAATGCAGATTGCGGGTTGCGGGTGTCAAGAACTATCCTTGGAGTCGTGCAATTGGTCTTCCACAATTTCGAGTTCCGCAATGCGGGATGCGGATTGCGGAAGGGTAAGTTGGCGGAGTAATTATTCTTCCACAATTCCGATTTCTGCAATGCGGAATGTGGATTGCGGAAAGGAAATGTTTCCAAAAGATTGCAGTTGGACGTCCGCATTCCGAGTTTCGCAATGCATATTGCGGATTGCAGAATGCGGAAAGGCGGATTGCGAATCCCATGCCCGTTGCGGTTGTGTGTGGATTTGGAAGCATTAAAAAAAAGAGGAAAAAGAATCAGAGGGTCTCCCGTGGCCTCTGAAGGCCATCTTGGAGGTGTGGGGACGTGACACTCTATGGGATGGATCTATAGATCAAGACCCACCCTAAAATCCTATCATCATTGATCCCAATGAAATATCAACTGCATCATCGAATAAGAATGCGCCCTTAGTGACGTAGCCTCCTCATAAAAATTTTGGAAACTAACATGGCATAAGAGATGTCTAGATTGTGGGGTAATAGGTCTAGGGAGAAAATCCCTCTCCCTCTCTTTTATCTACCACTCTTGGACAACATTGTATTGGTACTGTCCTTGCTACCATCCTTGTTGCTTCTCTCATCACTCCTATTTCTAATTAAACACATATAACTTCCGTTAGAAACATATAGATAGAGAGATATATACATAAATAAAAAATAAAAAAATTACTAAAGTAAATTTGCATCTATCAAAAGCATATAATAATTAATTTTCCTAAAAAAAAATTCAATGGTTCTTGGTGCGCCCATAAAACAGTCACGCACCATTACCAGAGCTTATGTAAAGTAATCGCACCATGCAAGGTGCTAGAAAACAAAACATGCACTGGTAACGATGCTTGAAAATATTTAAAGCGCACTGTGGAAATAAAAACATTTTATTTTAAATATAGAACTTTTGGTGCTTTGTCAGTACGCCTTGGTGCATCCGTATATAAACAAAGCACTGATAAATTTTATTTTCTTATTAATATAATTCACAGTGCTTATTATTAAGACACACCATAGATAGTGTGTCAATATCTCCTTAGCATCGGTGCTTCTGTGTATACAGTGAGCACCGGTATGTTGTAAAATATATTACTTGGTTTGGGTGCTAAACTTTTTAATGTGTCTTCAAAATCATTTTTACGATGCACATTAAACAAAGGAATGCATCGTGGATAGTGAATTCGAATATTTATACACCATGTATGTGTTAATTTTTGTTGGATAAACAATGAGTCTATGTTTAGGTTCAAGATCTATGAACAATGTGTCATGTTTATGGTCAAGCACCAATAATAGTGCGTTCATTTATTTCAATCGTACTGTGAGTTTTTCAAAATTAATTGTTTGTTAAGTTTAATGGTGCGTTGTTATTTATTCTCATGCACTGCACAACAATGGATATGGGTTATGAAAATGCACCACACACTGTGTGTTAATATTTAAAAAAGGTGTCGGTTGCGGGTGTACTCTATGTTTAAACACAGTGCACTGATCATCGAGGCCGGTGTGAACCAAATAAAACCACACACCACATAGTTTTTAATTTTTCTTTTGAAAAAAATGTTAATTCAAACAAATTTTAAATTTTTAATCTACTAAAAAATTAAATGATAAGGGATAATAAACAAAATACCTGTACTGGTGCTTTTCTAGGAGGCATGGTTGCCACGTATAGAAGAAACTGATTTTTCTAACCACATGGAAAATTTTATAACTCCTTTGACCAATCAAATAACAAGAAAAATCCAAGGAGGCACATTGAGTACAAGCGGTGCGGGTGTCAGAAAGCAACACCAATGCGTAGGTTGGCCAAGGTGGTCTCTAGCACTGGGAAAATGAAAAAATAACACTTCGATTTCATTTTTTATATTTTATTTTACCCTATTCTAGTGCGCTCGATTTATTGGCGCACTGGTGCTCATTTTTATGATATGCACCGATGCACTTCGTTTAATTGTAAGCACTGCTCAACAATCTATTTAAAAAAATTGCATTAACATATTATCTACTGCATAGTATCTATTTCGTCTTTGACACTGGTGCATTTTTACTACTGCACGTCGATGCATGTGTTTTGTCATCTCACAAGTGTGTGTGTGTGTGTGTATAGATGAAGAGCCCCGATGCATGTATGTATGTATGTGTATGTATGTATGTATGTATGTATGTATGTATGTATGTATGTATGTATGTATGTATGTATGTATGTGTATATGTGTATAGATAATCCCGTGAGTGATTGAATGAGTGAAAGGATTGGAGAAAGAAGGAGGAGCACATCGCCCTTATGGGTTGATAGCCCCAACTTGAGGGTGTCCTTTGTTGTAGAAAGACTAAGTACAACAAAGTTCCTATGACTAGGAGGAACCTCCGAGTCCTGCAACCAGTTGGGACCTCTCGTTAAGATAAGTATCATATTCATGATTATGCTTTTCTCATGATTATGTTGTAACAAAATGTGTATAATTTCCAACTTGTGAATATGCCTAAATGTATGGTTGTTTGGAATTGTCTGCTGCATCCATATATAATCATTATGTGTAATTCAATTGTGTTCTTGATGTGCATTTGGGTGACCGTGCCTATATGTAAGATGTTGTGCAATTACATTTATTCTATTGTGTAATCAAAATGTATTTAACCTATGTAATTTAGTTGTTAATTATGCTATAAAATGTTTAGATGTAATTATCCATTTGAATTTTTGTTTAGCTATTTAATTATCCCTATGTGGATAGATGTGATCGAGACTTCAAATCCTTGTGTAAGTATATTTTATAATTACAAGTTAGCATCGTTTGAATTCAATATCAAAGGGCGTAATTGCATTGTGTGACAAAGTGGTATCAAAGCATAAAAAATTGGCAGAATTTAGTTAAGGGAGTTCCCCATCAGCCCAAAGTACTACCATTCCTGCTAAGCACATGAAATATTGGAATTAGAGCGAAGGTTTACAACACTGGTCCTACTTGGGTTGAATGAAACCGATATAGTTCCATGGAGGCACAGTTGGTTCAATGGTGGATGTGATGGGTTTGTTAATGGATGGGAATCTCTCCATCAAAAGGACACGACTAGAGTAAAAATTCTAATGAAAACAACTTGTTTGACTCTTTGAAAAATTTGGAAAGATGATAAAAATTTTGAAA
The DNA here is from genome assembly GCA_027924585.1 of Larix kaempferi. NCBI lineage: Eukaryota > Viridiplantae > Streptophyta > Pinopsida > Pinales > Pinaceae > Larix > Larix kaempferi. The sequence continues at coordinate 2,444,541 of BSBM01000233.1, read as the reverse complement.
AAAAAATAAATTCTATGTGGGGACACATATGCCACATGGGAATAATGGAGATTCCATCAGAGAAAGCTCCGATATTCTGTCGGAGAAAGCTTTGAGATTCCATCAAAGAAAGCTCCGATATGTCGTCAGAGAAAGCTCTGAGATACCATCGGAAAAATCTTTGAGATTCCATTGGAGAAAGATATTATATGTCGTCGAATAAAGATCTGATGAGATATCAAAGAAATATCTGAGATGCTGTTGGATAAATCTCCGATATGTCATCTAAGAAATCTTTGAGATTCCATCAGAGAAAGCCTTGATATGTTGTTGGGGAAATCATTGATAGATTGTTAGAGAAATACACGATGTAATGGTGCGACCATCGGGGGAGAAATACGATATTCATTGAAGGAGAAGTACGAAGGTTATTGTAGGTGAAATTCTAAGTGTTGTTGGAGGTGAAATTTGAGAGTCGTCAGAGGTGAAGTCCAAAGGTTCGTTGGAGGAGGCTGATTGAGACTTGGAGATAGTCACTTTTTTTTTTTTTTTTGTAACTAGGGGAATCAAAAACTGGGATGGGGCTATTACTTGTATGACACGAGGTCCAGGGGTCCAATTATTTTTGCTACCACTATACCCCTAGGTGCACCCACACAACCCACAAGCACAGGGCATAATTAAGTCGGGGTGATTACCTAGAGATAGTCACTTGAAAGCTAATGATCAAGAGCATAAAATGGCATGAGCAAGCCAGAAAGAAGGGTTATATATTTTACTAGAATTTGAAAAGAAAGGAACTTGTGGCTCTTATTTGACAAATTATGAAATAAATGAAATTTTCCATAATTTTAAAAAATATGAGCATTTTTTATAAATTTGGGAATTTAAATGCATCTAATAGTTCTCAATGATTTGAACACGTTGCAAATATAGTAATTGCAACAGGTATAGTGAAGGTCAAAATAAATTTAGACCAGCCATGAGGAGGAGAATTGAAGAGGAGGAGCTTCCTTATAGCCGCAAAGAAGCTACATGATAGAATGTCAATGAAGGGAATGAAGAGATAGAACTTAATGGTCACATAGGCGATGCTAAACATCTAGGACTTATGGAAACAATGATAATCCTAACAAGGAAGGTGCAAAGCAAAAGGATGATAATGAGAGAATGCTAAAGACTCAGAAGAAATGAAATCAGTTGAATACTCAACTAATGCAAATTTTGAACCTGTTACAGAGACGAATGCGGGTTGGATTAGTTTCATGTCATGCGAAAGAAGATCGAGGAAGTTCAAATAAGAGATCCCATGAAGAATGTAGACACACAAAGAATGCTTCCAGGGGTTATGGACATCACTATTCATCACCTCATGTATTAAAGAGGTCATATGTGACTGGGGATTCTAGCAGCAACTTGGAATGTCTCTCGAGGAATCCCTTGCGCGATAGAGGAACATAATGACATTAACTTTAAGGTACACTTTAACTTTGACATTCCCTTATTTGAATGTCATATAGATGTAAATGATTTGAAAAAATGGTTAAATATGTTAGAGGGTTACTTCTCTATTCAAAATTTTTCCAACAGTGAAAGGATTACCTTCGTGCTCCTTAAGTTCGTCCCCCATATCAAATATTGGTGGGACAATTACTGTGAGAGGAATGTGAGTTATGAGTATGAAATATATAGGAAAACCCACTTGGGAAGCTTTTGTCGATGCCATCAAGGAGTAATTCTACCTTGTCGAAAACTATGATGACCAGTACATGAGATGGAAAACTTTGTGCTAGGAGAGAGATCAGATGGTGTTGGATTTCACCAATATATTCCATAACTTACGATCAAAGATGGGTATTAGATACTCTTAATGAAACTTGGTCCTAAAGTATCACAGTGGCATGCACAAGTACATTCAGATAGAGATGGATTTCTTGGACATATCCTCGTTGGGAGATGCTTATCGGTACACTGTCAAGATCGAGCAAAATTTTAAGCAAAAAAATAAGCAGGATTTTGGGTTTGAAAATCAATTGTAGTAGAAGCTTGGAAAAGGAATCCCTAACTCACAAAAAAAGGACAGAGAAAGGATAAACAAAATCATGAAAACCATTCCAAGCTGCAGACAAAGAAGGGTAATGGGTCGAAAGTGAAGAAGGACACTGACAAGTGGTGTGAGTTCCACAAATCCCCTAGTACAACACCGATGAATTTCGCTCAAAACAATCATTGTTAGCTAAGATGAAATCCCCAGATCCAAACTCTGGTTCAGAATTTGATTCATATCAAGAAAAGGGAAAGTTGATCATTGATGCAGAACCTAGTGCCACCATCAAAACTGCAAATATCCAACTAGAAGAGTCGGAGGATCCATAGGAAGGGGGGCATGTATTCCATTCACAAATATGGGTGAAGAGGAATCCACTACATTTCATTGTCGACAATGGTAGCCAAAAGAACCTCATATCGGTCGAGGTCATCAAAAGATTGAAGTTTCCAATGACGCCACACCCCCAACCATACACCATCAGTTAGTTGGTCTAGGGATGAGACATCCACTTCAATCAACAAAGTCACCTATCCTACGACATCAAGCCCTTCAAAGATGAGGTATTGTGTGATTTTTCCCTACTTGAAGTTTGTGATGTTATTTTAGGACAACCCTATATGTGGAAACACCATGCTGTGTATAAGTCCAAGCCACGTAGTGTCATTGTTACTTTGGAAGGCCAACTATACAAGATACCCGAGGTAGTCTCGACTACTGCACTTTCCTTGATCTCCGTGAATCAATGTTGGAACGTTATCTCTCATACTAGGAAATTTTTCCTCTTCATGGTTCGGTCAAAAGGTGGACGAAAGGCCATTGCCATTTCCACGGCATTAGCACAAGATATCTCTAGACAAAAGAAGCAGGTTGAAAAAATTATAAAAAAATACAGAGATATATTTTCCTCACCTAAGCCAAATCGCTTGGTCCTTAAGCCACCTAACCAAGGGTAGATCTAAATCCAAGTTCACTTGGTTGGGGTCACAACAGAAATAATTCAAGGATCTAAAATACTGCCTCTGCTCAGTGCTAGTTCTCACTCTGTCAGAACTGCAACAACAATTTGAGATTGAGATAGATTCCTCCAACTATGTTATCGGTGTAGTCCTAACTCAATAGGGAAATCCAGTGGCTTGTCATAGTGAGACCTATTTGATATTGTTCACATATATCCCACCTATGACAAGGATATGTACTCCATTGTGTATTCATTTCGATAGTGGAAGCACTACATTCTCAGAAAGAAAATGATCATCCACGCTGATCACATGCCCCTACAATTCATGCAAATAAAAGGAAAGTTACAAATGACCTTCATCAGAATTGGTCCATGTAATTGCAACAATTTCATTTGAAAATTAAGTACAAGAAGGGTAGCACAAACCATGTTGCAAATTGCCTCAGCTAACCCGTAGTCATGGCGCTAACCATGATCCTTAACTCCTGTGGAAATGAGACCTATGGGTGGCCCCAATTATACAACCGTGACCTTGACTTGACCGCTACATATCAGAATCTGGGCACAGGTAAACAAGTTCCTGGATTTCACCTCTATGATTCACTTTTGTGCTATCTAGGCCATCTTTGTGTTCCATCAATCGAGCGTGCAAAGATAATTTGGGATGCACAATATATTCGGGTGGCCAAACACTTCGATATGGAGAAGAAAATAACAATACTTCAGAAGTATTTCTATTGTCCAAAACTTCAACATGACTTCAACAGGTATATCCGATCATGCACTTCCTATGCCATCGCTAAAACTGCCATTAAGAAGCAAGGGTTGTACACTCCTCTACCTACCCCAGACAATCCATGGGAGTCAGTCTTGATGGATTACATGTCATGTTTTCCCTCCACCAAGCATGGTCATGATTGTGTTTTTGTGGTTGTCGATCGGTTCTCTAAGATGGCCATTCTAGCACCATGTAAGAAGAGTATCATAACTAAAGCCACTGCTAAGCTCTTATTTGAGCGTGTTTGGGTTCATTTCGGGTTTCCCCATACCATTATTTCAGATTGGGATAGTAGTTTCCTTAGCACCTTCTAGTCTTTCTTATGGTCTGTAATGGACACCAAGCTGACCAACTCGACTTCCTTCCACGCCCAAACAAATGGGCAGAAAAAAGTTGTTAACATGATGATTGTGCATATATTTTGCATGTACAACTCCAAAAATCCGTGCACATGGGATGAGAGCCTTGCATATGTTCATCATAGATACAATAGAGCCCTCTGCAACTCTATTGTCCATAACCCCTTTCAAGTGTGTTTGGGGTTCCAACCACTGCCCCCCATTGATGTAGCTATACCCATTGCATATACACAGGACGAGTCCTCCCATGCTTAGGCCAAGGAAAATAAAGCAACCAAATTCATTGAATGGATCCATCACATCCAACAACAAGTTCATGATATCATGCAAAAATTCAATTCCAAGTACAAACAACGACATGACCAACATTGGGTTCCACACAAGTTTCAAGTTGGGGATAAGGTGTGGTTGCATTTGTAGAAGGAACGCCTCACAAGCCCCGAAAAAAAGCTTATACCACTTCTATATGGGCCTTACATTATCATGCAGGTTGTGGGTGAGAATTCTTTTGAATTAAATATTCCCTCTTTCCTTGGTTTGCACCTAGTATTTAATGTGGAATTGCTTTGACCATATTTTCCACCTCTCTTGGACACCTCAGAGGTGGTTGAGCATTTGGCCCTTACAGAGATCAATCCAAAATGCCTCGAAAAATCTATAGTGAATCAGATCATGGAAACATATATGAAGGGCACCCGCCAACATAACATTCAACTCTATCGAGTCGTCAAAGCAGGGAAGCTTCTTCACCAAGGCAAGTGGTTCACCAGGAGACAAATTCAATAAACGTTTCCCCATCTGGTGAGGGATCTTGATGCAATGGAGACCATTGCTTACTAAGGGGGGAGGAATGATCTATATGGACATCGATGGTAACCCACCTAGTCCACTAGCTCAAAACACAATTTTCTATTTTAGGAGTTTTTTTACGGTTTTTCGGGTCCTAAACTTCCGAGCCGTTTTGAGGCCCTAAATGACTTTTTTTTGGCTTGGCAACGCCTAGTAGATAGAAAAACTCATATACTAGGCCAAAATCCTGGATTCCTTCTTGTCCAGACCTTTTCGACAGGATACCAAGTGCCCCAAATAGAGATTGTATACAAAAGTTGTGCCCCCAAGAAGTTGACATATCAACTAACCACATCGGGGGCCACAAACCTTTTGGTGTTTCATCTTCCGGGGTTAGGGTTTTTGACATTTAGGGTTTTCTCATTCATGATTTATGTTAAAATTCCTTTTTTTCCACATTGTAATTCAGTTCTTGCGGATGAGCGTAACCAACACATCTCTTTTTAGAGATAAGCTACCACCATCTAGAGTTAGTTTGTATTGCTTTGCAGTTTAGAATTTGTTTTTCCATTCTAGTCATTAATAGAATTTGGGATTTACTGTACTATAGTGTTTTCTACAAAATATTCATGTGTGTATTTCCATTTTATATTGTTGCCTTCATTTTTTTCTCCAAATAATCTAGATCATTGATATCATCTACTCTTACATTGACATTTTCAACAATTTTGCTTAATCTCAAATTATAACATCTATAAGATTTTTTTGTGGGTGAGTAACCAAGGAATGTGCCTTCATCAGTACTAGATTCATATTTTCCCAAGTCATCATCATCTCTTTTAATGTAACATTTACTCCCAAATACTTTGAAATGTTTGAGTTCCATTGGTCTGCCTTTCCATAACTCATATGGGGTCTTGTCATTGTTTACTTTGAGTTGTCCTTTGTTTAGAAAGTTAGCAGCTGTATAAATTGCTTCTCTCCAAAATATGTCCGAGAGCTTGGATTCATTCATCATTGTCCTAAAAATTTATTGTATATATTTGTTCTTCCATTTTGTTACTCCATTTTGTTGCGGAGTTCTTGCAGCTGGAAAAGTGTCTTCTTATTCCACGAGTCTCAAAAAATTAATCAAATTCATCTAATGTAAATTATCCTCCATTGTTTGATTTTAGACACTTGATTTTCATATCAGTCTCATTTTCAACCAGTGCTTTGGAAGCTTTAAACTTCTCAAATGCTTATGATTTGTGTTTGAGGAAGGCAACCCAAGTCATTTGTGTATAATCATCTATGAGCAACATAAAACAAGTTTCAATGTCTTTGAAGGTGAATATTCCTTTGTCTTGAAATTACTCATGTTTTCTTCCCAAGTTGACATTGTTTGTAAACATAATCTGAAGGTTTGATGATCTTTAGCATGTCTTTCACTGTTTGCTTTTTCCTAACTTTCACTAGGTTTTCAAAACTCATATTTCCCATTCTTCTGTTCCACAACCATCTTTCATCTATGTTGATGCTCAACATCGACATGTTTCGAAGTGTCGAAACATGATGCTAGAGGAGAACCAATTAAAATTTTGCTAGGTCATTGCATATGTACCATCATGTCCAGTTCGATGTGCTTGTCACATTGATACCTTATTTCACCATTTTCGTTGTCATATGACCCCTTCGAAAGAATCACCAAGTTACATCTTCAGTGTTTCCATTTGTGATGGAGTCAAGTTTCGAGGATTAGTCATCTTTTCATCTAGGCATGGTCATGTCATGATTCTTGCAACGTTGAATTTATCTCTTTGCGCTGGTCACGCTCATATTTCATTTGGCCAAAATCGAGTCCATTTGTCCCTTCGATAGTCTAAATTTTTGGCAAGATATAGTCTTTTAAGTCTTGACAATGAAAATCATCGAGTTTGTGTTTCCCATTAATTGGTATTTTTGCTCATCCCTTGGTCAGAAAGTCAAAAGCAATATCCTTGGTGCTCCCTTCGTAAAATTTCACTAGTGTTCCCCATTTTTAAATTTAAAAAAAAACCTCTAGTTACATTTAATTCCCAAAACTATTTTCTACATTCCTTTCCCCTAATATTTACAAATAAAATTCCTATACTTACTCTATTTCCATACCCTTTTATCACCATTATTTAATTTCCTTATCCCTCATTTCCCTATCCTAAATCCTAATCTTTTATTAATCCCTTCATAAAAATCCCCTTTCCTTTTTTTCCCTTAAAAAATAATTTATATTAAAAAAAAACTAGTACCATTCCCTTTTCATTACCCACATTAATGAATATTAAAAGGGCCCTTATGTTCATTTCCCATTCCATTTTCATTAATTATAAAGCATAAATGAGAAGTCATTCCTCCAAAACGTCCTTTGCATATCCCTTTTCTTTATTAGTCCCCGCCTGCCTGCAGAGCAGCAGGGACTATAGGAATCGATTTCCTATTTTTCTATTATCCTGGCACATTTCTCAACGCATTATATCTGCATTATATCCTAAGTATTTTGATGCGGTTTGTAAACTGGCCAATGAACAAATTGGACACCTCATTTGGCCTCTCTTCGAGGCAGATTAGACACATTTCTCAGATGCTACTGCGTGGCAAGCATGCCAAGATGTTTTAGTATCTCTCGCCACATACATGGCCATGCGCATTCGCAAGAGATCGATATAAACAAAAGGTTAGGCTTCGTCCATGGTAGGTTTTCCTTGGATTCAAGCTGGTTGGGAAGGCCTCTACAGGGGCGTTTGCTTATGCTTTTCCCCTTCCCTTCCATAGCCCGACCAACTCTGATCCAAAAACTGCCTTTTCAGATACTGGTTCGAGAAATTCCATAGGATTTCAAGGTATGTTTTGGAGGCTTGGAAAATTATTGATTAATAAGTCTAAGATGCTAGTGTGGAATATTTTGCTCTTTTTTTTTTGGATTTCAAAACTTGTAATGGTTTTTGCATTGCTTAGGAATAGAATCGATTTCCTGCCTCATGAGGTGACCTCTGCATTAACTCCCATCCGCTATGATGTGATGCATTTTTCTCCCCATTGTTTTTTTTTTTAAACATGGTTCGTTGTGCGAATAATTACCCTAAAATGCTCGTATTAACCTAATTTCAATATTAGATGGATAGTGACCATATTGTGAAATGGTATGAAAATTGATGGCAGTGCAGAGCTATTTGATAGGGTTAGTTTAGTTCATGGGTTTGGTTTTTAGTTATGTATTTTGAGTTTTAAGCACGGGTACATAATGTTTCGATGCAAACCCTTATTCAGTTGTCTTTCGGCCTCGTGAAGCAATGCTAGGAAATCTTATTGATGGCCCTTTCCCCTTTTAAATTTTCAACTTGTTCTATTTTGGTTTGCTTTTAAATTTAATCTTCCAAAGTCGTTTTTATTTATGGCTAAAGTTGTTTCAATTTTGTTTGGGTTGTTACAGACGGATTTGCATTTCCAGAGCCATACTGTAATAGCATAGGAGGCTGCCGAGGCTTACCTTGTTGGCTTATTTGAGGATACAAACTCAGAAATGGGTAGAACAAAGGAAAATAGTTTTTTGTTTGTGGACGACTGTATCTATTTCTGTCTTATGGTCATTGTGGTTTTTAAAAAAATATCACGAGTATTTCTCAGGTTTTTGGTAAACCTAGCGTTTTTTGTTTTCTTTTTATAAGTTGTTCTGGGTATTTATATAATGTTGTATATGACTGTTGGTTTAAGTAATTTCACATTTTGAAGAATAGAAAATTAAAAAAAATCCATCCAGTGCTCTCCCTGTTGTATACATATGTTTGGAAATTTCTTACCGATTTTCCACCATGAATTTCTTGCACTGCTTTTTGTTTCCCGTCCAGTTCTCTACTAGTTGACTTGGGCCAACAACTTGATCTGCTAGTTATTTTAATTTACTCTAACAAAAAAACAAAAATTGTCTCTAGAGTAAATGAAAATAAAGCCTACGAGTTCTTGATTCTCGTTTTTTAGTGTCGAGTTTACATGCAGCGGGAGGTTAAGAAATTTCTGCAGAGGTTCCACAGGCCAACTGACTTTTGTTACCATGGAATTCATCATTCAATAGTAACCCTGGTTCACTTTTCACCACAATATAGACACGAACGAACAATATATACAATACAATAACAAATTGTGTTCATAAATAAACTAATTTCGAATTACACTGTTTTAATAGTACTATGATATTAATAGTTTGTTTTATATTCCTGGCAAAAGGTAAAATATTGTAAAAAAAATTGAAACATAAATTTCTTGAACTAACGTTACCTGCAAATAGTTCGAAAAATGCTTCATTACCATGACGGGATTCTGTAAATTCTTGGCATGCCAGAACAGTTATACTAAAGGGAAGCTCCGACGAGCCATTGGAACCATTGGCAGAAGCACTCCATGACCTAAAGTTCTCTTCAAATTCAGCAATTAATGGATAACAGAAATTGGCAAGGACTGAGGGCCGCACAACTGTAGGACAAAGTCTGGCTTCTAGGTTTTATGTTGATTTGGAGACTCGGAAGGAGAAATTCACTGTTATGTTTTCCAACTTCACGTCGCGCTAGCCTGACACCTACTCCAACCCTTTGACACGTTCACTTTCTCTTCCACATGCTCTAGCCTTCTCCCTTATGCTTTTGCTTCTCCATAGTTTCCGCGTGGTGCTTGGTCCACTCCCTTTGGTAGGGACTAAGCTGCCACACAACTTTTCCCCTTGTTACCATTATCCCTTCTCCATCCTCTTCTTTATTTCCCAAAAATTTAAAGTATGAAAATAATAATAAAAGATTTCAAAAAGCTCTTTTTTCGAGACCTTTGTCCCCCTATTAATACTTTCGAGTTAAAAGGGAACCCTTCCGATAAAGCATCCTTAACCCCTCCATTAAAAGATCCTCATACCACTATGTATTTCATGATAATGACCTTGAGAATTCTCCTTATATACCCTTTACCAAATGAAAAAGTGCCCCTCCATGTGGCGATGTCCTTGCCGTATGGCAATGTAGTATTTTTGGTAGTAGTAGACTTTGGATCATATTTGGTAGGTTGCTTGTGCTCATCCTCAATTACGTTGACATTGTTTGTTATATTAGATAGTTGTTTTTTTTTTGTAAGTTAGACGATCCTTCTATTGCCTCAAAACAAAAATTATAGACAGAACCAATCCCTCCCAACAGAGAGAAAACAGGCTTGAAGGTCAAGATGGCAGTCTCCCCCGAAAGGAAACAAAAATATACCAGAGTGATTGGGAATTCTTAAACAATCTTAAAACAGATTTTTCCATGATAACTAAATATAATGCAATAATCAGTAGCATAAACAGAAGTAAACAGCAGCATCTAGATAAATCCTACTTCTGAAAGTCCGAACAGGAAGCATAGAAAAAAACAGGAGCAGTAAAAAACAACAGATTACTCATGAGTCCCACTGGTAGAGCCGGGATCGAGATTCATGCTCAATTGCTTGGCAATTTCCACCTGATTGTTCAGGATATGTTGCAGGAGCAACATCATCTCATCTTGCAAGAGAAAGATTTCACCACGCTGCTCATCCTTCTCCATCAAGGTTCTTCCCAGAACCATCTTCTGCGACAAGTGCATATCCAAGGACTTATGATAGAGGGTGATACAACCACAGGAGGAACCAGGATAAGGGATGAGTTCCTTGAACTCCTTTTTTATTTACTTTGCCTCTAGGCAATTTCTATCAATTTCGGTTTCCTCCCCATCCTGTAGGATTGTGTTTTGGACAGACTCGGGGATTTCCTTCTTGTACCGATTGCATTTGTCAATTAATTGCTTTTGAAAGAGAATGTGGGGGCCCATTGGTTCAAACAGACAAAACTCAGGCAGAGTGAAAGCTCGACATGGGTTCTTGCGGGGAGGCATGCTAACAGCAGGGAGGGCACAGGTTAAAATCGATGCGAACAGGAGCGGCCCGAGGAATTGGCTAGGATACCAAGTGGAGGCGCTCAGGAAGGACTCCCCCTCAGCTAAAGAAAGGTGTTGGGGAGGGTTCAAAATAATGGAGCTCCAAAGAGGGTGGCGAATAACAGTCCCAGTGCAGCACAAAATACAACAGGAAAGAACAGAGACAGAGCAAGGCTGCGACTTACCCGGGGTGACAAAAGCAAAGGTGGAGTCGCAGTCAAAGTTTCTAGCGAGCCCAGGATCCCACGGTACGCCCGGACTGCTGAGGACCCCTGCTCAAAATATCCACAGGGAACTCCAGAGAAGCGAATAGAATGAGGACCAGGCTCGAATTTACGCCCAAATGCTTGCTAAAACTCTCTCTAATGCCCGGTTGAACTCGCACGCTGGAGAGATGCCAGCTTCTCCACCACATCTCCTCTGACAGAACTATAAAAGCCTCACACCTCTTCATGATGATCAAAATGCTCGCCCCTGTGCGAAGCCTCCGTCGCAGTTGTGCCATCCGCCGTCTGCTGATGAGAGCTTGTACTTGCGAGCAGGTTGCAATTACTCTCCTCGAGGGAGGTTGGCAGTGATATAAGCGGTCTGATGGGGGGCAATGAGGTGGGAGAACGAGGGACTGGGCATCCTGTCGCTTTCCTCTCATCCACCCTCCCAACCATCCATTTGTCCACCCGCCGTGGGGATATATTAGAAAGTTTTTACCCCACACACTTCATCTAATAAAAATTATACTTAAGCTTGAAGCCTGAAAATTGTGGATTGTGTTTAACAATTTCTTATATAAATAAAACTGAAAGGCCATTTGAGCATTTGAGCTTTACATATAAAAATAGTAGAATTGCATTTTATATTATTAAGATTGGAGTTTGTAGCATTTTATATTATTAAGATTGCAACGAGTAGAACTTAGGATATTAAAAAATATATATATATATTCTCCAAGCTTTACAAAGTTTGCCATGTCGTTAGTGAAAGAATGAAAGGGCTTTCCTATTGAGTTTGATTTACTTGATGCACTAGCCCTTCGTAGTAGAGTTAAGACTAGAGGTGTTAGTATGACCTGCGTACTATAAGTTAAGGCTTGAACTTGAAGACGTTAACATAAAGCTTGACCTGGCTTTTTTATATTCTTCATATTAATAAATATTTTTAAGGTTTTTAATGTATGTGTTTTACATTATTAAGATTGAAGCTCTAAAATTTAGGATTTATAAAAAAAACATAGAAATAACAACCCTGATGTTACTGGGGTGGTTTGTTTACCGCAGAGGGATCCCGATCCCATTTTAGAGGATATGTTCTATCGAGATGTATCCTTGTACGCGAGCTAATCTTATCAAATTTTCTTTTACATGTAGTGAGCCAACCCTAGACCTGCCTTTTGATAATTTCAAATTTTTTAAATAAAATATTGCATCCCTTATCAATGCGTGGACAGATTTGTATTTCACGACGTTTACTTTAATTTTTCGCTAGGGCTGTAAGAAGATAGTGGTATAAGAGCCCATGTAGTTTGTAAACGTGTAATGCATGCAATAAGATGAGATGACAAAGATGAGGAAGACGAGGGAGCAGTATAAGGAACAGTCAAAACACCTCAGTCCCGGAATCCAACAAACGAATAATTGTCTAAATTTTAATTTTAGTTGCTCAAATCACGATTTTGACAATTTGGGTAGTTTTAAAATAACGCATTTAGTTTAAGACCGATCACCGTGATTGTTGAAATCGCAGCATTAAAAAACTTGCAAATTTCAAAACAAATTTAAACCAAAATTAATTAAAAAACCACCAGAAAAACAGAGCGTTTTAGTTTGTTTTTATCCTAAGCGCAAGAGGAGCATGCTATTGTCAAAAACATTGATAAATTCAAAGACATTGAATTTGACAACCCTATATCAAACAACCTGTGGCCGCATTCCCTACAAACCTGTAACGTGTTGATCAGGCGGTTACCTCATTCAATTATCGCTGTCAAGATGCACTTTAAGTGTTTACCGGAGCAATTTCTAGAGCGATGGATAGGGAGGCATGCTAACAGAGTCTTCGAGGCCAGGGAGGTTCTCAAGTGCAGTTTGAATGCTCTTCAATGTTGAATTGAATTTATCTCAATCCATTGTAACACTGCCACAAGGAAGATACTGACAGCGCATAATAATAAAATATGCTAACAACGCATAACACAAAAAATACAAACACACAGATCATGCAGGCCGTAAATGTGGGGACGAGAATGCAGCAGACGTAGTAGGTAGCGAGAACACCCGTCTTTCCACCACATAGAAAACTGGTGCAAGTTCTTAGAACCCTAACTGAAAAGAGCTACGGGGAAGAGAGCCAACTCAGTGAACATTCAACATAGGCAAACATGACGACCAACAATGGGATTAATCGGTGGGAAACCAGGTGCGAGCACGTCTTCAACATCCACAAATTCAAGAGCATGTAAATGTATAGAATCCACACCCTTGGCTCTGGAAAGGTAGAGAAGAGCTTCATTCTCTCCCAATGCCTAAGCCACTACGGTTCAGTTGCTCAAGCCACTACGGTTCAGCTGCTCAGTTGATATAGAGCAAATGTTCCACTAGCAGATAAGCATATTTAGTCCCTAGATTTTGTGTTATTTTTTATCTTATAATTGATAATAGACATCTAATTTAACTTTTTGAAATGTGTTTTTTAAGTCATGAGCAGGTTCTTGTTTGATACAAGGGATTTGAACTAGAGTTAGCTTGGATAAGTTCATCTCCATGAGCTTTCCTGACATCATACTAGTGAGAAAATGGTAAGTTTTGGAACATAATGTTCATGGAGACCTGGAGCATTTATTCCAAATATTTAATAGAGTAAGTACATCTACCATTAGAGAAAATATATTAATTCCGCAAATGAATTCATTTATTTATCTTATCATAGTTTACACTGTAAAATTAAGGGATTTCTTGTTGGGTAGCGTCCTCGGCTCTGCATCTGCTTCCATGGGGTCGTCTTCATCAACATTGAGCCTCCTTAGCCCAATTTCACAACCATAGCACAACCTCTAAAACCAAAGAAAAAGCTGATTCCCTACACAAATTTTCCAATATTTTGGTATTGGAAAAGAGGAAGCTGCAATTTATGTAATTTGCTTTTAGCCCGTGAATCAATTATGCAACAGGTAATTGACTAAAAAATATTGGGCCTACAAGAAATCCCTTAATTTTTATGTGTCTCTATAGCATAAAAATCATTTTTTTTTAGAAAAGGGCTTGCCTTCTATCGAAGGATGAATGATCCATCCCGTGCATAGCAGGTGGCTAGATAAATTCATCATCGGTGCCATCGCCAAGGGCCCTGGATCTGCTGCATAAGGTATGGATATCTTGCATAAGAGTAAAGACAATAACTATAATACCCCTATTTTGACCCTTATGGTTTATTGGCTTCAATGTAAATATTGTATAAATGCATGTGTGTTTACCCTAGTGTGGAGCTCAACGACAAGGCCCCGCTAGTGGATGCTTAGGTTTATTTGCATAGGCAAGTATTTGACAGTTTGATAATCCATGTGCTGTTAAGCCATGAGATATTGTAAATGATTTAATTATGAATTATTGCAATGAAATACCCAGAAAATTGGCTGAGGAAACCAATGAGAAGGGGCCAGGTGTATCCACTAGGGAGAGGTGAGGGGGCTATGGGATTGGAACCCATGTTGCCACATGTCCATTTGTTAACCCATTTGTCTCCCCATGCTGACATTAATGCTACTGTACGAGGGTGGTTGAGAAAACCAATCCATGAAGTCAATTGAGTATGGGGCAGCCCTGCGAATCCGTATGGTAGCGTATGGCCTTTTTTTACTTGTCCCTTAAGCCACTCTACACCTGGGAATTCTCTCACCCTAATCGCTATCCCATTGTTGAACAAGGATCTCAGTCATTACGCATTGCAGAGCCCAGCCGTGAAGAAAAATAGGAGAAAACGCGATTCTGTGTAAGCCAAATTTGTAGAGCCGAGAACGCACAAGAAGCCCTGTGTAGGAAGTGAACCCATTGGGACAGCCATGGATAAGACCATGGGGATGAATTACAGAGATTGAAAAACTTAGAGAACCCATGAGAACGCTTAGCCATGTTTTTCAGAGACCGAGTCACAGGGCAGAGCTTAGGCTGCGACCCTATGAAGAACCAACTTGAATAATAAAGAAGAAGGTCATCCTAGGGTTGGATCTGCTTGATAAACCCAGTGAAGGATGAAAGTCTCATGAAAAAACAATAGTTGGACCTTTCTATTCCCACCCTGAATAACACTGGAGGGAAGGATCCTTGAGGGACTGTGTAGCAAAGAGGAGGGCCTTCCTTGTGTTGGGTGAGGTAGGTAATGTAGGTGCCATGTTTGCTGATTTATTTGAGATGCCTGTAGCTTCCTTGTTCCCTTGTATGTTTGATAAACCCAATTGTAGTTTGGATTAGCATTGGGATGGAACCTTGACTGTGAGAGAGTCCATTATCCCTTCTTAGTGGATACACAACCCAGCTCGGTGTTGATGTATATGTAACTTCATAATGTATTTCATCTATGTATTTTATTGTACTCCTATAGAGATGTATTATTCCTCCATACGGAAGTGTCGTCATTTGTATTGACAAGTGTCACAAGTGTTGTAACTTGTTGATGGGTTATTATACCACCTAGTAAGGGGTCGTCCCGGATTAATGTAACCATGGGTTATTAGGCTAAGATAGACAAGTCGGCCCCACTGGTTTATTGGGCAGGACGGGACAAGTATAAATAGAGATTGGGAGATCTCTATTTGAGCATCTCATTACTCACTCTTCTATCACTCGGAAAGTGGCGCACATGTGAGGAGGAGGATCATGTGCTAGGAGAAGACTATCTCTTGTACTTTGGTTGTACTTTGGTTGTATCATTGCTCTTTCTATCTCTTAGGAAGTTGTGGGGTTTTTCACCTTTATGGTTTTCCCCAGTGAAACTCTGTGTGTCCATTGTCTTATGTGATTGCTTGATATGCTTGATACATGCTTTATATGATTGATATGCTGTACATGTTATTCTCTCAGTAAAGATCCTAGAGTATGTTGAATTAATGCTCAAAATCTAACATGGTATCAGAGCTTCCCTGAGAAGAAGACATTGTGCAGTGGCGGAAACTAGGGTTTCTCTCCATAGATTTTGGAAACACAGTAAGGTAGATTGACTCTACTCATCAAGGAGAATCTTTCTATCCAATCAGAATTCAATTCTGAGCACTTTCAGTTTTGGCCCTAAAAATTAGGGTTTCCACAAAAATAGGAATTTATGAAATCTGAAGACATAGCTATAAGCTCCTTGGAAAAATTGAAGTTTAGAGCTTTGGATCGAGATTTTTGGTTGGGTAAAACTTCGGGAAACTCAAACCCTAATTCAGGGTCCTCCCAGTGAATCCGTGAGATTGAAAAACATTTCTGAAGGGTGAAACTTTGCAGTTTTCAAATTCTAAGTATACCAAGCTAATCATCTCATCAAGGCGCATCTTTTTATCCTTTCAGAAGTTTGAAATTCACATATTTAATTTTTAGGGTTTCTCTGACAAACCCTAATCCGGGACCAAATCCAGTTTTCAGCAAGACAAGTGGTAAGACCTAAAACTTTTCTATTTTCATTTGAAGTACTCTTTAAGATGTCTCACCACACCAAGCTTGAGGATAAGCTTGAAGGGGTTGATAACTTCCGAGCATGGAAGTATAGGATTGGGTTAATCCTGGAAGAAAATGAGTTGGACATTTATATAAAGGAAGTGGTCCCTGTCCCAGAAGAAGAAGAGGCTAAGGCTCTTCACAAGAAGAACTTGGTCATGGCAAAGAGGATCATTGTTGATTCTATCAAAGATCATCTCATACCCCATGTGTATTCCCTAAAGACACCAAAGGAGATGTTTGATTCCCTGACCAAGCTATTTGAAGGGAAGAACATAAATCGGAAGATGACCCTGAGGAATCAATTGAAGAATGTCAAGATCCAGAATGCGGAAACTATGTAGTCTTATTTCTCAAGGGTCTCCCAGATAAAAGAACAACTTGAATCTATGGGAGAAGACATAGAAAATGGAGAAGTGGTAATGACCACTCTTAATGGCCTTCCTAGGTCATGGGATTCCTTCATCTAAGGAATTTTTGCTAGGAAGAAACTTATCACTTTCAGTGGACTGTGGGAAGAATGCTCACAGGAAGAAGCTTAAATTGTAGCTCGAGAAGAGAAGATGGTGAATGAAGATCAAGCTCTCACAACACACTCCAAAATTCATGGTGACAAAAAGACTCACCATCATGGCAAGAAAGAAAGACATCACCATCAGAATCAGAAGGGTAAAAGAAACATGTCCCATGCCCATTGCTATACATGTGATTAAAAGGGACACTATTCCAGAGACTGTCCCAGAAATAAGAAAGATGGTTCTCACAAAAGGAAGAACACCAAAAGAAGACATCATGCTCATGCTGCAGAGGATGATGAACCTCCCAGGAAGAGGGCTAGAGAATATAGTGATGAAGAATATGTTTTGATTTCTGCTCTCACTGGAACCATTACTCATGGAAGTAATGAGTGGCTTATAGATAGTGGGGCTTCTAAACACATGACAGGATTCAAGGAATCCTTTAGGAACCTATCTGAACATGAATCACCCCACAAGGTGAAACTTGGGGATGACTACCAGTATCCAATAAAAGGGAGTGGTGAAGCCTCCTATAAACTAGACTCTGGAAAGTCTATGAAGATGAAAGATGTACTTTATGTTCTAGGTCTCAAGAAGAATCTACTCTCCATATCTGCATTAGATGCAAAAGGCATGAGGGTTGCATTTGTAGATGGCCAAGTCCTAATGTGTCCAAAAGGTAATACAATAGATGATGCAGTTGTGATTGGAGAGCAAGAGGGAGGATTATACAAATTGAAGGGCCAACCAGAACAAGCCATGGTCCATGACTCAGTAGAGACAAGTGAACTTTGGCATAGAAGGCTTGCACACATGCACTATAGGGAATTACCAATTGCAAGCAAAGCTGTAGAAGGTCTTCCTGAAATCCAAACAAAGCATGAAGGCATTTGCAAAGGTTGTGCAAAGCGAAAGAACACCAAGAAGACATTTCAAAGCAATAAAAGCAAGGCATAAGGAATTTTGGAACTTATCCACTCCGATGTATGCAGTCCCGTGTCATCCAGTTATCTGAGTGGGTATGTGCACTATGGTTCTTTCATTGATGATTTCTCTAGGAAGACTTGGACTTATTTCTTGAAGAACAAAGATGAAGTATTTAGAAAATTCAAGGAATCCAAAGCCTTGATAGAAAACCACACTGAAAAGAAGATCAAGACCTTTTCCGAAAATGGTGGAGAATTCACTTCAGAAGACTTCAAGAAATTATGCAGTGATTCAGGGATTAAGAGGGAGTTGACCACTCCTTACAATCCACAATAGAAAGGAGTAGAAGAAGCTACTTCAAAGTCGGACTCCAACAGCTCTTGTAAGGAAGCAAAGATTCAGAGGGAGTCCACCCAACAAAAAAACAAAGATAAGTATTTGGATTTGTCATTTCTTGTATATCTGATTGTTTAAATAATATTGTATATACTTATGTTCCTAGACTTATGTTGTGTATTATGCATAATTGCATTAATGAACAGTATACTACTAATGCATGTAATGGGTAAGTGGCCTATACCACTGTGCAACATTCCATTGCTACTTATCTAGAATGAAACCTCTTTGCTGACATGTTGGGAGTTTTGCACACTCTTAACAATGTTCTGGTAGAGATTGGAAGGCATCTAGAAAGTTATAGAATATGGATAAATGTTGTATTGAATAATTCGCTAAAATAATTGCATGGTTGTATGACATATTCCTTTATGTGTAAGAATTGTTCTGAAAACTTGAGATGTTTCTAATCATGCAATTTAACTTGTCTTGTAGGAAAGATCGTATACCATCACCTACAAAAGAAAGACTACAACATTTGTTCCAGCAACAAAGTTATCTATTGAAGATATTGAAGTTCCCAGGATCCAGGATGAAGTAATGGAATAATGCCATGATCCGTCGATCATGAAGAATGATGTTTGGGATGTGGTCCCAAGAACAGATGGGAAGTCTGTGGTGACTTCCAAGTGGATCTATAAGATGAAGCATGCTGTAGATGGTAGCATAGAAAAATATAAGGCAAGGTTTGTAGCTCGTGGCTTCTCCAAGAAAGAAGGGATTGATTATGAAGAGACCTTTGCTCCTATGGCCAGATACACTTCCATTAGATCAGTACTTGCTCTAGATGCAGTGATGAAATGGAAGGTACACCAGATGGATGTCAAGACAACCTTCTTGAATGGTGTAGTTGAAGAGGAAGTGTATGTGGAGTAGCCACTCGGGTTTGAGACACATGACTGAGAAACACATGTGTGCAAACTGAAGAAAGCCCTGTATGGTTTGAAACAGGCACCCAGGACCTGGTATGGAAGGATAGATGGCTTCCTATCCAGTTTGGGATTTACCAAGAGTAAAGCGGATTCCAACCTTTACTATAAGTTTGAGGAAGGAAATCCTGTGATTCTACTATTGTATGTGGATGACCTATTTGTAACAAGTGAGGATAGATTAATTGCCGATACAAAGAGGAATATTGCTGCCGCGTTCGAGATGAAGGAATTGGGTATGATGCACTACTTTCTTGGTATGGAGGTGTGGTAGAGTGCAGATGGAATCTTCCTTGGACAAGGGAAGTATGCAGTAGAGATCCTAAAGAGGTTCGGGATGATGGACTGCAAGGCCATGGCCACACCTATGGCATCGAACCTGAAGCTTCTGTGTGATGCTTCATCTGAGCCGGTTGATGCTACGATGTATTGTCAGATGATTGGGTCCTTGATGTACCTGATGAATACGAGACCAGATATCTACTTTGCGGTGAACACCTTGAGCCAATACTTGACAGATCCGAGACATGTTCACCTGATAGCTGCAAAGCATATTTTGAGGTACTTGAAGGGTACAGTTGACTATGGGATCAAGTATGAGGCGAATCAAAAGTTTAACCTGGAGGGTTATGTTGATTCAGATTGGGCAAGAAATGACATTGATCGGAAGAGCACTTCGGGTTGCTACTTCATTATGGGATCCGGTATGATCTCTTGGTTTAGCAGGAAGCAGTCTTGTGTGGCACTAAGTACAGCCGAAGCAGAGTATGTCGCAGCTTGTTCGGCCAGTTGTGAGGCAGTATGGCTTAGGAATCTACTGTTTGATTTGTTTGATCTCTAGTTGAGTGCTACTTGTATATATTGCGACAACCAAAGTTGTGTGAAGTTGTCGGAGAACCCAATGTTCCATGACAAGTTGAAGCACATTGAGATCAAGTATCACTATATCAGGGATATGGTGCAGAGAGGAGCAGTGAAGCTCCTATATGGTGCGATGGATGAGCAGATAGCCGACGTGTTGACCAAGTTGCTTGCCAAAGTGAAGTTTGAATACTTCAGAGGGAGACTTGGTGTACTTCAAATCGAGATACCTTCCAAGAGGAAGTGATGAGTCCGGAGACACAGATGCACAAGAGCCATTCTCACATGGTGGTAGGTTCGTCCTCCTATGGTGTAGATGTAAGGGCTGGTCCATTCTCACATAGTGGTAGGTTCATCCTCCTATGGTGCAGATGTAAGGGCTGGGCCATTCTCACATGGTGGTAGGTTCACCCTCCCATGGTGAGTTGTAAGGGCTGAGTGGGATTTTTCGACATGGTGGTAGGTTCGTCCTCCCATGGTCGTTGATGTAATTGCCAAGCTTTTTCGACATGGTGGTAGTTTCGTCCTCCCATGGTCGTTGATGTAATTGCTGAGCCGTTTCGACATGGTGGTAGGTTCATCCTCCCATGGTCATTGATGTAAGTGCTGTGAGCCTTTCACAGATGGTAGTAGGTTATTCCTCCCATGATGGTGAGTGTAAGTGTTGTGTGTGTGCATCTGGGTTGTGCTCCGTGGACGATGACAATCATCTGAAGACGATGATGTGACCGTATGGTACACAGGTTTTGTAGAGGCATATGATCAGTCCTGAGATTCTCTTGCAGGTTTTGCAGAGGCAATGTAATCAGTCCTGGGAGATCTTGCAGGTTTTGCAAAGCCAGTGTAATCAGTCCTAAGGTGTACCTACTTGATGGCTTGCTCACAAAGATGTTGATGATGTTCATCCAACATGAAAAAGGGTTGGCTCTGTAATTGATGAAGACCTGCAAGTGGCGGGCCTACATCCAGTATGAAAAAGGATTGGCTCTATAGAACTTCCTATGACGAGTAGATTGGAGATTGATTGAGATAGCAGCAGTGATGATGATTCGATGACGATGATCCAGTGACTATGATCCAAAGAAGAAGACTTGTGCTAACAGATCTGTGTTGAGAAATACCTTCCTATTTAAGAGGGAGTGTTGATGTATATGTAACTTCAGAATGTATTTCATCTATGTATTTTATTGTACTCCTATAGAGATGTATTATTCCTCTATACGGAAGTGTCATCATTTGTATTGACAAGTGTTGCAAGTGTTGTAACTTGCTAATGGGTTATTAGACCACCTAGTAAGGTGTCGGCCCAGATTAATGTAACCATGGGTTATTAGGCTAAGTTAGACAAGTCGGCCCCACTGGTTTATTGGGAAGGACATGACAAGTATAAATAGAGATCGAGAGATCTCTATTTGAGCATCTCATTCCTCACTCTTCTATCACTCGGAAAGTGGCGCACATGTGAGGAGGAGGATCAGCTGCTAGGAGAAGACTATCTCTTGCACTTTGGTTGTACTTTGGTTGTATCATTGCTCTTTCTATCTCTGAGGAATTTGTGGGGTTTTTCACCTTTATGGTTTTCCCTAGTGAAACTCTGTGTGTCCATTGTCTTATGTGATTGCTTGATATGCTTGATACATGCTTGATATGATTGATATGTTGTACATGTTATTCTCTCAGTAAAGATCCTAGAGTGTGTTGAATTAATGCTCAAAATATAACACTTGGGGGTGGCCTCTCAGCTAAAAGAGTAAAGGCTGGACAGGGACCTAAGGTTGGGTGGAAAGTTGTCCTCACTTAGCCAATTGCATGGGGTAGCTTCATTCCAAAGATAAGTGCTTTCTGTGGTGTAAAATGATGTTATTTTCCCTATATTACGTTATTCTTGTTATGCTCTAGATTATTGAATGGATGATTACATGAAATGGATCAATAGGAAGCTATGTATGAGCCTGAGTATGAGGCTAATATAATGTTGAATGCTTCATCATTTCCATGAGTGTAATGTATGGCTAACCTTGCAGGTTGTAGGTGTATTGACTAGATCTAGTTTCATTATACATGTTTATTTGTGCATTTTATTCACCCTTAAGAGGGATTGCTTATCTTCACCTAGACTTGGGGAAGGAATAAGATAGCCCCTATGGTGTTTTAGAACCCCTCTGTGACTCAGGTGAAGGGAGAAGTCACGGAAGGAGGTAGGAAAAGTTCCTTGCAGAAGGGTAAATGCACTTAGGGGAGGTTATGGATAGAGTTTCAGTTGAAAAAATGGCAAAGTCAGAGTGCACAGTGTTGGATAGGTTCTCCCTCTCTTGGGATGACCTGGGTTCTTCGTAGTAACCTTTATTGTAGACCCAGCAAAACCCCATTCACTGGCCCTTTCAGCATCAACCCATGAACAGGATGAAGTCTCACCCGAAGTGAAGATGGGTGGTTACAGAATTAGGTTTCTGCAACCTTGGTGACACGCGGTTAGGTTATGCGAGCTTGTTATTCACAGCTTATTCAACATCTACTTAACATATTATTAACAGTATGTGACTGTGCACTCCGCAGTTCTCAACAACCTACAGACTTTGCTGAATCGTTGCTACCTTTACTCTGCTAAATACACATTTATCATACTTAACACAACCTCACAATGTTCATACATATGAGTTCCGCTACTTAACATATCATTTTAATTTACATTCATATGAAAACACATATATAAGAATAAACATTCATGAAAACACAATATAACATAGATTCAAACACATAACACATATATTTACGTGGTTCACCCCCCAGATGGAAATTACGTCCACGAGAACTGTTCTTATATTTCTTGGAAGTGGTAACAGTTCCAATCTGCGCACTCAGCTTCATACTCTTATCTACAATAGATCTCTGCGCACACAGATGTAGAGTCTTTTCCTCTCTTATATATCTCTCAACCTAGATCTAACAATAACTAACATAATCCAACCCTTCCTTATACAAAATTTCCCTTTATATAGATTGTGCTCGAAGGTCACATCTTTACAATAAATATGGGCCACCCCCCATAGTACCCTTAAACCCAAAATGGCATGGTTCTCATGTTGACCACGCTTTTCCTTAACTTTGCTGGAGTTCGACTATCCTTTTGCACCGCTTCTCTAACAGTCGTAGTTCCGATCGTGCAACTCTGACACTGCAGTTGCGCGTCCTTTGCACCATTTTGCTTCTTTACTCTTCACTTCTATAGCTGACAGTCCGCCACTTTATTCATAACTTCTCCAACTACCTTGATCGTCCTTAGTACTTCACCTTTATTAAGGGGACAAGTCCTTTCCTACCACTTTGCTTCACTCGATACCCTTCTCCCAGGAATTGCAAAGTTGCTTTTCCCAAAACTGGTCGATGTTAGGCCTCGCCTAACTTGTACTTCTGTCATAAAAAATTCCTCCACATGGGATGCACCCAACATGACCCTAACACTTACTCGTGGCTCACCCCTGAGCCACTTTTACTGGGCTGCTTCGACTGCGCATCCCCTGGGATGTTTGATTTTGCAGCGAACTCTTGAAAAGTTGCACTCAACCTTGCAACTCTTTCCTTAGTCTCTTGCTCAAAATCCTTAATTGTTTCAAGCACCATCTCTAAGACCGATTCTTGAAGTTGATCCTTTATTGTATTTTAGATTTTCCAGAGTTCTTGCAACTTCTCCTCAATTTCCCCAGAAAGTGCCAGCGCTTCTTCCTGCATTGGTTGTAACTTCAACGAAGTTTCAGCTTCCTTCATCCTTAACGCTTTCATCTCCTTCTAAAGTTCTTTCGTCTCTGTGAACTTCTGTATCCTTTGACTTGGCGGAAAATACTTCATATCCATGTTCATAGAATCAAGATATTTTTGCCTTTGTTGAAATTCATCCTGAATTTTCTGTAATTCAGGGTCTTCCTACAACATAGCCCATACCTTAGTAATTTCTTTAAGAAGGTATTGACATCTTGCCACTTCCGCAGAGATGTTTTCTGTTGAATCCTTCAATTCTTTGGCTCTTGCTTCTTTCACATCTGGCAGAGTGCCAGGTTGTTGTCGATATTCTAAATCAACAATCTTCTCTTCATAACCAATCTCCATATCCTCCATCTTAGCTTTGAGATTGTCCACAGCGGTACCAATATTCAGGATAGTGGCTTCTACTTCAGGCTCTTCTACACAATCTGGGATCTTCGCACAGACTTTGGTGACAAATTTATTCAACTTATTCTGCTTCTCTTGCGCATACGTTAATTCCTTGGTATTCAGTGTGCATTCATCCTTCAGTTCTTTGTAGCTATCCTCCATCTTTAGATGTTGGTTATAAGGGACCATGTCTCTATCTCGTATTTCCTCCACAACATGTAGATGCAGATTATGTAATCCTTCAATGGGAAACATCCCAACGTTTATATCTAGATGTGCAATATGCTTCTCACCTTCAGTAAGCTTGCCAGTTGGTAATATGACATTCATATTCTCTATTCTAACTAGCCAAGGTCTTAATGTCAAGGAAAGAACCTTTCTTTTCCTTTGGCTTGACTCGCCTGTCCTATCTTCAGAATCTCATTCTCTTACCAAGTCTCGCTGGACTTGTTCAACTCTTGCTACAAGACTCTTCAATTATGCGAGGCTCTCCATCATGCCCACTTGGACTTATTCTTTCTTTCTATCATTCAATGCAAGTGTCTCTTCAATATGCTCATTTAATCAGGTTGCGATGCAATCATAGTCATCATCATGCAACTGCGCATCGAGTCGAGTCTTGTTTTCTTTCCGTTTCTTCCTCTACACTCCTTCCAGCATGGTTGTGTCAGGTTCCTTTTTTTTCTCTCTTGCTGGTAGACCAGCAGCTTTTTGTTTTTCTTCTGATGTGGTGATCAGCGTCGCTGGCGCATCAACCTTCCACTCCAATGGCCAATATTCTATGATCAGATCGATTTTATGTCCATCTAATTGATATAGGCCTTCAAACCATTTAGGATTCTTTAGCTGTGCTCTTAGCTGAATGTATATGAAGTGAAGTCCATTTTTGAAAGTCATCTTACGGATATAGACAGTTGTGACTTCTTTTGTGATACGTGGAGTCCTTTGGATGACTTCGCATAACTGCTCATAATAAGTGAACAACTGTATGTTGTTTATCCTCTATCTGTCTAGTGTCGAGTTTTCCCACATGTTCGTAAGACTTGGTCCTCGACAATCTCCAATGAATACCGGGACATTTTGTTTATAGTTAGGCTCTTTGCATCCTACAAAGGCGATCAACACTAGCAACCAACTGTAGTGAAACTGGTGTCCACCATCTTGTGTGTCTCGAATGTCATCTAGAAATTCGTTTAGCAGATATATCTCCCAATTGTATTGAAATCCATCCTTGGCCTTCGCAGCTAAGGATATTGCAGCAACCGACACCTTGTTTGGTCTACATTTCCTTAGGATTTTTCCTGCAAGGAGCTAGAATGTGGACTGCGTATCTTGATCCTTGATTCTAGCTGTTGTATATCCGCGGTTTCCCTTGAGAAAACCAAATTCGCTCTTCTTCCTCTTGGAAAGCTCTTTGTCCTTGTTCTTTCCTACAAACTCAAATGCGGGATCAACACCTCTCTTGCTCAAGTGCGTGATCCGGTAGGTGAGATCTATGTTTATGTCTATCTTGCGGTCTAACCACAAGTATCCCTGGTGCATGTATGAAATTAGTGTGTGCACAACCGCTGTGAGCTCTAGGCTCCTATCAAAGTGCAGAATGTGCAGCAAGTTCAATAACCTTGATGGTTTCAGTGGCGCAATCCAGTCTTGTGCTTGAATGGTTGTCTGCTTGTTGACTTCTTCATGTTTCCTGCACATGTACTGATTTGGTTGAAGTTGCGGGTACTTGGATTCTTGGAGCAAGTCATGGTATGCGAATTTACACTCTAGAATTTTACCAAGCAAATTCTCCTTAATTCGCACATGATTTGACATGGGCAGCAATAGAATCTCATACTGTGGATTCTTCATGAGAAGAACCTATGGCGCATCTCATTTTATTGGAGGGATGTACTCTGGAACAAGCAGGATGGGCCTGTCGCGAGGCAGTTCTGGTGGAAAAGACTTCAAAATACTTGCAGCCTTCAAATTTTCTTGTTTAGTGTCCTTATGCTTGTCTTTCTGCTTTGTCTCCGATACATTTCATGGTGAAACTCTAGATGATCCACCTCTCTCTGGGATGAATTTCTTCACGGGAGTCTTCATGACTCCTTCCAAACCAGAATGTCAGAATTCTCTTAAGATTTCATCTAAGGTCGACTTCTCATACATACACTGTTGGGTAACTATTGCTCATGACTGGTAAAAACTTGGAAATTACAGGCAGTAAAAATTAAAATTCGTGGTAAAACCAATAAGTATGCAGTCTTTACTATTTACACGCGCAACAGTACCAAGGCACGCCCAAAAAAGGCTAACTTAGCATTAAATGCCATGTCCATTGGCCAAATATTGCTTAGATATTGGTCATTTCCCTTCATTGAATGTGTCTTCAATGGATGAATATGCCTTACATGCGGAAACATATGGTTCCCGAAAGTACTGTATAACGACTACTTTCCGAACAAAAAGTGTAACGACTAGTTTTCTTTTACTTTGATAGTGGTTAGGCAAATCGTGAGGTTGAATGCGCATTTCTCTTCTATCAACTTTTTAGTGCTACCTCCTTCTTTTACTTCACAACTTAGCTTGTTTATGTGCGCTTCACAGCACATCTTCCCATCTTGTGAAACTTCGCATTTAAACAAAAACTATGTGCAAACTCTGTCCTTTATTTTTAGTGTCCAATTTCAACTACACTTGACACTTAAAATTTTCTAGCATTGCTTAAATGATATCTGTGAGAGTATGGCCATCCCTGTAAAGCTTTAGTCTACTCCCATTAACAAGTCCTTTCAAATTTTCTCCAAGTAATATGGCTAACTGAACTGCGCCACCATTAGTGACATGCTTAACAATGTATGGTCCTAACCAATGCATTTTGAATTTTCCAGGAAATTTCATAAATTTTCTATCATAGAGGAGTACAAGGTCTTCTACTTGAAAGAATTTATTTTTGATGTGTCTATCATGCCATACCTTTTCTCCGTCTTTCTGCACTTGTTGGTGAAAACTTGCAATGAAGTGATATTCCTCCCATCCAACTAAGTGTAGTAATATTTCATCCATTGTTTGATCATCCACCATATCTGTGAGTGCTGCAATTCTCAAGCTTGGTACTATGTATTCCATGGGCATGGAAACTTCCTTTCCATATGCTAATCTGAAAGGTGTATGACCCGTCAACTTTTTACAAGTTGTTCTTGTTTGACAGATAATCTACCAAGAGCGGACTCGAGGCATGATCTCCCTAGCTCAACGTGAGTCTAGAACAAATAGAACAGAATATAAATCACTCTCCTAGATCTAATTAGAGATCAAGGAACTATATATGTTTACCTTATGAACCGCTAGTCCTTTTCTCTTTGAATGTTGCTCCAAGCTTGACGATCTTCAGATCTAAGCTGCAAAACCTGTCAAGATCACAAGACAACAAAACAAGTAAAACGCATCTACACAATAATAGATCTAAGTAAGCAGTCAAGCAAGCGAACTACACAAGATATCATTAACAAAATGAAATTTTGGTGGAAAGCACTTATATTACTGTATTGAAAGGGAAGTACATAGCATAGAAAGATTACAACAAATGACTTGACATAGCAATCCTCATCCAATCATACCAATGCCAAAGCCTCCCAAGGAAGTGTGAGTCTCCCAATAGATGAATAGAGATCTATCCTAAGGTAATTTCACCAGCATGTAGACACTATAGAATTCCTCCCTTTGGAATGGGAGTGAGCTTCACTTATATAGGACTAAGTGGATATGATAGGTTGAGATATGGTAGGAGAGATATAGGGGGTCTTTCCAAGAGGTTAGCAACCGAATGCCAACTCTCCCAAATGGTCAAGGATAGGGATCCATGTCATCTAGCTTCGAGAATGGGCTTGAAGAAGCTATTTTTGTCCATTAACTGACATCGTCGCAGGCTACAAGAGGCCAACCTGCGACGTCGCAGGTTGCATGAGGACAACTTGCGACGGCCTCTCAAAACCTAGTAAAAATGGGTTTGCATCTCTTCTACGTTAATGACTTAGCCAAGGAAACTTTAGGGAGTTTTACACTGAGTCTCTTGATGGTAATATTTTAGGTGTAATAGAATGCCCCCCAAAGCTTGAAGTTGTTTGAAATTGGATAGGTGAAATGCTTTGACAGAAGGAATGGCAATGGCTTGTCGGATGAAGGACGCTGCTGCAGTACAACTAACTCTGAGAATACAGTCTCATATGACATACAACATGGCTTCCGACCAACACAATGCAGATCCATGATAGTAATGACCGACTGAACACAATCATGGCTGTTAGACACAAGCATAGATCCATGATGAGATGATAACACAACCACGACCAATACAAATGTGGATCTGTGTGATATGACTCAAAACAATCTCCATTGCAACCTGGGTAAAACATGACTCCCCAGGGTCTTCAAGCCGAACTCGCAATGATATGAATCTATCCATGTGATTACAAATGTCTTGACGTCGAACATGGTAGAAACCACTCGATTATCGGTCATTGATGTATGTCGTTAACAATAACGAGGGAAATCACCATTAATGACAATGATCCCCAAGGTATCATAGTACATATCATCAAGCGTGAATAAATGAGTTGAAGTCGAACACAAGATGAATCTTCCAATCAAGAGTCAATGATGTAAACTCATGTTGAAAGCGAGGTAACCTGCCATTGAGGCATGCAGGCCCAAGGTACTTGGTTGGTTTCTAGATTCAATCCTTGGATGATGTGTTGAAGTCGACAAGGATGAATCCCTCGAAGGAGGGCCATGATGAATCCCCCATCATTGACACAAAACACGACAAATATGTGTAGAGTGGATCGGATGGTACAGTAACATGCAAGACTAACTCAGAGTAAAACGACATGGTAGTAGGCGTACTAACTGCAGATAATGAATGGTGAGAATATTCTTGAACATGGGCATGGCATGACTTGGCAATATTGACATGACGAGTACGACACCAAAACCTAATGCAACTGATGATGGAAGCATTCTTTGAATGACTCAAAGGAGTGACAAGACTTAGGAAGTAGGTGAAACTCGAGGACAAACGGATGATCCAAGTGCAGTATGCAAATGTAAATGAGTTCCATGTTCAAGAACGACTAGATACTGCCACAGATAAAGGGTGTGACATAAAAGCTTTCCTTTTTCCCCATCATGAATGATGAGTGCCTCATGTGTTTTTTATGAGCTTGATGAGGGTAACCAAATGCTCGATATAGCTCATCTCATAGATGAGTCCAATCCCAAATATTTTTCGAACCTGGGATAGGAGGGGTTCGTCCCATGACGGGTCCTTCAATGTGAAAGTTTAATGAGTCCATAGAAGGTAAAAATCAGTCGTCATTTCATGTTTAGAGAGTCTGAAAAGAACTAAAGAAGACTCCAACGGTCATTTTTTGTAAAGTTAGCCTCATCGCCCGAAAAAGGGTAAAACAACGCGGGAGAGGCTCTTCCAGTCATGATCAGCTGGAGTATACATTTTTCGTAAGTAGTGCCCACTGGTCCGAAAAAGGGGTAAACTATCACCAGGAAGACGACCATTCAAATTCTTTAACAAGATTGAACACGACAAGTTTGCTTGGCAATCTTTTCGTATTTCGAGAGCCTGAAAAGAGCTTAAAGATAGACTCTAGGGAGGTTCCTTTTCTGTAGGAGTTTAACGATCCCGGAAAAGTGATAAATCATAATTCGGTAACTTATTCTCATTTTTTTAAGAGCACGAGAAAGAAAAAAGAGTAATCTCGTCATCACTAAATAATTACAACCTAACGGATAAAAATAACGACAAAACATTCAAGGGGTTGTTCATACCTGAAATGACCACTGCAATGTGAAAACGACGCAAATAGAATACTTAACGACTCCTGCACATTTGAAAACTAGGTCAAAAAATTGACCGAGTATTCAAATGTAATAAAAATGATCCAAACTATAACAAATGACCTAAAAAGCATCAAATATTTGAAAAAGAATATTCCTTTTTGTTTATAAATAGAAAAGAATGGCCAAGTATAGTTACCATTGTTTATTTGCCAAATTGGGGAGAAGAAGTGCCATTTGGAGCCAAAATTTCACTTGCCGATTGCCGGAGCTACGAGTAACCATTTCACGAGTTGTTCGGAATTTCATTTTTAGTTCATTTGTTAGGGTTTTGGAGTTGGTTTGTGGGGAGCTTGTGCGCCCTCGATTCATCGCAGGTCTCCCTTACAGGAACCACGATGAACCCAGGTCGTCGCAAATCCCGTAAAGCTGGGTTGCGACGATGTCGATCTGTCCACAAGGATGAGGTGTGACGGCGGAAACGCCCATGTTCAAACCAAAACCCAAGCCAAAAGAAAAAGTTTTAAATGCTTGAGTGAGTTCTAATGGTATTAAAATGCCCCTATTGGCAGCTTAGTAGCAGCCAACATGGTCTTAGAGTGCCACGAACGAGAGCTCGAGGTAGATGATGTGCAAGCAGCGAATGACCCATTATGTGTAGAGGCATTACGGAACTGCGGGCTACTGAAGTTCTTCAATGTTCAGAGCATGAAGGCCCAAGTACTACTGCTGGAGCATATGGTTCATTGTTGGGATGTCGCGCAGAATTATTTCGTGATCAAAGAGCATACTTTGACTATAGATGTCGAGGACATCTACTTTTTGACTGGATTGTCCCGGAGGGGGGACAATGTGGCTCTTACCGGATCACGGGGAAGTGATCTGACAGTAGACGACTTGATAGTTCAGCACTTCACTCCGCATACTCGTGCCTCTAGTAGGAAGATTCCCATCAAAGAGGTGCGAGAACATCCACTACGAGCTATTCTTTTCACCATAACGAGGATAGCAGGGAACCAAGCACCCCATCTAGATACTAGGTCCCAGATGTTGTATGTGGAGGACTGCATGTCTTCAAATATATTCAACCGGTGCGAGGGACTCCTCGCTAACATTCGAGCTCAGCTGACCAAGTGTTGACGTGGAGAGCTCAATCAATTCAGATAAAGATTGATAGTGATCTCGTTTCTATTGGAGTGGGTTCCCCTCTTACGCTCGCAGGTAGCTCTAGATGACAGGGATCCTAGGGATCCTCACATGGCCAGATGGACACAGGTGATGGCCCGCCATGGTGGGAGTCCTATCATCAGGTATGGTCCTGATTTATTCACCTGGCTAGAAGGCCAGCTGCTCATGATAGAGGACTACCCGTACAGTGGTACGGATTACAGGGAGGACCCAGACTTGGCGCTTCCCGAGGGAGTAGAGTGGGGAGATATCGGTAAGAACAATGACCCTTGTACTTTTTAGTTTTGTGTATTTATGATTTTTTTCGTTATAGTGTTGATAAGTTAATAACATGTGTGTGCAGATGTGGGCCCCGTGCGACCAGTAGGAGTTTCTCTTCTTGCGAGGAGAGCAGGGGGAGCAGCCATGGCCCCAGCCGTACATGCTACCATCATGGAGATGGAGGACGTCTACGAGAACCTGATTGGGTTGAAGTTAGATGTTCCTGAGCCGATAGTGGACAAGTTACCGCAGCTTATGCAGAGGTATGGGGTGGGAGCGTCCATGTGCTTCAATGTGCTGCTCCGCAAGGTTGCGAGAGCAATTGATTGCTTCCATACTCAGCAGGTTAGCGCTGCGAGACATAGGGGTGTACGGGCCAGGTGTTAGGCCTTATGTTGTTATTATGTGTGTGCTGAGAGCTCAGAGGCCTCAAATTTTGTACCACTGAAAGCTATGAGGCTTCAAATTTTGTATAGACTCACTGAAAGCCGTCGTGCTTCAAATTTTGTACCAACACTACTTTTTATGATGATATATATATATATATATATATATATATATATATATATATATATACAGACATTTTGGCGATTTTATACATTATGTCTTTTAAATGGATGAATGATGTGATCTTTTTTGTGTGTTTTCTTATAAAATGATTTATTTACATGTTATGTCTACTTTAACAGTTCATGAATATGCTTATGTGTGTGCAATGTACCAATCTAAGATGAAGTTGGCCATGGAGTCGGAAACTATGTTCACATCTCATGGAATGTGCAGGTACTCAAAGGACTCAAAGGACTTTTCCAGAAGACGGCCTCGTTTATAGAGACGGAGTAAGGTAGGATCGCGGATGGCATAGACTCGGTTAAGATGAGAGACCACTAGTTGAGAATCCAAGTGGATGACAACGTGGTCCATACCCAAAGAAATAGCGTTGGTTACGGTTCCAATGACTGCTTGATATTCCGCAGCAATGTTGGTCGTGAAACATAGACACATTCCTCCTGAGCTGACAAGCTCGCCAGTAGATGAATAGAGTACCCAGGCTGCCGAAGCAAGGTTGCGGGTATGTCGGCTGGCGCCGTCCGTGAATCTGTAGTAAGTTTCCATCTGCACACGCAAATAGAACATGGTATAAGAAACGAAACAAGACCTAAGCACGCAAAATTCAAAGCGTCACACCACACAAAAACACACACACGCCATGTACAATATATACAAAAGTACTTATGCATGAAAGACTCAGGCATAGTACCTCTTCAGGTAGAGCCCATTGCGGGGCTCACCCAAATATATCCCATCATAGTCTTCAAGCTCATAAGCTCCCTTCTCTAAGATGCGTTTCACTACATAAGGTCCATGCCACATGGACTCAAACTTTCCTTCCCCCAGCTTATCATTTTTTTGGTCGTATGTGAGGACCAAATCTCCTTCACTGTAGGCGCGAGGTTCTACCGACTTGTCATACTGCGCTTTGATGCATCTCTTATGAGCCTTGTTGGCAAGAGCAACATCTTGGTGAGTCTCGTCGAGCTTAGCTAGGTAGAGGAAATGTTCTTCCTCGGCAGTAGTGTTGGGGAGAAGTTTGATGGAGAGCTTGAGGGATGGAATCTCGCACTCAATAGGAAGGACAACCTCCAATCCATACACTAGTTGGAAGGGAGTAAATCCAGTGGCGGTTTTAATGGAAGTTCGATAAGCCCATAGTGCGGAGAAGAGCATGTTATGCCAGTTGGACTTGTGCGTACCCCCCATTTGTTGGACCATGGTTTTTAAGACCTTGTTGATGGCCTTTACTTGTCCGTTTGACTGTGGGTAGTATGGTGTTGAGTTTTCATGGTGAAAACCCAATCTATCGCTCAACTCGTCAACCATGTGGTTCATAAAGTGAGAACCATGGTCAGTAACTATCACTTGAGGAACTCCAAACCGCGCTATTACATGATTAAACATGAAGAGTGCGGCGGTCTTACCATCGTTCATGTATGTAGGCATTGCCTCAGCCCACTTTGTAAAGTAGTTCACAGCTACAATGATGTAACTATGCCCCCCGCTTGAGGTAGGATTACAATGCATGAAGTCAATGCCCCATTTAGCGAAGGGGCAAATGGAAATAACCGGGTGTAATGGGGCGGGATGGGTGCGCTTTTTCGTATGAAAATGTTGACATGGAGGACATTTTTTACGACCTCGATACAATCTTTAAAAATAGACGGCCAATAATATACCGCGCGAAGAATCTTTTGGGCTGTAGCCATCCCAGACAGATGACCACCACAAGCCCCAGTGTGATAGTCATTTAGGACGTGTCCATCTTCATCATGATTCAGACAATGTCGAAGAATAGAATCGATACCACGACAGTACAAAGTATCACTGATAATCAAGTAATACTTCGCATGGAGGCGTATTCGACGACGGTCTTCACGAGACAATTGAGGGCTGAAACGTTGGGTCTGAAGATATAAAGTGATATCTCCATACCATGGATCAGGCGTACTGATAAGAAATAATGATTCATCTAGAAAAGCGTCATTGGGCTCAGATTCTGCATCAGCACGGGGAAGGTCGCAGATAAGCTCGGCAAACACCAAAGACTTTTTAGACTTGGATTTTTCGAAAAGAAGATCAAATTCTTACAGTATCACGATCCAGCATGAATATTTTCCCCCAAGCACCTGACGAGTCAAAACGTGGTACATGGGGTTCAAATCGGCGATGATGGTGGTGGTGCGAAGCAAAATGTAATGTCGGAAATTCTGAACGGCGATGACCGCCACAAGAGCGAGCTTCTCAACATGTGAATATCGAGTTTCAGTGTCAATAAGACCTTTACTGGCGTAGTATATCACATGTTCTTGGGCGTTCTTGTCTTCCTGCACCAAAACCATGGCGATAGTGGTGTCGAAAGCTGCAAGGTATAGAATGTAATCTCGATAGTAATTCAGTGGTTGGAGCACAGGGGCATGGGTGATGGCATGTTTCAAACTTTCAAAATATTGTTGAGCTTGGTCATCCCAATTGAATGGGACGTCTTTTTTCATCAATCTCATGTAACCCTGCATCTTTTGGGCGAAATTATAGACAAAACCTCGTAAATAAGTCACTCTTCCTTGTAAACTCTGAAGTTCCGTAATATTAATTGGAGGTGGGAGAGCGACAATGGATTCCACCTTCAAGGGATCAATTCGGATCCCATCTTTCGAGACGATAAACCCTAAGAGGTGTCTAGAATCGACACAAAAAATACACTTATGAGAGTTCAGACGGATATTGTACCGTCTACATCTGAGGAAAACGGCCGTCAGATGATCTATGTGGAACTCACGCTGCTTTGAGTGGGAAGGGAGGTCATCCAAGTAGGGTTCCACAAAGTCCTTCAAATCATGGAAGGCGTACAACATGGCCCCCTGGAATGTGGCACCAGCATTTTTAAGGCCAAACGGAGTTTTACGGTATGCAAACATTCCCCAAGGGCAGGAATGCAGTCTTGTGTTGGTCGGCGTGGTGGATCTCAATATGGTTGTATCCGGAGAAGCCATCCATGAATGAAAAAATGACACTTCCGGCACAATTGTCGATAATCTGGTCAATAAAGGGAGTCAATTAGTTGTCCTTAGGACAAGCCTTATTGATATCCCAATAATTGACACAAACACGAATGGTGCCCTGCTTTTTAGTAACAGGGCCGATGTTTGAGACCCATTCTGTCAATGGGACAAGGTAGATGAAGCCGGCCTTCAAGAGTTTCTCAATCTCTGCCTTGATTGCCACAATCTTTCAAGGGTGTACCAGTCGCAACTTTTGGCGGACAGGTTTCACTTCGGGATAGATTTTGATTTTGTGTAAAACAATGGTGGGGTCTATCCCAAGAATCTCCTCGTAGGTCCAAGCGAAAACGTCTCAGAATCGCTTGAATAAGGCCGTATCAGCAATGACTTCTTCAGGGGAACACTTCTGGCCTAACTGGATGTGTTCCACTACACCAGGAGTAACCGAAATGTCAATCGAAGTGGTAGGCTCAATGTTGGCTAAGTTTCCTTCGGAGTCCGTTTGACACATGAGTATCGAGGACTGAGAGCCAGAGTAGAAATCCGGTGTAAATATGGTGCTAATGATGTTCTCCACGGTATCCATGAAGGGAGGGAAAGACGAACAATGATGGAGGTCTTCCCATGGAGGATCATCTGTACTCATGATTTCCATAATGGACTCGTCAGAATGAAAAGTCTATAGCAAGGGGTCGGATGATGTCCGCTGTAGAGAACAGGAGGTGGAGGCCACAACTAAGTGGTCCTCCGGTGCTGACTGGATAGCCTCGTATGTGAGTTCGGTGGGTGACAGAGGCATAGTGTCTCCAATCAGGTGTGTGGTGTCTTCGTTAAGTACAAGCCATGAATCAGTGGAGTTGGGGATAGATGAAATCTGCGAAGAGATCATGTTCACCGTGGCAACATGATTTGGGGGATCTGAAGTAGGAAAAATGCCCATAAGGGATGAGTCTTTAATGAGGCCGACCCCCACGCTCTCATACTGATGCAAAGATTATCCAATTGATGGAACGTTATCGTCCGGGTGAGTAGCGGTGTCAGGTGTGCAGAAATACAGTTGGTTGACGGTAACAATTCGGCCTTGATGAGGGAATTGTACTATGCGGAAGACAGATGATT
Source organism: Larix kaempferi (assembly GCA_027924585.1). Lineage (NCBI taxonomy): Eukaryota > Viridiplantae > Streptophyta > Pinopsida > Pinales > Pinaceae > Larix > Larix kaempferi. Next base: position 2,408,256 of record BSBM01000233.1, on the reverse strand, counting down.
CGACCGTGGTCATGGCGTTAAACCAATTATGACCAAGCAGAATGTTATAATCTAACGAGGCAGCGACCACTTCCACGTTAATGGTTACGGTCTTGCCCCCCAGCTCAACTGCTAAAGCTTGTAACATCCCATGAGGTTGAAAGCCACGTTTGTAGAATGCTCTCAAAGTGGTAGGAGAACGATTCAACTTGGGAGAGCCAATGGCTCTCCAGCATGAGATCAAAATGAATGACGTAGAGGCACCTTCGTCCAAAATGGTACGATGGATTGTCTTCCCAACAATGTTTATGGAAATTTGAAATGCTAGCTGATGGGAGAGCCTTGGTTTGAATTATTCCAACCGGAACATGATGGTGTTTGATGAATCTAGGTCAACTACACCGATGGCAGTGAGGAGAGTCTTGCGCTGATTAGTACACTTTTGCAAGACCTCGAGCATCGACATAGCACAAGAAGCTTGTGCTAGGTCCTCTACAATATTGTAGTTCTGAGCAACCTGAGCATTGGGATTGAAAACCGATTTTCTAATCATGCTCTTGGGTGGACACAACACTGACTCGAAAGAGGGCTTCTCAATGGTGAGAGGAGTAGCCGGTACGGTGACATCAGGCATCGAAGTGGAAGATTTTTTAGTATTACTTCCAACGGGTTCCTTTGCTGGGACAGAGTCATACGAATGAGAACGGGTGTTCAAGTTGATGGTCTCACTATGCATCATGAGAACATGCGTGGTGGAGGATGCTTCTCCTTGGGAAGGAGAGGTGTGAGCAATCAACTATTGATTTTGAGTAGGGAAGGGATCGTTGAGAACTACGGGTATGGGTTTTCCCTTCAGAAACGTTTGAACTTCGTCTCTATGGGGGCACTCTTTAGAAAAGTGGTCATCACCACACAGTAGAAAAGGATACTTCAACTTCCTTTTCTATTTGGCGTCATCAGGGATGCTCTTATGTTCCTGCTGGGTGGAAGATTTCTTAGGTTTCCCTTTGTTCTTCTTCTTACCACTAGACTTCTGAGGTGAAGCTGATGAAATAGAATTCACTTCTTAGGCACGGGAAATGGCTTGTTCCTCAGTGACAATGCCTCCCATGGCAACATCTCGAGCTATGGTAGGGATGAGAGACTTCGTGAACCAGTCCACTAGGAGTTGGTCTAGAATAGGAGCCTTAATCAAGCATTGTCTCCTCCGCCACTCATGTATATGATCTGAGATGTGAGTAGCGGTATTTTGATGGAGCGAGGTTAGAAGTTCCTTACCAGTTTCATACCGTATAGGCAGCTGGAAATGAGTCAAAAAATTCATAGCGGAGAACCAAAATCAGGAAAAGAGTGGGGTGGTAGTTCAATATACAACTTGGCAGCCGAACCAGTGAGAGTCCGTTGAAATAACCTAAGACGGATCGAATCATCCATCAAGGAGTTGGATGAACACCACAAGTGGTATATCATCACATGGTTTTTAGGATCCTCACCCGGCTTGCCATCAAATTTCGGGATATCTGATGGAAGTTTCACTGGAATGGGTGGCCAATTAGTTATGTGGTAGATGGGGTCATTGGTCAGGCGAGACAGGGCAGGCAAGTCCAAACTAGCCAAAAAGGGCAGCTACGGATTAGACTTTGGGTATCGATAGCAGTGATAAGGTGTGTAAGGACCAGTGGGACCTTGTATCAACTGGCCATAGGGTGTTCCAGGAGGAAACTGGCCATAGGGGTATGGGCTGCCCGGACCAAATGTAGGTCCGCCGCCATAGTAAGGTGGACCATTACCATAATAAGGTGACCCGTTACCATAAGGTGGAGGCCCACCTCCACCGTCGGGAGGGGGTGAGCCACCTCCAAATGGTGGGGGTCCACCACCACCACCAGGGTAGGATGGGCCGCCACCGCCTCCGTCAGGAGGAGGTGGTGGTCCGCTACCACCGCTGGAATAGGGTGAGCCTCCACCACCTCCACCAAGATGGGGTGGTGGGCCACCACCGCCTACGAAAGGGTAAGGTCCTCCTGCGCCACCTCCACCATAGTAGGGTGGTGGTCCACCACCACCAGCAGGATGGGATGGTCCACCACTAAGATGGGATGGTCCTCCACCACCACCATTAGGAGGGGGTGGGCTATGATGGTCGGAATGAGGTGGTCCTCTGCCATAAGGTAGAGGTCCGCCTCCTCCAGAGTTGTGTGGGGGGCCGCCACCTCCAATGGGAGGTGGAGGTGGACCAAACGGGGGTGGAGGGACTTGAGGGACTGTAAGCTAGGGTCCATGTTGTAAAACATTCTGCTGTCCCCATAGAGTATAAGAATTTCCGGGGTAGGGTGCCCCGTAGAGTGTGTTTCCGGGATTAAGTTGACCTGACACAAGGTGACGATGACCTGGATACGCTTGACTCAATGGTGGTTGAATTACATTGGACGGTCCCCCAACATGGGATAATCCCGTAGTGGAAGGTGTGGGAGGTAAGGAATTTCCAACGGGCGAACCAATGGGAACTCCTACTACAGTATTATGGTTAAGAGACGGGGGTTTCCCCCCAGCAACAACTTGCTGACCACTAAGTAAAAGTTGACCCAACACTGGTTGTTGATTATCCACCATAGGATTATCATTACCTGTAAAGAAGGTAGGGGGTGAAAAGTATCCTCCTCTCAAAGTTTGGGGTGGGGGAGGAGCAGGTGACGTAACCGTGGTGGTCACAGGTGTGTTGGACTGTTGTCCTTCAATAGGTTGGGTTGTCTGAGGTATAGGACTAGTCTCCTGTCTAGGAGATGGATGTGTAGGAATTGATGGTTGACTAGCCTCAGAAGTGGTTGCATGCTGCGTGGATGATTCTAGTGAATCATAAGATAAATAACGACTTGGGAGTGGTTGATAAGGAGGTAACGTCGGGTCTGCGACCCATCGAGCAATACTCTGGTTTGTGAACTCTGTGGCCATATCACGTAGTCGAGTCAATTGTTCACAATAAGGTGTCATGCGATCGTCGAGAGTAGCCCAACCAGGTGGTGATGCAATGAAAAAATGAGCCACTGGGTGGCCTAGAGAAGATGTCCAATAAGCTACTAAAGGACCAGCAACTGTTGAAGGTCCGTCTTGGGGCGAATTTATCCATTCCAATGATCTAGGATCTCCCCATAGAATGGGAGGTAGGTCTTGTGAAGTAGAATTTGGTGCTTCTTCACCCTGCGGGGGATGAGAGGCAGGTGAATCTGGAGGAAACATGTGTGCTCCAACATTCAAAGTAGGGATTTCCACATCATGTGACACAACCGTGGCTTGTGGGTCCATCCTTACCTTCGAAATTACCTCCTGGTTAAGGGGATATTCGGGCGGCAAGTTCTGAATCCTACGAGACCTTCTCCAAGGAAAGTCAGCCAAAGTGACTGAAACAAAAGTTTCTCCTAAGGCAAGCTAAACAAAAGAAAAGCAAACCAGACAAAACCCTACACAAACTAAGGCCACAAGCAAACTTATGTGACAAGAGTGGATTCAAAGGTCTGGAACCTCACAGGATTGTCAAGGCTTCGCAAATCGCTATATACCGCAAGGTCCAACAGTAAAACACGACAAGGAGGATTGGGACCGTACCCTTGCTTGAATACCCGATTACTTGGACGGTACGTGCATAGTAATCTCCCCGAGTGTTGTTCTCGGTGTATTGCTCTGCCAAGATGGCCAAAAGGTTAACTTAGTTGGTCTCAGGAATCCTAAGGGCGTCTCCCGATATATGTAAGGTACGTGGGAGCTTAAATCTGTAGTGGTGTTGTCTAATGCACAACCGTACGACACGAGACCTTCCTATATACTACCGAGTACAGGAAACACTTTTCTATATACGCCAAGTACGTGAAACACCTTTCGATATACGCCAAGTACTTGAAGTACTTGGTGGGTACGTGAAAGAGCTTCGATATACCTGGTTGGTACGTGAAAGAGCTTCGATATATCGATAAGTACGTGGAAGACTACAATACCCCCGGAATACAGTGCTGGAAAATAACGACAGCTGCCACGCTTAACGACACCAGAACACATCTCTAACTTACACACAAGTTACTAAAAATTTTACCCTAGCTCTACCGTTAATTTTATCTGGACGGTTAGGTAAATGCATGAGGTGAGTACATAATCATAAACATAATGCAGGCCCTAACTACATGCAAAAAAATGTACTTTTCTTTTGATGAACTCTATGTATGGGAGGGAGAAATTTCTTTCCAATGATTTTACCAAAGCAACACAATGCAACACAATCTCAAATCTACCAAAAAATGATTATGAAGTATTCTTTTCCTTTTCAGCGAAATACAAAAAATAACACAACACTACTAAGCCAAATCAAAACATATTTTTCTTTTTCTTTTATCTTTTCATAAACAAAAATGATGTTAAGTGATGAAAGAGAGAAGTTCTAATTAGAGTATGCAAGCTTTTCACTTTCACTATGATGGCCTAGAAGCATAAAAACCAAAAGATGAATGTAAATTTCCAATACATGGAACTACTTTTGCAAAAACTTGATATCTACTCAAATCTTTCAAGAAAATGAGCAACTCATAAGTCGTGAAAAACACAAATAATTTAATGTTCTATCAACTTTTCCAAAAGATCTACAAATGAGACATTCCAATGCATGCACAATTCATCAAATGAGCTTGAAAAATGATGGAAATGAAATACTTTCGATTTTCCCTATGGATGTATCAAAATAACAATTTGATGACAGCGATGCTTTTAAACACAAATACCAAAATGAAAAGATCACTTGCAACACTCCAATGACTCAGAAAATCTCAAGAAAATACAAGCACTCATAGGGACTGAAAGTACACACAAACACTCAAAATCAATCAGTAACAAGCAAGATTAAAGTAAGCAAAGCTCAAAAATGTATGCAAATGAGGTCTGGAAACCAATCCAATACAATGACCAGATCTGGCAAGGAGAGGATGGAATGCAAGGATGAGTGGATGCAGGTGGGGGAGACGAGAGCATCCACCACTACCAAATCTTAGACTTGTCTAAGACGGAACCCAAAACAACTCCAAACAAAACCAAACACTTCAACACACTAATAAAAAATGGGGTCTCTGACTGGATCTTGCAGCAGAGAGGGAGTTTGCACACAAAACCAAAACTCAAATCGGAAATGGAGAAGGGATGTCTGTATGTCAATTTTAACAAATCGACGCAGTCTGTGTTTGTACACAGAGCGACTGTCGCAGGTCACTAATGCGGGAAGTGCGACGATGTCGCAGTCTACCAAAGAATGGATTGCGGCGATAGGCTAAAAGACAGAGAACATAGATCACAAAATGACACTGTGTCGCTCTGGCTCCACTGCCCAACTGCGACAGGCGAGATCTAAGTTAAAAAATGAACCAATTCTCCAAACAATGAGCAATGAAATGGTTTAAAAAAGGTGAGTACAAACTCATAAGAGGACTACAGAATCTTCAAAGCGAAGATCTGATGGTGAAACGAGGCTTAGAAGGAAAATAAGATTATGGATGGCTTGCAAAAGCAATCAACTAAAAATGGCATTCAAATTGAAAACTACAAACAATGTCTTCCCCAGTATGGTCGCCAGATTTGTTTGACGGACAATCTACCAAGAGCGGACTCAAGGCATGATCTCCCTAGCTCAACACAAGTGGAGAAAAAATAGAACATAATATAAATCACTCTCCTAGATATAATTAGAGATCAAGGAACTAGATACGTTTACCTTATGAACTGTTGGTCCTTTTCGATTTGAATGTTGCTCCAAGCTTGACGATCTTCAGATCTGAGCTGCAAAACCTATCAAGATCACAAGACAACAAATCAAGTAAAACGCATCTACACAATAATAGATCTAAGTAAGCAGTCAAGCAAGCGAACTACACAAGATATCATTAACACAATGAGATTTTGGTGGAAAGCACTTATATTACTGTATTGAAAGGGAAGTACATAGGATAGAACTATTACAACCAATGACTTGACGTAGCAATCCTCATCCTATCAAACCAAAGCTAAAGCCTCCCAAGGAAGTGTGAGTCTCCCAATAGATGAATAGAGATCTCTCCTGAGGTAATTTCACCAGCATGTAGACACTATAGACTTCCTCCCTTCGGAATGGGAGTGAGATTCACTTATATAGGACTAAGTGGATAGGATAGGTTGAGATATGGTAGGAGAGAGATAGGGGATCTTTCCAAGATGTTAGGAACCGAATGCCAGCTCTCCCAAATGGTCAGGGATAGGGATCCATGTCATCTAGCTTCGAGAATGGGCTCGAAGAAGCTTTTTTTTTCCATTAACTGACATCGTCGCAGGCTGCAAGAGGCCAACCTGCAACGTTGTAGGTTGCATGAGGACAACCTGTGATGACCTCTCAAAACCTAGTAAAAATGGGTTTGCATCTCTTCCAGGTTAATGACTTAGCTAAGGAAACTTTAGGGATGTTTACACTAAGTCTCTTGAGGGTAAGATTTTAGGTGTAACAGTTCTATATGCCCATAATACTACTGGTACTCTATGATCCCAATCATCCCTTTTCTTGTTTCATACCTTGGTCAATGCATTCTCCAATACTTTGTTAAAGGCTTCTACAATGCCATTAGCTTGTGGATGATATGGTGTGCTCTTCTGATGGTAGATCTGAAATTCTTCTGTCAAGGATGCAATAGTTCTATTCAGGAAATGGGTTCCCTAATCACTCATTAGAATCTTCGGGCATCCAAACCTTGTCAAAATAGTCTCAAAAATGAAATATGCAGCGGTAACTGCGCTACAGTCATTCACTAGTTTGTCTCTACGCATCTAGTTAGATAATCTGTAGCTTTGATGATATATCTTGAGCCAATTCGCTTTCTCGGTGGGTTAATAGGTCCCACGAATTCAATATCCCATTTATCAAAGGCTTGCAATGTCAGTTGTGGCATCAATGGCATCTCATCTCTATGAGATGGCTTTCCTATTCTTTGGCATACATTGCACTTCCGACAATGTTCTTTTGAGTCTTTGTGTATTGTAGGCCACCATAGTTTTGATCTCAAAATTTTATGCGCAATATCTCTTCCTGTGTAGTGTCCTCCAGATACACTTGAATGTGCTTCGGCCAATATAATAGGTATTTCATGTTCTAGTACACATATTCGCAATACTTCATCTAGTCCCAATTTGTATAATTGTCCTGCAATTAGAGTAAATTCAGTTGCTCTTACCACTAATTGTTTATTATGCCCCGTAGTAAATTATGTAGATGTTAATCCTCTAGTCATAAATTCTACAATATATTTGAAATAGTCATCCGCTCTATGGATAACAAACAACTGCACATCTAGTAGATTATCCTCCAAATTACTAGGTTCTTTGCCTAACTCCATTCTGGAAAGATGGTCAAGTCCTGCGTTCAATCTTCCTAGTTTTAAAATGATTTCAAAATCATATTCCTAAAACAATAACAACCATCTACATATTCTTCCCCCTAACACTGGTTTATTGACCAAGTACTTCAAAGTTGAATGGTCAATAAACATACAAAAATGTGAACCTAGCAGATAGTGTCTAACTTTTTGCAATGCGTATACCATAGCTAAGCCTTACCTTTATGTCGTGGTATAATTGTTTTCTGCTGAAGAGAGATTTCTACTGGAAAATGTGATGGGATGATCGATGCCTCCCTCACCTGGTTGAGCTAATACAGTACCAAGTGCTATAGATGAAGCATCAACATGTACATGAAATGGTTTATTCTATTCAGGAAAGACTAGAATAGGTGTTGTAACCATTTTCTCTTTCAATGGGTCCAATCCTTTTTGAAAATCATCAGTCCAACTGTACTTTGCTTCTTTCTTCAACAATTTATCCATAGGCACAGTGATCTGCGCATATCCTTTGATGAATTTTCTATAGTATCCTGTGTGCCCCAATGTAGTACGCAGTTGTTTCATTGAGTTAGGAGCTGGGAGATTTATGCTAATTGCTATCTTCGCTTGATCAACCATCAATCCTTGCTTACATACTATGTGTCCTAATAAAATACCATATGGCACACAAAAGATGCACTTCTTCATATTCAAGGAAATATGATATTGTCTACACTCTGTTAACATCATTCTTAAGTTTGCATGATGATTCTTTAAAAGTACGAATCTGTCCAGTCATTGAAGTAAAATTCTATGAATTTATGAATGTAATCCTTAAATGCAGCTACAACAACTCTTGAAAATATAGTAGGTGCGTTCTTCAATCCAAAAGGCATAACAGTGTACTGATATGATCCCCATTCAGTAGAAAATGTGGTCTTATGTCTGTCCTCTGTAGCAATTATGTTCTGATGATATCCATAAAATCCATTAGTGAAAGAGTATGCCTCCTTCCCACATACATTATCTAGCACTTTGTCTGTGAATGGAGTGGGAAATGGGTCATGTAGAGATGCATCATTCAATTTCCCGAGGTCCACACAAATTCTGATTTCACCTTTAGCTTTCTTGTCTTGAATTACCATGGGACTTACCCATTCTAATTCTTCTACTAGTTCAATGATTCATGCGTCAAGCATTTTAGCAATTTATGCTTTCACTCTTTCTTTATATCTGGAATTCAATCTGTAAGGTCTTTTCTTAATAGGCTTCGCATCAGTCTTGAGAGGTATTTTCATAACTCCCAAGTCACCTAAAATTCCTTTCATTTCAGAAAACTTGGTAGGAAATAAATCTTGATATTCGCGCAGTAGGTCTACAATCTGTCCTACTGTTTCTTCATCCCAGTAATCCCCAATAGAAGCAAACTTTGGTTCATCACTGGTACCAATATTGATCTTTCTGGTCTTCACAGGATTACTCGGGTCTGGAATTTCTAAATCTGGTCCTTCTACATCGCGTTTTCCTTCAGAATCAAATATATTCACATCGTGAAGGTCTTCATATTCATCTTCATCTAGCGCAAAGTTGTAACACTCAAGGGAATGTTCCGACTATATTTCCCAATCTGGTTGTTTATATACAAGCAATGGGACATCATTAAATATCTTCTTTTTAATGATTTGCAAAGCCTCATTGACACTCGGATAATCATCCTCAAATCTGAAAGTGGATTGAAAGTCGTTTACCATTATGTGCCAATCTGTTGTACCTCTGCGAAGTTCTGCTTCTGTATACCAGTTCTTTGGTATTTGATCCAATGTGTGCACGAACATATGAACCCATTCTGTCTTCGGTGTATGTATCCAAGCTTTCAAGAAAAACTCTATGTGGTCTCTAGGATCATTCTGTCCATTGTATTTTGCTTGTACTATCTCAGTTTGCTCTGCAAATCTGATTTCCATCATGTTCTTACATTATTCTCATGTGTTCAGGTTGTCTTTATGCACAACCCACCATCTAGCAAGTGTAGCTCGCAATGCTATTTCCAAAGCTGCTAATTTATGTTCATCTAAAAATGATACTAGATATTCATGAAGAAATGTGTGGATATTACCCAAACCACCATAAGTAGGAATTGGACTTACCTCTGTTCCAATCCAGCGTAGTGACTTTGTTATCTTCGCACACCATCTTGTTGATACTTCATGCATTCGGCTCTGCTAATTCTCCATTCCTACGTTTGATTCTGATATGCAAGAAATATTGCATCTACAGCTCAATGTTCTATCATATGTGGGATTAATGTAGTTGGATTGATTATTTGTCATCTTGTATATATTATCAAGTTATTGAGCTCTACATTCTTCTCTTACTGGTTCCACATACCTAGGTCCTTGTGAAGGCTCCAAGGGTGCGATGACCCTGATATCCGGTCCTTCAAATATCATTTTTTTTCTTCAGATTGATAATTGCGAGGTTATCAATTTCCCATTCAATCCCCAATAATGCAGAATAAGGATTGTTGTCATATATAATCTCAATAACCTTGAAGTCTGCTTTACTTCGCACTCCATCAATGTCAACAAGAACACTTGATAATCTCCCAAACAATATAATCTTTTGTTGATTGGATAACCTCAACTATATAGGCGACCAAGATAACTTTGGCTTTTCCATTTGTTTCCATGTTTGTTTTGTCAAAACATTCACCTCTGAGCCTAGGTCGAGAATGATTCAGATTCATTTCATAATCTCTGATCTGCGCATTTAGCCTCGTTTTTCTTCATGTTCTTCTATGGTTCTTGATATGATGAACTGCTCTGTGTGCATCATTCACTATATTATGGTGTTCGTAATGTCCCAATAGATTCTGTAATTCTCCTAAGGCGTTTCCATGCCTTAGCAACTTTATGCAGCTCTGTAGAAACTGCGTAATAGGACTTATCTGTTCTAGTGAAGTTCGCGATCCATCATACGATATCGGCATGTCTAGTACTGGTGTCTCATCACTTCACAATTGGGTCCTTGTGGTCGAAGGTTCTGAGTCCTGAAAGCCTTTTCTTGCTTCCATGAATACCTTTATCTCCCGGTCAGGGTTAAATACGGGAATTTTTCTAGTTGCTTTTCTTACCCAAGGCCCATCAGTAGGCTTTGGTCCGTTTATGTGATCCTCAGAAGTCGAAGCTTCATTTGTCCTATCATTTCCTGTCACGAATCCACTTCACATCACAACATGAATGTTGTGATCTCTGTTTCTTTTCTCAGCTGCGATCATCTGTATGTTATGGTTCTTTCCTTATGTTCTTCTCTCTTGCATTTTGCCTTGCAAAATGGGACATGCTTCAATGACATGGTCAAATGACTTGTACAGTACTTACAAGTAGTGCAAGGGTTATGACAGTCTCCTGCTAAATTTTCTGGCTGAGCACAGTTATAACAAACAATCCAAACTCTTCCTCTTCCTTGGCTAGTGTTACGTCCTATTCCTCTAAATCCACCACATCCTCTATATGCGCCTTGATCATATTGCGCATTTTCATTATTATGCGGTGTTTTTGCTTGAACTCTGTAGACATCATGCTTTCTTTCTATCATGAGGTCATATGCTCTATAGTTGGTATCATCATGGCCAACTTATTTACAAAATGTGAAGTACAAGTTCTTTGGTGTATGTACATACTTTCGAAGTAAGTAACAGTCTTTTGGGCGATGTCCTCTACATCGGCAAATCTCGCACCATTGTCCTTACTGTTGATTCAATGTGTTTGGTGCTCCACTAGCGATGTAATCTCTGAATACAGGACAATGTTCCTTGGAATGTCCTTCGGCTTTACATTTTGTACACCAAACCTCTTCTCTTATCTCTTTTCCTTTCTTCATATCTTGTAGCCGTAATGTTAAATTTTCTAGTTGTGTCTGTATATGTCCCATAACTGTGCTAGTTTATCCTATGGACGAAGATTCTAGCTTCATCGCAATTTATAATGCCTCTGTTTGTGATGTTACCTTCTATTGCATCAGTGGTAATCTAATGTGGGGAAACAACATAGCTATGAACCATTCTTGATGCTGTTGCGGTGCTATTTCAAAGCTAACTTGATCTAACAATGCTTTGAACTTTTGATCAAACTCCCACACAATTTCATTAGGTTTTTGTTTGATTTCTTTTAGCTACGCGATGCACGAAGGTTGTGACTTAGGTTTCTTAAATTCTCTAATAAGCAGAGTTTTGATATTCACTAGAATTATGTTCTGTCCGATAGAATATTTCATGAACCATGTTAAAGCTCTATCTCTAAATGTGGTAACTAGCTGAGCTTGTTTTATAGCATCATCTAGTACTTTATTAACGTTCCATACAACTTCACAGAGAAACCAATGTTGCTCTGGGTCTTCTAGACCGGTTCCTTTAAAAATAGGTAGCTTAATGTTGTCTTCCATTCTTCTTCTAGGAGGTGTAGTGTTCTGAAACGCGGAAGGTATACCACTACTTGACTGATTTTGAGTACTTGCTCCTGCAGTATTACTACTACTAGTTTTCTGTGAACTATTTTTTTCGTCAACTATAAATTTCTGCAGAGTAATAAGATGATAACAAATGCATCTAGGTTCTGTTTCACTATCAGACTCAACCTGATATGAGTGTATATCACTTCCTAACTCAGTTTCTAGGAATGTGCGAGGTTCGGCTTCAAGAGACCTCCTTCTAGTGCTAACTTTATATCTTTTTCCACTTTGCAAACTACCAATATATTCGTCTGTGTCACTATCTATGGTATTGAACATTACATACTCAAACCCTAGGAATCTAATTGCATTCTTAAGACTGTTTTTTTAGCTAGTAGCATTTTAATGTATAAACTGAGGTTTTTCAGGCACTTACCTCTAAATCCTTGAAAGAAGTATCCTTCTGCTATGCTGTAAGACTTCAACATGTCCACAACAAATTCTGTAACATATCATTCTAGTAAGCTATCCAACCAAAAGTATACTGCTCTTGAAATGTGGTTTCCAATCCCTATAAGCCTCTGAATCAACTATGGATTCCAAACTGTAGGTTCTCCACCCTGAAAACAGTTTTTGTGCTTTGCCATCCTCGATATCCATTCATGCAACTCAATAGAAAAAGATGCGAAGAAAACTTGATGCAGGTCAGTGAATATATACCTATACAACCATTGTTCCGTGGTAAGATGCGGATGTCTGTTCTCTTTCTTCCCAAAATCAAGTTTTGTATGGATTACCCAGTTTTGTATTTATTTCTTTTCTGGATTCCACATAACACATCACCAGTTCTTGCGCAGAAACATAACCATTTTTTGCATAGGTTCTCCCTCTCTTGGGATGACCCGGGTTCTACATAGTAACCTTTATTGTAGACCCAAAAAAATACCCTTCACTGGCCCTTTCGGCATCAACCTACGAACAAGATGAAGTCTCACCCAAAGCGAAAATGGGTGGTTGCAGAATCAGGTTTCTGCAACCTTGGTGATGCGCGGTTAGGTTATGCGAGCTTGTTATGCACAATTTACTCAACGTATACTTAACATATTATTACCAATATGTGACTATGCACTCCGCAGTTCTCAACAACCTACAGAATTCGTTGAATCATTGCTACCTTTACTCTGCTAACTACGCATTTTCCATACTTAACACAACCTCGCAATGTTCATACATATGTGTTCCGCTACTTAACATATCATTTTCATTTACATTCATATGAAAACACATATGTAAGCATAAACATTCATGAACACACAATATAACATAGATTCAAACACATAACGCAGATATTTACGTGGTTCACCCCCTAGATGGGAGCTACGTCCACAGGAACTTTTCTTATATTTCTTGGAAGGGGTAATGGTTCCAGTCCGCGCACTCAGCTGCAGACTCTTCTCTACAATAGATATTTGTGCACACAACTGCAGAGTCTTTTCCTCTCTTAGATCTCTCTCAGTCAAGATCTAACAATAGATAACATAATCCAACCCTTACTTATACAAAATTTCCCTTTATATAGATTGTTCTCGAAGGTCACATCTTTACAATAACTATGGGCCAACCCCCATAGTACACTTAAACACAAAATGGCATGGTTCTCATGTTGACCACACTTTGACTTAACTTCACTACAGTTCGGCTATCCTTTTGCATCGCTTCTCTAGCTTGGACGCTTCTCTGATAGTCGCAATCCTGACCACGCGGCTATGACACTGCAGTGGCACGTCCTTTGCACCATTCCGCTTCTTTACACTTCGCTTCTGTAGCTGACAGTCCACCGCTTCATTCATAAGTGCTCCAAATACTGTGGTTGTCCTTAGTACTTCACCTTTAATAAGGGGACAAGTACTTTCCTGCCAGTTCGCTTCACTCAATACCCTGCTGCCGGGAATTGCGGAGTTGCTTCTCCCAAAACTGGTCGATGTTAGGCCTCACCTAACTTATGCTTCTACCATCAAAAAATCCTCCACTTGGACTACACACAACACATAGATGGGATGGGGATCACACCATTGGATAGATCTCTCCAAGAGATTTCCAACGGTATCAACTTGTCCAATTTGCACCAAGGATGAGGAAGTTATCACCATTAGAAGTTGCAGGTGAAGTAGCTGGTACAGGGGTTTGTGGTCTCGACCTTTCTGCATTGGCAAGGAGCTTTCCACATTTGCAATGCGGAGTGCGGATTGTGGAGGTCAGGGATCGACCGTTGGAGCGGCGTGGTTGGACTCCCGCATTTCTGCATCCGCAACGCAGATTGCGGAAGTTGGAAGGGAAAACTCCACATGATGGCGCATGGGATTTCCGACTTTCCACATTCGCAAAGTGGATTGCGGATTGCGGGAATTGGAAGGTCGATTTCTGCGGGTTGGCACATTGGATTTCTGCATTCCACATCCGCAAGTGGATTGCAAATTGCGGATTGCAGGAGGTGATTTTTCCTGGGACTACGGAATGAGTTTCTGCTTTCCGACATCCGCAATGTGGGTTCCGTATTGCGGAATTGCAAAGGAGTAAGGCCTCCGGGACGGCAATTGGAGGATTGTGGAACTACAGAGTCAGACGGGGAATTCCAAGGTCATGGATTGAATTCCTGATTTCGACTTCCGCATTATGGATTACGAAATTCAAGAGCATGATTTCGTTAGAGGATTAAATTTGGCAATCCGATTTTCGAGTTTCGCATGTGGATTGAGGATCACGAAATGGGGGATTGCAGATCGAAGGCCATTGCGGCTGTGTGCAAAATGGAAGGAATTTGGAGGAAAAATAAATGATAGAGTGTCTACCATGGCTTCTGAAGGCCACCAAGGAGGTCGGGGAACGTGACAAAGTGGTATCAAAGCTTCAGTTGTAGCACTGGGGATGTTTGGGCCGAGCCGTGAATGGATTTTCATGCAAAGGAATGTGCCCATGGCGCGGTTTTGGATAAACGTTTATTGTTGTTGATTTACGAATGAATAATTTACATATTTGAATGGATGTTTTAGTTTTATGTACATGCTTCTGATGTATTCTAAATGCATATGTTATGCACAATGACTACAGCAATGGTAAGTTGAATCGTATAGCAAAGCAGTATACAAAGAAAGCGGGAAAATGGTAACCACTAACGATGCCCAGGATACGTTTGAGCAGGAGGATGACATGCTGGGAGAGAACATGCAAGAGGCACATACTGAAGCTGCGTCCAATGGAAGAAGGGCACAAGTAACGCCACCAAACTTGGACGAGACCATGGTGAGCTTCAACGAGTGGTTGATGAAGGCGTAGGAAGAGCAGCACCAGCTCAATGCGGCCATCTTGCAGAGCCTCACCGATATCCACCAAAGGATAAATGGTGGGTCTAACCCAAGCAATCAGGACCAATAAGGAAGAGATGCAAGTAGCCACTCTAGAGGTCATTCTAAGAGAAGAAATCCAATCCCTAGAAGGGATTTTGTGAGTAAAAATCACATAACACCCTCTCCAAGCTCTCTTTTCAGTAGGTAAGATGAATCCAAAGGTTCTCAAGGAATCCCAAGACATACTTCCAGTAGAAGTGAGAGCAGAAACAAGCACATAGGTATCCCACATGGTGAATTTAGGAAGTCAAGACCTACCACCTTTGATGGAGAAAGCAAGACAGGTCAAGAAGCAGAGGCAAGGCTTCTTAGAATGAAGAAGTATTTCAGAATGCATGATTATTCAGAGAATGAGAAGGCTAGAGTTTCCATTTATAATCTAAGTGGCAGAGCTTCAATCAGGTGGGAACACCTCATGCAAGTGAAGAGAACTAGTGAAATAAGAATCAGCTGGGAGCGGTTTAAAAGGTACTTCAAGGAGAAATACCTATTAGCTAGGTATTATTATAACAAGAGAAAAGAGTTCAATGAACTCAGATTGGGGAAGAATTCTATGGATGAGCATGTCCACAAGTTTTTAGAGCTGCTAAGGTATGTAGATTACATCAAGGATGAAAGAGTAAAAATCGAATGTTTCCTTGGTAGTCTACAACAAAATTTCAGAGATAGGATTGAGTTTTTCAATCCACCAAGTTTGGATAAAGCCATCAGAATGGCAGAGCATTGCTATGAGCAGAGTAAAGGTAAAACAAAGGTTCATCCAACATGGAAAAGAAATCCCATAGGAAGATTTGAACAAAGGAAAAATGGAACCAAACCACCATTTAGAAATCAGCCCAGAAATTTTCCACAGGGCCAACAAGCACAAGGAGGATTCAAGCCAACTATAGTAGTAGAAAAGGCACCAAAAGGGCCACTCCAATGTTGGGGATGTAAAGGAAACCATATGCTCAGAGAATGTCCACATTGGAGGGAAAATCCAAGAAGCTTGCACAAAATAGAAGGAGCAACTACAGTGGAAGATATGGAAAGGGAAACACCTATTATTTATGCAGGACTGGATGATCACCAAGCAGACCATCAATCAACAGTGGTGGATATTGAAGGTAAGATTGCTAAGCAATCTATTTCTGTTTTGATTGATCCAGGATCTACTCATAATTATCTGTATCCTAAGGTGGTTGAAGGTTGTTATCTTGGTAAAGTAAATCATAATAGGGCTTGTATAGTTCAATTATCCACAAGGCCCAAGAGAAAAGTAAGTGAGGTAGTGATGGAGTGCCCCATAGAATTGAATGGACTCCTCACACATGCAAATTTAAATGTATTGCCACTAGGATCATATGATGCCCTAATTGGTATGGATTGGTTGGAAAGACATAGATCCAAGTTAGACTGTTATGAGAAATCACTTGAATGTATTGATGAAGAAGGAATGCCAAGGTTGGTAAAAGTAACTCCCAAGAAATTTTCAGTAAGGCGGATTTCAGCCTTACAGCTGAGAAAATTCTATAAAAAGGTTTTCCAATTATATGTTGTGCATATATCAAATTCATCAGAAGATAAGGGACCAAGGTTAGAAGACTTTCAGCTGTTGCAAAAATTCCAAGATGTGTTTCCAGATTAAGTGCCAGGACTGCCACCCAAGAGAGATATTGATTTTTCCATCAATCTTGTTCTAGGGGCAACACCAATTTCCAAAGCTCCTTATACAATGAGCACACCAGAATTGGTAGAATTGAATATGTAGCTACGAGAATTAATGGAAAAGGAATATATCATACCTAGTGTATCTCCTTGGGGAGCACCTGTGTTATTTTCAAGAAGAAGGATGGGACATTGAGGCTGTGTATTGATTACATGCAGATCAATAAAGTGACAGTTAAGAACAAGTATCCATTGCCAAGAATTAATGACTTGTTTGACCAAATGAAGGAAGCCATAGTGTTTTCAAAGATTGACTTGAGGTATGAATACCATCAAGTGAGGATTAAGGAATAAGACATTCACAAGACAACTTTCAGGACAAGGTATGGCCATTATGAATTCACAGTGGTGCCATTTGGTCTTACCAATGCACCTGCTACATTCATGTGTCTCATGAATAGTGTCTTCAACAAATATTTGGATAAGTTTGTGATTGTGTTCTTGGATGAAATTCTTGTTTATTCAAAGAATGAAGAAGAGCATAATGAGCATTTAAGAATGGTGTTGCAAGTCCTTAGAAAACACCAAATGTATGCAAAGTTGAGAAAGTGTGATTTCTATCAGCAAAAGGTACAGTATTTGGGCCATATCATTTCAGCAGAAGGAATTGCAGTGGATCTAGAAAATATTGAAGACATAATGGATTCGCCTATTGCAAAGAATGTTGCAGATGTTAGATATTTTATGGGTCTTGCAGGCTACTACAAAAGATTTCTTTGAAGTATTCTCCAAGATAGCTCACCCAATTACATAATTGCAAATGAATAATATCAAGTTTGCATGGTCTAAAAAATGTGAGAAGATCTTTCAGCAACTGAAGGAATTGCTTACCAGTGCTCATGTTCTGAAAATTGTAGATCCAAAGAAATACTTTGTAGTGTACACAAATGCTTGCATTGAAGGGCTCGGTGGAGTGCTCATGCAAGAAGGATTTGTAATTTTCTATGATTCCATAAATTTAAAGGAGCATGAGAAGAATTATGCCACACATGATTTAGAGCTAGCATCCATAGTTCATGCTCTCAAGAGATGGAGACATTATATCTTGGGAAGAAGATTTGAGCTCAAGACAAACCACATGAGCTTGAAATATTTGTTTGACCAGCCAAATATGAATGCTAGGAAAACTAGATGGATGGAGTTTATTTATGAATTTGATTTGGAAATTAAGCATGTCAAAGGTAAGGAGAATAAGGTTACAGATGCACTCAGCATAAAATTTCATGTTGCAGCAGTGAGTATGTGTAAATCAGATTTGAAGGAAAAAATTCTAAAAGATCAAACCGGTGATGAAGATTACCTTCAAGTCAAGGAGAAATTGAAGCAGGGAAATGTGGATGAAAAGTATGCAGGATATCAACCGGGAGAAGATGATGTTCTCATTTATTAGGGTACCAAACTGTACATTCCAAATTGTGCAGAATTGAAGAAGCTGGTGATGGATGAGATACATCAAATGCCATATTCTGGACACCCAGGATATCAGAAAACTATAATAGCAACAAGAAAATAGTACTTTTGGCATGGGATGAAGAAGGACATATCAGGGTAAATTGCTAGGTGTCAAAAGTGCCAACAAGTCAAGGCAAAGCATCAACATCCAACATGATTGTTGCAACCATTTCCCATTCCAGAATGGAAGTGGGAAGTAATCTCTATGGATTTGATAACATGTTTTCCAATGATAGTGAAGAATCATGATTCAATCATGGTAGTGGTGGACAAGCTATAAAAGGTAGCTCACTTCATTCAAGTCAAGTCCACTCATAAGACCAATGACATGACAAATATATTCATGAAAGAGATATTCAGATTGCATGGACTTCCCAAGGCAATAATTTATGATCGTGACACAAAGTTCACATCCAATTTTTGGAAAGGATTGTTCCAAGAATTAGTGACTTAGTTGAAGTTTAGTACAACATATCATACTCAAACTGATGGTCAGACTGAGAGAATGAACCAGATTCTTGAATACATGCTGAGGATGTATGTGATGGATAAACCATCCAAGTGGGAAGATTATCTACATTTGGTAGAGTTTGCATACATCAATGGAAATCAAGCATCATTGAGGATGAGTCCTTTTGAAGTATTGCAGGGCAAAGGATGCAGAACTCCAGTGAATTGGGACAACCCAGTGAATAGGGTAGTGCTTGGACCAGAAATGATCAAGGAGATGAAGCAGGAGATCGTTAAGATATGGTATAATTTGAAGGAAACACATGACAGACAGAAGAGTTATGCAGATCTAAAAAGAGTGCATAAGGAATTTCAGATTGGGGATCATGTTTACTTGAGAGTGAAACCAAGGAAAAGTTCCATGAAGTTGGGGATTTGTGCCAAGTTGGCACCGAGATATTGTGGGCCATTTGAAGTCCTTGATAGGATAGGACTAGTTGCATATAGGATTGCATTTCCTGCTAACATGAGAGCTCATAATGTTTTCCATGTCTCTTTGCTTAAGAAATATGTACATGATCTTAATCCCATAATTGATTTGAATATGATACAGGTGGAACCAGAGGGAGATTTCCAAGTGGAGCCTATGCACATCCTCGATAAGAATGTCACTTTGCTCTGGAACAAGGCCATCGGGCAGGTAAAGGTGCAATGGAAGCACCTTAGTCCCAAAGAGGCCACATGGGAGTTGGAGGATGCCATGAAAGAGGCATTCCCATTTTTGTTCAGTTTTGAGAACATTAAGGACTATGTTATTCTAAGGGAGAGGGAGTTGTAATACCCATATTTTGACCCTTAGGATTTATTAGCTTCAATGCAAATATTTTATAAATGCAAGTGTGTTTACCCTAGTGTGGAGATCAAGGCCAAGGCCCCATTAGTGGATGCTTAGGTTTATTTGCATAGGAATGTATTTGATAGTTTGATAATCCATGTGCTGTTAAGCCATACAATATTGTAAATGATGTAATTATGAATTATTGCAATGAAATACCAAGAAAAATGGCTAATGAGGCAACCAATGAGAAGGGGCCAGGTGTATCCACTAAGGAGAGGTGAGGGGGCTATGGGATTGGAACCCATGCTGTCACATGTCCATTTGTGAACCCATTTGAGTCCCCATGCTGACATTAATGCTACTATAGGAGGGTGGTTGAGAAAACCAGTCCATGAAGTCGATTGAGTATGGGGCAACCCTGCGAATCCGTATGGCAAGGTATGGATTTTTTTTACTTGTCCCTTAAGCCATTATACACCTGGGAATTCACTCACCCTGATTGCTAGCCCATTGTTGACCAAGGATCTCAGTCATTACACATTGCAGAGCCCAGCCATGAAGAAAATAGGAGAAAACGTGATTCCTCGTAAGCCGAATTTGCAGAGCCAAGAACGCACAAGAATCCCCGTGTAGGAAGTGAACCCGTTGGGACATCCATGGATCAAACCGTGGGGATGAATTACAGAGCTTGAATAGCTTAGAGAACCCATGAAAACACTTAGATATGTTTTGCAGAGGATCAAGTCCCGGGGCAGAGCTTAGGATGCGGCCCTATGAAGAACCAGCTTGAATAACAAAGAAGAAGGTCAACCTAGGGTTGGATCTGCTTGATAAACCCAGTGAAGGATGAAAGTCTCATGAAAAAACAACAATTGGACCTTTCTATGCCCACCCTGAATAGCACTAAAGGGAAGGGGCCTTGAGGGACTGTGCAGTAGAGAAGAGGGCCTTCCTTGTGTTGGGTGAGGTAGGTAATGTGGGTGCCATGTTTGCTGAGTTATCTGAGATTCCTGTGGCTATGTGGGTGAGCTCACCGGCTTAGCAACATCCTCCTTGTTCCCTTGTATGCTTGATAAACCCAACTGTAGGTTGGATTAGCATTGGGATGGAACCTTGACTGTGAGAGAGTCCATTAGCCCTCCTTAGTGGATATGCAACACAACTCGGGGGTGGTATCTCAACTGAAAGAGTATAGTCTGGAAAGAGTCCTAAGGTTGGGTGGAAAGTTGTCCTCACTTAGCTAGTTGCTTGGGGCAGCTTCATTCCAAATATAAGTGTTTTCTGTGGTGTAAAATGATGTTATTTTCCCTATATTATGTTATGCTTGTTATGCTCTATATTATTGAATGGATGATTACATGAAATGGATCAATAGGAAACTATGTATGAGCGTAAGTATGAGGCTAAGATTATGTTGAATGCTTCATCATTTGCATGCGAGTAATGTATGACTATCCTTGGAGGTTGTAGGTGTATTGACTAGTTCTAGTTTCATTATATGTGTTTATTATGCATTGCATTCACCCTTAAGAGGGATTGCTTGGATTCACCTAGACTTAGGGACGAAATAAGGTAGCCTCTGTGGTGTTTTAAAACCCCTCTGTGATTCAGGTGAAGGGAGAAGTCATGGCAGGAGGTAGGAAGAGGTCCTTGTAGAAGGGTAAAGGCACTTAGGGGAGGTTATGGACATAGTTTTAATTGGAAAAATGAAAAATTTAAGTACACTGATGGGGTGGGTATCACACCATTGGATAGAGCTCTCCAAGATATTTCCAACGGTACCAACCTTGTCCAATTTGGACCAAGGATGAGGGAGTTATCGTCCTTGGAAGTTGCAGGTGAAGTAGCTAATACAGGGGTCTGTGGTTCTAACCTTTTTGCATCCGCTATGTGGATTGCGGATTGTGGAGGTCGGGGACCGATCATTGGAGCGATGTGGTTGGAATCACGCCTTTCCGCATCCGCAACGCGGATTGCGGATTGTGGAAGTCAAAAGGGAAAACTCCATGGGATGGCGCGTGGGATTTTTGACTTTCCACATCCGCAAAGAGGATTGCAGATTGTGGGAGTTGGAAGGTCGATTTATGCGGGTTGGCACATTGGATTTCCACATTCCCGCATTCGCAAGTGGATTGCAGATTGAAGATTGCGGAAGGTGTTTTTTCCCGGAACTACGGAATGAGATTTTCGCTTTCCAACATCTGCAACGCGGGTTGTGGATTGTGGAATTGTGGACAAGTAAGGACTCTGGGACGATGATTGGAGGGTTCCGATTTGTGAGTTCCGCATGCGGATTGTGGAATTGTGAAGTCGGACAGGTAATTCCGAGGCCGTGGATTTACTTCGGGCTTCCGACTTCCACATTGCGGATTGCGTAATTCGGGAGCGCAATTTCATCGGAGGAGTGAATTTGGCAATCTGATTCCCGATTTCCGCATGCAGATTGCATATTGCGGAATAGGGGATTGCAGATCGAAGGAAATTGCGGCTGTGTGAAAAATGGAAGGAATTTGGAGAAAAAAAATGACAGAGGGTCTCCCATGACCTCTGAAGGCCACCAGAGAGGTCAGGGAACGTGACAATAACTCCCTAATTTCAATATCTATTGCAAGTATTCCAATTGCAATTTACTGATAGTCTGTCATCTATTACAGATTGAGCAATGGAGACAAAGATACCTCGAGTGTGCAAGTAAGTGGTGAATCACATGCATCTCTTGCATAAAAGGTAGATGGCCTATCATCTATTGCAGATTGAGGAAGGATCCAAAGATACGTGGAGTATGTGAAAGTAAGTGGTGAATTTCCTGCATCTCCTGCATAAGGTAGATAGCCTGCCAACTATTGCATATTGAGCAATGAAGGAGCCAAAGATACCTGGAGTATGCGAGCAAGTGGTGAGTCGCCTACATCTCCAGCATAAGATAGAGAAAATATAATATCAAGGCGGTGAACAGAGTGAGTGGGTGAGTAAGCCATATTTACACCACAAAGCTCCATTTGTAGACAAGAGGTGGTGGCAGTAAAGTTATGGTGCAGTAAATGTGGTTGGTCTTCCAAAACTAATATTATTAATGGTATCATTGATGACTCTGTCATCGTATATCATATAATGGAAAGACACATATTTTCCTATCTATATCTTATAATGGAAAGACAAATATTTTCCTATGTATATCTTATAATGGAAAGACAAATATTTTCCTATGTAAAGTGTATCATTGATGACTCTCTCATTGTATATCTTATAATGGAAAGAAAAAAAAATTCCTATTAAAACATTGTCTTAGAAAGCAGAAAATTTGTTTTTCTCACAACTCCACTTTTGTCCAAGAAAACACACTTCAAGTCCGTGACCAATAGCACTTCACTAAAATAATTTAAGCCTATTATTTAATTAAAAAAATAAAAACTATAATATTTTATTTTTTTTTGCAAAAAACAAAAATGTTTAAAGATCAAAATATAATCAATGTCCAATCGATTAACAGGGAGGACTAATAAAAACCAAGGAAAAAAACAAAATATGGACCTTTGTTGTTATTCTTGGATCTACATGCAAGTGAAATGGTCATGAAAATGAAAAGGGCCTCCTTTCAAGGCGCTTGATATTTTATATTACCTCTCTTCCACGTGGATGTGAGGATCCACCCAAAATTACACAAACACAAATGGTTTCAACCACAGCGGCTAAGGGAGAAATAAATGGAATCTCAATGGAAACCCTTGGAAAGGTGCCAGATCGTGGCATATGTTACAGGCAGAGGATATCGAAATAATAACACACATGAGAGAGAGAGGGGCCATTCATAGAACCGTTACAAAGGCCACGAATTTAGAGGAGGCATGACTGAGCGTACCCATGGCAAAGCATGATAGGACACAAGACAGAAAGGAACGTTGAATAGGGAATATTATTGTGTAGACCCGCACGTGAGGGTAAGGGTCGTTAATTAAAAGAGAAAGTAGACTGTAACTTTTACATAGAAGAGTATGGAGTGGGTTTAATGGTTAAGAATATGTGTTATTTTGGAGGAGATCATAGGTTGGGGTAGGGTTGGTTATTGGCCCATTGTGACAAGGCTCAAAGGGTAAGCGACCCCTGGAATAAAGAGTCTCCGTCTCGACCCCTACTAAGTCACAAGTTTCTAGTATATCTGGATTGCGAGAGCTGGCTGGCAGAGAGGAAAACTAGAAAAAAAACCAACGCTGCAACATGCAGTCAAAGAAAAACGCCCATGGTGCAGAGGCAGATTGACAGTTGAGACACACAGCTCCAAAGATACCAATGTTTCCATACTTGGCAGCTGATCCAACAGTTAGCTAACGCTGCAGACGACCAACAATGGGCAGAGAGCCTGACATGGCCAAATTGCTACACGCAGCAACGAAGGCAGACTCCACTGTTTGGAAAAACGTAACTCCAGAGTTCACACAGCATCAACGAGAGACATAATGCTAAGCCGAATGCATAACAGAAGTGACCTAATGTTCCCACGCACAAAAGGGGAATGCACATTCTATCCACCAAGCAGAAGAATTGACGGGCTAGGGTTTCCACCCACGTCCGCCGAGGTTAAGAAATCTAAATGTGAAACATTGCACCAGGAATACAGTAATTTGCACAGTACATCGAAGGGATCAGGCAGGTACAGAGGCCGAGTTTCTCCTGGAACCATTATGAAAGGTAGTTTTACACAGCTTTTCGCTCACGATCCCATATTAGGGAATCTGGAAGAAGTTGTTTTCAGTATATTGTAAGTTGACAACCTGTATTCGAATATATCACTGAGGGCTATGAGGGCTATTATCTCATCAGCCTGGAGAACTTAGAGAAACTTTGGGTAGACAAGGCTATAGTTCAAACTGTGTTAAATGGTGTTTCATTCCCTGCTTTGGCTATGAAAGTAAAGATTCGAGGCCATGTTATTTTGACGAAATATATGCTTAGATTCTACCACGCCATAAATAGTGTATTGAGAATCCCTCCCTGCGAGCACACAAATTGCTACATACGGCTACATATGCATATTACGCAGTCTGGGAATATTCTGAACTCTAATGACGAAGATAAAGAAGGAGAACTCTGAGAACAACTGAAGTCCCTCTTCCTACAATTTTTTTTTTTTCAATTGAAAACGTTTTCTTGTCTGTTAAATTCCTCACATTAAGCGAGGTATATGCAGAATGTCACAAGACCTGATTTATCAAAGAATATGATAATGCTATTATAGTGAAATCAAGTGGCATGGCATTTGTTCATAGTCATATTTAAACCAGCACAAAGGGTTAAACGCTGAATGGAACTGTTAAGCTTCCATAGGTTGTATTTGTCCGGAGCTTCAGCATCGGTTACTGTGGCTGCTCACCCTCATTTGGATGCACATAAAAAAAACTGAAACACCAAAGGAAATGGTAACTGTTGACCTCTTAGAAGTTTCCGTGACACTTACCTTCACTCACATGCTTCGCATGCCTTGCCACTCTCTTTAAAAGCTCGACAAAGCTGCCGAAATGAACATCTCACACCGAAGGTAAGAGGCGGGTATTACTAGCTTCTACTCTACATTTCCCCCCTTCATACTTAGTTGTCCATGAGCCTAATAGGAGACGATTGCAAGTAAGGCTACAGTCCAAATCCATTCATTAGGATGAAGGAAGAGTGTCCTTCCATCCGAGGTACGTTTTATTTTCCTGCATGTATTTCGTTTTCTCCTGTATATTTTTCCTATTGATGTTTTCATGCACGTAGGTTACTGCATGACAATCTGAGCGGGAACTCCTCCTGCTGCCTCAGTTTCACCGGATGAACTTGAGCTGTTGAGAATTGCGTAGGGTATCAAAAACCTCCCTTTCTCAGGGGTTAAATCGACTGCTACCTATTGTATTGATGACTTTCAAATTCCATTTTTTAATAAATCTGATTTTGTGCATATCTGAGTCTTCCTCTCGATTTTATCTTCTGCAATTGTTTTTCATTTTTTTACAAACACTGTATTATATGTAAATAAGTGGACTGTACATATTTTATTTTCAGTTTACAAGTCTGTATTTACTAGTTCAACTTTTGTACTAACATGTATATAAATTTTCTAATTTTGACCTTTAGTTGCGGGATTTTCTGATGCTGTATAATTCAAACTAAAGTAGTTGTCTTGTAAAATTTTATGTTATCTTCCATTTTGATGGAGGGCGCACCGGATAGAGGGGGCGAACATGAAAGAAACTTCTTCATATTCATTTCATTAACCAAAAACAAGTTTATACTTCTCAGGAATTTTGGAATGATCCAGAGATCTAAAAGCATTCACCTAATGGCTTTTTCGGGAAGCTACATAGCATTAACTGCACATTTACAATGCCAACTAATACCAAGTACATCATCCCTATTTCCATGACGTGGCAAGAGAAATTACACACGCCAACACATTTTATGTAATTTGTAAAATTTTGCAAGCCTAATTTCACCAAATGACGAATCTGCCAAGTTTATTGTTTATCATTAACGTTATTGTGTGATTAATAAAATGAGATCTCTGATTGCATTTAAAATTTTGCAAATCTGACAAATTTCTTTTTGCATAACATTAAATGCTGCCAAAATTATTTATACGTTATTGTGTATTAATAAAATGAGATCTATGATTGCATTTAAAATTTTGCAAATCTGACAAATTTCTTTTTGCATAACATTAAATGCTGCCAAAATTATTTATACGAAGAGTATATACATTTAAAATGGTTGCAATTTTATACTAATGGTAAAAAGAAAAGTTGTGTCTTCATTTAAATAATCTTACTCAACCTTGTTTTCAAAGGCAAATTAAAATTTGCAAATCAGAATATTAAATGCTAATCTCTCTTTGCATATTTAACACAACTACTTAATTTTACTTAAGCATCAGAAAATATTTAATTGTTGATGCATTTTCGTGTGTGCGACTTCTTTTCATAAGTATTTAATTGCATAATTCATTTTATTTTGCAAATATCATGTGCTAACCACTTTTGCAAATTAATTAATTATTCAATTCTGAATTCTGAATTTATTGCATGCATTGTTAGGTAGGATTCATTTAGTTTCGTCAATAAACTAATATTTTCATTTTTAAAATGATTTTGTTCACTAATTCTTTCATGCCATTGATCAACCGTGATGATCTTATCTATTTGAGGGTTCTAAACGCAACCTGGGTTTCCATCCCCTTCCTCCCCTTTATTACCTCTCCAAGGGTGTTTAACATGTTGTTTCCCTAACCGTGTTGTTTCAAGCATCAAAAATCTATTTGTCCCATGTAACATTTTTCTTCTATTTATCCATTTAGAATGTATACATTGTTTGGATTTCTCATTGATGTTTCCGGCAATCTGCTTGAGCTTTATTTTCTTATCTCACATTTTTGGGATTTGAAGGTGAGAGTGTGCCATTGATCACACATTTGACTAAGAATGAGAATACTCTGCTTAAGGTACTTAACAAGCAAGACATTTTCTTCCTTGGTTCTTTCATCTCCAAGACTAACTATACATTTTCCAATTATCTTGGTCGAGGCATTATCTCCAAAAGTAACACTGCCTCCCTTTTCTTTCTTTGAGCTGAGAAATTTTTTTTGGTCCTCGGTCATATGTTTTGAACATCCACTGTCAATATACCATTGGCTTCCTTTGTTTTAAGCATACAGATCTAAATCACATTCTTACTTATCTTGCTCTTCTTGTTTTTTTTCCCACGGCTTAGTGGGTTCCTTTTTAAGAACATTTTCTTCCATAAGATACTTCAACAAGCTTCTGCATTCACTAGCTTTGTGACCAAGGTTGTTGCATTTATAACACTCAATGTTGTAATCAAGCAATGGAGAAAAATAATTGTATTTTCTATCTCCATAAAAAAAATTGTTTTGTTGTTCACATAATTGTCCTTTGGAGTATTATAAACACCTATATTCCTCATGTGATTATGTCTTGCATAAGCTCTACAATTTATTGCTTTATGAGCAAAATTGTTGCTAGAAAAAAATTATCCAAGAAAGAGATGTTCATACTTGATTGGAAATGGTCTTCTTGATGTCATGACATTTTTGAACTCATCCCTTTTGTGGAAGGATACATGCTCCTACTGATCATTATTTATTTTCATGATGTATTCTTCATTCTTGGTGAAGTATTAAGAGCAGTTGCATAACTCTTTGGTTCTTCTTCACTTTTCTACTTTATATAACTTGAGGTTTCATTAGAAGTCATTTGATTTTGATTATAGCCAAGTCCAGTCTTATTGCTAGGAAACCTTTTATAGTTGAGGATGTTTTCTATAATTTTAGTAATCTTTCCAAACTTCAATTGTTCAATGGTTTTCCCCAATTCCTTCCTTAATAGAACAACCTCTGCTTCAAGCTTTTCACAGTTTCCTTTCATTTCACTAAGCTGACTTGTCATTGCTTCTTCAATAATTTATGCTTCTTGTAGTTGTATTTTCATATTATTGATGGTATTCGGCTGATTCCTTGATGCTGAGTGATATCTCTCCTTTTGAGTTTTGGTCTTTATTTTCATATTTTTTCACCTTTTATTTCAATGATAGTTTATCATTTCTAAGTCTCACTATTTCATTTAATGCACAAATGAGTTATCCTTCAAGGTCTACTTCCCCATTGATTTCTAAAGTTTCTTCATTTTTAGAGTTTTTTTTTTCATTATCAATAATATCACCCCACATCTCTAGGCCCATGAAGAGAACTTCCATTTCATCATTGTCACTTTCATCAGATGAGCTACTATCCTCCTTGGAATAGATACTTTTCTTTTGATTTTGAAAATATTTCTTCCTTTGAAGTTTGCCTCTTTTTTTTTCTTTGAAGCTAGATCTTCTTCACCACTGGTGTCTTTATTTTTATAAGGACATTTAGATGCAAAGTGTCCAACTTCACCACAATTAAAACATTTGAAAGGAATCTTACCTTTGTATTTGTTGATTCCTTTCTTGAGTTTTCTTATGAAGTTGGATTCTTCTGCATCTGATTCATCATATGGGTTGTCACTTGTTCTGTACTCCCTTATAGTTGTCTTATTTGAAGCTTTGAAGATTGCTTCCCTTCTTGATGATTTTTCTTGTTCTATTCGCATTTCATATGCAGTGAGGATTCCATGTAGTTCATCCATTGTTAGGTCATCTAGGTCCTTTAATTATTCAATAGTAGATATCTTGGGATCAAATCTCAAGGGAAGCGATCTAAGCACCTTTTGTACAATGACTTTTCATCAATAGTTTCACCCAATCCTCTTATGGTGTTAACAATCTCATCCACATGAAGAAAATAGGTTGCAATGTTCTCTTCTTCTTTTATCTTAAGTCTCTCAAACTGTCCTCTATGAGTTTGTAATTTTTCCTTCTTGACTTTTTCATCCCCTTCATATATATTTTGTAACTTGTCCCACATTTATTTTGTTGAATCACAATGCATGAATTTGACAAATTCAGATTTTGCTAAACCATTCAAAATTGCATTCATGGATTTAGCATTGTTTTCATTGAGCTTCTTACCAATTGTATTTACATGTGGAGTTTTTGGATTTGTGTAACTATTCTTAACTGTGCCCCAATTCTCAAACCCAAGAGCCATCAAGCAAGTTCTCATTCTTATGCTCCAGAAGGCATAATTTTCTCCACCAAATAATGGAGCTATGTTTGTAGAGAACCCTTCCCGTCGATTGTGCATGATCTCGCAATATTTTCCCTCGAGTGGTTAAACTGTCTTTGAGGGAACTGGATCTGATACTAATTGATGGACTTGTGATTATAGTGAGAGTGGGGGTGAATCAGTATAAGACTGTTTTTCTTATTGTCACCATTCAACAATCATTTATGAAACAAAAAATACACATTATCTCAAAACTTGGTACACAAGATATAACGTGGAAACCCAAATGGGAGAAAACCACATAAACTTTCCTTAAAACATGTATAGGAACCAACTAATTAATTACAAGTGTTTACAAGATTCAACTTGTAAGAGACCCTAATCCCCTAAGCTTCACAGGCACCAACCTATAGGAGACACCAAGCCCCTGTTGTTTACAAGCACCAACTTGTAGGAGACACCAATCCCCCAATTTATATACTTTGCACACTATATCAAGTTCATCAAATTTTCTCCAACTAAGTGTAGTATACTATACTTCATGAAATCAATATCATATGCTATCATCAGATCCAGTGCACCAATTTCTTGTATCATGCACACTAAACAGACTCAATCCAATGTACCAATTTCCTGAATCTTGCGCATTAAGCTTTTGTACCAGAGCACAAGACCTCTGTATCTTGTTCTTTATACTTTTGTATCAGTGCACTAGACCTTTGTCTCTTGCGTACTATACTTATGTATCAATGTAACTATGTATATTGCGTACTAGACTTCGGTATCAGTGCACTAAGGAGATGGTGTCAAAGGAGAGGAAGAAGGGTGAGAGTAAATATTCCAAAAGAATGAAGGTTGAAGACAAGGCACAAGATGAACATGGGAGTTTTTTTTATGAAGAAAAGGGATGATAAATAGTCTTCAAGAAGAGGAATTTGTTGAGAATATGTTCTTAGATATAAAAGAGAAGATTGAAATATACTAAATCTACTCAGGGTTGATAGAGAAATTTGCAAAAGTGTGAAGAATGTAAAAAGGAAGAGATAAATTAGTTGTGTGTGAGAAGATGCATAAATATAGATGATAATTTTGTTGAGATATGGAATCTATTGAGATTACAATTTTATTCTAGATATCAAGACGATATGAATATCCCTTGAGAGGGAGAAGATTCTCTTGAAGAATATCCATAGAGAGAAGATATAACATGTGGTCGATAGATCGAATCTATCTTGTGTACTTTCGAGAAAGAGAGGTTGGTTTCACTAAGGTACATATGTGGAATTATAGAGAGTTATATCAGTCAAAGGGACTCCAAGGAGACATGGCTCATTTGGTTATGTATTGTGGTACGTGGCTCACAGAGGCAGGATTTGTTGTTGTCATCTATTAGAGTGGTTCAAAGAGAGTGAAACGGAGATCAAGAGAGAGAGATAGAGAGAGAGAAAGAGAGATAGGGAGAGAGATAGATGAGCATCACATTAAGGAAGCACCAAGATAAGATGAACATAATTGAAGCATGAGAGAATAGAGGAAAAAGAAATAAGAGTGGAACAAAGAATAGATTTCTAAGTGAAGAAAGAAGAGAAGAAGATAGTAGAAAGAAAAATTATAGTAGAAGGGGAGGTGTAAATGAGTTTAGCATGAGGAACTACTTCAATTTCTAACAAGGGGATATTGATGCAATAGAATCCATAATAATGTAAGGATGTTGAAAGAGAGTGCATGAAAGGATGAGTAGAACCCAAAGAAATAAGTATAGATATGGTAACACAAGGAGATAATTAAGGAGAGTATCAATAAGGTGTGTGTTGACAAATTCATGATTAAAAGAGGGATGATTTGAGAATGAAATTTTGATAGAGGAATCATTGAAAGGAGATTCATCGACAATAGTATGATTGATAAATTAGTTGTCAATAAATGAGGGATCAACAAAGGGATCATTCATAAAGGGCTGATAAAAAAAGTGATCATTAAAAAAGAATCCATCAACAAGGAAGATATCGATAGAGAGATCATAAACAAAATGAGGGTCTACAAATTAATTGTTGATAGAGATATTATCAATAAGGTTTCTAATGATAAATTGGTCATTGATAATATAATCCATGACAAAGTGGTTGTCCAAAAATATGAGTCATCAACAAATAAATATGAATAAAATAACCTTGTATATGGGGCATGCATCAACATAGAAATCACTGATAAGGAAAAATGAACATGAATAATATTTTAAGAGATGAGTGATATCGAAGGTATGTAAAGAGTAAGACACATGGGATATTCTGAGTGGATATCAATACTTTTGGAGGAATTTGAGCCCATATTAGGGTTGGACAGTGTAATGGAATGTTCACCATTAATTTAGTTAAGATTTAACAAATTTCAAGAAGCTGTATTTATAGAAATCAAGGATGAGAAAATGAATGGATGTCAAGTGAGGAAGGTGATAGGACAAGAAAAAATGAAAATATAGAGGGGACACATGAATTCCTAATATGTTAATAAATAGAACAAACAAACATGAGACAAGAACTTGGTGGAAAATTATTTCATCCATCTCTACTCATATATTCATCCAATGATATCAATATCTAGTAATCAACATGAACACCTATAGATATCATCGACAACTTGTTAGTCGAAAAGGATGATAGATCATCAATAAATAATGATTACAACTCATAAGAAGGTGATCTTGGATTTTGTGATTGTCTAGGGACTCACACTCTAACATTTCCCCCCTCAACCACAAGTCTGAATAGCTATGCCAATAAAAAAGCATGAAATAGTGCATAAATTGGTATCACTACAATCTTCAATATGAAACTTAAAGATTCATATGAAAAGCTAATAATTTTGGATGATAAATAGTTCATCTAAAATGAACTTTGAATGAAAGTAGAAATTATGGAAGTGAGCAACTG
The DNA here is from genome assembly GCA_027924585.1 of Larix kaempferi. Taxonomy (NCBI): domain Eukaryota; kingdom Viridiplantae; phylum Streptophyta; class Pinopsida; order Pinales; family Pinaceae; genus Larix; species Larix kaempferi. Next base: position 2,376,043 of record BSBM01000233.1, on the reverse strand, counting down.
CCATGTCTGAACATTCCCCTGCTAATTAATAATTGTTGAACAAATAATATCACCATTATATTATTAGTAAACAAATAAGTTCATTGAAGTGTTCTCTGAATTTAGACATAATTAGGTGTCAAACAACATCCCAATGAATAGTTGATTTGATTGTAGATATCCTATTGAGAAGACCAATTTATGTGCTAGAATTCCCAAGTGTTGATTGAATTTTAAATGATACGAATTCAAAACTTGAAGCATGAATATCATCATTGATATTACCCCCTGTTAGGTGCAAGGTGAGAAGCATGTGGAAGGGATCCAATCTTGATCCTCAAATTATGTTTCAATCATTGAATTTGGTACCAAGTATTTGGTGGTTTTGATTCAACACTAACCAATTTCATCAATGGGGAGGTTTTGGTTGACAACTAACCATTTTCACAATATTATACTCCCCGTTAAGGTGAATGAAAGTTCAATTTTGTCTCATTTGTAGAATTCCCTCCCTGAAGGTACAAGGGAGTACCAATTCAGAATGGGCCACAATCATGTCCAAAATTATCATCTAGATGAATTAATTGAAATTTGTTTGTTTTTTATAATTTCATAATTCAAAGGTGTCTTTACCTATGTATGAAATCAATGGTAAAACTTTTACAACTTCTTGACTTGTTGATTCCATTTCCAAGAACTTATCCATCCATAATGAGTTATTATTCTCTAAACCTTTTTTTTCTTTCAAATGTTTTCTAAAATATGATTTGTCTTCCACAATGAAGACAGAGATGGATATCAAAACATTGATTCTCCATGTGATCAACTCAATGACGATATTGGTACTTAGAATTATGATTTTGAATTGAAACAGGTGAAGTGGAATCTCCTTGAAGAAATATTGCCCTATGGAATTGCATTGGGATGGAATAGTCACGAATATGAAAGGTAACTTATTTATCATATCAAGGTCTTATTTTTTGTTTGTTGTTGCATATATTTTCCCAAGGTTTGATCATAGGCTTAGAAATATCATTATGTACTTTATGTTATTCCATGCATTCATGACAGTTTTCTTTTGTGACTTCAAAATAAAATTCAAGATCACATTTGCTGATGCCAGTTATGGTATCACTTCTTGCTTCTTCTTGTGACTCATCCTCAAAAATCGTCTTCATCAATGCTTTGTTTATGAATGATTCCTTGTGACCAATTAAAGAATCATCAACATATCATTTTTTGTATTTGTATCACCTAGTTGTACTAGGTCATTGATGTCACAAGTATCATCACCTTTCTACATTAGGTCAATTGTATCACAAGTTGCATCAAGCATTTTCATTAGATCATCTGTGTCACAAGTAACATCAATCATTTGCATTAAGTCATTGATGTCATGAGATGCATCAACCATGTTCTGAATTTGCTCCTAATTTTCAATTAATTTTGTTCAAAGTGCTTCAATCAATTGATCATTCCATTCAATTTGCTTCCAAAGAATGAACCAAATTATCCAAATCTTGTAAGTTGTCATGTAGTTCTTTGATTTGTTGATTAGCATTTTTCAAATGCTTTCCTCCTTTACCCATTTTACAATGTTGCTTGTACTTGTGTTTATGTCACTCTCGCTTGTACTTGCTCACTTGCTCTTATTTCACTCTTGCTTATTTTTACATCAAATTTAGGCACTTCGTAATTGTTTTGGTTGCATTTTTAATGAGGAAATGAATGCTATGTTATTCAATAAGAAAAATACGCAAAAATATATGAATTGGATTTGAATTCAACCTCTTCTATTTTATTTTCTAGCCTTCTTCTTTTGAAAAAAAAAGTCCACTCTCTTGATTGAAACCCTTATTCTCTTTATGCTTTCTTATCCAAAGAATCAATAATGTCTTGTGTTTTTTTTCTTCCTGGATGGACATACATCAACTGCTCCATGCTGAGGGAAAACACCATGCCATGTTCAAAGCACATTTCCTCTTTTCCTTTCCATTTTCATTTTAAAATATGAGCAATGATCTATCTTCATGGATTTTTAAATGGAAAATAGGAGGAAATGATTTGATCTAAGCAATCAAACCTTAAGTGGGTTGTGATTTAAAATCTATCTAAATCATTGTCAATTCCCACTATCCCATTTGGTTAAGGTGTGGATCTCGTCAACAAGGATACCCAGGTTCAATTCCCATTAGGGGTGAACTAGTTGGGAGGAGACACCCCAAAAAATCCATCCCATTTGATGGCTGGAGTGGTCCAGGACGAGTGCGATCCTCGAGTGATTTTGATGGAATATATGCCCCTAGGTCATGGTTTCTTAGACCAAATGCCACTCCCTCCAAGTGAGGGAGTTTGAGAAAAACAAAAACTATCTGAATCATTAGCTATCTAGCAGGTGATTTGATCAAGCAATCTAAGATCTATATAATGATGGAAACACCAGCGATCCATCAAGAATCAAGTCAAAATATATTTTCTCGCTAGAGATATTCCATTTAGGTTCATTCCCTCTTGTTTGAAATTGTCAACAACAACATCATCCTTGTGATGAACATAACATGAAAACAGGAAGCTAGAAAGAACACCACATTCTCTCACATTCTGCAATATTATCAAAAGAACTCCACATGTAGATAGAATGAAACAATCACCACCATGGTAGAAGGAAACAACAATTGGATCAATATATCCAAAAAATATCTCATTTGTGAGAAAATTTGATCACAGTTGGATCTATGAAACACAAAATTCCCCATAAATTGTTTAAGCAAAGATAGCTCAAAAACAAAGAAAAAAGAGACAGAATTAATGCATAACACAAAATTCTATTGAACAATTGTATAGCAGCCAAAATTCAGCAATGAGATGAATGTCCAAATATATACAAATGGTAGAAAATCGAAATCCTATGGAGGCATTCGAATTACTCACAAGTGTCAGGCTTACAATTAGAAAAAATCCCCATCTAAGGCAACATCAAGCTTCCAACTCATGCAAGGTGGTCACGAATTGGAAAAATCATCCTTGGTAGGCCATGAGTGACAAAAAAGTAACAACATGATGTATTTTTAGGAGAAAATCATGGAGGATGTGGTGGCCAAAAATAGGACAAATTTCCAAAAGCAACCTAGAGCCCCTACCTTATCCTTATCCATCACAAAAGCAAAACAAAGATGCTTTATTTGCAGAAAAGAAAGGAAAAGCATGCTAAAAGCCGCCAATGCACTCTTACTTATAAAATTAGAGTAAAAGTAGGTATAAAAGTAGAAAGGGTGCTTGGGTGGATAAATACAACATAGAAGTGGGCTAAGTATGCACTAGGGGGCAAATAAACTAGTCTAAACACCTAGGAACATAAAATAATGCATAATAAATTATATCTTAAGGTCTATATGGGGTCAAATATTCTAACACCCCCCCTTAAGTGTGACTTATGTGAATTCTAATAACAAAAATAGGGCCCAGCAACAAAGGCTATGGTCACCCTTTACATTTTATTTTTTCCAAACAAACAAGGTAAAAGAGGAAAACCACATGGGAAAAACTTCCCCTCTAAATATGGACATGAACAAAACTGAAAAAGTTTCCTGAATCTGTCTTCACCGTGTCATCACCCACCCCAAGCAGTGATATGAGATGAATGAATGTCTTCTCTGTAAAGGACTTGGTGAAGATGTCTGCAGTATGTTCTGAAGATGGACAATACTGTAGAGAGATGATATGATCATGCACTAATCCTTTGATGTAGTGCATGTGAATCTCTATGTCCTTGGTCCTCTGCCTTTGTACTAGATCTGTTGAGATATTTATGACACTCTGATTGTCACACCATATGACAGTAGGTGTACTGAAGTGGATCCCAAACTCAGATAGTATACCATGCAACCAAACACACTATGTGGCTGCATTTACAACACCTATGTATTCATCCTCAACAGATGATAGTGCAATGGCACTCTATTTATTGCTTGAACAACAAATAGGACCATTACCAAGCATAAAAACATAGCCAGAAGTTGACTTCTAGTCTGATTTGTCACCAACCCAATCAGAATCTGAGAACCCAATAAGATCCAATGAAGAATTAACATCATAGTGTATCCCATAAGACTTGGTTCTTTGCACATAATGCAAGATACTCTTGGAAGATTTCCAATGGAATTCATGTGGCTCTTGCATGTACCTTGATACAACACTTATTTCATAGGATATATTAGGTTGAGAGTGTGTAAGATACAACAGACTCCCAACCAATTTCCTGTACAATGTGTTGTTCACCAATGGGGAAGAGTCACCATCCTCAAGTATTACACCAGAGAGGAAGGGAAAATTGGTTGGCTTGCACTCTTGCATTCTAAACTTCTTGAGTAGGTATGAATCATACTTTGATTGAGAGACATTTATTCCTAAAATGGAATGAGTGATTTCAAGTCCAAGAAATTGCCTCAACAATCCCAAGTCAGTAATTGAAAAAGAATTATGCAAAGCAATTTTTATAGAAGCAATATCTACAGTGGAACTCCCAGTGATCAAGAGATCGTATACATATAAAAAAATCAGTAAAATAGATCTATCAATATGATTTATATAAACATTAGGATATGATTTGCATCTTGTGAAACCTTGAAGAAAGTTGTCCATCTTTGCATGCCAGGCTTTAGGAGCCTGCTTGAGACCATATAGTGAATTATTCAATATGCACACAAGAGAGGGGTCATGAAAATAACCTTCTTATTTTTGCATGTAAATTTACTCCTCAATATATTCATGGAGGAATTCACTCTTAACATCCATGTGGTGCACCTCCCAATGCTTGGATGTTGCAATAGCCAGAACTAGTATGATGGAATCCATCTTGGCTACATGAGAAAAAGTGAATGTTTATCCAAGAATTGGACTTGGGAGAATCCATTAGCCACCAATATTTCCTTATATTTTACTACTTCGCCGTAATCATCCATCTTTGTTCGGAATATCCACTTGCATTGAACCAATTTTCTGCCAGGGGGTAATGAAACTAGTTCCCAAGTTCATTATTTTGAAGAGATTGAAACTCTTCATCCATGGAAGCTTTCCATCATGGATATTTTGAGGCCTCAACATATGATATTGGATCACATACTATCATCAAATAACATCTCTTAGGAAGATGTGGATCACTTGCAGAAAATGCACAATGTGCATTGTCAAATTTAGACCTAGTATTCCTTATGTCTTGAGGATCGCCAGCAAGATCTCCTGCTACCTCAATGGTATTTGCAAACCATTTTTTCCTTGTAGGTGGATTAGTATATGAAATAATATGCTCATATTCATCATCAAACTCAAAATCAGAAAATTCACTTGAGGCTTCACTTACATCATCAGGTGGAGGTTTTGAGCTTTCTCCTTCTTCCATTTGAATTGCCTGCAAAGGTTCTTCTTCAGATTGCACTCTCCTTTCAATGAATGTCTTCTGAGTGGATAGATTTATCAATTTTTAACCTTTTTCATCTTCAGGATAGCCAACAAAGATACATGGTTGGATTTGAGGCTGCAAAGCCCTTCTTTTCGCAGGAGGAATTATGGCCCAAGCTTTTGAGCCAAAAATTCTAAAGTATGACACATATGGTTTGTGCCCACTCCAAGATTCAAAGGGAGTCATTCATTTAAAATTTTTATGAGGAACTCTATTCTATATGTATTTCACACAATTAATGGCCTCTTCCCATAGTCTTGGAGATAGAGACTTGGACTCTATCATGTAGGTGTCCATCTCCTTAAGAAATATATTCCTGTGCTCTGCCACACCATTTTGCTGAGGTGTGTAGGGAAAAATATGCTGCATTTGAATTCCAACATCAGCACAAAATTGTTGCAAATAATTATTGGCATATTCCCTTCCATTTTCAATTCGAAGGGCCTTGATCTTCCTTCCAGAAAAATTCTCCATAGAAGCTTTAAAAACAGTGAAAATTCCAAACACTTCTAAATTATACTGGAGAAAATAAACCCAACAGTATCTTGAGTAGTCATTAATGAAAGTCAACACATACTTTGCATTACTCAAGGAAAAGGTAGCAAAGGGTCCTGGGATATCACTATGGATCAACTCAAGAGGTGAAGATGTTCTCTTTGCTCTACCTTTCTCATACTTGCGCTCTGGATGCTTGCCAAGGATACAACCTTGACAAATGTCTTTTGAGAACTTGATGTCTGGCAGCCCATCAACCATAGAAAACTTATGCAAATATTGCAAATAATTATAGTTGAGGTGGCCAAACCTATCATGCCATAGCTTGCTGGTATCATTGGCATGTGTCAGGAGTGTATTTGGGGATGAGTAGGGGAGGAAATGAATGAATTTGTAGACCTTCGAGTCATGATCTGCAACTCCTAGTGCAATAATTCTACCAGTGGAAATTTCAGAAATATCCCTATCATTGGGAGTGAAGGTGACTTTCTTAGGAGTTCCAGTGTGTGTCATTTGATACACAGAAAGAATATTTGTAGAAAAACCAGACACATACAAGACATTATTGAAACAACAATGTTCAAGATCAATTCTTCCCTTACCATTAGATGGAGTCTCCGATTCATCTCCCATTAGGATTGAGGGACCACTCGTGGATTCAAAAGTGGAGAATGACTCCCTTGTGGAAGCCATATGCCTGGATGCGCTAGAATCAATAACGAATGAAGAAGAATTTGATGTGATTTCCATGAATGCATGACATCTTTCTTTTCCATCTGAACTTAAACTTCCATCCTTCCTATTTTCACTTTCAGGAACTGGAATATTGTTCTTTTCCAAAAGTTGAGCGATCATATCAATGGTTTTCTTCATACATGCACTTTCAGGGTGCCAACCCTTATGGAAGTATGTGCACTTAGTCTTCTCCTTATTCTTCAGCTTGTACTTCTTGGAATTATAAGGATCCTCTGATGGTTTGGATTTCTCCCTCTTTTGATATGAAGGCTTCTTATCTTTGGCCTTCTTCTTTCCTTTGGCACTCTCGGAATCTCCTGTTGTAAGCACATGGTCTTTTGATGGCTTGATGGCTCCCATATGGACCAGCTTTTCTTGCTCTTGGGTTAGATATTCCATGAAAACTTCCGAGGAAGGCATCTTCCAGTTTCAAACTGTCACATTAGTTGCATGGAAGGTAGAAACAAAATTTGAGTATTCTTGACCCAAATTTGAGAGAATCGACATAATCAATTGTTCATCTTTCTTCTCGGTCCCACATTGTTTGAGATAAAGAACCAAAGATTTTAAATTTGTGAAGAAATCTTGTATGGAATCAAAAATACTGGGACTCAGTGAAATCAATTCATTCTCCAGCTGATGGCCCCTTTGTTCATCTGTCTTTCCAAACAATGACTCGAGCTTGAGCCAAACTTCATTCACAGTGGATAATCCATCAAGATGAAACATGATATATCTGAAAGTGCTGAGACACAGAAGGCCATACGATTCATCTCTTGTGTTGTTCAATTTTTCTTTCTCTACAACTAATGTTGGATCAACCTCAGTACCCATAGTGACTCTGTAAAGGCCCTTTCTCCTTGTTAGGATTTTCCTATACTCCATCCTAGTCCTACTAGCTTTCCAGTCATTTTCATCTTCAGTCTTTTAGGGTTTGCATGCATTCTAGGGTTTGCATGCATCCCATTCATTAGTCCCAGCACCTAGCCCTCAGTTAGCTAGCCCCGGGAGCTTCTTCCTAATCATTTTCAGCCCTCCTACTGCCTAGTGTGGCCTCCTTTCACCTACTACATGAGAGAGGCACACTTCTTCACCTACCAGTCTAGTTATGTTCAGTTAACAAGAGTTCTCCCCCTGATTTTAGGCTTGACTCACTCTTAACTGACCGTATCACTCCGATGGACCAACATGTGTAATTATTCTGCCTCTATCTGAGCTCCTTTGGGTCTATGTTCTTCTGCTCTATTCTTCTTCTGTTATTCCTAAATTCTTTCATTGTGAGGTTTACATCATCTCTTTGGATCTACTGTGAGCATCTTCACATGGTATTAGAGCCATTTGAGAGTATATTCTACCTCCATTCTTGAGAGTTTTTTGCAGGTATTTCGAAGTTCCAACAGTTGCAGCACCAGTATCAGCAGTTCACTTTTTGCACTCGTTCCAGCAGTCAAGATGAGCAATTTGAATGCTCTTTCCTCTCCTATAATTCTCACTCCCTTCAATTACTTCGAATGGAAGGGTAAGATGAAAGTACACTTGAAGTCAAGAGGGTTTTCTAGAATGGTTGATGAAAAAGATGCCATACCACATACAATTGTAGAGAGAACCAAGCATCTAAATAAAATGGATGAAGCCTTTGGATTCATATGCCTTCATATGTATGAAGATCTATTGTTTCATGCTGAAGGATTGGAGTCTCCAAATGAGTTATGGACAAAATTGGAGAGTCTGTTTGGCAAACAAGATGGGCTAAGAGGACACATTCTCGAAAATGAATTGGTTGCCCTACAACCTAGCAATTTCGAGAGCATTCAAGAATTCTTCTCAAAATTTCACAAATTGGTTTTACAATGCAAGCATTGTAGCATCACTAAAAGTGATGAGCAATTGGTGCTCTCCATTTTGAGCAAACTTGGATCTCAATTTTTTGTCTTTGTTTATACCTTCCATTCTGGGCAAATTTCAATCCCTGGATGGAAGTTTCCCACCTTAGCAGTCTTTGTTGAAGCTCTCTTTCAAGAAGAGGACAAATTGATTCAAATGGGTGCCATCAAGGCCTCCAAAGATCTAGCTCTTCTAGCTGGAGAAGAAAGTGGAGCGAATGCAAAAGGGAGGCAAAAAGACAAGGACAAGAATCCTTCTAAATCCAAAAATGACAGACACAAGAGACCTAATTGCTCCTACTGCAAGAGAGGAAACCATCTGGAGAAAGCTTGCATGCACAAGAAAATAGACCTACTAACCAAGCTTCTTGAACAAAACAAAATTGTTGTTCCAAAAGAAGCAAAGATGTCTGATTCGGGAAGTGGATCTGATCATTTCCATGCATTGATGGCTGGTTTTTCAAAGTCAAAATCCCTCCTCATAGATTCTGGAGCCTCCAATCACATGGTTTCCTCTGAAGAATCATTTTCCTCCTTAGATCTCATCGATGGGCCTACTATTCACATGGGAGACAACTCTCAGATTTCTGCCAAAGGATTGGGTACATTACATATGGAGCATGGTAAGTTCAAAAATGTTTTATTTGTTCCTTCTCTAACAACTAATTTGTTGTCAATATATCAGATGTCTCATACAGGATCACCAAAGCAAGTAACTTTTGGTCCAAACACAGTAGAGATTATAGAGATCTCCACTGGAACGATTATAGCGAATGGGGTTGCTAATCATGCCTCTAAGGCATATGAGTTCTCTCACTTCATGCCCTTCTCTCTGACTATTCCTTCAGATTCTGATCAAGATCAGAGTGACTCCTCTTCTGATGAAGAAGAAGATCAAGATTTTGATGTTGAGATCATAGTTCAAGAAGATTCAGATGCAGAACCAACACATATTCTCAGTCCAGATTCGAGGTCAATATGGGCTCACACAGTCCTTGCTACTACTGAGAACATAGTTGAGGATTCATCTGTTCACAGAACTACCAAACTTCAGCATCATGCCAACCTTGCATTATGCCATCTACCTCTCCATGAGAGATGCAGCATGATGATGGGGTTCTCTCTTCCATCACTTGGGAAGACTCCTCATGTTCCATTCACTCCAGTTGCAGAAAGAATTCCTGAGAGATTCGCTTCGTCCAATACATCCTCTACACAGTGGAAGGCACATCAGAAGACTAGATCCACATCTAGCACTTGTTTTGGCATCCTACAGGGGATCAACTTGTCAAGTTTTTTGCATAAGTTTTCACTGATGAAAGCTTCCTTCTTTTCTGCTTAGTATGATGGTTCTTTGAGTTATTTACTGTTCTTTTGAGGGGGGGTGTTTTTCCCATGAGGTTTTCCCCATTTTCCTCGGTTTATGGATAGTTCTTTATTTTTCTATCTTATTTGATTGTATGGGTGACCTTTGGTCCTAGTTACCGGGGCCCAAGATGGATTAAGGGGGGGTGTTAGGATTTTCCTATACTCCATCCTAGTCCTACTAGCTTTCCAGTCATTTTCATCTTCAATCTTTTAGGGTTTGCATGCACTTTTAGGGTTTGCATGCATTCTAGGGTTTGCATGCATCCCAGTCATCAGTCCCAACACCTAGCCCTCAATTAGCTAGCCCCGGGAGCTTCTTCCTGGTCAGTTTCAGCCCTCCTAGTGCCTAGTGCGCCCTCCTTTCACCTACTGCATGAGAGAGGCGCACTTCTTCACCTACCAGTTCAGTTATGTTCAGTTAACAAGAGTTCTCCCCCTGATTTTAGGCTTGAATCACTCTTAACTGACCTTATCACTCCGATGGACCAACATGTGTAATTATTATGCCTCTTTCTGAGCTCCTTTGGATCTATGTTCTTCTGCTCTATTCTTCTTCTGTTATTCCTAAATTCTTTCATTGTGAGGTTTACATCATCTCTTTGGATCTACTGTGAGCATCTTCACACTCCTCAACGGAATCACCATCTATGTTTTCAAAACAAAATAATTGAATGGAGTATGAGTGATTGAATGAGACTACTCCATAATCAACTGTTGCGCTCTTGGTGAGACTGGATATGAAACATGCACTTTGCAAACTCAAAAGGAAAATTGTTAGCACATCCAATCTCTACTTCAATAGTGAAAACATTCGGGAGTGCACCACACCTGGGTAGACCCCAATGGACTCAAGGCACACTCCCCAAGATTTATGTGGAACCTCCACTGCTTTTGGTGCTCAATGGAAGTATCTGAGAGAGATTGGATGCATAATGCGCTCTGATACCATGTGAAGATATGATCACAGTTGGATCTATGCAACACAAAATTCCTCACAAATTTTTTATGCAAAGATTGCTTAGAAACATAGAAAAAAGAGATACAATTGATGCATAACACAAAATTCTATTGAACAACTGTATAGTAGCCAAAATTCAGCAATGAGATGGTTGTCCAAATATATACAATTGGCAGAAAATAAAAATCCTATGAGGCATACAAATTACTCATAAGTGACAGGATTACAATTAGAAAAAATCCCCATCTAAGGAAACACCAAGCTTCCAACTCATGCAAGGTGGTCATGAATTGGAAAAATAATCCTTGGTAGGCCACGAGTGACCAAAAAGTAACAACATGATGGATTTTCAAGAGAAAATCATGGAGGATGTGGTGTCCAAAAAGAGGCAAACTTTCCAAAAGCAACCTAGCACCCCAGCTTATCCTTATCCATCTCAAAAGTAGAAAAAAGATGCTTTATGTGCATAAAAGAAGGACAAATCATGCTAAAAGCATCCAATGTGCTCTTACTCATAGAATTAGAGTACAAGTAGGCAGAAAAGGTGCTTGGGTGTATAACTACCGTCCAAGTATGCACTAGGGGCCAAATAACCTAGTCTAAACACATAGGAACATAAAATAATGGATAATAAATTATATCCTAAGGTCTAGATGGGGTCAAATATTGCAACAGTTTGTTCACTCATCATTTATTCTAAAATTGCTATGATTGCAACATGATCTCCAATATGTCTACCCAACAACAAACACTCTCAACCTTCATCCACAAAGAGACCCAATGAACACACCTTGAGCCTACATGCCTGCACACACCAACGAAACATGACATCTATAAATATATAGTCTAACTTTGAAGATATATTTTTCCAAATTAGTCATGGAAGAATATGCATTTCATTATTAAAAAAATCATAATGTCATGCCTGGAATCGATTTTCATTTCTTTGTTTTTTGATATATGATATGGGGCCTCTGATATCTGGCCATCAAATCGCTCTATTTCCGACGAAGTCCATTGAAATTATAAGTTTTAGTTGTTTAAATTACAAAATTTCATGTATCTGGGTAGATTCAAAGCACCGATTTTAGTTTGGAATTGTTAAGTTTGCAAAGTTGTTAAGATTTCGTGGAGAATTTTTTACTCGTTTCTTTCTATCGAAAGAGAAGCAGAATGAGTACCCCGTATCCCAAGCCATATGATATCACTATATTGTATGAAGTACATTCATTGAGATATAAATGTCTTTTTATTAAAAGACTCTGATATCATTTAAATGCATCTAACTAGTTTAACTATTTTTCACCTATTTGACACCTAGGTTGGGTAATGCAATGTGGTAACATGTTCATATTTTGCAATATTACATGGTTGTAAAAAGAAAAGAGTGAAAAGGTTTGTAAAACTTTCCTATCTTAAGTTTGGTATAAAAAAAAATCATAACACTGGAGTTTGTAAAGGGGTGGGTTTTTTTTTTTTTTTAAATATCTATATTTTCAAACTTCAGTAAAAAAAAATTATTATTGAAGTTTGTAAAAGTATATGAAGATTTATGTAGGTGAAGGGTAATTTTTTTTTAGTTGTCTTATACTCATATCGAAATCATAATAAGGAGGTTTGAGGAGCTTGTATATGTGTGACTAAGTATGTTTTCTTGGATGCTTATGGTATTTTATGTTTATTTTTGGTATATATTTAATTTGTCAAGAAAGACACGTACACAAAGAAATACGAATTGGTAAATTGTAAATGCATTAAGAAGAAAATTGATTTCAATAAGTGTTGATTGAATCATTGAATTGTAACCAGCATATATCCATCTTAAACCTGGATCTATCAAGCACCGAGAGGGATCCAATTTCTTGAGGTGTAATTTTTTTTTAATCTTAAATTTTTTACACGTCCATAAAATATTTACACCTCAATAAATTTGATTCCTCTCAGTGCTTGATAGATCTTGGTTTAAGATGGATTTTTATTTTCTTATTTTATGAGCTAACATGGATATTTTAATAAATTTTTATTTGGTTTTAAATTCTTTTTTTATGAGCCGACATGGATTTTTTTAATTACTTTATATTTGGTTTTAATTTTTGTATTTTATGAGCCGACATGAATTTTTTTTAATTAGTTTTTTTTTTTTTGGTACATAACGCTATGTTACATGACAACATCTCCCCCATACTGGACTGTAGAGAACCTCACTACTCTCAGACCAAAAATTGAAGAAGAAGGATAAGCCAATGAATTGTACAAAGGAGGATTGTTTGAAACCCTTTCAAGTCAATAAGGTGTTTTTTTATTTCAAAATTTACTTGTGAAAATTGTCACAAAGACCTACCTGAAATTGAATCAGGAGGTCATCTTCAATCTACTCAATGTAAAGTCACATTTTGGGGTGCATGATCGATAGTACCCAACACCCTAAAGTTGACATAAAAGCAAGCGAGTGTGAAATAAAATAAATACAAGTAAGCATGACACAACTGAGCAAGTACAAGCAAAATTGTAAAATGGGTAAAGGAGGAAAGCATCTGCAAAAAAAATTCAAGAAATCAAAGAACTAAATAAAAACTTACATGCTTTAGATAATTTGGTTAACAATATTTAGAAGAAAATTGAATGGACAGATCAATTGATTGAAGCACTTTGAACAAAATTAATTGGAGAGGAGAAAAATGAGAACATGGTTTATGCATCTTATGGCATTAGTGACCTCACACAAATGATGGATGTTACTTGTGACACAAATAGCTTAATGCAAAATTCCAATGCTACTTGTGACACCAATGATCTATTACAGCTAGGTGGATACAAATACAAAAAATAATATGATTGACATGATTCCTTAATTAGTCATGAGAATGAATAATTTATAAATAGTGAAATAATGCAAACTATTTTTGAAGATGAGTCACAATAAGAATCAAGAGTGATACCAAAAGAAATATTAGTAAATATGAACTTGAATTTTTTTTTGAAGTCACAAAATAAAATTGTCTTGAATGCATGGAAGCATATCAAGTAAAAAATTATATTTCCAAGTCTATTATCAAATCTTGGGAAGAAATCTATGAAAACAAACACAAAACAAGACTTGTATATGATAAGGGAGTTACCTTTTATATTCCTAACTATTCCATACCAATCCAATTCCACAGTGCAGGTCCACAAGATTCCTTTAAGGAGATTCCACTTCACTTGTTTCTATTGAACATCAAAACGCTAAATTCCATCATTTTCATCGATTTGGTCACATGGAGAACTAGTGTTTTGATCGGAAACCTTATCTTCATTGTGGGAAAACAAATCATCTTTTAGAAAAATGTTGAATGAAAAATAAGGTTTAGAAAAAAAGAACATTTCAGTATGGTTGGATAAGTGCTTGGCAATGGAATCAACAAGTCAAGAAGTTGATAAAGTCTTATTATCGAGTTCAGGAACATGTAAAGACGTATTTGTGTGAAGAATTTATATTAAAACAAACAACTTTCAATCAATTAATCCATATGAAAATTTTGGGCAATGATTATGGCCCATTCTAATTTGGCACTCCCTTGTACCTTAAGGGGGTGAAGTACACAAATGAAGAAAACATTGAACTCTTATTCAACTTAAATGGGGGAGTATATTTTGAAATTGATTAGTGGTAAACCAAAACCACCTCATTGATGAAATTGGTTAGTAGTCAACCAAAACCACTAGATATAGGGCATCAAATTCAATGATGAAAGAGTTATTCAAAAAGATAAGAATCCAAATCTCAAGCTTGTATCCTTTCCACATATTTCTTACCTTGTACCCGATAGAGGGAAATATCAATGATGATATTCAAGCTAAAAGTTTCGAAGTTTTATCAATTAAAATTCAATCAGCATTTGGAAATTCTAGCATGGCAACTAGTCTTGGTAAACCCAATGAAAGCTAGATGCCCAAGTGATTGCAAATAACTTGTTGAGAAGACCAATTGCCATGTTGAAATTCTCAAATGCTAATTGAATTTTGATTGATAGGAATTTGAGACTTGAAGCTTGACTATAATCATTGATACCCCCTTGTTAGGTGCAAGGTGATAAAAATGTGGATGGGATTCAAGCTTGAGCATTGGATTCTTCTTCAATCACTAAATTTGATACCATTTATATAGTGGTTTGGTTGATCATTAACCATTTTCAGTTGATCAATGCCTATGGTGGTTTTGGTTGACTAGTAACCATTTTAAAAATATACCCCCCCCTTTAACATGAATGAAAGTTCAATTTTGTCTCATTTGTGTTCTCTCCACCTTAAGGTACAAGGGAATGCTAATTCAGAAGGGACCATAGTCATGCCCAAAATCATCATCTGCAATAATTTATTGAAATTTGTTTGCTTTTGTAATTTCACCATTCAAATATGCATTTACATGTGTTTGAACTTGATAATAAGTCTTTATGCAATTTCTTGACTTCTTGATTCCATCACCAAGAACTTATCTAGCCATAATGAATTGTTTTCTTCTAAACCTTATTTTTCTTTCAACATTTGTTTGAAATATGATTTGTATTCCCACAATGAAGACAACGATGGAGATAAAAATCGATTCTCCGTATGACCAAATTAATGACAATGTTGACATTTAACATTCTAATGTTGAATTGAAATAGGTGAAGTGGAATCTCCTTGAAAAATCCTCCATTGTGAAAGTGGATTGATATTGAGTAGTCGGGAATATGAAAGGTATTATCTTTCTCATATCCAAGTCATGTATTGTGTTTGTTTTCACATATTTCTTCCCAATATCTAATAATAGGCTTGAAAATACCATTTTGCACTTGATTTTCTTCCATGCCTTCATGATAGTTTTCTTTTGTGACTTCAAAAGAAAACTCAAGATTACATTTACCAATACTATTTTTGGTATTATTTATTGTAGGCTTCTTGCGACTCATCTTCAAGAATTGTCTTCATCTATTCACTATTTATGAATGGTTTCCTTTCATGGCCAATTAAGGAATCATCAACCATATCACTTTGTGTTTATGTATCATCTCGTTGTACTAAGTCATTTGTGTCACAAGTAGCCTCTACTTTTTGCATTAAGTCATTGGTGTCACAAGTAACATCCATCATTTCTATGAGGTCATTGGTGTCATAAGATGCATCAACCATGTTCTCACTTTTCTCTTCATTTTCAATTTTTTTTAAGTGCTTCAATCAAATAATCCTTCCATTCAATTTGTTTCTAAAGATTATAACCTAAATTAACCAAAAATTTTAAATTGTCATGTAGTTATTTGTTTTCTTATTATCATTTTGCAAACGTTTTACTCCTTCACCTATTTTTATTTGTAATTTTTCCATGCCCAATTGTACTCGCTTGCTTGCGTTTATGTCAACTTTAGGGTTCCAGGTACTACTAATGATGCACCCCAAAGTGTGATGTTACAATGATTTTATTTTGGTGAAAATGAACTAGTTATTTAAATTTCGAGCAAGTCTCTTTTTGACAATTTTCACGATTTTTACAACTCTACCCTTAATTCAATAAATTAAACTTGATCAATTGTTTATTAACTTTGACATGAATCAATGTTCCATGAATATTAGAGGAACAAGCACAATTTAGTCATCTTGTTATCTGTGATTACATGTTTTGAATGATACCATGTTAAGAAATAGAACACAATTTTACCTTAAAATTTTTGAAGTTATAATGGCCTTCAAATATCATGTTGTCACAATTACCATTAGAATTTATGTGTGTATGTTGTGTTTAAATTATGAATTACAAGTATGATTTAAACATGTCAAAAGTATACACCAAATAACCATCAAGCATCCAAATAATGGATCATCACAAAAAACACCAAATGTACCTTAAACCTTATTTTGATTTCAGGACAAGTCTAGGACACATTCACTCCTGCGAAATGAAATTTCCTTTTCAATAATGAATGTGAATGCTTGGAAATTGATATTATGAGAGTTTTTGGTTGGAAACTGAGTGCTTCACAACAGTTGACAAACAACCACCTGGCCATGTAAATTCAAACATAACCCAAAAGAAAATTCAAACATAAAGTTCATGAACTCTTGAAAGAAGTTCCATTGAATCGTTTTGTCCAGGAAAGATAATCCCACCAAAATAGCCACAAAGGTTGTATTTTCAGCATCAATGTTTCCTCATGTGCACTCAAGGCAAGACATCCTTTCTCTGATTCAATGACACAATCTAAAACTTGCTCTTCATTTTTTTGTTTGGAGTGTTGGATATGATCTCCATATACTTTGGAAATACACATGACGATGAGCATCAATTATGTACAAGTAGAAAAACATATTCCATCTCCAACCATTGATTGGACTTTAAATTAGCCACAAACAATATGAAAACAAAGGTGTGAAAGCTTATAAAATAATTCCAGGATCCAAATTTGGATTTGGAAATGTGGGTCCTAACTTTACCAGTGATATATCTCACATGAATCACTCCTCTCCTCATCTCCCATGGACCACTATCATAGAAGAAATTATCATATCCCTTAATATTAAAGAGGCTTCAAGTGAGGTCGAGTGAGGCCACTATTAAAAGCAGGTTGATACCAGAGCAAGAACAACATGAGACAAGAATTGATGGAAGAGATGATTCAGATTCGAGTAAAAATTTTCTTAGATGGGGTTGTCTACAATCAATATTCCAACATTGTATGCTTTATTCACAAATGCATTGATTCTATATGAGAAGTTGTGCAAGCCTGCTAAGGAAACATTAATTTTCGACCTATGAAAACAGATCAAGATTCTGTTCTTGTATCTTTGAGATTATTGTTATTCTTGAATCTCATGCAGGGAAAATTTTAGGGGCGAAATTTAGCCCATGGGATAATTTTTTACCTTTTTCCAAAAAACGATTTGCCAGTTTCCATTTTTTTTCTAAATTGAATCTCCCAAATTCCATGGGATAAAAACATTTTACTCTAAAAATCACCAAAAATTTCCAAAAATATATATAAAACTCTTAGAAATTTGAATATTTTTAGAAAAATATGCCTAACATTTTATGTTTGGAAATTTAGGAATTAGTAAAGATTCGCCAAGTTTTCTATACTTTAAGAAAATTATGGATCCTTACAATTTTCCCTGATCTTATGGTATTTTGTCAGATCCAATAAAGCACTGCCAATTCTCCTTTTCCTTGCTCATGGGTTTCCTTGTCCCAGTGTGTTGAGGTACTTATCTAATTGAAAATTTGGCTAAGTAGATCATGTGAGCATTCAAAAAATATTAATGTGAGATCTGAGTCAAGCTGCATGGAAGTTGAAT
Source organism: Larix kaempferi (assembly GCA_027924585.1). Taxonomy (NCBI): domain Eukaryota; kingdom Viridiplantae; phylum Streptophyta; class Pinopsida; order Pinales; family Pinaceae; genus Larix; species Larix kaempferi. Next base: position 2,357,862 of record BSBM01000233.1, on the reverse strand, counting down.
ACAAAGAGGCTGCCACTATCTATAACATGCATGTATCACTCCGTTGATAGAGAATTCTACTAGAGAATCCACGGTCTGAGTTCAATAAAACTTTTGGGCCAATTGCCAAATGCCATTACTATTTTGCAAAACGATTTATGTGGAACCAAAGTGATCCAAAATGATTGGCATGTGGGGTCTCTTCCTAGAATGAAAATGCTTAGCAAATAGATCGCTCATTATTCAATAACTTAGAACCGCAAGTCAAATCTACCACATATATATCACTCAAGAAGATAGAATTAACACAAACTATATATTATAAGGCACTCAAGAAGTAAAATAACAAGATAGCCATTGATCCTTACAACCTCGTGGCTCGTGTAGTTGGAAAACATGTCTAAAAGAGCCATTTTTGTTCAACTTAGCATTTTCATTTTAACACCATTGACTACTTATACCAAAATTGTTATAGAGCATTATCATACAAAAATTACTCGACTCTTAAGATTCAAGGGTTGTGATACTATGTCAATAAATAGAACAAGCAAACATGAGACAAGAACTTGGTAAAAAAGGCTTAAGTCATCTTTGTTCATGTATTCATTCAATGATATTATTATATAATACATCACCCTGGCCACCTTTAGATCTAAATCTCACTGACAATCCGCTAGTGGATAAGGATGACACCTATCAATAAATAAGGACTCAACTCATAAGAAGTTGATCCCAGCCTGCGTGATTGTCTAGGGAATCAAAGTTTAACATGAAATGCAACATGGGAAAAAATTAAAGAAATTGAAAGCCAAGAGGAAATGAAAGAAGTTACAAAATAAGATAAAGATGACAAGGTGAAGAGGAAAAAGTATAGAAAGAGCAAGGATAATAATAGAATTGAATATGAATAAGGGGCTCTTTCCCTTCCCTGAGAAAAAGTGTAACAAAGAGAGAGTGACAAGAATAACTAGTAAAAGTAGAATTAAAGATAGACATAGAATGTAGATCATGAATAAACGTAGAGGATGAGTTCTTGAAAGTGAGGATGAAGCATATAGGTGCACATAGAGATGTTTTATAATCGGTTTCACTTAATACATGTTTCATTAATAAATAAGTAGAGAGATTGTTCACTTATGTATAAGTATTATGAATTTTCTTTGTGTACTATGACTATAAAGACTATAGGTCATTGCACCATCTGTCCATAATTTGCATAAGACAAGGACCTTGGATCAACATACGGAAGTGCACTCAGTTGAGAGTAATCCCTAGCATTAAAATCAAATGTCAAATTTCATTGGTTCTCGAAGAAATTAATTCTTTGAAACAAGAAAATAGAATGTTGTAAAATTCTCATTCATTTTTGGCCAAAATTTTAAATACATTTTTTTTTTAGATAAATAGATAAATAGAATAAGTTTAGTCATGCAGACATAAATCATCATAGATCTCAATATAATTATTCACCCTGTGGAATTATAAGAATGTAACTTGGAGATGTTCAAAGAAAAAGGTCTAAATATAAGCCTTTTGTCGTAAATTTATTATGTGGGATAATTACACCTTTAATAAGCTCAAGATCCATCAACATTTTCTAGATGAGGTAGACTGGTAGTGTGAAGAGGGGAGGAGGCTATTAGGGAAGAAGGAGAAGAGCGAGGGAGGCAAGGGGGGGTGGATCAATGTGTTGGACAACTTCATAATATGGCCCTTAGGAAATGTTAAGAAGATTAGTTCCTAAGAGGTTATAGTTAGGTGTATGAATGACTTTACTTAGATAGGGATAGAGAAATAGTAAATTATATATAACCATCCTTCCAACATGAGTTAGGAGGATTATTTCATTGGTAGTAATTTCATAATGTTGGTTTAAGTTTGTATGTTTGAGATTAAGAGATTAGTTGTGGTTTGACTTCCATTTTTGGCCTATGCATGGAGTTTGATTCCCATTGATAGTTTATTATCAAGACTATGGGCATGTTCATTTTCTCTCTTTGGCTAAGTAATGAAGTTTGGATGTGTATGCCATAGATGAATAGTTTCTAATACAAGCCTTGAGGGTCGATACTAGAAATTTGGTGTAGATGATTGTGAGTACAATTATTTACTTCTTATCACAAACCTATAGTGGAAATGGTTTCGAGTGTGAGAGGCTCGGCGCTGATATCTACATATCATATTTAAAGTAGTGATGACCAAGACTCGTACAGCATTTTGGGAAGTGCTCACAATCGATGGTAATTTTAGCATTGAGAATGATTATGATCATTTGAGTCATCCAACCTTTGAGAGTATTACTAATTTGATGCTAACACAAGGGCATTGGGTTAGATGATCATATTGACTATGTTTGTGAAGTTGGATTGAGGCAAGATGCATTCAAGAATTGCAATTCTCATGTACAATGTTTTATCATATTAACACAAGTACACCATATTTTTTAATTGTATTGTTGATGAAACCATTGTTTTTTCATTGCTTATGTTGTATGTTTAATATCAAGGTAAAACATGAAATAAATGGAAAGGAATGATTTATTTTAATATTTTTTTATATCCCCGAACTTTGTTATCAAGGTAAAACATGAAATTAAAGGGAAAGGAATGATTTATTTTAATCATTTTTTTATATCCCCGAACTAATTTAAGAGCCTTTGTCATATACTACGGAATTTGTCTATTTAAAAAGTCAGATAAAGTGAAATTTGTCTATTTAAAAAGTGAGATAAAGTGATTACATGTATAAGAGAATTGAATTGATTTAAAGATTGCAAATAAATTAGTTTAATGATAGTGGTAATGGATTGCAATTTCTTTTGAACAAAATTGATTTCTTAATTGAAAGAATTGTTTTAAATTAAATGATTAAATAGCTTATATTAATTATTGTGATGCATATTTACAAGATTAAGCCTATGCATTTTCAAGATTAAAATATTAATATAATTATATTTACCTTTGCATTGAGAAAAACAAATTACTTTAATATTATCCTTATTAAATAAAATTTACAACATAAATTATCAAAATGGTTAATATATTATTATTACTTAAACCTATAGTAGATAATAGTTCAGTCATGTTATTCTCCAGATGCGGATGAGGACAGAGGAAGTGGTGAAATGGTGGGAGGGACACATGGAGTTCTCGACGCGACGCGTGTTGTTTGATTTCCTTTATGAAGGTAGGTGGAGAGTTAAGGAGACATGGGAGAAAGGGCGAGTGGGAGGCCCTTCCATGTGGTAAGAGTATGAACAGGATACATGATTTAGTTGAGGAGATGGGTGGTGGTATGAGTTGCGGGTGGGAACTGAGAGAGACCATGATGGAAACTGGTACGAAGGGCTGTGGTTTTTCAGGTCCGTGGGGGGATCTCTTGTTTCCCTTTTTGGGAATTTCCTTCTATGGATTTTTTGTATCCTTCGTCCCTTGATGCTTTGTTTTTAACTAACGTGGGGCATTATGTGCTAGTATGGTGAAAGGTGGTGGAGCAATTCTGTGTAGAGCCCCTAGTAGTCTTCGTGAAGCTTGTGTGATTGTTGACAGTGAGATGGACCCAAAGGGGGCGTAAGGGGGTTCTAATGCGGAAAGGAAATGAAGGGTGAGTATGGAGCAAATGCGAGCTGCTCATGCAGCCTGGAAGTATCGATCGTCCATCCCTCCTTCAATCAGGGCGAACCTTGAGTTAATGGAGCAGGGTCTTTGGTGCGAGGTTGTGGAGAATGTTTCGTCTGTGGAGGCCACAGCACTGGAACAATGGATCTAAGATCCGAGGTCCTCATGGGTGTGGCATGGGTTATATGAGAATACCGTCACACTCTATTGGGTTATTAAAGGACTCATTGGACATGTTCTTCCGGAGTGGGAGGAGAAGCAAAGTGCGGATGAGGTCCCAGTGGCATTTTGGAAGGGGAATTATATGCAAACACCACCCTCCTACGTATGAAGATAAATGATGTTGGCAAAGATTTGGGTATTCTATTTCTCCTGTGGATGGGGGTGGTTTCTCCTATGAAGGTTGATGTGTCAACGAGGAGAATGAATCTAGCAAGGGATCATGGTTGCACGGGGTTGGCTCCTCCTTCTGCGAACATTCAAGTGCCTTGATGGTCTTGCTTGAGGTTCCTGATTTGGATGGATCTCGATTATGTCTTAGTTTTGATGTACGTTATCAATTCTTGTTGCATGGTGTAATATCCCAAGACCCCGAATAATTATTGTTTAAAGACCTTATGCTATTATTTTATTTTTGATATTTTCACCAAGTGAGGTCAAAATAATATGTAAAGGAATTTTTAATTAATAAATTATTATAAACTAAGAGAATCAAATTGGAGGTAGCTGTTATAGAGTGTTTGCTGACCCACAAGGAGGAATGAATAGTGTCTAGAGAAAATCCCAAGTGGAAACACTGATTAATAAAGATTCAAATGATATAAGAGGCATCCTCCCTAAAATTAGGTCAAGACTCAATATGGAGTATTGATGGAGTAGGTGGCTCGTAAATAACCAAGTCCTAGGCAAAATATGATAAATATTAAATCCATCGAATGAGCAGGAGGCTTGTGATGGAGGGTAAAGTGATCTATCTTATGCAAGATATGGCATTTTGACCAGTATTCGTCCTTGTGGATCAAAAAATAGGATCAGTGGTTTCAGAGCAAGTTACTTGGTTGTTCTGGAAGTTTGGTTGGGAGGAACAACAACCTCCAGTTTTGATTTCAGTCAGTGGTATTCAGGTTCCATTTTTATCTTCTTATTTTGATATTCAGGTTCCATTTTTATCTTCTTATTTTGAATTAGAATAGATTACTATCATGATATTGTTCATTACATATATGAATATTTATTTCTCAAGTTTTATTTATGAATGTTTTTTATATATGCATTAAGTAGTTTATAGTTACAAATAAAGGAACTAAATTTTATATAAATGTTAGGATTTCATGTTTATACAAAAGTAGACCTATAGAATATATATATATAAATATATGTAGAATTGAATTATGTGTATTATAGATATAGTCTATCTGGTATTTACCAGTATGAATTTGATTAGCTTAAACAGAGTCGATGATTAACAAATATATGTTTTATATACTAAAAATGCATGAAGTTAATGAGAAGGCCGAGAGGCTTCTTAGAACATTCAAAAGTATTCTAGAACAAGGAAAACTTTTAATATATTTGATAAGCATAAACATGCCAAGTAAAAGGAATTTCAACCCTGAACATTTCATTTATCAAACTGTAAGTCTATACAAATAAATATAAACCTCAGCCGAGAGGCTTTAGACTACTTTTAACATTTGAAGTTCCAAAATTGAATCTACATCCTCACAAAGAGGGATCGAACTTGAGAGAGAAGAGCCGAAAGGATTTTCATCTACATTTTAAAAACTCAAAATCCAACCACAGATTCATATAAGAAAAATATGAAGTCTACACAGTAGCATTAAAATCAGAAGTCAAACCGATTGACCAAATAATAGAGTCTTTGGAATACACATAAAATTACCAATTTAAAAGTATAAAATCCCAGAATCGTTATAGGTCGATGCCATGGGAGTACTTAAGAACTTAACTTAAAAATCGATCAATAGGTTGAAGGAGGCCGAAAAGCCTTCCTCCCTGGGTTCCAAAACCCCATTAACATAGGAGCTTCGATACACAATGTCCTGTCGACGAGGTGGTGGAATTTTTTGCATACCTGTTGGATGGAGCGAAGGTTCCACACACACAGTCACAGTAAGGCACACACCATCGATTGGTTACCCAAACAAAACAATAAAATCCAATTAGGATTCATATTGCTAAGAAATTAAAAGAATATTGAAGAACTTAAATGATGCGTTGGTTAAAAATGCTTACTAGTTATCTCTTGGGAAAACCATGAGCACTCAATCATCTCAAGGAGTTGGATTCTCACCATCCCAAAAGCAAGCTACCACCAAATCATTACTAAAACCCCAGATAGGTGAATGTTTTAACTATCGTAGAGTGAAATCAAGTAGATTGGCTACCTCTCTCATCATTTGTCCCGTGCAAACAAGATATGCAAGTAGTCAATCTCTCGAGTGATAATCTTTTATACAACTAAACCCTATTTATTTTAAATGCTAGCAGAGTATCGAAAACTTACAGGATGAAGTATACATTTCTGAGAGAATGGCTCTAGGTTTGATTGGGAGCTCTCATAACCTTAACGGGTATGTTAAGAAAAAGACCAGAACATTACATTAAGTAATACTTCCTCACCTATAATAAGCATAAAAAGGAAGTTCATCAATAACGCATCCACAGAGCATTAATACGAATAAGAAACTTAAACAAATGAGCTCAGGGATATATATTACCTTATGACTCAGAACTCCAAGAAAAACCCCAATGGTCAAACCATTCACAAAAACCTGCGCAAGCAATTATGCACAGTATTAAACCTATAAATTGAATAACTGATCTGATAAACTGAAAAGAAACTTTTTAGGTAAAAATAACTTACTATGGCTGAGTGTTCTCCTCGCAGAACTCCAAGCACAAGCAGAGAAGAACCCCCAGAGTCGAATATTCCAAACCTTCCACAACAATGGAGTAGGAAACAGAGCAAGAAAACGATGAACAAATCCCGGCTCTATCTTCTCCACACCCCTTTGTTTTCTAAACTCTTCCTATGAAACACAGTTTTTGCAGAACTCAACTGAGCAGTAACGGTGTGGCGTTGAGAAGGCCACACCCTGTGACCACACCAGGGAGGAACCCTCGGTAGGGTTTCCTGTGTTTCTAAAACAGTGAACCAAACACGAAACCAAGAACCGATAGTATCCAAGCATGTCCGAATAAACAAAGTTATTGTCACACTTTCCAATTTCGAACCAACCCCAAGGATATCTCATCCAATGATTGAGATCGAGGATTTATAATAGGAATGATATCCCTTTCTTGACGAAATAAAGTACTCATCTCTATAATTAAATATAATCATTTTAAAATTAATAAATACAATCAATTTTAAAATTATAGAATATTAAACTTTATTTATAATTTTTTTTTAATTGTAACATATTACATTTTATTTATAAATTATTGAATAATTACTTTGGTTATAAATTATTGAATAATTACTTTGTAAAATATGGTTGATTAAACAAATATATTCAACCTATCTCTATTTTCATTCATTCATCTTTATATGCACCTTTGTAGATGACGTATATTGACATGTGTAGAATTTGTTTGATTAAAAAAACCAAATTGATAACTATTTTATTTTTTTACACTGGCCTAGATACAAGAAGCATATATATAAACCTTGTAACCATCTCATTTCCAAATATAACAATCATATAACTAAATGTTAAGAATTAAAGTTTATAGATTAAAATATTACAATTTATTCAACCATAAGATCTTTGTTGGATGTTCGTAAAGACGAACAAAATATTAATAATGAGATGAGATTGATTTTATTTTACATGGTGCATCAATAATCCATATCTCAAGTGATGGATCTCCTTTAAGTTTCTATTTAAGTTCAAATTTAACCACTCAATGTTAACAAGTTTAAAGAACACACTTTAGATTTGGCTAGATAATCATTATTCTTTGTTCAAATTTAATATTTTAGTTGTTTCAAAATTGGTAATGTATATATAACTATTTTTTATATTAAAAATTATAAGCTAGATTTAAAAATGGGTAGGAGATAATATCAAATCTCCTAGCATCTAATCAACTGGTCAAATAATCTCTAGAGATAATATCAAATTTCCTAGCATCTAATTAACTTGGTCAAATAATCTCTAAAGTTGTTTCATATACATGATTATATTATTGAAATATCCATATAAAACATGCAAACACCTACTAAGATATGTATGATCTACCTTCAAAATCCATCATAAATCTATTAATTCCAACATAAATTTATATAGATTATGTAGCATATTTCCAAAAGATAATAAGGTTGTATTTTTAACATAATAAATAAGTATGTGCGGCAATCACATGGCTTCACCAAGTTTAAATAACATCAAACAAAATTTAAATAATTACATTGATGTTATATAATACATTGTTATTTACATTTACCAACGTTAGTTCTTCTTTACTTCATACTTATTAAACATTGTGAGGGATGAAGAAAAACAAGGGAAAACTATAAGTGCTTCAAAGATGCAATATACAATGAATTTATACTAGTGTGTTTGGGTGGATGTTCTTATTGTGTTCTTTTTTACCTAAAAGAATGTAAAATATTTTATTTCTCCTTTTATTTTATTAAGGTTATATATATCTATACATATAAAAAAATCTCTTCCCCTCACTTATCTCTATACAATAAGATGTCATCACTTAATTAGGCCACCTACCATGAAATGTTAAACAATTTGGTTATGATAGATAGTTGTTTATATATCAATGCATAAATTTTATATAGGTTTACTACTAAATAAATTGATTTAATAATTAAGGAAATATAAACACTCAATCTATACAATAAATATAATCCAAAAACATCATGGAAAAGTTTTGATTTTGAGATGATAAACAAGGTAAAGTCAATCCCTCGGACAACTAGAGGATCACTAGCAAGATTAATAATCAATATATTGAACCTTCCATTTCATTCCTTTTGCATTCTTGATTTTTCCCAAAAGTAGGGTGGTGATTCCATCTACCTAGAGTAGAATATCCATCTACCTAGAAAGAAGTTGATTTGTTGTCCTAGGCATTATTTTCTACTCCATTCTTTCCCCTCTCCGAAGGTTAATTTTTCTCATTGGCCATAATATAGTATTCCTATCTCTTTCATCTAGGTTGGGTTTACCAATTTATTCCTTCATTTCCCAATCATATTCACCCTTTTGATTCATATGAAAATGATTATCTTCTTGTCTTGCCTCAAGCCTCCCCCCTCAAGAGAAGAACACCCTCAATATTGAGTGACTAATTTCCCACCTTTCCAATAGGAAATACACTTCCTATTTTACCCTGGCCAAGTGGAAGAGTTACTCTTCTATGTCCTCAATATTCTCTGAAAATAATTTCCCAAGTAGTTCACACCTTAATATTTTACTTGTGCTCCATGGAATATCCTATTAGAATGGTAGGATCGCAGAGCAATAACAATAAACAGAAATGCAAATATAATCACACAAACACATTACAAGAGAGACACAGATATATCGTGGTTCACCCCAAGATGGGCTACGCCCACACTGAAATTTCCAAACCTTATTATTATTCCGTCCAGCAAAGTGAAGGGATACAACCTCCAGCACAGCCGCTGCACTTCCTCTTCACACTCTCTCACAGTCTCTCTTCTTGATCTCAGAGATATTTACAATGCATAATACCTAATACATCAACCCTAGCCATTTTACAATGTCTTTCTTTTATAAGGTAAATACAATGGGAAAATACCACGGGTTACCTAAAACCATGGGCCCGAAAACTGTTGGCGAAAACAGCCCCAAAAATTTCTGGGGGGCGTTGCTCCCGAACCACCTTTCTCGGGTGCACTGGCCCCCCAGACCCCCTAGGGATTGTGCCAGGATCATAACCAAACCTGGGGTTCAAACACGACTGAATCATCATCTATGAGACTGGAAGATCAGGCTCCACAACCAACATATCCATCTATTGTCACCCATATTGATATGTCTTGGTACATGTTAGGTTATTCCAAAACCAATATCCAAAAATAAGCTCACCATTAAGATGCTAAACCAAAATTCCTATAGGGCCTAACCTTTTCTAGAGCTCCTCACATCCAATCTGCATGTCAACCTCAAAAGAAACCTGAAAAATGGGATACCTCTACTGGACTATTATTATCATGGATCTACTCCCAACTATCTCCTTATTTCTATGCACCCTCTTCCAAACTCAATGGTTTTGGTCTAAATAATCACATTATCTTAACAACATAATCACAAGAGCTTTGTCCGTTTGAAAACTCTTATCAATACATCACTTGTGACCACCTCTCTCCATATAGACTATCATTATTTTCAATTTGCATCCATCTAAGTGATTCAGTGCCAACTATCATGGAACATGTGATTATTTTCCAACCTATCACAAACTAAACACATACTTATAAAATCCAAATCCCTAACCAAGGTAATCATAATTAGAATAATCATGTTCATAATGTAAATTTTATGTGTGTCGCCACAACCCAGTTCTCCAATTTTTAGTGTCAAAGTTTAATGCCCACCCAGTCAACAAATCTGTTGCATGTGTGTTTTTCTCATAAACTTAACATGACTGGAAAACATGAAGGAAAATTTAAAAATTTAAAGGACATAAATTAAATCAATGTCACACATGTAAAATTCAGACTCTGGAATTTTTGCCAAATTGGCCAGGAAAAACCCCGAAGGGAAAACCTGTGAGTGAGTAGGAGTATTTATTTTTTCTTAAATGAAATGTATAGAAATTAAATCAAGATTCCAAGTCAAAATTATCTCAAACAACATACAAGAAATCTTCCTCGAAAATAGTGCAAAGGCTACCTTGAATTCTATGCAACCAGTCTTGCAATTCGTTCCAACTCTACAGAGTATGGACTATCGAATTTCAGCCTATACGGTCCTTGAATTTCATGCCCAGAATTATCTCTTCCTTCTCAAAATTCGTGCCTACTGTCACAGTCAAATATTGCCTCGAATTTTGTGCCCAGAATCAGCCTGGGAAATTGGGCCTTCAGTTGTATGATTCAGTATTGAATGTAGCTATATTTTACCTTGAAAATCATGCCAGGAATCTAGAAAAGCGTGCCCAGTATATCCTTGATTGACATGCTCATTAATTGTTGTTGTACGGTCCTTGAATTTTGTGCCATATTTTCTCTGGGAATTCATGCCCTCTTGCTTCTCTCCTCTAATTGGAACTCAAGTTGCTCTCTCTCTCTTCCTTCTTCTCTTCTCAAGAAGTCGAATTGCTCTCCAATGCTCTTGGTGGTTGCAAATGAAGAAATGAAGTGCCTTTATCATTTTCCCTTGTCTTTTGGTTTTCCTCATTAGGGTAGGTGAGAGGTCTCAAGATCAAGGGCCCTAATTTAATATTGAGATAAAAAATTGAATGGATGAGATAATTCACCTTTTCTCTCCAAATTAATTATTTTCTCTCACATTCTCATAAATAAATTTCAAAAGTCACTTTAATCTCTAAAGTGAAATTAAATTCTCATCTCAAGTCATTTAATACAAGGATCATGTCGCTTTCCTCTTTTAAGTGACTTAGGCACAAAGTCACTAGGGGAACAACTTCCTAGGAAAGAAATTCAACACACTCTCTTACCGAGGAAGGTGTTCTGCACCACTCCCAAGTTGTCCCTGAAGAAGACAAACTTGCCCCACCCCAAGGATTTCAATAGAATTTCTGCCACCTGCTCATCAGTGGAAATGTATTGTAACTCCACATCTCCTCTATGAACATAGTCCCGGATGAAGTGGTACCTAATCTCTATGTGCTTTGACCTGTCATGAAAAACTAGATTCTCAGAGAGTTGGATGAAACTATGGTTGTCACAGTAGATAATTGTGGGGCTCAGCTTTTGATTAAATAAATCCACCAACAACTTGTGAAGCCATGGCTCCTCGCAACTAGTCTAGCTGGCTGACATGTACTCAACCTCTATAGAACTCAAAGCAACAAAATTTTGCTTCTGACTAAACCATGAAACTGCTGCTGAGCCCAAACAACAACCGTAAGTGCTTGTCTGGTCCATCACACCGCCTGCCCAATCTGAATCTGTGAATCCAACCAAACTAACACCATCTGACCTCCTGTAGTCCTAACCATAATCCATTGTCCCTGCAAGGTATCTCAACATATGTTTTGCGGCTACCTAGTGCACTCTCCTAAGCTCCACCATGAACTGACTAAGATTGTTCACCGCAAAACACAAGTCTAGACTAGTGTTGACAAAATACATCAAAGAACCAATGAGCTGATGATATAAGGTAGGATCCACCAACTCTCCCTCAGAATCATGAAGCTTCTTCCAGTTGGTGATCATCGGTGTGGCCATCGTCTTGCTCTCCTCCATTTGAAATCTCCTTAGAATATCAAATACATATGTTCCTTGTCCCAGGAAAATATGACCAGTCTCCTGCCAAACCTCCAATCCCAAAAAATAATGCATCAACCCAATGTCGGTCATCTCATACTCTAAAGCAATATCTCTCTTGCAAGTTGTAATGAGTCTCTCCTCACCTGTAATAAACAAGTCATCCACATATAACAGAAGAATGAGTGGATCATACCCAACCATGATGAAGTAAAGGTTTGGATATGCCTCACTCTTCTGAAATCCCATTGACAACAAATAAGATTTTATCCTGGAGTACCAAGCTTGAGGAGCTTGATTCATCCCATACAAGTCATTTTTCAGCATGCACACATGAGAATATTTCCCATGGATCTCAAAGCCCTGTGGTTTCTCCACATATACCTCCTCCTGTAGAAGACCATTAAGAAATGCGGTCTCCACATCCATATGGTGGATCTTCCAACCCATCTCTCCTGCGATGGATATTACTACTCTAATGGAGGAATATCAAGCAACCAACACAAAGGTCTCATCATAATCAACTCCCTCTACTTGTGAAAACCCACACGCTGCAAAACGAGTCGTGAAGTTCTCCACACTTCCATCTGCAACGTGATTCACCTTGTAATTCCACTATGAATTCACCACTGACTTCCCCTCTGGTATTGGTATGATATACCAAACATCGTTCTTCATGATGGAACGGTATTCTTCCATAATGGCATCTCTCCAAACATGATGTTGAGAGTCCTCCTCAAAAGTAGAAGGCATTGAATCAGGAGTACTAGCAACTAATTCCATACCCAACCTGTATGGCATCTTAATGTCTCTCACTGGCTTCTTGGGTGCTCCAAATGTCTCTGCTTCCTCCAAGTTCTCCCAAAGCCACTTGGGCTTCCTCTTCCGTGAAGGTTCCTCCAAAACTAGTCTATCATCCTCAGAAGAACTACCTGAAGTAGATGGCCCAGAAAACGGTTTACCAGTAGTTGGTGAACTAGTCATTGGTGAACTCTGCGATCCAATAGCTGAAACCGGTGAAACTATAACCTAAGAACCAGAACCTGTACCCGGAGAACCTGTTGATGGTACCACTTAACCTATAGAAATGTAATATTTGGCCCTGTCACCCTGGAATCCTATGACCCTACACTCTGAACTGTTGGACTCTATGTACCTTCCTGAGGGGTGGAAGCTTGCTTCTCCCCCTGCTCTGACTCCCGAGATATCCTGAAGTCCCTCTCCTACTCAAACCTCACTTCCCGCCTCACAACAAAATTCCTCTGGGTAGGAAGATAAATGAGGAAGGCCTTCGAAGTCTCATCATACCCCACAAATATGCTCTTCTTTGCAGTGGGTTCCAACTTTGTCCTTTTTAGAAGGGACATGAAACCAAATATGTGAAAGTGGCCTACCTCAAAATTCTTTCCTGTGAACATATCCTTAGGTGTCTTACACCCCAAGGCACGATGGGGACTTCTGTTCTGAATGTATACAACTATGATACATGCCTTATCCCAAAGAAATAAAAGAAGACTTTGGTCATGCAACATCACTCTCATTGCTCCCACAATAGCTCTATTCTTCCTTCCTGCAAATCCATTCTGCTCTAGAGTATATGGGACTTTCAATTGTCTCCAGGTACCCTCTTGTCTGCAAAACTCATCGAAATCCTTGGAGGTATACTCACCCCCATTGTTTGATCTAAGTGATCGAATCCTCCTCCTAGTCTAGTTCTCCACAAGAGATTTAAACTCTTGGAACCTCTGCAAGACTTCCTTAGACTTCTTTCTCCTCAGGAAGTAGATCCACGTCTTCCTGGAAAATTCATCGATGAATTTAACATAGTATTCATAACCAGGAAAAGAAACAAATGACATTGGACTGCATAAGTCTGAATGGATCAAATCAAGTACTCTCATTGATCTATTGTCACTGCTCAGAAAGATAGTCTTGGTGCACTTTACCAAATCACACCCTCTGCACACATCCCTGTGCTCTGTGTTGAACTCAAGAAACCCTTTCACCATGTCCCTCAACATCCTTAGACATAGATGATGCAAATGAGCCATCCTCCTATGCCATAGCTCACATAGGTCACTATTGTTGTTGTATGCCAAAGCATGTCGGGGATGAAATAAGACCTTGTATAGCTTCCCACATCTTACTCCAATAGAAAAAGAAGCATATGGTCCTAATCTCTTGGCAAAAATGTGCACATTTCCATCAAGGATGTACACTCCAAGTCCCTTATCCTCAATCATGGAAACTGATATCAAGTTGTTTTTCAGCCCAGGGGCATACAAAACATCCCTCAAAGTCATCAGACTCATAGAATCCCTCTGAAAGGTAACGGTCCCATGTCTAAATGCTCTGAAAACTATGTCATCCCCCAACACTACCTCCACATCCATGCATGTCTGTAAAAGCTCAGAAAACATCTCATGTGCACCTGTCATATGGATCGAAGATCCATTATCAATGTACCAAGTGTTAGTGGTGGATGCACTCAAATAATGGCCAATCAACAAGGAATACTCATTCTCATCCTCTATATCAGTGTTGGTGATGGAATATCTCTCTAAATGACCAACGCAAAGGGAAAACTCTCTCTCAAATCTAGCTACATACTCCTCTATCTCTGTAGAAGCTTTTGTCTATTGCTTCTTCTTCTTCTTCTTGTTTGGGCACTGTCTAACATAGTTCCCAAACCCTTGGCAAGCAAAGCATTTCACTTTGCTCAAGTCCTTATTTTGTCCACCCTACTTGGGGTCCTTCTTTGACTTCTTCTTTCCTTTGGCTATCAAGGACACATTCTCCTCATCCTCCCTACTATTTGAAGAGATCCCTTGCACAAAACCTCTTTGGGTCTCCTCCTACACAAATTCATACTAGAGACAATCCCAAAGGCATGTTCTACCTGGAAACTATAGCCTCCACAAAAACATCCCACGGCTTGGCCATGCCATTCAAGGCTGTATGCACTAGCTCACTTCCAAGAACCACCTCCCCAACTGCTGCAAGCTCGTCCCTCACCTAAGTGATCCTAGTAAGGTAGGATGTCACTATTAATTTTTGAGGAAATATGATGAGCTTTAAACTTTAAAACTTTAAGTGCGGAAATACTAAACAATTGAATCAATGAACCATCCAATCACATGAAACATTCAACCATAATACAAGATGTACCCTATGGAAAACCCTCAAAACAATGAGGATGAAAACCCCCAGTAAATCTTCAGAGTATAATTATGATAGATAGGAGAGAATGTCTTTTACAAAATAACATATTGCTTTCGGCACCCCAAGTGCTAGATAAGAAAGAATACTGAGCAATAGATAATAAAGATCAACTATATCAACTTGCAATGTGCCCAACACATTAATAAAAAGCAATAATCACTTCCATGCAAGATGTAGCAAATGGTTTCATGGGTAATGGTGCATCACATGCAAGAACTATGAATTGCCTTCTTGGAGAATTATCATGTGCATCAGTTTCTTCAATCCTGCACAAAGAGAAGCGCATTTCCTTCAAGGGAGAAGAGAATTCATTTCACGTTGAATTCAAAAATACTGTATAACATATTTATATATTCTTCACATGCATTGGCTTCTATTTTTATCTTCTGACTTCATGATGAACTCGCCCTCCATCTGGATGAATCAATCTTGCATGAAGAAGAGCACCCCACTTCTCATGTAGTGCATTAAATCACTGAACTGAGTCTTAAGATGAACTCACCCCTTAACTAAAATATTTCCCACTTAATTAGGTGGCTAACTTAAGTGTCATCATGTAAGTGTCGCAACTCAAGTGACGTATTTTAGTTTAACATAAGTGTCATCTTTTAGTTTAACAAAAGTGTCATCATGCAATAACACTTAGTTAACTAGATATTCTTTGTTATCACTTAGTTAACTCTCTTTAACTAATTCTTTCTTGTTAACATCACTGTAGTGATCAACTCGAGTTCTCCTTACCGAAGTCTTCACCGAAGTTTAACAATTTGAATTCACTTAGTCATCTCATGATCAATTTGATTTCTCTTTTTCTCTATGCATTTATCTTTATCTCTTATCTTTACTACATGGTCAATATGTGTTAATTTTAATTATCTATGATATCATATTATAGTCAGAATATTTGTCAGATGATGTGGTCATATTATATTACTCTTGGACCAAATGATCATATGCTAAATTAATTCACTCTAGAGGTGGCCAGTCTCTAAAGGAGACTTAATAGCAATTGGTGACCATGGTTAGTAATACATCACACAGCATTAATGCTTCAATATGCAAAGCATCTACCTCTATAACTGGAGGTCCACCTCATGGGTATCTATTATAACTGGAGGTCCACGTGAGAATATGACTTGACACACAAGTCTTGAGCCTTGTCCAAAAATACTTTACAACATCATCACTTTGATACATCAAAGCATTCACCTGAACACATGAGGAATAACCTTTTACAACTGAAGGCTTAGTCATTCTTGAGTCCAACTCAAGAATCTACTCCAAGTTCCTGAGTCCAACTCATGCTACCTACCTTATCACATGAGGCCTAATCATGGATGCACAAGATTGGCTTGGAGAATGACTCGTGATGTTGTACATTTAACACTCCCTCTCGGGGAGGGAGGCATTCTATGCCATACCAAACTTGTCTCGGAAGTACCTGAATTTCATCACTAATAGAGGCTTTGTTAACACATCTACAATCTGCTCATCACTAGCAATGTACTGAAGTTTCACTGTACCTTTTTGGACCATATCTCTGATGAAGTGATACTTCATTTCAATGCGCTTCGACTTATCATGAAACAAAGGGTTTTTAGAAACCTTGATGCAGTTTTGATTGTCACACCGAATTACAGTAGACTCAAGCTTCTCACCAAACAACCCAGCAAGTAGCTTCCTAAGCCACACTTCTTCTCAGCAGGAAGTACTAGCAGCAATATACTCTTCTTCTATAGTACTCTAGGATATAGAGCCTTGCTTCCTGCTAAACCAAGATATCATAGCAGAACCCAAGCTAAAACAATAGCCGAATGTACTCTTTTCGTCCACAATTCTACCACCCCAATTAGAGTCAGTATAACCAAGTAACAACACCCCTCCACCGGAGGCATATCTGATTTCATAAGAAATCGTACCTCGAAGGTACCTAAGCACATGCTTAGCAGTAACCCAATGTATGTGTTTCAGATCAGACATAAACTAACTTAGAATACTCACAGCAAAACATATAGTTGGTCTCAAGTGTATCAAGTACATCAATGAACCAA
Source organism: Larix kaempferi (assembly GCA_027924585.1). Taxonomy (NCBI): domain Eukaryota; kingdom Viridiplantae; phylum Streptophyta; class Pinopsida; order Pinales; family Pinaceae; genus Larix; species Larix kaempferi. The sequence continues at coordinate 2,340,529 of BSBM01000233.1, read as the reverse complement.
TAAGTTGTCTATACAAAATGGGTTCCACTAGATGCGATCCAGAATCTAACTCATGTAGTTTCCTTAAACTGGAAACCATCAAAGTACTTATGGATTTGCAATCCACCATGCCAAACATGTGCAATATATCAATAGTACACTTCCCTTGAGAAATAAATATCTCCTCTTTTGTCTGCCAAATATCAAGGCCAAGAAAGTAGTGCATAAGACCTAAGTCTTTCATCTCGAACTCAGAAGTGAGCTACCTCTTGCACCAAGCAATCAGTTGTTCCTCTCCAGTAAGGAACAAACCATAAAAATATAGAACCAATATCAACAGTTGGTTCTTCACTACTTCGAAGTACAAATTTGGATTAGCTTCTCTCTTAAAGAATCCTAGTCTCTGAAGATAGCTATCAATTCTCGAATGCCAATCTATGGGAGCTTGCTTAAGCCCATACAAGGATTTATTCAATTTTCACACATGGGAATCCTTCCCATTAACCACAAACCCCTCAAGCTACTGAATATAAACCTCTTCCTCAACCTCGCAATTGAGGAAGGCTGACTTCACATCGATCTGGTGAAGCTTCCATCCTGGAACAGATGCAAGTGAGATCACAACTCGAATAGTGGTGTACATGGGCATAGGGCGAATGTCTCCTCATAGTCTATGCGTTCTTTCTGAGAGAAACCTCGAGTAACAAATATGGCTCTATACTTTTCAATACTTTCATCAGTAGCATGCTTGATCTTGTAAATCCATCTGGAATAGACTTCCCTTTAGGTTTAGGAACAACTTTCAAAACATCATTATTCATAATAGACTTGTATTCCGCTGCCATAGCATCTTTACATACTTGCTGCTTTGTAGCTTCTTCATAGGTGGAAGGCTCTGAATCACTGATGTGACTTATCTGTGCAACATACCCTAAATATATGTCAGTTGCTTTTGCTCTCTGGAAGAGCCTAATGGTGCTCCATGCCTCTCTACATCATGTAGTATATCTCGGCACCATGCAGACCTCCTCTTGGCAAGAGGTTCATTAACCAGATCTACTAGTTCATCAGGAGATAGTGAATCTGAGAAATCTGTTGGATTCTCCCTCTGAACATTTGAATGGGGAGAATTAGTATCTGGGTCATCCATCATAGGAATCTCATGCTACTCTGTGTTTGTATCATACTGAAGCTCTTTGGATCACTTAAATGTTGTGTATTCATGGAAGGTCACATATCGGCTGACCTCAATGTATCTTTCACTAGGAATATATATTTTGTAGGCTTTGGATGATTCACTATAACCACCAAAGGTTCCCTTCTTTCCTAATGGATCCATATTTGTCCTCTTTTATTTTGGCACATGAATGTATATAGGACTCCCAAAGATCCTCAAGTGTGGAATATTTGGTTTTTCACCAGTGAACACTTCTTCAGGTGTCTTCTCATCCAGAATGGCATGAGGACTTCTATTATGGATATATATTGTTGTACTGATGGCCTCTTCCCATAGTGAGGTAGAAAGGTCTTGATCATGCATCATGGATTTTGCAGCCTCACATATGGTTCTATTCTCCCTTTCGGAAACCCCATTTTGTTGAGGGTTGTAGGGTACAATTAACTGTCTACAAATTCCCGCATCACTACAGAACTCATTAAACGGATGTGAATCAAATTCACCTCCATTGTCAGATCTTAAAGCACAGATGTGCTTTCCTGTCTGATTCTCAACTAGGTCTTTGAATTCCTGAAACTTGCTAAAGGTTTCACTCTTAGCCTTTAGGAAATAAATCCATGAATTTCTAGAGAATTCATCTATAAACAATACATAATATAAATAGCCACTCAGGGAAGGTGATGACATGGAACCACATACATCAAAATGTATTAAATCTAAAATCCCTTTAGATATTGTAGTACTGCTAGAGAAACTCTTTTTAACATTCTTCCCAAGTGCACAACCCCTACATACACTATCATGCTCAAAATCAAATACGAGCATACCTTTCACGATTTGTTGTAATCCTAGTAGCACTTTCTAATGGAGGTGACCAAGCCTCCTATGCCATAGCTTGCATGGATTGATAGTGTTGTGAACCATAGCTTGAATGTACTTCTTGGGTACTTTGTAGAGACCTCCCTCTCTAACTCCAATCATTGTTGCATATTTCAAGTCTTTGTTCTTCAGCCATAATAGTGCTTGATTATCTATGAATATAAATAGGAAGCCCTTATCTTCAATAACCAAAATTTATAGGAGCTTCTTCTTCAATCCTAGAACATAAATAATGTCCTCCACATGTAAAATATCTCTTGAACTCAGCTGGAAGGAGGTGGATCCAACTCCTTGGATCGAATAGGTTGAGTTGTCTCTGACCTCTACCTTGCATGCAAACTTTTTCTCCTTGAGATTGATGATGGCGCTCTTATAACTAGTCATATGTTTGGATGTGCCACTGTCAACCATCCATGTGTCCTCACTTGTGATGACGGATCTAGAAAGTGATGAGACTAGGTAATACTCCCTCCTTGTCTCCTTTTCTTTGGGTGCATTCTTCTAAGTAGTTTCATATTCTATAGTGGTAGAAGCATGAAACCTTCATTTTCCCTTTTTCTTTGCTTTGCACTCTCTTGCCTAATGGCCCTTCTTGTCATAGTTGTAGCATCTAATCTTCGACTTGTCAAATTCCTTATTGTATACCTTCTTCTTGGAATGGGAAAACTTCTTTTGAGAGAAGTTCTTCATGCCTTTATTCATACTTTCCGTGAGGGCAAGGTTTTCTTATTTGATGCACACTAAATTGCTTTGGATTCGCCCCTCCCCTTGGAGTGAGTCATGACACAACCTTTCCAATTTAGGTTGTACCTCTCGGTCACTTAACACAGCCAAGAATGTCTCCCATGAGGATGGGAGACCATCAATAGCAGTTTGGAGAAGATCATCTTCATCCACCACTACTCCAATACTAGCAAGTTGATATCTTACCTGAAAGATATTGGTGAAGAAGGAGGACACCATCTCATCCTTCTCCATATTTAGGTTTTGAAGCTTATTCTTCAATGCTTTCTTTTGACTCAAGGCCTTCTTCTCATATAGGTTTTTCAATGCATCAAAACACTCATTTTGCGGTCTTCAACAGAGTGATCATGGACATCAAATTGTCCTTTACCGAATCATAGATGATGCGTTTGGATTTAGCTTGGCTCTTCTTGAAGTTGATGCACCCTGGATCAGATGTAGGCTCCTCCACCATAGTGGATACATAGTCATCCAAGTCATGTTCCTCCAAGATGTTCAACACCCTCACCTTCCAAGTGTTCAAATTTGAAGTTCCCTCAAGATGGTCCTCCGGTTGAACAGAGATCGATGCCATGACTCTCAAGTATTATGCTCAACTTCTTAGGATCTACGTAGGATCAATTTTTCTTCACAAATATTATCTCCTTCACACCCTAAGCTCTGATACCATGTTATTTTTTTAGCAAATATGATGAGCTTTAAACTTTAAAACTTTAAGTGCGGAAATACTAAATACTTGAATCAATGAACCATTCAATCACATAAAACATTCAACCATAACACAAGATGTACCCTGGGGAAAACCCTCAAAACAATGAGGATGAAAAAACCCAGAAAATATTCAAAGTATAATTATGATAGATAGCAGAGAATGTCTTTTACAAAATAGCAGATTTAGTTCAGCACCCCAGGTGCTAGATAAGAGAGAATATTGAGCAATAGAGAATAGAGATCAACTATATCAACTTGCAATGTGCCTAGCACATTAATAACAAGCAAGAATCAATACCATGCAAGCTGTAGCAAATGGTTGCACATGCAAGAACTATGAATTGCCTTCTTGGAGAATTATCTTGTGCATCAGTTTCTTCAATACTGCACAAAGAGAAGCGCATTTCCTTCAAGGGAGAAGAGAATTCGCTTCACATTGAATTCATCAATACTGTATAAGATATTTATATATTCTTCACATGCATTGGATTCTATTTTTATCTTCTGGCTTCATGATGAACTCGCCCTCCATATGGATGAATCAATATTGCATGAAGAAGAGAACCCCACTTCTCATGCAGTGCATTAACTCACTGAACTGAGTCTTAGGATGAACTCTCCCCTTAACTAAAATATTTCCCACTTAGTTAGGTGGCTAACTTAAGTGTTGTCATGCAAGTGTCACAACTCAAGTGGAATCCTTTAGTTTAACATAAGTGTCGTCTTCTAGTTTAACATAAGTGTCGTCATGCAATAACACTTAGTTAACTAGATCTTCTTTGTTATCACTTAGTTAACTCTCTTTAACTGATTCTTTCTTTTTAACACCACTGTAGTGATCAACTCGAGTTCTCCTTACTAAAGTATTCACTGAAGTTTATCAATTCAAATTCACTTAGTCATCTCATGAGCAATTTGAATTCTCTTTTTCTCTATGCATTTATCTTTATCTCTTATATTTATTGCATGGTCAATATGTGTTAACTTTAATTATCTATCATATCATATTATAGTCAGAATATTTGTCATATGATTTGATCATATTATATTACACTCAAACCAAATGATCATATGCTAAATTAATTCACTCTAGAGGTGGTCAGTCTCTAAAGGAGACTTAGTACAAATTGGTGACCATGGTTAGTAATACATCACAAAACATTAATGCTTCAATATGCAAAGCATCTACCTCTATAATTAGTGGTCCACCCCATGGGTACCTACTATAACTGGAGGTCCACATGAGAATCTAACTTGACACACAAGTCTTGAGCCTTGTCCAACCAGACTTTACAACATCATCACTTTGATACATCAAATAATTCACCTCAACACATGAGAAATAACCTTTTACAACTGAAGGCTTAGTCATTCTTGAGTCCAACTCAAGAATCTACTCCAAGTTCCTTAGTCCAACTCAAGATCCCTACCTCAACACATGAGGCCCAATCTTGGCTACACAAGATTGGCTTGGAGAATGACTCATGATGTTGTACATTTAATACTCACTCCCTCTACTTTGGCCATCTTGATACTCTTTAACTTCTCCCTCGGAACCATCTTTTGGTTCTCATTAGAGCTCTGGTACAAATTGGTTGGATCCTCCCAGATCAAGTAAGCACGGGTCTTAGTGGTCAAGTGTGGGATCACATGGTCCTTCACCACATCAAGGATGATCCTCTTTGCCTTGATGTCGTTTTTATTGAAAGCTTGAAATGCTACTTCATTTGTGGTTGCGGGTACTTGAATTGAGTGAGCTTGAGTGTGGTTCACCACCTCATCCCACAACTCATTTTCTTGCACTATGAGCACTATCATCACCTTCCAAGGAACAAAGTTCCTTGCTCCATCCAATCTGTCTTCCAACCTCAAACTAGTAGCCATCTCATAGAGAATATGAAGTCCAAAAATCTGTCAACTAAACAAAAGAAACTTCTCTAATAGTATGAAATTCATAGTCCACAAATCCTCCTCCTCTGCTATGATACCATGTAAATTTTATGTGTGTTTACCCAACTTAGTTTTCCAAGTTTTATTGTCAAATTTTAATACCCACCCAATCAAAAAATCCGTTTCATATGCATTTTTATCATAAACTTAACATGAATGGAAAACATGAAGGAAACTTTACAAATTTAAAGGACAGAAATTAAATCACTGTGACACATGTAAAATTCAGACTCTGAAATTTTTGCCAAATTGGCCAAGAAAAACCCCAAAGGGAAAACCTATGAGAGAGTGAGAGTATTTATTTCTTCTTAAATGAAATGTACAACAATTAAATCAAGATTCCAAGTCCAACTTATCTCAACCAGCAGACAAGCAGGTTGCCTCGAAAACACTATAGAGGTTTCCTTGAATTCTTTGCAACTAGTCTTGAAATTCGTGCCAGCTCTGTAGAGTACGGACTATCAACTTTCAGCTTATACGGTCCTTGAATTTTGTGCCCAGAATTATCTCTTCATTCTTAGAATTTTTTCCCAGTGTCACAATCAAATACTACCTTGAATTTCGTGCTCACTTTGCCTCAAATTTTGTGCCCAAAATCAGCCTAGGAAATTGTGCCTTCAACTATACGATTTAGTATTTAATGAAGTTGTATTGTACCTTGAAAATCGTTCCAGAAGTCTATAAAAGAGTGCCCAGTCACTCCTCGATTGTGTGCTCATTATATGTTGTTGTACAGTCCTTGAATTTCATGCCATATTCTCTCTGGGAATTCATGCCTTCCTGCTACTCTCCTCTCCTTGGAACTCAAGTTGCTCTCTCTCTGCCTTATTCTCTTCTCAAGAATTCGAATTTCTCTCCATTTCTCTTGGTGGTTACAAATGAAGCAATGAAGTGACTTTATCATTTTCCCTTGTCTTTTGGTTTTACTCATGAGTGTAGGTGAGAGGTCTCAAGATCAAGGGCCCTAATTTAATCTTGAGATAAAAAATTGAATGGATGAGATAATTCACCTTTTCTCTCCAAATTAATTATTTTCTCTCACATTCTCATAAATAAATTTCAAAAGTCACTTTAATCTCTAAAGTGAAATTAAATGCTCATCTCAAGTCATTTAATAGAAGGGTCATGTCACTTTCCCCTTTTAAGTGACGTAGGCACAAAGTCACTAGGGGAACAACTTCCTAGGTACAAAATTCAACACATAATGTGTTACTTAATAAACTCATCCAACCCATGGATAACATGCAAGCCATTCGTAGCCCAAATACCCATCACACAAAGATTGTCTAAAAATTAAACCCTAAACAAGTTAATTATAACTTTAATGTATCACCCAATGAGCTTAACATGCCCCAAAATAATACACATGGTACTCCTCACCTAAATGCTTTGGATTTATTCAACACATGTTCTTCAACCTTTAATAGGGTTCCACTTTCAAATCAATAAACCTACCTTATATAACTTCAACAATACACAAAACGTTGACCCCATTCAAGATCGTCACCTAACCTTTACACCTTCAAACTAGAAACATACCCGACATAACATGAGTTAAACCCCCACACTTTAACAACACATGTATTTCAAGCATTTTACTCGACCTAGGTGAATCATATACTCTAACTTGCATAGAATTCATGCATTGCTTCCAGCAACCTATAGATCACTCTATGAAGTTTTACTTGGGGATTTATACCTTATTTGAAATTAAACAAAATGAATAATATCCTAACAAAATCTTTTTCCATATATGGAGATAAGTTGTCCACAATTGAACTACAAGTTCACAAACAAACACCTATGACACCTCTTCACTATTTCTTTAAACCATGGTAACCATATGTAAATTTAGAAATCCAACCTTCAAACATGTGAGGATGCAACCAATATCGTACTCAGTCTCAACAGTAACCAAATTGTAACTAATGACCCATGGCACAAGTATCATAAACTTAACACTTACAACATTTGAAAATGGTGTAACTCCAAGAAAAAGGATTCAAAGCATGTTTCCCTTCAAACTTATAAACAAATGACCTTTGTGAAGGAAGCCAATCCTAAACTTATAATCTATCAAAATCCCATTCACAATCCTGAAAATTGTGTAACCATTGTTTCCCAACCTCTCCCTCCTTATGGGGGGATACGAATTTTCATCGTTACCATCCTCATCCCTACTCTCCTTGGGGTATGGTGTCTCTCATCCATTCCCTCCTTGGGGAATAGATAGTCTCACCCCTTCCCTCCTTCGGGAATAGATAGTCTCACCCCTTCCCTCCTTCACATGAAAGGACTTATCCCTACCCTCATCTAGGAAAGATGGACCTTACCCATTCCTTTATTAGAGAAAGGATAGTCTCACGCATGATGTTCTCAAAGAATGGAGATTCATCCCTACCCTCCTCAAGGAGGGGTTCCTCTCTTCCATGCCCTCAAGAAAATTGGATTGGAAATGTATTGAGACAAGATGTTAAACACATAAAGATTCAAACCTTATTTGTAATAGACTTGGTTCTCATCCTTTCCCTCCTTGGGTTAGGCTTTCCGGGAACTATCATCCTCAAGGCATGAGACTCTTACCCCTATCTTCCTTGGGGCAAGGTGCCTCTGAGTCCTTATCCTCCTTGTGGTAGGTTTCCCCTCATGCTTTCTCTCCTTAGGGTATAGATACTCTCACCCATATTGTCATATAGGTAGGGAGACTCTCATCCCTACCCTCCTATGGATAGGATTATTGTCATCCCTTAAGGTAGGTAGCATGTCATCCCTACCCTCCTTAGGTAAGTGCTCCTATCATACCTAACCTCCTTAAGGAAGTACCCCCTTACCCATAACCTCCTTGGGGAAGTAATACTCTCATCATTTCCCTCCTTGGGGAATGGTTCCTTTCATCCCTACCATTCTTGGGGTAGTTTCCTTCACCCTATCCCTCCTTGGGAAAGGAATACTCTCACCCATGTCCTCCTTATTGAAGGAAGACTCTAATCGTTTCTCTCCTCAAATAAGAGCGCCTCTAATCTCAACCTACCTTAGTAAAAGGTACCTTGACACACTTATAGGTACATTCTAGTTAGGTGACTTTCATCCATCAACATGGCTTCATTGATGCCATGCTACAACACATCTCCCACACCATCAATTATGTGTATATATGACTCCATCTTTCACCCTTCTCTCTAATTCCATGCACTAATTCCTTATCATATCTTAGGTATTTCTTGCATGGCCAAGTGGTATAGGACTATTATATTTCTTATGAATGTTTTATCTTTCACTTCGCTTTCTTTGTCACTTCAATCCCTTTTTCATGAACATTTTGATTGCACTATCATGTGATCAATTGGTTCTTTATTTTACTTTTGTTTGCATTGTGTTGTTTTCTTGGTTTGTCTAAATAATTTTGTATGCCCACATGTTGCTCATATGCAATTTAATCCTACACTGCCATGACGGTGAGTGGGTCATCTTGTTTCTTGACACACCTAGCTTTTCCATACTATGATTCTCTCGTGACATTAGGGAATCATGTCCTCTTATGTATTCCATATGTGTAACATCCCAAGCTTCTCAATCTCTCTATTTTTTCTTTCATGCCACTCATGCATCCTTTATTCTTATATTAGCTTGCATAACAAAAATATCACTATTGTTGCTTTTCCTTCTCTTTAGTTATAGTGTTTCATTTGATTGATTTATTTTGAGGATTCAACTACACTTCATGTAAAGTCATAGCTCCCATGATTCACTATATCACTACTCTTGGCATCAGGGAGAATGCACTATGTGGAGTTTGAATATTGTATTATCCATACACAAACCTACCATATATATTTTTGCATTGTGCATTATCTATACAAAAACTTTCCCTAGGACAACACAAGAACACATACACACTTATGTGGTGAACTTACAATAAACACAATCCCTTCCTTTGGGTGTATCTCCTTTGGAATGATTAAATGAATTTGAGGCCCTAAGTTAGCTTCAAGATCTCAATTGAATACTCTCAATTCATTAGGATGTATCCTTTGGTCTTTTATTGGTCTTATACCTCGATTGATCGCTTTAGGTCACACAAATCATAATAGGTCCTTTTCCTAGCCTACTTGGGCATTCTTGTACTTATTAGCACTCATTGTGGCTGCCAAATATTGCACGAGGTGGTTAGAAACAAAATTTGGGACAATGAGTAATGTTATCTCTAGAAAGGAAAATTTCAGACGAGAAATTTTTCCCGTGGTGTAATGTCCCCATCCCTCAATCCGGCCAGCAAAGGGGACATTAACTAAATTTGGGCTTCCAAATTTTTCCCATAACCATACTTGAAAATTCATAATAATAAAATTATGTGTGCAGACGCATAATAAAAATACATAGCTGAAATAAAATATCTACACACATTTAGCTTGCATATGCAAGATTAAACATTGCAGGCATCACATAAACACTACAGATTCAAATACAAAAGAATACTTATCTTTAAACAAAGAAGATCCAAGAAACTGGCTATGTAAGAGCAATTTTCCACCCAAGCATAGGCACTCTGTCCAACATATACTATTTATGTTGAGAGGCCACCAAGGTGAAGGAAACACCCTCAAGCTTCTCTCTCTCATCCCATAGTCTGTTCTGTTTTCTATGCTTAGCCAAAAGCTCATCCAAAGCTCTACAGGGATCTCACTAGTCCACCACAACCATGGCACTCCTTCCAACTACCCCACACAACACAAGGAAGGAATTTCCCTTCAATGATCCACAATTTCCTCAGGAAATCCAACCCTTACAATGATTACCAGTGTGTGCAGTAGGAGTTCAATCTACTGTATGTTATTAGAGAACCTTATGTATCCTAAATTATGGCTTCTCAAGCATCTATGAGCAAAAAAACTCAATGGGTAAAGGTTCCTAGATTGCCCAACCTCTTTGATCACCTAAAACCATCTATTTTTCCTTCAAATATGCAGCTCTGCCTCCAAATTCAAATTTCTTGGTTAAACATAATCTAGTAATGGTCATGAACAACTAATAGGAAAAACTCTTTGCAGTGTTCAAAACTGCATGAGAGATTGATAGAATGAGTGTTGACTCCAAGGGATATGAGATGATGGTGAAAATACAATTGGCATAGCTTCTGCCCATAGAAGAAAAGGATCCCTGACAGCTTACATAACTGTCACAACCCCCATGCTTCAATAACTGCATGAAGCGACTTTTCCCACCAACCTTACACATGCATTCAATGATTGGATTTAATAGTCAAGAGAAGGTAATTGGCTCATTTTAAAGAACATGGAATAATTTGGATGAGTTATAGGGTTGACACTTGGAAACAAAGGATTTGGTTTCCCATAGGCCCCCTTTCATCTTCCCCTTTGGTGGAATCATAGCCCCTCTAGTGCTCTTTACACAACCATCTTGGACCATTTTATTAATTTCCAACATAATATTTGTATACATTTTGAATTGGCATGATAAGCCAATCATACACTCCAAATAAAAATATATACATCATACATGCCTAGCCATTCACTAGTTGGGCCTTGGCCTTGAGCTCTGCACTAGGAATCCATACTTGCATATTTATATCATTTACATAATTTTGATTAAAATTATACATTCCAAGTCAAAACTGGGAGTATTACACATAGCCTATTTTTCCATGTTTTTTCCAAAAATAGATTCACCAATTTGCATTTTTTGAAGCCCTGTTTTTCCCAATTTTGATGGGGTGAAAATTTTTCACTGTAAAAATCACCAAATTATTATATAAACTATATAAAATCCTTAGAAATTGAAATATTTTTAGAAAAATATCGCTAAATATTTTATAGTTGACATTTTAAGAATTGGTAAGATTCGCCAAGGTTTATACACTTTTAAATAAGTATGGATCTCTAGTGGGCATGCTCATAGTTATTTTTCAAAATTGCTAAGCATTAATCCTATTTATTTTCTCTTTTGGCACCCTACTTATTGCAAGTAGATATATACTTACCATGCTTACATTTAGTGCTAATGCTAACTATCCATTTTTCCTTGTGGTATAGACAACTCTCTTTTTTCTTAACGTGCATAGTCCACTTATTTCCTCTCGTAATTATGGAGTTAAAACCCATGACTATATGATCAAAAGGAGGGTGATGTACTTTTTTCTTCAATGCTTTAGATTTATGCAGTGAGAGATAAACTTGTTCCTTTCTATTGTAGTATTTATTAAAGGTCATCAATCATAATTTCCTGTGAGTTGTTGTTTGGCTCATGGCTCTACATAAATTAATGTGTACCATCTCTAGTATTGATTTCAATGTGTCATGCATTCCCTTTAAGAATTTTGTTTATGTTCCTTCCTTGATATGCATGCTTCACAAATCTCTAAAGGATTTTGTGTAAGCGTTAATCTATGAACCATACTTAACTTGTACAAAAAATGTAGAATTTGATCTTTCAAATGTTCATACCTTAGGTTCCATAATATTCTTTGGAAAATTGTTGTTTCCATCACACTCTCACCAACAATCTTTGCATCAAATCAATACACATTGTCCTACTCCTAACCTTGCACTATTATTTCATATTTATTGTCTTTGACAAGGTGTTTTTAAGTTCTACCTTCAAGTCCAAATTTGTCATATGACACACAAAGTAAACTCTTTTTTAAACCAGAGACATGTGAGACATTCTTCACCTCTCTTTCATATGTGATGATGAGTGGAATATGAATGTCACCTCCTTAGATCTCCAATTTTTTGTTGTCTCCAATCTTGATATCTCCAAGTGGTACAAGTTCATATTTGTCGAACCAATCTCTTCTCCTAGTCATATGTCTCGTAAGACCTAAATAAATGTACTAGACATATTTCAATGTTTTTCACAACCACCAAGGTTAACAACACACATTTCATGCCATTCCCGCACTTATGGGTATATGTATTCTTCACATTGTCTTAAGTTTTCTTTCTCCTTGCCCTAAGATTGTTTGTGCCTATTCAATAAATAGTCATGGGCATAAATCCCTTTCTTGATACAATGATAACAAGTAACTTTCTTGGCACTCTTTTGATATTTCTATGTGCTTTCTTTAGGTTGTGCAATTTTATTTTTTTTAGTGTCCACCTTTTTCCTTCAATTATTTCACGATCAATGATTTTTTAGTTTGGTGTTGCTCAAGATTTTTCTTATGTTGTTCTTCTTGTGATAGCATCCTACCAATCTCATTAAGTGCCATGACAGTAACTTTGTTTGCAATATTCACACTTATCATGAAAGGATGAAAAAAGTGTCAACCCCTTGATGGTCAACACTATGAGGTCCTTCATTTCCATTGAATCACCAACTATTGCAAGATGGTTGTGCTCATACTAAATGTGTGTTGTATAGTTGGTGGTACTCTCATTGTTATTATTATTTCATGCATGCAACTAATTGTGAAAATAAAGAGCTCGCTTTGTTTGAGGTCTCATAAAGATTTTGCAATGTATATCAAACTTTGCTCAAATTATTTACTCTAAGATCTCAGGTATAGTATGGTCAATGAATGACAAGTTCAAGATGTATCGCTCATCTTCATGTTGAGTCTTTAACTTTTTTTATTAAATTGCATCAATTAGAGGCATGTTTATGTGCCTTCAACGAGCTTCAATAGTTTATGCTTCAACAATGCATTTGGATTGTGATATTCCAGGCAAATAATTTTTATTGTCCAATTCCATTTCAAGAAGAGGTATGTTCAAAGAGGAATTACATCTTCTCCCCTTTGTCCAATATATTACTTATATTCTAACAAAAGCCAAAATTCAACCATTGATACTATGAACTCTATTACACTACTCTAATAGCAATAGCTCTTGGACCAAAGTCACAACTTTGCTACCAAGAACTTCTTGCAATGGAATTGGGCTCCAAAGCAACAACTTTTTTGTCGAGATCCACTTTTTTTTATGTCATCACAATTCATGCCAAGCTCCCTCGAGATCAAACCTACTCAAATACCATTTGAAAATTTTGTGTGATCTGGTACAAATTTTAGGGGTGAACATTTAGCAACATGTTAGGTGCCTTAATAATCACACCCAAGCTAAACATAATATAATACCATTGCATATTTATCCATTTGTATAACTGGTTTGCAAATCAATGCACCACCCTTTAATATTAGTTTTGTGAGAAAATCCTAGTCTTCTGCGAACAATGCTAATCTACCATAATAGAACCAGACTATTTGATAGTTGGTACTTCGATGCTAACAAACAAATACTTAATGTTGATATACTTAGAAAGTAAACTAATTAGTGTTTTATCAAACCATCTCATAAACAATAAAAGAAACATCAAACACATAAGAGCACACTTGCACAGACGCAAAAAGACTAATGTGGTCAACTAAAAAAACTATATGGTACAAGTGCAGTTGTACAATAGGTACTTCAAATTTTTGTTATAGGATTCTTTGGCCCTCACAATCCAATTGATCACATAGAATAATGCACTCCAACTCATAATACATCAATAAATCTCTTTAACTCATTGTTTAACCTAAAATGGATTAAGGTTTACATATTTATAGAAATGGATGAGAGACCAAATCTAATTATGTCAAGAATGAGAGTTGACTAATCCCATCAAATGTTCTCTATAAATCCAAGTCAATAGCCAACTAGTGTATGATAAAAGTTGGTAGTTGATAAGATCAATGATTAAATTTAAGCAAATCAAATATCTGTCAACGGCTTACTCCATGCTAACACTTGTGCCACTTAACATTTTATGCCATATCACTATCACACCAATCCAACATCCACACCAAAGAGGTCTCATGCCAAAGTATGTTTGTGCCAAAGTGGTCCCATGTCATACAATGCCACACAGAAGATGATCCACCCTAACAATTGCCCTATCACGACGATTCTTTGCATGCTCCCGTAATAATATATGTCATGATATTGCAACATTCAGTTGTGCATGAAATTGTTTTCCATTAGATGTTTCAACATGACCACACTCACACCTTTTAACATCTACAAATTAAAAATTTGTTGATTTAAAATTGTATCTTTTAAACCGAACACCTTTCTATTCTCTCCCATACCTCTTGAACATCTTCATGAGGTCCACACTATTCAAACTTAACCTAATGAGAGTTATGACATTGTTAATTTTACTGGCCACTTTGCTATGACATTAGAATGGGTATATTCCCTCCCATTAATAGCATTTCACCCACCCTTCTCGACCAAGTGACATTGCATCTATACCTACCAAATATGGACATTGTTACTTATTAACTTGTTTATTATAGGAACATGTGCCATAATTCTCATTTGACAAATATCCAACGGAATCTTTGAGAAATAAAAAAGATTTTACTACACCCATGAATGTGAGTTTCACCTTGTATTGTTTTCTAGCAAAAAAAAACTAAGAAAATTCAAGAAATTGATCCTTCAAAGGTTCAAACGCATTTTTCCATTGAGAATTTCATTTGTGGTATGAATTTGAATTGTTGAAAAAACCATTAAATGTCATTGATATATTTAATGAATTTTCGTTTGATCAAATTTAGATAAACAACTCTCTCATTGGTGTCATTTACAAAATTTAAAAACATATAATAAGTAATATTTGTTCACTCTTATAACTTTAAAGTGGATTAGGCATTGAATTTACAAAACAAATTTATAAGGAAATGAAACATTATAGTTTTCAATATTTATATATTTCTTACTTTATAATTTGAGAAATTAATTAAAAAAGAAAATACCATGAAGTCCCATTTTGCTCATTGTAGTTTTTTTTCCTATAAATATGTTAGTGAAAAAACAACTCAAAATGCGTGGCATGAATTGGGGATCATCCATGATCTTACTTATAATTTGAGAAATTAATTAAAACAAAAAACTACTATGAAGTCCCATTTTTGCTCATTGTAGTTTTTTTTGCCTATAAATACCCTATTGAAAACACAACTCAAAAGGGGCAACATGAATGGGGGCATCCACGATCTCTAAAGAACCCATGTACTAACCTATGCATGTGTATTGGAGTGGCAACTAATAATCAAGCAAAACTTTCATCCCTATACCAAGGACTACTACTCAACTTGGAAATGGGAATCAAACATATCATTGTTCTGGGGGTTTCAACAATTGTTATTAATTACATGCATCACTCAACAATCTAGAGAATTCAAGGAATTCCCTTGATCACAACAACCTTCGAATTCGCTTGATCACAACAACCTTCGACAAAATATCATACTTCCAAGTCCTAAGACATCAAAATAAGGATGTCGATGGGCATGCTAACTAAGCAATAGGCTTCAACATTGGAATATTAAAAAAAAAGGGTTTATTAAGAGCTACCCTGTCATGTCTACAGGTGCAGACACCTAGACACCCCACACATAGTCAAGGCGGGCTTGTAGAGAAGCTTTCCCAAGTGCCCAAGAAGATGCGGATGGAGACTAAGTCACCTACCCCAACTTGGGAGCACGGCGTATGGACGTGCCAAGTGCGGGTGTATAGCATGCAAGCAAGCCGGCATGAGAGTGAGCACAAGACCAAGGTAGTGGGCACCAAGGAAAATGAGAGTGTGGTTGGAAAAGTAGCGTATCGACTAAGGGAGGAGTTGAGCGCTCACCCACCTTGCGACACCCCACGACATGGCACAACACGGGTTGCAAGCCTGTGGGTGTATCAAAGTGGACAGATGGAAAGCGGCAAGCGAAGTGTGGCATGGGAACAAATGCATGGGATTGTGGACGAGTGAGTGCATGGGCTTGTGGACGAGTGACAAGAGCGTGGCAAGGAAAGAGACCAAGTGGGTTGAGTCAAGTGCAAGTCACACACAAGTGGAGCACATCATGAAGGACATGTGCCTGGGCATGATCACGGACCGTATGTCAACAGAAGGCTCGTGGCAAGTGTGAAGTACAAGCAAGTGTAGCTAGACACTTAGCATGTGGGGAGGGCACCACAAAGGGAAAAGCCCTGGGCGCCTGTCCAACCCAACGCTAAGGTATAAAAGTGTGCAAGGCTTGAGGCTTCAAGGTAGCAACCAAGTGTTGTCAAAAGACCATCCAAGAGGACTGCGTCCAAGGCTAAACGAATTTATGGGCAGCAGGCAGACCGCAAGGGTGCGCCTAGCCTTAGCTTGGGAGCAGGTCAAGCAGGGGTTTGGGTGAGTGCAAGTGACGAGAAAAGGCAGTTGTAGCAGGGAGGCAGAAATGACAAGCTTGTGAGAAGGCAAGAAAATTTGGGGTTCGTTGGAGTTAGCCAAGCTGGGCGCTCCCTTCAATGGGTTGGCTTGCGGGCACCCTCTAGTGGCTGTAACAATTGTGTCTTTGTAAACTTGCTTCTTTATATAAGTAAACTCTTTGTGCACACGGATATGGGAGCCCACCTTGCATATTATGTGTACTGCATTTGTTTCTTGGCTAAGTAGGCTTGTTTACTGTTGGGTGTGAACTTGTGGAAATTTGGCTAAGTATAAGAAAACATGTATAACAGAACTTAAGTGAATAAGAGTAACTTGTATAATCTTTCCGCATTTGGTTAGGCATAGTCTACCAGTGAGTCTTCCAAGTTGGTCTCGCCTTTAGTTAGACGTCGGGTAGTGCCGCACGGGGCCTCCAAACAACAGAAAGTTAAGTCGGGTTGGTGATCCCTTGACATACCCCCTATCTATGAAAGCAAATTTCCACACGATGATGGAAATGACACCAACTTAATATGACACACAGAGAATCATGGTGTGAAGTATCACCAATCAAACTGATGTGCAATATCTGAGGTTTCAGAGCTACACCAAAGAGTCGAGCATTATGACCATCATAATGAGGAGCTACAATAATGTCATGGGTTGCTTGTTCGGAAATTGGACAAGTGGAGGAAGAATTGGCAACAAGGACATGAAGAGGAGAAACACTATTAGAACCAACAAATTGAGGAACTTGACGCACAAATATATTCAATAAAGATAAAGCGACAAACGAACGAGATTGCAGCAAGCGACACAAGCACTAGATTGGATGATCTTGAAGAGAATTATAAGGACTTGTTGGAGAGGACAGAGCAACCGGAGCAAAGAAAGAAAACAACCAAGGAGATGGCCTCATCATAATCCCCTCCCACCCACCCACCCAACCAGTATCTACAGTTTAGAGATGGAGAAGTTAAAGGAAGAAGCAACTATCCAACAAACAACCAAAAATCAATCAAAGGAAGCACAACTTTCAAACATAGGAGGTACATCATTGGCCTCCTAGGGAAAAGCTCCTCTTTTTTATCTTAGGTAAATGTTTATTTTGAAATTAGTTTAAGCAAGAAGAAAAGGAAAATTTTGGGAGGAGGTATAACAGACACTAGGCAATCAAAAATATTTGTAAGAAATAACTGCCTCCAATTTTGTATTGCCATAAAAAAACTCAAATATTGCAATTTTAGTTTTAAAGGAATATGTACAAATGTGTGTGTATGTGTGTGTGTGTGTAACCTGAGTGGGCCTAATGGTTAAGAACATGTGTTTCCTCTTAGATCATAGATTCAAATCTAGAGGAGGGTAGGGTATGTACACCTCTATAGACTTTAGCAGTTACATTGTTGCACAGAGGGGGTCCCTTGTCCCATAAACAAGGGGTTCCCATACACCAAACTGGTGTGGCTTGGTTGTGACCTTAAAATTTGATTATTATTTTATTATATTAAATAACCATAAATTTGTAAGAAATGTATATAATAAAGAACTTGGTGTCATGAAAAGTCTAGGGTTTAAAATTTTATATAAAATTTAAAATCAAATGTTCCTTTGTTCCCCCCCCAAAAAATGTAACTGTTCAAATTTAACTTTAAAATCCAATGTTAGCCTCATAATTGAAAAAAATTACCAATAAACTCATCAACCATCAATCACACAATGGACGTGCAGAAATGGTCTTTCATACCAAGAAAACTAAATCGATGAAATAATTTCCCCAAATTAAAATTGTTGTAATATGTTGCCGGCTTAATAAGGAGGTTGGAAGGACGAAAACCTCATGTCATGGCAACAATCTCCAATGTAGCTAGGCCAAACATCTCTATCGCAAGTAAACTCTTGACCATTTCTGAATACAACTTATAAACCACCTACTCAGAGTTTGGAACTTCTAGCAAAATCTTCTGAGTAACAACAATATTGCATAATGTGTGTGATTCGAAGTAGAGATCTAAGAGGTAATTCAAGTATTTTTTTAGAGAGCTCAACCACTCATTATCAATTGTGCATCCCTAACCTGGCCAATTCACCAATGGTTATTTGGTTATTTTGTTAAATAAACTCTAGAAAATTATAAATTTGCCTTGAAAAGGGTAACCAGTAAACCCTTCCAATGTCATAGATGACTCTCTTAAGAATTAATTAAGCAGCTATAAGGCCCTCAATCACTCCGACAAATTTCCAGATCGCACTCTACAATAATTTGAAATTATAGCAGTCATGTGGAAAAAATAAGACCACCAGCAGAAAAAATCAAACAAGACCAACTATTTGGATAGCTGGACAGAATTGTATAATTGATGATGAAAAATTTATGAAAGGATGATGGTAAAAAGGACGAAACAATTTTAATCTAGTGTACTAATTTTCATTAAAATTATTGAAATATGTTTAAGATTTAGAGGTATCCAGTAAGAGTGGAAGTTTATTTCCTTATTTCAGGTGGTGTGGTTTTCCTTGAATAACAATGATGAGTCAACTCATATTTATGGATAGTTGTCATATTCCGAAAATGTCCTGAATTCTCATCCTCATTCTCACATGTTTGACCCTTTGTTAATCACGAGAGGAAGCCCATCATTTGAACCATATTCATGCCATGTAAAATACTAGAGACTCCCACTTATACAGACTCCAGAGCACTTTCTGTTTTATTCATAATTGACCATGACTATTTAACAGAGCAGCCTTGAAGTTGAAAGGAAAATGTCAAGAACCAATGCATTTATGTTGAGTGCAATAGCTTATTTAAATTACCAATGATGATCAGTGGCAACTACATGAAGCAATCAGATTTTCTGAATGTGCATTAAAGGATTCCAATATATGAATTTCAATATTTTCTCATTTCTAAGTTCAAAAACCAGTAAAGACCATAAATCGTGCAATCTATTGATCAAGAAAAAATTTACTGGAAATTCGTTTTATTACGAGTAATGAAAGCTCCACATAAAACCTAAAAGCATTAACTAATATTTTCCCTCTAATTGCGTATTATTAAAACATAATATTTTACAGTACAAGTGCCAAGTCCAAAATCTGAAAGCCTTCCTAGACCTCAATGCTCCAGTGAAGACTCACATTTCAGCTCACAAAGAAAAAGCTGATCTGGCACAAGTAATGTGGCGTATCAACGTCTTTGCAGAACATCAAGTCAGATGTGTGCGTTTATTCACAGATACAGCCTGACATTCATATCCTCAATTTGTATGAATTTTTGAATGCAGCTTTCAACCACAAACAAATCCCTTGGCTTTTGCCCCAACAAATGCTTATGATGTAGAAACAAGAAAAGTAAATTGTAATCCAACCCAGGTGACAAACTCAATGTCTCTAACAGTATTTTCTTGACTTGGTAACATACCAATGTGTAATCATGGATGAATTATCGTCTTCCCCACCAGTCCGGGATTTTCAGTCTTTTGGTTCGGTGAATAGCCAAGTTAACAGCGGGAAGCTTGCGATGTATCTGCCTCCACAACATATTAACGGCATCATCTTTTTTGGGTGGATACTGGTATTCGAAGTGATGTGCAACCTGCTTCAACTTGTTCCACATTTTTAACCATCTTTCCTTTGGAAATGCCTCTAACGTCTGCACCAAATATCCAGGCACCAGTGCTTCTTTTACTGAAAAGAATAGGGAGAACTCTTGGTAATCAATTTCATCTTCGAATGGGAGCTCAATCCGATCACTCACAATTACAGGAACACAGTGGCTTACAATGGCGTCAAACAAGCGACACGAGGAAGGGGTGTCACCAGCTGGGTGTAAGCAGAACCGTGATGAGCGCATACCTTTCTTGGCCTGGAAAGCAAAAGAAAGTCAAATCTGATCAGTGTAAAATACATAAATGACAAGATTGTTGATGAAAATAAATCACGTACAGAAAATGGAAATCAAATAAAGGAATAGACTTGAGGTATGATGCATCGATTTGGACTGTTGTTTTTGTTTTTTAGAGCATAGTAGAAATATTGGAATATGAATTCAGATATAAAAATAGAAGTGGATATTTTATAAATGCAAAAATATGTTTATATTAGAATATGAATATGCATACAAATAATAAGGAAGTAGACATCTCATAAATACAAAAACATGCATATCTGGTAAATACAAAAACATGTATATGTTAGTCTAATGGGAAATATTATCATAAATACAAAAACAAAACATGCATATTTGGTAAAAACAAAAACATGCATATGTTAGTCTAATTTGAAATATTATGTGAATTACACAAACTTCTAATATGGCTTAATCTTGCTACTACTATTATTTATACTATAATTTAGACATAGATCCATCTTTACTCCAAATTTATCTAGAGAATAGAATGTTAAAAATTTGCAATTTGATAGCAGTAACAAACTGTAAATAAAGATAGTGCAGAGATAGCTAGCAATAAATACACATCTACAAAAATTGAACACAGTATTTTTCACGGAGAAACCTTTCAAGGACAAAAACCCCAAAGCAATTATTAATAATTTATCTCCTGAATGAGATGACTGAGTTTTTACAACAGGCTGAGAACAAGCCTTTTCAACAAATCAGAATTTGTTTTATTTGCCAAGAAGAACCCTGTACAATGTCTGTAAATTGTCTCAAGAATTTATGGTGTGAACTTCACTGAGCTGCTAAGCTGTTCAAGACTGTTCCAGGGCTACTGTGACCTGCTGTAACCTGTGGGTGCCCTAACAGGGCTGCCGTGATCTGCTGTAGCTTGTGGGTGCCCTAAATAGGGTAGCTGAAATGCACTGAACAGAATTCGGGTATGAACTTAGAGCCCTAACAGGGCTGATGTACACAGAAAAAGGAATTCGGGTAGCAGCTTTAGACCAGCAGTGATAAAGATTTGAGCCTTTTCCTTTTCAAAATAGAAACCAGCAGAATGAAGAGAGAAACCAGCAGTAATAAAACACCCACGAACTGATCTGAGAAGCAGAGAAGATAACCCATGAACTGACCTGAGGAGCTCACTAAATCGATGGATAAAAATGAAAAGTTTTCCTTCTTATTTATAGTGAAATCGAATGGCAAATAAACCCATATAATGGGGCCGACCTGTGCCTAAATCGAATGGCAAATAAACCCATATAATGGGGCCAACCTGTGCCTTTGTATATATATTTTTTATTATCTTCAATTGAGGCCAACTTGTGCCTTTATATATTTTATTATTTTTTCCTTTTAATAAAAATGAGGCCGACTCATGAATAAATATTTTTTCTTTTTTTTTTCTTCAATTGATGGGTATATGGACTAAGCCAAGTTGTGCTTGGGTTTTCAACAAGCCATCCAGGTGTTCTTCAAGGTGTTTATGTCCACTCCAAGTACATCGTCATAAGGAGATAAATTAATTGCTTTACTTCACCCTCCTAAGATCAAGTGCCAGGTATTTCAACAATGGTTGATCAATCCCTTGAGAAGGTCCCATAGCCCATAGATAAAGGGGAGGAGTACACCACTTGCCTAGACCCAGTCTAGGGCTTATAGTGAAATCCTGGTAACTGACGAGGTGCCTCCATTCTCCCAGAGAATGGCTCTCAGCCCAAGGCTAAGTTTCTAGTCCCAGACTGGATCAATATCCTGGTAACTGACCAGGTGCCTCCATTCTCCCAGAGAATGGCTCTTAGCCCCAGGTTGAGCTTCCAGTCCCAGACTGGATCAATATCCTGATAACTGACCAGGTGCCTCCATTCTCCCAGAGAATGGCTCTCAGCCCCAGGCTGAGCTTCCAGTCCCAGACTGGATCAATATCCTGGTAACTGACCAGGTGCCTCCATTCTCCCAGAGAATGGCACTCGATGCTGCTCAGAAAAATCAACACTCCCTCTCAGCGAGAGGGTCATTCTCTGCAATACCAAGCTTGTCTCAAAAGTGCACAAGCTTTGTCAACGACAGAGGCTTGGTCAATATATCTGCAACTTGTTCATCTGTACGGATGTACTAGAGCTTCATGGCACCTCGCCGTACCATATCTTTGATGAAGTGATACTTCATCTCAATGTGCTTTGACCTGTCGTGAAATACAGGGTTCTCTGAAAGCTTAATGCAACTCTGATTATCGCAATGGATAATAGTTGGTTCAAGATTTCCACCAAACAGGTCAGAGAGAAGCTTTCTAAGCCAAACCGCTTCTCTGCAGGCATCACTAGTAGCAATATACTTAGCTTCAGCTGTGCTCTGAGCTATGGAACCCTGTTTTCTGCTGGACCAAGAGATCATGGCTGATCCCAAACAGAAACAGTACCCTGATGTGCTTTTCCAGTCCACTGCATTGCCGGCCCAATCGAAGTCGGCATATCCAAGTAGCATTACTCCATTGTTGGAGGTATATCTGAGCCCATAAGTAATAGTACCTTGCAAATATCTGAGCACATGTTTGGCAGCTATCCAGTGTATGTGCTTCAGCTCGGACATGAACTGACTCAATGCATTCACTGCATAACAGATATCTGGTCTCGTATGCACTAGATACATCAAAGATCCAATAAGTTGACGATACTGAGTAGGATCCACTGCCTGTGAAGAAGTAGTTGAGTCACGTAACTTCTTCAGGTTTGATGTCATGGGTACACTCATGGGTTTGCAATCATGCATCCCAAACCTTTGCAAGATATCAACTGTATACTTCCCTTGTGACAGGAAGATCTCGTCAGGCTTCTGCCAGACCTCCAAACCAAGAAAATAGTGCATGAGTCCCAAATCCTTCATCTCAAATTCTGAAGTAAGCTACCTCTTGCACTGAGCTATCAGTTGCTCCTCTCCAGTAATGAACAAGTCATCCACATATAGAACTAGGATCAAGACATGGTTCTGAACAACCTTAAAGTAAAGGTTGGAATTGGTAGTGCTCTTGGAGAATCCCAAACTGTGAAGGTAACCATCAATCTTAGCATAACAGACCCTTGGGGCCTGTTTGAGTCCATACAAAGCTTTCTTTAGCTTGAATACATGAGACTGCATTCCATGAGTCACAAAACCTTCAGGTTGCTCATTGTAGACCTCTTCTTCAACTTCTCCATTAAGAAAAGCTGTCTTTACATCCATTTGATGGAGTTTCCATCCAAAGACAGCAGTAAGGGAGACAATGGTCCTGATGGTGGTATATCTGGCAACAGGGGCAAATGTTTCATCGTAGTCTATGCCTTCCTTCTGTGAGAAACCACGTGCCACAAATCTTGCCTTATATTTCTCAATGCTGCCATCAGCAACATGCTTAATTTTGTAGAGCCATTTGGAAGTCACCACAGACTTTCCTTTTGGTCTTGGAACAATTTCCCACACATCATTTTTCATAATGGAATTATATTCTTCTATCATGGCATCAATCCATACCTGATGAGCTGCTGCTTCTTTGAATGTAGAAGGTTCTGCATCAATGAGCTTACTCATCAACCCTGAGTACTTTTGGGGCTTCTTGCTTTCTCTGAATGTCCCAGAAGGAGCTTTGTGCTTTTCTGCTTCTTGCAATATATCTCTAGCCCAAGCAGGTCTTCTCTTGGAAGGAGGAGCTTCAAGTAGTTCTTCAGCTGGTCTTGAGGAAACATTTGGAATTTGAGGCTCATCTTCTTCCTCCCTCTGATTCTCTGAATGAGGAGAGTCTGGAATGTTGGAAAGAGATTCTTCTGTATTTCTTGGAAGCTCTTTAGAGTGGCGGAAAACAACTTCCTCATGAAATATCACATCTCTGTTGATTTCAATGTATCTTTGACCAGGAACATAGATGCGATAAGCTTTTGAATTTTCACTGTACCCAACAAAAGTGCCTTTCTTTCCGGAAGGCTCCAGCTTTAATCTCTTTTCTTTTGGCACATGGATGTAGACTGGAGTGCCAAAGATCCTCATGTGGTCAACTGCAGGTTTCTTACCTGTACAGACTTCTTCTGGAGTCTTTTCCCCCAGAATGGCATGAGGGCATATGTTTTGAATGTAGACAACAGTACCAGCAGCCTCAGCCCACAAAGACAAAGGAAGATCTAGATCACACAACATGGCTTTAGCAGCCTCACAGACTGTTCTGTTCTTCCTTTCTACAACCCCATTCTGTTGGGGGTTATAAGGTACAGTTAACTCCCTCTTGATTCCTGCTTCTTGGCAAAAGTCATCAAAATCATTAGATTCAAACTTACCTCCATTATCTGACCTTAAGGCACGGATGTGTCTCCCTATCTGATTTTCAATCAGTGCTTTGAACTCCTTGAACTTATCAAAAGTTTCATTTTTAGCCTTTAGAAAGTAAATCCAAGATTTATGAGAATAATCATCAATGAACAGTACATAGTATAAGCAACCACTTAAAGAAGGTGAAGACATGGGTCCACAAATGTCAGAATGAATCAAGTCCAAAATCCCTTTTGATCTGCTGTTACTTTTGGAAAATGACTTCTTGGTATTTTTACCAAGGGCACAACCTTTGCAAATACCACTATGTTCATTAGAAAATTCAGGCATACCTGTAACCATCTTTTGAAGACCAGGGAGAGCTGAATAATGAAGGTGTCCAAACCTTCTATGCCATATTTCACAAGGGCTGATAGTACTGTGAACCAATGCTTGAGTAGAGTGCCCGGATGCCTTGTAAAGGCCTCCCTCTCGAATCCCAATCACTTCAGCTGCACTCTGCCTTTCATTCTTTGACCATAGCAAAACCTTTTTGTCCATAAATATAACTCTGTAGCCTTTATCTTCTAAGGCAGCAATTGAAAGAAGATTTTTCTTCAAGCCTAGAACATATAGTATGTCTTCAATGTGCAGCAGGGTCCCTGAATCAAGTTGGAATGAAACTGAGCCAACTCCTTCAATTCTGTAAGTGGAGTCATCTCCAAGTTCTACTTGGGTGGCAAACTTCTTCTTTCTGTAACTTGAAAGAGCTTCACGGGAACCTGTCATATGTTTTGAGGCTCCACTGTCCACCAACCAAGAATTTGTGTTGTTGGTGAAGGACCCAGCTAGGGCAAAAATTAAGTGGTATTCTCTTCTTGGTTCTTCCTCTTTGGAAGACTTGGCATTCTTCTTCTTCTTAGGTTGTTCTTTTTCAGCTGTAGATGCTTGAAATCTTCTCTTGAACCTTCTCTGTGGCTTCCTACAGTCCCTAGCAAAGTGTCCCATCTTGAAACAGTTAAAACATTTAATTTGAGACATATCAGGTTGCTTACCTTGTGGTTTCTTCTCTTTCTTCTCAAGAGGGAAGTGTTTCTTGAACTTCTTCTTAGTCTTGGCTGTGAGTGCAAGGTTCCCTTCCTTAGGACCCCTAGATCTGCTTTGAACTCTGCCTTCTTCTTCCAAACAGTCATGCCACAGTCTCTCAAAATCTGGCTGAGTTTCACGTCCACTCACAGAAGCCAAGAAGGTTTCCCAAGAACTTGGAAGACCATCAAAAACAGTTTGTACAAGGTCATCATCATCCACTGTAACTCCAATAGCAGAAAGTTGATCTCTTACCTGAGCAATTTTTGTGAAGAAGGAGGCCACTCCTTCATCTTTCTCCATCTTCAATGTACGAAGTCTGTTTTTCAAGACTCTCTTTTGACTGGGTGCTTTCTTCTTGTACAGATTTGTCAAGGTGTCAAAACATTCCTTGGTTGTCTTCAATGGTGTTATGGCAGGCATTATATTTTCCTTGACTGATTCATAGATAATCCTCCTAGCCTTGGCTTGCTTCCTTTTGAAAGCTGTCCTTCCTGTATTTGATGTGGGTTCCTCTACAATGTTAATGACCAATTCATCAAGGTCATTCTCTTCCAGGGTGGCCATAAGCCTTGCTTTCCATGAATTGAAGTTGGTTGAACCCTCAAGTCTGTCCTCTGGCCTAAATGAGGCAGAAGAAGCCATCTCTGGTCTGTTATCTCAGTCTGAACTGTCCCAAGGTCTATGGAAGACACTGTCACCTGCTCAAATGTTGTGTCCTTCACAAGCAGAGCTCTGATACCATGTTGAAAATTTGCAATTTGATAGTAGTAACAGACTGTAAATAAATATAGTGCAGAGATAGCTAGCAATAAATACACATCTACAAAAATTGAACACGGTATTTTTCACGGGGAAACCTTTCAAGGACAAAAACCGCAAAGCAATTATTAATAATTTATCTCCTGAATGAGATGACTGAGTTATTACAACAACAGGCTGAGAACAAGCCTTTTCAACAAATCAGAATTTGTTTTATTTGCCAAGAAGAACCCTGTACAATGTCTATAAATTGTCTCAAGAATTTAAGGTGTGAACTTCACTGAGCTGCTGAGCTGTTCAAGACTGTTCCAGGGCTGTTGTGACCTGCTGTAACCTGTGGGTGCCCTAACAGGGTTGCCGTGATCTGCTGTAGCTTGTGGGTGCCCTAAATAGGGCTGCTGAAATGCACTGAACAGAATTCGGGTATGAGCTTAGAGCCCTTACAGGGCTGATATACACAGAAAAAGGAATTCGGGTAGCAGCTTTAGACCAGCAGTGATAAAGATTTGAGCCTTTTCCTTTTCAAAATAGAAACGAGCAGAATGAAGAGAGAAACCAGCAGTAATAAAACACCCACGAACTGATCTGAGAAGCAGAGAGGATAACCCACGAACTGACCTGAGGAGCTCACTAAATCAATGGATAAAAATGAAAAGTTTTCCTTCTTATTTATAGTGAAATCGAATGGCAAATAAACCCATATAATGGGGCCGACCTGTGCCTTTGTATATATATTTTTTATTATCTTCAATTGAGGCCGACTTGTGCCTTTATATATTTTATTATTTTTTCTTTTTAATAAAAATGAGGCCGACTCATGAATAAATATTTTTTCTTTTTCTTTTCTTCAATTGATGGGTATATGGACTAAGTCAAATTGTGCTTGGGTTTTCAACAAGCCATCCAGGTGTTCTTCAAGGTGTTTATGTCCACTCCAAGTACATCGTCATAAGGAGATAAATTAATTGCTTTACTTCACCCTCCTAAGATCAAGTGCCAGGTATTTCAACAAGGGTTGATCAGTCCCTTGAGAAGGTCCCATATCCCATAGATCAAGGGGAGGAGTACACCACTTGCCTAGACCCGGTCTAGGGCTTACAGTGAAATCCTAGTAACTGACCAGGTGCCTCCATTCTCTCAGAGAATGGCTCTCAGCCCAAGGCTGAGTTTCCAATCCCAGACTAGATCAATATCTTGGTAACTAACTAGGTGCCTCCATTCTCCCAAAGAATGGCTCTCAACCCCAAGCTGAGCTTCCAGTCCCAGACTGGATCAATATCCTGGTAACTGACCAGGTGCCTCCATTCTCCCAAAGAATGGCTCTCAGCCCCAGGCTGAGCTTCCAGTCCCAGACTGGATCAATATCCTGGTAACTGACCAAGTGCCTCCATTCTCCCAGAGAATGGCACTCAATGCTCCTCAGAAAAATCAACATAGAAAGCCCCTCTTAACACAAAAATAAGAATGATTAGTCTAATTTGAAATATTATGTGAATTACACAAACTTCTAATATGGCTTAATCTTGCTACTACTATGATTTATACTATAATTTAGACAGATCCATCTTTACTCCAAATTTATCTAGAGAATAGAAAGCCCATCTTAACACAAAAATAAGAATGATTAGTCTAATTTGAAATATTATGTGAATTACACAAACTTCTAATATGGTTTAATCTTGCTACTACTATGATTTATACTATAATTTAGACATAGATCCATCTTTACTCCAAATTTATCTAGAGAATAGAAAACCCCTCTTAACACAAAAATAAGAATGACTATAAAAAATTAATCAAAAATTTGCTTATTATGTTAGACTGCTCTGTACATGTTCCCAAATTCTTCACAACACATTAGCTCATGGTGAGCAATGAATCAGTCAGCCATTCCAAGGCTGTTTAATAGAAAGCAAAGGTTAAGATAAGGCTCCAGTTGGAAGGGAATCCAACCTCCCCCATAGGTAATGGCTATGTTGCATGAGTTTTTATAACGAGGGAAGGAAAGTTGTGAAGGTGGATACCAGTGCCTGGAACTGCTAGAAGTCTCCAGGAAACGCAACGTTGGGAATAATATATACATTAAAAATAATTTAAAAAACAAAATTAAATTTAACTTTACACTGAAAACTTAACTATAATGATAATATAAATATTAATTGACAAAACTTAAAATTCTAATTAGGCAACATAGGCTTATGCATACATTTTGCAGCTTACTAGAAAAAGCAGAGATAGTAGAATACACTAAATTTGAGAATTTAAAATATGTAACATTAATTCATTCATTATATATATGTATATATATATATATATTTAAAAAAATGAATTATATAATTTACATAGCTTTTTAATATATAATATAACTTATATAAAAATATATGTGTTAAAAAAAATTCAATATATCACGTGATATAAGTTTATATTAATACTAAATATCGATCGCATATGTAAGAAGTTACAGTTATATATTAATCTCCGGATCAGTACTCCGGCAACTCAACCTTCGGTCTCCCCGCGATTTATAGAGACTCTCACAGAGGCCTTCTGCCCACTCGGCAGCGATTCCAGCGATTACGATGACGGACGACAGATGGGTACATTGGACGGCTGCATTCATACCATAGACGAAGGGCACATGAGGACTGCGAGGGGTACAATCGACCACTGCATATTTCACAAACATCTCCTTCGACGAGTCCTATAAAAACATAGTAAAAATTAATTATCAAATGGCAGCTAGATGGAAATGTGAATCTAGGGCTGAACTTTACCAAATCTATGGGAACACAACGACTTAGTATGCAGGAAAAGATAATGGAATACGCTCCCAAGCTCCAGTTCCATGAGCTCAAAGTTCCCAAAACACTCCCACGATCCCACAGCCATTCCCAACTAATCAGGACGCTTTCTACTTGTTCCCAAGCTCCCAGAGATGCGGGAACGCGCAGAACGAGTTTCGGATATTTTGAGAGCGGTTCCCGCAACTAGGGGTAATGGTCACTAAGACAAACTCTAGTGCTTAAGTTTCGTCGATTGTTATCAAACCATAGAAAGATGAGCTATTTTTAAGTGAAGTTGAATCAACACCTTCATCTCCATTCCAGTCTCACTATCGACTTTGAACATCCCATAAGTTGTTGATGACAAAAGCATGGGGAAATCTAACTTGCCACTCCTGTGGTGTTCATGTCTTGCTGATGCAGCCCCTCAAGCTGCAGGGCACTTGGAAATCTGGGAAGAACATAGACCTGAAGGTACACAGCAAAAATCTGGGAAGAACACAGCTATATAGTATATAGACTATTATCCACTAGAGACCTTCTGGAAGCAATCCAATCCTGAAACAGTAGTGGAGGAGGATCGTCATTGGATTTGGGTTCATCTTTCAAAGTGCAAACCAACGTGGAGGTTCTACCATATGCCTGTCAGATGGATGCTCTACAATTTGATGATTCGCAGAGACAACTAGATTCCTATTATGAAGTGTAGCAATACATAGATGAAGGAAAAGTCCCCTTGAGAAAGATGTGCATGCATGAATAAGCCTTGTTATGGAGGGAAAATGTGTGTAAGTGCAAACAAACAGTTGACACCTCCTAGGCCATGACGTGAGCCAGGTTCAAAATCTTCGCCAAGAACAAATTCCATCCCATCAACTATTTGAAGGAGCAACAATAGCAATCGCAATGCCTGGAACAGAGGTTCAGTAAGAAGTTAGCTGCCTACATCCAAGAATTCAATCAATGCACCATTCAACTCAAAGTGACAGACAAAGAATCAAAGTTGATCACTAAGTTCATTGGCAAGTTGACCATACCAGTTCAGAAAGAGCTTAAAATGTTAGACACTAAAACAGTTAGAAGAAGCCAAATAGCGTTCCTTTCACTAATTCCAATCAAGGAAATAAGATTGTTGCAAAAGATGGTCTAACCAGGAAGCCATTCAACAGGACCACATAGAAGGATCCTAACTCCAAATCGCCAAAGAATAGGTAAAGCATCATGCTGAAGAGGAATAATGTCCCCATTTGCAATTACTACAAGCACAAAGGACATGTTAAAGACAATTATTGGAAATTGCATCCAAGAAAAGCACCAAAAGACTGCAAAAGGAAAGCATAGAGAAAAGGCAATAATAGTCTCTGTTGTCCGCCAGATTGCACACCCGCAGAGGAAATCTTTCAAAAGCTGTCTCTTCACTACAAGTGAGAGAGGTGTGGCCTTGGGGGCAAGCAATGAGCCAGGTACTGTCACCTGAATCCCAGCTCCTCCGTTTAGGCAAACTCCTAACGAAGCCAAGGGGGGTAGTACCTACAGAAGAGTTGTCTAAGGCTCTTGTGTGTTTAAAATGTATTTTAATGCTGTGATGCGGATGGGTGTTGTTTAGGAGTTTTGTGAAGGTGAAAGACACAATAATACTTTAAATAAAACCAAGATAATGCAATCCACGTTGCAAATAGAAGATGAAAAATACACTGAATCAGATATAAATCACTCTTTATGAAAATTAACACAAATACTCCAATATTGATAATAAGCAAATAAAATATTGTGATTAAGGACCAGTGCCTTATGGAGTCAAAAAATATATGAGTGATTGAAATGTTTGATACAAGTGTTTCGAAAGAAAAGTTTGTGAGATCGTTTTGCAGCTTATCTTGGTAAATTTAAGATTTTAATAGTCTTGATTATTATGGCTAAGAACAAGGATATTCAAGAAGTGGAACCTTAACCAAAAAGAACCACTGGCAACCTTTTAGATGATAGGTCGGGAGCACTCAGATTGCAAAGAGGGAAAGTGTGCTTACGGCTTGATCGCCCTCGAGTCTGACAGTGGAGTCCCGGCACCACCTGTTTCAGGAAAAACTCAGTGATTTTGTCTTGGTTGGGGCTTTGGATAAAATTTTAATTAATATTATCACTTATGAATTAACAAGTCTTCCACCTTTCTGAGTACTAGCCCAACCGTTTCCAGTTGGCAGAGCATACGGGTATAGGACAAAAACCAAGATAAATTAATTAAAAGGAAAATATGGGTTGAAAAGTTTTATTATTAGAGCACTTTGTTCAACTCTCTGACAGAGAGCACTCTTGACTTGATCTTATGACCACAGTTCAAGAGACTTGCTAATTAACAAATGCCTAATGCAGGGAATGATGCAAGACTAATAATGCTCTCCGATAGAGAGTGCTCTTGACTTGGATTTGGCCAAGTTCAAGAGACTTTAGTTCGTTTTAAGAAGCAGATAGTAGTTGTAGTAGCAAGATAAATCAACTTTAAAACGATTAAACAATGTGATAGATTTGAAAGATATGAAATACTGCTAATATGCTACTTTGCCAAGTAAAATAAACTGGAAAATCTAGTGTTTTACCACACAAATTCTAATCTAAAGGTGGGATCAACCTCCGAACAAGGTCAACCACTTAGAAGCCACCAGTCCTGGAAACCTTCCAGCTAGCTGGATGTCCACAAGAAGCTGATGGGGGAACGAGAAACTACCACAAAGTTATGTGGCCTTTGGGATACAATCTCAAAGTTAGTTTTACTCTAGTCAAGGCTTGGAAGATAAATGACAAGATAAAAATAAAATACTAAACAGAAAATAAAGTCTAATCTACCCAAGAATCTCTTTCAGGTCAAAGACCGTACTCGGGAGAGCATGGAGGTAAGTAAATCGGAAATTATAACAAACAACTCATTGAAATGGAAACTAATCTAAGAGCATATCAAAGATCTAATCTAGAAATTCAAACCAATCAAAGAAGACTACAAGGCTTCCCCAAATGGGGGAAGTGGATGTGGGGGCTGTTGTCCGCCAAACTACACACCGACAGCAGAAATCTTTCGAAAGTTGTCTCCCTCACTGGAAAGTGGGGAGAGGTGTGGCCTTGGGGGCAAGCAATGAGCCAGGTACTGTCACCTGAATCCCAGCTCCTCCGTTTAGGCTAACTCCTAACGAAGCCAAGGGGGGTAGTCCCTACAAAGAGTTGTCTAAAGCTCTTGTGTTTTAAATGTTTTTTGATGTTGTGATGCGGATGGGTGTTGGTTAGGAGTTTTGAAGGTGAGAAACACAATATACTTTAAATGAAACCAAGATAACGCAATCCACGTTGCAAGAGAAAATGAAAGATACACTGAATCAGAAACAAATCACTCTTTATGAAAATTAAAGCAAGTACTCCAGATTGATATTAAGCAAATAAAATATGTGATAAAGGACCAGTGCCTTATGGAGTCAAATAATATCTGAGTGACTAAGTTGTTTGATACAAGTGTTCGAGAAAAAAGTTCTTGAGATCGTTTTGCAGCTTATCTTGGTAAATTAAAGATTTTAGTGATCTTGATTATTAAGGCTAAGAACAAAGGTATCAAAAGGAGTGGAACCTTAACCAAGAAAAACACTGGCAACCTTTTAGGTGATAGGCCGGGAGCACCCAGATTCAGAGAACAAGTGTTCTTACGGCTTGATCGCCCTCGGGTCTGACGGTGGATTCCCGGCACCACCTCTTCAGGAAGTTCTCAGTGATTTTGTCTTGGTTGGGGTTTTGGGGTAAAATTTTAATTAATGTTATCACTTGTGAAATTAACAAGTCTTCCACCTTTCTGAGTACTAGCCCAACTGTTTCCGGTTGGCAGAGCATACGGGTGTAGGACAAAGACCAAGATAAATTAATTAAAAGGGAAATATGGGTTGAAAAGTTTTATTATTAGAGCATTCGTCCAACTCTCCGACAGAGAGCGCTCTTGACTTGATCTTATGACCACAGTTCAAGAGACTTGCTAATTTAAAATGCCTAATGCAAGAAAGATGCAAATTCTAACAATGCTCTCCGATAGAGAGTGCTCTTGACTTGGATTTGGCCAAGTTCAAGAGGCTTTGTTCATTTTAGGAAGCAAGAGGTAGTTGTGATGCAAGATATTGAAACTTTGTGAAACTCAAAACATGTGATAGCTCAAATCAATGGAAATACTGCTAACATACTACTTGCAAAATAAAATGAGATAACGGAAATATCTAGTGTTCTACCAAGCAAAACTTTACACTACAGGTGGGATCAACCTCCGAACAAGGTCAACCACTAGAAGCCACCAGTCTTGGAAACCTTCCAGCTAACTGAATGTCCACAAGAAGCTAATGGGGGAACGAGAAGCTACCACAAAGTTATGTGGCTTTTGAGATGCAATCCCAAAGTTAGCTCTTCTTTGGTCAAGGCTTGGAAGAGAAGCGACAAAATAAAAACAAATTATTCTAAAACAAGAATTGAAAAGATCTAAGCTAAGCAAACCCAACACTCTTCCCCAAATGGAGAAGAAGACTAAAAAGTGAAGCCTCCTCCACTTGAAAATTTTATTAAACGATTACAAGTGCCTTTGGGGATGAAGCCCTTGAAAGGTCTTTTGAGAGAAGAAAAGAACTACTTGAAAAAACAATACTTTGTGAGCCCTTAATGGCTAATTACAAAAAGGAAAGTATACAAGGTTTATCAATATTGGTTCAAGTCTTCTCCTTAGATGCACTTTGCTCCTTCTTTTGAGTATTTTTCTTATCAAGCTTTTCTCCTCCTTCAAAAAGGATCTACACAAGCTCAAACCCACTTCAACAATGCAACCATTAGATATTAGTCAAAATCCAACTTTTAAAATCAAATGCAAAGACTACGATCTAACCTATATGCAAATATTTTTTCCAATGCAAACTTTTGAAATTTATGACATGAGATCTAAGGCCCTGTTGTCCGCCAAATTGCACACCAGCAGCGGAAATCTTTCGAAAGCTGTCTCTTCACTACAAGTGAGAGAGGTGTGGCCTTGGGGGCAAGCAATGAGCCAGGTACTGTCACCTGAATCCCAGCTCCTCCGTTTAGGCAAACTTCTAACGAAGCCAAGGGGGGGTAGTCCCTACAAAAGAGTTTCACTAAGGCTCTAGTGTTTATAGTGTTTTTTATATGGGGTGATGCGGATGAGTGTTGTTTAGGAGTTTTTTGAAAGTGAGAGACACAATAATACTTTAATGAAAAAACAAGATAATGCAATCCACGTTGCAAAATAGAAGATGAGAGATACACTGAATCAGAAATAAATCACTTTTTACGAAAATTAACACAAATGCTCCAATATTGATAAATAAGCAAATAAAATATTGTGATTAAGGACCAGTGCCTTATGGAGTCAAAATGTAAAAGTGATTGTGAAATGCTTGATACAAGTGTTTGAGATAAAAGTTTTTGAGATCGTTTTGCAGCTTATCTTGGTAAATTAAAGATTTTAGTGGTCTTGATTATTATGGCTAAGAACAAGGATATTCAAAAAAGGTGGAACCTTAACCAAAAAGAACCACTGGCAACCTTTTAGATGATAGGTCGGGAGCACCCAAATTGCAAAGAGGGCAAGTGTGCTTATGGCTTGACCGCCTTTGAGTCTGACAGTGGATTCCCGGCACCACCTGTTAGAGGAAGTACTCAGTGATTTTGTCTTGGTTGGGGTTTTGGGTAAAATTTTAATTAATGTTTTCACTTGTGAACTTAACAAGTCTTACACCTTTCTGAGTACTAGCCCAATTGTTTCCGGTTGGAAGAGCATACGGGTGTAGGACAAAGACCAAGGTTAATTAATTAAAAGGGAAATATGGGTGGAAATTTTTTATTATTAGAGCAATTTGTTCAACTCTCCGACAGAGAGCGCTCTTGACTTGATCTTATGACCACAGTTCAAGAGACTTGCTAATTAACAAATGCCTAATGCAGGGAATGATGCAAGACTAATAATGCTCTCCGATAGAGAGTGCTCTTGACTTGGATTTGGCCAAGTTCAAGAGACTTTAGTTCGTTTTAAGAAGCAAAAAAGTAGTTGTAGTAGCAAGATGATTCAACTTTAAATGATTAAACAATGTAATAGATTTGAAAGATATGAAATATTGCTAATATGCTACCTCGCCAAATAAAATAAACTAGAAAATCTAGTGTTCTACCAAGCAAATTCTAATCTAATAGGTGGGATCAACCTCCGAACAAGGTCAACCACTAAAAACCACCAATCTTGGAAACCTTCCAGCTAGCTGGATGTCCACAAGAAGCTGATGGGGGAACGAGTAGCTACCACAAAGCTATGTGGCCTTTGGGATACGATCCCAAAGTTAGCTCTACTCTGGTCAAGGTTTGGAAGAGAAATGACAAGATAAAAATGAAATACTAAACAGAAAATAAAGTCTAATCTACCCAAGAATTTCTTTCAGGTCAAAGACCGTACTCAGGAGAGCATGGGGGTAAGTGAATCGGAAATGATAACAAAAATAACTTATTGGAATGGAAACTAATCTAAGAGCATATTAAAAGATCTAAACTAGAAACTCAAACCAATCAAAGAAGACTACAAGGCTTCCCCAAATGGGGAAGTGAATGTGGGGGCTTAAAAACCCCACTTGCAACTTTATTATGAGAGTACAAATGCCCTTGGGAATGAAACCCTTGTAGGGACTTTGAAATAAATAACTTGGAAAATATTTAAAACAAACTTCTAAGAGCTATTACAAAGGATAAATACTAGTCTTTTGGTTTGGATCGCCCTTTTATCCTCTTGATACCTTCTTGTATTTGAAGCTTCTTCTTGTTTATCAAAGCTCTTCTTTCTCAAGGGAAGATCTATCACAAATGAGCAACTCAAATACCCATTAGATGTTAGAAAATAAAACAAAATTTGAAAATTAAAACTAGATCTATGAAAGAGATCTAATGCTACATGCAGGTTCTAACAAAAATAGGAGCTATCCTTAGGATGCAAATGCAAGTTTGGTGTGAAAAGCCTAACTTTATAGAGAGATCTAAAGATGTAAAAATGACTATCAAAGCATGAAACTAAAACTACTAACCAAACTTCAAACCTTCAATCGTTTTGCTTGTTTTGATGTGTATTTTTTAGGGCAAATCCAAGATGGACGAAAGGGAAAGGATGGAAAGGTGAGGGGACACAAGCAAGAGGAAGAGGGGACCTAAGTGAGGTAAGACGAGAGTAGAAGAGTGGATAGAAGAGGCAAAAACGAGAGGGGAAGAGGCCCAAAAAAGAGGCGGGACGAATGGAGAGGAAGAGAAGGTGGATGGTAGGGTGAAGGGAGAAGGGATAAGGAGCGAATGGGAGGATGGATGAGGCAAAACGAATGGAAAAGAAGCCAATGAGGAGATGGGATGAGAGCTAGAAGGAGGTAGATGGGGCTAGGGCAATGGAGGAATAGGCTAGCAAGTCAAATGCAAAGGGTTTCAAGGAGAAGACAAGAGGGCTTGAAGAAAAGAAGCCTAAAGTAACCAAGGTTTTTTTTCAAAAAAAATTGATTTTGTTTTAAGGATGGATCTTGGAGCAAAATCTCTTTGTGCTTCTTCTTGGAACAACCTCAACTCTTGTAGATCCTAAAAAGACAACAATGTTAAAAATCACTTGTGATGATGAAGATGGGCTAGATGCAGCCGAGCTCACACCCTCCTACACCTGGAAAAACCTATTCAAAGACAAACAACTCAATGCAAAAGTGAGATCAAATATATGACTAGTATGCTACAAAAACCAAGGTTATATCAATGCTAGTATAACTGAGTACGTCCTATTCATATAACTCATTGATCAACATTGCATAATAAACCAAATTGAAAGCCACAAATGGTAGATCTTATGTTCTAGAATATAGACTTTTAAAGCTAGTTACTTGATTAATCACATAAGCATTAAGCTGAAAGCATAGAAAGAAGTCACCTCACAAGAGAAGCATTCATCAATGTTGCACAAATCGCATGGACCTCCAAAGTCGAATTTTATTTCAAGATAGCAATTGCTATGATCTAGTACAAATTTGCCAGAGTAATGGTGCACAAAAATTCCATGAGATAACAACCCAAATTCCATGAGATAACAATCCAAATGGGCCTCTCTTTATAGTAAAACTAAAAGCTAAAAACCCTAGGTCGAATTGGCTTGAGTGAGAGCCAAAACAATAGACATGAAGGTCGAATTCCAATCAAAACTAAGCTTGGAGAGCTAATTCGAATGACAACTCGACTTGTTGGTAGGTTGAATGGATAGGTGGCAAGCTCGACTTTGTTGATTGCATGGGAAGTATCACCTCTCGAATCGGCAAGTTACAACAAGGATCCACGTGAGCTAGAGTAGATATGCGTGAGCTTCATGAAGATGGCGAGTTGGTTGGTGAATGACAAGTGGAGTGGTGGTAGGTACTAACTCGAATCTTGTAAAGGGAGCCAAGCTTATGGTAATTGATGAGTCATGAGGGCGCCTACCTTAGGCTTAAATGCACACCCACCAACCCAATTACCACTTGACAACTCACTAAATCGACTTTTGAAGGTAGAAGGGCGAATTAGCTTAAGTGGATAATCTTCTGGTGACTGGATAATTGACTGGAGTCACTTGGAGTTGATTGGAATCTTCATAAATGTCTATTGCCATGTCATTTAGCCTTTTATTTTATTCAAATTGATTAATTTTGGAGAGATTTGGATTATCTCCAAAATATTCAATCTTATTATTTTAATTAATAATTTCTCTGTAAATGACTTTTTAGAGAAAATATTAATTATGAGGCTGAATTGACATCCAAAAGTTTGGTTTAGCTGGTCCATGGGTCATGTGTGATTTTTGGCTTATGAAACGAGCCATCAAACACTAAATTCGGACCCCGGATGACTGACATATTACAGACTCAAATTTCTCTATTTAAACTATAGAGAAATTTAATTAAAATTTAAAAATAATTAAAAAACCTCAAATCCGACGCGTCTGGTAAAAAAAAATTTTCGAAATTTTTTCTGGGGGTCCTAAAGACTTAGGACATGACCAAAACCTATTCTAATAGTGTCTAGTAGGTTTATACATTATAGTTGGACTCTAATAGCCCCTCATGGCAAAAAATTTCAAAATCGAGCATTCCAGCTTTGGAAGAAGCGGGAGAAAAACCAAGAGATTATATCTCGCCTGAAGCAAAGTATAATCTGACGGTGAAAAAACTCCCTGGAATACCTTAGTTGTTTAATCCAGTCATGGGGAACCGAGCCACTCAGACCCTACTAGCACACTTTGTTACAAACCCCCATGGGGCCATGGTCATGTCGACTCAAAACAAAACTGGCTAGCCAAAAATGGCTAGACCCAAATATCTAAAACCCAGATACTCTGGAAGTGAACACTGATGTGTTCCAACACTGGCGGCTCAATGAGGTTTCAACTATTGTACAGATCAGTTGATAACAGGTCCTAATGCTACTTTCAAAGCATAAACTAGAAACTACTAAATAAAATTGTTAGAGATCTAATCTATTGCAAAAAAGACAAGATCTATACTATGAAATTAATCTAACACTAACCAAACCTTAGACTTTACCAAACTGTTTCTTGACTGTTTTTTGAAGTGTTTTAAGGGCAGAATTTTGAAGTAGATGAGAGGGAAAATAGGGCAGCCAAACATGGGACAAGGGACAGCTGCAAAATGCAGATGATGGACAGCGGTGAAAGATGGTAAGGGCAGCAGAAAGGTAAGGCAGCAGACTGGATTGATGGAGAGAAAGGGACTGAAAATGAATAGATAACAAGGGCAGCAGCTAGAAGAAAGAATGGAACGAGAGGAGGAAGGAGGAATGGGACGAGAGGAGGAAGGAGAAGAGGGACCAGAGGAGGAAGCTAGGATGGACAAGAGGAGGAAACTACAAGTGGGACGAGAGCAAGGAGAAGAGATATGACAAGTGGGACGAGAGCTAGGTGAGGGGAAAACAAGAAGGGCAAAGCCAAACAAGCTACAAACCAAAGGCTAGTTAAGCTATAATCTCAAACTTGGAGAAGGGCAGGGCTTTAGATTTCCACAGTTTAGATGGGTAGGACAAGTAACCGATTGAAAGTTTGTTTAAAGATGCTTGATGGAAAGAAAACACATAAGACTCCTTGTTTCTTGATTCTTTAAAGCAAGACCTATTTGATAACCTGCAGAATGAAGATGTAACCAAACAAGAACCCTTGCACTTGGGAGAATACCTGAAAAGCCACACACTTAAGAGAAAAGCATAGATCTATAATATTTGTGCTAGATTGTTAGCCCTCTAAATCATAAGAATCAATGCTTAAGAATCAAAAGTATATAGACAAAACATGATATCACCTCATACAAGATGAAGCATGGCACACCAAGAGCTTCCACATTGGCCTCCAAAGTCTCACTTTATTCAAATACTTAAACAAATTACAAATTTCTCCAGAGTTTTGGTGCTTAAAGATCCATCGGAAAGAGAGTGCAAAGCACCTCTACTTATACAAAAACTAAGATGCCGAAAGCCTAAAACGAATTGGCATGGAAGAAAGCCAATTTCCCAATCGAATCACAAGCTTGGAGAGATAATCCAATTACTATCTCGAGTTGCTGGTTGGTGTGAATGGGGAGGTGGCCTCCACCTTGGCAAGGGGCCCCCCATCCTTCATTGTAATATCACCCAACGAACAAAGAGCTGCCATGTGTGATACTCGAGCTCAAATAGAGACATATGTGAGCCTTCAAGGTTTATTGTACGAGAGATTAGTGGGATATTGAATGAGTCTAGATAGGAGCCAAGCCATGAGGTGGAAAGGCGCCTACCCTATCATTTATTTCCCACCCAACAATCCATTGTGTGCTTGCCACATGGTAGATTCGATCTCCAAGTAAATATTGACGTGAGCCAAAGGAAATACGTGAGGCTTTGAATGGATATGCGTGACTTTCCAAGAGTTAAAGTATGAGCCACGTAGGAGTCATGCTTATGTTGTATTGAAAGCCAAGCCTTGGTGGTTATAAAGGTAATTCAGCCACCCATTCATCATGTGCCCCATAACCAATTCGCATAGCTAGCCGTACGATCAATTCACGTGAAGGAGAGACCCACTCTATAGTTTAATCCAAATTTGAATTTTGGCTTTTGGAAACTATGCTTTAACACTCCCATGTATTCATATACCTTAGGAACTTAATAACCAACCCTTTCCATGGCTTTAAAAAATCAATTTTGACTTATTTAATTTTTGGACTTTAGTGCATTTTGTCACTTCTTGGCAATTAAATGTCAAAATGATGCATTTTTAGCCAAAACTGCTCCTGGGGCGATGTAACTGCCCGAAAACTGAAGAATGAAGGTGCCAAGGTGAAGAGGATGCTCTGAGCGTCAATACGAGCCTCCCCACGCCCAATTCCTCCTCCAGATGAGGTTTTTATCACTTCTTGAAATTTTTTAATTAAACCATTAAAAAATGGTCTAATTTATGGAAAAAATTATTTTTCTCGGAATCCAACGAAACTCCTAGGGGACCTAGTGCATGTTCATACGACTCAATCTATGTGGCTAACACGTAAAAAATCCTAGAAACAAGACTCTAATAACCACCTTAGGTTTTGACCACCATGGGAAATACTCCAGCTTTGGAGGGTTGAGTGAAAAACTCAGGGATCATACGCCACTGATGAGTAGCGCATAATTCCTAAGGAAAAAACACTCTAGAGTATCCCCCAAATGGCTAAACCTATGGATAGCCGAGTCTTTTATAAAAGGACCCCGTTTAGACCAACTTTTTACATTTTCCCCATGGGGGTATAAACATGCAATTATTACAAATGGGGCAAAATTGCCCTGAAATTGACTTCTGAATGCTGATGATGAACATGAATCATGTTCAATAAACTGGCGGCTCATCGAAAGTTCAACTATTTGTACAAAATAAGTGATAAAAGGGGCTTAAAAACCCCACTTGCAACTTTATTATGAGAGTACAAATGCCCTTGGGAATGAAACCCTTGTAGGGACTTTGAAAGAAATAACTTGGAAAATACTTGAAACAAGCTTCTAAGAACTATTACAAAGGATAAATACTAGTCTTTTGGTTTGGATCGCCCTCTTGTCTTCTTGATAACTTCTAGTTTTAGAGGCCTCTTGACTTTCTTCTCCTTTGAAAACACCTACACCAATTCAAATCATCTAACAAGGCACCCTTTAGTGTTAAAGAAAACAATAATAAAATTTGAAACTAGCTAAGTCCTAGATCTAAATCTATATGCAAGATCCTAAATGCAAAATTCAAAAAACACCTTCAAGTGAGATCTAAACTAAAGATGCCTAAGTGTTTAACTTTTTCAAATGCAAGTATGAGATCTAAGATTAACCTTTCAAGGAAATGAAAAACAACTACTAGATCTTACCAAAACTTCTTGTGTTTTTATGTGTTTTGTAGGTTTTTAAAGGGTGGACGAAAGGAAGGTTTGGAGACAAGTTTGAAGGCACTAAATGGAGATGGGACGAGAGGAAAGAGGCACTCAAAAAAGGGTAAGACGAGAGCAAATAGGGAGGGCGAATGGAATGAAAAGAGGAGGAGATTTGAAGGAGGATGAGAGGCCAAAGAGAGGTAGGACGAATGCAATGAAGGGCAAAGACTTGAAAGGAGACGAGAGCAAAGAGAGAGGGCTAAAGAAATGGGACGAGAGCTAGATGGAGAGAGGAGATCTAGGGCAAAGGAAGAAAAAGCTTAGCAAGTCAATACAAGGGATTCAAGGAGAAAAAGAGGGCTTGAAGAAGAGGAAGCCTAAGGTGACCAAGATAAAATAGAGTTTTATGGATGAGAAACTTGAGAAGAGCTCTTCCTAGCTTTCTTAAGATGAAAAGATCTTGGGATTATTGTAGATCCTGCAACCACAAAATGTTAGGCCAAAACTTGAAGATGAAGCATGGGTTTGATGCAACCGAGCTCTTACCCCTCTTCACTTTAAGCAATAACTAATCACAACCACACCACTCAACCAACAAGTGAGATCAACAATGCTAGTATGCTAGAAATATCAAGATTAGATCAACAATTTGTATAACCAACTACTCATGTCCATTTAGATCTTGATAAACTATGCATAAATAACCAACTTAAATTATAAATGGTTACTATATTGTACTAAAGATAGTCCTCACAAGCTAGCAATTGATCAAACACTATGCATTATCAAGAGATGGGTTTAGAGAAGATATCACCTCAACAAGAGATGAATTCACACCAAAGATTGAAAGCTCATGAACCTCCAAAGTCGAAATCTTTATTGAAAATATTAAGCCAAAGCTATTACAAAATTGTGCAGAGTAATCTTGCATCAAAGTATCCACATGAGAATGGCCAAAATGCCATCTCTTATATAACAAAGCATAAGCCTAAAACCCTAGGTCGAATTTGGCATGAGTGAGAGACAATAAACAATAGACATGAAGTTAAATTCCAATCAATACCAAGCTTGGAGAGCTAATTCAAATGACAACTCGCACTTGTTGGTAGGTTGAATGGATGGGTGGCAAACTCGCCCTTGGTGGTTGCATGGGAAGTATCACCTCTCGAATGGGCATGTTACAACAAGGATACACGTGAGGATAATGAGGAATGACGTGAGCTTTGAGAGGAGGGCGAGTTGGTTGGTGGGTGACAAGTGGAGATGTGGTAGGTACCAACTCGTGATTGCAAAGGGAGCCAAGCTATGGGATTTGGTGAGTCATGAGGGCGCCTACCTTGGACTTAAATGCACATCCACCAACCCAATTACCACTTGACACTTCACTAAATCGACTTTTGAAGGAAGAAGGGCGAATTAGCTTGAGTGGATAATCTTCTGGTGACTGGATAATTGACTGGAGTCACTTGGAGTTGATTGGAATCTTCATAAATGTCTATTGCCATGTCATTTAGCCTTTTATTTTATTCAAATTGATTAATTTTGGAGAGATTTGGATTATCTCCAAAATATTCAATTTTATTATTTTAATTAATAATTTCTCGGTAAATGACTTTTTAGAGAAAATATTAATTATGAGGCTGAATTGACATCCGAAAGTTGGGTTTAGCTGGTCCACGGGTCGTGTGATTTTTGGCTTATGAAACGAGCCATCAAACACTAAATTCGGACCCCGGATGACTGACATATTACAAACTCAAATTTCTCTATTTAAACTATAGAGAAATTTAATTAAAATTTAAAAATAATTAAAAAATTAAAAACCCCAAATCCGACGCGTCCAGTAAAATTTTTTCGAATTTTTTTCTGGGGGTCCTAGAGACTAAGGACATGACCAAAACCTATTCTAATAGTGTCTAGTAGGTTTATATATATTAGTTGGACTCTAATAACCCCCCATGGCAAAAATTTCCAAAATCAGGCATTCCAGCTTTGGAGGAAGCGGGAGAAAAACCAAGAGATTATATCTTGCCTGAAGCAAAGTATAATCTGACGGTGAAAAAACTCCCTGGAATACCTTAGTTGTTTAATCCAGTCATGGGGAACCGAGCCACTCAGACCCTACTAGCACATTTTGTTACAAACCCCCATGGGGCCATGGTCATGTCGACTCAGAAACAAAACTGGCTAGCCAAAACTGGCTAGA
Organism: Larix kaempferi; assembly: GCA_027924585.1. Taxonomy (NCBI): domain Eukaryota; kingdom Viridiplantae; phylum Streptophyta; class Pinopsida; order Pinales; family Pinaceae; genus Larix; species Larix kaempferi. Next base: position 2,296,452 of record BSBM01000233.1, on the reverse strand, counting down.
CCCAAATATCTGAAACCCAGATACTCTGGAAGTGAACACTGATGTGTTCCAACACTGGCGGCTCAATGAGGTTTCAACTATTGTACAGATCAGTTGATAACAGTCTCTAACATCACAAAAAAAGGAATTGCACCAATGCTAATTGTCCAACCTAGTTGTCAATGTGCAAGAAACTTTTCTCTATTAAGATAGATAAGGAATTTGCAATCTTAACTTTTGAGACTGGAAGCCAACTAGAATTTATCTTAGACATAGTAGTGAAGAAGCATGACTTATCTACAATCCTATATCTTGAAGTTTTAAACCCTAGTTCCTTGGGTTGTATCCACAAGAAAAATTATTTGCATTCTTACTGCAAATGGAAAGTTGAGTTTTCCTTGCCAATTATATTAATCAAGTAAAGCTCAATGTTGTTCCATTGGATGCGTGTGGAGTCATTCTTGACAATCCATACCTATGGGATCAAGATGTTATCTATTGATGGTGCAAGAACCAATACCGATTTGTCTAGGATGGCCATGTTTATTTCATGACAACACAGAAAGATCCAATGCCCTTAGTGTTAATTTTTGTAATTGAAGTAGATATTGATCAAAAGCTCAAGATAGTTTACTGTGTTTGCATTGATCTGAAGATTTCTGCCACTGTCAATTGCTCACCACCAAACAATATCCATGCTTTGCAAAATTTCATGGGAAGGGCAGCTTACCTGAAAAAGTTTCTGGCATAATTTAACTGTGACCAAGTCCAATTCAATTAGGAAGTTGTGCAACAAAAAACATTTCAAGAGATCAAGCATTAAGTAATCATTATTCATCAAGCCGTCAAGATCGAAGTGAATGCCTCTCGACATGCAACAGGCATAGTTTTGATGCAGCAACAAAGACCCATTTTATAACGCTTAGAGATGTTTTCAAGCATTACTCTGAATTATTAGGTGTATTATTGCGAGATATACACACTAATTCAAGCAGTGAAGCATTCATGACATTATTTGCTCTGAAAAAAGACATTCACAACTACCATAAGTGTAATACCCCCAATTTTGACTTGGAATGTATTTAATCAAATTATGTAAATGAAGTAAATATGCTAGTATGGATGCCTAGTGTGGAGCTCAAGGCCAAGGCCCAACTAGTGAATTTTTTTTTTTTCAACGTATGAGAATAGCCAGCGATTGATACGATGCGAAGGCGCCGAAGAGGAGAGGTCCGGGGGTCGATCCTGGGTGGGGACGGCCACAGCTGACCGCCCCAGCCACCCGGCCATACAGCCCGACCCCTGAGGCCCAACTAGTGAATGACTAGGCATGTATGATGTATATATTTTTATTTGGACCATATGATTGGCTTATCATGCCAATTCAAAAAGTATGTAAATATTATGTTGGAAATTAATAAAATGGTCCATGTGTAAAAAGCACTAGAGGGGCTATGATTCCATCAGATGAGAAGAGGAAAGGGGGCCTATGGAAAAACCAAATCCTATGTTGCCATGTGTCAACCTTAGAACTCATCCAAAATCTATCATGTGCCTTAAATAAGCCAATCACCTTCTCTTGACTATTGAATTCAATCATTGAATGCATATGTAAGGTTGGTGGGAAAATTCACTTCATGTAGTTATTGAAACATGGGGATTGTGACAGTTATGTCAGTAGTCAGCAGTCCTATTTCTTCTATGGTCAAAAGCTAGGTCACTTGTCTTTTCACCCTCACCTTATACCCTTGGAGTCAACACTCTTTTGATCATTCTCTCATGCAAGCTTCTACACTACGTAGAGTTTTCCATTGTTGTTCATGACCATTACCAAAATTGTGTTTAACCCATAAATTCGAATTTGAAAACAAAGTTGCATTTTTGTAAGGGAAAATAGATGGTTGTAGGTGAGCATGGAGGTTGGGCAAGCTAGGAATCTTTACCCATTGATTTCTTCTACTTTTGGATGCTTGAGAATCCATGGATTAATGTTGCAGGAGATTCTCCATTAGCATACAGCAGGTTGGGCTCTTACTGCACACACTAGTAAGCACTGTAAGGGTTGTTGAAATATTGTAACTTCGAAGAATATTCTATTGTATTTTATTATTGTAATTTACTCGGAGATGTTTTATTCCTCCGTCGGGATGTTGTTATTGTATTTGGTCATCATAGAGTCATGAGGTAAAACCTCCTTTGTAAGTCGGGTCGATAGAACCCTCCAGAATGTAATATTATATTGTTTTGAGTCTTCCTAGGTAAGTCGGCCCAGTTAAGTTTGTTGGGGCCAACCTAGCTAGTGAAAAGGTCAAGTGAAAGTTAAAATATAAATAGGAGTATTGTGCTCCTCATTTGGACACACACACTCACTTGTGTAATTCGCATAAGAGAGAGAGAGAGAGATCTGCAACGAGAAGGTGCACTTGTTTGGGGATTTTATCTTTGTACTTTTGATCATCTATATTGAGGGAGTTTTGTTGGGTTTTCTTCCCCTAGAGGGTTTCCCAGGATAAATCTGTGTCTATCTTGTGATTGTGTTCTTTCAGTGATCCTGTATATGCTATTGTTGTGAATTTGAATTGAATACTGATATTATCTAGCTTAGCATATTGAATCTTAACAGGATTTCCTTAGGGAACTGTGGATCAGTGAAGGGAAATGCCTTCCTTGTGTTGTGTGGAGCAGTTGGAAGGACTACCATGGCTGTGATGGCTTAGTGAGACCTCTGCAAAGCTCAGTTGGAGCTTTTGGCTAAGCATAGAGAGCAGAGTGGGTTCTGGGCTGAGAGAGAGAATCTTGTAGGTGTTCCTTTCGCCCCGGTGGCCTCATAGCCCAACTTGGGGGTGGCCTCTCAGCATAAAGAGTATATGTTGGATAGGGTGCCTATGGTTGGGTGGAAAATCGCTCTTACACAGTCAGTTTCTTGGATCTTCATTGTTAAAGATAAGTATTTTTATGTATTTGTTGTGCAATGATTTTTATTTGTATTCATGTGATAATTATGCCTGTAAAATGCATGTTATGTGTGTGTAGACCAATTGTATTCCACTGTGTTTTTATTTGCATGTCTGCACATGCATTTTAGATGTTGTGAATTCGTAATTCTGCTTATGGGCGAAATTTCAAGGCCCTGATTCAGTCAATGTCCCCTCCTACTGGCCGAATTGAGGGATGGGGACGTTACAATAAGCCTCTCTAATGCCTCCATACTTAGCAATATTTGTATTCCTCAAGGAAATCATAGACCTTAGTTGTTGCACGAGGCACAACATTCCAAAATATTTGGACACTTGGAGTGGAGAATACAAACACTAATTTGCAAAGGTATTTCTATTGACCAAGAATGGCATAGATGGTGGCAAAGTTTGTAATATTTTGTGTCCTTTGTAGCATATTGAAGCTAGCAAATCATAAGTTGGGCAAGTATATTCCACTTCAAGTTCCAAGAAAAACATTGGAGTCAATGGACTTCGTTGGAGGTTTGACCAACTAGTAGGGAAAACGACTATCTTATGGTAGTAGTGGATATCTTCAGCAAAATGGCTGTCATGACTCATGACACATCATAAATCATTCAATTGATGGTTTAGACGGCTAAAGAAATTGGAGGAAATGCCAATTATACATGAAAATTAGAAGTCAAACATTAATTTGACCCAATGTTATCAAAACTAGCAAACCCGGCTGGTCCAACCAAGTTCATGAGTTTACTGGGCCAACCGCTGAATTCAAACCGCTTTTGGCCAGTTCCATACAACTTTGTTGTGGGGCCAAAAAATACGATTTTGAAATTTTTTTAATAAAAAAACAAAAAAAGGACATGTCGGCTTAGGGTTTTTTTATCTAATTGGCCCTACAATCCTTATAAACTGACATGGGCACCCTCATATTCCATCATACTCTTCGTAGGAGTTTTCTTATGGCTGGTTTAAGAGTACGAAGTACGGACTATGGTAACTGGTACGACGACTGTACGGGTGTTTTGATTCTTGAAGCAGAGGTACGACTGAGGTACTCACAATTCACTATTCACTAGATTTTAATTTTTATGCTTAGAAATTAGAATGGCTTTGAATGAGCAGCTACAGCCCTGACTAGGGTTGACTTTATAACTAGTTAGTGCACTGTTGGGGTTAGTTAGCAATGCATACTGTTCAGTGCATGGGTTACTAGTTAGTTAGCAATAAGCATATTGTTTAGACTTCAAACTTCAGTATACTGTTTTTTAAAATATGAATATTTTATGGATTTTTGCTCAACCGGTCTTTTGATCCCGGTTTTTTCCCAGTTTTTGTCCGGTTCCAGGTCCTGGGGTTGGCCGGTTCGACCACTGGTCCGGTTCTGATAACATTGATTTGACCACTGAATACCTGCATGCTTATCCATTTTTGAAGTGCATAGTTGCACCCATAATCCTTCAAAAAGTGTGGAGTCATTGTTGTAGCATGATTTTGGAAATCCCATGGCCCATCAAATGAGACAGTGACTTAGGGAAGCTTCTTGGTCAAATGGCACCCATACCAATGGAACCAACTCATTCAATTGAAGGGTCATTGACCATGCCTGGGGTTATTGCATTCACATTGAAGTGGTTCTTTAGTGAAGCTCAGTTTTCCTCCAATAAAATCTACAAATAGAGGCCTCTTTTCTCCATTCCAGCAAGCTCAAGTGTACTAAGGTTATGTTGCAAAAATTGCTCCAAGGATTGGAAGGCCCTCATGCTCCAATCATCTTCTTGAGCTTCCTTAGTATTATAATGCCCAAATTTCGCCTCCAAATGACCATTTCATAACAGGAAATTTTATTGAAATTGCTCCAGAATTTGAGAGAAAATTCTATTTGAGATACCAAGAACCCCTAAAGAGAGACCATTGGAAGTCATCTTCAATACTCCTCAAGGTGAAATTCGCATTTTACTTGAAGCTGTCTCCATTTGTGAATACAAAGATCTCTTTTTCTTTCCTGCCATATAGCTTGTTATGTATTTGAATGCATTTTCATTTGGTTTTGAGTTAACTGTTTGGAATACTAAATATTGGTAGGAAATAGTAGGCTGCTTGGCTTGTTAGCTAGTGTGTTGGACCATTGAGTGGTGAAATCTCCACTAAGATCTTCCTCCTCAAACTTTCAAGGCACCAATCCTGCAAGGGGCTCTCTAAAGTTTGCACCACCTTTCCTCTTTCAAATTTCCATCGGTTTGGCTTAACTACTTGCTTGGGGATAGAAGAAGTTAGAGTACGTTGTTTATTGTTTTTGTTTATGTATGCCCAGCATTCCAACTCATTGAAGAGTGCTCATTTGGTCACCTAGCGCACAAATAGACCAACAACAAAATGTCAACCACACTATTGAAGAAAGCTTGAAACTCTTCCTTGGCTAGATTTAGGACCTATTTTCTGATTCCTAGAGAAATTTTCAGTCCATAGCATAGTTTACACTACAAGTTTGCCCCAACCCACGACTGACAGTGTGTGCCCCAGCCCACCACTAAGAGGCTTTAATTTCTCAAATTTTTTTTTCCCTCCATAGAGAACTCCGCTACTACCTATCTTATTTTAGTGCAATCCTGTTCAGACCTTCTATGCAAGGTTATGGCCCCAGTCACACAAATGCACTTTTGTTTTCACTTTTTATATGTAGGTGTACCACTACCACTACATTGATTTTCTTGGTTTTGTTTCTTGCACGGAGAGTGTTGGGCTAGATTTCAAACATTTCCATGTAACATTTGTTTCTTTATTGCATCAATCTTCAATCCAACAACTCATCATCCTTGCTTTCAGCTTTTATTTTGCACTTGTATCTGTGCTCATAGCCACTAAAATACCACATGAAGCATGTATGGGAAAAATAGAAAATAAAACTGAATAATGAAATCTAGTCTAAAGCAAAAATTGAAATGCATAAATAGAAATACTAATCTAACATAGCATATAAATTTTATTCTCTTTACTGTGCAGGAGGAAGGAAATCTTTTCAAGCAAGCATACTCAACTCAATCAAAACTCAACAAGAAGACAAATTCATCAAAAGAAAAAGAAAAAATCGCAATACTCAGCACTCAGAAAAAGAAAAGCACACAAATTCTACTGCTCAAAAGAGCTTATTCAAAATCCTAGCTACTCTAAACAGGCAAGCAGAGTCACAGCCCAGGTAGAGTCAGGGATGATAATCCCTTAACTCCCTCTGGTTGATAGGCAGCATGATGTGCTGGCCAGTCCCAGTAGTGAGGAAACATGTATCACCAATTCAACGCTCGACAGTGAGTGATCCAACCCAAAAGTCACCAAATCCCCTGGATCGTATGTAAAATAAATCATTAGGAACAACAACCCTATCACCGATTTCAAACCTTCGGCGATTTACAAACTGAGGGATGGTTTCAACATTATGAACGGGAATGGGTTGGAAATCATAATTGCACTGAGGTTGAGGTGTGACTATCCTCGAATTCCTATTAGGAGGAATTGCATCAAACCTGGGAGGTCCACCATCTAGAGGAATGGCTACCCTACCAATAAGGACTTATCGAATCGCTCTTCTCCTAGGGGTTTCAACTCTTGGTTCTTCAACTTGTGGGTGAATAATATACTTTGGAGTCTCTCCCACAGTCCAATAGTCTCTAACAACATCCTCTTCTTCTTCCACACCTACTGGAGATGGTAGGGTTTGGTTTTCAACACTTCTACTACTACCTTCTCCAAATGGGACAGGAACAACCATACTCTTTAAAGCTGCCAGATGATCAGTGGTGAAGGATGGATGACTCGGAACTATGCTAGAATCATTCTGAGATCCCGTGTCTAAAGATGTTGGTGAAGAGGTAGGAGTGTGAAATGTATCAGTAGAGTTCATACTCTCTTCACCAATAGGTAACTCACGGGGAATAAGAAAACTAGGGATGTCTGGATATGACAAAGACAAACTATCCTCACGGGGCTCCTCCTGAAAGATGGCAAGATTATTCAATGAAAAGTCTTCTCCAAGAGCATAATGTATCAAGGCATCTTCTTTCCAACTCATAGAGTTGTCATTCACTTTCCTTAATACTCCATCTTCCACGGACATATGAGATAAATGATCAGGAACATCCAAAAAATGATACTCAGTTACGTCTTCATCACTTTCTACATCGTGAGAGGAATGAGTTCCTTCATTGTTGTTTGCCCAAGGAATGATGTGAGGAAGGCCCTGCCTTCCCCTTTCCATGTTAAGATCAACCAAGGTAAGCCATTGCCTGACTATTCTAGGTATACATTCACCCCTTCTTATTTCATCTAAAATGGTCTCAGAGTTGTCTATTTCAGTGATGGGCTCGGGTTGATCAGTGTGTGGCTCTACATCACTAAGTTGGTTCAAAGCTCTAATTTCTTCCGACACTTCACCACAAAGCGAATTAAGGTTCATTTCTCTAACAACAATAGCTCTTTCCCTTTCTTCCTCAGAAGAACTATCATCTCCAAATGATCTCCAAATCTCTTCTATTCCTGTACTCGAATCATCATTATGACCACCCATAACCATCAAGATACCTTCAGGTAAAAGTTCACCCTCACCATAAGTGTTCCTTACCAGTGAAGCACCACTCGTTTAAGACTCGCGAGTACTCGCGAGTCTGGACGAGTGACTCCTGCTCCCGCGTAACCGCAGCAAACTCGGCAAGGAACTCGCCATCAACAGAGAACTCGCCGTCAACAGCTGCCAACTTGTCGGAATCGTTGGAATCTCCCACGAACTCGCCGGAATAATCACTAGAATCGCCGGACTCCAGGGTTCCGTGCAGTCGGGTTCCGTTCGGGCTGCTGTGTTCGACGGCAAATTTACGTTTCGCGGGTGGACGTGATTCCGGTGGGTGTAGGGTTCCGACAGTCGGGTTCTGTTAATGTTCGACGACCGGCTGGGCTGTGTGTTCGACGGCAAGTTTGGAATCGATTTGCATAGTTTATGTTTTATATAAATAGTTTATTTATGTTCATTGTTATGTTTAAACTTTATAACTTTATATAGTTTTTTTTATATATTTTAATTTTTTGATATATATTTTATATAATACATATTATATATGTAGTGTTTTTATTTGTATTTTAATTTTTTGTTATATATTTTATATGTAATATATATGATGTATGTAGTTTTTTTTATTTATATTTTTATTATATAGTTTGTGTTAGATAGTTTGTTTATTTAGATTTTTGTTATAAATTTTTTTATTATATATTTTTTTTTTTTATTTTATTTAATTTTTGATATTTTTATTTTTATTTTATTTAATTTGTGATATTTTTTATTTATGTTATATGTTTTAAATTTAAATTTATTAATTTTTTGTTATATATATATATTTTTTTTATTCTGTTATATTTTGTTTTTTATATATATATTTTTATATTTTTTATTTCCATTATATTTTTTGTATATATATTTTTTAATTTTATTATTTAAAATCGATTGTCGTATGATCATTGTTTATGAGTTTATGAGACAATGTTATGAATTATTGCATAAATTGTAGTTTTATAGCTTATATGGATTGGAAATGTTTTTAATCTCTTTTTTCCCAAAATGTATAATATTTTTATTTTTTTTCATATTTGCCGAGTCTTGCCGAGTCTGTCCCGAGTCTTTCCCGAGTTTTTCCCGAGTCCACGAGTCATATGCCAGCCGGGTCTTTGCCGAGTCCGAGTCGTGCAACATTGTTCCTTACACCGTCCTCAAAATTTCGAGGTGACCGTCATAAAATGGCTCCCAATATACTCTAACCAATGACCCATCAGAGTTGGGGATAGTAGCATGTGATAAATCCATTTGAAGATGTCCCCCCAGTCCAGCAGACCACTTCCTACAGAGAAGCATCCCATAGGCTGGGGGTAGATCTATGACCACTATGTCCATTAGCATAGATATATCAGGGCATGAAAACAAGTCAGCTCTCAAGTTCTTTATCAAACCAAAGACTTGAACTGGTCTAGAGTCAATTCCACACACGTTCCCATAAGGCCTAGTTATTTTTAATCCCATGGCTTCCATGACTTACAAAGGCATCACATTCATGGAGGCACCAGCATCCAACATACAATTATGAAGAAGGGTGTCACCAATGCGAAGTGTAAGATAAAAAGGTTGGTGACCACCATTCTTCCTCTCATATAAAGCAGTCTGGATGTTAATGGGAGGATCCTCCTCGTCTTCAACCATAGCACTAGGTGCTGAGTTTAGAGGAGATGGATTTTCACCAATACTTGTGGTAGTCTCAGGGATGCTCTCGAAAAAATCTACCACTTGCTCTTTTATTGATGGGATTTTCATTAACTCAGTTAGTGGGATATTGTGCATAACTTTATCCAATTGTCTTTCAATGTTGATATCTAAGTCATACTCAGGAAGAGGAATTGGCTCATTCACTGGGCTAGGCAACTCACTCTTCGTTTCAATGAAAGGGGTAGGCTTTTGGCCATCCTTCCTTTGTTGATAGGTTCTAAGAGGAGTTTGGCCACTACTACTGGATTGTTCAGTGGCATAAATGGGAAAGCCAGGACTGGGTTCTTCTATGGACTTGTCCTCATGATTAATCAAAATTCTTCCAAAGTCCTTGTCAAAATCTAAGTTATCCACCTAGTTAATGTTCTTTGGAGAATCAGGAGTATCATCACCATGAGTGGGATACTCAGGATCATCCATCTTTTGCTCTTCTGACCAATTAATAACAAGAGGTTCAGGTGACGCTTGGCTCTGTTATCAACTGATTTGTACAAATAGTTGAAACCTTATTGAGCCGCCAGTGTTGGAACACCTCAGTGTTCACTTCCAGAGTATCTGGGTTTCATTGTATTTGGGTCTAGCCAGTTTTGGCTAGCCAGTTTTGTTTTTGAGTCGACATGACCATGGCCCCATGGGGGTTTGTATCAAAGTGTGCTAGTAGGGTTTGAGTGGCTCGGTTCCCCATGACTGGATTAAACAACTAAGGTATTCCAGGGAGTTTTTTTCACCTTCAGATTATACTTTGCTTCAGGCGAGATATAATCTCTTGGTTTTTCTCCCGCTTCCTCCAAAGCTGGAATGCCCGATTTTGGAAATTTGGCCATGGGGGGTTATTAGGGTCCAACTATAATGTATAAACCTACTAGACACTATTAGAATAGTTTCTGGTCATGTCCTAGGTCTCTAGGACCCCCAGAAAAAATTTTACCGGACGCGTCGAAATTGGGGTTTTTAATTTTTTAATTATTTTTAAATTTTAATTAAATTTCTCTATAGTTTAAATAGAGAAATTTGAGTCTGTAATTATGTCAGTCATCCGGGGTCCGAATTTAGTGTTTGATGGCTCGTTTCATAAGCCAAAAATCACACATGACCCATGGAGCAGCTAAACCCAACTTTCGGATGTCAATTCAGCCTCATAATTAATATTTTCTCTAAAAAGTCATTTACAGAGAAATTATTAATTAAAATAATAAAATTGAATATTTTGGAGATAATCCAAATCTCTCCAAAATTAATCAATTTGATTAAAATAAAAGGCTAAATGACATGGCAATAGACATTTATGAGGATTCCAATCAACTCCCAATTACTCCAATCAACTATCCAGTCACCAAGTCATTATCCTCTTAAGCAATTTCGCCCTCCTTCATAAAGAATTCGATTTGTTGAGGTGTCACTTGATAAATGGGTTGGTGGTTTGCATTAAAGCCTAAGGATGGGCGCCCTCATGACTCACCAAACTTGGCTCTCATTGCAAATTCGAGTTAGCACCCACCACCTTCCACTTGTCTCTCCACCATGCTAACTCCAAGCTCACGTCAAACTGCCCTAAATCCACGTCTAGCATTGCTGGAGGTTGATTATTGGATAGTTGTTACTTCCCATGCAATCACCATTAGCTTGGCTCCTTTACCATTCGAGTTTGTACCTACCACATACCATTTGTTATCCAACCAACTAGCTCGCACCCTTCTCAAGACTCACGCATATCTACCATTCCTCACGTCAATCCACATCTAAGCTCACGTGTATCCTAGTTGTAGCTTATCTATTGGTTGGTAATACTTCTAAACCTACCATCCAAGTCGAGTTTGCCACCTCTACCTTCATACCTACCACAAACTCGACTTTGACCACTGTTTAGCATGCCAAGCCTTGTCATGATTGGAATTTGATCTACTTGTCTATTTGCCAATTCGACCTAGGGTTTTAGCCTTGATTTTAGTATAAAGAGAGGCCCATTAGGGGTTATTATCTCATGGATTTTTGGGTAAACTTACTCTGCCAATTTGTAATTGTGATTTAGCTTCTTGCTATTGGGAATAAATTCGACTTTGGAGGTCATATTGATGTGCACATTTGGTCCATGAGAAATTGTTGATGCTTAAATGAGGTGATGTTGTTCCATTAATGCTATTTCATATATACTTGTTTGATCATTTTAGCTTAGAAGTCATTTTTATGTCCATGGAATGAATATTTGTTTTGTCAATTTATTCATTTATGTTTGGTTAATTGAGATCTAGAAGTAGCAAAAAGTAATCGGTTATACTCATGCTCTTCTTGCCTCTTTTGACTAATCATACTAAACTTGATCAAATCAGTGTTGAAGTGGTTTAGTGTTGCAGATCTCCAAAGTACAAAGTGGGACCTTGAGCTTGGTTGCTTCTTCTTCCCCTTTGTCTTTAATTTATTAACCTTTTTGCATTTCAGGTATCTTCGAGGATCGTTTTGTGCTTCAAGAAATTGAGCTTGAGAGGTTCCATAAAGATCCATCCACAGTTTTTTCAAAAGTTAAAATTTGTTACTTGTTACCCTAGGCTTCCCATGCTTCAAGCCATCTTGTCTTCTCTTTTGAAACCCCTTTTGATTTGCTTGCTAGCCCTTTCCTCTTAGTTCTCGTCCCCTCTCCTCGTTGGCTTCTTCCCCCATTCGTTTTTGTCTTCTCATCCATCCTAGAAGGGCCACCTTCTCACACCTCGTCTTAGCCATTTAGTGCCTCCTCCTCTTCCTTTTAGTCTCTACCCTTCATCCCATTCGTCCTATCTATCTTTCCTCTAGTTCTTGTCTCATTCCTAGTCCAACCCCTAGTCCCCATTTGTCTTTCTCCTTTGCCCTACTCCTTAACCCTTTTTCCTTCCCTCTCGTCCACCTTACTTCCCCTTCATCTTCTCTCTTCCATTCCCTTTTAAGCCCTGAAAACACATCAAAGCAAAAAATCAAGTGATTAGATGTATGCTAGTTCTTTACATTTGAGGATCTTACTTTGTATCATTTAGAATCTAGTTAATTTGTTAAACTAGCTAATTTGCACTTCAAGACTTAAACACTTATATCATGCTAGATTAGATTTGATGGGTTTTGATAGTTAATTGCATTATTAGGGGTGTTATCATAAATCTTTTCCTAGGTTACCGTCTAAGTCTCAAAATTTTGTTAAACATGTATTGAACTCCAGATCTAGTTGTGTCGTTGGCCATCATTACAAACTTTTGTTGACTGTCCTATAAGACTGTTTGACTGCCATATAAAATACTAGAGGACTGTGATAACATTGTTTGGTTTAACTTATGATTGGCTGCCATATGAACTAGTAGAGGACTGTTATCATACTGTGTTGTTTAAATTATGTTGGCTGCCATATGAAATACTAAAGGACTGTGATCACACATGTGTTGGCTGCCATCTAGCCTTTTGGAGAACTTTTATAACATATTGTTGACTGCTTTTCAAACACCTACTATCAAAAAGCTTGTTGGTTGCCTTTTATTCCGAACTAGACTGTCCCAAAGATTGTTGTTATTTGACGTTCATTGCACATTCAATTGACTACCATAAAGTGTGTTTTTATTGGTTGCAAGCTAAGATATCTATACGTTGACTGTTCTTGAAATTCACATGTATGGCTGCCAATTTAGTTGGTCAATTCAACACTTGCAAATAGTTTAATTTTTTAAAATACTTTCATTTTACATCACAAAACAAGTCCTGGTTTTATCATTTGCTTGGTGCAATTTGCGGATCTAGGACATTAGCTAGTGTCGATTTGTTGTTTAAGTTACTAATGCTAAATGGGTATTGGAGCAATTATTTTGTTATAGACTTTTTCAGGGAGTAGAAGTCAAAAAACTTCAAGGCGAGAAGCCATTAAAAACACAAAGGGACAAACAAGCAAAGCTAGATTCCTCTTATCCTTTGTAAAAGCCATTGAGGGCTCCATTTTTCCAAATTTTATAAGTTATTCATAGATAGTCATTAAAGACCTTCCAAGGATTTTCCCTTGAGGCACTTGTAAAAGATTAATAAAATTTATAGTGGAGAGGTCCTCCATTCTTGGGTTTTCTTCCCCATTTGGGGAAGAGTGTTGGGTCTTGGGGATTTGATTTAGCTTAGATTTGTGATCTCAATTTCTTAGATTAGCATTTTGCTTAATAAGTCGTTCAAAGTTATCTTCCATATTCACTTACCCCCATGCTCTCCCGAGTAGGGTCTTGAACCTGAAAGAGATTCTTGGGTAGTTAGCTTTATTTCTCATTTATTTTTATCTTGTTTCTCTTCCAAAGCCCTCAGCCGGAAGTTGTATCCTTGAGACGAAGTCTCAAGGGCAGGACCACATAATTTGTGGTTACTCTTCCATCCCCGTCGGTTTCCTTGGTAGAGCTTTCAGCTAGCTGGAGGTTCTCAAGTGCAGGCGGTTCTAGTGGTTGATCCTGTTTCGGGGATCAATCCCACCTAGTAGATTAAATTTTGTGTGGTAGAACACTAGATTTGTTTATCTTGCAAGCATTATCGTTAGTGGTAATTTATATCTTGTGATCAATACTATTGCTTGAAATCTGTTTCAGTCTGAGATATACTACTACTGCTTCCTTTCTGCTTCTTAAAATAAACCAAAGTCTCTTGAACTTGGCCAAATCCAAGTCAAAGAGCACCCTCTATCGGAGGGCATTTTAGTTTCTTGCATTTCCCTGCATTAGGCATTGTTAATTTAGCAAGTCTCTTGAACTGTGGTCATAAGACCAAGTCAAGAGCGCTCTCTGTCGGAGAGTTGAACAAGGCTTTCTAATAATAAAATTTTCCACTCATACACCCCCTAATTAATTTATCTTGGTTTGTCCTACACCCGTATGCTCTGCCAACCGGAAACGGTTGGGCTAATACTCAGAAAGGTGGAAGACTTGATAATTTACGATCGATAACTTAATTAAAATCTTTACCCAAAACCTCAACCAAGGCAAAATACTGTTCTTCCCACGAGAGGTGGCGCTGGGAATCCACTGTCAGACTCAGGGGCGGTTCAAACATTGGACACCTATCCTTTTGAATCTGGGTGCTTCCAGGTCACTTAGGGTTGCCAGTATTTTTCTTGGGCAAGGTTCCACCATCTCTTGATACCTTTGGTTTTAGCCTTAATAAACAAGACAATTAAAACTTTTAATTTACCAAGATAAGCTGCATAACGTTCTCACAAATTTTCCATTTCAAGCACTTGTGTCAAGTTTACAATCGCTTTTATTTTCTGACTCCATAAGGCACTGGTCCTTTATCTTATATTTTGTTTGCCTAAATATCAAACATTGGAGTATTTGCTTATATTTACGTGAAGTGATCTGTTTATTGCCCAAGTGTATCTTTCATCTTGTATTTGCAACGTGGATTGCGTTATCTTGTCTTATATTTAATTTTCATAATTGTCTTGTTGTCACACAACTTGTAGTTGCCCCTAGAGGTATCCCATCCGGGACGGTAGAGGAGTCAGGCAACTAAAGAGGTGACCCAAGAGATGTCACGGTTCCCAATGCAATGTGGGAGTCACGTCAACCGAGGCACTCTTCACTTTAGGTCAAGGTGTAACTAGACCAAGGGGGAGACCCTATACCCCAATCACAGTTGATTGGATCCAAACAAGGGTTTCTAAGGGTAGATAAGTAATGAGTTACGGAAACCAATGCAAGGCTAAGTGGACCTAAGGGTTAAGGTATGGTTGAGGGTGATGTAAGAGATTGTTAGTGTTTCAACCTATGTATGGTTTAGGCCACATGATGGGGTATGATAACTAGGTGTAGTACCATGTGTTTACACAAGTGGGTCCAATGTTCTTGGGAAGTGTGAAATGGTTCTAGGTAGGCCCACAAGGTGAAGTTAGGTGTGAGGTTGGTACTATAGGTTAGATGTAGGCTAGATCTATGAGTTTGAGTTGGTTATAGGAGTACCCATGTATTAGATCTAGGGTTTGACACAAATCCCAAGGAGTGCGACTTGCTTGGAGAAGGACTAGTGCCTTATTGGATGGGCTAATGGGGTCAAGAAATATGTCAAAGTGTAGATCGGGACACCTAGAAGCCAAGTCAAGTGGATTGAAGGAGATCCAATGGTTGGATCTTACTAGATCTAGGTTTTTATGTGATTACCCTAAGTGGACCACAATCCCTTGAAACAAGGAATGCAACCACCAAAGCGGATCGTGACAAAAAGACAGTATGGACCTAGGTTTCAAGGCATGGGCATTCCAAATCCACAAAAATCTCAAGCACCCACCTCCTCAAAGTGGACCAACTCAAATTTTCAAGGGGGTGCGATTTGCTCAAGGAGGGCTAAAATGAGGGTTTGGTGGACCAAATCAAGTCCAATGGCCACCAAACTGTAGATCCAAGTAGCTAGTACCCCAATCTATGTATGTTCAAAATTTCAAGTGAACCCAATGGCCAGATCTTAGTAGATCTGAGTTTTAAGATGCCAAGAGAATCAAAAGGGGGTTTTAACCCCTTAAAACATGGAGAGATGTCCACAAGGTAGTTTTCACCAAAGTAAAGATGTGGGTATAGGTTATCAAGTGTCTAGATTTCAAATCAAGTGGGATCTCACCTACCCATGTGCTAGATCTAACCCAACAAGCTTCTCTTAGGAAAATCAATTTAGGTTCAAGAGGGCTTTTTGCATTGAAAAGTGTGTCAATTTTTGGCCAATCACCACCAAACTATAGATCCAACTAGGGGTGGATCCTATAGAGATGGGTTTTTAATATCTTTTCAATTGCAATGCTAGATCTAAGTAGATCTAAGAAATACCAAAATTGGAGTTTTGATTAATTAGGGTTTTATGACCAATGAAGATAGAATGGATGAAAGAGGCATATACCTTGTAGATCTTACCTCAATTGCTTGTGGCCACCTTGCAAGTTGATAGCATTCTCCTATGTGTATATTCAAGAGTGAGATCTAAGTGCTCCAACCAAAACGTCCTTCTCCAAGATAGCCAAATCGTCCTCCTCCTACAAGACAAGATCAAAGAAACAAGTCAAGCAAGATGATTATGAAAATGGTAGAAAGATGTAATAGAAAGCATCAACTATGTCACGAAGATACAATAATGATACTCCCTGTCACAAGATCAACCCAAGAGAGAATATGTGGATCCCTCCAACAATAACCCTCATGAAGTCGCCCTCCTCTCTCCAATTCGACTTTCCTGTCAAAAGATTAGTAAAAGCACCAAAATCCACAATGATACATAGAAGAGATACTGTATATTCAATATGCAAGAGAATCCACAATGCAAGAGAGATGTGCTCCACAAAAAATCTTCTATTCCAATATTCCAGAGCTCCAAAGGTGAGCTTTACAATGGGGGGTCTCCTCCTTATATAGGATAATAAAGACCAAAACCCTATACCACTCTACAATACTACATCAAATGAGTGGTTGAGATTATAAGATCTCATCATACAATCAATGGCTAGGATGAACCATAACATAATATCACTTGGATCACCCAATATAACAAAAGCGCCCTCACTAAATGGTACAATGGAGGGTGACGTCATCCCACTAGAGGGGTAAAAAGTACAATGATCCACCTCATGATGACTAGGACATGATAAAATAAGCACATGGTGGGGCTAGGAGGCATCAATCCTTACTTGCTCATCCCCAAGGCACAATAAAATAATAAAATATGTCCAATATAATAGAAATGACCAAAATTGTCCTCAGAATCCATGACAGTCAAGCAGTAAATGTCCTCCTGTGATCAATCCGGGCATACCCACATGGTGAAAACTGACTGGAAGATAGTGATGCCACCCTGGAAGACCTCTGTGAAGACCAAATGCCAAAACCTTGCCTCAATTGCCCAAATCGATTTCCTCAGTGACCACTTTATCCCATTTTTTAACTGCCTCGGGAACTGTGAAAGTGCCAAAACTGCCTCCTAGGGTGCTAGCGCTGTTCATCTGATCCCACCAGGCTCTCCGGGAGGGGGGGTAAATGGTAATAACAAGTGGCTGGACCACCCCCTCCATCATCAGCGCCCTAGGTGAACTGGCCTCTCGGGGCCCCTGCTGCTCAGGCTGGGAAATCAGCCCCCAATCTGGTCAACAAGTGTAAAACTGCATCAATCACTGTCAGAAGTGCCCGGAACTGAAAGATAAGTGTCTCAATGGATCCAGAAGACCCAAATCCACTAGGAATGAGTACTCATACACCCTGGGTTGCCCTAATGGGCCTGCTGTAGGGTCCACCATATATGGACAATGTATAATCTGCTGATCTGAAGTAATAATAAACCTGCTGAACTGGATCAAACATCATCTGCATCATATGTCCATCATATGATATCATCATCAAACATGTGGGCCCATAAATCATCATCAATAATCATCCATACATGGTCCACATCATCACGAATCCCAAGAATATATAATCAAGGATAAATCACATCAGTAGACTAAGACAATGCTTCTCTAATCATTCCCACAGCTAAGCTCAAAGTATAAATTCCATTCAGTGGCATTAATCAAGTTAACATATTCCGTTGTTATATAAAATTACTTGCACAATAGTTCAAATGACAAACTCACCCATTGGACATGGTCAAACTGCTAGTGAAGGATGAAGGCTAGGAGCAAGGTTGGGCCAAGGGTTTGACTAGTCTAACTTAACTCAAAAATACTTTGGACTGGGAGAAGGGGGGAAGCTACAAACTCTGTGTTGGACAAAAAGAACACGGGGGATGGCTGTGTCTCACAAATGGATAAGTTGTTTAGAGAGTGCTTATTCAACTTAGGCATCATGTCTACATCAAGTTGATCCAGGTTCATTAGGATCATTCAATTTTATTCCATGGCCTTTTTGGCCTACATAACCCTTCGGATTTCAGATGTGCTGAGAAGCACAACTAGTTGCAGCTTGCATCCAGGGCATGTTTTTCACATATTTATAAGGTCAGCAATTGTTTAGATATAACTTTTAAGAACCATTGCTTTTTGGACCTTTCTTATACTCTTCGAGGAGTATTTTTAGCTTTTCATTGCTCTTGCCCTTTTTTTGTTTCCATGGGCGAATTTTTTTAGTTTCCATAGGTAGAACATGAGCTTTCAGTTTTAGCCAACAACATCTCAAGTGACTAGGGGGAGTTCGAGCCAATGCCAAACATCGGGACAACCGACCATAATGATTTAGGCCTACAATCCAACTCACCAAAGGTAAGTTTTGTCACCAACTCAGAGCCGAGACACTGGATAAACAGGGATGCGGTCCAAACACAGAGGTAGAAAAATGGGGAAGTCCTTGGTATCAGAAAGTCAAATGAGACAAGTCAGGGCTTAAAGCCAAATAGGAAGGTCATGTATGGATGGAGACAAGTGAATATGGAGCCTACACTAGCAGACAACTGGTGTCGGGGAAAGACCATGTCTATGTAAGGTGAAAAAACCAGTAAGTTTTGTTAAATGACCTAAAAGTGCAAGTGATTGTCCATTTTATGATTTACAGTTCATTTTAAATAGTTTGCCACATCAGGAATAATATACCAAGCACATGCTATGATCATGACTAAATCAACAAGATAATAATCCACAGTCAGTGAGAACATATCCATAGATCATACAACATCATCATAATAATAATCATCAAATATCATCTGAAACACTGCTGTAGTACATCTCTAGGCACTGATCTGAAACTGTAAATGGGATAAGTGGTCACATCAGTCATCAAATCTGAACTCTCAAGGCTCAGCCTTGACACAAGGTCATATACAAATCTGAATAATGTACTGCTCTGATCATGAGTGATCCAAAATATATAGCCATGCTCTGGAATAATGGAAGCTCTGGAATGTGCCGATATTTGTTGTACAAGAATAGTAGCCCTGCTACTATGGTGTGATAACATGTCTCTCATTTAAAAACTCCTAAATAACACCCATCCGCATCACTACATCAAAAACACTTAAATACACAAAGAGCCTTAGTGAAACTCTCTTTTAGGGACTACCCCCCTTGGCTTCGTTAGGAGTTTGCCTAAACGGAGGAGCTGGGATTCAGGTGACAGTACCTGGCTCATTGCTTGCCCCCAAGGCCACACCTCTCCCCACTTTCCAGTGAGGGAGACAGCTTTCGAAAGGTTTCTGCTGCTGGTGTGTAGTTTGGCGGACAACAGGCTCACAGGGTTTCTTCTATCACCTTCATTAAGTTTCTTTTGCTGGTTCCAAAAAGGCTTTGGACCATAAGGCTGTCTATACCTTTCAGATTCTTTGCTCTTAGCTAGATCCCTAGTCAGGAGAGTTAGATTCTTCATCATTTCATGCATGCTCTCCATCATCTCATTGGGATCTTTGCTAGGCTCTTTTCCCCTTTTTAACTAGGGCTTAGATCTAGAAGATGAGGCACTAATTAGGTCAAAGAAATTTTGCTTCCCCACGGAAGCAGCATTTGCCTCAGCCTTTCTAGCACTGTTTTGTGCCACTTTTAAGTTATTAGGGTCTTTATCCTTTAAGTGGTAGCCAAGGTAACCTTCATATGCATTAAGGTAATGAATTAAGATACCTTGCTCAGGGGGCCTAATGTTGTTTGGAATTTTGGCCACTATCTTATCAAAGCGAAGGTTGAATTCATGGATAGACTCGTTCTCTTTTTTCTTTTTTTCAAAAAGTTGGTTTAAAAGGAAATGTCCATCTAACTTGACTGGCCACTTATGCTTAAGTTTTTCAGTGAAGACATCATATCCTGTGATTGATGATGCAGGCAAACGGTCAAACCACTTGCGGGCATCACCCTCCAAGGATGCAAAAAGACCCCTCATGAAAACATCTTCTTCCTCAGCCCATAAGCTTCCATGTGAGCCCAGACATTTTCTATGTGGTCCTCAATGGAGGTCGCACAATTCCCATTAAACTTTGGGATCTTTTCAAAGTACTTGTCAGGCATATCATGGGGAGCACCAAGGACTTGGGAAAAGTCTAAAGGTGAATCCTTAGCCTTATTTCCAAAAGCACAAGCAAAGGGAGGGTTTTTTTTATTATTGTTTCTAGAATTAGATTGGTTTGTTCCAACCATTGGATTGACTAGACTTACGTTAAGATTTAGATTGGGAGATGAAGGAGGAACCGAATTGTTTGAAGATCCCAAGAATCGGTTTGGAGAATCAGAATTAACAATTTTCCAAAAAAAATTAGATGATTGGGCTTTGGGATCTCTTCTATGATAAGTAAGCGGGGTTCCTTCCGATTGATTTAGATTAGACTTACTTCTAAGGTCGTAAGGATGCTTATGAGGTCGTCCCTCAGCGGAGTCACAATTTGGAGTCGCCGAGTAGACTTTAAACTCTTCTACCAAGATGTATGTCGTTAATAAGCGGGGAGAAGATGAGTGACAAATAGATGGCTATGTTTAATTAAGGGTTGAAATGATAACCATCTAGATTAATCCGGATGCGATAAGATATGAATTATGCATGGATACTCCCAGACACCTAAGGTAAGCCTCTACCTCCCCCACAACCGCGCCAAAAACGTTATCACACAACTTCTAGTTGTCCCTAAAGGTATCCCATCCGGGATGGTAGAGGAGATGGACAACTAAAGAGGTGACCCAAGAGATGCAATGGTTCCCAATGCAAGCTGGGTGTCACGATAACCGAGGCACTCTTCACTTTAGATCAAGACGAATCAAGACCAAGGGGGAGACCCTAGCCAATCAATGAAGATTAGCCAACCCAAAGGTTCCTAGGGAAATGTGTAAGTGAGTCACGGAAACCAATGAGTGAGTTAGATTAAGTGGACCCAAGAGTTTAAGTATGGTTGAAGAGGCTTAAGGGGGTGGCAAGTGTTTCAACCAATGAATGACTAGGGTCACTTATGAAGCTCAATTGAATTAGATCTAGTACCATGAAAAGACACAAGTGGGGCCCACTCCTTAAAATAAGGAAAATGGTCCAAATGGAGCCCACAAGGTTGAGTTAGGGGTGAAATGGCACCAAGGGGTATAAAATGATGTAGATCTATGGATCTAGGATGGGATAGACAATACCCACATATGGGATCTAGCAAATGACACTAACCCCAAGGAGTGCGAATTGACCAAGGGAGACTAGTGCCTTGAGATGAAGGGACAAATGGACTCCAAATTTTACCAAAATGTAGATCGGGGTAGTTAAGGCAATTATCAAGGTGGGTTTGAAGTGGCATGCCCCAATATGAGCTAGATCACCATAGATCCAAGGTTGAAAATGCATCACCCAATGACCCAAGTGGGGCTCAACCCTCCTATTATCACCTAAACTGTAATTACCCCTATGGATGTATCCACTAGTGGATGGCAATAGGGAAGGGCAACTCAAAAGATGCAACCACGATCACCTCGACCTCCAATATATGGTTGTCACGCCAGTCGAGGCAACCTTCACTTTATGTTATCTAGCCCAGACAACAAAGGGGGAGACCCGATCTACTCCCGACAAGATAGATCAAAACCAAGAGACCAAATCAAGTTAATTCTAAGTGAAGTAAGGTGTATGGTTTATCCTAGACCTAAGGATGAAGTCACAAGACAAGTGAGGGGTCCAATGAGTATAGCTTTAGTTCATTGTTGATGTGAGAGTGACTTATGATTTGTGAAATAAGATCTAGGATTAAAGTACTAGTTCAATGTGAGAAAATCCACTACCTTGGGAACTGTGTCCAATGCAGGGTAGTTTAGGGGTTGAATTGGGGCTAACTAGTACAAGTGACGCACTTGATCATGCAGTATGATGGTATCAAAGGGTTTAGTTTACCACACAAGGGTCAAACCACAAGTTAATCCAACAATCTAGGAAAGTCGAATTGACTTGGAGAGAGACCAGTGCCTTGGCAGTTGGGATTATGGAGTCAAAGTAAAGTTAACTTGTGGTTAAGAACTCCTATTGCATGAGACAAGTGGGCAATTAAAGTCTTGAGGGATGAATAGGTCTAGATCTAGGTTTGACCTAAGTGGACCACAATCCCTTAAAACAAGGAATGCTATCCCCAAGGCAAGATTTGACAAGGTGACCTACTAGACCTAAGTTTTGAATTATTCCCGTTCCAAATCCACAAAAATCTCAAGTACCCATGTCCTAGAAGTGGACAAACTCCTTTCTCCAAGGTGGTACAACTTTGCCCAAGGAGGCCTAAAAGTGGGATAAGTGGCGTCAAGACACGTCCGATAGCATCCAAACTTTAGATCCAAGTAGGTTGATCAATGGGGTGTGTGGATCTACAATTTCAAGGCAACCCGATGGCTAGATCTTACTAGATCTGAGTTTGAAGATACCAAGTGGTCCAAAAATGGGATTAAATCCCTTAAAATGTGGAATAGGGCCCATAAGGTAGCAATCAGAAAAGTGACAATCTGGGGGTAGGT
Source organism: Larix kaempferi (assembly GCA_027924585.1). Lineage (NCBI taxonomy): Eukaryota > Viridiplantae > Streptophyta > Pinopsida > Pinales > Pinaceae > Larix > Larix kaempferi. Next base: position 2,273,831 of record BSBM01000233.1, on the reverse strand, counting down.
TATTGGATGTGTAGATCATGAATCAAGCGGGATCTAACCTACCCACATACTAGATCTAGGTTAACTCACCAAACTAGGAAGTGCGCCCTTGCTTGAAGAGGCTAAATGCCTTGGGAAGAGGGTCAAATGGAGGCCAATCCTCACCAAACTATAGATCCGAGATGTCGTGGATACTATAGAGGTGGGTTTTCAATATCTTACCCAAGAAGCCACTAGATCTTAGTAGATTTGAAAAAATGTAAAAATGGGGTTTTGATTAATTAGGGTTTTAAATGTTTTAGACAAGTGGATAGATCATGGAAAGAAATTACCTTGAGATCATACCTGAGTGATGTGAATGAGATGCCTTGATGTTGAGGAAGATTCCCGCAGAGATCAAATGAGAGATTGTTGATTTTGCTTGCCGAATTGATGCCCTAGCCCACAAGTGCGCCCTCCTCTACCTGTCAATCCAAGGAAAATCGATTTCAATCAGAGAGGTCAAGTATGGAGGAAATATAAGTAAAATGCAATGATAACATAGAATAGAAGGTCCTGGGACAGTAATATTCCCTGTTACCAACGAAGAGATCCAAAGAAGAAATAGGAAGAGTCTTCCCCTACCAATACTTCCTCCTCAAAGCAAATCGGCCTCCACCTGTAGATGCAAAAAATGTGGTACAAAAGATATGGCAAAACAAGATCTCCAATAACTCAGTGCAAAGGAAGAACCAACGAACGAACACCAAAAACATTCACCACAACACTGGAGATAGATGCAATAATAATTTTCTATTCCAATAATCCAGAGCCACCAGTCCCTTTACAATGAGAAGCTCTCTCCTTTAAATAGGAAGGAGAGGCATCAAAATCCTAACCACTTTTTGAATGAGTGGCTAAGATTAAAATATACAAATGTCTAATCAATGGTTGAGATGAGCTCAACAATAAAATACATGGATCACTAATAAAATTTAATATGAGTGGACAAAATCGCCCTAGAAGAGGGGAATCCCACCAAATCATGATGACAAGATATAATAGGAAGCTTATGGTGGGTCCAAGGGGTAATTTTAGACACCCTTGGTCAATCCCCATAGCACAATAATAATAAAATAGTCATCAATATACCAAATCGTGCCTCTATGGTCAAATCGTAGGCCTCAAAAGACCTCAAAAATCATCAGAAAGTGCCATAAGTGATGGATGCGGGCCCTGATGAAGCTGAAACTGCTGGAGGAGGTGTGGAAGACATCGATCCATCATCACTGATCATCCCATGCCATAACATTGCCTCAGTAGCCCAAATCGATTTCCTCAATAGCCATTTCTACCAATCCTGAAATGCCTCAGGAAGCGTGAAACTGCCCCAAACTGCCTCCTAGAGTGCCTGCGCTGTCAAGGTGAGGGCACCAATGTGTCCGGGAGGGGGGTAATATGGCAAAAAAAAGTGGCTGGACCACCCCCTCCAAGCACAGTGCCCTAGGTCAACCGGATAAAAATCACATCTGCTCCAACAGGGCCTCCGACAGACCAAAACTGCACTGGGATAGCCTACTGAGGCTCAATCATCACTGTAAGTCCCCGAAACTGAAAACAAATTGTCTCATTGGACTCAGAAGGTTCAAATCCATCCAAGATGTGTACTCATACACCATATGAGTCTCTGCCTGGTCAATATATATATCCAATATACCGGAACAGGGCAAATAATAATAATCTGTAAATGATCAAATATTGCTGTAAACCATGAATCATCATCATAACCCTGTAGCTGCTACATAGAATCATCATGTATGTGTACATAAACCATATATCATCTATCCATATCATCATAAGGTCCAACCATCTCATGTCCTATGGTTGACCTTGGTCAAACTGGGTCTAACCAGGTCAACATGACCAAATATAACTCAACCATCATCAGAAGTTGCTGCAAAGTGTCAAAGGTTAATGCATGCTCTACAACTTATTCAAATAACAACTATAACACAAAGTAATCATTACTGGCGATCTAAATCCAAATATATAATGTCATTAATTATTATTATTACTCAGACTAGACTTTCAAGATCATACTCACTTCATAGCTGTGATCAATTTGCTAGTGAGGAGTGAAGGCTAAAATAACTGGCTAGGCTAAGGGATGACTTGACTGACTTAACTTTGTGACACTTGGCAAAGGGAAAGGGAATACACACCATAGTATATACTGAATGAGCAACAACACAAGGAATGGCGGTGTCTCACAAATGGATGAGTTGTTCAAAGAGGGTTTATTCACCTTTAACAGATGCGCACAATCCATAATACAAATAAGGCCAACAATTGTTTTGATATAGCATTTTAGTTCCATTGCTTTTGGGCCTGAAGTTTCCATAGCCTTGGTCTATGTGTGTTTATAAACACATTGCATAGATTTACATTTATTTTAGACTTTCTGCTGCAGGTGTGTTTTTAAGGCACTTGTTTACCTGAGCACTTCTAGGTGTGTCATGGACAGCTTGTTTACCTAGGTATTTACATTTCCAAAAGATATAACATTTTATTTTCATGGCCATTTTCCTTTGGCATGCCTTTCATTCATATGTGTTTAGAAACACATTGCATGAATGGGCTTTTCATACAAGATATAGCATTTCATTTTTTCCAGATTTTGTATTCATGGCAGCACTAAAAGTTTCAGGTTTAGCCAACACGACTTTAGTGACTAGGGGGAATTCACAAGGAACTCCAACTCACCATAGGTAAGTTTTGTCACCAACTCAGAGCCGAGACACAATAAACAGGGAAGCTCATCCAATACAGAGGCTACAGTGGGGAAAAGATCCTCCATGTCACTAGTCAAGTAGTAAGTCAGGGTGATAAACTAAAAGGTAGGCAATTGATGGATGAAGACTGTTACCAACTTTTTGTACCATAGTTGGATTTTCTGGAGAGCCGCCATTTGACAAACATGATGAATGTTTGATTCCAGTGTATCAGATAATCCAGCATTTTGTAGCTAGCCAGTTGTGGTTAGCTTGTTTTGTTTTTTGAGTCGACATGACCATGGCCCCAGGGGGGTTTGTAATAAAGTGTGCTAGTAGGATCTGAGTGCCTCGGTTTCTCATGACTGGATTAAGCAACTAAGGTATTCCAAGGAGTTTTTTCCCTTGTCAATTATGCTTTGCTTAAGGCGAGGTATAATCGATGAGGTTTTCTCCCGCTCCTCCAAAGCTGGAATGCCCGATTTTGAAAATTTGGCCATGGGGGGTTATTAGAGGCCAACTAATGTATATAAGCCTACTAGACACTGTTAGAATAGGTGTCGGTCATGTCTTAGGTCCATAAAACCCTCAGAAAAAATTTCGAAAAAATTTTACCGGGTCCGTCGAAATTTGGGTTTTAATTATTTTTTAAATTTAATAAATTTCTCTATAGTTTAAATAGAGAAATAATAAATTGTAATATGTCAGTCATCTGGGGTCCGAACTTAGTGTTTGATGGCTCGTTTCATAAGCCAAAAATCACACATGACCCATGGAGCAGCTAAACCCAACTTTCGGATGTCAATTCAGCCCCGTAATTAATATTTTCTCTGAAAAGTCATTTACAGAGAAATTATTAATTAATAAAATAATAAAATTGATTATTTTGGAGATAATCCAAATCTCTCCAAAATTAATCAATTTGATTAAAATAAAGGGCTAAATGACATGGCAATGAGCATTTAGGAGGATTCCAGTCAACTCCAAGCTATCCCAGTCAACCATCCAGTCACTAGAAGTTTATCCTTTCAAACAAATTCGCCCTCCACATGCAAAAATCGATTTAGTGTGTTGTCACTTGATGATTGGGTGGGTGGTTAGCATTTATATTAGAGAAGGGTGCCTTCATAACTCACCAATTATTCATGGCTTGGCTCCCTTTGCTAATTTGAGCCTACACCTACCTATTACCATGTGTCTCCCTCACAACTAGCTCGTTATCCTACAAATCCTCACGTCACTCTTCTTTAGCTCACGTGGATTCTAGTTGGGGTTCTTCTATTGGTCAAACTCCCATGCAGGCACTATTTGATTGGCTCCTCTACAAACTCGAGTCCATACCTACTAGTCTCCACACGCCATCCATCATCCAACTCGCATTCATCCTCAAACTCGAGTCCATACCTACCAAGATTCACGTCTAAGCCTTGTTGGAACTCGTTTGTTGGTTAGTAAAATCGCTGAATAGCTTGGTTCCCATGCAATTACGATTTAGCACCTACCTTTTTGCCACTTGCCATCCCTTGAACTAGCATGCAACCTACCACAACCCACTTGTATCTCCACATGGATCACGCCCTTCATACCCTAGCTTGCACTTCCTTGTTGTAGCATGCCCCTTCGTTGTTTCTTCCTCCCAAAGTCGAGTCCTTGCCACCTCATGCCAATCTCACCAACCATGAACTCGACTTTGGTCATGTCTATTCTCTCCAAGCCCTCATGTGATTGGGATTCGACCTATCTCCCATTGCCAATTCGACCTAGGGTTTAGGCTTAGGTTGCTAGTGTGTTTTACTATAAAGAGAGGCCCATGTTGGGTTATTATCTCAAGGATTTTTGTGCAAAGAAACTCTGGTGAAAATTGTAAAGCTCTTGTTTAATAAAATATTTTGAGACTTTGGAGGTCACTTGATTGGGCTCTTGGCATTGTGTCTTCATCTCATTGAAGTAATATCTCTTTCACCCTATTCTTATTATGCAAATTTGATTATGATGCTTATTGAGGACTAACAATCTAGTACTTAGGCTTCTAATCTATTGCTTTGAGTTTTTGTGTCTTTAGGGAATTCAATCATTGAGAGCTATTGGCATCTAATACCTTCACCGATCAAGTGTTCCATTTGTCTTAATAATTTGTTTGCAGGGTTGTGAGCTTCTCCAAAGTACCTCTTGCCTTCTCCAACAAAAACTTCATTCAAACTATTGGAAACCGTGGTTCATGAGCTTCTATCTTCTAGCTCTCTTTTTCTCTTTGAAAGATTTCTCTTTGACTTGCTAGTCCACTTTCTCCTAGCCATCACTTCCTTAGTTCCTCATTACCTCTCATTTTGCCCATCTTCCATAGCTTTCCCCACCTTTTCTTCCTTCTTGCTTTTTCATTTTCCTAAATCTCCACTTCTCCCATTCGTCCACCTCCCTTTCATCTCGTTTTCTTCCCTTCTTTTGCTATCATCTCCCCTAACTCCTAGCCTTCTTTGCTCTCGCCTTTGCCATCTCCTAGTCCTCTTTGCTCTTGTCTCTCTCTCTTTTGCTCCTCTATCCCTTTCGTCCATCCCAAAAGGAGCCCTAAAACACACAAAAAACCAAAAAACGAATTGTTTAAGTTGATCATAGTTTCATTCTTAGTTTGCAAAAGTCATTGGTTAGAGTTGGTTTGTTTAAAAAGAGTTATTTAGTTAGATCTCATGCATTGAAGGAGTAGTCATAAAAGCATTCTAGATCTCTTCCTTTACACTAGTATAGCTTGCATTACTTAACTTTAGTTTCCATTTCAAGGATAGATTTTTTTTCTATAAATTTTTTTTAAAATTTTTATATCTTAGATCTCATTTCTAGCATATTTAGGGCAACTTTTGTTCACTGGTCTGTTTTCCCATATAAACTTTTTCAAACAAAAATCTCATATTTTTCATGTTTTAGGCTTTAAATTTTTATACTAGACTTAGTAGTTTTCATATCTTATTTGTTTTGATTAACAGAATAATGGGTCCTTGAAGTTGATCATTGTTGCAGGTGCTTGAAGTTGATCTTTGTTGTATACTCTTAAGAGAAAGATCCAAGAAGAAGAGGAGCATTGAACCAAAGGGAAGATCTAAAGCCAAAGAGGAGACGAGACTAAGTTGTAAAACCAAGAAGATGTCAACCATGAAGACTTAAAACTCACTCTCCTTTGTAAAAAAGCTCTTTAAGAAGCTTCATATTATTTTTCTAGTTATTTGCTTCAAAGACCTTGCAAGGTTTTAAACCCAAGGCATTTGTAATAGTTTAATAAAATTTCAAGTGGAGGAGGCCTCCACTTTTTGGTCTTCTTCCCCATTTGGGGAAGGGTGTTGGGTCTTGTGGTTTGATTTAGTTTAGTTTTACGGTTTCACGCTCTTAGTTTAAAATTTACTTCAATAAGTCATTTTGTTTATATTTCATATTTACTTACCCCCATGCTCTCCCGAGTAGGGTCTTGGACCTGAAAGAGATTCTTGGGTAGTTTAGCTTTATTTCTCGTTTATTTTTATCTTGCTTCTCTTCCAAAGCCTTCAGCCGGAAGTTGTATCCTTGAGATTTCGTCTCAAGGGCAGGACCACATAATTTGTGGTTACTTTTCCTTCCCCGTCGGTTTCCTTGGCAGAGCTTTCAGCTAGCTGGAAGTTCTCAAGTGCAGGCGGTTCTAGTGGTTGATCTTGTTCGGAGATCAATCCCACCTAGTAGTTTAAAACTTGTGTGGTAGAACACTAGATTTATTTAGTTTCACTTTTTTCTTACAAGCAATATTGTTAGTAGTAATTAGTATCTTAAGTATACTGCTACTACAATATTTCTGCTTTTTTAAAATAAACCAAAGTCTCTTGAACTTGGCCATAATCCAAGTCAAGAGCACCCTCTGTCGGAGGGCATCTTAGTTTTTGCATCATCCCTGCATTAGGCATTTTAAGTTTAGCAAGTCTCTTGAACTGTGGTCATAAGACCGAGTCAAGAGCGCTCTCTGTTGGAGAGTTGAACAAGGTTTGCTAATAATAAAAATTTCCACTCACACACCCCTTAATTAATTTATCTTGGTTTTGTCCTACACCCGTATGCTCTGCCAACCGGAAACGGTTGGGCTAGTACTCAGAAAGGTGGAAGACTTGATAATTTACGATTGATAACTTAATTAAAAATTTTACCCAAAACCTCAACCAAGGCAAATGACTGTTCCTCCCACGAGAGGTGCCGGGAATCCACTGTCAGACTCAAGGGCGGTTCAAATATTGGACACCTATCCTTTTGAATTTGGGTGCTTCCGACAGATCACTTAGGGTTGCCAGTATTTTCCTTGGGTAAGGTTCCACCATCTTTTGATACCTTGGTCTTAGCCTAATAAACAAGAACATCTAAAACACTTAAAATTTACCAAGATCAATTGCAAAACGTCCTCACAAACAGTTACTTTTGACTTATTTTAGCATCACAAGTTTTATTTGACTCCATTTGGCACTGATCTTTAATATTTATACATCTTTGAAATCTGGACCATATGTCCTTGTCATTTGCTTAATATCTATCTTGTGGATGCTCTACTTCAATTCCTAAGTCAAAAGTATAGTGTCATTTTTTGATTTGTATCTTGTGGATTTTGCAACGTGGATTGCGTGTTTAATTTTGTTCTAGTCATCATTCAAAAAACTCCTAAACAACACCCATCCGCATCACTACACCAAAACACATTTAAAACACACAAAGAGCCTTAGACAACTCTTTAATAGGGACTACCCCCCTTGGCTTCGTTAGGAGTTTTGCCTAAACGGAGGAGCTGGGATTCAGGTGACAACACCTGGCTCATTGCTTGCCCCCAAGGCCACACCTCTCCCCACTTTCCAGCAAGGGAGACAGCTTTCAAAAGGTTTCTGCTGCTGGTGTGCAGTTTGGCGGACAACAAAGACAATGAATAATGGAGCCAACACTAGCAAGTCAAGGTATGGTGGAATGATCACCTCTATTCTCCCTAAGGAGGGTAAAACCAATGAGTATGAATAGTGAACTTCTAAGTCTGAGTAGGGACAATATATTATATATAATAAGATCAACTAGGTCCACATGTCTATATGATCGCCAGATCATGACACTAAGTGCTAAGACATGCTATAAGAATAAGTATAAAAGCAATATAACCATAACACAATGATATACCTGCTGAGTCATAATACCTGAATGCTCATCAACTTGTACCATCATCTGTCCTCTGAAACTGCTGCTGTAACTCTGGGCACTACTGACTGCTCTGTACCAATGGTATAAGGGCTACATCGGTCATCTCTCTGAGTGTCCTGAGATTCAGTCATGGCATGGGGAATACAACTGTTGTCCACAATCTAATAGTGATCCAATATAGATGCTCATCTCAGCATCTCAAATGTAAGGGAACTGGCTAAATAGTGTACTGGAATAAGAAAAATAATGTATGGTAGCCCGGCTACTATATATGTGATAACACCTCCAAATGAGGAATGGGGCCCACAAGGAAAAAATCAAACAGGTGAAGCACTAGGGGTAGGTTATCAAGGTAGATCTTTGCAAATCAAGTGGGATCTCACCTACCCACAACTTGGAACTAGCCCCACTAGCTCTCCTCAAGGAATGCGAATTGCCTCAAGGAGGGCTAGGTGCCTTGGAAAATGGGTCAAATGGAAGCCAATCACCACCAAACTATAGATACGAATTGTCGTGGATGCTATAGAGGTGGGTTCTTAAAATTATCCCCAATGCCAAGCTAGATCCAAGTAGATCTAAAAAAAGGTAAAAGTGAGGGTTTTGATTTTAAGGGTTTGATGACCAATGAAGAAGAAGAGTAGATCTAGGTACATACCTTGTAGAACATACCTCAAATGCTTGTGGCCACTTTGCAAATTGATAGCATTCCCCTATGTGTATATTCAAGAGTGAGATCTAGTGCTCCAAGACAAAACGTCCTCCTCCAAAGATGGCCAAATCGTCCTCCTCTTACAAGACAAGATCAAGTAGAAACAAGCCAAGTAAGAAAATTGTGAAAATGATGAAGAGATGTAAAAGAAAGCATCAACTATGTCACGAAGATACAATAATGATACTCCCTGTCACAAAGATCAACCCAAGAAAATATATGTGGGTCTCCCCAACAATAGCTTCCTCCAAATCATCCTCCTCCTCACCAATTCGGCCTCCCTGCAAGAAAACAGCTAGTAGCCCCAAGATCCACAATGATACATAGAGAAGATGTTGTATATTCAAAGTGCAAAAGAATCCATCGAGACAAGAGAAGTAGATCCACAAAGAAGTATTCTATTCCAATCTTCAAGAGCTCTAAAGGGCTTGTACAATAGGGGGGTCTCCTCCTTATATAGGATAATAAAGACCAAAACCCTAAACCACAAAACCACTTTTTGAAATGAGTGGTTGAGATTAAAAGATCTCACAATCTAATCAATGGCTAAGATGAGCCAATACATAATATCACATGGATCACTCAAAAGGGGGATGATGTCATAGCTAAAAGTGACTAAGTGAGGGTGACGTCATCCTCCAAAAGGGGCTAAGATACATGGGCCCACCAAATATGACATGGACATGACTCAAGACACGCATGGTGGGGCTAGGAGGTATCAATCCTTCACTAGCTCATCCCCATGGCACAATAATATAAAATAATAGGACCATGACATGTCCAAATGACACAAATGATCAAATCCTGTCTTCAAAATCTGTGAGACACATGCAGTAAAAGGCCTCCTGTGGATGCCACTGACTGATGCCAACTGACTGGAAGATGGGGGGTTCACCCTAGAAGACCTCTGTGAAGACCAAGTTCCAAAACCTTGCCTCAGTTGCCCAAATCGAATTCCTCAGTGACCCTTTTATTCCATTTTTAATCCTCCTGAAACTGCCCAAACTGCCACCTAGGGTGCCTGCACTGTCAAACTGAGCACACCAGGCTGTCTGGAAGGGGGGCATAATGGTAAAAACAAGTGGTTGGACCACCCCCTTCCTACACAACGCCCTAGGAAACGACTGGCCTCCAAGCCTCTGCTGGACAGGCTGGATCAGCATGCCCAAAACTGGTCAACAGGTGGATAACTGTTGCTATCATCATCATAAGTGCTCGGAACTGAAAGATAAGTGTCTCAATGGATCCAAAAGACCCAAATCTACTAGAAATGAGTACACATACACCATGGGTTGACCTGTGGGGTCAAATGTAAGGCCCACCATACCCAGACAGTGTAAAATATGATGATCTGGAAATAATAATAAAATTGAGTAACTGCATCAACCATCATCTGAAGCATATGTCCAACATATGGAATCATCAATAGGTGTATGTGGGACCACCAATCATCATCAATAAGCACAAGTGGTCCATCTCACATCACGGATCCCAAGAATGACCATGGTCAAACTATGTTTGACTAGGTCAACATATAACCAAGGACAAGATTAAAACAAAGACTAAGACATGTTCCTTTAGATCATACTCACAGCTTAACTTAAAGTATAAACATCATTCTGTGATAGTTAATACATATATATATATATAAATGTTATTTATATTTTACTTGCACAAAAGCTTAAATGACAAACTCACCCATTGGACATGGCCTAACTGCTAGCTAAGGATGAAGGCTAAGAACAAGGCTAGGCAAAAGGGGATGACTTGACCAAACTCAACTAAGTGACACTTCGGACGGGGAAAGGGGAGCTACACTCTGTGCTGGACAAAATAACAAAGGGAAGGGTTGTGCCTCACAAATGGATAAGTTGTTTAGAGAGTGCTTATTCAACTTAGTCATCATGTCTACATCAGGCTGATCCAGGTTCATTAGGATCATTCATTTCATTTCCATGGCCTTTTGGCCTATATGACCCCTCTGGGATTTCACATGTGCTAAGAAGCACAACTAATCGCAGCTTGCATCCGGGGCATATTCACATTTACAAGGTCAACAATAATAGATATAACTTTTGAGTAACCATTGCTTTTTTGACCTTTTTATACCCTTAACGGGGTATTTTAGCAGTTCATTGCTATAGCCTTTATTCACGTGTGTTAAGAAACACATTCTAGAATTTTAAGTTCACAGGCTTTCATAAAACATTTCCAATACAAGTAGTACATGAGCTTTCAGTCTTAGCCAACAACATCTCAAGTGACTAGGGGGAGTTTTGCACAGTGCCAAACATCGGGACAACAGACCAGAATGATTTAGGCATACAATCCAACTCACCAAAGGCAAGTTCTATCACCAACTCAGAGCCGAGACACAAAACAAACATGGATGCAGTCCAACACAGAGGTAGAAATGGGGAAGTCCTCAGTATCAAGAAGTCAAGAAGGCAAGTCAAGGGTGAAAGCCAAATCAGGAAAGACCATAATGTGGTTCCTAAGCTAGCAGACAAGGATGTCAAGAAAGACCATATCTATGCTCATAGGAGGGTAATGAAACTGATGAGTATTGTCAGAAAACCTAAGTGTGCAAGTATGTGCAAGTAATACATCCATTTTATATTTATGACATCATCCAAGATATTTCATTTTATTTTAAATGGTACTGCCACATCATGAATCATATACCAAGTCAAAGCTATGAAGATGACTAAAACAACAAGATAATAATCCAAAGCCAATAATCAGAAGTCCATAGGTCACATCACATCATAATAATCATCAATAAACATCTGAAAAACTGCTGCAATAACATCACTAGGCACTGAATTGAAACTGTATGGAACAAAGGGTCACATCGGTCATCAAATCTAAGCTCTCAAGGCTCAGCCTTGGCACAAGGTCAAATATAAGTCTGATACAATATACTGCTCTAATCCATAAGTGATCTCAAATAACAAGCTCATCATAGCTGATCTCTGTAAAAGCAAAGCTCTGAAAAGTGCAAATATCTGCTCAGCAAGAATAGTAGCCCAACTACTATGGTGTGATAACAGTAGCTTTGAACACCATTTATTATGGATATTGTTAGAGTTTGTTACGATCTAGAGGAGTTTTATTCGTTTACTCCACCCTAGGCTAGATCTAGGATTTATGATTATTTTATTGTGAAGGAAGTTGAGCTCATCTCTATATACAAGAGCCTCTTCCTCATTTGTATTCATTGTTGGATTTTTGGAGCTCTCTCTCTCTTGAGCTTAATTGATACATGTTTTCTTGGAGAAAAATTTGTTTAAGGGTTCCCTTCTTTTTCATGTGTGATGCTTTGATCTTGCTTGGAGCTTCATGGTTGTAAGTTGTATTGGGTATTTACATTGTTGTTTCTATGCTTTGATTGGTTGTTGAAAGAGTATTACTTCCTCGTTGGAAGAAAGGGATTTTTTAAGTTCATCTCTATTTCATCATTTCTTTGCATGCTTATTTATACAGGAGCTATGTGTTGTATCTTTACCTTGATTTGGATTGTGCAACCATAAACCTTTATTTATAGAGTGTACCCCCTAGAGCATGAAAGGAAGGGGATTCTTCATTCGACTCCTTCGCTTGTAAACCCTAATTCACCTTCAACTTCATCAAGTGGGGTTTGGGTTAGCTCATGCAATTCTACTCTCTTGGTGACATATGAAGCAATGCCCTCTTAGTTGGTGATCCCTTGACCCCATTTTCCCTTTAGTGGATTGGCACTAATCCTTGGATTGATCTCTTTCATCCTTCCATCACCTCCTTTATTGCGTATACTATAAAGACAAACATTTTGCTATAGCTACTCTTCACGTCACCTTATTCTTCATTGTGTATAGCTAGTAATCCTATCTTTGGAAAGACCCCTTGAGTTGGAGAAGAGCCAACCAAAAGTGCAAAGAGGGTTGGTGTGGTGACATTAGCCTCCCTTCCTGAGTTCCCCTTTGGCTAGTATTGCTTTCTTAGGACTTCAATCACACATGATAGTATCTATCTAAATAGATGGGAAGGTGGGGGGTGATGAGGTAGATCAATGCGGAGATGCCTATGCAAGTGTTTGCACTCTTCATCATACCACAAGTTTGTGAGGTATGTACTAGCAAGTTAGCAACAACCTTTTGAATTTATCACGTTGGCATCTAGACAATGATTTCTCTACTCAAACTCTAGGTTTAAAACTTCGACCAAGAAATTCACTAGTTGACACATCTAATGATGATATCCATAAGCAGATAACATCCCAAATACAATAGGAGAATTATACAGTCCTTTCTTATTCTTTTGTGCGATAAGAAATCAATGCTAGATTCAAAGTCCATGTGAACAAAACAATTGCCTGATTTTGATAGATTTGTTCTAGTTTTCCTTAATGATACCTTGACTTACTCCCAAAAGAACAATCTTAAATCTAAAGCCAATGTATAGTAGAAGGAAATATTGCTGCATAGAAGAGCAAAAGAGATAGAAGTACTATATCCTATGTTGCAGGAAACTCCAGTACAGTGCCATACCCCCTACATTTCCATACAGAAATGTGGAAACACGTTTCGTATGGCTTGGAAACGCATATTCAGTCGTATAGACACATCCCACATGTGGGAAACGCATTCCCTACAGCCAAAAACACGTTTCCAGGCCGTATCCACATCTATACAACGCATTTCCAACACTTAATCTACCTATTTTGACTTGTTTTGACTTACTTTTGTACTATGGCTGACCGAAAATTATGGTAATTAGTAGTAATATTAAATTCTGACAGTAAAAGTGGCATTTCTTTTATCTAAAGTAAATTCTTAAAGTAAAAGGAAAGAATCTCTTTCCTCTTACTTAAATTTTTAACAGTATCATTAATTATTTCAGGATGTTTGAGAGTGGTTCCAACCTCATCGGACTTCATACGGAGAAATTGGAATTTCAGATTCCCTTCAAAATTTAGTAGACTTAACAGTTTTCAGTACTTCAGGATTGGCAAGATTGCAACATTTTCATTGGATTCTATCATATATGATGGTATGGGATTGGTTTAATCAAGAGCACCAAGCCCTTCATGTACCTTGATGTTGGAGACACTAATTGTTGAACTCCTCTGTCATGCCTTTGGCAAGAATGTACCCTTCACTCAAGCCAAAATCATTGTTTAGGCATGTCAAGTTTTTCCTACCATATTTTAAGGCTTGGGTTACATAGTTTCATCAAAATTGGACGGTGTTAGCTAATGTCCCTCGGGGATCGAGGTAAAGGCGTAGGCTAGATGAGGAAGTAGATGGTGATACTAATGATGAGGATCCCAATATATGCATTGGTGGAACATTGCTTGTCATTTATGTTTATTATTTAAATGTTCTTGCTCATTTATTCATAATACATTTCCTTTGATGTTACAATATAATGTAATATTTATAGAATAACACACACACACACACACATATATATATATATATATATTGTGTTCCCCTATTTCAATTTTGAGGGGTCACATTTCCAGCGCATTTCCATTTCGGAATCTCGTACTAGTTTCCCCATATCATGCAACTTAGACTACATCTAATGCTGATATTAACATGACAATGCACTTTTACAAATTTACAGGTGTGGCTATTAATTTGACAACTGGACAAGTATTCTTTAGCTCATAAAATTCTTCTAACCTGGTTTTGGAAAACTGCATTAAAAATTAAGATACACTTCAGAAAATCTAAAACAGCATCTAGATGTTATTCCACTTACTTTACAAAAGAAGACTACAGAAAGAGAAAATACATGCAACTTTCTAACATAATAGCAAAAAAAATACCCATGGAAACCTGGTTTGGGAAAACTGCATTACAAGTTAAGATACACTTACAAAAAATCTAAAATGGCATTTAGAAGTTATTCCACATACTTAAGAAAGAAAAGACCACAAAAAGAGTTGATAGATGCAACTTTCTAACATAATGGCACAGACAATGCCAATGGTATGTGATAGTAATCACCCCATGTTTTAGGTTGATAGCACTGCTTTTCATGTGTACTATTTACATCAATTGCATGCTAAGTAAACCTACAATTCATGTCAACTGTATTGATCTTTTTATGCACCATCAGGTCAGATCTATCTTTAAAGTTTAAATTGTTTAATCTTTCAGACTTTCCATCAGATACCACAGACCTTTTTCTAGATCTAATTTCAAAGTTCAAACATATGTTTTAACTTTTCACACCTCTCAGAAAAGAAACAGAAAACATATGGGGCAGGAATTTTACCGCTTCAAAACCTTCAGTTGTTGCTAGGCTGTCTTCAAAATGGACTCTTTTATTATTGCCCAAAATCTTTGCTAGTTCCAGACGCACATATCCTTCCTGCAATATATATTATATAATATTCATAACACAGTACTTTAAAGACAAAAACATGCAGATACACACTAAATGCGGAATAAATTGCACGTACATCCTTTCGCTTAGTCCTTCCTCGAAAGTAAAGTAGCATTGTACGTGACTCAAATGGGTCTGAAGTATCATCATTGACATATGTATCTACAACATGGACATAAGGAGCCACAACGTCTTTTCTGAGAAATGAAACACTCCTTGGATACCGTCCAAAATCTGCTACTACAAAGATAGATGCATTGACCTCATCCCTGAGAAATCTGAATGCATTTGGATGGTGTATCACAATCACATGGTCACGGCCTCCAGAACGCTGCCATGATTTTGATCTCTTCAGCATATCTACCACTTCAATCTGCAGGTCAAATCGTGATCACTATAAGAGATGTACAAAATGCAATCCTTGCAAAGATTAAAATTCTGTTGCTGAAAATTGGAGATGCCAGATAGCCAAGCAGAATTTGATCCATTTTGCACCACAGCAAATGCTTTCCAGGTAAAGTTTTAACCAACCCTTGCAACAGGAAATGCTAACTCGCAATTGCTCCTAGAAATTGAATGTAGAAATATGGCATGAACTAAAAAATTCACATCCTGCAACTGTAAATACTTGAGTGATGGAAAAATAAAGGTACATGGTCATATTGATGTAGTATCCTTATATTACTAGGCCATGACATTTTTTATATCGGTTGAATATAGAATTAACAGAACCTTACAATGTTACCACATTTGTACAGGCAACAATCAAATGACTCCCACAATAGCCAAAAAAAAAAAAAGAACAAAACCAAATATGAAAAAAATCACACAAATATAAAGTGCAAGTTACTTGAGACATGGAAGTGGATACAGTTTCCAAAACACTACAAATTTTTGAAACAACGCTCTTAAAATTTTAGGAAATAGGTAAATGAAAGTGTAGATATATAAGAACATAATATGCCCAATGACCTTTTCAATAATAGTGGGGAATGAGCACTTTCACATAGACCAATGTTCCATTCCCAGTATCCATGGCAGCACCAAGAGGTAGGGCTGAAACTTATGGAAACACATGATGTAATACCATCAAGATGGTGTGACCTTGCCACCTCTTGATAGAGGATAGGATCCACAACATATGATGGATCTACACTCGTGCCCATGTTTTCTTCAAGGCCTGCCATCTAGAGAGCTAGCCTCACCAACACCAATTTTCTAGTGAACTCAACAATCTAGCATGAAAAGAGTATATTGTGGACTATGGAAGAATGAAGAGAAAGGGTAAGGTTCAAGAACCAGTAAGTTGTCCCATACCCTTTCCTCTATTTTATAATGGATACCAGATCTAAACAAAGAATGTCTTCAACAACAACACTAAAGCTTAACTAGGAATTGCCCCAGAAAGGTGGAAAGATACATGAATATTTTGAGTAGTAGATCCTTTGAAATGAAGATGTATGTATTGTATGGAGAGAATAAAATATTTGATTTGAGGATGTATGTAATGTGAGGAGAGAATAAAAGCATACAGTTTGGGAGCAAGAAACTTGATGTTCTGGACTAGTAAAATCCCATATGGTCAACCATAAAAAGCAATCTGGATAAGCAGAAGAAGCCTATTCTATTATAGTATAACAGGGGCAAATTTTCACTTTTTGTTGTAACTTACCCCTCGCAAATCTCCCGCCTAAGTGTCCCTGTAGCTCAGTCTGGGTTGTTGATAATCTTAATGGCTTTATGAAAGACCAATGTGGAGTTCAAGGGGGTGATCTAGCCCTCTGCTCAAGATTAAAGGGGAAAGTAACTTTTGTAGTCTTATATTGTAATGATTTTTCTCTGTTGCCCCTGTTCAACTCAATAGGGGGTGTTGGAATTATTGGTGTGATCTGTACATGTGGTCACTATCACAATAACATGAACACTTCAATGAATCCAAGATTGCATTAATAAAATAAGGCGGAAGCTTCCTTATAAGGGATTACATGCTAGTCGAGTCAATTCAGTTTATGAATGTGGGATAGACCTAGATAACAAAAAGAGAAATAAACATAAATACATAAAATAATCTAGAATCCATAATGACTATATTAAATTATTAATACCATCTCTAATAACTAATTGACCATTATTAATGTAAATATATTAGATCCAGAGTTCACTACTCCCTTTGGATCGCCCTGAGATCTCAAGTGATATGAGTCTCTAAATCAATATATGCTCATAAAGAAACAAACTCAAACAACTAGATCTGCATTTACCAACTGAACATAAATGCAATCAACCACATAAACAACAGATGTACCCTGGAACCCTTTCGGGAAAAACTAGCTAGCTATGGGGCTATCTTCTCTCTCGAGCCCAGAGCATATAGATGTATAAATGACAATACAATACAGGATTACCTCAGTTGGTAACTCAATCCCTCTGAAACAGGATAGACTTCAAATTTGCATGCATCCAGTTGATGCATGCACTGAAGAAGTAAGCCCTAACTGCCAAACTGGATCTGAGTGCTCTGACAGTGCCTCTGACTGATCTGCCCTCTCTAGATCTCTCTGCTCTCTCTAGATCTCTCTGCTCTGATTTGCTCGCTCTGAAGACTGCCCACTGATGAAATCGGCCTCCTCTGCATGCACAAGTGCGCCCTCCCCTCTGGATGTCAAATGCTCGTACTGCTCCGGATCTCAACAGATCTGACCTCCGATCGTCCCTAACCTTCCTCAAATCCTGAGGCAAGGCTATCCTGGAAGTCACAGACTCCTAATCAGTCAATCCAGCTCACAATGAGCTTCCCTCTCCTCAGGAAAAACGTCCTCCTCCAATCTAATCAGTAATCACACTGTGGAGCTCTCTCAGCTCACAGTAATGGGTGTCTGGTCTCACTGGAACTGAAGGTCACTGATCTAGCTCAGATCTGACCTTCCTAGCTCCTGTAGCAACTCCTCTCTATCTCAGAAAGTCGCCCCACATGGACAGCTACGTCCTCCTCACTCTGGCAGTATCTCTCTTTGATGATACAACTAAGTAACCTCATTTGGGGACCCCTTGCCTCTATGAATAATCTCACCGATGAATTAGGTTTGCCAAAACCCTAATTCCCGGTGCATGCATGCAAAAGGTCACTTTTGCATGCAGTCACTGAATGCTAACAGGTCATGCAATACTCATGCATGCAAAGGTCAATCTCCCCTGAAGCTCCGCATGCAACCCCCACTGGGCTCATGCCACTGAGTAGAGTGCATCTCACTCTCTACTCCATCCTGATGCCTTTGCAGCTAATGTACCTCCATGTAAGGCATCTGAACCATGGAGGACATCCCGAAGTTACCATAATCTAACACTCCCTCTTAACGAGGGAAGTCCTGACACTGATGCCTGGATCCAACAAGTATGTTGTTGCTGCCACTGATCTAACTGATCTGCCTGACACAGCTCCCTGACCTGAAGAACTCTGATCAATCTCCATAATGGTGGCTTCGAAGAAGCCCTCCTGTCAACCACTATTGACTCTGCCACTACATTCTGACTCAAACTCCCTCTGAGTCTTTGCTGCTGTAACCAACTCTGAAATCCTCTGTCAAGTGAATCTACTGCTTTGTAGGTCATCTGCCTATGACCCTGAGTTGACTCAACTCTGTAAGAGTTGACTCAACTCTGTAAGCCAACTCCCTCTGTCTCTGTACAAACTGAACTGACTGAGCTCTCTCCTGAGCCAAGTTCATCTCAACCATGTCATACCAGCTCACTCTCTAACTGGTGCCTACATGAGCACCATGCGCATCCCTCTAATATGAGCCCAAGGGCTCAATCTCCACATCTCCATCACTGTCAAGAGCATCTCGCACATCCAACTGAACTCCAGAATCACTACCCTGATCCTCATCATGGTGAGCATCTCGCTCATCCAACTGAACTCCAGAATCACTGCCCTGATCCTCATCATGGTGAGCATCTCGCCCACCCATCTGCTGAACAGGCTCACTCCTCCTAGCCTCATCTCTACTATGAACGTCCAACTCATCATCCTCCTCTGCATCTGAAGAGGATGCACTCAGCCATCCTGATGTACCCAAAGTAGGCTGTCCATGAACCAAGTAGTCACCATCAATCCTGTGACCAAATAAGACTGGGTCTACTCCTCTAGAATAGGTGAAGAACTGATCCCTGTGAAACACAACAGGGAAGCCTGCTACTGCCAAGGCTGCTACTGAGAGGACACTCCCTCTCAGTCCTGAAACAAAGAGCACTCTTGAAACCTCCAGGAGCTCCCCACGATCAAGCAGAAATCTCACTCTGCCCACTCCAACAACCAAATGGTCAACCCCTAGCTCATCACGAGTCAACTGCATGGAAGTATGCTCTATGGTCAAGAATGCATCTCGCAATCCTATCATATGTCTGTTGATAGTGATGTCCACTCTCCACCTCTGATCATCCTGAGTCTCTGGTACGCTACTATCATGTCCTGACTGAACTGAGGCTAGTGAGAACTCCTTCTCAAACCGAGAAGTAAACTCATCAACTTCCTCCGCTGTTGCCACCTGCTCATCCTCAATCAACCATCTCTCAGTCCTCATGTGCATGCATATCTCATGCATATGCAGCATGCATAACTCATGCACATGCATCATGCAAGACCTCATGCATATCTCATGCACATCTTTGTATTGACACTCCCTCTCAGTGAGGAAGGTACTGTTGGAGAAGCATCCACCAGGATCAAACACATCATATGCTGCTGCAGCTACTCCCCCTGAACTGGAATACTTTTTGGCTACATCTGCTGCACTCTGATATGCAGATCTGCGCTCCTCCTCTATCAATGTCATATGGAGAGAAGCATCATGCTCTCCCTCTATCACTAATACAGAAACCATATCCAAGGTCTCCCTAGACCCACATACAGGCTTTCCCAACAAGCTATACTCTACTCTCAAGCTACAGGCCATAACTTTGCAAAACTGAAATACTGTAACCCACAGTGAAACAAGAATCTCTCCTGATCACAGATTTGGTAGATCTATCACAAATCTAACCACTGAACTCACGGATCTAATAGATCTAGTATCTATCCTAACAGATCTGATGTCTGCACTCACAAATCTGAACTCTGCTCTTCAGATCTGGACTCCGCTCTCACGGATCTGAACACTATGCTTCAGATCTGATATATCTGCCACAGATCTGGACTCTGCTCATGCCAGATCTGAAAGATCTATCTCAGATCTCACCTCCAAACTCACAAATCTGATAGATCTAACCTCTACAACCTCAGATCTGAGTCGTGCTTTTCAGATCTGGTAAATCTCGTCTCTATCTTCACTGATCTACTAGATCTATCTCAGATCTAGTCTCCAATACCACAGATCTGATAGATCTGACCTCTACAACCTCCGATCTGAATGGGAATGTTCAGATGTGATAGAACTGGCCTCTATCTGCACAGATCTACTAGATCTATCCCAGATCTAGTCACCAACACCGCAGATCTATGTGTGACTGCTCACCCTGATCCTCAACAGGGCTCTGATACCATGTAAATATATTAGATCCAGAGTTCACTACTCCCTCTAGATCACCCTGAGATCTCAAGTGGTATGAGTCTCTAAATCAATATATGCTCATAAAGAAATAAACTCAAACAACTAGATCTGCATTTACTAATTGAACATAAATGCAATCAACCACATAAACAACAGATGTACCCTGGAACCCTTTCGGGAAAAACCAGCTAACTATGGGGCTATCTTCTCTCTCGAGCTCAGAGCATATAGATGTATAAATGACAATACAATACAGGATTACCTCAACCAGTAACTCAATCCCTTTGAAACAGGACAGACCTCAAATTTGCATGCATCCAGCTGATGCATGCACTAAAGAAGTAAGCCCTAACTGCCAAACTGGATCTGAGTGCTCTGACGGTGCCTCTGACTGATCTACCCTCTCTAGATCTCTCTGCTCTCTCTAGATCTCTCTGCTCTGATCTGCTCGCTCTGAAGACTGCCCACTGATGAAATTGGCCTCCTCTGCATGCACAAGTGCGCCCTCCCCTCTGGATGTCAAATGCTCGTACTGCTTCGGATCTCAACAGATCTGAGCTCCGATCGTCCCTAACCTTCCTCAAATCTTGAGGCAAGGCTATCCTGGAAGTCACAGACTCCTAATCGGTCAATCCAGTTCACAATGAGCTTCTCTCTCCTTAGGAAAAACGTCCTCCTCCAAGAGAACTCGGCCTCCTCCAATCTAATCAGTAATCACACTGTGGAGCTCTCTCAGCTCACAGTAATGGGTGTCTGGTCTCACTAGAACTGAAGGTCACTGATCTAGCTCAGATCTTACCCTCCTAGCTCCTGCAGCAACTCCTCTCTATCTCAAAAAGTCGCCCCACATGGACAGCTACGTCCTCACTCTGGCAGTATCTCTCTCTGATGATACAACTGAGTAACCTCATCTAGGGACCCCCTGCCTCTATAAATAATCTCACCGATGAATTAGGTTTGCCAAAACCCTAATTCCCAGTGCATGCAAAAGGTCACTTTTGCATGCATGCATGGAGTAGAGAGTGAGATGCACTCTACTCAGTGGCATGAGCCCAGCGGGGGCTGCATGCGGAGCTTCAGGGGAGATTGACCTTTGCATGCATGACCTTTTGCATGCAGTCATTGAATGCTGACATGTCATGCAATACTCATGCATGCAAAGGTCAATCTCCCTTGAAGCTCCGCATGCAGCCCCCGCTGGGCTCATGCCACTGAGTAGAGTGCATCTCACTCTCTACTCCATCCTGATGCCTATGCAGCCAATGTACCTCCATGTAAGGCATCTGAACCATGGAGGACATCCCGAAGTTACCATAATCTAACAATTAATCTGATATTAATCTAACACCTTCCCTTAATGGTCAATCTACTAACCACACCAAGCTTATCCCAAAATTTTACAGAAATTTACACATTTGCCAAGACACAAAGGCTTGGTAAAAATGTCTGTAGTTTGGTCCTCTATTGGACAACATTGCAACTCAATAGTTCCATCGTCTACAATTTCTCTGATGAAATGACAATGTATTTCAACATGTTTGATCCACTCTTGGAAAACTGGATTCTTGGTTAGTTTAAGCACCCCTTGATTGTCACAGAATAAGAGTGTCGACTCTATCTAATGCATCTTCACATCTAAAAGCATTATCCTAAGCCAATATGCCTCAAATGCCCCTTTCACTGCTCCTCAACGATCTACTTCAATCAATGGAAGGGCTACTGCATGTTGCTTCGCACTAATCCATGTGACTACAATTGTGTTGAGGCTAAAAACATACCCAAAAGTGGATCTTTTGTCATCCATAGAACTTGCCCAATCTGAATTTGTATACCCACACAGCTTAAGCTTAGGGTCTTTGCTTGTATTGTACAAAATGCCAAAGTCAAGTGTCCCTTTCACATATCTGAGGACCCTGTATGTTGCAGTCCAATGTTCTCGCTTTGGTGTTGTCATAAATCTAGAAATGATGCTCACAACATAACTAAAATCAAGCCTAGCGATTGTAATATGTATTAATCTCCCCACTATTTGCCTCCAGACTAACTCCTTAACTACCTTAAAGTCAGTCTTCTGTGAAAGCTCCATCCCTTTCTCCATAGGTGTAGAAGATATTTTGAAATCTATCATTCTAAACCTATCAAGCAAACTCATAACATATTTGGTTTGTGAGACAAAAATGTTGCTACCTGTTATCCACTAAGTTGTACTTAGTTGGATTTCCAGTGAACTACCGAAGACTTGAACAATGTACCTATTCAACATTAGTGTTCAGAAGTTCAGCCGGCCAATTTTGTTCCTGTTTTCAATTTTTGCATGTTCATACCCCACGGGGAATTGTAATAAGTTGGCTTAGCATGATGTCTTTTGTAACAGACTTGGCTTGCCAAAGACTTAGACATCAATGCGGTACTCTAGAGTGTTTTTTCCTTGGTCATTATGCATTGCTTTTCAACGAAGTATAATTTCCGAGTTTTTCACTCACACCTCCAAAGCTGGAGTATCCGCCTTGATGGCTAAACCTTGGGAGGTTATTAAAGTATAAGTGTCTATGTATATTACCATGCTACTTGCTAGTCATTAGTAATGAGTCATATGAACATGTACTAGGTCCCCCTAGGTTTTATTTTAAGTTTCGCAAATAAAAAAATGTCTCGCAAACGGGTCAATTTTTTAATGTTTTTTACGTAAAATCAAAAAATGCATAAAAAAGTGGTTAGGAGGTGGAATTTACCATGGGGGTGCTCGTTTTCTAACCCGGAGCACCCACCATATCCCTAAACCCACTTTCGAAATAATTTGAGTGATTATTTTCACTTAAATTAATTTTTCTCTCAAAAAAGACAAAAATGTATTTTCCTAAATCAATGGAAGCTTGTCACAGGCATGTCTGGAGTCAGCTGAGTTAACTAAAGGCTAATGGGAGTTCACTGAATATTGATTCAAGTTAATCGAGCCTCAATCCAGGAGTATCTAAGCAAGGCCGAGTTGTTTGAGGTTAGGAAGGGCGCATTCTCCACCTTGGCGTCTTCTGGTTGGATGTATGGGCATTCCAAGGAAGAGGGGGCGCATCTCTGATGAGATGGGACCTCCCTCTTGAGTTCAACTCAAACTCAATCCCTTAATTCACTCCTCAAACTCACCTTAGCTCTCTCTTTGGCTCTAGTGCACCCTTGTCATCTTCAGTTGGCCAAGTGCATCCCCCCTGGACCTGGATTTTCTATTTAAGCGAGGTCTCTTCACTCATTTGAGATGGAGGTGTGGAACCTCTACTCCTGTAATGCTTATTGTTTATCCGTTGAATAATATTTGAAGACTTTGGAGGTCTGTGTTGTGCAAATGTGGTAAATGCTTTGCGTATATTGAGGTGATATAGTACATGTTGTAGTTTCTTTGTTATGAGTCATTGATTTATCTAGCTTAGAAGGTTGTTGCCAACTCGTAGAGTAAGCATTTATAGTTATAATTTGCTTACTTATGCTTTGCTATTAGAGATATAGGAGTAGCTAACTGTATTCAATTGTACTAAGGCTCTCTTAATTTCTTTTAACAAGTCATACTAGATCTAATCTTTCTTGTGCAAGATTTCTGATAGTTGTGCAGGTCACTAATCTGAAGGAGGAGTTGAGATCGGTTGCTTCCTCTTCTCTCTTCAGTGCTTTTTTTATCTAATAATATTGTTTCCCGCATGCACTCTTGAGTCCTCATAGAAGATCAAGTTCGAGCTTGAAGTCTTCCATCCATCTCTTAAAAAATTCAAACTCTCTCCCAGTTACTTTGTCGTATGCTATGCTTAATAAGTCCATATGATTCAAAAAGCGTTATTTTTCACATCTATAATATTTTTGCATATGTTAGCTAAATCTTAAAGTGCTTTAAAGTTTCATTCTATCCCAGATCTAGGCTATTTCTAAGTACCAAGTAACAAAATTTTTATGTTTTATTTGCTTATTTCATCGTATTTAAAACACATTAGCTCGCTGATTTTTGTTTTTTTATGAACAGGTAAGCAGAAGTGTTGGCGAATTTTTGAGGAACTAAGTCCTCTGAAGTGTCATCTTCCAGCAGCTTTGCTCCTAGTTCTTTTTTCTATACATTTGTAAGCCTATCTGATCCCATTTTTCAAGGATCAAAGGCATTTCTTATAAATCGTTGTAAAAATCATAATAAAGGAAGCAAGTGGGCTACACAGTGCCCACACCTCCTCTCTTCCCCTGGGGGAGCCTGTATCATCCTTGAGTGTGTTTGCTTTTGTTTCGTAGCTTAGTTTCTTTTTCATTAATCAGTAGAGTAGATTCAATTTGCTAAAGTAGATTAATTTAGTTGCTTTTGCTTTCAATACTTTATTTATTTTTGCAAAGTAATTGACTTGTCTCACGCTTGCCCGAAGTACAAAACTAGTTGAAATGGCTTGCCCGAGTAAGCAGTGTTTGGAAAAGAGATTTGTGATTAGTAATTAGAAAACATTTCCATTACACATTTTACTTTTCTGTTACAACTTTAATCTTTTTGCAAGTTATAACCATAATAAGCAAATCTGGCTTTGTATTCCCAAAGTACCAAAAGAGCTTGCTCGAGTTAGGGAAAAGAGATTCTCAATCGTTAATAATTTACTTTTTCATAATTTGTTCAGTTCAATCATAATAAACCATTTAGTTGTGTATTCCCGAAGTAAACCAAAAGGGCTTGCTCGAGTAGGTGAAAAGAGATTCTTAGCCACTAATTAATTACTTTAATTATTGTATTTAAAATAAACCAAGACTCTTTTCCCCGTATGCTTTAGATCTTTGCGGTTCGTCCAACCAGTTGATCACATTAGAAAGGGATTAGAGCAACTAGTTTAGTAGGGAAATCCAAACAAACTTGTTTTCGAGAACTCAGGAGGTCGCGTTGAACATACCACAGAGTCAGGGGGCTGCTTTAAGCAGGTTATGCCTCGCCCCTTTGGACACTTGGTACTATTGTAATAAGTGCTTAGTTCAAAGGAACAAGCTTTCTTTGGGCCAAACCAAGAATTAACCCACTCCCTAATCCACTCATCATTAATAAGCTAAAACTGACCAACGGGACAACTGCAAAACTTTCACGTCACAGCAGCAACATTATTTGACTCCATTGGATTTGATCTACCTGCAACAATCATAACAATTTCATTAAGTGGATTCATGTGTTAGATGGAATAATTGGTTAAATGTTGTTGATCTTAATCTATTTTGCAAATCTCTTGTTCAATATTTTGTTTTAAACTCCTAGATAAATTAACTTTCATCTTAACAATTTAATAGCTAAAAGCCTTAGTTATTTTAATAAGGACTACCCCCCTTGGCTTCTCTAGTGAGTTGGCCTAGACGGAGGAGTTGAGTGTTGAGTGACAGTTCTAGGGAACTTATCAGCCAATAACCAGATCTGAAAATGTACTTTTACAGAGGTAATTACTAATTAGAGCAGTAAAATCAACCCTTATATTCCTTTGATGTCAAAACAATTATTAATTTGCCCTTTTACTTACGTCAAATCAGCAAGAAACAGTTGTAAATAGCAATACATAAAGGACATATATAGCTAAAATTCAAATTTGAAAACTGCACAATATATGGACAGCTAGAAACTTTATTTATTTGCTCAAGATGAAGTACAAGTACATACCATAGCTTGCTCTCAAGGCTAGTACAAAACTCCAACTATCCAAAAACACTAGCTAGGGTAAATCACCAAACCCTAGCTCAACCAAGAAGATCCAAGAGCAAGAATCTCTCCAACACAACCTCCAAGGCAAGAAGTCCTATTCTCTTCTTCCTCTCCACAAATCCACCCTAGGGTTTATCACCAAACCCTAATATTCTTGCATAGAAACCCTAACACTAGAAATCTCCAAGAAACCCTAGTGCTCCAAGACAAGGGAGACCAAGTACATAGGAAGATCCAACAAAGAGAGAAGAGTGATCATCACCAACATCTCCTTCACAAGAGCAATCCCTAGTAACAAGAATCAAGCTCCAACAAAAACGTCTCCTCTAGGCTTCATAACTCTTCCTACGATTCATGAGGAAACACTGGTGACTTCCTCCAAGAATCTAAGTAAAACGAAAAAGAGTACAAATGATGATATGAATGGAAATACTCTCTCCTTCCTCTATTTTATTTACAGGAAAGTGCGGCCAACAATACTATGTGGGCACAAACTCTTACACACAACCTATATGAGCCTTGTAGACCAACACAAGTGAGACATTCACTCTAAAGTATGTGGGTCATCCTCCACTGGCAATGTTGTGCATAATAATGACTCCAAGGTGATGTGGCTACCCAAGGCAAGTCCACACCACTCCATCACAAGCCTCCATGAACTCCATCAATCCTCCTAAGCAATGTACTCCACTAGGTCAGTTACCCCCTAGAAGAACATTATCGAATCCCTAGTCATCCCTGAGCCATCTCCAACATTTCGAACAAGAATCCAAGTTGTCACATGCCATCTAGGACTCAAATCCCTCCTCCATGATGCAAAGCACTTCTCATCCAAAGTAGGGCACTCTCCAAGAAAGGGGTTCATCCATGTGGCATTTATCAAGGGCATCCACTAATAAAGCAAGAGAACTCCAACGCCCATGGGAATAACACCAAGCCAAGACCATCCTGAGGTCAAACATACACAAAGCAAGCAATTTCAATTGTGCATATCCATCACAGACCATCTCACATGCTGCAATCCATCTCAAACTATCCAAGGGCTGAACATACACCATGTACCTAAAATCTCATGAAGCAACCCCAAACATGGTGTAAACACTTTTGAAGTAACCCAAAAAACTAACACTCCCTCTTTACAAGGAAAGTGTTTGCACCAACATTTGACAACTCCCTTTACATCTCCACTAAATCTATTGTTAGCAAATCAATATTAGCAACGGTCCCAAAATCAACCACTATCATTTGCAACAAGACTGTGAACCATGCTATCACAACATCTTAATCATCCAATGAACAATGAACACCTATGAATACGAAGGAATATCTCCCTTGAGCAAAAGCTAACTGCAACCTCCATCATCCTCAACATCACACGCCAACATCAAAGGACACCACATCAAAATCTCCCCAAGATAACTTGCAAAAATAGGCATACCTCCATGCAATAACAAAACAAGTGGATCACATCTATTAAAGTCACAAAGATAGATCACCTATCTACAGGAGAATCCCTGTCATACACCTCAAATCCTCTGGCGACTAAACCAACCTAAACTAGATCACTTCCCTCATCTCAAGAGAATTTTGAAGTAAGAGTAACATCAAGGGAAACTTCCTCTGGCTCTATACTCTATAATACTCCCATCAACTGCAAATCTAGAATCAATCTCGACAACATCCTTCACCAAGGCATCACACCCATCCTCCAATGAACAACAAGAAGGCTCATGGATGAAGTCAGTCTCATCATCACACCTCTCCTATGTACAATTGATAGTCTCATAGATGGAAGAAACCAATGCTATATGACTAGCATATATACTAGGAGGTACACTCACCCTCATTGATGACCTAGGTGCTCCCACATGATCTTAAGCCTCTATACCAACAATCTCCACATTCTCCTCAATCATTGAAGAAGAACCCTGCACACTAAAAGATCTCACATCCTCATCTATATGAGATAAAATCAAAGAGTTTGCACCTAATCCTGAACCTGGCTTAATGATATCTTGACATGCATGTGCCTCCTGGGAATTGGAAGGTCGTATTAGCCTCTCACGAGAATGTAAGGGTGCCACTAGGTCATCAAGTGACCTATAAAGGCCACCCTCTCTCACCCCTCTAGCCAAAGTCTTTAGATTATCCAGACTATAATTACTAATGGTGCATTGTTGTCTCCCAAAAGCAACTCTCTGATATATATCTATCATGCAAGAAGTCGAAAGGAGGTTTTTCCTCAAACCCAAAAACAAATAAAATATCACTCGACCCGAGAACGTCACCTAAAGGCATCCAAAATGAAATGGAGCCAAATTCTCTCATAAGGTACATGGCATCATCACCAAGCTCCACAATCATGCCTCCCTCTTGCTCTCAAATACTACTAAATAAAGACCTGTCATATGTCATGTCTTGAAGCTCCATTGTCCACAACCAATACTAGACATAGTGTTAGAAGATAAACAAGAAGTCATGCAAAAGGCAGTCTCAAGTTGAGAAGACATCTCCTATACACATGCTACAGTCTTATGGCAACCTACTTCACACATTTTCCCTTCTTCAATAGACATTTTCCTACATAATGTCCCATCTCATGACATTGAAAGAACATAACCTTACTCAGGTCTTTATCTCCTTTATATGTCCCATCCTTCTTCTTGACACCTTTCTTGCTACCCTTCTTCATCTTCCCAACAAGACCGATAGCATTTACTTCCCCTTGTTGCTCAAAACAAGATTGTAATATGATTTCTTCCTACACCAGATCAACCCAAAGTTTTGGGAAATCTAGAATGTGTTCTTGAGCATAAATACCTTGAACAAAAGGCATCCGGGAAGGAGCAAGCCCTTTAAGGGAAATAGACACTAACTCCTAATCCTTCAACTTAGTTCCAATGGATGTTAATTAATCCTTCAATTTACTAATCCTAGTCAAGTAGCTCACCATAGTATTTGGCTTACTCATGCGAAGGGAGGAAAGTTGCTCTTGCAAGAGCATCTGTCAAGAAGCTCAAGAATTCTGAAATAGCTTAATTGAAGCATCAAACATTTTCTTACTTGACTTCTTATCTGATATATGTGGGATGAAATGATCCTTCATAGAATCAAGACTGATTATCTTCACCTTGGATTCCTTCTTTTGGAGCAGCCAATTGCATTGGATCAGTAAGTTCTAGAATTTCCTTCTCAACATGATCCCAAAGATCGGCCTCCTCCATAAGAATTTGAAGTGTGTGCTTCCATAGAACAAAATTTGAAACTCCATCCAACTTGTTAGACTTTCCTAGATCAAGAGTCACCTTACACATCCTAAAAAGTCTTAAGTGCACAAAAAATTAGTAGTATATGAAGTAAACAAAACCTTTTCTAAGGCACAAATGCTTTTCCCAAGCAACCTAGGGTTTCTCATCCAATGACCTCAACTATGTCAAGTACCTATTCCAAGTAAACTCTAGCTGAAATACACACTTTTATTCTAGAGTGATCTCAATCACAACAAGCTTGAATATCATGTCGAAATTTCATTCAATCGGACAATTAATGTAAAACTAAAATTTCACCTTCTTCCTAGAAGGTTTCTCGAATATTAGCCCTATACTTTTTTAGCCCTAAGACTTGTAAATTAAAGTATAAAACATCAGTGAAAATATCACAATAATTCACTTCGGACAACCCTAAACTTCACAGCGATTCAAGGAGAAAAGATACCAAACAATGAGATAAGTTTCAACCCCTTCTAGGACAACTTACTAGCCAATGAATATATCTGAAAATATACTTTTACAACAGTAAAATATTTGTAAAATCAGCCCCTTCTATTCTTCCATAGATGGCAAAACACTTAACAATTTCCCCTATAATTATGTCAAATCAGCAAGACCTAAATTGATGTAAATAGTAAGGCATACAAAAACATATATAGCTCAAATTAAAATTTGGAAGTTACTCAATTTATGTACAGCTGGACACTTCATTTATTAGCTCAAGATGAAGTACAAATGCATACAATACCCTTTTCTCGAGGCTAGTACACACTCCAACTATCCAAAAATCCCTACTTAGGGTAAATCACCAAACCCTATCTCAACCACGAAGATCCAAGTGCAAGAATCTCTCCAACACAACCTCCAAGGCAAGGAATCCTCTTCTCTTCTCCACAAATCCACCCTAGGATTTATCACCAAACTCTCATTTTCTTGTCTTCTTCGGGTAAACACCCTAACCCTAGAAATCTCCAAGAAACCCTCACACTCCAAGACAAGAGAGAGTCGAGACCAAGTACATAAGAAGATCCAAGAGAGAGAAGGGTGATCATCACCAATATCGTCTTCTTCACAAACGAAAACCCTAGTGACAAGAATCTAGATCCAACAAAGATGTCTCCTCTAGACTTCATAACTCCTCCTAGGGTTCATGACAAAACCCTAGCAACTTCCTCCAAGAAACTAAGTACAAAGAAAAGAGTACAAATGATGAGATGAATGGAAAGACTCTCCTTCCTCAATTGATATGAGAGGTAAGCAAGGCTAACAAAACTGTGGGCACAAACCCTTACAAGCAACCTACATCAGCGTTGTAGGCCAACAAAAGGGAGATGTCCACTCTAATGTACAAGTGTCATGCTCCAATGGCAATGTCATGTACAATAATAACTCCAAGGTGATGCAGCTACACAAGGCAAGTCCACACCACTCCATCGCAAGCCTCCATAGACTCCATCAACCCTCCTAAGAAATGTACTCCACGAGTTCAACTGCCCCCTACAAGAACATTCTCGAAGCCCCAGCTATCACCAAGCCATCTCTGATCCTTTAAACAAGAATCCACACTACTACATGCCATCTAGGGTTTAAAGCTTTCCTCCATGATGCAAAAAATTCCTCATCCCAAGTGGGGTGCTCTCCAAGCAAATGGTTCCTCTGTGTGGCCATCATGAAGGGTGTCCACCAATCAAGCAAGAGAACTCCAACGCATAAGGGAAGAATACCAAGCCAACACCACCCTGAAGTCAAGCATCCACTAAGAAAGCAATATTAACTATGCATGTCCATCACAAACCATCTCTCATTCTACAATCCATCTCAAACTATCCAAGGGTTGAATATACATGTACCTTGAATCTCATTATACAATCCCAAACATGGTGTAAACACTTTCAAAGTAATCCAAAAAAATAACATGGGCTGCTTCTACCTATGTCAAAATCATATCCCAAAAACACCTCATGCTCAAAATCTTCCCTGCTATTAGGTGGAGCTAGCTTAAGCTTGATACCTGAATTGTTGGTCGCAACAGGCTGCTCTTCTATGATTTTGATCTCTGAAAAAGTTTGGATAGGTCCAAGTTCTTCATCAACTATGACACCTTCATCGAAGCTCAACTAATCAATGTCAACATCAATTAACCAATCAGCTTTATGACTATTGTTGTACCCTGTGATCATCAATTTCTTACTCTTAGGATCTAACTTGGTTCTTTTCTCATTTGGAATCCAAGCATAGGCAATAGATCCAAAGACCTTAAGATGACTGACTCTGGGATTCATCCCAGACCATACTTCCTTTGAGGTCTTCTACTTCACCATTGTCGTTGGAGATCTATTCAGTAGGTATACTACAATGAGTATTGTCTCGGCCCATAACCTGTTGGGAACACACCAATTCTCCATCATACATAAGGCATTGTACCACCATTTGTAGGGGTATTACTCCTCATTTTTGCCAGACCTGACCAGAGTTTTGATTAGTCCTTTACATTCAGCATGAGGATTTTTGTATTTTGTATATGATGGTTGAGATCATTATATGGATAGGGCATGGCAATATTGCAGATTAGTGATGCCTTGAGATTTCTGGGCTTGGGTATTGGTTGCCACTTTTTCATATGTTCCCTATGATGTTCCTTCTTCAATTCCAGTTATGTATCAAATGCATGCCATTGAGGATACTATATATGGATTTTATGATTATATTGACAAATTGAATAGTTATAGGCTCTGTTTTACACTTGTGATCATCTAATGAGTATGATGAGTAAGACAGTTGCATAGCATTACTTCTAGTGGTAGTTCTTGTTTTATATACATATCTCTATTTGGCAGGGTGTCCAGGATATTGCAATGATCACAACCTATCCCTTGGTTCCATATATTTGTCTTATCCATCTTCACCCATTCATCTTGCTAATGAAAAATCCCATTGATCTGGATACGGCTAGGTAACTCGAGGACCTTCCACTCTGTGACCTCTTTATTAGAATGGCTTCCATGTCTTCCCTTAGTGTCTCGACTCTAATGTGTGTGACAAATCCTTCTGACCACGTTGATCTTTTTCTACTTCTAGACCCCTATGGATTGAGTGCGAGTTAAGGTTGGCCAAGTCACCAAAAGTGTACTCCCAAGACTTGAAACAAGTTTCCTCCATCCTTGAAATTGGTTGGTAGTTGTAAGGGTAGGTACTCCTTGAGTTAAGAGGTTAATCCTATTTGCTATAAACAAGCATTACTGTGGAAACTCCATCGCACCCATGGACGGTCGCTAGCAGTGGAGCTAAGGCTGTGTCATAACTGGTGCCTGGAAGGCAATCCAGGGCCAATACCTTTCAATCATCAATCAACTAAAGGATTGGAAATAAATAAAGTGCTTCAATGAAATATCCAAAGAAAGAAAAAATGCTTCAAATGAAAAAGTATCAAATGTGAAAGTGAAATGAAAGTGAAATGCAAAATGTGAAAAGTGAAATAAAGGGGGGGCTTGCTAAAGTCAAAGGGGTACCTTCTAGCACATCATCCATTTGTGAAACATCGTACTCGCTAGTGTTTTCCAAACTAATTAATGTCACAAAGGCCCCTTATATCCCCTCCTCTCCAAGAGTAACTCAAGTCTTCCATTGATCAATACTCCACTTGACTAGCCCTATGACTTGATGATCATCCATTCCACCCAAGAGGAAGGATGATCTATGCAATGCTTTGTGATGTTTAGATAGATATTGACATGTAAATAAAACAACTATTTATTCTATGTTTTGTTATGTCCTTGTGCTATGATGATAAATTATGCAAAGAGCCAAATGATGATCACTTGTGTAGGATAGGATCTTAGACTTAGTTTTTTGTCAATTTTTTTCATAATCAAGTGATTTTCATCCTCATTAGGCTTTATATATGGTCCTTATATCATATTTATTCATGGTCAAACTTTGACCAAGCTTGATTTTTTCAGCAACTTGAATTGGTCAAACCCAAGTTTGATTTGGTCAACAAGACCAACCAGCAGTACGGGATCTTCACATAGTCATATTTGATCATGCTACAGCCTTTGGAGCTACGCTGCTGGGAATCGACCCCCCCCCCCCCCCCCCATCGAATCGATCCCAATTCACGCTCCGGACGGAATCGATGAGGAATCGATTCCGGAATCGCGATTCCTCATCGATTCCGCCCGGAATCAATTTTGTAATTCGTGAATTGGGAAAAAAAAAGATCCCTGGAATTTGGCAATTTCTCTGCGGAATCGTAACTTCCGGGTCGATTCCGGATCGAACCTGGGCATAAAAATCGAACCCGAAAACGGTCCCGAGATTGATTCCGCGAACAGGGCGGATTTTTGGAAAAAAAAATTGATTTTTGGATTTTTTTGGGGGTTTTTTTTGGAGGGCTAGGTCACTTTGGGCCAATAAAGGGTGAATGGGTCCATTTGGACTCATTCCATTACTCATTTGCTTAATTGGGAAGAGTTTGAGCTTGGAGTGAGTTTGCTAGTTGTTTGAGAGCTTTGAGCATTGAGTGGGAGATTGAAGGGGAGATTGAAGGGGAAAGCTTGCAAGGGAGATTGAAGCTTCCATAGAGACATTCAACCACCATTGAAGAACTAAACGGTAGGCTCTAAAAACTCATCTTTGTTTGTTTTTGCAATTTTTTTTCACTATGTTAAAAAATGGAAAACTTGCAATGTTCTCTTCTCCTACTCTTTCCAATTTCTTCTTCGCCATCATTCTATTGCAGGGAACAAGTGACTCTCATCTTGAATCAAGAAACATGATGGGTATGTGGTTTTGGTTTTTCATTCCACTTCTTCTCATTATGATGGTGTTGGGAAGTAGATGTCGTGGTTGTAGTGATGAGGGGGAAGAGGTAGAGAGTGATGCATACCAAGGAGAAGAGGAGGAAGGGGAATAGGGTGATGATGATGAGGATGAGGGTGATGTTTGGCAAAAACAAAAAGACACAACACCTCTGTGGAAGTATGTGACAAGGCAAGGGGGAGGGAGACGGGGTGGAACCACAAAGTTTGGATGCCTCCATTGTGAGAAAACATACACAGGTTCATATACCCAGGTGAGAAAGCATTTGTGTGGGGTTATGCCATGCGATGTAGGTAAGTCTCATGGAGTCAAAACTTGTGAGAAAGTGGAAGCTAAAGAGTGAAGCAAATACAAGATGGAACAAGACGCCGCTCAAAACAACTTGTTATCACACTATCTCTAGCTGTTTGTGGAAGAGTATCCCAACAGGGACGGTAGAGGATGGACAGCTATGAATGTGTAACCAACAGTAGCCAGGTCCTCTGTCCAAGGGACAGAAGTCACACCGGACCAGGCTACAGTCACATTAGACAAGGCGCAAAGCCCAGTCAAGGGGGAGACCCTGCTCAACCTATCACTGTTGAGAGACAACAAACACACCCAAACCCAAAAGAATGAAAGATGAAAACGAGGAATGAATGTGGATGAGCTCCTAACCTGATCTCAGCCTATTGGATGGACACAAACGGTGAAATGACAACTATGTGATAAGTGACCAGCAATAGATTACGATAAATATAATGGATTTATATGGCTTAAATGACTCAAGGAGTTACAATGAAAAGGAAGTAAAGTGCTGAAATGAACTGCCCAAGAAAATGGTGAAATAGTGAGTTAAATGGACCTAGGGTAGCATAAAATTAGTATTTTCACTCACTTCCAACTATTGACACTTGCTTTCCTGAGGCAGAATGATGTTTTAAACAAGAATCAAGAGTACCCAGAACTCCAAAACATACCCAAACAGGCTGAAAGAGAAAAACGCCCCTAGGGGGCGTTTTTGCCAAGTGGACTAGTGCCTAAACTATGGGTAAATGGAGTCGGAAATGTTTCAAACTTAAGATATAGGCTATTAGGCTTAACTAACAAGCGAGTTTAAAAGGAAAAGATTTTTTTACGGTGATATTTTTAATTTTTAATTTTCTCTTGGTTTTACATGTGTTTTCAGCTCAACAAACATATCAGAAATCTAAATAGAGAGTTAGGCAAGAGAGGAGTACCTGAAACAATGATGCATGGCTGAATATTGGTGAAGACTATTTGCCGAATCCAAGTGGTGAGCTGCCAGCGTTTTCCCTAAGCGTTTGAGCCAGCCAAAGACCAAGTGCGCCCTTGCTACCTGACACAGAAATGGGGAAATCAGAAATATGAAACAAAACAGAAAGTTTGCACAGCAAAATGAAAGATAAATGATTAGGAAACTGAAAGACAAACAATAAATTCAACTCCCTTGTTAAATTCTTGAAGAAGAACCCAAGTGTGGAGCTCCCCCTCCAAAAATTGCGCCCTTCCTCAAGTGATCTCTCAACCTGCAAATCGTTTCAGCTCTAGATGGTGGAAACATGCACGAACTAACTCAGCAATACATCAACAAGTAGCTATCAATCACAACAATGCTCATCCAAGCACAAAGTCTCAAGAACTCTCCAAGTTTTTCTCTATTAGAGCTCCAAGTGTTTACAAAAAATGACCAAGAGAGTGAACAATGGGGTGAGTGCCTTCTCTTATAGAGAATGGCCACTCCCAAAACAAGTTTCCCCCCAAAAATGAAGGGCTAGGATCACTCCCCAACCATCAAATCAAATGGTGGAGAGAGAAGCCAAGTGGGGGTACGAATTACCCAAGGAGAGCGCACTAGTGGAGAGAGGGGGACCCATGTGGGGTCCATGCAATACATATAATGTGGTTGGGGGGTGCCTATGGGATGTTTTATCCCCCCAACATAATACATCAAGGCCCATATACAAAGTACCAACCAAATCGAATTCCCCTAGGTGGAGAAAAACGCACCCTATGGGCAATTCGACCTCCAATGGTGAGCTCAGCAATAAAGGGCCCCACAATACACAAATACAATGTTAAACATTACCATATTACCTTAGGAATCACTTTTTCAATTGCTGACCTTTGATTTTTGCCAATTGCAATAGTTGCCTTAGTCAAATTTTGATTTGCCATGTAATTTTCGCTGGTTTATATGGCTGAAGCTGAAAATTGGGCTTTTGACCCACTTTTAGTGCTCGGATTGCCGAACCATCTGCTGCAATGTGATCATGGACCCCAAAAATAGTAGGAGTGACCACTCAAATGGCCTCGATCCATCACTTAGGCATTATTTGCCCAAAATCTAAAATTTTTAATTAAAACAAGTCAAAATTGACCAATAATAATTAAAAATTTCTCAAATGCTTCAATCTTTTGCAATTCTGACACCTGCATGCTCATATGGGTCCCCTGTAGATAATAATTGACCAAAATCGAATTTCTGGTCACAACATCTTTTCGGGCCCATTTTTGGCCTAGTCAACTCAGTTTGACCAAGTCCAATCTGGTCAACAATAGTGCTAGCTGAATACCTATGTGCAAACATGGAGTGACAAGGCTCAATTATACAAGTTAGTAAATTACTAAGCAATACGATGATAAAACGGTGATAAAAAAATACATTAAATCCCGAGATAATACAAGGCCCAGATGAGGTGGGCCTGTTGTCCACCAAACTGCACACCAACAGCAGAAATCTTTTGAAAGCTGTCTCTTCACTACGAGTGAGAGAGATGTGGCCTTGGGGGCAAGCAATGAGCCAGGTACTGTCACCTGAATCCCAGCTCCTCCGTTTAGGGTAACTCCTAACGAAGCCAAAGGGGGAAGTCCCTAAAAAAGAGTTTCACTAAGGCTCTAGTGTTTAAGTGTTTTTTGTATGGGGTGATGCGGATGAGTGTTGTTTAGGAGTTTTTGTGGTGAGACCAAAAATATGAAAAATGAACAATAGATAATAAGCAATCCACGTTGCGAAATAAGATAACAAGATGGCCATATGATTCAAGACTTGATTAATTACTAGAGCATTCACAATATAAACACAAGGACAAATGGTCCTGATCAATGTATATGCTTTTAAACAACCAGTGCCTTATGGAGTCAAAGAAAAATAAAGATTGTGATGCTGAAAGTGTGGGTCTTGAAGAAATGTCGTTTGTGAAATCGTTGTGCAGATTATCTTTGTAAATTGAAGATTTTAATGGTCTTGATTATTAGGATAAAACCAAGGATATTCAAGAGAAAGTCCGGAAAAGACAATATCAAGTGCCTCCGTTCAAGGACATGTCGGGCCACCCAGTGCTCTAGCCAGGTCGCGCAATGCTAACCAGCAAACTAGAGGCTGAACATGGAATCCCGGCGCCCCCACTAGGAGATTACCCACTGAACTTATCTTATCGCTCAACTCCGGATTGGTTGGTTATGGGGGTGAAAGTTTTATTAGTTATCACTTATGAACTTAACAAGTCTTCCACCTTTCTGAGTACTAGCCCAACCGTTTCTGGTTGGCAGAGCATACGGGTGTCGGACGATCAACCAAAAGTAAATTTATTAGGGGGAAAATGTGGGTTGAGATATTTTATTATTTAGAGCACTTGTTCGACTCTCCGACAGAGAGCGCTCTTGACTTGGTCTTATGACCACAGTTCAAGAGACTTCCTACTTTAACATGCCTAATGCAGGGAAATATGCAAGTCTAACAATGCTCTCCGATAGAGAGTGCTCTTGACTTGGATTTGGCCAAGTTCAAGAGACTTTGTTCGTTTTAAGAAACAAGTAGCAGTTGTGATAACAAGATACTTCAACTTTGCAATACTTAAATCATGTGAAAGCTCAAATAGATGTGAAATATTGCTAACATGCTACTTGCAAAATAAAATGAAATAACTGAAAGATCTAGTGTTCTACCAAGCAATTTTACACTAAGGTGGGATCAACCTCCGAACAAGGTCAACCACTAGAACCGTCAGTCTTGGAAACCTTCCAGCTAGCTGGATGTCCACAAGAAGCTGATGGGGAAACGAAAAGCTACCACAAGACTATGTGGCCTTTGGGATACAATCCCAAAGTTAGCTTACTCTGGTCAAAACTTGAGAGAGAAGCGACAAGATAAAATAAACTACTCTAAAACAAGAACTGAAAAAATATAAGCTAAGCAAACCCAACACTCTTCCCCAAATGGGGAAGAAACCCAAAGGTGGAGGACTCCTCCACTAGAAACTTTTATTAACTTTTACAAGTGCGTTAAGGAAAATTCCTTGAAAGATCTTAGATCTGACTTGAGATAAACTTTTAAAGAGAGATATTTAGAGCCCTTAATGGCTAGTTACAAAGGATAATCGTTTTGGTTCTTTTGCTTGGTTTATGCTCCTTTTTTTAATGTGACTTTGGTCACTTTTATGCCTTGCTCACATAAGCACTTCTCTTCCTTTTTTAAAGATCTACACAAGTTCAACAAATCTTCAACAAGCACCCATTAAGTGTTAACGAAAAATTAAATCATATAAGCTTGAACTAGATGCAAACAACTAAGATCTAATGCATGTGCAAAATGCTCTTTTAAAATGCAACTTTTGGGATTTACGAAATGAAGTCTATTTTGTCAAAAGCATGAGATTTTGGAATTAAATTGCGATTTTAACCAAACGGACCAGCAAGCTAAAATGCCCCAAAAAACGATGGGAATGAGAATGCAACCACAAGATTTCACACTACTTCATATGCCAACTTGTCTACTTTTGAAATGAAACTATAAAACTTTAAGAAAGAGACTAGATGCAAGCCCTAAATGACCTTTTGATATGCCTAAACTAACCTTTCAATGCATGAAATTTATAAAAGAAATCTAACTACTAACCTTCCAAAGAAATGCAACTAGCTAATCTCTAACTTAACAAGTTTTTGCTTTAATGTTTAGTTGTGATTTTTTGAAGGTGGACGAATGGGAAGAAGGGAGGACAAGAGGAGCAGCTGGTAGATGGAAGAGGAGGGACGAGAGGAGAAGAATGTAGGGGCAAAGCAGGGAAACGAATGGGAGAAGGAGAGACAAACAATAAAGGAGGAGCGAATGGGAGAGAAGAGGAAACTTGGAATGGAAATGGGATTCAAGTGGAACACTTGAGGGCTTGGAACACTGCTATGGAAATCCTCCGGTTAATCGGTGATACGCCAAAAACAAGTGTTGAAGAGAGCACAAGGGAGCAAATCCCAAGCTATTCCCCAAGGTTGAAGGAACTTCAACCTTATGGCAAAACTAATCTAAGGCTTTAAAGACAAGAATAACTTCAACCTTGGAATAAGATCTAAAAAGGGTGTCCACAAGAGTGAAGGTAGATCCAAGTAACTAGTAACTGAGAAAGTATTTTGAGTGTTTGATGGAGAAGAGCTAGATTCTCTTGCTTCTCAAATCCATAAAGCTAGAACTCCTTTGGCCTTATGTGGAGTGAAAATGTACCTGCAAGAACCTTAAGCATGGGATAATATATATGAAACAAAAATATTCAAGTGAAAAGAACTAGATACATGCTTGCTTGTGCTAGATTGTTAGTCATCTTGAACATGATCTACAACTTAAAAGCCTCAAATATAAATGCAAAACAATATCACCTTGATTCTCAAGTGAAGCAATGAACATCAAGAGACTCCACGTTTTTGACCTCCAAAGTCTTAACTTTATTAACAATAAAAATGATTACAATTTCTCCAGAGTTTCTTTGCCTAACAATCCATGAAGAGAAATCCCAAATGGCCTCTCTTATATAACAAAACTCAATGCTAAAACCCTAATTCGAATTGGTGATGAAGCGAGCCAAAAACTCCATCAAAAACCAATCAAATCCATGTCAACACCAACCAAATTGAGCTTGGAGTCTTAACTCATCTTTAAACTTGAGTTTGGAGCCCATAATTTGAGGAAGGAGCCCCACATGCATTGATTTCATAATCCAACAACCCATTAATCAATTGTCAAATCACAAAAACGAATTTGCATGAAGGTGGGCGAATTTCTCAACTGTAGATCACTCCCAGTGCTCCGAAACTGATCTGAATCAGGTGGGTGAAGATTCCAATCATCATAAATGCTTTTTGCCATGTCATTTTGACTTTTACTTTATTCAATTTGGCCTTTTTTGGAGAGATTTAAATTATCTCCAATTTATTATTTTTTAAATATTCTAATTAATATTTCTCATTTTTTGATTTTTTGAGAAAATATTAATTATGAGGCCAAATAATTGTCTGAAACTTAGGGTTAGCTGGTCCGGGGATCATGAATGATTTTTGGCTTAAGTCTGGAGCCTTCAATCACTGAAATCGGATCCCGGATGACTGACATATTACAAATTGAAATTTCTCTATTTAAACTATAGAGAAATTTATTAAAATTTAAAAAATAATTAAAAACCCAAATTCGACGGACCCGGTAAAAAATTTTCGAAATTTTTTCTGAGGGTCCTAGAGACTTGGGACATGACCAAAACCTATTCTAATAGTGTCTAGTAGGCTTATATACATTAGTTAGACTCTAATAACCCCCTATGGCTAAAATTTTCAAAATCGGGCAATCCAGCTTTGGAGGAAGCGGGAGAAAACCTCATCGATTATAGCTCGGCTATAGGCAAAGTATAATTGACAAGGGAAAAAACTCCCTGGAATACCTTAGTTGCTTAATCAAGTCATGGGGAACCGAGACACTCAGATCCTACTAGCACACTTCATTACAAACCCCCATGGGGCCATGGTCATGTCGACTCAAAAATAAAACTGGCTAACTGCTGCATTCTGAAACCCAGATACTCTGGAAGTGAACACTGATGTGTTCCAACACTGGCGGCTCAATAAGGTTTCAACTATTTGTACAAAATAGGTGATAACATCTGGCTCCAACTGCGGGACGTGTGCTCGATCTGGAATTTATGCAAGGAGAGAATACGAGAACACCAGAATCTCTGGTTTATATATATAGCCTGTGAAAACATCTCAACTTGACAGAAAACCTTCAGTAGCACATGTGTTATGAAAAAACCAAAATGAAATACCAACTATATTTTATTGTTTGAGAATGAATTCTAAGAAATCTAAAATGCAGAAGGTAAATTAAATCTTTTCCTATTCTAATATAATACAAAAAGGAAAATGTTAAGTATAATCAGAAATCCAATGTAACCATTTAAGCATGTGATTAATGAAAAAACAAATGTTTACCTTGTCTTTGGTTACCAGCCAAGACAAGGGCATGCTTATCAGAAAGTGCAAACCTGCTTGGATCTTCTGAAAGGGAGGGCTGGATGGGGAATCATGAGTGTGTAATAAATATTTGAAGTGCTCCCCAATATAGTAAGAAATCTTTCTGCAGGCACACTCTATCCAGAATAGGATAGGGTGATGAAATTCAAGATGACAAGGCAATTCTGGTACCTGATCATATTCCTCCAAGAGGCTCTTCTGAAAATAATTTTCCATGAAAGTGCATGCCTCGAACTGCTCTAATATACAAGGGGTTTCCGATGGGCAAGATATATGCTCAACTGACTTCTCATATGAAATAATTTCCTTCTCTTCCTCTATGCTCAACTGACTAAAATCCATACTCCTGCCGCAAATGGGGGAGTCTTCATGAATTTTACCATTTTCCTGGCCACATGTATCCTCATGCTCATAAGTGGGATTGTTAACATTAACAAAATTTCCAAGGGGATTTTGTTCATCATTAACTTCTTCAGACATGGCATAGATAGGGTTCTCTAAAAAGGTCCACTCATCATTTCCAATATCTATGTCATCCATGATGGACTGATCATCACTTATTTCATCCTCCAAGCTATGTCTATCCTCCTCAACTTCATAACAATCCTCTTCAAACAAATGGGTTTCAAAGATATCACAAGGGACCCAACTTTCCGAATACTCACTGCCATGTGGAGAACAAATGGGAGTGTCATCACACATATTACAAACTTCATGGATTTCTTCATGAGTGTCAATCTCTGTAATGGTTTCTTCTAGAGGTGGATCAGGAATACATATGCGTTCATCATTACGGAAGTAGTCTTGAAAAACTTCCCACTCATAAGTGTCTTTTGATTCGGTGGCATGAGGAGGGTCTTCAATAGAATTCGATCTTTGATAAATTTTCTCGATGGGATTATCAGGGATCTGAAGGGAAAATGTCATACTTTCTGTAATAGGTTGACCCAACTGGTTCCCACTATCTTCGGGAAAATCATAAAAGTCATTTACATAGTTTATGCACTCAGGCTCACTTGATGAAAACTGACCAACAAACCCTTCAGGGAAACCATGCTTTTGGATATAGCATGCAAGGTGACAAGTGTCTTCTTCATGGAATTCTTGGTAAGCTCTGCAGAATGGGATATATATTTCATTTATGTTAGCAGCCTCTATTTGACTCGGAGGCCTCTTTTCATTGTTGGGAGCCCTTTTCTGCCAATTGTTTTCGGGAAGATAGTTTCTTTGAATCGGCTGAGTCTGTTGGATTTGTTGAACATGTTGGACATGTGCTCTTTCTATGTTTATGATTTTATTTTGCACTTCCTTCATTTGGACTTCATGTTTCTGTTCAGCTTTTTCCATCCTCTCACACATCTCCATCATCTTTTTCTCGTACGAATCCTTTATAGCAAATAAAGGATCTTTATCTTTAGGCTCAATTGATTTCAATGGAGTTTGAGCTCTTGAATAACCATGAAAATTTGATTTACCAGAAGACTGCATGTTTTTATCTATCTTAGTTGCCATTGTCTTTGCTTACAACAAAGTGGTGGGCTCCTTATCCCTAAGCTCATACTACATCTCTCCACTTAAAGCTTCAATGTAGTAAACCAGTATAGTATGTGGAGTTGGTTTGTAATCTGTAGGGATTGCATTGGATAAGTCAGTAAATTTCTTATTAAACTCTTCCATGGTTTCCATCTCACTTCTTTTGATGTTTGTTAAAGCAGCAAGTTGATCTCGGGGTTCTTTTTTCTCACCATACTTGTTGGTGAAAGCATTTTTGAAATCAGTCAAGGTTGCAAAAGAGTTGTTTGGTAAGCCGATGAACCAATCACCAGCATCCCCATC
Organism: Larix kaempferi; assembly: GCA_027924585.1. Lineage (NCBI taxonomy): Eukaryota > Viridiplantae > Streptophyta > Pinopsida > Pinales > Pinaceae > Larix > Larix kaempferi. The sequence goes on along the minus strand of BSBM01000233.1, from coordinate 2,230,389 downwards.
TAAGGATAAAGCAAACAGCTTCATGTATACATCATCATGCTTGTGAGCAGGATCTCTGACATATCCACTTGTACATTTTGAGAAGGCTTTGAGATGATATGCAGCAGTAATGGCATCAGTGCCAGTAAAAATGGGAAGTTGGTCGATAGCTTTGTCTGGAATATCATGTGGTTGACCTGCTATCGGAGTAATGTTGAGGGGAGAATAGAAATCACCCATGGTATTGGAAAAACAATTATTACTGTTTTCAAAATTTTCAAAATTTTTCTAAGTTATTTTCTTGAAAAAGACTATGGATGTCAGAAATGGACTGAGATCTAAGTTCTTCAAGGATTTTACGAGAAGCAAGCTTGTTCAGTCTTCTCCTATAAACCTTTTCAGGCTCAGGGATAAAACTAAGCAAGCCTTCAGAGTTTCTTCTAGTCGAATACCTTGAGGTGTTAACTGACAGTGGAGTCGCCAGGTGGATCCAAGTCTAATTTCTGAGAGTGATTAAACTAAAAATCTACCAAAAAGGAAAAAAGGGCAGTGGAGTCGCCAGATAGATTGAGAATCTATCAAAAAAGGTAAAACAAACTAGAAAAAACTAAGGTCGTCCAAGAACAAAAAGATTTGTCCCCGGCAACGGCGCCAAAGATGTTGTCCGCCAAACTGCACACCAGCAGCAGAAATATTTTGAAAGTTGTCTCTTCACTACGAGTGAGAGGTGTGGCCTTGGGGGCAAGCAATGAGCCAGGTAATGTCACCTGAATCCCAGCTCCTCCGTTTAGGCTAACTCCTAACGAAGCCAAGGGGGGAAGTCCCTAAAAAAGAGTTTCACTAAGGCTCTAGTGTTTAAGTGTTTTTTGTATGGGGTGATGCGGATGAGAAAAATTTGGGAGTTTTCTTCCCCAGAACAAAAAAAATGAAAAATATCATGACGGGATTCTCTGGATAAATTTAGAGCTCTTTTTTCCCTTTGTATGCCATTTTTCTTTGTGTGCCATCTTTCATTTTGTCTGAGGCAATACCTCTCTTAGCTCTTTACTTTCGATTCTTAAGCTGGGATCATCTGAATAGAAGGCTAACAATCTAGCACAACTTTATTTGACCCATGTTTTTCTCTTAAGTTTTGCGGCTTTCAGGTATTCTCTAGTGCAAGAGGTCTTAGTTGGTCACTACATTCACCTGGCAGCAAGGCCCTTTTAGAGTTCTCCTTTGACTCCATTCGCCCCTCTCTGATACTGGCATTGGTCTTTCCCTGAGGATTGATCTTCCTTTCTTTTCCATCACCCATCTAAAACTATCTTTTGTTACTTCCGTTTCTCTAAGGCAGCCTCTTCCATTCACCTTGCCCGTTACTGTACCTGCCATAGCGATCCTATTTTAGGGACACCCCCCTAGTGTTGGAGAAGAGCCAACCTGAAGCGAAGAGGAGAGGAGTGTGGTGACATTGGCCTCTCTCCTAAGAGAGTTGTCATTCCAACTGGTGTGTTGCATTTTGGGCTTTCAAACGACACGCATGCCATTTCGGAGGACAATAGGGCCCACCACCTCCAAAAGACTAAAATGCTATGCACATCTTATAGAATTGACCACTTTGCTGGCTTTTAGTCCAAGTCCAATCTGGTCAACAATAGTGCTAGTTGAATACCTATGTGCAAACATGGAGTGACAAGGCTCAATTATACAAGTTAGTACATTACTAAGCAATACGATGATAACACGGTGATCAAAAAATACATTAAATCCTGAGATAATACAATGCCCAGATGAGGTGGGCCCACCACCTCCAAAAGACTAAAATGCTATGCACATCTTATAGAATTGACTACTTTGTTGGCTTTAGATGATGTGGAAAACAAGGCAGAGGACAACGGGAGGACAAGGATAACGATCATGTGACCCTTTAGACAACTCGGGAAAGCAGGGTCCACTAAGATAAGTATGCCATGACAGAACACGGGGAAGGGCGGTGCCTCACAAATGGGTATAGTGCAAGGAAACCACCACTAGTCATCTAACCAATATCTCACAACTCACATCCGTGCGCGAAGACTCTGTGAGGTTCTTTTCTAGAGCCGCCAAACTGGGTGTCCGGCAAACCGTAACTTGAGAGTCTAGGGGACAATCTTGAGCTTGTCCCTTGCTCCCTCTCACCTCCTTGCCCCGCAGGACTAAGTGAGGAATAACCACTACAAATCCTGACATGTATGGCTGACCTGTGTCCATGTATGTTTATAAACACATGTTAAGATCCTAGTGGACGGCCTTCACTAACATCTTGAGGTTTTGGTGTAACGGTTTGTATCATTTGGTATCAGAGCCTCCACCCAGGTTCAAGTCACAGAGCGGGTGGCAACGTCGGCATTGCAATGTTCGCCCGAGGCTCGTACGGCGCAAAGGGGACACCACCGTACGGGCGCACATCCAACCCAGAGTCTGGACTGCGGAGCGTGGTGGGATGTTAAGATCCCAGTGGACGGCCTTCACTAACATCTTGAGGTTTTGGTGTAACGGTTTGTATCAACACATTGCATGGATTTTACAATGAGTTTCATACTTAGCCCTTTTTTGGCTAGATTTTATATTTACAACATAATAGCCTTTTTGGCTTGATTTACATTTCTTCATTTCTTCATTTACATTAAGGCCCTCTTGGGCTACATACATATCTCAAAAGATATAAACATGGTGCTCATACTGCAAAGGTAATGGGGGTGAGCAATACATGCTTCGATGACCAATGGGGAACACTCGGTGAGGCTACACAATCACAACTACATTGCAACATCGGGGGCAACCGACAGGAGCAAATCCCAGGTCTAAAAGTGTATCTCACACACTAAAGAGCCGAGGCACAATAAACGAGGAGTCATGGCAAACTCAGAGATCAGTGGGGAAGGGGTCCTCGGGATCACCAATCAGAATCCAAGTCAGGAACAAGTATCATGGATGAGTCGGATGGATGGCAAAAGTGAGAGTGGAGCTGAAGTCAACTACCGAGAGGGACTAAGTGACCAAGTCTATGCCAAGTGTAGGGGACATGACCCAGCGTGCATATACATAAGTCTGACAGGAGGGGTGGACTGACATCACCAAGGGCCCAATCACATCACATAATAGCTAGATCACCAAATATATCATCTCATGCAAAGTTAGTGTACTAACAAGTATAAAGAAGTCTAATCTACATCATGAGCAATAATCATCAAATGCAATACCTGCTGCACCATATACCTGCTGCTACTGAAGCTATTTCTGAGCTGGATCTCTGCTAAATCCGGGCAACATAGTAAACCAGTAGTATATTGTGAGAGTCTCGGTCAAAACAAGACTAGGCAACTGTCTCAAATGGGCTTATGTCAAAGCCTGGCAAGGAAGAGGTGACCCTATGGTAGATGGTAAGTGAAAATGTCTGTAACACTATACAATTGTCTGTCCCCTCTAATATATCTGCTAGGGTCAATCTAAACAAAAATGCCTCATCTGAAGGCGGTCGATCTCTGATCTGGAAAAAAGTACTGTGCGGTCCTCGGCCGCACAATCTGCAGTATGGTAGCTCCAGCTAACATAGATGTGATAACACAACTCCAAGAGATTGAGGGTTGATTCTGAATCCCCACAGAGAATGTTTGGTAGTGGAGCTATTGAAGATTGCAAAGACTAGATTTCTAGCTACTACCTCACCTTCAGGAGGCTTTTGAAGGTAAGAGAGGCATTGGCTAGTATGGTCTCAAGTGATCCATGGTAGGAATTGAAAGATAGAGCTGCAAGTGCATCAGATAGAAGTGACTTTCAGGAGGTGGAGGACATCGTTCTTGAAGGTAATTTTTGGTCACAGGTTAGGTATGTTCTGCAGTTCACCAAGCCAGTTTATAACATGATTCGGTTTGCAGATACAGATCAGTCGATGATTGGGGAGGTGTATGAGCAGATGGATAGCATGCTTGGTCAAATCAAAGACATTGTTGAGCAAAGAGATGCAGTCTTGTATGACCATATTCATAAACATGTGGTCAAAAGGTGGGATAATCTAAATGTTCCACTCCATGCCCTTGCATATGTCCTCACCCCAAAATACTATTCTCCAATTTGGTTGGCCCAACCTGCAACTAGGGGTGGAGTTAGGAAAAAACCCCACACAGATCCAGAGGTTGCTGCTGGGTATATGCAAGCATTAGAGAAGTTGGTCCCTGATGAGGAAGAGTGTGCTCATGTACGGACTGAATTGAGCATATACATAAGTGAGCATGGACGCTTTGGTTCCCTGTTTGCAACCAAAGATCGAGACAGATTGGATCCTATCCATTGGTGGAACATGCATGGCTCTGGAGCCACATATTTGCATAAATTGGCGCTGAGGGTGCTATCACAGGTTGTTAATAGCTCTTCTGCAGAGAGGTGTTGGAGCACCTACAACTTCATCCACAGTGTAACGAGAAACAGTCTGAATGTAGATCGCGCGGAAAGCTTGGTTTATGTGCACTACAACTTGAGGTTGTTGTCCCATTATTGTGAGGCGGCCAAGAATGATATAACATTTTTTACTTGGGACAACAATCCAGAGGAGGCTAATGTGGAGGATGGAGACATAGCATTAGAGCGCTTGGAGGCTGAACTATTGGGTGATCATGATCCAATTCAGACTACCCATACAAAGATGCCACCCCCAAGCAGAAGCAGCTTTCCGGATGCAGGAGTTTTGCCTTTAGCTTCACAATGTCCAATTTCAGCCCGTGGGGGCCATTCATCTTTTTCTCATGTTCCACCAGCACCTATTGCACCTAGAACACAAGAAAAGAAATTGGAAGTTACTCATGGCAAGTGGAAAGCTTAGTAGATTCATAGTACTTTGTAGTTTGTATTTCATTTTCATGTTTATTTTGGCGGTTGGCCTATTTTGTAAACATTATGGCCTAGTTTGATGGCAAATATTATATGTTGAAATTTGAAGGTTGATGTTGTTGATGATTGATGATTGATGATTTGATGATGATCATTTAATGACAATGTTATAAGTTATAGCTCCTAGAATCTAGAAGACTAGATGATTAATGTTATATCTATGTGTACTAAATGGTTATATGAATATCTAGATTCTATGTTTTGATGTTTTCTATAGCTAATTTGGCATAATACATGTTTTTTTTTAATTTATATGCATCAAAATATATTAAAATATATATTATATAAAAAACACACCCGAAACGGAAGCTTTTGAAAATTTCACTTTTCGCTCCCGCTCCCGCTCCCAACAGCGTAGCTTTGGAGGCCAATTAGACCCCTCCAAATGTCATTTTGAGCTATTATGGATTAATAAGCTATTAATGGATTAATTTTCTTAAGTTTTCAGCACATAAGCCTAAGTATTTATTTAGTTATTTGGAGCAGCATTATATATCAGATTTCAGATTGGTTTTGAGCATGGATTTGATCCATACCAAGGTTTTGAGGGTCAAAGAATCCATCCGTGGCATCAAATTGCAATTTTGACCAAAGAAAGACCACGATCCAATTAATGGTGAATTATTAAAATGGCAGCCTAAGGTAAAATTTAAAAATTCCTAAGTTTAGCGGGATTTTAAATATTGGCATTTTAAAAAAAAGTGGCAACTTAGGTCTTCATAAAATAATTTTTGTAGCAATACCCAAGCCTCAAAATCTCAATTTGGCATAGTATGTGCGCCCAACATGCACTTCACTTTCTAGGGGTGAAGCATGTAAATGATGTTATAACTCAAAAGTAATGTAAGGGGGGACCCCCTAATGATCCTCCCATGTCACCTAGGCATCTAACTTGCCAATAAGTTATGATTTCATTATGTAAAAGTGGGTTGTAAGAGGCAATTTGCCCCTCTTTCTCCATAGTCATTTTCAGAAAATTAAAATGTAAATTTGAGATAAGATCTCAGCCATAGATCTTTTCTCTTGCTCATCTCTCAATCTCAATCCTCTATCCTTATGGGCTAGGGATTTTGCTCACTCATTCTGTATAAAATAGAGTGAGCTCTTCATTCTAAAGGACTTTTGGTCATCTTCAAGAGTGAATAGAAACTAGATTTGCAGATCTCTCATTTCTCTCTTGTTTCTTGTTGATTCAATATTGCTCCTTGCTTTCTTCTTTGGAAAATTTGGATAGTTGGTACACTTGTTTGGGAGTTTTATTTGTAGGTTGCATGCAGGATTGGAAGCTAAAATTCGCCCAGTGTGCCTTGGTCTTTTTCGGAGAAGGGGGTTTCAAACCCAGATTTGTTTCACTTATTGTTTTCATCTTTGGAGCACCTTCTTTTCTCTCTTGCATGTTATTTCTCTCATTCTACAAGCTAATCTCTAGTTGGTGTTTGTTTTTTATCTTAGATTTTCAATCACTAACTTAGTTTCTTGCTTGCAGGTTGGAAGAACTCAGTTTTTCAAGTGCGCCCTTGCTTATAGGGGAGAAATCCTAGACCAAGTTTCAAATCTCATTGCTAAGGAGGGTGGGTAACTTCATCTCCACCTTCAGATTCAGAACATAAGGTAAGCGTTTCAACCAACTCTATTTCAAAGCAAGACAATTAGTCACAAAATTTACCTTGTTTTTTCTTTGTTTTGTGTTGCATGCTTGGGGTTTTGTTTGTTTCTATATGGTTGTCGCTTTCTGTGCTTTTCCTAGCTATATTTTCATGTGAAAATCTTAAGTTAATGACCCCATTTCACCCTAGGAATAGGCACTGGTAATCTATTGTAATTTTCAGCCATTTGGGTACTTGTAAAGCCTCATGCATGCATGTTTTTCTTGTTGCTTTGAGTTTTCAGATCTGATTTTTATAGCAACAAGCCCCTTTTAGTGTTAAGATACTCTCAAATTTAACCCAACTCCTAGGTCTCTTAATTAATTTTCACTTTCATGCTTGTTCAAGTCTAAATCTCTCTATAACTTGTTAATATATGAGCTGGAAATTTCTGCCTAGCACCCTTTCTCTTTAGGCACTGCTTTTCTAATTGTCTGGACTTGTTTTGTAAGATGTCCCAATTTTCTGCACAGTTAAAACTTTAGGGCAGCCACCTAAGACCCAAGTCTAGTAGTAAATTTTGAGCCTTAGAGTCTAGGTCCACCTCTGATTTGTTCAACCAGGAACGACACCCGACCTGAGACCTTAAATGGTTAAAATTGATTCCATACTGGTAGCGAAAGGCACCATTCCAATTGATATATTTTACGCTATAGGCTGTAGGTGTTTGTGTTTGAAGCCTCCTTGTATTGAGATCTCTTGGGTCTTTTGTTTTGTTTTCATTCAAGTAACTTATTTAATCATTTCATTTGTTTGTTGCTTGTTTGACTCTCTTAGAGTTTTTATTTCAATGTTTAAATCAGATCCTTCTTCCCTTCGAGCTGAATCCCCCCAGGGTACCACATTTTCAACTTCTTAAACCTCAAGGTGCTCTGTTTCCTTTAGAAATCAGTCCTACAACCACTGTGAGAAAGCTCGTTTTACTGGCAAGTATCTAGGAAAGTTGGGCTAGGGACACCTCCCGTGGTTAGCCTGGATCTGCTTTTAGTGGATCCAAGAAACCTAAAGAGAGGGTACCCTTCCTGGCGTGACACTTTGGGGCAAAGTCCCAAGGTTCCACTGGTCTGGCAGTCATTATTCTCTACCAACATAAAGACTGCTAAATCGAGTGACAACAAGGCCATGTTTGTGATGGTGCATTTATCCCTTTCAACCACTCCATTCTACTATGGTGTGTAGGGTGTAGTGAACTCTATTTCACTCCCATGTTTAGCATAAAATTTATTGAATTCTTGGGAATACAATTCCTCGCCATTATCAGACCTAAGAGTGGCAATGTGACAACTTGACTCTTTTTCTACTATTTTTCTACTAATGCTTAAAACTTTTGAAATTCATTGAACACTTTGGATTTTAATATCAGGAAATACAGCCACATTTTCCTACACTAATCACCAACAAAAAGAAGGAAATACTTGGCACCGGTGATAGATGTCGTGTTCATCGGTCCACAAACGTCAGCATGAACAAGCTGAAGGACTCCATTTGCTTTCCAATCTGGTCCTTCCTCAAATGGTGCTCTATGTTGCTTGCCTTCCTAGTCTTACAACTTGATTTAGCACCGAAGTGGAAAAGTCCTCATCCACTAGTGCTATCAAGTACAATTCCGGAAGAGAGCACCATTGTCACCTCAGTGCTAACTTCCCACGTTTTAGACCAACTCTCAAGGTCAAGGGACGCTTCCCTATGGATTGATTGGATTGAAGTTTTAGAAAGGGATAAGGGAGAAAACTACTTGGTTAAGAAGTGTTGAAGTTTGTTATTAAGTTAATCTTCTCAAAGTATTTAACCGTGCAAGATATCAAATAGCAAAATAGATCAAATACTAAAAAGGAAATGCTCAAAGATGCAAAGTAAAGTAAATCATGAACATTTTAGCAATATCAATTATGGAAAGGAACGTGGCAAGTAACTCACGAGAATTTGAAAGTAAAGTATGATTAAACAAGTGGGTTCATTGCCATGATAAAGATACATCCACAAGTGAAATTGCACATGAAACAAGTTTTGAAATTAATGTCTTAGTTGGAATGTGACGTTTGGCCCTTGGATGAGTCCCTCGAGAGAAAATCTTTGAAAAAGGGAGTCACTCAAAGTTGATTAGTGTGAAATGTTTCTAGACTTCTTGAAGTGATGAAAATCACTTCTCCAAGTGTGAAACTTAAATCTTAATAGTTAATGCGCCAATACTTCAAGTTAATCATCAAAATGTCATTGTCTCATTACGTGCATGATCCATAAGATGAAAATAACATCAAGAGCTTGTGCAATAGAACGATAAGACAAGTAAAATTGCACAAAAAGGGAAATTCCATAATTTAGAAAAATACACTTAGCCAAATAGTTATTTCGAATTTTGCCTGTCAATTTGAACTATTAACCAAGTTGGAATTTCCAAATTTTAAAAGTCAAATTATTTAAACAATGTACTTGAATAATTATGAGATATTAAACTAGCATTCACTAAAATAAAACACTTTGAGATAACTTATTGTAATGAGACACTTATTGTTACTAAAAATGGCAACAAACTCAAAAAATTACAGAATTATTAGCTTGCTATATCCCAAGTTGTTTACAGTAGCAAAATGAGCAAGAAAACTTTAAAGAATTTTAGATTTAACCCAAAAAATTAATGCAGAAAATTTAAGCACTTTAAAACTGAAATTTTACATGCTAGATGGCTTAGAAACTTTCCAAAAAGAGATGTTTGATGTAATATTTTCCAGAATTAGTAAAACGCATAATTTACTCAATTTGTACCACTAACACCAGCAATAAAATGAAATTAGCAACCCAGAAAATTGTAGTGATCTATCTAAAGCATAAAACCCTTTAGCAAAATATTGATTTGAAGATCAACTAGGGTTATTTTATCTCTATTTTTTTGTAGTAAAACAAATGAAACTAAACATAAATAAAATTCAGATTTGTCAAGCGTAAAAGATGTGAAAGCAAGAAAAATTACTGTGGTTTAAAGTGCGTGAAAGAATGAAATATTTTTTAAGTTTTCTAGATTTAGTTTTCACCCTTGAAACAAAAATAAAATGAAACTTTTAAGGTTTTTTAGTTGTAGAAATGGAGTCTAGTATTAGTGTCTTCAATCCTTGGGTAAAATGTAGTCTATGGAACACTTTTCCTTGGGCCTTGAGTTGATTTACTTGGTTGGAACACCTGCAAAAGAACATGGCAAATTTCCCCAAGCCTCTGGGTTGCTTGCAAAGTTTTTTCCAAAGAAGGCTCACCTAAGCATCCCCTAAGCACACACCTTTAATTAAAATTCTAGTTCATACCATAGCCTATGCCTTCTTCAATCTTGTACCCCTTCTAAGATGCGAAATACAAGTGTGATGCAAAGCTAAAGTGCAAAACAAGCAAAGAGATTCTTCCCTTCTTTATCCAATGGAACAAATTTGCTCTTCTTATTGGACTAGAAAAATTAACCTTACAATGCAAGAGAAGTTTCACAAGTTACCTCAAGAATATGATCCACAAGCTATGCCACTATGAAGCATCCTAGAGCCAAGAGCCAAAGATGAAACATAATTTTGTTCTCCAATACTCAACAACAAGATACAATGATGAAGAGGCTCTCTTATATAGGAGAGAAGTTCAACTTCTTTTACAATAAAATAATAATAGATCTACCAAAATCCTAGATCTATCCTAGGGATGCTCAAAGAAGCCTCTAGACATGGTCAAAAATGATAAAAACTCTCATAAGATAACAATTAGCCCAAGACAAGGGGGTCACTCCACTAGAAATGGTCCAAAAGGTAGAGTGCTTCCTCAAAAAGCTGAATGCTCTCCATAAAAAGGCTCAAATAGCACGCACAACAAAATTACAGTGCAACATTTTAAACAACAGTTTTCGATTGTAAATTGAAAAATATTTCTTATATTTACAAAAAATTATTTACAATCAAAACAACTAGCAGTGGAAGGGTATATAAAATGCCTATCCTAACCGCTTCATGAAGCTAAATCAAAATATAAAATAGGATCCAACTTTTTGGCATCCTTGTGTTAGAATTTTGATACTTCTAGTATGGTTATGTTAGATCTTCAAACAATTTATATTTTATCGCAATAACCACATACAATAGGATCACTGAAAGATAGACAAACACAACATAACAAGAGAACACAAAGATTTACCCTGGGAAAACCCTCTCAGGGGAAAAACCCAGCAAAACTTCATTAGTATAGATTCATCAAAAAGTCCAATGTCAAACTCATACAATAACCCGAGAACAAGACACAATAGAAACCCCAAGAAAAGATGTATTCAATGCAGCTACTCTTTCTCCCAAGCGAACTTGCCTTTCTGCTACTACTCATGCAAACTTCCTTGAGTGAGATGATGCTCCAAATGAGCTAGGCACCACCCTATTTATATTAGTCAAAAAACTGGCCTTTTTACTTAACAGGGCTGACCTAACTTTCCCTAACTAGGGCCGACCTGACTGGGGCAGTTTTGCCCATTGTTTGGGGCAATTTACCCACTAAGTCGACTTGACTATTTTACATGATTCCTTTTAGAGTTTTTACATAATCAAATACAATATGAATATTTCTCGAAGGAAGTACAATAAGAATATCTTCCAAAGTTACATTCTTCAACACTCCCTCTTAACAAGGAAAGTATTCTTCTAGCGCTATCAACATCATCTCTATCACTATTGCTGCAACTCCTTATCCTAACCATTGACTTCTAACATCTCTCGAATCTATACATCATAAGAAGTTCCACAGAGACAGCCCTTTTTCATGCTAGATGTACCTGTCTTTGCAATGCTAGCCCTCTTTCATGTTAGATGCAAACTTCTACAGTGCCAGCCCTTTTTCATGTTGGATGTAAACCTCTACAATGCCAACCTTTTTTCATGCAGGATGTAATCATCCCTGCAGTGCCAGTCCTCTTTCATACTGGATGCAACTCTACAGTGCTAGTCCTCTTTCATACTGGATGTAACCATCTATGCAGTGCCAGTGCTCTTTCATACTGGATGCAACCATCTCTGCAGTGCCAGTCCTCTTTCATACTGGATGCAACCATCTATGCAGTGCCAGTCCTCTTTCATACTGGATGAAACTCTACAGTGTCAATCCTCTTTCATACTGGATGTAACCATCTCTGCAGTGCCAGTCCTCTTTCATACTGGATGCAGCTCTACAGTGCCAGTCCTCTTTCATACTGGATGTAACCATCTCTGCAGTGCCAGCCCTCTTTCATACTGGATGCAACTCTACAGTGCCAGTCCTCTTTCATACTAGATGTAGCTATCATCCCTTTTTCATGAACCGAGCAAAGCCATCCAGTGGGTCCAACCCAGGAGCGTTCATTACATTGCATACTGCAACCACCTGTGTTACCTCACCACATATCCAGATCATCTCGTAGCCTAGGAAACTCAGTTATGTCAAATAATCCGTGACTATCTGCTACCTCATCCAATCTCAAGTGGAGACGCCTAGGAGACTCAATTACGTCACATGACCCGTGACTACCTGTGTCTCATTTGTGCTATGCTACTCATCACTCCCTCTTGATCTGGACCACCCCAAGCTTGTCCCTAAAGTACTCAAACTTCACTCTCGACAGAGGCTTGGTCAACACATCGACTATTTGCTCCTTTGTTGCTATATACTAGAGCCTCACTGCTCTCTTCTGCACCATATCCCGGATATCATGATAATCTCGATGTGCTTCGACTTGTCATGAAACACCAGGTTCTCAGACAACTTCACACAGCTCTGGTTGTCACAAAAGACATAAGTCGCCTCTAACTCGAGATCGAACAAACCAGCAAGCAACTTTTGAAGCCACACTACCTCACAGCTTGCCGAACAAGTTGCCATATACTTTGCTTCGGTTGTACTGAGTGCCACACTCGTCTACTTCCTACTGAATCATGAGATCATACCAGATCCCAAACTAAAGCATCACCCTGATGTGCTCTTTCTATCCGTGACACTACCGGCCCAATCTGCATCAACATAACCCTACAAGTTAATCCTCTGATCTGATGCATATCTGAGGCCATAATCAACCGTACCCCTCAGGTACCTCAACACATGCTTTGCCGCAACTAGGTGAACTCATCTCATCTCTACCATATACTGACTAAGAGTGTTCACCGCAAAGCATAAATTCGGCCTTGTGTTCATTAAGTACATCAACGAACCAATCATCTGCATGTATACCGTGGCAGCCACTGGTTTTGAAGAAGTATCACACAACAATTTCAGATTCGATGCCAATGGTGTGGCCATGGCCTTGCAATCCATCATCCCGAATCTCTTCAAGATCTCTACCGCATATTTTCCTTAACTCAGGAAAAGTTCTTCTGGATTCTGCCACACCACGTCCTGAGTGCCTGTTTCAAACCGTACAAGGCCTTCTTCAATCTGCACACATGAGTCTACCTATCATGTGTCTCAAACCTAGTGGTTGCTCCACATACACTTCTTCTTCTACCCCACTATTCAAGAAAGCAGTCTTCACGTCCATCCGGTGTACCTTCCATTTCATCACTGTAGCTATCGCAAGTATAGCTCTAGTTGAAGTGTATCTTGCTACAGGAGCAACAATGCCAAAATCAACTCCCTCTTTCTAAGAGAAACCATGAACCTTGCCTTATACTTTTGTAGTATGCTTGATTTTGTAAATTTGCTTCAACCTCCATCACTTGTTCTTTGGAACAAGTCTTATCATCCTTCTCTTGTAGGTCATAGCACACGGTCTTTCCTACAAGTCAAATTTAGTTATATGATTAGTATCATTCCATGTAATGACAACTTCTTATGCATAATGTACAAAGTCATGTAACCAATGCATCTTAGCCAATGCTTCAACACAACACTCATCCATATCCCGTATACACACGGTAACTATCTAGATGCCTTCCATCTCTACTAGAACATACTATTAAGAGCGTGCACTTCTCTTAACATGTTAGCAAAGAGGTTTCATCCTAGACTAGCTCCATCTGGGGCTCATGGGATGTTGTACAACACTATAGGCCACTTAACCATAACATGCACTACATGAGCCTACTGCTAGTCAATCTTAGTCATATATAAGTGCATAAACTATATCACAAATATACATGTAACTATTATGAGCAATATCTTTCAAAAATAATTAGGAATTCAAATGACAGTAAATACTTATCTTTCATGTGTTTTGTAGGCTCCCTCTTGGTTTCTGCTTCCTTGCAGAAGTTATTGGAGTTTCTGGAAGCGTACTCTGCTTTCAACATCTGATTCTGAAGACCTTGATCTCCTTCTTCGTCTAGTCTGGAACTTTCTGAGGTCTTTTAATTTTTCCTTGGTCCTCATGTACTGGATTCAAGATCTCCTACTTCTTGAAAACAAACTCTTCATGTTCTTGCCTCGAGCACATCCTTTGCATATGCCTTCATGTTTTGTCTGGATCTCAGGTAGACCTGTCGATAAATCCTTGTAGTGTACTTGGTTCCATATTGTCATGAACCAATGCTTGATTTGATTTGCCTTTTAATTTGTACAAGCCTCCCTCTTGCTTTCCAATTACTGCTGTAATATCAAAAGTTCAAGACATATTCTTCATCACTTGAAGAATCTTCACTTGCTTTCTTCTTTTCTGGTTCATCATCCTTTGCAGCATGAGCATGATGGATTTTCTTGCTTCCTTTCTTGTTGCCTTTCTTCTTAGGACAATTTCTTGCAATGTGTCCCATTTCATAGCAATTGTAACATTTGAAGTTTGAGTAGTCTCTCGGAGGTCTTAGATTCTTGTGGAATCTTCTAGACTTGTGAGAATGATCTTCTTTCTTGTTCCTCTTTGTATGAGTTGCCAAGGCTTGATTATCATCTTCACCTAACTTCTCTTCTCTGGCTTCAATCCTAACTTCTTCCTGAGTGCAAGCTTCCCTAAGTGCATTGAATATGATAAGTTTCTTTCTGGAACATATTCCTTGAATAAATGACTCCCACGATTTTGGAATACCATTCAAGATGGTCATTACAAGTTCTGCATTCTCAACATGGTCTCCAATAGCTTCTACTTGATCTCTAATATGGGAGACCCTTGTGAAGTAAGATTGAATGCTTTCATAGCTTTGCATCTTCACACCCTTGAGTTGAGTTCTCAAGGTCATCTTTCTATTAATGTTCTTTCCTTCAAACAATCTCTTCAGTGCATCAAACATCTCCTTCGGAGTTTGCAGAGATGAGATGTAGGGGATCAAGTGATCCTTGATGAAATCAGCAATGGTCCTTGATGTCCACTAAGTTACACTTAGGTGGACTCCTTGTGAACCTCAGAAGACTTGAACAACTTACCTTGTTCATTGCCAAAGTTCAAAAGTTCATCAGGCCAATTTTTTATTTTTGGCCCTTTGTAAAATTTGCATGTCCAGACCCCCATGGGGGAATTGTAATAAGTTGGTCTAAGCATGGTACTTTTGTAAAGACTTGGCCTACCTTAGGTTTAGCTATCAAGGGGATAATCTAGAGTGTTTTTTCCTTAGGAATTATGCGTTGCGCTTTAGTGGCGTATAATTCCTGAGTTTTTCACTCACACCTCCAAAGCTGGAGTATTTTCCATGGTGGTTGAACCTTAGGATGCTATTAAAACTAAGTTGCCAGGAAACGTGGGTACGGGGACAGGTACTGGTACGGGGATGGGGACGGGGATGGGGACGCCACTTTTTGAAACAGGGTACTTGGGTACGTCGGGGGTACTGTATATATATATATATATATATATATATATATATATATTAAAATTTATAAAAATAAAACATGTCACAGTCACATCATACATGTATATTTGATATTTCTAAATTCAATGATTCATATGAACATTCACATTGAAAGTTTGAAACATAAAATAATAAATTTGATAAATCATATGACATAGACTCATAGTAGATATCAAGTAGAAGACTGAATTGCATTTCCAGACATGAAAAAGAAAGTTCAAAAGATAGTTGATTTGGCTTCCTCAATCCATGTCATCAGCGTCCTCAGGATCAATGTCATCAGCATCACTAAGGTCCTCTGTCAGCAAGCTCTCTAGATAGGCATCGCTGGGGAGTAGTGAGCACAGAGCACTAGCAGTGAGAAATGGAGTGCCGCACAGGTTTAGGTAAGGGGTAAGTGCCCACATAACATGTGTTTCCATGTTTTAAATTTTAATTTTTGAAATTTTAAACTTCAAACATTGCAAATCAACCCCCCTCGACTGGTGAGCTAAGGTAAATTTCCCAATGGTTGTACCTCCCGCGTACCCAAACATGTGGTATGGCGTACGAAAATCCATGCAAGTACCCTATTTTCATAAGTGAAGTACCCGGTACGCATACCCAGTACGGGTTCATGTACCCGACCCCCCGGTACGGGTACCCATGCAACATAGTATTAAAACCTAGGTGTCTATGTATTTTTAACATGCCAGCCATCAATAATAAGTCGTATGGACATGCACTAGGTCCCCTAGGAGTTTGAGTTCATTCCGGCAAAAATAATTTTTTCCCGTAAAATTAGACCATTTTTTAATGGTTTAATTGGAAAATTTCAAATTATAATAAAAGTATGGTCTGAAGGCGGAATTTGGCGTGGGGATGCTCCTTTTCACACTCAAAGCATCCTCTTTACCCTAGGACCCACTTCTCCTATGTTTCGAGTGATTAAATCATCGCTCGGAGCATTTTTTCCTAAAGAGGCGACAGAATGGCAAGTAAATGCTAACGAGGCAACAAAATGCACCATAATATCAAAAAAAAATAATAAAAATGGGCAATTGGCATGTGATGAATGTGGTGGCAACTCATTCCTTATGGAAGGCAACTTACTTAAGAGAATAAAGCATGTGCTTTAAAGGTCACATGACATGGATAGCAAATGGCCCAAGTTTGGGATGCACCATACTCCACGTGAGAATTAGTGGAGTGCATATCTCTTGTGAAGAGTGAATCAATGAGAGGTGGCACCATCTTGTTAGAAGGTGGAGATCCCAAGGAGGATGGCGCCCATCCTTTGTTCAACATCATGTGCAATCCCTCCTTTTCCTCTCTCCCACCTAAATCCCAAGAGAGTGATGCGCCCCCTTCATGAGATGCTCCCCCCTACCTCTCTCTCATTCTATAAAAGCAAGGTCTAGCTCCTCATTTGTGATGGATGCATAGAAACTTTGCCCATTGTAATCTTGATGCTATTTGATTAATGCAAGTTGAAGACTTTGGAGGTCCACTATTGTGCCAATGTGATGCATGCTAGTTTTATGAGGTGATATTGTGTTGATTAAGCATTTCTTGTTTCATTTTTGTTGGTAGATCTAGCTTGGTAGTTCTTAGAGTAAGCATTTGCAGATGTTAATTTGCTTACTTGTGTTTTTCTTTTGAAAGATTAAGGAGTAGCCAACTATACTCAGTTGTATTTAGGCTCTTTCAATTTTTCTTCTTCAAACACACTAGATCTAACTCATTGTGTGCAAGTTTTTCTTATTAGTTGTGCAGATCACAAGCTTGAAGGGGGATTAGAACTCGGTTGTCTCTTCTCTTCTCTTCGGCATATTTTTTGAAGCTAATATTTGGTTTACAGGGGTTTTCCAAGGCCAACACAAAAGATCAAGCTTGGGCTTGAAGAGTTTCATCCATCTTCTCAAACAAAAAAATCTTCCCTCTCTTTCAAATTTTTGTTTTGCAAAGTGCTTAAGAAGTAGATCCATCTTATTTATGTGTATTCTCTAGATCTATCTTACTTTAGCATGCTTAATTAGTTAGATCTAAGTATTTTAAAAGGCCTTATCTTTCAATAGATCTAAGCTAAAAGTTTGTACTTACACTTAGCAAATTTTCCAATTTTCTCTATGTACAAAAATTTTCAATTTTTTTTATTTTTGTTTTATGTTTCTTATCGAATTCTAACAAATTTGCTTGCTGGTTTTTAGCAGGTCCAAGGAAAAAGAGGAGGAAGCTCTGGCGAAAATTCGTCAAAAACTGCCAAATTTACTTTCCAAAGACCCTCTTACACTATAGTTTTAATTTCTTAACTTGTAAGCCCTTAGATCCAAGTCTAAAAGGACTAAGAGGCACTTCTTTTGAGAAAAGATTGTAAGATTATTAAACGAGAGCAAGTGGGCTACACAGTGCCCACACCCCATCCCCCTAGGGGGATTCACAGTCTTTTTTTTCATGAGATTGAATTTTTCTAACTTTTTGTTGTATTTCATAACACAAGCACACAATCAATTTTCATGCAGCCTGTATACTTTATTTTAGTTGTTTAATTTTTTCTTTCTTTCATTTTTTTTGCAAATAGCAAAATAAAGCTAGATTCATCGCCACAAAGTATGCTCGCACCACCACCTAAAGGCATTGCCGATTAGTGGTGGTTGATCAGAAAGTGACGCATAATCTTGGTGATTAATATCTTTCTTTATTTGCAAGTTCATTGTTTAATTTTTAATTTCAAGCACTTCAAATCGAAATAAACATTTCGTTGTTTACTTGAAGTATGCTCTTTCCCTTTGTGGGCATTGGCCTGGTCCTTGGGAAATCAGAAAAGAGTTGCAGCGGCTTTCCTAATTTTCACATTTAACTAAATACTCACATTAATAAAATCAACGGCCCGAAACATAGTGAAAATCTGGCACTCAAACATTAAGTTTTGCGTGGGGAAATTCCTTAGAAGAAACGGGAACAACTGGAGAGCGACCTCAGGGCACCGTTAGACTACATCCTTGTTGGTGTAGTGTTGAACATACCCTCAAGACTCTGCTCTAGCCCACACGTCTTCGTGAGGAGCCACCTTTACTTAATTTCCGAACATTGCTCCTCGTACCTTGCAGTATATCTGGAGTTTCCATTTTCCCTTAAATAAGTTCCATTTCTACTAATTTAAAATTGACCAAGATACACTTGCATAACATTTTCCTTTTCAACAACACCACTTTTTATTTGACTCCATTGGCATTGGTCTCCATTAACAACAAGTGCTTTATATTTGCTTAATATCAGCTCAATCAAGTGTTGTTGATTAATCTTTTTATGTTGGTGATTGTCTTTTATGCTGTTGAAAGTATCTCTTTAAACCTTGCAATAATCTTGACTCAGTGAACCATGCCCTTTGAACTCCTAAAACATCCATAATTAACTTTCTAAAACATTTTAACACCCTTAGAAACATTTCGTAGGGACTACCCCCTTGGCTTCAGTTAGGTGTTGGCCTAAACGAAGGAGTCAGGATCAGGTGACAGTCTTGACTCGAGACTTGCCCCCAAGGGTGCACCGAGTAGTAGTGAGATTCTTGTTGCATTAACCAGGTGCGCAATCCGGCGGCAACAATCCTCTTGGCCTTTATCGGGTTCTTCTTATGCTTGGCTTTGTCCTCATCTCCCTCTAGATCCACATCTTCTTCTTTGATATAATTGTCCAACTCATTCTCTTCTAGAATGAGCATCACTCTATGCTTCCAGGCACGGAAGTTATCTGCTCCTTCAAGCTTATCCTCAAGCTTGGTATGGTTTATCATCTTGATAAAATGAGAACCTCAAATGAAAATAGAGATAGTAGACTTACAAATTGAGATTGCTCCAATCAAGTGTTTGCTTCACTAACTTCTGAGATCTGTCTTCAAGATGACCTAGGGTTTGTAAGAGAAACCCTAATTTTTCGACTTTGGGATCTTGAGAAACTGAATGGAGGAAAAGATGCGCCTCCCTAAGGCGAGTTGAGCAAAGGTTCTTTTTCCCAAAATATGTGGACAGAACTTCCAAAAAATGATGCCCTAGTTTTTCCGAGCAATAGTGGTAGGCCCAAAAATGAAATTTCTCTTATTGGAATTCTACTTCCACAAAAAGATGTGCCCTCCTAGGGTGAGTTGCCTTTACCCTACAATAACCCGAGAACAAGACACAATAGAAACCCCAAGAAAAGATGTCTTCAATGCAACTACTCTTTCTCCCAAGCGAACTTGCCTTTCTGCTACTACTCATGCGAACTTGCTTGAGTGAGATGATGCTCCAAATGAGCTAGGTGCCACCCTATTTATACTGGTCAGAAAACTGGCCTTTTTACTTAGTTGGGCCGACCTGACTTTCTCTAACTGGGCCGACTTGACTAGGGCAATTATGCCCATTGTTTGGGCAGTTTACCCACTGAGCCGACTTGACTATTTTACATGATTTCTTTTAGAGTTTTTACATAATCAAATACAATATGAATATTTCCCAAAGGAAGTACAATAAAAATACAATAAGAATATCTTATGAAGTTACATTCTTCAACACCTTGATTAACCAAGCACCTTTGGCTAGTATCTGATGGCGTAACCCATCTTTCCAAAGCACAATAGAAGCTAAAACAGGACTACTTTCTTGATCAAAAACATACTTGCAACCGAGTTTCCATAGCACGATCAAAGAAGTTATCCGCAAGCAATGACATAAACCAAAGAGTGAATCACATACTAGGGAATATCCATCTCCAAGTAGAGTTGCTCTCCAATAAAGTTTGTTTAAGAACAACTAAAGGTGTTGCTCCTCCGCAAATCTCCAACAATCTCTGGAAAATCGACAATCCCAAAAGATGTACTTAACAATCTCCAATCTCTGGCACGTAGAGCACATTCCATCCGAGAGGCCAGACTTAGCCAATAGGGCCTTGGACGAAAGTCCCTAATAGATCACCAACCAAGCAAACACTCGCGGCTTATAAGAAAGTTGCACTGACCAAACATTTTGTAATCGCCGAATCCACCGCATCTCTGGATCTGTAAAAACCCATCTCGTGTTGAGTACCGGCAAAAGGGGATGTCATTGATGAAGAGCTGCATACATACAACGAGAATCATACTGCAACAACAGGATACCAAAGCTCCACTGCCAATCTCTCCAAAAAGGCCCTGGCATACCAATGTTCATTTTGAACAAATCTGACACTGGGAGATAGTCTTGTAGCTCAATGATCATAGGGCGATCTGAGGCCAACAACTGAAACTCCAGAGTAAGCAGTCTCCATGGCTTCCATGAGCGAGCCTCAAAATCCCAAAGATCACTCCAATGAAAGATACCCTTCTGACTCAGTCGTCTCTCCTGGAATTGGGGCAACTCTGCAATGCATACCCCCTGGTCCCACCAACACCAAATCAATCGAGGGGCAATGTCCCGCCCAGCTCCGCTTCCCTCCCACTGCCACCAAACCAACCCAGCCACCAACCTCAAGAATAAGATCCATAAGCTATGCCACTATGAAAGAAGCGTCCCAAAGCCAAGAGCCAAAGATGAAACATAGTTTTATTCCCCAATACTTAACAACAAGATACAATGAGGAAGAGGATTTCTTATATAGGAGAGTAACTCAACTTCCTTTACAATAAAATAATAATAGATCTAGCAAAACCCTAGATCTATCCTAGGGATGCTCAAAGAAGCCTCTAGACATGGTAAAAAATGATAAAAACTCTCATAAGCTAACAATAATCCCAAGACAAGAGGGGGCACTCCACTAGAAATGGTCCAAAAGGTAAAGTGCTTCCTCAAAAAGGTGAATTCTCTCCATAAAAAGGCTCCCAAAAAGCACGCATAGCAAAATTACAATGCGATACTTTAAATGACAGTTTTGGATTTTCCAACTTTCTCAATATTTACTGAATTTTCTATTATAACCACTTTTCAAAATCACGTGACCATTCTGCATTTAACAGCATCGAGATGGCACGATTCTAGCACTTTGCCAAAAGATAACTGCTCCTCAAATTAGGACAGCCTTCCAAAAACGTCCTATCAAAAATGACCTCCACGTGTGTGCCGAGGGTAACGCTCCTCATGAAACACCTAGCCATCATCATTGAACATCATACCAAGTGTCATAACATGTGTAGATAAGTAAATGTTCTAGTGTTTAAGGTTAAACCAACATATAACTTAGGAAATGTTCTCAAATATGAAAATAAGTTACAATTACACCTTTCTAACAATTCAATGACTTAATTAACCTTTTACTAATCCAATCTAGCATTTGTGTGACTCTATTAAAGTCCTTATTACATGTGAAAGCCCTAAGTTAATTTGCATAGCTTAGATTCCTAAAGTAAGTGAAGGTAAATAAAGTGGATGTGTACTTGGAGAAAGAAAGGGATTTAACCTTTATAGCAATTGAGTGTGATTGGTCTACCCTTAACTTTCAAGAGTTAGCCTTCATAGCTATGGCAGACTTGCTCATGGCCTTCAAAGACAGTGTTCTTTCAAAACCCTCCCTCTAGATCAAGAGCACAGTGCCCATGACAAGAAGATGGCAGGAGAAATTTGGGAGGAAGAAGAGAAAGGCGAAACAATGATAAAAGCAAAGTTACTGCCAACAAATAAAATTAGCCATCACCCCCTGCTTGCTCCCCAACAAGAGATTTGTTATTTTTCTTATTTTTTGTTCCTTATTGAATTTCTTATTTGAAAATTCCCCATAAAACCCAAGGGTATTTTGTCAAATCATTCCCTGTAACTAATCATAAACTAGAACCATCCAATTTCAAAATTTCAAAAAGCATTTTTCTATTTTCAAAATATTCCGTTTAATATATGTTTTTTTACAAAACACTAAAATTATATAGAATTTATTCCACAGAAAGCAAATTAATGCCTAGTCAAACCGTATTGACTCAAAAACAAAAAGTATAGTCTTGCCTTCAGCAGGAACTAATAAAGGAAAGATGCAAATGCAGAACTAATTTGAAGCACAAATAGAAAAAATGAACCTGCAATTGTTTGTCAAACTCTGTTTCTGGATCCCTCATGTTCTGCCCATGAGTATTAAAACTGAGTGAAGCAAAGAATGGCACATAAAAGACATCAGCCTGATCAGGATCCGCCACTCTAACTGCTGCTCTTTCTGCCTCATCACCAACATGCTGACCTAATAGGTAAACCATCATCCAGTATTCAATGCTATGTTGCTTTTTGAGGCCGGACCTTTGAGGCCAAGGGGGTATTTTAGGACTTGTCCATGGTAAATTCAGGTCAGAAGAATTTTTCTTTAGCATTCCTAGATTGAATCTGCGAGGCAAGTCATACATGTAAACCTTCAATGGTGATTCACATTGTGCAGTATGTGAACCCCTATAATTGGGAGGCAAATGTTTTTCAATAAGAGAAGAGTAGGAAAAAGTGGTAGACTCTGTAGAAAAATAGCCTTTCAGATCAAGGGTAGTGAGGAAAAGGGAAAGTATTAATAAGGCAAGGATGCATAAACATGGTAATGGCTTTGAAGCCAAACCCCAAAACATTTTCAAGAAGCCTGCTTAAGCTGTAGCACAAAGCCTATGTTCTTAAGGCTAAATATGCCTGCGGGGATTGAAAACATATGAAATACACACCATGTTCACTTGGGACTCTGAATTTTATATTTTATAATCATGGGTGTCCTTCCTATAAGCATGGAAGCTTATGAGATATCGAGAGCCATTTAATATCATGAGAAAGCATTATTCCTGCATTCTTGAATCTGCATAAATCCAACAGCAAAACATCAAAAAAAGGCATCGAATTGAGAGGAACAGAGAATAAGAAACTAAGGAGACTTGGAGCCACAAGGCAATACCATTCAACGGAATTGAATGTTGGCTTTCCCCCTTTTTCCATCCCCAACGTCACCTCTGTCAACCATCTGCCTGTAAGTACTGAGTAGAGATATGATCAGGCTAACAAAGTTAAAATACCAGCCTTAGAAACAATTCTTAACTTCAGAAAAAGCTGTAATGATTAATAGTAATTTTTTCAATCTTAACGTGAGAAAATTGACAAACTGAACATATTTAATTCATCAGTAAGTACAGGATTGAATATAAAAACACAAGATGATGCGGAGTTAGGATTCAAGTCAATATTACAGGAATACAACAATCAGATAGAGATCAAGAATTCTATGTTTGCTAGGACGTTTGAACTTTGAACCACCACAGTTTAATGACTCTACATGGTAAATCTTACATACACATGTTTAAAATTAATAGTAAATTTTTCAATCTTAACTTGAGAAAATCAACAAACTGAACATATTTAATTCATCAGTGAGTACAGGATTGGATAGAAAAACATAAGACACTGCAGAGTTAGAATTCAAGCCAATATTACAGGAATACAACCATCAGATATAGATCAAAGATCCTATGTTTGTTAGGACGTTTGAACTTTGAATCGCCACAGTTTAATGACTCTACATGGTAAATCCTAGATACACAAGTTAAAACTTAAGAGAGAAAGATCAGGGGAGAGGGAGTGGTCCTTGGCTATTTTAATACTTTTACTCATCTTTGTATTCTGCCACATAAATGGTTTAAAGCTTTAAATTACTTCTGTAGAGAAGACGGAAGTGCATGCTACCATGAGCATCACTCCCAAGACATAAGAGTGGCAGTGCTGTGCTCTTCTGGGTAGATTCCCATGAGAAGTGGGAAGAACACTACTGGTGAGAATCAGAGAGCATGGAACACCTTTTCTGTAATTGGCATATCGATGGTCCTTTGGGTGTTATTATCCTAGGCAATCAAAATTTTATCCACAATATTTCTAGGAAAGTGAACAACCAATATGTTAAACAGACAACAGGGTTGGCAGGTGCGGGTGGAGTCTTATATGACTCGGAAGGAATTAAGATGAAGGACTATGCTTGGGGAATCGGAAGAAAGACCAACAATAGTGCTGAATGGCTTTCTCTCATAAAAGGTTTGGAGATTGCAAGGGATGAGGGCCTCACTGAACTAATCGTCTTTGGGGACTCAATGCTTGTGATTAGAGAGGCTCGAAATTTGAGCACAAACCGTGAGAATCCTACTTCCAAAACCCATCGTATCCTAAAGTGTTTAGTTAATGAGTTCAACACCATAAGCTTTCTTCACATTCTTCGATTCAACAATCGGGAGGCGCATATTATGGCGAATAGCAGGGCCAAGCTTGATAGAGGAGTTATGGTTATCAATCAAAAAGTGAATGAACAGGTTTGGATCCCCTAATTTCTACATGTTCCACCCTATGGAAAGAACCATCATGCATAAAACTATTTGGGAAATCTCTATTTTTGGCTTGGAGCTTTGTAAAAGCCATTACAACATTATTCTCCAGCTCGAAGTTGATACCAAAACTATGGCTCATGACAAATTTCCGCGTCTTGGGAGGAGGGATGCTTGCATGCCGGAGGCACATGGCCTCCACCTGGATGGCATGCACGATTTAATACTTGTAGGGTTTCGAGGACAACAGGTTTTAAATGTGAGAAGGTTTGAAGGTGGGCAACATTCTTGCATGCCTCCTGATTCTGCGAAGATGGCCGACCCTGTAACAGCAAATTGCCTGCTCTGCAAAAAAACCATTCCCCGTGCAGGAGACTCTGTAATGCCGGATTTCAGGAAGAGGTATCCCACCATGCATGGGTGCCAGAGTGGTGTTGTTCCAATCCAGCTCAGTCTGCAGGACGACGCTCAATTATCGCAAGACAATTGCTCGAATTCCTCCCCAGTTTTGGTAGTTGGTGGTGGTTCTGGTTCAACGCAAAAAGCAGATAGCATTCCCAAGAGCGTGAAGGATTATTTACAAGAGCTGGAAGCCCAAGTTCGAATGCTGAGAGGTGAAAATTACGAAATCAGGAAAGCTCTGCAGCACATGTGTACTCTAGCCCAGGCAAACAACAAAGAATTTCGAGAGAACAACAACAAGTTAAATGAGAAGGTGGACAGCCTAGCAAAAGTTATGGACAACGGATGCCCTTGCTCGATCAACCTGGACGCCCAAATCAGGGCGATTCATTGCAGAGCAAGAACTATTGATACGAAAATTGATGGAATGCGAGCAGACATAAGAGAAATGAAGCAGGAAATGGTGAAAGATCATGGTGGTCCAGCGGGAGGAATTTGAACCAACGCCTTGTTGCCTGTTGGGCGAATTCACAGGTTTTTTTGGGCCTCTTTTTTTGCTTCATTTAGAGCGTTTTGAAACACCTTTACTTTTGTTTAGATGAATAGCATTATAGTTTTTCGGAGAACTTGTATTAAGCAGCAGAAGACCTGGACAGCAACATGATACTGGTCCCTCTATGTATTGTTTTTGTGTGAAGCTATTAGGGCAATTTGTTAAACTATACAGTTGTAATAGGCTAGTACTAAGTCATGACAGATACAGTCAAGATAAAGATGAATGTAGGGACTGGTTAATTCCTATAGGTAGGGGAATAGGCCTGCTCAAACACTATGTATCTCTGGTTTATCTCACTTCTTTTATATAAAAGCTCTCAACCGTTCTTGTGAAAAAAAAAATATGTTAAACAGACATGACCTGCAGCCAAAAAGAGTAAAGCTGCATGTATTAGGATATTTGTTTACTAGAGTTTGACTAGTTAGAACTTACCAAGATTATTGTTCACTGTTGGCGACTGATTAGGGCTGGCATTGTAGATATGGTTAATATTAGAAGCATCTAACTGCTGTGAGGCCAAGCTATACAAGAGGCTAAGAATTGAAAAGAAATATCCAGATGGTTACAATATCCATGAGATATCATCTACCTAAGTGAACAAACAAGCAGAGATGAAAAAATTTGTAAAAAAAAAACTACCCACCTTTATTTTG
Organism: Larix kaempferi; assembly: GCA_027924585.1. Taxonomy (NCBI): domain Eukaryota; kingdom Viridiplantae; phylum Streptophyta; class Pinopsida; order Pinales; family Pinaceae; genus Larix; species Larix kaempferi. The sequence goes on along the minus strand of BSBM01000233.1, from coordinate 2,204,254 downwards.
AGATATCAACCAAACCCTTGAGAATTAGTACATTACTAATCAAAAGACAAGAGTTGCTGCCTAGAAGATTTGTTCTTATGGAAGAATAAAACACATAACAAAAGATATGAGATCCCTTTGAGATGAAGCATGTCACATCCCCTTCCATCATTCTGACATAAGGGAGGGAACGTGAACTAAATCCAGGCTTTCAAAACTAGCCCCATCATCATTTTACAAATTCATAACAAGTAAAATACATGTGTGCAAATGCATAAATAACATACACAGGGGAATTGAACTATATCCACACACATCTAACATGCATTTATCAGCATAATCATAACAGGCATCAATTAAAGTCATTGACATAATTAAATACAAGAGAATACTTATCTTGAAGTGACGTTGTCCTGAGCAACTGGCTATGCAAGCACGACGTTCCACCCAACCATAAGCCAACTGTGCTCATCAATCTCTCAACACAGCTGCCACCCCCCGAGCTAGGCATGATTTCCACAAGGAAAAGGGAACAACAACTAACACATAGCCAAGTATATACCACATCTCAGCCAAGCCAATCCACAGATGGGTTTATCAAGCTGTCAAGGTAGTAGAAATGAAGGAATTGCTAAGCTAGTGAGCTCAACCACGAAGCTATTGGTACCTCTAAAATATTTTAGCTAACTTGGCACCCACAATACCTACACACCCAACACAAGTATCCCCTTCACTACTCCACAATCCTGTTATCACACAACTTGTAGGTGCCCCTGAAGATGATCCTATACAGGATGGTAAGGGAGATGGGAAACTAAAGAGGTGACCTAAGAGGGCCTCAATGCCCAAGATGAATTGGTTGTCACGCCAATCGAGGCACTCTTCACTTTATGCTATCCAAGCCTTAGACAGCAAAGGGGAGACCCAGATCAGCTCCCGACAGGAGAGATCTAACCAAAACAACAGATCAAACCAGATAACTAGAATACGTAAGGTGTAAGGTATGATAAACCCTAGATCTATGGATGAAGTCACAAGATGAATTAAGATTGGATCAAGAGGCTTAAAGGATGCGAATATTGAGCCAATGTGAAAGTACAAGTGACTTATGAGTTTGGAAGCTAGATCTAGGATCAAGGCACTAGCAAATGAGAAAGATTTCGTATGCCTTGGGAAATGTGTCCAAGGTAGAAGGGTTAAGATCAAGATGAGGCTATCTAGCACCTTTAGATGAGACTTGATGAAGAATATGATAGTATCTTAGCTCACAAGTCAAAACCGGCATCAAAACAAATCAGAAAAATGGCTAAGTCTAGGAATGCACATGGGTAGTAGAACAATGCCTAGGGAAAAGGGCATGATGGAGTCCCTTAGAGATGACGCCCTAGGAAACCCACCTGGGGCTAAGCCTCAAGGTTAAAACCCAGAAATCGTTCGCCACGATTTTAAGTCGTTTGAGCTAAAGAATTTTTAGAAGTTTCGGCAGTTAGGGTTTTAGTAGAAAATTCAAATGGCCAATGGTTTAGAACTTCAAATAAATAAAACAAGTGTAGATCTTACTCGGAAAATCTTGTAGATGCCTTGAGGATGATGATCTATTCCTTCCTGATCAATTTGAGGTGATTTAGTTGAGTACCCAAGTGAAAACGATTTTCCCAAAGAAGCAAGTGCGCCCTCCTCTCCTGCACAAGCAAACTACCAAAGTTAGATTTGATGCACCAAGAGAAAATGACTATAAAAGCATGAGACATATCAAATGGAAATCAAAGATCGAAGATACTATTGAAAACCCCCTGATATTAGCTACTTCAAAAAAACGAGTTGAGGAGCCCCCTACAAAAATGTCCAAGTGAAGTCGCCCTCCTGCAATTAAACACTGATTCCACGAAATATTTTGGATCCACAACAAATTCTCAAATGCTAAGAGAAATAGATTTTCCAATCACCATCTAAGAACATCCCACAAAGAAAATCCAAGAGTCTCTGCAAATATTTCTTCTATTATGAAAGTTCCAAGAGCCAAAGTCCATTTACAATGAGGGGGTCTCTTCCTTAAATAGGAATGAGAGAGACCAAAACCCTAACAACCTTTTGAATGAGTGGTTGCGATTAAAAGATACATCAATGATAATCAATGGCTTAGATGAGCCCAAATACAATACACATGGATCAACTCAAAAATAGAGGGGGCGCACTCACTAAGACGTCCAAGGGGGACACACCACATGACAAGTGAGTAAGACACAAGACATAAGCACATGGTGGGGCTAGGAGGTGTAACATGTCCTTCTCTAGCATGAACCCATGGCACAATAGCATATAATAACTCAAGATTCATACTGTGACCAAATGACCAAATCGTGGCCCCTCAATGACATAATAAAAATGCCCAAAAAATAGCTTGGAGTGTGTGTGGACCCCACTTAATGCTAAAAGTTGTGCCGGAAGGTGTGGGATGCATTATAAAAATCCTCTGAACAATCCTCATGCCAATTCTTTGCCTCAATTTCCCAAATCAATTTCCTCAATAGCCATTTCTTCCATTTTTTATCCTCAGAAAATCACCTGTAAAATAATAAAATGCATGTATCTCTATGCCTCGGGCCTCGGGCACAAATCTAACTGCACCAAAATGTCTGGGAGCATAAATAACAAGTGGTTGAACCCCATACTCCCTCTGTAGCGCCCTAGGTGAACCAAAATAATCTCAAACTATGCTGACAGGACAATTTATATGGCAAATATGCAATAAAGTGATAATATGACCATAAACTCATCTGAAAGTGCTTGAAACTAATATATGAGTGTGCCAATGGACTCAGAAGGCCCAAATGTAGTAGAGATGAGTACTCATATACCATGCGACCACCTGGATAATCATCTGTAAGCTCAACCATGCTCGGACTTAAAAAATAAGGGTCTGTAAATAATAATAATAATAAAAATCCATCAAACCATCACATAAAACCTATGTCTGATGCATGGAACCATCAAGTGGGCACCATAGGACCACAAATAATCAATCTCAAACAGCATTGGTTCGACTCATCCTGAATCTTGCGGTTGACTTGGTCAAACTGGGTTGACCAGGTCAAAACTGATCAAAATAATGACCCAAGCTCAAACTAACTGATGTTGCAAGTGCAAATGGATAAGATATGCTCCTTTAATTATTTCAATAGCAAGACTAAAGTACAAAGTAGCATTTCACTGGCGAGTAAGCAATAATACATCAAATATAAGTCCGGATTAAAACAATCAATTACTAAGAGAAAAACCCTCAAGTGTATACTCAATTCATGGACTTGACCATTTTGCTAGAAATGGGTGAAGGTGGAAAAGGCAAGGTTAGGACAAGGAAATGACTTTATAAACTTCAACACTGTGACGCTTTGGATAAAGGAAAAGGGGAAATCACCTAAGCATATGTTGGGCAGAAAACACACAAGGAATGGCGGCGTCTCACAAATGGAATAAGTTGATTTGAGGAGTGCCTATTCACTTTAGCAAATGTCTACAACTCACATCCAATCTTGAACCAGCTCTATGAGGATCTTTTCTAGAACCACCGTGACTGGGTGCACAGCTAACCGTAACTTGAGGTTCTAGGGACACTTAGAATTAGTTGTCCCTTAATCCATCTCACATCCCAACTCGTAGGATCCGTGAGGAATTAATCATTACATTTTGTTATGGCCAGCAGCCTTTAGATTTAGCATACATTTAACCACTGTTTTTTAGGCCTTGTGACCCTTTGGATTTTGCATGTGCTTAGAAGCACAACTAGTCGCAGCTTTTATCCAGGGTGCTTTACACTTTATTTAATAGCCCACTTTCATTGTGCTTAAAAGCATAGTTTTATTTTATAATCATGGGCTTGCATAGAATATATAACAATCAATCATATATGCATGTAATGATGGTAGTACAATTTGCTTCAAGTTTAGCAGACACAACTCAGGCAACTAGGGGGATCATCCACAATCAGGACCAAACATCGGGGGCAATCGACCAGAGAGGTCAAGACTTCAAATCCAACTCACCTAAGCTCAGGAACCAACACCAGCGGGTTCTCCTGGGCGAGAAGGATCAAGGCTTCGGTAAATTTTGTTTCACAACTCAAAGCCGAGACACAAAACAACAGGGAGTCTATCCAACATAGACACATAAGTGGGGAAATCCTCAGTATCACAAGATGAAGTGTAAGTCAGGATAAAACCAAATACGGAAGAGAACGGATAGATGGGGAAAAGTGACAGGTGATGCCAAAACTAGCAAGCCATAAATGGTCGGAATGACCATGTCCATACTACTTGAGAGGGTAAGACCAACGAGTATACACAAGAAATTCGTAGTCCAAGTAACTAGATCACTTTAATTCCACACAGTCAACCAATAACCATATCTATATATAATATTGCCAGATCATGACTACTAGATACCTAGTCAAGCTACCAAGATAAGTAAAAGAGAGAAATAAAGGTATCCAATGCACAGCCATATACCTACTGGGTCATATACATGTATCCATCATCTGAACCATCAACTGTCACTGGAACACTGCTGCTACATAACTCTGGGCACTATCACACTGCTCTATATGGAAGAAAATGGCCACCTTAGTCATCAAATCTGAGGTCATGAGACTCGGTCATGGCATAAGGCTGTAATGTCTACTCTGGGGCTACTAAAAAATGTGAGTGATCCAGAAATAGCTGCTCATCATCTGCCGATCTCAAGCATCTCACAGTAAAGGACTGGCTCAGAAAAGTACTAGAATCTGGTCTGAAGATATGGTAGCCCTGGCTACTATAAATGTGATAACAAGTCCCTTAGGCCATAACCTCCCTTCTAGTGCTCTTCGGGGTGTACATAGGAAAGTAGCCAAAGCCATATCATCTTCGGTGAGGTTACACCCTTCACTAGGTTTATCAAGCCAATTCCAAATCCTTGTCTACTCCTGGTTGTGATACCACACAGTCATGCCAAACAAGGGATGCACATAACCCAAACTATAGATATAACTCAAACACACAGCAAGGCACTATTGTTGGGCATAGAAAAGAACAAAATTTGAGAGGGGAAATCAACCACTGGGAACAAAACGAGTTTCCAACAGGCATACAAACATTCAGATGGCAAAAACGGCCTCTTTGAACCCCCAACTCGATTTCCCTTTCCTCTCAGTCATTCTACAACCCAAAAACGCCCTTCTTCCAGCTAGAAATGAAGGAAAACACAATAAATTCGAGGGAAACGCACAGCAAGTAATAGGGACGTGAGAGGGAAAAACTCCATCATGAATAATGAATTGGGAAGCAAATTCGTGGGTCCTTTCTTGCCTAAGAAGAAAAATACATTTATCCCAAAATGATGGCTTGCCCATACACGAAATTTGGACAGCCATACTCTCCATTTCCCAAAACAATAACTACCGCAACCACCTCTTGAAAAAATTAAATTATTGGGTGCATAAGTCAACATGGGTAGTTAAAGGTTCATGGGTTCTCTCATTGACACTTGGCTTGACATTATTGGTTTCAAGGGTTTGAATATTTTCCTCCCTATTGCTTGTAAAAATCATGCCCCCATACTCTTGTTGCCTTGCATAGCTAGTTGTGGGTTATTTTATTAAAATACATTTACATCATACTTATGATTTCCATCGACCGTGCTAGCACGCAATCCACATGCATTGATTTTTAATTGCCGATACATAAATGATAAATCAATGGTGGGGCATTGGCCTTGAGCTCCTCGTCGTGATTTTGTAACGATATTACATCATTTACATGTTAAATGCAACGGGGTCAAAATCGGGGTGTTACAAAGCATAAAAAATACGCATTGAAGTAATTACATTTACAGTTGCCTCTATTGTGCATTCCTCAACTGACCTTCTCAATCTAAGCAGATTGTATTAGTCAGAAGCCCTAAGTTCTAACCATAATTATGTCATAGCCCTTGACTGTTGAAATGTGAATTTATTTCATATTCATAGAAATCATCTGTGGCTATTGGATAATAAAATAGTGTATATAAAGGATGTTGTTTAGGTTGCATCTGTTAGCATAAAATTATGTACTTCCCTCTCAATTGTGTATTATTAGAGTTTTTACTATAAACAACCTATCCTGCACTTCAATTCATTCTTAGTTCAGTCTTCTGAATGTCCAATAGATGATTTTGGGTTAGTATGTAAGTTCATTATTTTGTTATGATGCTCTACTCCCAATGGTTGAGGTCTGCATGGTCCCTTCATCTGTCACTACCGCCGTTACTGCTTGTTCCTCCAAATTAGATTGTCATGCGGTGGCCCTAAGTGGCATTTATGCTCTTACACAAGGTCATTGGGTATAGTAATGGCAGCTACATAGCCCAATGGTGGATCATTTAGCTGGTTTAAGGAGTTGATTCTGCACAACAGCATTGTATCTGTTGGTTGCAAACACAATGATCCCACCTGTCATCACTCAAAGTTGTCTCTTGGAAAAATTTCCAAGGGAGGTCAAATGACCATTTAGGAAAAGTACCACTGTCACTAATACTCTTCTTGCTTTGAAACTAGTACATGCTAGTTTCAGGGGGGGTATCCCTAGGAAAATCTTAGAACTTGAAATTCAGGGGTTAAAAGAGTGACCAATGCGTGCATGATTGAGAAAGTGAAAAGAAGAAAGTTAGCAAGGAAATATAAAATTACGTATGGCAGCGAGATTGCGGAAAAGCAAAGTAATGACTTGGGAACCTTCGATTACTCCTATCATCACTTTTTTATCATCTCCCTAGCATCACAACATGTTTTCACTTGGTTTCTAGCATGGCACACTAAGGGGGGCGCACTCTCTCTCATGAGGGCACATTTGTTCAATTGAAGCATAACTTAAGTGATGGGGGTGAAGTAAAAGGTGAAAAGGACCACCAAGGGGATCCTCTAGGGACCCCAACATTGTAGCACATGATGTAACTTACCAATGTAGTCAACCAAATGGGCTCAATGAGGCAATTCAACCCCCTCAAGCTTGATAGTCATTTCCAGGATTTTGTAAATTTGTAAATGAGAAATATTCTCATCCATTAATCCATTGTATCCATGTTTTAAATTTTAATCCCAACCATTCATCCTTTTGGCTAGGGATCTTGCTCATCTCTTCTCTATAAAAGAGAGTGAGCCACCATTTGTAAAGGACTTTTGGTTATTTTCAGCAGTAACACAAATCAGATTCTAAGTGTTTCATTTATCTTGCTTCCAAATGTGTTGTCTATGAAATTTTGTTCTTTCCATCCTCTACAACTCATTGGATCTCAGTGCTATCAGTTTGGAGAGATTTTATTGTGTGTTTCATGCAGGAGAAGAGGACCAAGTTCACCCCAAGCACCCTAGTCATCTCAGCTAAAGGGGGTTTTTGTTTATGAATTTGATTTAGTTAGCTCTCTTCATTTTCTTGCCTTCCCTATTTGCTACTTGCATGTTTATTTCAGTTTGTGGTATTGAGTTGGTTTAGCATCGTAATTTATCACTTGCTAATCCCGGTCTTTGCACTGCAGGTTGAAGTTTTGTGGAAACCAAGTGCACCCCAACTGATATAAAAAGTTTTCCGAGCTGAGATTTAGATGGATTGCTGCTAGGAAGGGGTAGGTGACTTCATCAACCTCCAGAATCAAGTAAATGCTTCACTCAACTTTCTCAAACTCTGTTGAAATCCCGCCAGTCACTCAGATTTCACCATTATCTCCTTGTTTGTGTTTGCATGTGGAGGGATTTTAACAGTATATGTATGGTTGTAGCTTTCAATGTATTCTTGGAATTTGTTTTTGTTGAAAATTTGTAGTTTATGACTCTAAGTCGCCACTAGGATAGGCACTAGTCAATAGAAGTGATTTCCAGCCAATTGGTACTTGTTTTTCCCCTTTGCATGCTTGTTTTAGCTTGCTGTCCTGTAGGTTGCAGATCTGAATTCTCTATGACAGCAGGCCCCTTGGATGTCAAGACCATCTTGAATTTATAACCAGCCCTTAACCTTACCCATTACCTGAATATTTGAGCATGTAAACGCTAGATCACTTTGAATTTTGTCTTAGGAGCTGGCATTTCATTTCTTAACATCAAACAAATAAGGCATTCATTTTTCTACTCTCCTAGACTTTATCTAAGGGCTGTCCTAATTTCCTATCTGGTTAAACCCTCATTGGCAGCCATATCAACCTAAGTCTAGTAATACTATTGTTCTTTACATTTTACTCAAGCAACCGGTCCATATCTCCTTCATCTACTGTGTGTTGCATGTGTAGCTGTGGGTTTCTGTTTTCACTTTCGCAGATCTTTGGTTAAACCCCTAAGCGAGATCCCCCCAGGGTACCATTTATTCCCTTATTAAACCTTCAAGGTGCCCTATTCCCTTCCAAATCGGTCCTACATGTTAAATTAGGGTTATGTTAGGGTTTTAAGCAAAAATTAAACAATTTCTACTTTAATGCAAAATAAATTACAAATCTAGTACTGAAAAACAAAATAGTACAGCAGTAGCAGTAGTAAATCTAATTGACAAGAAAAATTTAGATCTGATAAATTAAGACATAATTTTCATCTCTTTCAACTTTAACACTCCCCAAAGATCACTGTGTTAAAGTTAGGGTTTGAAACAAGAATTTAACATCTGCAGAAAATCATGAACAGTAAGATAGCAGCAGTAGCAAATTTAGACTAATAATTAATTAGATCTGATTAAGTTAGGGTAGAGAACCTTCCTTATACTCAGAATTTAACTTTCAGATCAGACTTTGCCTCTTAGAGGCAAGTCAACAAATGGAGCACAAACTGACCCTTACATGAGGGTATGTACAAACCTGAGAGAGAGAGAGAGAGATAAAGTGTTGTAGGATAGGGTTAGACAGGTACAGCAACCAAGATCAGCCCCAAAACTTTAACCAAGACAGTCAATAGGAGAAGGACACCTCACAGCAATCCTCAGTAAACAAAGGCAGCCTCAAAACAGTGATCAACAGCCGTGGCAGCCCTAAACTCAGCTCAACCAGCAGTGGGCAGCCCTAAACACAGTCCAAGCAGTAGTGGCAGCCCTAACAGCCCCTCAACAAGGTAGCAGTGGTCACCTACAGCCTACAGGCCTCAAACCAACAGCGACAGCCCTAGCAGCCCCTCAACATGGCAACGGTGGTCACCTACAGGCCTTAACAGGCCTCAAACCAACAGCGGCAGCCCTAGCAGCCCCTCAACAAGGCAGTGGTACCTTTCTAGCAGACAGTGGAACCCTCAAACAGCAGTGGCATCCTGACAATGAGCAGTGGCACCCTCACAACAGGTCGTGACAGCCTCAGGCAGGCCTAGAATGGCAGTGATACCCCCAAACTAGGTGGCGGCACCCTTAAAACAGGCTAGAACAGGTCTCGGCCCTCTCAGACAAGTCAGCGGCACCCTCAATCAGACTTTAAGGTGGGTAGAACACAAAAAATCAGACCCTAAACCACAGAAAGCAGGCAGCAGTTTTCTAAACCCTTGATGTTATCCAAAAATCAGTGTGCCAAAACACTTGACCAGTCACAAGCAAATCAGAGCTAAGTTATGTCTTCAAGATGCTCACACAATGAAGAATCGGACTTGTATTTATAACCTCTTAATGACTTCTAGAAGAATCTTCCTTCTAATTCTTCATTGACTTAGGGTTACTCAAACAAAGTCAAGACATCCTATCTTTTAGGAGGGTTACTAAACATAAAAATATAATATAATGTTATGATGTCTTTAGGAGTGGGTAACAAAGACATAATGGGTAGGACAACATAAAAAGGGGGGGCGCTAGCACCTAGGACCAACAAGGAAGGGTCAACACAAGACAAGGCTAACCACCATAAATCAAGGATGGGTAAACACCCCTTCAAACCACAAGACCAAAGGTGTAACCACAAGGTGGTAAGACAACCCTTTTACCCACAAGACCAAGAACAACAAGGTGGGAAGACAACCTTTCTAACCACAAGACCAAGGGTGTAATAAGAAGGTGGGAAGACAACCCATTTATCTCTCTCTCAAAAGTACAAGTGTTCCATACAATAATTGAAAGTTCTATCATCACTATATAAGGAAGGTCCACACTGGATGATGTGATCCTATGGTCCTCCTAACTGTTCTTGAGGTCAAGTGCTAGTGACTCCATCAAGGGGTGGCCAGTCCCTTAAGAAGACAACCTAGCTCAACCACCTCGAAGACCTAGGAGAGGACGGCATCACACATCATCATCTTGGTTAACTGACCAAGATCCATCTGGTTAACTGACCAGGATTACACTTGCAGGACCTGCTTGGTCCCAGGCCAAGAATCTGCCTGGTCCTAGACCAGGATGTCTCTGTCTCACCCTATAGGATCTGCTTGGTCCTTATGACCAAGAAACTGTCTGGTCCCTGACCAGAATGCCCTAGAGACAGATAGGGGTCCTAGCCACATGTTAGGGACTTTGCCATGGCTCCAACCTACTTGGTCCCACACCAAGAATCCCAATAGACTGCTAGGAGCCATAGATACCTGCTAGAGACTTACACCACCTGGTTAACTGACCAAGAACCCTAGTTAACTGACTAGGGTGCCATCCTCCTAGAGAATGGCTCTCGCAGCTGCATTAACTTTAACACTACAACTACTGTGAGAAAGTTGGTTCCACTGGCAAGTATCCGGGAAAGTTGGACTAGGGACACCTCTCGTGGTTAGTCTGGGTCAATGTTATTGCAACCAAACCAGAACCGGTAAAACCAGCTGGTCCGACCAGTTTAGAAGCGTGACCGATCCGATTTGGACCCTGAACCGAAAAACTTGGAAAAAAAGCACCGAACCGCCACTGAACCGGTCAATTTCGTACGTAACAGGCCTTAAACCGTTGAACCGTCTGGTTTTGACCGGTTCTGTACAGAACTGGTCTGGTCCATATTGTGTCGTATAGCCGCGGACGGGGACCAACCAGAGCTCAAATTTAAAAAAACAAAAAAACATAAAATTGAGACACCTAAGCATCTAACCTAACCCTAAGCCTCTTGTGAAGCTATTTAAAGACCCCCCCTCTAATTTACTCACACTATTCATTCCATCTCTTTGCAATTCTTGAGAGCTTAGTTTCTTGGGCTGTTTCAGAGTCTTCTTGAGTTGAGTTTGTTGGGTGATTTTTCAGAAGTTCTTGGGCAGATTCAAGACTTTTTTGCAGGGCAAATTTGCAGGAGATTCAAAAACTTTTTTTGGAGCAAATTTGGAGCTATTTCATGGACTGTTTTTGGAGGTTATTCAAGGGTTTTTCTCAGAATTTGTGTGTTGTTATAGAGTTGTTCTTTTGTTGTTGGGAACTATATTTCCTCTCAAGCTTTGCTACATTTCTTCTAAGTTCTCAAAGGTATGTCAAGACTCAACACTCATTTTCTTCTACTCTTCTTCTCTTTAAAAAAATTCTTAGTAATTAATTAATTCTAAGGTTTTATTTCCAGATTTTTGTTTGTCATGGCTCCAAAAGACCAGAGGGATCCGGCATGGAGTCATTGCCAATTGGATGAGACTAGGAAAAAAAATACAATTATTGTGGGAAGAAAATCGTTGGGGAGGGTATCCATAGGATAAAACATTACTTGGTTGGTGCTAGACGCAATGTTGAACCTTGTAAGAAAGTCTCTGATGATCTAAGAGTAGAGATGCTAAGTAGTATTGAAGCCTACCAAGAATAAAAAAACCAAGACAAAGAAGCTTCAAAAAGACATAGGGAGAAGTTCAATGCCATTTGAGTATGATAGTGACTATGAGGGTGATGATCATGAAACCCCTCAAGATCAAATGCGTAGTTTTGAAGAATCCTCCAGTATTCCTGTTAGAGGGAGAGTTGGACCTAGTTCATCCAATTTGAACCTGAAGAGGCCATGTAAGGCCCCGACCAGCAGTAGAGGGCTTAACTCTTTCTTTGTGCCCAGCACTACCCCTAGTGCTCAACCCGCCATTGATGCTAAATGGAAGAAGATGGAGAAGGAGGCTGCTTGGGAATGCATTGCTAGATGGTGGTATGATGGAGACATACCTTTCAATGCAACTAATTCTTCTTATTATCAACCTATGATAAACGTTATAGCCTCATGTGGTTCAGGCATCAAAGGCCCTAGTTTTCATGATATCAGAGGGCTCCTTTTACGAAATGAAGTCCAAAGAATAGATGAATAACTCAAGGAGTTCAAGCAGTCCTGGAATAAAACAGGGTGCACAATAATGTCTGATGGATGGAGTGATGGAAAATCCTGCACCATTATCAATTTGCTTGCCCAAAAGAAACCATTTTTCTTAAATCTGTGGATGCCTCTGATCAGGTGAAGGATGCACAATTATTATTTCATCTTTTGGATGAAGTAGTTGTGGAGATTCTGCCAGAGAATGTTGTACAGATCATCACTAACAATGCCTCGAACTATGTTGCAGCAAGAAGGATGTTAGAGGAAAAACACCCCACCATTTGGTGGACTCTATGTCCAACATGTTGCCGCCGGATTGCGCACCTGGTTAACGCAGCAGAAATCCCACTACTGCTCGGTACGCCCTTGAGGGCAAGTCTCGAATCAGGTACTGTCACCTGATCCCAACTCCTTCGTTTAGGCTAACTCCTAACGAAACCAAGGGGGGTAGTCCCTACGGAATGTTTCTAAGGTTGTTAAGGTTTAGAAGCTTTAATTAGATGGGGTGTTTTTAGGAGTTAAAAATGTGAATTACTGTCCAAGTTATGCAAAAGTAATTATCAACAACAGCATAAAGTTAAATCATGACATAATGAAAGCTTTAAAAGATACAACAAAATATGGACCAGTGCCTTGGAGTCAAATGCTAAATAAAGTGTTGTTGAGTACGAAATGTTTTGCAATGTGCTCTTGGTCAGTTTTAGAATTATTAATGATGAATTTAATTAAGGGGAAAAATGGAGCTCCAAATATACCGTGAGGTACAAGGAGTAATGTCCGGAAAGCAAGCAAGGGTGGCTCCTCACGAAGACGTGTGGGCTGGATGGAGTCTCGAGGGGATGTTCAACATTACACCAACAAGGGTGTAGCCTAACGGGGCCCTGAGGTCACGTTCCGGTGGTTCCCGCTTCTTCTGAGAAATTTTCCCTCACAATGTTTAATATCGAGCGTCGGATTTTCGCTATGTTGAGGGTCATTAATTTGATTAATATGAGTTTTTAATTAGATGTGAAAATTAAGAAGTCGTTGCAACTCTTTTCTGATTTCCCAAGGACCAAGCCAATGCCCGCAAAGGAAAAGAGCATACTTAGAGTTAGCAACAAAATATGTGTTCTGATTTCTAAGTGACTGAAATTAAAGTGTCGTGAAATGAAAAGTTAAGCAAATAAACTTGCAGAAAGGAAAGATACTAATCACCGAGATTATGTTCATTTTCTGATCATCCACCACTAATCAACAATGCCTTTAGGTGGTGGCGTGAGCATACTTCGTGGCAACGAATCTAGTTTTATTTGCTATTTGCAAAAATGAAAGAAAATAAAATTTAAACTACTTATTGAAATATACAACCTGCATAAAATGTGATTGTGTGCTTGTGTTATGAAATAAGAAATAGTGTTAGAAAAATTTACTCCACAAAAAACAGACTGCGAATTCTCCCCAAGGGGGATGGGGTGTGGGCGTTGTGTAGCCCACCTACTCTCTTTAATAAAAAAATTACAAATGCTCTAAAGAAGTGCCACTTAGTCCTTTTAAACTTGGATCTAAGGGCTTACAAAGACATAAATTGAAATAATGATGAAAGAGGGTCTCCGGAAGCTTAAATTGGCCAAATCTGACGAAAATTCGTTAGAGTTTCCTCCTCTTTTTCCTTCAACCTGCTAAAAACCAGCAAGCTTAAAACATACAAATTAGTGGGTTAATCAAATAAACTACAAAAAAAAATTACAAATTTATACTTGGAAAATTTTCAGTAAAATTGCTACTTCAAGTATAAAGAATTATGGATCTAGATCTATGATTTAAATTTGAAATAAGACTCTTCTAGATCTATTTGAGAAGCAAGATGTTTTAAAATCAGCCTTCAGATCTATTCTACTTGCTTCAAAACAGAAAGGAAAGGAAGAGTTGTTTGTTTAAAGCAGATGGAAGAAGCCGAAACCAAGCCCATTAGCTTGAGGGAATGGAGGAACAAAGATGCCTGCAACACAAAGTATGTCAACAAAATGGTGTAACCAGCTGCTAAGTTTAGAAGAGGAGTCAAACTAGATCAACTTCCTTGCTTAGCATCAAATCCTGCACAGTCTCAAGAGCACTTACACACAAAAGTGATTAATTCCAATATATCAATCAAAAGAGACAAGAAGGGAAATAGTATAACCGACTACATGTGTTGATTCTAAATCTCTAAATAATCAAATATAAGTAAGCAATTCAAAGCCAATGAATGCTTACTCTACAGGCTCAAAGGCCTAGCTAAGCTAGATCAATCCACGGTTACCATGTAAGAGCATAAATGAAACTACACTAGATATACCTCAACCAAGATGCATGCATGAGAATGGAACAACAGCAGACATGTAGACCTCCAAAGCCCTTTGAACATATTACTCAGAAAAATTGCAAGTATTACAGGAGCAGAGGTTCAATGCTTTTCCATGTGAATAATGGGAGCAAGACCCGCTTTATATAGAATATGAGAGAGGGGGGGAGCGCATCCATGAGGAGGGCACATTACTCAAAAGAGGGAGTGATTTGTGCCTTGACTCAAGGCTTGATTGAATGGATTGGTGATGAGATGGCTGCTTCATCAAGAAAGTCACCCTAGAGGGATGAGGACGCACTTCCCAAGAGAGGGCATTTGTCTCCTCAAAATATTTGATTGATTTGACCCAATATTGCATGAGATATTCATGGATGTGATTGCAAACTCAACTAGGCCTCTATCTGGACCAAATTCCATTGATTTACGAATTTGATTTCTCTTGTATCTTTATTTTTTTGAATTAAATAATCCTCTGTTATTAATTTGGAGAGAATATTTATTTAAGTGAAAAATAATCACTTAGAACTTAGGAAAAGTGTGTTTAGGGATTTTGTGGGTGTCCGAGTTAGAAAATGAGCACCCCCATGGCAAAAACACTCTCTAGGCCACACTTTTATCATATTTTGGGATTTTTTAATTAAATCATTAAAAAAGCCCGTAAAATGGGAAAAATATTTTTGTCGAAACTAACTCAAACTCCTAAGGGACCTAGTACATGTCCATATGACTCATTATTGATGGCTAGCATGTAAAAATACATAGACACTTAGGCTTTAATAACCTCCTAAGGTTTGACCACCATGGTAAATACTCCAGCTTTGGAGGTGTGAATGAAAAACTTAGGGATTATACGTCACTAAAGCGCAACGCATAATTCCTAAGGAAAAAACACTCTATAGTATCCCCTTGATAGATAAACCTAAAGTAGGCCAAGCCTACTACAAAAAGACCATGCTTAGACCAACTTATTACAATTCCCCCATGGAGGTATGGACATTCAATTTTTGAAAAAAGGCCAAAATTAGTCGGTTGAACTTCTGGATGCTGGCAATGAACAAGTACATTGCTCCAATCTTCGTCGGCTCACTTAGAAATCAACTAAGTACAACTTAGGTGGTAACACAACCCATTGTTTGGACCTCATATTAGAGGATATTGGCAAAATTAAGTGGGTGAAGAAGTGTGTGGAGCAAGCAAAATCAATAACCAGGTACATCCACAACCACTCATGGGTTTTGAGTCTTATGAGGAAGAACACTGGGGGTAAAGAGCTAGTAAGATCAGCTATTACACGATTTGCAACAAACTTTCTTTTGTTGTAATCCCTTGTTGATCAAAAAGCCAACTTGCGGAAGATGTTTTCTTGTGATGAGTGGAATGCATCTCAGTGGAGTAAAAATGTTGAAGGGAAAGAGATAGCTGACAAAGTGTTTGAAAAAACAATTTGGAAAAAGGAAGAAGAGATAGTTTTATTCAGTGAGCCTCTTGTGAAAGTGTTGCGAATGGTAGATGGTGATAAACCCATCATGGGTTCTATTTATGAGGCAATGGATCAGGCCAAAGAAACAATAAAGGCAGCATATGGTGATAAAAGACAAAAGTATTTTCCCGTTTGGAATATCATTGCTGACAGATGGAACAAACAACTCCATCGCCCTTTGCATGTAGCTGGCTATTACTTAAACCCAAGGTAAGTAATCTCAAAATTCAAATCCAAAGTTATAAGTTTTGTTGTAATTTCAGACTTCAAAGTTATAAGTTTTGTTGTAATTTCAAACTTCAAAGTTCAAATTTATAAGTTACAATTTCAAATTCACTAATAAATATTTTTTGTCTATTGAACTTTGAACTTTTGAAGGTACCACTATACAAAAGACTTTGAAGCAGATGATGATGGGGAGGTAAAAGATGGATTGTATAAATGCATTGAACGCATGGTTCCTGATCCCAAGATACAAGATGAGATACATAGTAAGATGCTACAATTCAATGAGAGTATGGGTAGCTTTGGCTTGAGTATGGCCATACGAGGCAGATCCAAGGATCCATCGGGTAAGAAATTTCAAAGTTTTCAAATTATATTATCTATTGTAAAGGTTGAGTTAAAATTCCAAAGCCATTTGTTGAAACTTGTTTGCATTCAACTCATATTACAGCCTATTGGTGGGGATAGTTTGGTGGGCATTGCCCTAATTTGCAAAAGTTTGCAGTTCGAATATTGAGCCATCCATGCAGTGCTTCTGGATGTGAACACAATTGGAGTGTATTTGAGCATATATACACCAAGAAATGAAATCGTTTGGAACACAAACGGTTGAATGACATGGTCTATGTTCAGTACAATCTTAGGCTGAGGCGTAACCAGTTGTTGAACAGGACCCCAACATCAAGCAACATAACCTTGGATGACTTTGATCCCTCATCATAGTGGGTTGTAGAGACTCAGGAACTAGTATTTGATAACGAAGACCTTTCTTGGTTGGATTTGGACCCACTTCCAGAGGTTCTACCTTCAAGACCAGGGGAATCAAGCGGGGCTCAAAATCCCACTCCTATAGAGGATGAAGAGGATGAGGATGACGAAGAGGAGGATGATGATGATTCTACCTAGTAGTAGACTGTAGTACCTAGTAGGCTAGTACCATATGATCAGTTTATGGTTATTCATTAGTACTATGCTTTCTTTTTGGACTGTAGGAGCCATTTAGAGCCTCTTGTTGATGTATTTTGGTTCATAACTTCATAGATGTATTGCACTTTGTGCTATTTTGGTTACTTGCACCCATACTTTCTATATATATGAGAAACTTTGCATATTTGTGTATTAATGGTTTGGATTCATATGTATGCACATGAATATATATGCCTTTTTACAAAATATGAATATTATATGTATTTTTTAGTTGACCGGTTTTTTTCCAGTTCCGGTCCAGTTCACATAATGGGCTCTGTCGGTTCGATGACCGGTCCGGTTCTGATAACATTGGTCTGGGTCTGTCTTTAACAAATCCGAGAAGCCTAAAGAGAGGGGACCCTTCCCAGTGTGACACTTTGGAGCAAAGTCCCGAGGTTCCATCGATCTGGCGGTCATTACTCTGCCAACACAGACCGCCACATGGTGTGACAACAGATAGTATTGAGAAATACAAGGCTCGGTTTGTAGAGAGAGGATTCTCCCAAAGAGAGGTAGTTGACTATGAGGAGACCTTTGCTCTAGTTGCCAAGTATACTTCTATTAGGAATTTAGGAATATAATGTCTTTATCATCAGTTTTTGGTTGCCAATTATATTAGATGGATGTAAAGATAGCCTTCCTCAATGGTGTGATTAAGTAATATGTATAATTTATGCCGAGAGGGTTTGTGCAGGTTGAAATAATCCCTTTACAAGTTGACAGAAGCACCACAAGCTTAGTACTCCAAGATTGATGAGTACCTGTTAGGTTTGGCCTTCACCAAAACTTCTACAAATCCCAATCTTTATTATTTATTTGATAGATTTGATCTGCATAGTTTGGTCCTGCATGTAGATGACGTGATACTTATAGGGAGTTCTAAGAAGCTCATAGTAGGGTGCGAGGCAGAGTTAGCTCATGAGTTTGGGATGAAGGAAATTGGACTAACGCACTATTTCTTTGGTCTAAAGGTGTAGTGAGTTTAGGTGAGGTGTTAATCACACAGGGTAACCATGCAGTTGAGATTGTGAAGAGGCTTCAAATGATGGACTATAAACCTTTAGCTACTCCTAAGATACCAAATCTGGAATTGCATGCTAACTTGGATTCAGATTTGGTAGACCCTTCAGTGTATAGACAGATGATTGAACCTTTGATGTATTTGGTTAATTCCAAACCTAATATATGTTTTGCACTAAACACTTTGAGCTAGTATATAATTGAGTGAAGGCGGATTCAGTGGTTAGGTGCAAAACATGTGCTCCATTACTTTATGGGCACAATACATTATGGTCTGAGGTACACGGGATATGGTGAATAGCACTGCATGAGATTGTTGATTATGACTAGGCAAGGGATGTCACTGATAGGTTGAGTAGTTCAGGCTGTTGCTTCAGTTTAGGTTTAAGAGTGATATCTCGGTTCAATAAGAAGCAGGCATCAGTGGCATTGAGTTCAGCTGAGGCAGAGTACATGATAGTGAAGACTGCTAGTTGTGGAGCCATCTAGCTTCGTAAGTTGATAGAAGAACAGACAAGTGAGATGTTGGAGCCTACTATGGTGTACTATGACAAGCATTGTTGTATTAGACTCTTTGGGAATCCATTATTCCATGACTGCTCCAAGCACATTGACATCAGGTACCACTTTCTCCAGGAGAGGGTTCAAAACAGTGCAGTGGCTCCAGAGTATGTTCAGACAGATCAGCAGGTTGTGAATATCTTGACTGAGCCCCTAGCAAAGGGAAAGGTCCAGATGTTCAGTAAGGGACTACATTTGGTGGAGAACACTTTCCTTGCTAAGAGAGTGTTAGATTTGTACCTCGTTTAGCTCCAACAGTCTTCTCCATGGTACCAAGTTGCACTCAGTCAACAGGTACAAGGGCACACTTATTGCAGGCAGCAGTAATGGCAGCAATTTGTCTTGGTCCCATGTAAAGTAGCAAGTGAGGGAGATGCAGTAATGTAGGAGAGTAGAGGGCACATATGCATGCCTTCAGCATACATGTGCTTATCTTAGTATATTTCCAGTTTTGTCACTTTCAATCAATTCCAGTTTGCATGTTGTTTCAGATTTTCATTTAGCAATTCCAGTTTTGGTTCAATTCAGTTCAGTTTCTAGTAGGAGGGAGCAGAGTTCTCCATGCATGATCTATTATTAGTAGGAGGGCACAGATCTCTGGTTGATCAGAGTGCTCTTGCATGATAAGGTTTCAGTTTAAGTAGAAGGTGCAGTTCTCAAGGAAGGGGATGCATGCTTGCATGCCACTTCATCTTCAAGTTGAGATGCACTTACTTGGCACATGTATCCATGAAGCTAGGGCACACTAGTTGATTACACTAGATTTAGGGTTTGATTGAGTCACCTTGAGCGCTTCATGCATGTGACCAGATGCATTGCATCTTCCCTCATCTTCCTATTATATAAAGGAGATGCAAGGCACACCATTGTGTTGGTTAGCAGGTTTTTGGTTTTGAGCTATTGCAGTGTATTTTCTTCTTTCCATATTCAATAGAAGATAGATGTGATTGAGAGTTCAAATCTGGGTACTCGCTGTTAGTATTTTTCTGCAGTATGTGTTTGTATATTCTAGTATTCAAGGATTGTTGTTTTGATAGGTTTCAAGCTTTAAAGTTACCTCGGCGTTAAGATGATTTTTTAGTGCAGAATATGCTGACCATGGTTTGAAAATTAACAACTGCTAGTTTCTCTATGTCTGCCAGCTGACCAGACTTACTTTGTTTAAGCTCTATGATCATACGGACTTTAAGCCATTTTAGTTTTCTTTTGAGCCATGGCAATTTTGTGTTTAAATTCTAGGACACTCAGCCTGTGGAGGCTGCTTTAGCGGCCCACCATTTTTTGCTTTATAAATAAAATGCAGTGTGTACATATTTTGACTATATTAATTATGAAATGAACATTTACTTCAAAAAAAAAAAGAGAGAAAGAGGATTCTGATATGCATTTGATCATACAATTTGAAGAACTGGTGACGAGCCATATCATCGGAGACAATGCAAAGCACAATAACAGAACTCGAAGTAACTTACATAGTGGTGCCCTTTCATCCAAGAACCATTCCTAATTTTTACGCTTTCAGATGGATCTTGATCAGATGATTGTACAGAATTATGCAACCCTCTTGTTCATTCCCAGAAACAAAGGCCTGTGACCAATAGATCAGTTTCAAAACATAAGCAATCTGTGCATACTTCACAACATGGAAAATATGTGTCTGTACAAAATGATTTGACGTTATGATTGATTTTAGAAAAACGCCTGCTAAAACGGGAAAACCTAGTACCTAAATTCAAAAGAAAGATTGATTGAGATTGAGAGGGACATGATGCAGAAATATGAAAATCATGAACGCCTGCCTACCTGGTCGGGAAAGTCGGTGCTGCTGATTCCCGAACGGGATTAAAGTTTGCCAGCGATGTGTTGGAATGAAAAAATGGAGAGGAGGAACAGACCGTCGGAGCCCACATCGGCCATGTCAAGTGCCTACATCACCAGATGCTTGGAACTGGGCTCTCATTTACCTGGCCAGTTCGATTTAGAGCTTGCTGACTTCTTCAATGGACATGGACGTCGAACCCGAGACCTTCGGTCCTAATTTGTTATTTTAGGGAGTTGAATTTATTTTATTTTAATTTATAGTAATCTTCCATTAACCTTATAAAATTAACAAAAATAATAATCATAAAAAATTATCCTAATTAGATTTTGAAAATATAAAATATTGCATTTTACAGGTCATAATAATTATTAATATTTCAATTAAATACTAAACAATAAAACATCATTAATTATATACGAGAATAATGATGACAAATATTAAAAAACAAAACATTATTGTAGATATATATAATAATGATTACAATTTATTTAAGATTTATATTGATGTATTTAATTTAAATATTGAAATCATGGATAAAAGTGGATATTTTGTTATAACGAGTTCGATATGTGAATTTAACCTTCAATTAAATTGTGGTTTTAAATTGAATTATTATTAGTATTAAAAATATAAATAAGATAAGGAATTAATTTTTTTTATATATTTATATTGTTAATTTTAGTGGAAGTAATAATTATCATTATCATTAAAAGTTAATTTGAAAATTGTGTAAAAGAAAAATTGGTTTTACTATACAAAATATTGGAAATAAATTGAGTCTAGTTGAGATGGTTATATGAAGAAGTTGTCATATAACCAAATTAAAATTTAGTTTGTGATATGTTTACTCTTTATGAGTTGATTCGGGGTTAGTAAGATAGATTCAATTAAATGCTTTAGATGTTAAAATAAATACATGAATAATTATATAACAAAAAAGAGACATTAGCAAACTCTACTGTATTCACACCAAAACTACATATATATATAATACAATGGATGATGCCACCTCATATAGAGGTTTGCTCTAGATCCTAAAACGTTCATGGTGAATTGGGAAATCTTAACTAACTCACTTAGTCATCATTTGAGAATAAATTATTATTATCCTAAATGAAAAATAGAATTAAAGTTGACATGAAGATTTGGTGATTGGTAAGGTAAGTCATAGGCTTACGTTCCCCCTCTCAATCACTAGTCTAGTTATCTATACTAGCTAAGCAATAAACATTAATGCAAAAGTTGATATGTTGGATTTTTCAAAAAAAAAAAACATGATTTGAGCTTCAATTGAAAATCTACCCGAAAAAAAATCAAAACTTGATGTTGGATAGTCCATTTAAAATGAACTAGAAGATAACTGAAATCTGGAAATGGACAACTGCCAATGGTTGAACATTTCCTAACTACTCGACAATATGATCATTTGTCAAGTAATTTGCCTAGAAGTGGTGTCATTTGCTACTTGGTGAACATGTAGTATCACCATTATGTTATAAGAGAAGAAATGGGATCAACAAAGCACTCTCTAAATTTAGACACAATTAGATGTCCTACAACATCCCAATGAGTCCCAATTGGATAATATTAAAGAACAGTGAAAGGAGCTTAGATTCCAAGTTGGATAGATCTTCCCAGATGTTGGTTTGATGATGATTTGAAGAGGAGCCCAAATGCAATAATAAACTTCCCTAATTTGAGTGTAGATAGTCGTTGAAGAGACCAATTATCTGATTGAATTTTAATTAATATGACTTTGAAACTTGAAGCTTAACTATCATCAATTATTCCCCCCTCGTCGACTACAAGGTGAGAAGACATGATAATGTACTAGTGATTTTGGATGGCCACTAGCCATTTTCACTTTATCAATGTACTTCCCTGCTTATGGTGCAAGACAACTTTGAAAGGCTATATGTTGCAAGAGGAGTCTTTACTCGAGAATGAATTTAGTAGTAAGGTTGATATAATTGTTTAGTTGTTGATAGCCACTGCCATAAATTCAGCCATCCATAATGAACTTTTATTTACGCATTTTTTTTAGTTTGGAACATCTTTTGGATGAATGATTCTTCTTGCCATAATGATGACAAGAATGGAGATCAAAACATTGATCATCCATATGACCAACCCAATGACAATGTTGGCACATAGAATTATGATGTTGAATTTGAAGAGGAGAAGTTCAATCGTTTTGAAGGAATCAAACACTTTGGAACTAGATTGGTTCGAAATAATCTAGAATATGAAAGGGAACTTCCTTATCATATCCAAGTCCTATTATGTAATTTTTGTTGTGTATTTCTTCCCAAGGTTTAATGATAGGCTTGGAAACATTATTCTAAACATATTGCTTGAAAATATGTGAAAGTTGATTTACTACATGATGTTGCACCATGGAAAGGTTTTTGTTAGTGAACTCAAAAGAAAACTCTTGAAATGTGAGTTCATGACTAGCTTCACCTTCATTTCAAACTGCATTTGTAGTTGCATCAATATTTTGATCCTGTGATGACTATTTATTGGAATCAAAAATTTGAAATTGATCAAATTCAAATTAGGGACTGTTTTGAACAAAAACTAGTTCAAAATTCGCTAGAAGTTGTTGATTCTTAAGGTATATTTCATTGGAGTCAAGACTATGTCTAAAGAAGTTCAAATGTTGCTTCCAAAAGTACTTGCAAATAAGTTAGAACATATCGAAGAGTTCCTTTATGGATTATGATTGTGTTGTCTTCAACAATGAGTATTAGAGTGTTCAGTAACTCTACTAATTCTTGGCTTCCACCCATTTTTAAAGACTGAATGAGGTCTCCATGTGCAAGTAGGTCCTTATTACAATTGACTTGACAAAAAATGGAGATTCTTGCAAATCTTACCTTTGACAATAAGACCTAACAATTGCAATTTAAACTGATGAATTAGAGGGTGTCGGGTTCAACCGAGAATGCACCCAAAAATTGCAATTCAACTTGATTTCAAAAAATACAAGAAAACTTTCAAAATTACTACTTGCAAGTTACATTAATGTTGATTTTGAAGTTGAGTAGATCTTCAAATTTGAATACTTGACATTGTTTTGAGTCCTTAAATATAAAGTTCTCCATTGATTACTAGCTTGATGTGTCCATTGCTTCATTGTTTTTTTATGATGCAAACCCTTAATGATGTACCTTGCCTATGTCGATTGCTCTTCTTTTCCTTCACTCCTTAGCACTGTTGAAGAATGTAACTTCAGAAGATATTCTTATTTGTATTATTTGAGTCACTTGTATTGTACACCCTACGGGGAATATTATTGATGTAATTGATTATGTAAATATTCATTGAAAGAGTCAATGTAGACCCTAACTGTTAGGTCGGTCTGGAAAGATCTAGAAAAGAATATTTTATTGTAAAGTGTACAGGTCGACCCAGTTAGGTGAGTCAAGTCGGCCTAATTAGTAAACAGGCCAAGTGTCTTGTTTAGTATAAATAGGATGCTTGCCCTCCTCATTTACACACCTCACTCACACATTGAGCTCGCATCATTAGGAGAGATAGAGTCAAGTGGATAGCTTCTTTTTGGAGTCTTCTTGTTTTTGGGTCTTTGCACAAGGGATACTATTGTACATTATGCAGAATCTATATAGAAGAAGTTTGTTGGGTTTTCCTTCCTCGAGAGGGTTTTCCTTCCTCGAGAGGGTTTTCCTAGGATAAATTTGTTATGTATTATTTTTCATGTTGTGCTTGTTTATCTTTCAGTGATCCTTATTGTTATTGCACTTAAAATTCTAACATGGTATCAGAGCTAGCCTGAAAGAGAACATTGTGCAGTTGCTGCAACTGCAGAACTAGGATTCCTTATTCTCGGAATAAGTCTCCACAGATCAGCTGAAAAAGAAGGTGGACTCAACTAGGCTCACTGGGGCGCATCTTTCTGTTGAAGCAGAATCTCATTCTAAGCATTTTCATTTTTGGGCCCACCACTGCAGCCTGGAGAACTAGGGCATCAGGTTTTTGGAGGATTTGTTCATAGAATCAGGAAAATAAGTACATTGCTCAGCTCGCCTTGTGGAGGCGCACCTTTTCCTCCAATCAATTTTTCAAGATCTCAAAGTTCAAAAATTAGGGTTTCTCTGACAAACCCTAGGTCACCCTACAACCAGTTTTTCAAGAATTCAACCTCTAATTGGAGCATCTCATTTGGTAAGCTATCCTTTATCTATTTGCATTTGAGGTTCTCACTTATCAAGTTTGTCAAGATTTCTAACAATACCGAGCTTGAGGATAAGCTTGAAGGAGCAAAGAACTTTCAAGCATGGAAGTATAGGGTGATGCTCATCCTAGAAGAGCATGACTTGGACAAGTATGTTACATAGGTATTTGCGTAGCCAGAAGGAGATGAAGAGGAGGCTAAGCACAAGAAGAACCTTATCAAAGCTAAGAGGATCATAGATGATTCCATCAAGGATCACTTGATCCCACACATCTCTTCTCTGAAGACTCCGAAAGATATGTTTGATGCATTGAAGGGCTTATTTGAAGGAACCAACATCAATAGGAAGATGATCTTGAGGACTCCACTCAAGGATGTGAATATGAAAAACAATGAAAGCATACAATCCTACTGCACAAGGGTTTCCAACATTAGAGATCAGTTAAGTGCAATTGGAGATGAAGTAGAAAATGCAGAACAAGTAATGACTACCCTAAATGGTATTCCAAGATCATGGGAGTCATATATTCAAGGAATATGCGCAAGAAATAAACTTATTTTATTCAATACACTCTTGGAATATTGCACTCAAGAAGAATCTAGGATTGCTGCCAAAGAAGAAAATCTAGGAGACGAAGAAAATCAAGCCTTGGCAACTCATACCAAGAGAGGAAAGAGAGAAGATCATCATCACAAGAAATCATACAAAGGTAAGAAGACTACTAAAGACTACTCAAATGTTAGATGCTTTAATTGTGATGAGTTAGGGCATGCTATAGAGATTTTCCCGAGAAGAAAGCATTCAAGAAGAAGAAGAAGAAAATACATCATGCTCATGCTACAGAGGATGATGAGAAAGCAAGAAAGGATTCCTCAAGTGACGAAGAATATGTCTTGATATCAACACTGACATGTACAGTTGCACTTGGTAATAATGATTGGCTTGTTGATATCGATGACTCTAAGCACATGACGGGTTACAAGGATGCTTTCAACAACCTTACTGAAAAGGACTCACCTCATAAGGTGAAGCTAGGAGATGATTATCAATATCCCATCAAAGGGGTAGGAGAAGCTTTCTATAAGCTTGAATCTAGAAAGCCTATCAAAATGAAGGATGTTCTATATGTACCTGGTTTGAAGAAGAACTTACTTTCCACTCAGCTCTAGATGAGAGAGGATTCAGAGTAGCATTTGTGGATGGTCAAGTACTTATGTTTCCCAAGGGTAAAACAATGAATGATGTGGTAGTATTGGAGTGCAAGAGGGAGGACTATACAAACTCAAGGGACATCCAGAACAAGCCTTGGTTCATGAAACTATGGAACCAAGTGAATTGTGGCATAAAATATTTGCTCACATCAACTACAAAGCATTACGAACTGTGAGCAAGATGGCGAATGGACTACCTGAGATCCAAACCAAGAATGAAGGCATATGCAAGGGATGTGCAAAAAGGAAGAATGTGAAGAAACCATTTCCAAGTAGCGATAGCAAAGCAAAGGAGATTTTGGAACTTATGCATTCAGATGTTTGCAGGCCTATGTCATTCATCTCATTAAGCGGGTATGTCTACTATGTTTCCTTTTTTGATGATTATTCAAGAAAAACATAGATCTATTTCTTAAAATCCAAAGATGAAGTATTTAGCAAGTCCAAGGAGTTTAAATCCCTTGTGGAAAATCAAACTGGAAAGAAAATAAAAGTACTAGGAACAGATAATGGAGGTGAATTTACTTCGGGAGAATTTAAAGAATTATGTAAATACACAGGGATTAAGAGGGAGATGAGCACTCCCTATAATCCACAACAAAATGGGACTGCAGAAAGAAAGAATAGAACAATTATGGAAGCAGTGAAGGCCATGATCCATGATCGGGACTTATGGGTTGAAGCTACAAGGACAACCGTGTATGTTCAAAATAGAACTCCTCACCGAGTTCTTGATAACAAGACACCAGAAGAAATATTTACAGGAGACAAACAAGAAGTCAGCCATCTCAGAATATTTGGATGCCCAGTATTCATTCATATTATAAAAGAGAGGAGGACTAAGTTGGAGGCCTCAAGAAAGAAAGGAATCTTCGTCAGTTATAGTGATTCATCAAAGGCTTATAGGATATACATACCAGGCTTCAAGAAGATCGATACCAACAGAGATGTAACCTTTGATGTAGACACAACTTTCAAAAGGTCAAAGAAGATTCACTCAAATGAAGAGCATGATGAAGAACCTGAGACTCCCAGGGTTCGAGATACAGTAATGGAAGAACAAGTTCCATAAGAACCTGAGGATCATGATATGAATGAGCCACAGAGACCTGTAGATCCACCGAAAGAAGTGAACTCACATAAGAGAAAACCATCTTGGGCATGAGAGCTTATTCAGGATGCAGAAAAGTATGGTGCTCCAGAATGAAGCAAGAGACCTCGGACTTACTCCAACTACATGGCACTGTTTAAGTGACATCATTGATGCTAAATATTCCAGTTATGAAGAGGTTGCTGAACAGAAAGTCTGGAAGGATGTTATGATTGAGGAGTATTAGTCGATCATGAAGAATGATGTCTGGGAGGTAGTTCTGACACCATAAGGGAAGTCAGTAGTATCTTCCAAATGGATCTACAATATTAAACATGCGACAGATGGAAGTGTCGAGAAATACAAGGCAAGGTTCCTGGCTCGAGGTTTCTCCCAGAAAGAAGGTATTGATTATGAGCAAAAATTTACTCCAATAGTAAGATACACTTCAATCAGGTCTGTACTTTCTATCGCCAAAGTAATGAATTGGAAGGTACATCGGATGGATGTGAAGACTGCCTTCCTAAATGGCATAGTGGAAGAGGAAGTGTATGTGGAGCAGCCATTAGGTTTCAAGACACATGACAGGCAGACTCATGTGTGCAGATTAAAGAAGGCCTTGTATGGAATGAAACGGGCACCCAGGACATGGTACGACAAGATAGATGGGTTTCTAATGAGCTTGGGATTTACCAAGAGTAAAACAGACTCGAACCTTTACTACAAGGTTGAGGAAGGAAATCATGCGATTCTATGTTATATGTAGATGAATTGTGTTTGACAGGTGAAGAGAAGCTCATAACATAAACAAATAAGAAGCTTTCCGTTGAGTTTGAGATGAAATACCTAGGCATGATGCATTACTTCTTAGGTCTTGAGGTGTGGCAGAATCCGGAGGAAATTTTCCTAGGTCATGGAAAGTATGTAGTAGAGATCCTGAAGAAATTCAGGATGATGGATTGTAAGGCCATGGCCACACCTACGGCATTGAATCTGAATTTGTTGAGTGATACTTCTTAAGAATTGGTGGATGCCACAGTATATAGGCAAATGATTGGTTCGTTGATGTATTTGATGAACATGAGGCCATATTTGTGCTTTGCGGTGAACACTCTGATTCAATATATGGTAGAGTTGAGACATGTTCACCTAGTTGCGGCAAAGCATGTGCTGAGGTACCTGAAGGGTACGGTTGATTATGGCCTCAGATATGCATTGGATAAGAAGGTTAACCTACAGGGTTATGTTGATGCGGATTGGGCCGAGAGTGTCATAGATAGAAAGAGCACATCAGGATGCTGCTTCAGTTTGGGATCAAGTATGATCTCATGGTTCAGTAGGAATCATACGAGTGTTTCACTCAGTACAGTTGAGGCCGAGTATATGGAAGCTTGTTCGGCAAGCTACGAGGCAATGTGGCTTCGGAAGTTGCTATCAAGACTATTTCATCTCGAGTTGGAGGGGAATTATATCTTTTGTGACAACCAAAGTTGTGTGAAGTTGTCGGAGAACCCTGTGTTCCATGATAAGTCGAAGCACATCCAGATAAGGTATCGCTATATCTGAGATATGGTGCAGAAGGGAGAAGTGAAGCTCTAGTATATAGTAATAGAGGAGCAAATAGGCGATGTATTGACCAAGCCTCTGTCGAGAGGGAAGTTTGAATACTTCAGGGACAAGCTTGGAGTGGTTCAAATCAAGAGGGAGCAATGAGCTCGGTTGGGGTAGCAGGTAGTCACGGGTCATGTGACGTAATTGAGTCTCCTAGGCTACGACAGGATCTAGACAAGCGGTGAGGTAATGTAGGTGGTTGCGATGTGCAATGTAATGGAAGCTCCTAGGATGGACCCACCAAATGGCTTGCTCGGTTTGTGGATGAGGATAGTTGCACTGGTATGAAAGAGGACCAACTCTATGGAAAATCCTAGATTTGATCTAGGTCACATCCAGTATGAAAAAGGACTAGCACTATGGTGGGAAATCCTAGATTTGATCTAGGTCACATCCAGTATGAAAAAGGAATGGCATTGTGGTGGAAAATCCTAGATTTGATCTAGGTCACATCCAGTATGAAAAAGGAATGGCACTGTGGTGGAAAATCCTAGATTTGATCTAGGTCATCCAGTATGAAAAAGGACTGGCACTGTGGTGGAAAATCCTAGATTTGATCTAGGTCACATCTAGTATGAAAAATGACTAACACTGTGGTGGAAAATCCTAGATTTGATCCAGGTCACATCTAGTATGAAAAATGACTAACACTGTGGTGGAAAATCCTAGATTTGATCCAGGTCACATTTAGTATGAAAAAGGACTGACACCGTGGTGGAAAATACTAGATTTGATCTAGGTCACATCTAGTATGAAAAAGGACTAGCACTATGGTGGAAAATCCTATATTTGATCTAGTTCACATCCAATATGAAAAAGGACTAGCACTGTGGTGGAAAGTCCTAGACTCGGACTAGGTCACATCCAACATGAAAGAGGGTTGGCTCTGTGTGTGAAAACCCTTGACGTGGTTAGGTCACATCCAGCATAAAAAAGGGTTGGCTCTGTGGAACCTCTTATGACATATCGATTTGGGAGATGTAGATGTCAATAGTTCGTGTATAAGAAGTGCAGCAGTGTGAAGACGATGGTGACAAAGATTGAAGAATACCTTCCTTGTTAAGAGGGAGTGTTGAAGAATGTAACTTTAGAAGATATTCTTATTTGTATTATTTGATTCACTTGTATTGTACACCCTACAAGGAATATTACTAATGTAATTGATTATGTAAAAAGTCATTGAAAGAGTCAATGTAAACCCTAATTGTTAGGTCGTCCTGGAGAGATCTAGAAAATAATATTTTATTGTAAAGTGTATAGGTCGACCCGGTTAGGTGATTCAAGCTGACCTAATTAGTATATAGGTCAAGTGTCTTGTTTAGTATAAATAGGAGGCTTGCCCTCCTCATTTACACACCTCACTCACACATTGAGCTCACATCGTTAGGAGAGATAGAGTTAAGTGGATAGCTTCTTTTTGGAGTCTTCTTGTTTTTGGTTCTTTGCACGGGGGATACTATTGTACATTCTGCATAATCTATATAGAATAATTTTGCTAGGTTTTTCTGCCCTAGGATGTTTTTCCCAGGATAAATTTGTTGTGTACTATTGTTCATGCCGTGCTTGTTTATCTTTTAGTGATCCTTATTGTTATTGCACTTGAAATTCTAACAAGCACCAAATTCTCATACTATCGATTACACCTCTCATGGATCACTACCATGAAGGATCTACCAGGACCCCTCAAGAATAAAGATGTTATAAGCCTCTATAAGGGTGTAATTGGCGGTAGGGGGCGAATGGCCCAATAGAGTAATAGTGGAGGCCATTCAATGTAAAGTGGACTAGGCTCACTATGTTTATTATTATTAAATAAGGCCCATTGTGGTAGTTATTAGTGAATAAATGCAATGGACCTCCATTATTACTCTAATGGGCCCTTTAACCCCCCATTACACCCCTAGGGAGGGTCATAACAAAATAAGCTTTAATACCTTGTTAAAATAAGGACATAAACAATAATGTGATGGAAAATGATCGCTAGCCAACTCTAATGTCTTCACACCAAAGATACAAAGATATAAAATAATGGGTGATGTTACATGAACCTCATAGAGAGATTTTCTCTAGATCCTAAAACCTTGCATGATCATTAGGCTAGGAAATCTTGACTAACTCACTTAATCATCATTGGAGGATAAATCACTATTATCCTAAATGAATAATATAATTAAAGATGACATGAAGACTACGTTATTGGAAAGGTAAGCCATATGCTAACATAATACTGGGGCGAGATGTTTCGAAACATTTTAAGCTCGAGGAGTAGTTCAACTAATTATCATCAATGTTGATGGGTAATTGACTTGTTTTGTATGTGCTTGGTTTGAATATTCTAAGTTAGGCACACTAATCTACACCAACGATATTATTAGGGATGTCATCCACAAATGTGCATGAATGTCCCTTTTCTCCACAAAATTTTACTTTGAAATATATTACACCAAAAATTTCACTAACAACAATTAATTGTGTATAATGATTTGTATAACTCTATTCTTTCATTTATCAAAACAATTATAAATAAATATAATGTTTTATTTATTTCCATGTTTAAATATAATGGCTACATTATCTCTGAAAGCAATGGAGATTTCTACTCCATTCTCCACCCTAAATCCAAGAAACCACCCATGCCTCCTCCCCTTTATGCCAAATTTCTCTCCCTTATATTCACAAAGTCACATATCACATTTTCAAAATCTTAGTAAAAGAAACATCAAAACTTTCTTCAAATATCACAAAACTATGAAGCAAATTTTCATAAGCATCAAACATAAATCTAACCTTCTTTCATCACAAGGTGTTTACCACATCCCATGCCCTTGTGGTAAATCTTATATCAACCAAATTGGCATATCTATCCAAACTCGCTTGAAAGAACAATATATGATTAATACTCATCATAATTGCCACACTAAATATGTTGTTGTTGAATACTCCCATAACAACAAACACTTGATTTGTTTTAATTAAACTAAAATCCTTTCTCATGCACACCACTATATCTCTCGAATCATTGGGGAATCCCTAGAAATAGAGAAACACCCTAATAATTTCAGCAGAGAAGATGGTTACAAGCTTAACCATTCTTGAAAAACCATCATCTTGTTGAAAAAACACTTATATTGAGAGGGGGGGTGAATCAATATAAGATGATTTTTATGTTTTGAAACATTCATCAACCATAAGCAAAAAATCATATATGAGATATATTAACTGCAGAACATCAAACACAAGATTTACGTGGAAACCCTTTCGGGAGAAAACCACAAAACTTAGCTTTATAATCCTTTGTAGGCACCAACCTATTGGAGGCACCTATCTCCACTGGTACAAACCCTGGTAGGCACCAACCTAATCTTATAGATATTCATAGATACCAATCTACTAGAGACACCCATCCCCACCGCTAAGCACCAACTTAGCAAGAGACACAAATCTCTTTGTTTGAGTGGCACCAACCTTCAAGTAAAAATTTCTTCTCTATTACATATAAATCCTTCAAAATATGATAACATCCACATTACCTTCATTGAATCTGCTTGCTACTTCTTCCTTAATAAGGTCTGATCAAAATTTGAATTTCCAAACGGTAGCTTTCCCAAAGCTTGTTGTTTTTGGCCTCTTCCCAAGAACAAACTCGTACAACAATCCACGTATCCAATTTTGCAAATATAATTCTATTTTTTTTTACCTAAGGTACTTTGGTTTGTCTCCTTATATCCTTGAAAATTTCACAGATTGAAAAGTACCATAAAAGAAGTTATAGAGAAGATGTCAAGTTGACCTATTTGAAATTGATTTCAAGACCATTCAAAAACCCTAAATTACACAGGGTATATCTCAAAAAGTATAGCAAACCAAAGTCCAAATTTTTTACCTAAATTAGTTATGTATGTCTCCCTATATCTCTAAAAATTTCACAGTTTGAAAAGTCCCATAAAATAAGTTATAGCAAAAATGCCAAACTAACATGTTTGAAACTAATTTAAGGACCATATAGAAGCCCCAACTTCCATAGGGAATATATATGAAAGTATACCAAACCAATGTATTAAATTTTACCACATGTACCCAAATATATCGCTTCCATATCCTCAAAATTTCATGGTCTGAAACATCCCAGAAAATAGGTTATAGTGAAAATTCCAAGCTGACTTATTTGAAGTTGATTTTAGGACCATTCAAAGACCCTAACTTCCATAGAGCATATCTCAGAAAGTATATCGAACCAAAATTTGAAATTTTGAACACATGTACTCAGAGATATCACCATCGTTTCCCCAAAATTTCACGGTTTGAAACATCCTAGAAAATAAGTTATAGCGGAAATTCCAAGTTAACCTTAAACTAATTTCACAACTAACCCCTTTTGGAATGATATTCACTCTTTGCTCACCCACTTCTTCAAAAATGCTCATACATTTTTCACATATTCTTTCTCTCAATACTTTATATTTTTATACTTTATCACAACCCTTCATGAAGGGACGTGTTTATTCAAAAAAACACGGCACCCATTAACTAATAACAACATGCAAATGCCTTAGCATAACATTAATAACAACATGTTCAATGTAATGCCTTTATAGGACATCAATTATAACATTAATCCTTGATATCAATCAAAATAATTCCAACAATCCCCCCCTTTTTCATTGATGGCAATCCTGTAATGAAACACATATTCCACCGCACATAAAAAGAATCCCCCTTGTCTACAAATTCCCCCCTTTGACATCAGTGACAAAGGGATGCTCCCTATGAGCTTATGCTTCTCCTATCATCAACACTGCCTTCCCAACCTGCATATGTATATGTTGTTAGACTAAAATCTTCACCTCTTGAGTACCACAAGCTTAATTCCAAGGTGCCATTTATATATTTGAATATTATGTTCATTGCTTGCACATGAGTTTCTTTGGTGAAACTTGAAACTATGCATCCAATCCTACTACTTGCATAATGTTTGGCCTTGATGTTGTCATGTATAGTAGGTTGCTAATCATTTACTTGTACAATATTTGATTTGCTTCCACAGTTTCATCATATTTGCTCAATTTACAACCTATGACCATGGGTGTGCTGACTAGTGCACAATCTTCTATTCTAAACTTCTCTAATATTTCCTTGATATACTTGGTTTGTGAAATAATATGCCTTTGTTGAATTGAGAAATATGTAAACAAAGAGGGAATGACAATTCACCAAGCATAGACATCTC
Source organism: Larix kaempferi (assembly GCA_027924585.1). Lineage (NCBI taxonomy): Eukaryota > Viridiplantae > Streptophyta > Pinopsida > Pinales > Pinaceae > Larix > Larix kaempferi. The sequence continues at coordinate 2,170,333 of BSBM01000233.1, read as the reverse complement.
AAATTCCTTTGGATTTCTATTGCAAACTCTTGGCAATTTTTGTTCATGCTACCTCCAAAAATAATGTCATCTACATAAATCAGAACAATCACATAATTTTCCCTTACTATCTTGATGTAGAGAGTATTGTCACAAACAACACAATATAATTTATTTATTTTCAATCTAGATAGTCTCTTTATCCAACATAAGCAGTAGTAAATCTCCAACAATAGTCAAACATGGTTCAATCTAACTGAGCAAATCCAAGTTGATTTAACAAGAAACAAGAAGACATCAGTTGGGATCGCATATCAACAAATTCAACTATTCCCCCCTTGAGGGATTAATAATTAGCAACAATATTTCTCGTTGAATATTCTAGTCGACATATACTTAGTCGAAACTCCAGTCAGCTATCATGTTAAGTCGTTCCTTGTTTGACCACTTCCAAGGCTATCATCAGTAAGTAAGAGGAACGGTGCACCATTGTACACTTGATGATACACAATGATATGAATTCCTCAAATATCTGGTCAAATGATTCCATGACCATCCATCAATCCAACCACAATCTATCTTGGTAGTTGACATAGGTCCATAATTATGCCTTTCACATCTCTTCTACAAATATATGAAAGCATGATTGCCATTCCTTTGACTTTTATGGTGAGGATGATGGTAGGGCATATTTTTTTGTTGGCTTATCATAGGAAGTAGGCTCATAGTCAAGCTTACTTACAGGAGTAGAACAACCCAACATGTCAACAACATGCTTAAATTTTGGCATGTGAGGAATATGCAACTCATCAATCTATTTAGCATAATCAACAATAGGTTGCTCTTCTGGAAAACTAGTTTGAACAACACCAACAACAAATAAAAATTCCTTGGTTGTAGCAACGCTAGGTGTAAGTAGGGAGGCAACAACAACATCATATACAAGACCTATCTTAATTAATGGAGACCTTTGGCAGTTGATGATATTATCTAAGGTTTGAGTACTCTTTTCAAACTTCAATCTTTTGTTCAACTTAATAGTTGTTTTCTCTAGTTCCTTTCTTAAGGAAACAATTTCAGATTTTAGCTTTTCTTAGTTATATTCCTTTTCCTTCAATTGGATCCTCACGACTTCTTCTATCCTTCTTGCTTCTTCTAATTGAACATTTAGGTTTATGATAATATTTTATGTTTCTTTAAGGCTTTATGACATTTTGGTTTTTGAATCACGATCATCTTCTTCATATTTCTGTAGTTGCTCCTTTTGTTTCAAATTATTTTTCCTAAGCTTTTGTATTTCGCTTAAGGCACACTTGAGTTCTTCTTCAACATCCACTTCCCCATCTGTTTCAACATTTTCCTCTTCTTTTGAATCCATTGTTTCTTCCTCCTTGTCCTCATCAATCTTGGTTTCAATTGCCATAAAGAGAGTTTCTTCTCTATCACTATCGAAATTGCTGTCATTGCTCTCTTTAGATGAGTCATTAACCCATTTTGATTAAAGACTCTTCTTCTGCTTATAAGAGTTCTTCTTCTTTTCATGCTTGTCTTGTTTGTGGTTATTTTGATTATGTTTGCTTCCTTTTTTTACATTATGGTCTTCTTCATAATCATTACTTTCATTTTTTGCATATGGACACTTAGCAACAAAATGTCCTACTTTTCCACAATTAAAGCAATTAAAGGGAGATTGCCTTTGTATTTTCCAGATCCCTTTTTGAGTTTTCTCACAAAATGTGCTTCCTGTGTGTTTGACTCATAGATGGAAAATCGCTTGACTTGTGTTCCTTGTTCTTCAACTTCTTTGAGACTTTGAAAGCCACTTATTTCTTTGATGGCTTTTCGTTTTCAATTCTCATTTCATATTCGGAGAGAATCCCATGCAATTCATCCATTGTTAATTTATCCAAATCCTTCATTTCTTCAACAATAGAGACTTTGGGATTAAATCTTAAGGGGAGTGACCTTAACACCTTTTGCACAATCATTGGTTCTTCAACCTTTTCACCAAGTCCTCTGATGGTGTTAACAATTTCATCCACATGGGGGAGATAAGTTGTAAATTTTTCTTCATCTTTCTTTTTCAGACTCTCGAACTAACTTCTATAGTTTGGAGATTTGCCTTCTTAACCTTGTCATCGCCTTGATAGATATTTTGAAGCTTGTCCCAAATTTCTTTTGACCATTCACATTGCATCACCTTGACAAAATCAGATTCCGATAGACCGCACAAGATAACATTCATGGCTTTTGTATTATTTTCACTAGTCTTTTTCCCGACCATATATGTTGGTGGATTTGTTGGGGCTATATAACTATTCATGGTTGATTAACAAATATCAAACCCAAGATCCATTATATATGTTCACAGCGTTATGATCCATAATGCATAGTTTGTTCTGTCAAACAATGGAGGCCTATTTGTGTAGAAACCTTTATGGTTGGCCATGTGTTCTCCCAAGATGTACCTTCCAAAGGTTAGATTGTTTCCAAAGGAACCTGCTCTGATACCAATTTTTGAGCACACACTTATATTGAGAGGGGGTGTGAACCAATATAAGACAATTTTTACTTGTTAAACATTCATCAACCATCAGAAAACAATCACACATGAGATTTATTAACTACATAAAATGGAACATAAGATTTATGTGGAAACTATTTCGGGATTAAACCACAAAAATTCTCTTTATAATTATTTGTAGGCACCAACCTATTGTTACAAATATTTATAGGCACCAACCTACTGGATACACTAATACCCACTGGTACAAACCCTGGTAGGCACCAACCTACTTTTACATATCTTTGTAGACACCAATATAATGGCGACACCGATCCCCACTGCTAAGCACCAACTTAGCAAGAGACACCAATCTCTTTGTTTGAGTGGAACCAACCTTAAAGTTACAATTTATTCTTTAGCACATATAACTTCTTCAAAATATGATAACATTCACATTACCTTCACTTCCTTCATCAAGTCTTACCAAAATTTGAATTTCCAAATGGTAACTTTCCCAAAGTTTGTTGATTTTGGCCTCTTCCCAAGAATGAACTTGTACAGCATTCCAAGTATCCAATTTTGCAAATCTGATTCTAAATTTTTTACCTAAGATACTTCGGCGTGTCTCCTTAGATCCTTAAAAATTTCATAATATGAAAAGTCCCAGAAAAGAATTTATATAGAAGATGGTAAGCTAACCTATTTGAAACTAATTTCAGGACCATTTAGAAACCCTAACTTCCATAGGGTATATATCAAAAATTATAACGAACCAAAGTATAATTTTTTTACATGAAGTACTTCTATATGTCTCCTTAGATCCCTAAAAAGTTCATAGTTTGAAAAGTCCCAAAAAAGAAGTTATAGTGAAAATTCCAAACTAACATATTTGAAGCTGATTTCAGGACCATCAAGAAGCCCTAATTTCCATAGGGCATATCTTCGAAAGTATATCAAACCAATGCCTAAAATTTTGACCGCTTGTATCGAAAGATATGGCTCCCGTCTCCTCAAAATTTCAAGGTATGAAGCATCCCAAAAAATAGGTTATAGCAAAAATGTCAAACTGACTTGTTTGAAGTTTATTTCATGACCAAGTTAGAAACCATAACTTCCATAGGGCATATCTAAGAAAGTATAATGAACCAAAATCTGAAATGTCGACCACGTGTACTAAGATATCTCACCTCTATTTCCTCAAAATTTTACGGTCTGAAACATTTGATAAATAAGTTATAGTGAAAATGTCAAGCTAACTTGAAACTAATTTTGCAACTCTCCCCTTTTGGAATGATATTCAATCTTTTCTCATCCACTTCTTCAAAATGCTACTACATTTTTCACACACCCTTTCTCTCAATACTTTCTTTTTTTATACTTGATCATAACCCTTCATGAATGGACAATTTCATTCAAGAAACATGACACCCATTAATTAAATAATAAATTCCCTTTTTTTATTTCACTTTTCCAAATACCATGGGTTTCTAAACCCATGGGTTTTGTTGGCTTAAATACTGATCTAGAGGTTTCCAATGTAGACCCAGGTTCTTCACGGTTTCAAGGAACCAACAAAACCCCTTCTCACTGGCCCTTTCGGCAACAACCTGTGAACAGGATGAGGTCTCACCCTAGGCGTAGCTATGGGGGCACTACGGAATCAGGTTTCCATGGTGATGTGATGAGTTGATCGGACAGATCTATTGTGTAGTGCGTTACAGGGCTCGCGCTATGGACTGAAGACTGCGTGATGATAGACTGTGTTGCGGTCCTCGCATCTACAAGCTAAGGTACTTGCGCAACCAACACATCCAAGGACTGCGCGGTTCAGACAGGTTGCAAATAATAGGACAGCACAACTGACTTATACGCTTCCTCTGCGGACTTAACCACTATGGAGACTTCACTTAACACTTATTCATTCATCTACTACCTTAGACGATTAACCTTGTACCCACTATAAACAGGCGAAACATACAATATTGCGCACTTCCGGTGCTGCGCATTGAAAGAGTTATACAACCCAAACTCTACATACACATGTGATTATTTCAACGAACTGACACTTTCACAGACTTAGACTACTGCACATTCATCATTCACCCATACATGCAATACTTAACATATTATCCCATCTTTCCCCTATGGCGAATGCATATAAAAGCATTAACATAACAACTGATAAATGAGAATACAAACATTCATTTGTAAGCAAGCAGATAAGTGCAACCATAAACAATCACACTACACAGGATTTAACGTGGTTCACCCCCAGGATGGGAGCTACGTCCACAAGAATTGTTGTTGTATTAGTCTTTGGGAAGGGTACGACAGTTCTTTGTCTGCGCACTCAGCTGCAGACTCTCTTCTCTCTCAATAGGCCTCTGCGCACACAGCTTGCAGAGCCTTTACAAAATTGTCTCTTAACAAGAGATTTCTCAATGATAATCAACAATAGAGAATCAACAACCCTTTCCCTTACAAAATATGCCTTATTTATAGATCATGCCCGTAGGTCATGTATTTACAATTCGAAGGCAAAAACCCTTATGTTTTACAAAACTGTCACGGTTTTCCCTTAATCGGACTTGCTGGATTCTAGTAGCGAATATTCCGTCGTGGACGTCTTCCACGCATGCTTCACGTTGCCATCAGACTCTCTGTCATGCACACGCCAACAGGTCGCTTTCACCGAGTCGTTCTTCCTCTAACGGTCTTGTGCGATTGACGTGTGTAGTGGTTCTTTTGCATGTGCGACCAGTCGCTTTCCTGCCGCATTGCTCCTACCCTCCGCTTGGTACTCTTGGAGCATCTTTACCAAAAATAGACCACCAATGGTATAACCGAAATATGTGTCGTCTTCCATCCAACACTCTGCTTTGCTGGATCTCCGTAGACTGGCCACATTGCAGTGCTATACTCCTCGCAGCGCTCAACTTCGCAGCTCTTCCGACGCTGCGCTGCGCGCAACTTCGTAGCTCTTCCGACGCTGCGCTGCGCGCAACTTCGTAGCTCTTCCGACACTGCGCTGCGCGCAACTTTGCAGCATCCCAAAAATAGACTTTTTCAAAAAGCCTTCAGCCGAACTGTGCTTAGCTCCGCAGTTCCAAAATTTGACTTGCACAAAAATGCCCCACTTGGGCCAGGCCCAACAGGCCCCTAACACTTACATGTAGCTCGTCCCCAAGCCACCTTCAACTTCGACTTCTTCTAGCTATTCCTCTGGTTGCAGAGCTAGCTTTGTAGCGAACTCATTATATGTGACAATCAACTTTTCAACTGCTTCCTTCGTGTCTTGCTCAACTTGTTTCACGGTTTCTAGCATCTCAGGTGTTATTTCATCATCCTCGGCTTGTCCTTCCACTTGTTCTTGACCTTCGCACAACTCCTTCAACTTCTCCTTGATCTCCTGCGAGATCATGTGGGCTGCCTCCAGCAAGGGTTGCAATTTATTTCCCATTTCAGTCTCTTTTTCTCTTAAGGCTTGAACTTCCTTCTTTAGTGCGCTGACTTCCCGATACCTCTAAAGTCTTTCTCTTGGTAGCAGGGCTTTAACTTCTGCATCCAACTGTTCTAATGTTGCTTGCTTTTCTTTCACAATGTTCTTTACTTCCAACAACCCTGGATCCTCTTCGAGGGCAGTGAATGCCTTCGATGCTTCATCTAAAAGACTTTGGCACTTAGCCACCTTGGTGGCTATACTTTCTGCTACGGCCTTCACCTCCTTTTCTCTTAACTGTTGTTGGTCTGGAGTAGTTTGCGAGTTAATCTGTGCCTCCAAGGCAGCAACCTTAGCTTCATGGCTGATCTCCATATCTCGCATCTCCATCTTAATATTGTTAACTGGCTCGTCCATCTTAACGATAGTGTCCGCAGGGTCTACCTGCACTTCACATTCTAATATATCATCTGCGACTGCAATGATCGTGGATTCTAGCCTTTTTCGTCGATCATGCTCATCTTGCAGTTCCATAGCTCTCTGCGAGCTAGCTTCCTCCAACTTCCTATTAGCTGCTTGCAACTCAGCTTGTTGTTTCAGCGCGTTAGTATTTCTCTCATGGATTTCTTCGACGACCTGCATATGCAAATAATGTAGACCAGGCAGTGGTATCTTCACAATATCAAGCTCCACATGCTCGACGTCCTTCGTGTCCAACATTATTTGTTCTAGCAGTGGCAATCTCACAGTTAATGCATCAAGATGGACAATGCGGGACCTCGTAGGCATGGTCATGGCTAGTTGCAGCATCTGCTGCTATGAAGTTCCTCTTGACTTCCCTTCAGACTCTGAGTCCTGCTGCAAGGGTAATCTTTTGTGTACTTCTTCAATTTTTTCTGTGATTCCCTGCAGCGTGGTCAAATTCTTCTACAGAGTTTCTGAATCGCTTTGTCCTTTTTCTCCTTCTCATTCATCAGATCTCCCATCTGCTCCGTGACCCTTCCCACGATCATTTCATAATCATCATCATGGAGTACTATGTCTGATTGGCCTTTAACAACTTTCTGCTTCTTTCGCGCCCCCTTTGGCTGTGTCGGGATCTCATCTTCCTTCCTTTTTCCCATCTCCTTTTCTTTAGTAATAGGACATGGAATGGGGTTGTCCTCGCCGCAGTCGCTTTGGATATCCACAATCTCAACTTGAAACTCGGCAGGCCATTCCTTCATGATATTATCAATATCATCTTCATACATATGGTATCTTCCTGTGAACCATTCAATATTCTTCTTCTATGCTTTGGCTGAAATGTGAATGCAACGCATGTCAGCATAAAAATCAACAGTGCGAATATACTTACTCGTTACCTGCTTTGTTATCCGCGGTGTGAGCATGATTGCTGCGCGCAACTGGTCATAATAGGTGCAGAAGACCTCAGCTGTCGCGTGCTATCTTTGTGAATTCAAATTTTCCCAAAGGTTTGAATAATGGGCTCCTCTGCAGTCATTGTTGTCGATGATTACGCCAACGTAATCCTTCGGCTCCTTCCACCCTACGAAGGCGATCGACACTATTAACCATGTAAAGTGGAAATTTTTGCCATTAATATGTGTGTCATTTAGTTCCTCCAGGAACTCATTCTATGTATTGACACCAGTTGAATTGTTCGCCCTCCGCGACTGCAGTACCAAATAGTACTGCGCCCACAAGTACCTCCAAAGGCCTCCATTTTCTGAGAATCTTGTCGGCTAACAGTTGCATGACAAACTTGGTTTCTTTATCATCTATGTCATCCGTCTGAAAGCCTCTCTTTCCTTTGATGACAATTTGCGTTTTCTTCATCTTCGTGGCTACTTCTTTATATTTGATTTTCCCATGGAAAAACTGCTTCGGATCTTTACCTCTTTTTCTCAACCCAGTGATCCGGTGGATAATGTTAATAGCCAGGTCGACATTGCAGTCAAGCCACAAATATCCCTGGTGAATGTGTGCCATCAGAGTTCGCACCACCACATTCAGCTCCGATGATCTGTCAAAATGCGGGAATCTGAGCAGATTGAGCTGTCCCGACTGGACTACTTCGGATAACTAGCTTTCCGCGACCAAGGTGAGGTCGCCCTTCACATCTTTCTTCCAACACATGTACTGGTCGGGCTGGAACTGTGGGAACCCAGGTTCATTGGGCTCCCTCTGCATCTGAAGCAGATCATAGTCTTCCCACTTACACTCTGGGGTCTTACCCAACAAATATTTGTCCACGTCGACATGCTTTGATATTAGCGAGAGCAGAATGTCATATTTGGCATTCTTCATTAGCTTGAAGACCGGTGCATCCAGTGCACGCGGTGAGATATATTCAGGGGTAAGTGTCAATGGTATCTCCTTATCAGCTATCGATGGCCTCAGCACTGTCGAACTCATCTTTGGTTGCTTCACTTTCAACCCCACTGGATCTTTGCCTTTGTTCTGGATTGTTGGACCGTGTCTTGGTGATCTTCTGGATGCTTGACCCTGTTCTATGACTACTTTCTTGGTTGGGATTCTCATTAACCCTTCGATCCCTCTGTATTTGAATACCTTCATAGTCTCTTGGACCGTGAACTCTTATTTAATGGTAGATATTTCAGACATTCACTAGAAAAAATCTCGATAGGATGTCAGATAACTTGTTGAAATGACTCGCAAAGTAGTGCTCGCAAGAAAATTCTAAGGGTTCGGTAACGCCCGTGAGTCCGAATGCAGCAATATTTATAGGCGTAGCTGACCCCCTCCATGCCCCTCAACGACTAGATAAGCATTAAATGCGGTATCCGTGTGCCAAATCCGGTGGATTCTTCGGTCCTTTCCTTCATAAACTCGTTCAGAACGGTTATTTGTGCGTTAAATGCCCAAGCGGTCGCTGGCAGAGTACTGTATAACGGCTATATTTTTGACCGACATTATAATGGCTATTTTTCTTCAGTGGTGCGTCGAACTGCACGACAGTCGCCACTTCTCCTGTGCAGTTACTTTGCGGTGCCTGATTTCTTGCTTCTGAACTTAGCCTCGTTCTTCGTTCAACTTTATCTTCACCATTGCCTTTTGAACATCGCAACTGTGCGGGTCTTCTCTTTCATTTTTTCTTTTTTCTTTTGGTGCAGCAACACGTCTTAGCAATGCTACTCGGTATATACATGTTCCTCATCATACATTGCATACAGACTCTTTCCCATTTCCAGTGCCCACTTTTAACTGTACTTGGCACTTAGAAATTTCCCTCTTTCTGATCATCACAGGTTCTGCGAAGCAAGACTATCCTGATAGGGCTTTAGTCTGCTTCCATTGACTAGGAGGGGCAAGTTATCTCCTGCTAATGTGGCTAACTAGACTGTGCCACCATTAGTTACATGTAAAACAGTATATGGACCAAGCCAATGCATCTTAAACTTTCCATAAAACTTCATAAACTTGCTATCATATAGGAGGACTAGATCACCTACCTGAAAAGACTTGTTCTTGATGTGGCGATCATGCCATGCTTTTTCTCTTTCTTTCTGCACTTGTTGGTGAAAGCCTGCGATGAAGCGATCCTCCTCCAGACCAACCAAGTGTAGAATCCTTTGTTCTAGTGCGTCGCGATCTGCCATGCCTGTGAAAGCAGCTATTCTCAAGTTGGGAACAATGTATTCCATTGGCATTATTGCTTCCTGTCCATAGGCCAGCCTAAAAGGTGGCCAGTCAACTTCTTGCATGTGGTCCTGTATGCCCATAACATAGCGAGAATGTGTAGGTCCCAGTCTTCCCTATTTACATTGCATACCTTAGTTAGTGCATTCTCCAATACTTTATTGAACACTTCAACAGTTCCATTTGCTTGTGGATGATAAGGCGTGCTACATTGATGATGAATGTGGAACTCTTATGTCAATGCCTCAATAGTTATGTTCAGGAAATGAGTGCCTTGATCACTCATCAAAATATTTGGGCATCCAAACCTTGTAAGGATGTCTTCAAATATGAATTATGCGGCAGTTCCTGCGCTACAGTCCTTCACTGGCTTCGCTTTTGCCCATCTAGTGAGGTAGTCAGTTGCAGTAATAATGTACCTCACACCAGTTCCTTTTCTTGGTGGGTTTATAGGTCCCACAAAATCAATGGCCCATTTCTCAAATGCCTTTAATGTCAACTGTGGATTCAATGGCATCTCGTCTCTTAGCGATGGCCTTCTTGTCCTCTGACAAACATCGCAGCTCTGACAATGCTCCTTTGCATCATTGTGAATCGTTGGCCACCATAGCCCTACCTGCAATATCTTCTGCGTAGCGGCTCTTCCTGCGTAGTGACCTCGTGCTGCTCTTGAATGTGCATCATCTAGTATAAATGGTTTCTCGTGCTCTAACACACACCTGTGCAGTACTTCATCCTGCCCCAATTTGTATAACTGTATGACAATATGGTGAAGTCTGCTGCTCTTACTACCAACTGCTTCTTCTGCTGCATAGTAAACTCTATGGGTGCTAACCCAGTAGTCAAGAAGTCTATGATGTCTTTATAATATTCATCAGCTATCTAGATAGAAAACAACTGCACATTAGGCAGATTGTCTTCAAGGTTCGTAGGCTCTTCTCCTGACTCAATCCTTGAAAGATGATCAGGTCCTAAGTTCAGTCTGCCTGGCTTAACTACTATTTTGAAGTCGTACTCCTGAAAGAGTAACAACCATCTGCAGATTCGCCCCCCTAACATTGGCTTGTTGACTAGGTATTTCAAAGAAGAATGGTCAGTAAACATAGAGAAGTGCGCACCAAGCAAGTAGTGCCTAAACTTCTGCAGTGCGTAGACCATAGCTAAGCCTTCTCTCTCAGTAGTGGTGTAATTCTTCTCTGCAGATGAGATATTCCTGCTCGAAAATGTGATGGGATGGTCAATACCTCCCTCTCCTGGTTGTGCTAAGACAACCCCCAATGCTATACATGACGCATCAACATGGACATGAAATGGCTTCTCCCAATCTGGAAAAACTAGGATCGGCGCGTTGACCATTTTCTCTTTTAATGTATCAAATCCTTTTTCGCATTATGCGTTCCAAATGAACGACGCATCTTTCTTCAGTGGCTTCTCCATTACTGTGGTTATCTGTGCATAACCCTTTATAAATTTTCTATAGTAACCCGTATGCCCCAATGTAGTGCACAACTGCTTTACTGAATTTGGTGTGGGCAAGTTTACAATGACTGTGATCTTCGCAGGATCAACCATCAAGCCCTGTTTGCACACAATATGTCTCAATAGAATTCCATAAGGTACACAAAAGATACACTTCTTCAGATTTAACAATATTTGATGTTGTCTGCACTTTTCTAGCATCAGTATGAGGTTTGCGCAATCGTCCTTCAGCAACCCGAATACTGTCCAATCATCGAAATAAGCTTCTAAAAAATTATGCATGAAATCTTTGAATGCTGCGACCACAACTCTGGAAAAGATGGCGGGCGCGTTCTTCAGACCAAATAGAATTACTGTTTACTGGAACGACCCCCATTCCATGGAAAAAGTGGTCTTGTGTCTATCCGCGGGATCAATTCTTATCTGATGATATCCCGAAAAACCATCAGTAAATGAATAGGCCTCATTTCCTCCAACATTATCAAGCATTTCATCAGTGAAGGGAGTAGGAAATGGGTCATGCATCGAAGCAGCGTTCAATTTTCTGAGGTCAACACAGATTTTGATTTCTCCTTTTGTCTTCTTATCTTGGACAACCATAGGGCTTATCCACTTAGATTCCTCAACCGGCTCAATGATCCCCGCATCGAACATCTTATCGAGTTATGCCTTAACTCGTTCTTTGTATCGCAGATTTAGTCTATAGGGCCTTTGCTTAATAAGCTTCGCACCTGGCTTAAGAGGTATCTTTATTACCCCTAAGTCTCCCAAAATGCTCTTCATCTCTGTAAATTTTGTGGGGAATAACTCTTGGTATTCATGTAATAGATCCGCTATCTTCGTAACAGTTTGTTCATCCTAGTAGCCTCCAATAGTTGCGAACTTTGGCTCTTTGTTGGTGCCAATGTTCACTTTCCGCGTTTTCACAGGTCCGCTCATGTCTGGGATTTCTAGTGGAGGTCCCTCTACCTCGCGCGCACCTTCTAACTCATGTATATTTATGTTGAGCGGGTCCTCCTCATCATTTCCTTCTTTTTCTTCAGCCTCTTCAGCTAGGTTATAACATTCCATGGCATGTTCTACCAGTTCCTTCCATTCTGACTGTAGGCTTGCAGGTACGCTGTCAGCTCCAAAGAATTCCTCTAATGTCACATTCTTATGTGGACATTCCGGTCTAAATATTCTATCCTTAATAATCTGCAGCGCATCATTTATGGTAGGACTCTCGTCTTCAAAACTGAAACTCTTTTGGAAGTTCGCAGTAAGGGTAGGCCAATCTGTAGTTTCCTTGCACAACTCCATGTCTAAGTACCATTTCTTTGGAATTTCTTCCTCCAATGTGTGCACAAACAGATGCACCCATTCTGTCTGTGGTCTCTCCTCCCATGCTTGTGAACAGACCTCAGTATGCTGCCTTGGATCTGTTTATCCATTGTATTTCTCAAAGGATAGTGTCACCTTATCAGCAAACCTGATCTGCATCTTGATTCTGCACTGATCCCATGTGGTTAATGTCTGCTTATGCGCAGCCCACCATCTGGCAGGTGTCTTGCGCAGTGCCATATCTAGTGCTGGTAAGCGATGTTCATTTGCAATTGCTGCAATATATTCTTTGATAAAGGAATAAACATTAGATAAACCGTCTTAGGTGGGGATTGGGATTACCTTCTTTCCAATCCAGTGCGGTGATTTTGTAACCTACGTGCATCTCCTTGCTGATACTTCATGCATGCGACTTTGCCAATTTTCCAATCCTGCATCAGAGTCTGAGATGCAAGAGATGTCTCATCTCCAGCTGAGTGTTCCATCCGTAGTGGGATTAATATAATCTTCCTGGTTCGCAGTCATCTGGTAAAGACGGTCAAGATCCTGCGCTCTGGATTCCTCCTGAATCGGCTCACTATATCTATCTTTGTCTGAGGGGTCCAATGGTGCGATGACCCTGAGATGTTTTCCTTTGAAGATCATCTTCTTTGTTTTCAAGTTTATGATGGCGAGGTTATCCATAGCCCAGTCAATCCCTAACAGTGCAGGAAACGGTTGACTATCATCCACGATCTTGATAACCTCAAAATTTGCGTGACTTTGCACTCCATCAATGTCAACAATGACGTTGGCTAGCCTTCCAAAAGGTATGACTTTCTACTGATTGGCCATTCTCAACTGGATAAGTGACCATAACAGCTTTGGTCTCCCCATCTGCTGCCATGTTTGTTTAGTTAAAACATTTACTTTTGATCCCAGATCAAGAATGATCTCATCCATTTCATAATCTCCTATCTATGCATTGAGTCTCATTTCTCTGCCTGTTCTCTTGTGCTTCTTGATGTGGTGAACTGCGCTATTGGTAGTTTCACTTTCGTTGCACAGTTCATACTGATCTAAGAACTTTTGCAACTCTGCTATAACATTTGGACTCTTTAGCAACTTCATGCAGCTCCTGAGGAACTGCGCAACAGAGGTGCTTGTCTCTGCTGCGGCGCTAGTTCTGTCATAAGCAGTCGGCATATATTCCATATGCGGTATTTCACTGTGCAACGAGATTCTCGATGATGTGGGTGCTGACTCTTTAAAGAGATCCCGCGCTTCTTCAAAGATATCTTTGTTTTTCTTTAAGTCGAAAGCAGGTGCTTTCCCAATAGCTTTTCTTATCCATATTGTTTCGAGAGGAGTTAGCTTCGTGTTAAAGTCTCCAGAAGTCAAAGCTTCTGCTCCTCTATCTCTCCTTGTCGTAGCGCCACTTCATGTCGCTAGTTGATACTTGGATCCGCAGGTCTCGTCTTTGCTGCAATCAACTGAATATTTGGGTTCGGCATCTCTGGCCGCTTCCGTTCCTGCATTTCTACCTCTAAGACTGGGAAGTCTTCAATAAACAATAACTACATGTAGTGCATAGGTTGGTACAATCTCTAGATACATGACCTGCTTGGCCACAATTATAACAGATTACTTGACCTCGGCCTCGTCCTTGCGCTGGGCCGTTATTCCTTCCTCTCCTGTGGTATCCTCCGCGGCCTTTGTATGCTTCCTAATCATGCTGGACATTATTTTGTTTCTGCGGAGTCTCTTCTAGGACTCTGTACATTCCTCCATACATATGCTCAATATCTTTCTTTCTTTCTAACATGAGCTCGTATGCACGACAATTGGACTCATCATGCCCCATTGACTTACAGAAATTACAATATAGGTTTTTAGGTGTTCTTACATATTTATGTATCGGGTGGTAGTCTTCTGGCCGGTGTCCTCTGGTTCTGCAAATTTCACACCATGGCCCTGGGTTCGGATTTAATGGGTTTGGTGCACCCACGTTAAGGAAATCTTGGAATACAGGACAATGATCCTTAGTGTGTCCTTCTCCCTTACATCCTGTACACTAGACTTCTTGTCTCTCTTGATTTCCTTTCTTTATATCCTGCAGTTGTAGTGTCAGGGTAGCCAACTGGTTTTGAATCTGAGACATCTCAGTGCCACTTTCTCCAATGGGTGAAGCTTCTAACTCCATCGCGATCTCCAAGGCTTCTGCCTGCGAAGCCACTTTCTGCTGCATCAACGACTGTCTGATATGGGGAAACAATGCGACTATAAACCATTCCTTGTGCTGTTGCAGTGCTAAGACGAAGCTTACTTGGTCTAGCAGTGTCCTAAATTTCTGATCAAACTCCTAGATTGTCTCATTAGGTTTATGTTTGATCTCTTTAAACTTTTTTATGCACTGCGATTCTGACTTCAACTTCTTAAATTCTTCTAAGACTGCAGCCTTGATTTCTATCAGTGTTCTATTATGTCCTTGCGAATATTTCATGAACCAATGCAAGGCTCTGTCTCTGAAAGTGGTAACGAGCTGTGCTTGCTTCACAACATCATCCTATACTTGCTTTACACTCCATACGACTTCACATAGAAACCAATACTGATCAGGGTCTTCTAGTACCGTTCCTTTGAATATCGACAGTTTGATATCGTCAGTCATCCTCCTTCTAGGTGGCACGGTTCTCTGAGTGGTGCTAGGGATAATACTCTGAGGAATGATCTGAGGTTGAACGTTCTGAAATGGGACAGCCTGAGATGGGGTAGGATGAGTTGGAATAGGCTGGGCACCCGCTCCTGTAGTGTTACTAGTACTGATGTTCTGCGGTGTGGGTTGTGCAGTGCTCTCAACCGACGGGTTCTGAACTAACAGATTCTGAGACAAGGGAGGCGCGGTTTGTGCAACCAGTGGATTTTGTGGCATAATAGGATGATATGTGGCTGATAGAGGTGCAGGTTGATTATCAAGCTCACATGGTATCTAGGTATCTACGCGGAGTCCATGTGGTCCAGGATTTTTCTCAGCAATGAACTTGTATCTCTTTCCACTTCTCAGGTTATGGGTTTCTTCGTAAGAACCACTATATGTACTATCTACCATGACAGATTTAAACAAAACTTCACTGCATTCTAAAAACTCCTTTCTTTGCCAAAATCATTTTAATGTATAGACTGAGGTTGTTCAAGTACTTACCTATGAATCCCTTGAAAAACTCTCTTTCGGCTGCGCTGTAGGACTTTAGCATGTCCACAGCGAACTGCGTCACAAAGCTCTGTAGTGTACTGTCGACCCAGAAGTCAACTGCTCTCGTGAATGGGCTGTCTACTGCTTTGAGTCTTTCAATAAGCTCTGGTGTCCACTCGGTCGGTACGTCTCACGGTGTACAGTTTCTTTGCTCTGCGAGCCTTGACAACCACTCGTGTAGCTCGTTTCCAAAAGATGCCCAGAAAACTTTGTGAACGTCTTTCCACAGGTATTTGTTCAACCACTGGATGTCAGAGAGATGTGGGTGTCTGTTTTCTTTCCTTGCAAAGTTTCTCTCTGTCTTATCACACCAAGCCCAGTTTTCTTTCTTGTCTGGATGCCAAACGTTAATGCCCAACGAAGATTCTTCTTTGTCGCACATCACGGATTCTTAGTCCCGGCAACGGAACCATTTGTTGGCTTAAATACTGATATAGAGGTTTCCAATGTAGACCTAGGTTCTTCGCGGTTTCAAGGAACCAACAAAACCCCTTCTCACCGGCCCTTTTGGCAATAGCTTGCGAACAGGCTGAGGTCTCACCCGAGGTGTAGCTATGGGGGCACTGTGGAATTAGGTTTCCACAGTGATGTGATGAGTTGATTGGACAGATCTTCTGCGCAGCGCATCACGGGGCTCGCGCTGCTGACTGAAGACTGCGCGACAATAGACTGCGTTGCGGTCCTCGCGTCTACAAGCTAAGGTACTTACGCAACCAACTCATCCAAGGACTGCGCGGTTCGGACAGGTTGCAAATAATAGGACAGCGCAACTGACTTATATGCTTCCTCCGTGGACTTAACCACTATGGAGACTTCACTTAACTCTTATTCATTCATCTACTGCCTTAGACAATTAACCTTGTACCCACTGTAAACAGGCGAAACATACAATACTGCGCACTTTCGGCGTTGCACGCCGAAAGAGTTATACAACCCAAAATCTTCATACACATGTGATTATTTCAACAAACTGATACTTTCACAGACTTAGACTACTGCGCATTCATCATTCACCCATACATGCAATACTTAACATATTATTCCCATCTTTCCCCTATGGCGAATACATATAAAAGCATTAACATAAAAACTGATAAATGAGAATACAATCATTCATTTATAAGCAAACAGATAAGTGCAACCATAAACAATCACACTACACAGGATTTAACGTGGTTCACCCCTAGGATGGGAGCTACGTCCACAAGAACTGTTGTTGTATTAGTCTTTGGGAAGGGTACAACAGTTCTTTGACTGTGCACTCAACTGCAGACTCTCTTCTCTCTCAATAGGCCTCTGCGCACACAACTTGCAGAGCCTTTACAAAATTGTCTCTTAACAAGAGATTTCTCAATGATAATCAACAATAGAGAATCAACAACCCTTTCCCTTACAAAATATGCCTTATTTATAGATCATGCCCGTAGGTTATGTCTTTAGAATTCAAAGGAAAAAACCTTTAGGTTTTACAGAACTGTCACGGTTTTCCCTTAACCGGACTTGCTGGCTTCTAGTAGCGAATATTCCGTCGTGGACATCTTCCACGCATGCTTCACGTCGCCATCAGACTCTCTGTCACACGCACGCCAACAGGTCGCTTTCACCGAGCCATTCTTCCTCTAACGGTCTTGTGCGACTGGTGTGTGTAGTGGTTCTTTTGCATGTGCGACCAGTCGCTTTCCTTCCGCATTGCTCCTACCCGCCGCTTGGTAATCTTGGAGCATCTTTACCAAAAATAGACCACCGATGGTCTAACCAGAATATGTGCCGTCTTTCATCCAACACTCTGCTTTGCCGGATCTCCGTAGATTGGCCACATCGTAGCGCTGTACTCCTCGCAGCGTTCAACTTTGCAGCTCTTCCAACGCTGCACTACGCGCAACTTCGCAACATCCCAAAAATAGACTTTGTCAAAAATATTTCAGCCGAACTGCGCTTTGCTCTGCATTTCCAAAATCTGACTTACACAAAAATGCCCCACTTGGGCCAGGCCCAACAGGTTTGAAACCACCATTTCACTTTTTACTTTTTCATGTGCACCCCTTTTTTAATATATGTGTAAATCTATATATAAATTAATCTAGAGATGCTCCCCCTTGCTTGCCGATGCCTTAGCATAACATTAATAATAGCTTGTTCAATGTAAAAATGGAATAAATGACAATATTAATCATTTGACATCAATAACAAAATTCCAACACATCCATTGTCTTTGCTAAAGACTCCCTCCCCATCCTTTTAACATCTCATCCCCTCTTTGTTAACCATTTAGTCCCTCATCACTGTTTCATCATACATTTATTCTCTCTTCTTTGTTGATCTATAACTTTATTCCAATCTATCCATAGCTACCTAATCACTTTCTCTCTAGTATTGAACCCCTCATTTACAATTCTTTTAGTTTATGTTCCTCTTGTTTGAACCCCTTCCCCCCTTTCAATCATTTTATATCATGTTCTTCTTGTCTAGAATTCTAAATTCCCTCTCACCCATTTTCATTATGTGTTTTCTCATGGTTTGTCCATGGCTCTAATCTTATTCTCAACCATTTTTGGGCTATTAATTCCCTCTCTTTAAATTATTTTCTCAACTTTTCTCCCCATTTAATTAGGTCTTAGATCTTGTTTCTAAAATTGTTTTTAATCTTCCAAGCTTATTTTTTGAACTTTAAATTATAACTTTCTTATCTTTAAATTAATACTAATTAATTAAATCTATTGATATTCTTCTTAAGTTTCAATCAATCTTTTATATTAGCAACCCCTTTTCTTGAAATCCATATGTTGTTCCTGAAGAGACATTCTTGGCTAGGGAATAGTGCCAAGGCACACTATAGCGATAAGATAATCTCCCCACTTTAGATTGTTCTGGAAGAATCTATCGGTCAGAGGCGGTAGCCATCATATAAAGAAGATTTCAATTAAACTCTAAATACTTACACAAATATTCAAGGTTATTCAACAAAATGTTAAAATGTTTGTTTTTTAAATGTGTGGAGATAAAATAAAAGAGGGAAATATTATGAACATTCACAATGGCTAAATTCGAGGGGCACCATATTCACATGTAGTCAGAACCAATTTTTTAATATGAAGATTGAAGAAATTAAAAGGAAAAATTGAAAATTCTTTGATATGAAACTATGCAAGGCAAACTTTAATAACAAAGAAGAATTATGAATCACAATAGTGATGAGCAACTAGTTTTTACTCAAAGTAGAAGAAAACACATTAAGCATATATTTCAATGAATCCAATAGCAACACGAATTAGAGAGACTCACCATTCACACTCTTTATCAAATAGCTTTCAGTGAAATGAAGAGCAATGTTACATACTAAAACCTATATACAATTCATTCAAAACTGCTAAATAATCACATGGATGAAAACCCAAAGATAACACCAACAATATCTTGTATTAAATACACTAAAACTTAAAGCAAATCACAACACCATGAACAAGAAAGAAAAAATACGAGCCTTATGGTTTTCTTTGAAACAAAGTTATATTACTAGAGTGTCATATAATTGCAATAGAAAAAATATGACAAGAACTCAAACACAAAGGAATTATAAACCAACTACATATGGAATAAATCCTCAAAATTATCAAAAGTAAAGTTACAATCTTTTCAGAATCTTTGGTCATTCTCTCCACAACCAATATCTTTGATCATTCTCTCCACCGCCAGCCAATATCTTTGCAAGAAAAAAAAACTCTCTAACAAAAGAAAAAATGTGATCCTTGCACCAAATATCTTCCTTCCTTTGGTTTCTTTTCTTTATAATTGTTTCCCCTCGTAATTGTTTCCCAAATATAGTAACAAGTAGTTAATGATTATTTAGTTAATAATTAATAAATAATAAATAATCATGCCTAAGAAAACCGAGCATGACTATCGAGTCTTTTGTTTTTTTTGTTCATAGTGTGGTGATTTGCTTTAAGTTCTAGTGTATTTAATACACAATATTATTTGTATTATCTTTGGGTTTTCATCCATGTGATTATTTAGGAGTTAAGGAGTTAATATTTGTGTTATCTTTGGGTTTTCATTCATGTGATTATTTAGGAGTTAAGAAGTTAATATTTGATAAATAATAATTTCTAAGAAAACCGAGCAAATTTTTCAATTTATGGGAGTTGAAGGGTAAAATAAACAATGCGAAGGTTAAACTCCCATAATGAACATCAACCATATATTTTCCCAACATCAAGTCCGTCGGTTCTTAGTGATTTGCAAATTCACAAGTTCGAATTTTTTACGATAATTTTTTGGGACCTTCAATCAATCGTCACCACATGACCTAAAATTGCACTTGAAATTTGACATGTGATTGCAGCCTGTCATGTTATGATATGTGATTATATCTCACTCAACTGAGGTTGATGACCCACAACACGAAATATAGATCTTTGTCCATGTAAGCAAACCCAAATCCTTTTAAGCTTCAAACTTTGAATACTTACATCAATAAAATTTCATATGTCGGATAATTGTCATCTATAAATGAATTATATTACAACAACATCCATTACTTAATCCAACTAAATTATTTAATTCAATTTTTCAATATTCCTTTAGCTAATTATGGTATAATTATTTAATTAAAATTCATAGTCTAATTTCTCATTTGGACCATCCACCCACTTTTAACCTTGTCATCTGATTTTTGTTTTTGCATGATACATATTATTTTACTAATGGTTAATTCTTATTGGGTTTCTATTTATTCTTAACATTACCATGCTCTTTTCTATTTATGCTTCATACTCTTTTCTATTTATGGTAAGTTTTATTTGGGATCCCCTATTGATTGGTTGAGTGTCCACTTGAAACATTGGGATATTTCGAAACTCCTAAACCATTCTTATCTAAAAACATATCAACAATCACGACTTTGTACCAAAAAAACTGCATTTTCAATTATAATAATATTATTCTTTGATTAAAAAAAATATTATCATCAATAATTTGTCAATTCATAATCAATAATAATCATAATTTATGGGTGGAAGGTGTGGGGCGAGGGGGGGGGGGGGGGGGGGGTATGCTCATTGACCCCAAAGGAAATCAAGTAGCAAATTATGTATGGGGGCTAGGAAAACAACTAACAAGCAATCATAAGCTCTACCCTTAATGCAGGGAATAAGGATTGCCAAGCAACTGAAAACAAAAGATCTTTAAAGTATTTGGGGACTCTATCATCATCATCAAATACATGGTCTTTCCATCCCTCCCTAAAGGTGTTTCCCTTAGTAGAATTACCCGCTAGGTATTTATGGACATTCAAGCCTTTGACAAGAACGGATTCCACCAAAATCTCATAAGTTTAAACACTCAGGCAGATAAGATCATTAACATTGCATGTGATATTCCCTATGGAGAAAGTGGGGGGTGTGTTCATCCCGCTACCCTAAGTTTTTAACCCATGATAACTTCATGAAACACATTAATAACTAAGACAGGTGGCTAGGCAAAGCCATGTATTTCTTGATTCAAGCTATCAATCCATCTCATCCTTCACTCAACTCACACACTCCAACAATTATGAGGAGTTTGATGATGGGATAACATAGCCCATGTGGTATTACCTGACCTACATACTAGCCCAGATTCAGTATTATCCCTAGAGTGCTTCACTTGGCTGAGATTGGGGCTTGAGCTTGACCGTTTGGTGGTGATTATGGAAACGAAAAACATTTAGAAAAATTAGGGGGCCCCATCCTTCATTCCCTGAATGAATTGGGTTTGGACCTAAATTTCTATTCCTGTAATATGATAAACAATTGTTACAATGTTGTGGAGGGGCCTTAAGCAATTCCTTAGGTGGTTAATTGTTTCAATAAAAGGTATAACTCTAGAAGTATTCTAGTTGAATGGTACTCTATTTTGATATTTTAATTTAGCTTCAGGGTAGTTGTGGCTTCCTCAACAGCCATGTTTGGTTTACTTCTTGATGGGTCTTTGTATATCTTTTATCTATGTTCACTTTGATGGTGTTGTAGCCTTCCCGTTGGGGTAGTTCAAGTAGGATCGATCCTCTAGAGGTTGGTGGCTTAGAATGGGTCACTTAGGTCATCATGTTCATGTGGAGCTTCAAAGAGCTATTAAATAGTGCAAAAAATTAGTGATGGATGTTAGGATTCTATGGAAGAAGTGTTGAGAAAATGCAAGACGTGGAAAAAGGATTAGGAGATGAAAAATGCCAGGGAAATCAAGGTAGTTAGAAGGAAACATATTCTGATGTAAGCATAAATAGAGAGGCAAGAGAAAAATACTCATGCTAAAGTTTATTATGAGAGTCAAAAAGCAAATTTGGAGGAGGAGGTAGAAAAATTATTAGAACTTTAGGAAAGGGTCCTCCAACTTGAGTTGGAACAAAGGCTTGGCTTTGAAGATCTTAGGAATGTGGTTTTCCAAGAAACATCAATTGATTCCCAAGGTGTAGTTGTAATGGAAGAGGACACAATAAAACAAAATCACGAGGCAAAGAAGCAATGAGATCACTCCATTTTGGCCTCAACAACAAGGATTGGATTGCCCAACACCTTTGGACAAGTTTAATTTTCAAACTTTTATAATGTTTTGTAAAATTTTGAATATGTTAAGTCATATTGTTTGGCTATATACTAGCTATAGTTTTATTTTTGTTAAAATGATTGTCATGACAAGGAAGAACATGGATAGGGATAAGTTCTATAAAACTTTTAACTCAATTTTGGACAATCTTTTAGTATTATCCTTTTTATACCAATTGGTTGTACGGTTAGATGACAATCCTAGTTAATACAAATATCAATTGTTCCAGTCAAAAGAATCTTAATTTTATATCATTAGATTAAAAACATAAAACACAAAATTTAATACATAATAATAATAATATGCATATTCATAATGATGCATTTTAAAATGCTTTTGTATTTTTCTATGATAGCTTAAATCTTTTAGTGCGATATTTTAATGCTTTATAGCTTTATTTTTAATCACCATCTTAGGGTTGAGTTGGAACAGCGTGGTTGACTATCATAACAAATGAAAGTATAGTAGGGTTGAGTATCATAGCAAATGGCATTATGGAAAGCCTAATTATAATATTAAATGTGATTATAATATAATTGTTTAAACCAAACAATTAAATGTGTTTGTTGTAAACCAAATTGTCATAGTTAATTATGCCGAAGGTGTATATTAAGGGGCTGGCTCCCCTCGCCCCTTCGTCGTCTGTTGATGGCGAATGAGGATCCGCCCCCTGTCCGCGTAGTAATCCACAAAAAACTTGACTCGCGTAACATTTAATGCTTTGACCGCACGTTTTACAGATACGAGACGGTACCAAGAATTTAATGATTTTCCCGCTGCCATTGGCGACGACATAACGGCTTCTGGTTAATCCCGGGGGAGACGATTGCATGGACTGCTAATTCGAATGGAGTGGCGAGATAACCATCTTTGAGGTTTGTGAGGCCTGAAACTCGAGCACATATGCGAAGAAGAAATACAGTAATAGCAAAACTAGAAATACATAAATACAGTGGTCCCCTACACCACCCTAATGCTACAAATCGCCTCCCTCACCATCGCCGTCTCCTCCTCCTCCCTACTACTACAAGTCTCTACCACCCCCATCCCCATCTCCTCCTCCGCTATATTACTAAAAGTCTCCTTCTCCCTCACCACCATACCATTACACTTCTCCCCCATCGCCATCACACTCCCCTCAGTACCTCTATTATTAAGCAATGAGCAGCCATGCGATCAACTGGTAAAGTTATAAAAGATGCTACATCCTCATATTCAGGGCACTTGCAATTCAAGGTTGTGCAAGAGAATAAGGCTCCCAGCTTATCAATTGGAGTTTGTAATCGTCCTGGCCGTTTAATTTAGTTTGGAGCTGGATCCTCAATTTGTCATTCTTGTTATATGGTTCTCAATAAAGTAGTAATATTCTTTTACAAGTTTGTTTGTGCTAAATCCTCTGCTGATTTATAAATATGCCTGCCATGTGTATTGTACATGTTTGCTTTGTTCTAAGAATTTGCAGTGGCAGTACCTGCTCTGCCAAAGGTTAAGGTAATGGCAGTCCTCAATTTCTCCACCTAGCAACACAAGAGTTCACCATAAACACATTAAGGATCAATTCATGGAGGATTGAATAGCTGCGATGTTGATGAATTCCCGAGGGAACGTAAATCATTGATGAATTGTTTCATTGTCATTCTCATAATTAATTAATGTGCAAAATGTGATGAAAAAGTAAAAAAAATCACCTTTCCCTGCAAAATTTGTAAAAGTGTGCATAATGTTTGCCATAATGAAAGACGATATAGCTGTTCAATTTGGAAACTCTAATGAATAGATAATGTTTGATATATAATTTGGATCGCAGTAGAAGGAAAACTCCGAAATCCTCTAATGAATAGACAACTCCTAAAAACAATTGTATAGCGTTTTTAAGGACATTTAATACAAGTCTTTAATGTCCAAAGAGAATCAACAATTTGGATTTGGATCTTAGAGTATTTTAGGATGGTAAATCACTTATAATAATGTTGCAGTGTAAACATTGTCCATAGGGTCTTTTTGTCCAGGTGCAGGTAGTCCGCATCTTCGCAGACATGTCTATTTCACCGAGTTTGGATCTGCAGGCTCTGGAACTAGGGATGCAACTACTAAATCTGCTTGATCATTGCATCTGCATAAAAGCGGTCGATCAGGGACAGATACAAAGGAAATCTTCAAAGTTTATAAAGCAAATGCAAAAGTATACGCGTAAATGGAGTGAAGCAGTGAACAGTAGACGATCCAATCTTGAAACTTGTTACTAATTCATATTGGTGTATATGTCAAATTGCATGCCAAACCAACAACTAAACCAATCACTATCTATGTCAAACTCGACTTTGTACTTTTAACTAGTCAAACCTATGCAATATTTTTACTGCTCCAAATGCCTTGTTCATAGGCCATGTTTTCTTATTTTGACCGTCATACTTAATTAAAGTTGGCCTTAACCTCTACCCATTGATTGCTCACCAGCTTGAAGATCTCCGTAAATGAAAGCCGGTAAAAGCATTAAATTGTATATTCGCCATTGGAAACCAATATGTGAAAGGTGTGGTAGGTTTTATATTGCTTATAATTGTAAGAAGAAAAATATAGAGAGGTATTGTTTCTTTTATATTCCTTTGCATAGTAAAAAATAATTGAAAAAAATGTATAAGTGCTATCGAGTCTATGTATGCTCTGACATGAACAAATGAAATCATTTTTTTAAACCAAGTCAAACTCACATATTATATATAATATATAATTTGTAGGCTACTTGAAAGTTGGAGTAAGTTAAAAGAATTAGATAAATTCAATTTTTAAATTAATAAATTAAAATTTGCATTAATTATTTGAGGGTGTTAAATTTATTTATGGATTTAAAAACTCAATTTAAACATTTCTAAATTTATATTTTATCAAAACAAAATTTAGAGAATTCTAATCAAAACCCACCATAAAATCCAAAATGTAGAATAAGTAGATTTTTCCATTTAAATGAAAGTCAATCAATTTTAAGAAAATGTATATCAAACATAAACAATTAAGTTGTAGCTAGTCAATCAATCAATTTGATTTTTATATTTTAGTTGTTCACACACTTTCAATTGCTTTATCTGTAAAATATCCTTTGAATATGCGTGCGTGCGATTGAAGTTGGTTCTCTTTAGCCATTTTCAATTTTATGTTTTAGTTATTCACAAACATTGAGATAGAATTGGCATTGGCCTATGAAATGGGAAAGGATAGATTAATAGCTTGCTTGTTTTGATAGTCTTTTATGGCCTTAAAGATGTTATTTTTTTTTCTCTCTAATGAGTTCATTTTTCTATCAAAAATGGTGAGATGTTACAACTTTAATGTGAACAAAATATTGTCACTTTAATTTACATTAACTCCATTAACTCCATTCTATTACATAATTAACATATCCCATTAACCGAAGTAACATATTATGATCCTGAATTGGATGTGAGGATTAGTTTTCCCATTTAAAAACAAAACAAAACTTAAGCTGTACAAATATTGAAGCTTAATTATAATATTATGGAAGGCAAATCAACTTTTTTTTTACATAGTTAATATTTAGCTATTATTTAGTAATAGGATTGATATTTATTTTAGGAATAAGATTGTATATACATTAAAATTTAATAATCTATATATTCAAAATACTTCCTACAAACTCATTTAATAAACGTTGAATTTCTATTACTTCTACATCCATAAAAACAATGCTTTAAATTTTAATGACATCACCCAACTTCAAAAGGAAAAAAATACATCTATATTTGTCCATTATGCAACATCTAATAGCTAATAGCTAATGCAATACCTTCGGCAGGTATTGCATTGGCTATGCAATCTTGTTTATCAAAGGATCAGATGCAATATATAATGTCATGCTCAAGGGCTATTATATTTATATTAAAATATTTTCATGAATTTTGAATAAAATATGATTAGCTAACAAAGGCTACGACGAGCCATGAAAATGAGCTATCAGAAGTAGCTATTTGGGAATTAAAATCAGGTTTGCATAACAATTCATTCTACGTCTATTCAAAAGTTGTGTAGTGATATGAATTAGGAGATTAGGAAGAGGTGTGAAGAGTATAATAACAAAACGTTTCTTCCTTCAAGTATCTGTCAAAAGAAAGATTAAGTTGCATTAGTATGTCAAGATAAGCAAATATTGAGAAGCGGAGGGTAATTAAACACAAGATAAACATCCTTCAAGATAATATGTTCATTTTGTTCTACCAGGGGTTCATTTTGTTATCCCTTCACCTACTCTTGATGAGCCAATATATGGAGATGAGGATACCAATCATAACATACATCCCGACATGGACTTGAATGAATGGCATGTTTTGTCAATATTAGTCCCTACAAGCAATATCCACATCAATGAGCTTGATATGCTTGGCTTCCAATATTTTGACACCAACCATACATGGAATCATCCAAAAGTATCAACATATACATTGGAGACTGCAGCAAACTACATTGACTACAATCGAAGGAGTGGGGAATTAGTACAAGATAACACTCCCCTACCTACTTCCACAAATACATTATCTCACCATCAACAACTTGCATTTGACATAGTCCTACAACATTCACAAGTTCAAGGAACTAAATATCCATTGAAGATGATCATCCAAGGAATTGCAAACATAGGTAAATCTTGCCTTATAAGCACCATAAAAAAAACACTATCTTCTCAAGCAACCTCTTGCCATAGCACATTATTGCTCCTCCTCCCTACTGGTGTTGCATTGTTTAACATACAAACAACAACTATACATGCAGGGCTCCAAATTCCTATAAAGGACATCAATCCTTTGCAGGGACAGGCCCTATTGGTGTTCCAAGAAGAGATGAAACATATTCAATACATTCTCATTGATGAGATGAGCTTCATAGGACCTAAATTGTTTGTTAAAATTGAGAGTCGCTTGTATGAGTGTTTGCCAGAGAAAAAAAATGCTCATTCGGAAACCATTTAATAATTCTTGTTGGTGATTCGGGCCAACTCCCACCTATGATGGACAAACCTCTATATGTAGGAGCAAATCTGGGGAAGTGTTTGTGGAACGACTTTACCAATGTCACCATTTTGGAAACAATATTTCGTTAGAGGAGCACTGACTCCACCCAACTTCATTTTCAGAAGCTATTGACAAAAATCCACAATGCTACACCAAACTTGGAAGGTTGGAGCCTCCTCTTGACTAGGACTAATAGATTCTTGTCAAGTGAGGAGTGTTCAAACTTTGACACAACAATCCATCTCTTTGCAATGAACATTCTTGCAAACAATCATAACAAAT
The DNA here is from genome assembly GCA_027924585.1 of Larix kaempferi. NCBI lineage: Eukaryota > Viridiplantae > Streptophyta > Pinopsida > Pinales > Pinaceae > Larix > Larix kaempferi. Next base: position 2,142,827 of record BSBM01000233.1, on the reverse strand, counting down.
ACATGCTCCAAGCATTGGCTATGCTTATTGCACGATTTGTCGCAAATTTCACCAACTGTTCAAATGCACAACAAGATGATGAACATCAACTAGAAAAATAAATATTGCTAAGAGTGGGCAACGAGTAATGCTATCTTGCAATTTATGGGTCGAATCAGGACTAGTCAATGGTGCACTTGGAGTGGTCATGCAAATTGTATACACACCTAGATCTAGCCCTCCTAAGTTGCTATCATATGTTGTCGGGGAATTTGATAAATACATTGGCCCTCCATGGGATTAATATCAACCCAAATTAAATACCAATTCCACCCATAAATCGAAGTAACAAGAAACAAATCCCCCTCAAGCTGACTTAGGCATTGACTATCCATAAATCCCAAGGATTGACATTAACAAGGTCAACCATTCACATTGGTAACATTGAATGTCAAGGAATGACCTTCATGACAATATCACTCATTACAACATTAGAAGGAATGTCAATTGCACCATTGTTCTCCTTCGACCGCTATGCAAAGATGAAAGACACTTCATACGTCACACTTTGCAAAACTCTAATTATATTACATATTTATACTTTCTCTTATGATAAATTAATGGACATTTCATTTTACTTGCCATCGATTACATTGGTTTCTATTTATTGCATGGGTTCCTATTTATTGCTTGTTGGTATTTGCACCATACTTTCCATAGATTGAGTATACTTGCTTTCAACACATAAACTTACATTATTTACATACACACAACTTTCCTTCATTTTAAACACACTGAAGTTCTTTTCGGCATTTCATTTCCCCCATTTTGGAGGTATGCTAGTTATAGTTTAGTTTAAAGTTAAGTATGGGAGATATAATATTGTATGGAGACTTCCAAGTTCCCAAGTTATATTATAAGGTTATGGCACGTCAATCCTAACTAATTATATGTTAATATTAAACATGCTAAATTTAATATTGTGTGGAGACTTCCGAAGTCATATGGTAAGGTTATGGCACGTGAATCCTAACTAATTATATGTTAATATTAAACATGCTAAATTTAATATTGCGTGGAGGCTTCCGAAGTCATATGGTAAGGTTATGGCATGTGAATCCTAACTAATTATATGTTAATATTAAACATGCTAAATTTAATATTGTGTGGAGAACTTTCTAGCCATGTTAAAGCATTACGTGCAAATCTTCAAAATAAACTAAGTACATTTATGGAGTCTACTTGCTTAGGAGAGGGAGGCACATCACACGAAATTGTGAAATTCCATTAAAAAAGTAAAAAAGATTTGTGTTTCGTGTCCGGGCAGATATGGAAGGCTAGGAACATGGTTTTATTTGAAGGTGGGACCTTGCATGAGGCCGTGATTAGTAGTAGTGTTGTGGCAGCTTTCAAGGAATTTTCTAAGGTTCACAAGGGCTTTGGGAGGACTTCAAATAAAATCTTTCGGAATCCTCCTCAAAATTTAATCTTTTCTTGGGGTTTTTTCGATGGTGCATTCTAGAGAAGTGAAAGTATCTATGGTGCGGGTGCCATTATGTGGTCGGGAGAATTTTATTGGTATAAACTTTGGTTGAATTATGGAGCGGGGACAAATTCTAGGAGTGAATTATTAGCCTTGTGAATGCTTCTTTTCTTTGCAAAATCCAAGGGTTTTTCTACTCTTCAATCTGTGGGGGACTCTAAAATTATAATTGAATGGGTTTCCGACATCGTCTCTCTTAACATATTGGCCTTATCTTCTTGGATGGAAGCGGTCCTTAAGCTGGTTCAGGGGTATGATCAGATTACTTTCAAGCACATTTATAGGGAATTCAATCAGGAAGTAGATAGTTTATCAAAAGATGGCTCTTTCTACCAGAGAAGGCATTATTTTCTAGGAAGAGTGGGATCATGATAGGCTTATTTTGACAGGGTCTTTCTCCATATTTCCTGCTTAGTCTTCTTGATTATTTTTGTGATGATAGTGGTATTATTTCAGCAGTTTTTTTGGATCTATTTTTTTTATGATTTTGCAGGTTCCTAGATTCCTCATTCGTATAAACTCCTTGTTGGTACTCTTTTTCTTGTTACATTCGTGGCCATTGAATCATCGTTTTTGCATTTCCTATACAATTTCCATATGATCGGGCCTATTTTGGTGATTATTCGGCTCGACGATCATGCATCCTTTTTTGTTTTTTGGTGGTTAGAAGTTGGTTGCTGGTCTTAATTGGTGATCAGGTTCCTTTGGTTGTTTCTTGGCTCTCGTTGTTGGATGCACGTTGTCCCTTTGGTGGCGGGTTCGGTTGGTTCCTTTGTTTTGGCCTTCTAACGATTTTTTGGCCGGTCTTCTTGGGCCTTGTTTCTTTTCTCTGGGCTATTTGTATCGGCCTTGTTGCTTTGTTTGGGCTGGTTTGGCAGTGGTTCTTTGGGCCAGCTCTCAGCCTGTGATGGTGGATTTTCCATTTGGGGACTATTTATTTGATCTTATTGTACACTCTCTATACTATTTTTAATTAATAGTATCGTTTTTTTTTTGAAAAAAAAGTAAAAAACATTTGTGAAGACATTATATGAAATTTTCAACTTAGAAAAAATTCAAATTTGATATATAAACTAAGAATTGTTTAAAGTAAAAAAATAAATACATTGTTTTAAATATCAATTGAATTTAGCTTGAATGATAGATATGAGAAGTTGTTATCCTTCCTACCACGGCTCAAATCTCACTTGTACATGTTTATTTTTTTGTGAGATGATTGATTGTTGATTAGATATTTTCATGAATTAATTGTTCATTGAGACTAGCAAGGTACTAGCAATCTCATTCTCGCCTATAGGATAGAAGGTGAGAATAAGGCATCATAGAAAAAAAAGACGTTGCCCCAAAATTTGAAATAAACACATCCTACAACATCAAGTATATGGTCACATGAGATGTGATGACCAATATAAAATATTTCCTTTGGTGTAAGCGTTATAACATATAAGCATACTTAGCGACAAAACACAATACATCTAGTGTTTCATTAATTCTTATTTTTTATTTAGTTTTGTTTCACACTTTTGTGGAACATTGAAGGCAAGATGACTACCTTTTCCACTATCTCACCCGTCTTAAATATATTAATATAGATCCATCTCAACCCCAAATATATTAAGCATTTTGTCCTAAATATATTAATATATATGTTATTATAGATCCATCTCAACCCCAAATTTATTAAGAATTTTGTCTTAAATACATTAGTATAGATCCATCTCAACCCCAAATGTATTAAGTATTGAGAAAGATAATTGAAAAAAAAACATTTACAAACTTCTCATTACATAAAGATCTCAGATTAGAAGTATCATTGATTAATCAAATTTACAAGATTAAAATTGAGACTAGCTAACAAGAAATGACGAAGAAGGATTTTGGACCTTGAAATTCAATGGGAGAACTAGTTAGCTGACAAATTGGAGAGTCCCATGTAGACCAGTGATTTAAATCATTGCCAAGAAACTATTTAGACCTAGATTTAGGCAAGGAAATAAAAGGTCAAGATCCATACCTAAGAAAAAGGCAGGAAGTTACAATAATTCTTACAATGGAAGGTTCAAATTATAGAGAAGGATAATTGTAGCCCTTAGGGACTTTGTGCAGTAGCCATGCCCTCTACCATGAAAGCAAGAGAGATTTTTTTTTTTGCCAAGCCATCATGTTTAATGAATGTAAAAGGTTGTATGCCATAGAATGTTGGAAAATGTGTAATGGCCAAGTGACATAATAATGAATCATGGTTCTAAACAATAGAAGATTGAAGGTAATGAAAAGTGAGGTTGTTAGAATAAGAAGAGTTTGTAAGTGTAGATTTAATGATTTCAATAATAATGAAATGAATTTGAGAGGTATTTTATGCTCCATGAAGGTTTTCCACTATAATTCTTTTGTTCAATTTGTGAACATTATGTTATCTAGTTCTTTTGATAATTATGTTGTTTTTTGTGTTTGTAATACATAATTTATGAGATTGTTCCAAACCATTATAATGGTTATGTAAGGTGGATGCATGTGTGCATCATGGGGGTACATGGATAGTGTCTATATAAGCTTATGTGGTTTTGTTCGTAAATCACCATATGAGTGATGTGAATACTATGATTAACAAAGTTGAATTGTAATGCTAGTTTTAGGAATAAGGTGATGTTATATGTAGGTTATAAAGAGGACAATGTATGCCTTAGGGATATACAAATTAATTGTTGTCTATAAGAAAGATTGAAGGAATTTTTTCCCTTAACCAACGTAAGTTGGATGTGGTCAGTCCCCACACGAAGGTAATATGAAGAAGGCATGGTAGTTACTTTGTTGGATAGAGGTTGAGCACTCTCTAATAGTGGGAATGTGTTCATTATGATTTCATTGAGCACTCTAACTATATCAATGTGTTGAAATTTCAATATAGGGAAATTAATGCAAAACCAAAATTTCACCTTGCTTACTAGAGGCCTCCTAGATAATCCTTGTGAACTTGTAACCTTAGGGACAATATGAAATATATATTTACAACCACAAACTGCATAAAATATTTCACTTCACTTCAACCCAAGACACTAGATAACTCAAGAGAAAATATATCAACCATGTGCCAACAAGTTTTACCCCTTAGGGATTGTTTTTCCAAGCATATACTAGATTTGAAAGTACTTCATTGTGATATATTTTAAAGCATAAAATATGCTCTCTTATCTTCCAATTATAGGTTAAGCACTAAACAATTTCATCCTTATGTTATGTCAAATCAAGAACAAGTGTTGGAAATTACCTAATCAACAAGGCAATGCAAGATAAAAATCAAATATGCAATTACACAATTTTGGACAAGTGGAAGATACATTGAGACATACACACACACACACACACACACACACACATATTAAATAAATGAAGTAAATGTACATACCATGGCATTACAACAAAGTTGGTACAAACTCTATCTCTCCAAAACATAGTTAGGGAAAACCATGAAAACCCTAGGTACTGCCAAAGGTTCACAAAAAGCTAGCATCAACACCACTAAGTCCTCCTTGGCTTCAACACTTGTCTCCCACATGTATCCTAGATGACTTTTTCTCTTCTCCTCCTAAATCAAGGATACACATAGCACTAGGGTTTATGAAACTCTAGTATTCTTCTCTTGTAAGAGCTACAATAACAATGCTTCATTATATTCTAGTGTTTCTCTCAATCCCTAGCTTGAGGCCTAAGATACAGAAGGCTTGAATTCCGAGAGAGGAGGAGAGAAAACATATAGATTTGCTATGAAATTCATATAAGGAACGTAAACAAGAAACATATAAATGAAATACACCATGAAAATACAAGAGAGAGTTGGAGTTTAGAAGGATTCCATTAAGATGAACCATTACATGTAGTGAGGCCAATTTTGGGACCCCTCCTTCCCGATTCTAACTCTCTCCCTATAACCTTTTTATAAGGTGTCTTGTTGACAATGTCATCTTTGAATAACTAACTCCATTAATTACATGTCCCTCATGTTTCCTTTTACACTTAACAAAATATGGCTTTATGAATTTTACATCCGAATTTAAACTATATTCCCCCCTAAGATTCAGATCAATCCTAAATGTCTCTCTCTTCTCCTCCCAAATCAAGGATACAAGTAACACTAGGGTTTATGAAACTCTAGTATTCTTCTCTCATAAGAAATACAAGAACAATGCTTCATTATCTTCTAGTGTTTATCTCAAACCCTAGCTTGTTTTGTTAATATTTGGTTGAAGCTTGATCTTTAATTCTTTTAAATGTCAAAACTTGAAACAATGGGACAATTCAATCACATGAAATTCATACATCCATAACACAAGATATACCCTAGGTAAAATCCTCAAAACTATGAGAACAAAAACCCCAACAATTCTTCTCAGTATAATATAATGGATAACATAGAATGCTTTCTTTTACAACATAGCATATTGCTTTTGGAAGATAAGAGATCACCAAGACACTCTTGGTGAAGATACAAAAGCAATAGAGAAGAGAGATCAATCAGAGAAGCACCTTGCCTTCAATAGTAATATCATGCACACAAAGAGAATCGCCTTGCCTTCAAAGGAGAAGAGAATTCGCTTCACATTGGATTCATCAAATCCCGTATAACATATTTATACCTTCTTCTCTTCTATTTTTATCTTCTAACTTCAGGATAAAACCACCCTCAAACTAGATGTATCAATCTTGCATGCATATGTGCACCCCACTTCTCATGCAGTGCTTTATCTCATTGATCTGTCACTTAGGATGAACTCGCCTCTTAACTAAAAGCTTGCCCACTTAGTTAGGTGACTAACTGAAGTGTTGTCACTTAGTTAACTAGATCTTCTTTGTTGGCACTTAGTTAACTCTCTTTAACTGATTCTTTGATAACATCACTGTAGTGATCAATTCGAGTTCTCCTTAATTTATTGAAGTGTCGTCTTTTAGTTTAACTAAAGTGAAAACACTTTAGTTGACTAGTCCTTCTTATTTAACACTTAGTTAACTGAAATCATCCTGATCGATTTACTTGAAGTGACCACTATGAGTTCTTTAGTTAATTGAGGCATATATTTAATTGATGCTTTAACTGAAGCATTGATTGAGGCATACATTGATACTTAATTGAAGCTTTATAACTGAAGCTTTAACAATTCGAGTTCTCTTTAGTTAGTTGAAGTGTCTGCATGGGAATTTCCAAATTCTCTTGATCTCTATGCTTTATCTTTTATTTCTTTATCTCTTACTACATGTTCAATATGTGCTAACTTTAATTATCCATCACATTACATTATACTAAGAAGAATTATCAGATGCTGTGATCATATTATATTATTTCGGACCAAATGATCATATGCTAAAGTAGAGAAGACTTAATAACAACTAGTGATCATGGTTAATAATACATCACACAACATTAAATGCTTTTAACAAGTAAATCATGACCTTTAAATGGAAGGTCGACCTCTATACAGGAGGTCCATCCCTTGGATACCTTTATATGGAAGGTTCACATGAGAATTATGACTTGACACACACAAGTTTAGAGCCTTGTCCAAGAAGACTTTACAACATCATTAATTTGATTAATTACCTCTATATGGGAGGAATAACCTTTACACGGAAGGCAATCAAAGTTCTCACCTCTATATGGGAGGATCAATCTTGGATACAAAAGATTGGTTTGGAGAATGTCTCCTGATGCTGTATATTTAACATTGCCTCTCAGCGAGGGAGGAATTCTCTACCATACCAAGCTTGTCTCGGAAGTACCTGAACTTTTTCACTGATAGAGACTTTGTTAACACATCTGCAATATGCTCATCAGTAGAAATGTAATGAAGTTTCATTGTACCTTTCTTGACCATGTATTGGATGAAGTGATATTTCATTTCAATGTGCTTCGACTTGTCATGAAACACTAGGTTTTCAGAGAGCTTGATGCAACTTCGATTGTCACACCTAATAACTATCGGCTCAATATTTTTACCGAACAACCCTGTAAGTAACTTTCTGAGCCACACTGCTTCTCGGAATGAAACAGGAGCAACTATGTATTCTGCTTCGGTAGTGCTATGGGCCACGAAGCCCTACTTCCTGCTAGAACAAGATCATAGTTAATCCTAGGCTATAACAATAGTCAGATGTAATATTATGGTCCAAAATGCTTCCTCCCCAGTCTGGTTCTATATAAACAAGTAACACGAATCCTCCACTAGAGGCATATCTGATTCCATATGAAATTGTACCTTGAAGGTACCTAAGCAAATGCTTAGCAGCTGTCCAGTGTCTGTGTCTCGGATTAGATATAAATTGACTCAGAATACTCACGACATAACATATATCATGCTTCGAATGTATCAAGTACATTAGCGAGCCTATAAGTTGTCTATACAAAGTGGGATCTACTGGATCTGATCCAGAGCCTGACTCATGAAGTTTCCTCAAATTGGAAACCATCGGTGTAGTCATAGATTTGCAATCTATCGTGACAAACCTGTGCAATATATACACATTGTACTTCCCTTGAGATAGAAAAAAATCATCTTTTCTTTGCCAGATCTCAAGGCCAAGAAATTAGTGCATTAGAACTAAGTATTTCATATCGAAATCCGAGGTGAGCTCCCTCCTGCACCAAGCAATCAGATGTTCCTCTCCAATGAGAAATAAATCATCAACATATAGAACCAATATCAACATTCGTTTCTTCACTACTTTGAAGTACAAATTTGGATAAAATTCACTCTTACTGAAACCCATTTTCTGAAGGTAGATATCAATTCTAGATTACCAAGCCCTTGGGGCTTGCTTAAGCGCATATAGAGATTTCTTTAGCTTGCAAACATGGGACTCCTTCCCATGCACCACAAATCCTTCAGGCTATTGAATATAAACCTCTTCCTAAACCTCAACATTGAGAAAGTCTGTGACATCCATCTGGTGAAGTTTCCATCCCAGAACAGATGCAAGTGCAATCATTCCTTGAATTATGGTGTACCTCTCCACGGGGGCAAAGGTATCATCATAATCGATGCCTTCTTTCTGGTAACAAATATGGATTTATACTTCTCAATGCTACCATCCGCAACATGTTTTATCTTGTAAAGCCATTTGGAAGTCACAATGGACTTCCCATCAGGTTTGGGAACAACCTCCCAAACATCATTCTTCATTATAGAGTTGTACTCTTCTATCATTGCATATTTCCAAAATTGTTGCTTTGCAACTTCTTCATATTAGGATGGTTCTGAATCACTAATGTGACTCATCAGTGCAACATAACCTGAATATTTGTTAGGTTGCTTGCACTCTCTAGATGAGCTTGTTGGTGATCCATGTTTCTATGCAACTTGTAAGGTATCTCGGCACCAATCAGATCTTCTTTTGGTGGGAGGTTCATCAAGTGACCTCTCAATTAGTTACACTGGTTCTTCATAAGCTAGTGAATGTGAGGCATCTTTTGGTTTCTCCCTCTCAAACTCTGAAGATGGATAATCAGACTTAAGATCCTCCATCTATGAATCACATTGAATCTCTTTCGATCTTTTGAAAGCAGCTTCCTCATGGAAGGTAACATATTGGATGACTTCAATGTGTTTATCACCAGGTACATATATTCGGTATGCTTTGGATAACTTGCTATAACCCACAAAGGTGCCTTTCTTTCTAGAAGGCTCCATCTTTGTTCTCTTTTCTTTCGGTACATGAATGTATGCTGGGCTCCTGAAGACCCTCAAGTGTGATATTTTTGGCTTCTCATCGATAAACACTTCGTTTGGTGTCTTCTCATCTAAAATGGCATGTGGGATTCTATTCTAGATGGACAAAGTTGTACGAGTGGCTTCTTCCGATAATGAGGTAGACATATCTTGATCATGCACCACGGATTTAGCAACCTCACATATGGTTCTATTCTTCCTTTCGGCAACTCCATTTTGCTGAGGGTTGTATGGTACTGTTAACTGTCTACATATTCATGCATCACTACATAGCTCATTAAATGCATGTGAATCAAATTCACCTCCATTATCAAACCTTAATGCACAGATGAGCTTTTCTTTCTGATTTTCAACTAGGGCTTTAAACTCTTTAAATTTGTTAAGAGTTTCACTTTTAGCCTTCATGAAATAAATCCATGACTTCCTAGAAAAATCATCAATGAAAAGTACATAATATAAGAATCCACTCAGGGAGGGGGGTGACATGGGATCACATACATAAGAATGTATTAAATCTAAAATCCCTTTAGATCTAGTAGTACCGTTGGAAAAAATTTCTTAACACTCTTCCCAAGTGCACAACCCTAACATACACTATCATGCTCAAAATCAAATATAGGCATACATTTTACCATCTTTTGAAGTCCTAGTAGTGCTTTCTAATGTAGGTGTCAAAGCCTTCGGTGGCATAGCTCGCATGGACTGATAGTATGGCGAATCATAGCTTGAATGTACTTCCTAGGTACCTTGTGGAGTCCTCCCTCTCGAACTCCAATCACATCAATAGATTCTAGGATTTTGTTCTTCGGCCATAAAAGTGATTTGTTATCCATGAAGATAACTCGGAAGCCTTTGTCTTCAAGAACCAAAAATGAAAGGAGGTTCTTCTTTAAGCATGGAACATATAGAATTTCCTTCACATGTAGAATATCACCAATGCTCAACTGGAATGAGGTGGATCCAACTCCTTGGATCGAATATGTTGAGTAGTCCCCCAACTCTACCATGCATGTGAATTCTTTCTTCTTTAGATCAGTGATGGAACTCTTGTAACCAATCATATGTTTGGATGCACCACAGTCAATCAACCATGTATCTTCATTTGTGATGACGGATCTCGAAAGGGTTGAGACAAGGTAAAACTCCCTTCCTGTCTCCTTTACTTCAGATGCATTATTTCGAGTGATTTCATCTTCTATGGCGGTAGAAGCATGAAAATTTCCTTTCCGCTTTGCTTTGCACTCTCTTGAGAAATGGCCTTTCTTGTTGAAATTGAAACATATAGCTTTTGACTTGTCAAAGCCTTTGTTGAAATCCTTATTCTTTGGATGAGATAACTTCTTTCAGAAGAAGGGTTTATTTCATTTCTTCATTCTTGCTGTGAGGGAAAGGTTGTCATCTTTGATGCACTCTGACTTGCTCTGGATTAGCCCCTCCTCTTGGAGACAGTAATGCCACAAAATTTCAAAGTTAGCTTGTGCTTCTCGGCTATTTACCGCAACCAATAATGTCTCCCATGAGGATGGGAGACCATCAATAGCGGTTTGGAGAAGATCATCTTCATCCAACACTACTCCAATACTGGCAAGTTGATCTCTTACCTGAGAGATCTTGGTGAAGAAGGAGGCCGCTGTCTCATCTGTCTCCATCTTTAAGTTTTGAAGATTATTCTTCAATGCCCTCTTTTGACTCAGGGCCTTATTCTCATATAGATTAGTCAATGTATCATAACATTCTTTCGCAGTCTTCAGTGATTGCAGTGCTTTATCTCACTGAGTTGTCACTTAGGATGAACTCGCCTCTTAACTAAAAGATTTCCCACTTAGTTATGTGGCTAACTTAAGTATCATCACTTAGTTAACGACATATTCTTTGTTGTCACTTAGTTAACTATCTTTAATTGATTCTTTGATAGCAACACTGTAGTGATCAATTCGATTTCTCCTTGATTTATTGAAGTGTCGTCTTTTAGTTTAACTAAAGTGAAAACACTTTAGTTAACTAGTCCTTCGTATTTAACACTTAGTTAACTGAAATCATGTTGATCGATTTACTTGAAGTGACCACTATGAGTTCTTTAGTTAACTAAGGCATACATTTAACTGATGCTTTAACTGAAGCATTGATTGAGGCATACATTGATACTTAACCGAAGCTTTATAATTGAATATTTAACAATTCGAGTTCTCTTTAATTAGCTAAAGTGTCTGCATGGGAAATTTCGAATTCTCTTGATCTCTATGCTTTATCTTTTATTTCTTTATCTCTTACTGCATGTTCAATATGTGCTAACTTTAATTATCCATCACATTACATTATACTAAGAAGAATTATCAGATGGTGTGATCATATTATATTATTCCAGACCAAATGATCACATGCTAAAGTAATTCACTTTAGAGGTGATCAATCTCTAAAGGAGACTTAATAGAAAATGGTGATCATGGTTAATAATACATCACACACCATTAAGTGCTTTTAACAAGTAAAGCATGACCTTTATACAGAAGTTCCACCTCTATATGGGAGGTCCATCCCATGGATACCTTTATACAAAAGGTTCACATGAGAATCATGACTTGACACACACAAGTCCAGAGCCTTGTCCAATAAGACTTTACAACATCATTACTTTGATCAATTACCTCTATACGAGAGGAATAAACTTTACACGGAAGGCAATCAAAGTGCTCACCTCTATACGGGAGGATCAATCTTGGCTACACAAGATTGGTTTGGAGAATGTATCTTGATGCTGTATATTTAACATGTTTTCCTTATTAGGGTGAAACCCTAACCCTAGAATAGCCTTGAACTTCTCCAAGGATCCTAATGCTCTAAGATAAAGAGAGATATGATGAAGAGCACAAATAGAAAGAAAGACAGAGGCTAGTGCACTACACACCTCACATGTCTAACACAAGATTATGAATGAATGTATGTGGAATTATTCTCTCCTTTATTTATATGATATTTAAAGGAGGCCAACAATACAAAGTGGGCCTAAACCTTTACAAGCAACCTAATTCTACACAAGTAGGATCACAAGTGGAGCAATCTCTCTCTAAGGGACACGTATCAAGCTCCAAGGTGAATATGTCCATAATAAATGCTCCAAGGCATGAATGTTGCATAAGATGCATCCATGATGAATCCTCCACAATCATCCAAAGATCCAACACTCCTCTATATCCATGTGCTCTTTTACGACCACCGTGCTTATATAAACACTCCCTCAACATAAAAATCCTCAATTCAAGTACAAGCCTCAATGAAAGTGATCCAAGTGTGTTCATGCCATCTAGGGATGAATTACCTCCTATGGGATGCCCAATAATCATCCAATGTAAGTCATCCTCTCAACCACCTAACCAACCTCCATGTGCATTCTACATGAAGAAGCCTCCAACTCTATCGAAGACTCCAATGCTCCAAGGAAGAATGACATATAGACATCCATACAAAGGTCTAGCAACCAATGATCAAACCAACTCCATTATATTTGACCATCATAGAACAAGCAAGGGTTATTCATACGCCATGCACCCCACATCACACGAAGCACCCCCAAACTTTGTGTAAACACTTTAAAATTAAAAATGAAATATAACATTCCCTATTTACAAGGAGAGTGTTTTCACCAACATCAATTTTCACCCTTTGTAACTCTAAACATGTTGTAGTCTTGGAATTAACCCAAACATCATACTCCATTGAGGCATAACACTTGACCTCCTCAAAACAACTAGAAGGCTCACAAATGGAAGAAGCTAATGCAATATAGTTAGTCTATCTCCTTATAGGTATACTTTTACTCACCGAGGATCGAGGAATTGCAGCATGATCTCATGCCTCCTATGATTTCAAGGTAAGTCGTCTTGCTTTCTTACATATTGGAATAGTTGGCGAGGCAATTTCCACCCCTAATATCACCCTTTCCACTCCTAAATTTGACTCAATTCTTGCCTCTAAATCAATGTCTGAAAAAATAAACTCCTCAATCTCTTCAATGAATGAAGGAGAACCCTACGAACTAGAACATGATATAAGTGGATATCGATGGCGACCCAACTCTTTCAACGACTTGGAACAATTTTGCATCCTGGTAGTTTCTCTATAGTTTTTCAGGTACCGAACATTTGGTGCATCTTTGAGGTCCTCAACAATGTTTTTTGCTTCTACAACGGCTTAGAATTGTTGAAATATTTATTGATCCTTGACTGAAATTGTTCTTCTCATTGATATATTAAAAACGAACTATTGTGTGCCCTAATTGGAGTTCATATGTGGAAGTTGTATCCCTAGGAACTTGACATATCAACCAGGCTCCTAGGGGTCCACATTCCTTTTGCTGCTTCATCTCCTAGGGTTAGAGTTTTGGATCTTTAAGATTTTTTCCTCTCAAGGTTTAGTACTTTATGTTAAAAGGAATTTTCAACCTCTTGTAATGGTGTTCTTGTGAATGAGTGTAGTCGACACCTTTCTCTTCAAAGATAAGCTGCTACCATGCTAGTTACTTTGTATTGCTTTGCATTTTACAGTGTTTTCCTATTTCAATAATGATTAGAACTTGGGTTTCGTTGTATTACTTTTCTCTTTGCAATATTTTTGTGTGTGTGTTTCCATTCATATCTAATCCTTTGATTTTGTTCTCTATATAAGATGAATTAGTGGTATAATATCAACCCACTCTTTGTTGTTTCTTGATGCATGTCCCTAATGAGTTTAGGGTGTAGAGAGTTGGGTCTCAAATTAATTTGGCTTGGATAAGACTTCTCTCATAGGCCCAAATGGTCTCCCATGGTGGATGAAGAGAGAGATGATAGATCATGAGATTTTATCAAGTTGTTGGCCGAGGATGGCCTCATGTAACAAAGGAATGAGATGATGGATAATTTCACCCAAATACTTCAATGACCACCAATGGTGGAAAATACACCTTCAACAAGAATCCATTTTGATGGTTTGACATCCTTCAAGGTACAAGTTAAATTTTATATTACTTTATTTGAAGTCTAGATAGATGTAGATGCTTTGGAGAAATGGTTAAATTTTTTTGAGGGTTGTTACTTTGTTAAAAAAATGACATAAAAAAATCACCTTTGCACTCCTTAAGTCCCTTCCCCATGTCATAGCTAGGTGGGAAATTTATAGGGAGATACATGTCAGAGATAAGTCTTCAACATTTATGAAAAAACACACTTGGAAAGCTTTTGTTGATGCCCTATAGGAGGAATTCTACCTTGTTGTAAACTATGATGACCGATACATGAGATAGACAACTCTCCATTAGGAGAGAGATCATGCAGTTTCAAAGTACACCAATATATTCCATACATTGTGCTCAAAGTTGGGTGTAAGATATTATTGTGGGTAAAATGGCTCAATGGTGAGCTAAATCTCCTTTCCTTGTAGGTTGAAAACAAGACGACAAATCATGAGTGGGTTAGTGTGACAAATACTAGAGTGTTGAAGCAAATAAAACAAGTAAAGACAAACACAAGATCTATTTCAAGAATTAAACTTGTCAAAATGACAAGAAAACAAACACAAGAGATGGGATCCAACAAAGTTGGATATGTCTAATGGAAAATCATGTATATAATGGCATCACCTTGAGGAATGCAACTTGCAAAGGGGTATCCAACACTCCCTTTGGGAAGGGTCCCTTGAGCTCTCTCTAATTTCTCTCAAACTAAATTGGAATGATGAAAGAAAACATTTGCTTCCCGAGGAAGAAGTCAAGGGATATTAAGATGCTAATGAGTGGTAAGAATGTGGAAGAAAGAGATGTCTTCAAACAAATTCATCCAACATAAATTGCTCTAAACTTGTCTTATATAATGCATGCCCATGGCTTCCTTTTACAGCCAAAATGGAGGTCTTCAAAGAACTGGTTCAACATGTGAATGCTCCTCTTCATGAAGTGGCTTCTAAATACAAGGATGGAGCTAATAAATGCCCAAGTACATGATAGAATCTGATTCCAACCTCTTTGGTTCTCAAATGTAGTCGGGAAGATTTGAATGCACTGCAAAATTGATGAGTCCAACATTTTGCACAACTGCATGGGTATCAATGGATTTTTTGCACAAAGTCACTTGGGTTTTTCCTTTGTGAAGTTGTGTAAGTTATAAACAGTTTGATTGTGTAGTAATAACTTCATTCAACATGTTTCTTTTTTATGAAAAATGAATATTTGTGAGTTGCACGATACCATTTGATGATGTCTTCCCATAACAAATGTTGAAATGTCACATGTGTGTAAAATTTAGGCAATAACATATGCCCTTGATCTATGAGGCTAGGAGGGGACCATGTAACCAAAATACATCATTGTTTCTTTCCCTCATGTTGATATTTCGTGGTTGTGAGAGCTAGAGAGCAATTGTTGAGAGTAACATATAACCTGTGGGGGAGTTATAGTGATTACTCGTAAATCAACAAATTGATAGGTGGTACGTAAAGAATGACTCTATACAAATAAGGCATGCATCCCCATGCTCGTGAA
This sequence comes from Larix kaempferi, assembly GCA_027924585.1. NCBI lineage: Eukaryota > Viridiplantae > Streptophyta > Pinopsida > Pinales > Pinaceae > Larix > Larix kaempferi. The sequence continues at coordinate 2,127,076 of BSBM01000233.1, read as the reverse complement.
TTTTTTTTGAAGTAAATTACAATAAGAGGAGATTGAGGGATCATCTCTAGAAACCAAAGTAGATGTGCCTAGTAACCTTTGATGATGGCAATGATTCCCAAAGGGGTGAGATGCTGATGATGTCAAGCAACCCACTAGGGCGGGGGACCTGAATGTTGATGAAGGTGCTAGGATGGAAACTTATAATTCGATATATGTAAGTCTATAATCATAACTATGAACGCTACAACAATCAGAAGGTCCAAGTCCCCTTGATGTGGTAAATGAGTTGGTGTTGAGCACAGGGGATATTGTTGAAGCAAAGAGAAATGATGACTCTCTCTGCTCAATTTGAGGTGAACAATTTACAAGAGGAATGGAAACCAAGCTACAATAACTGCCATCATGACTCTCATAATAAACTATGTTGAAGTTGATGGGAGCCAATGTAAATCATAGAGTGAGGAATCTGTGGATGAGAACCAAGAACATATTGTAACTGACTAGGAAGTTAACAAAATGGGAAGAGACAATTTGGTAGCTTGAGGATCATGAATTACCTTAATTGCAGTGAAATGTATGGGTGACACTTGGAAACAATATTCAAAAAATTATGTAGGGAGAAACTAGCTGCTAAAGGGGCTAATGGTGTGAACAAACTATAAACTGGTTATCATGTGGTGATGCCAAACTGAGATGAGGAGAAGGATCATCTGCTAGGGTGACAATGATATCAATGAAGGAGATAATTGGTCGAGCATAGGGTGATATGTTGTAAATTCTCCAATCAAGGGTGACAAGGGATGTTGCTTCGAAAAGAATAATAATATAGAAAATCCCCATGTTTTAGTGTGTTGGGGAGTATTTTTTACAAATGAATAAAAGAATAAGGGATTTTTTTACAAATGAGAAGACAGGTTCCTTACGAGTAAATACCATATAGAGTGTCCCTGTGGGGGTGAAAATTCATCAATGGTGTTTTAATAATAGGGGTAGGCCCCATGATGGGTCTTCTTGAGGGTTGATGAGATGGTGGTCAGTCGAAATGGTCTACTGATCATGGTGGGGATGAGATGCCATTGTGAATTGTGGCCATAAACTAGCTCTAAGTCTGAAGGGGGTGGCTAGAAATATGCATTAAGAAATAAATATGTGTCTTCCTTAGTGAGATGGTGTTCTACTGGACTCTTGATCCGAGGGTGAAGCAGCATGAGTGCCATGATACAAGGCTTAGTAATGGCATGTACACCCATGGTGGTAGAATGCTACTACTTGGTAGAGGTGTTAGAAAAACAGGATCGCAGAGCAATAACAATAAACAGAAATGCAAATATAATCACACATACACATTACAAGAGAGACACAGATATATCGTGGTTCACCCAACTTGGGCTACATCCACACTGAATTTGCCAGTCCTTATTATTATTACCGTCCAACAAGGTGAAGGGATACAACCTGCAGCACACCCGCTGCACTTCCTCTTCTCTGTTTCATAGTCTCTCTCCTGATCTCAGAGATCTTTACAATGCATAAAACCTAATACATCATCATCCCTAGCCGTATTACAATGTCTTTATTTTATAAGGGAAATACAATGGGAAAATACCACGGGATACCCAAAACCATGGGCCCGCAAAACAACTGGCAAAAATAGCCCCAAAATTTTTCCTGGAACCCCGTGGGGGGGCGATGCCCCCCCACACTCCCCCGCTGGGGTGACTGTACAGTCCACCTACATATCATATAAAACTGGGGTACAAACACAGTTGATACAATATCATCTATGAGACTAGAAGATCTGGCTCCACAACCAACAAGAGGCATTATGTAGTAGAGGGTGTGGTGTGAATTTCTGGGGTATAAGAACCTTAGGGATATCAAAGGGATGACTGGATATATGCAATGTATACAAAGGGAAAACGAGGTGTATATGTAGGGATGAGTGGATATATTTGTAATGGCGACGATGATCTTGGGGGTGAAAATGGAGCCATTTGACCAATATCTTACACACATGAAACCAATAAAATGACACAAGAGTTCTCATGACAAGAATTCTAATGATGTAAATAGTATAAAAGGTGGGTGATTGTACTTGGGGAAATGGTTGAAAAGTGGGGTTTAGGTGAAGTTCCTAAGGGATTGAAACAAATGGTACCATATTGAATATATCTCAATCCTGATCGCGATGGTGTTTCCAGTGAGTCAAATCGAGCTACAAAACTCCTGAATGGGCCATTTGAAAATCATATATTAGGCCTATAAATAGGGGTGGGGCCCATATTTTGAGATTCATCCATCGATTACCTACAACTTCTAGAGATGATTCCAAGGGATTGGGTCAGTGGATTGAAGTTTTGTGAGCTCCAATTTATCCCTTAGAACCTCCTTGTCATTTGTAGTAGATTAATTTTTAGCTTAGGGACCCCAGTGAGACTTACCAAACCAGTGAGGCTCCATAGGGTTTTGCGGTATCGAAGAAAAAACCACATGAAATGGTACAACTATATCTTCAACAGTTGTGTGCAAAGAGCTAGTTCAATTCTATGTGTCACAGGGTTAAACTGAGCGGCTATCCATGTGAACAATCAGGTAGTAGTGCGACTGAGGGGGTCTATCTCCCATGCATAAAACCAATGCGATCATTCATGGAAATGGTCACATGGTGGCACAAAGATGTCTGTATGGTGGATGCGTCATTAAACTATGTGACTGTTCATTTGAATGGTTGCGCAATAATGTGACCAAGGAGGTTTGAATCCCACTTGTATAACTAACATGATAATTCATGAGAATGGTCTCCTTGTGGTGGGAAATGATTGATATGGTGGGCACATGGATAAACCGTGTGTCTAACTACCAAGTAATCTCGTGCGGTGGTGAGGTTTTGTTGATGAAGTGATTGCACATGATTTTCGTGTGGGTTTGATGACTTGAGGCTTGCACCACCATTTGAATATTTGAAAAATAGCCGCAAAATTATGTATTTAATTAAATCTTTCAGTTGTATGGATTATACAGATCGACCAACACATCCTTTTAATTTTTGGTTTTACCAATTATAGAGTTGAGAAGGATATTGAGTGGTATGAGCACCATTTCAATGCCTTGGAGTAGGACATAGTGAACCACCCAAAGGTTTGACAACGCCTACATGTAATAAGGTTGTTGAAATTATGGGACTGTTTGATGATGAGGTCGAGTGACCACCTCCTACTAGAGTTTATAGGCTATTGGAGCCATTAGTTGGACTACTTTGTGGTAGGTAGTGAGAGGGTGCCTCTTGACCACTTTGACATACATTTTTTAATGGGGTTGTTGATCTAATGACTCTGAGAGGAGACCCCCCCTCCTTAGGTGTAGAGGATGGTGGATCAAATCATTAATTAGCACTACAGGGGAAAACTTGCAGTGAAGAAGGACGGGGAAATCCCTATTTCCGTGATAGATGACCCGATAGTCTATTCCAAAATGTTCACGTATGGTTCCATCATGTGTCATACTTTTTTTACCAGTTTCCCTCTTTGAGGTTGTTGGTGGTAGTGCCATTGAGCCTCGTATGTTGTTTTGGGGGACTGTGATGTCCCATATTAAAGTGGGTTAGGTGGGCCAGGTATATAAGTGTAATATCCCCAATTAAAAATTAGGAATATTAAACCCAATTTACTCGATGGAAAAGGTCCTGGTTTCCAATTTTTCCAATGGAGATGTTTTATTTAATAACAGTGGAATGTACGCAGTCATTTAAGAATTCAATCAAGGATGAGAAACTCCGTAAATGTACATTTATACCACTTTAATATACCCAAATCATATCTGATATAAAATTTAAGTGGCTGGTTATTAAATATGGTTCATATCTTTCGTCAAACACTTTGTATACAACCTCCTTATCATTAATATTGAAACATTAAAGTACTAATCTTATCACCAATTCAGAGGAGGGAAGTTCTTGGCTCGATGTAGCAGAAAAAAATGATATGTAATTCATATTTTTTCAAGTATGAACATATCCATAAGCCTAATTTTGAATCTAGGAAGACTAGGTCAAATTTCATTGCAACGAGGGTCTTAATTTCCAACATGGTCCAAACAATTCCTAACCATCCCAAATCCTTCCCAACAGCTCCAAATCAACCCTAACACTCCCAAATAAACCCAAATATATTTATCACAGACTTCAGGAAGTAGATATGAAATTTGTATACACATTACAAAAATAGTGCACAACCATATCAAAATATCTATGCATAGTTCAAGCGGCAGCACCAATATTGGAGCATAATATGATAAAATCACTGTCAATATTTATTATAAATGGATGGAGAGAGTACAAATAATGATATGGAAAAAATTACAATGCTTAATGTCTCTTACATCAGCTCGAATATCAAGAAATACATAGATGGGAATGTAGAGGTGCACCCCTTCACCAAAAGAGATGCATAATAGAGTAGATATGGTAAAATGAGTGTATCTTGGTCATCCAAAAACCTTTTAGAGTGAAAAAAAAGTGTTTCCCACTGGAAAAGATGCTTCAAAGACAATGGAATAGGTATCACAACTCAGAAATGCTCAGAAGTATCGAAAAAAGAACCACCATTTCGGCCCATCAACACTGGTCCAAGCTCTAAATCAATAGAAAGCAACTCCAAATGATAGGAATTCGACCCCAATCCTATAGATGAACATATAACCTGCAATAATATGTGTAGAGAAATATGAAAGTGATTTCTCCTCTCAATAATCAGCTACAATTAAGCATAATGAAGAGATCTGGATGATCTCCTCCTCTCTACTAGCTAGGGTGGATTCTTTCACTACGGAAACTAGTTCAAAAATACAAGGGGTACATCTCCCAAGATTGAAATCCAAAATATATTTACAAACATAAATGAAATTTCCAAAAAAGAACTCTCCCAAGAGGCTTGCATCCTTTTTATAAACCCCATTAGGCCCTTTCCCCCTCATTCTAGAATTCTCTCACAAAATATTAATAAAATATTAATAAATTGTATTTTCATGAGAGAATGATACCTTGGAACTCATTTACTTCCTCTCTAATGTTATTTGACCAAATATTACCTTCATCTTCCTTTGCAATTCGAATTAGAGAGGCTTAGCTTGCTTTTGGGGGAGTTACACTCTCATGTGGTCCCACCTTCTCCTCTAGCGCCCTCCTTGGCTAAATTTAGGACCTACAACATGTCATAATATGTCATAAGTTGTCATAAGATGTCATATGAACTGATTCTTGTCATAGATGTCATAGATTTGCTATTTTTAGCCCGAGGAGTTACAACCATTGAGATGTCTCCATGAGAGGATTCCTTCCACCTTGGATGGGAGTTACACCACATATTTGGACTCATTCCACCACTAATGCGTCCTCCTTGTCCAAATTATATCAAAATATTAATAAAATTGTTTTTTAGGAGAGAATGATTCCTTGCTCCATAAATGTTTCCTTGGACATTGGTTTTTCATAGTGCCTCATGACCCCAATTCACCTCTTTACTATTCTTCTTTATTTTTTCCAAGTGACTTTAGACCATTGAATTCCCTAGTCCAATGGAGTGGTCCATAGTGTAATATTGGGGACATTACAATAAGCCTCAACTACTTGGAGGTATGGCACCAAAAACTAGGCCTGAAAGAGAGGTATCCCTGACATGGGAGGGATTTGAGGGGGGATCTAGATCTCCCCCAATGATGTCTTGGTAATGGGTGGGGACCCATGGGTAAGTACCTCTAATTCGTATCCTTTCCATGTTTAGTTTTTTGGATTATGTGCATGCTTCGACTATTATATTTGTGAGATACTAACATCTAACTTATTGTTCATTGAATGCATATATTGGACCAATACCACCTACAACTGTAGTAGTTCCTCCATTGGAGGCCCAGTTAGGATGTCAACAATGATGACATTGTTGAGATGAGGTTGGCATAGCAAAGGCAACAAAAGGTTTAGAAATCATAAGTCAATAATATTTTTTGATAAAAAATAGTAAAAGTAGAAAGATAAATGATTTATCTACAATGTATGAAAAGTGAATGTGCAATCTAGGGGTAGAATTTTTCAAGTACAATCTATTTATAGGGATATAGATAAGTCCTCCTTTTGGGAGTGCAAGCACACAAGCACCTTTGGAAAGGAATCATTTGATGATGTATGGGCCTTTCCCAATGGGACATACTTATCTAGACCTAGTTTGGTGTCTTTCTTGGCACACAAAAATGAGTACAAGGTCTCCTTCGTGAAAGGTGCGAAGGTGGAATTCTCGACTGTAACAACTTTGGAACATTTCTTCATGGCCTATTTTTGTTGTAACAAGGCACAATGTTCTTTTTCAAGATGCATGAAGATGAATAATAGTTTCTCAAGAACATAAGTGTCAAGTAGTAATTTGATGATGATTTGGAGGGTTGGTATCTCGCATTCAATGGGTAAAACTACTTTGGCACCATAAACAAGATGAAAGGGTGTGACCCCTGTGGAAATTTTAACATATAGGCCCAAAGTGAAAAGAACAACATGTGACACCAATTAGTTTTGTTCTTTTTAACTGTCCATTGAAGCATGGCCTTGAGGACTTTGTTGACAACCTTAACCCGATTGTTTGCTTGTGGATAGTAAAGGGTGGAAAACTCATGAGTGAATCCTAATAAGAATGACAACTCTTGGAAAATATAATTTCAGAAATGATTTCCATTGTCCAACACTAACTGTCTGGGTAGACCAAAGTGTGATGACGTGATTAAAGAAGAATTGTGTGGTAGTGGCGTCAGTGTTGTTGAAGGTGGGAATTTCGTTGACCCACTTGGCGAGGTAATTGATAGAAATGGCAATATAACTATGGCCATTGTCCAATGCTAGATGAAATTCCATGAAATAGATCTCCCATTAGCAGAAGGGTCTTCTAGTGATTACGAGATGTAGAGGGGTTGGAGGGGCTCATGTTCTGTGAGAGAAGATTTAATAGTTTTCACACTATTTGATGATGTGAATACACTTATTGAAGAGTAAAGGCCAAAAGTAGTCAGTGCATAAGATTTTGTGGGCGGTGTCCATACATGATAAGTGGTTGCTGCAAGTGTCACTATGGCAGTCATTGAGGACGTTCTCAACCTCATCATTAAATAAGCACCATTATAAATTGGTGTTAGAGTCACATCGATAGAGAATGTCCCCAATAAGGAGGTAATGAGGAGCTGGTGATGAATGCGATAATGATCATCACATGAGAGGTGAGACCAAATTTTTGTGTGTGGAGATGAGTGAGATTATATCCATACTAGGGGTATTTTATAGAGAGGACAAAGAGGTGCTTGTCGGGCAGTTGATCGTTTAAAAGGGGACATGTTGCAAAAGCTGAGAGGTCAGTGATGAAGTTAGCGATGGATAAGGTATTCTTACTTTTGGGTGTCACAAATTCAAGTTCAAATTCTTGGAGAATAATAACCCATTGAGTTAACTTACTGTTGATAAGTTGTCATCCTAGTATGTACTGCATTGGGTTTGAATTTACAATGACTTTAGTCTTATGTCACAGGATGTAGTGGGAAAATATCTAATCTGAAAGGACCACAACCAAGGTAAATTTCTCTTCATGATTGTAATTTTGGTGGTCGTTTGAACAATGTTTTATTGATGTAGTAAATGACATTCTCATAAAGGACCTCGCCAATTTGAACTAGGACTTCATCGACATAAGAGGGTGACGTTGAAATATAAAGGATAAAATATTTTTCAAAGTTAGGGGGAGAAATTAGAGGAGAATATGTCATGTATTTCCTTAATGCCTTGAAGGACTATTGTTCTTGGACATCCCATCAAAAGGTGACGTCCTTTTGTAAGAGGTGTAAGATCCCTTGTGCTTGTGTAGTGTAATTAGAAACAAAGCTACAATTTTTTTTTGTCTTTGCCTTGTCTGCTCTACAATTGATGTCACATCTTTAGTGGCAGTGGTTCAAGAACGACTTGAACTTTTAGGGGATCATTGGTGATCCCTTTATTTGAAATGATGAATCCATGCATATGCACAGTAGTGATGCAAAAGATGCACTTAAGGGGATTCAAGTGGATGCTGTATTTTCAACATTGCAAAAAGATGGTGTGAAGATCAATGATGTGATAAAAATGATTTTTTGACTTGGTGATGAGGTCATTGAGGTAGGCAAAGATGAGGCATTCCAAGTCATTAAACACATGGGACATAGCGCATTGAAATGTGTCCCCAACTTTCTTGAGTCCAAACAACATAATGTGATAGGAAAAGGTGCCCTATGGCATGGTGAAAGCCATTTTATATTGATCATGTTGATAAATATGTATCTGATTGTAGCTGAAATATCCATCCCTAAATAATAGGACTTCTTGTATGGCATATGAATCTACGACTTGGTCAATGGTTGGGGTGGAAAATTGACTTTGTGGCAAGCCTGATCAGGTCCCTAAAATCAATGCTTATGCAAATAGTTCCCTGTTTTTTTATTGACAGGGACAAGCTTTGATACAAAAGACATGTAGGCAACATGGTATTTTTTAAGGATTCTAATATTATACTTAAGTTTAGTATCCTAAGTGATTATTTTGGATTGAAAAGAACATGTGTATAGATAGGTAGGGGAATATTAAATATGAAACATACAATTTACTACCGAAACGTGTAAATTTTGGTGAATATTATGATAAAAAAACATATTTTATGTAAATATAGGCGATATTAGAGACTAAAAATGACCAAATAATGAATTTATTTTTTGAAAAAAAAGCTCAAAAAATAACCAATAAGCAAAATTTCACCCCTAAAAATTACCCTGATAGGAAATGGGATAGATGGACCTGGCTTGGTGAAGTTTCTCTATTTTTTATTTGATAGTGGGAGCTTTGGAGTGATGCATTAGTTATTTTTCCTCTCATACTAGCGAAGCATCAATCCATGTGTTGATATGATATTCAACAATGGTGGGGTCTATCCCTAGATTTCTGAATATGACCAAGCAAAGATGTCCATTAACTCTTGGAATAATGCTTTGAAAGTAGCGACTTCCTATTGAGAATAGGATGGTCCAAATAATGTTTTTTCAACGATGCTAGGGGTGACATAAATATCTACCTTGATGGTATGTGAAATGTTTCCCATGTTTTCTTCTTCAAAGGCATCTGGGGTAGGAATATGATTTTTAAAAAAATCGACGTGGTTGGGGGAGGGGGTTAAAATACTTGGTTTCAATGCCATATTAGCATGTTTGAACATGCTTTGAGGCAAAAAGTAGGAATGATGTTGCATGTTGTCCCAAGGAGTCTTAGGGGCACTCATGGCCTTCACGATGTTATCACCTAAGAAGTAATATAGGAATCTATTAACAGAGATGGCTTCTAGAGGTGTATGAATTGGAGTAAGGGTGCTAGTAGAGGAAACATCATATGTGTGCGATGTGTCTATTGATCTATATGAACCCATCAAGTTGGCGACAATATATGATGAATGCATATGGGCCCATGGATATGGAGAAGAGTTGTGCAATGATGGTGTGTTGATTTCAATGCTTGGCGATGAAGAATGATGTTCATTGGTTGTAGATGTGACTGATGATGAAATGTAGAACATCTCAACATGTCTAGTCATATCATGTGATGGGAGAAAGATCCCCTCCTAAGGTGGGATGAAGGGTTTTGTTGGAGGTGGTGAGATGCTATGAGGTTGCCTTAATTAATCAAGGTTTTTTTCACATTTCAGTTGGAAGGTATAACATTGAAATGAGAAGCATGTCAACAACCCATAATATACATGGGTGAGTGGGGCATGACCTGATTAATGCATGAACAAGAGAGAGAGGATGGGTGGTTCATATATGATGAGTTGTATGAACATTTGAGGGTAATAAATAACCAATTCATTCACATACTAAACACGGGTTAATGGTAGGTGTGACGACTAACTTCGAGATGAATTTGATTGTGATAGGATTGGGGGAGGCCGTCGATGATCCAATGATTGGTGAAGGTGATTGATGAATAGATATAAGGGCAGTCCTTCATCATGGGAGGGTCAGATTATGGTAAGTGTAATGAAAAAACTAAGACAATATGGTGTACAAGTGATTCATGCACATGGATTTGTTCTTAGGATTGTGGGGATCTACCTAGGATAGAGAGTATGCCCCCTAGTGAGGAGTTATGCATGACAACGATGCTTGTGGGTGGAGGTAGTAGGTTCCTAACAGAAGGTAGGGCTAGTCAAAGGTTATTGAGGTGGCCTATGATATCACACAAAGTAGATGAGGTGGAATTCGTACATGTGGTTTAATTGGTGAAGCTGCGGCTTTCATCGTTTTGAGCTTGATACCCCATCAATTTGTGGTTGTGGTAAATCGAGTTGGATTAAGGGTCTCACCATGGTAGGTGAAACCTGCCATGGGATTTTTGTTGGAGATGCATTCATGGGAGTGAGGAGTGTAAAATTGATGAGAGCATATGCTTTCAGGGTAACTTCCGGGTATGGAGGGGTTAAATAACATATAGAAATCCCAAGGGTAAGACATGGAAAACTGAGGGTGGCCATGATTGGTGTTTCTTGTATGCAAGGAGGGGGAAAGAAAAGGTACCTCTATGATAGACGTAACTGAAGTAGGCGAGCGAAAGGTTTATTCTTTAGGAGGGATCCCCATATCTGACATAGACATAGATGTGGAAGTATACAGAGGTTGTTGGTCTCTATGGATTCCAGGTCCTATTTCTCCGAAAGATAGGAGTTTATCCATGCCAACTATTGGTAGGATATTATCTGGGTTACCTATGGGGAACAAATCATAGTAAGTAGGTTGGTCATGGGTGACCACTTTCCCATTGTAAGCAACACCATGGTGTGGGAGAACAAGGAGGGAATTGTCTTCATGGTGTGCATATAACTGCGAACAGGGAGGATGTTGTAGTCAAGTTGTGCATCAATGACTTCTACATCGAGGAGGACCATCTTTCCCTTTAGCTTAACAAGGACATTTTGGTAAAGGCCTTATGGTTACGAAGGATGGCCATCATAGGCGTGGAGAGTGGTTGTTGAAGGTATGAGGTTGGGAGATCTGAGTCATTTCCAAATATTATGGATAGGACACAAGTAGAAGCACCTTAATTGATGATGCATTGGTGAATGATTATATTCTTAATTGTGATGGGAAGTTAGAAAGTGACTCATGAAGGAAGCGGTGGCTCGAAAATATCTATATCGAAGGTCATAAGGTGTGAATCAAAGGGATCTATGGTTCCTATTGCTGGTAGCAATGCCTTCTTTTGGGAAGGGAAAGACTTAAGAACTTTGAGAGTAGACATTCCAGTGGGGAATTGGGCCAAATAATCTGTGATGTTGTATTTTTTGTCCAAATCTCGTATGAGGGTTATGGGCAGTACGTCATAGCGATGGATTTGGTACCCTAGCATGGGTTCATTACTAGGGTGTGGAATTTAAAGAGACCCACTAGTGGAGGTTGGGGAATACTTTCGATTTGTAGGAGGGTGTGTTTGGCATGTTGTAGGCTCTATTATGGGTCTGAAGATGAACCTTACTGGAATTCATGTAGATGTTTTGGTAAGAAACTTCCCCTACTTAGGGAGGGTTGGGTTGTTTTTGTACCTCTTGTTGATGTAATGGTCCCTTGATTGGAAAAGGGGTTTTGTATTACAACTTGTTTTGGAACACCATTATTTCATAGAGGAGGGTTCATGCTTGGTTGAGATTTGGATTCCATTAGCCACTGACAATAAAGGATATTTAGGAAATGATGTGGGTAATAGCCGTACTCACCACATATAGTGCAAGGAAAGTTGGTTATAAGTTTATTGTTCTTTCCTTTCTTAGGTCGGTTGTTTTTGCTAGTATTTTCATTTTGGTTTTCAGTAGTACAATTTTGTTGGTTAAGGGATTCCCCCTTTTCCCTTGAGGTTGCTTTTGTTGTTTTTTCTTTCCTTGATTTTGTGGAGTGGGGGGTTTTCTACTTTCAACTGTCCAAATCGTTGAACCTACCGAGTGGGAGAAGGTTGAACAAAGTCAAATCCTCCATTAGCTGTAGAGTGGGAACCATCCGTCATACCTAGTAGAAGACCAAGGAATGGGAAATAAGAATCGAGAGGGGGGGTATTCTCCATAGGGGTTGGGGTCTGTAACGCCCCATATTTTGATTAGGTATATGTATCAGTTAGACACACTATACTTTATTTTCTTATTATCCGTTGAACTCATCTCGACTAAGTAAAATTTATTACGACATGATGGACCCGAGTATATGATGTTACTATGTTTTATGATGTCACTATGATTATGATGTTATTATGTTTATGCGGTTAAGATGTCATGATTATCATATGATTCCTTTATTTACGATTACAGTATATGTTTATATTTTTTCATTAATAAGATGTGAAATATATGATGTGGTACATGGATACCATCTTATGATGTGATTTATTGAAATATTATATGCCATGTGCATCTGTGATGAACAAAAACTATTACATGAAATAAAATGATGTTGCTAATATGGATCAATTGGTGATCGATAGGAAATGCTTTCTATAAAACATGTATTTTGCGAAATACTAACCTACAGCACACAAGGGCTATTGGATAACTGGATACTTAATCTGATATATGGGATAAGAACTTGATCATGTGGTAAACCTTATCAACCAAAAGTGATGATACGATGACACAGACCAATAATCTCGATAGCAGCAAAGTATGAGTTGATAAGGGTGTAGACCCAGTATGTTGAGAGGGATGGATGTATTTCCCACCCTATGTTTCTATGATACTCGGGGTTGTGGGAGGGTCATGCTGAGACAGGCTCCCCATGTTGTTGTGATGACGATGGTCGGATGCCTGCTAAGAGAGGCTAGGGCCGTTGTTCAGCCGACGCTATCGCTCTCAGGTTCTTATGTGGTCAGGTCGGTGAATCTGACATCCACTTGTGTACTAACGGAGGAAGGATAGGGAGGATGCGAACGTAGGTTAGGATGGGAGGATATGCTAGTTAGTAATGTTGAGGGTTGGATATTCCTTGATCTTGAGTTAGTGGGAGTAGATACCCTTCCTTGTACTTGATTAAACTAATGTAAACCTAAAGATAATGATATAAAATCTTAAAGGGTTAACTGTTAAATAACTGAGAATGTTAAAGTAATTATACTGTATATATATGATTGCTCTTTCTGCATGGGGGGAATACTATTATTAGTTAGTAGGTATGCATAGGTGGGAAGGGGTTTGTTTATAGTACATATCCGACCTATGCATATACTGGCCATGCATGCACACCTTGCACATGTACAATAGTACTGGTGTACAACATACTTGTCATGCTTGAATATTAGTATAAAATGTCGCAGATAACTCAGTTAAGGATACATTAATCAACTTAGGTAATGAATGAAAGTTGTCATTGTGTAAAATAAGTGAATTGGTCATTATATGAAAACACAACAATAAGCAATTAAGAGAAATGTCGTCAGTTAGAATTGTCATACGAGAATTTTTGTGAATAATATAATGGTACTGTCTAATTATTTAGTATGATTGTTTAAACCCTCAAGAGTGCTTTGTTTATAAGAACTAGGGTACTATGTTGGTGTTAGGATACTCATATGATAAAAAAATAATTAAAAATATTGTTATTAATTCACCATCTATTATTGTTTAATTACAATGTAATTATTATTATTACTTAATTAATATTATTTTAATAATATTAATATTCTTGTCATAACAATCACGATATAAGTAAAATTTAAAAGATTGATTAATAAATTATTAGTGTGTAAGTATTTCCATGTCAAAATTTAGAAGGAATATGATAACAATGCCTTAAACGAATGGATGTGATGGAACAAGTTTTAAATATTATTTATCGATTCGATATGGCTCTTAGAATTTAATTAGAAGATAAGTTATTTTGTCCAATCAGATTTCTTTTGGTAACCCATTAAGACATACCTTGTCCAAACCGAAAAGGTCAACTAGTATATATATTATTGTATTATTTTATTCTAAAAACAATAAATACAAAAGCAGTGAATAAACTGACAGTTATTAAACTATGCATCGAATAGAGAACCCTTAGGTAATATTTACTACAATAATAAATATTTTACAATCAACAGTTAAATACGAATAAATTTACCGTGAGTACATTTAATTGTTCGGTACAATAAGTGTAGAAATATATTATTATAATGTAACTTGTATGAATTAACTAGTAAATAAATTGAATGATTGAGGGGTTCGAGAGATGGAATTTGGGGTGGTGGAGTAGGCCGAAAGTCTTCTCGAGGAATGAATGGTATAAAGGGAAGAGTAAAGGGAGGAGAAGGGGTGGGATATTTGATTGGGAGAATATTTGAAGGTAATGGTCACATACTCAGTGGAGGAAGAGTTGAGAACAAAGGAAAATACTGCTTCAGGATTATCAGTCTGTAGGCTCGGGGGATAGGAAATCCATCAATTTCCTAGGGCTAGCAAGATAATAGCTAGTCAGTAGGGTGGTTCATTCAATCGGTTTCTAAGCTCTAAGGACGAAAAATAGGAAGGAAATCTGCAGCAAGCTAAGGGACAATCTACAACCTTCGGGCAACAAGTATTTCCCTTGTTAATTATTACATTAATCATATTTTAAACTTATGCTAAAACATACATATATGTGTTGAATCATATATACTGAAACGTGCATGTAAATGAAAATTTGATATTATTTTATCTCTTGAATGTTGATGCAAATAACTAGAAAGAGGAAATACATATGTAATAATAGGAAAAATAGTACATGATTAAATAATGTTTTTATTTATTTATTTAGAAACAAGCCCGTATAGAAAAATTAGTTTAGAACCTTGTCTTAAGTGCTTTGCCGGAAATCAGAGCACTATAGGGTCCCTATATGAACTACACGTGTTGCTTGGAAAATTGTTAGAATTGAAAGTTTCAATATGGATATATCGGGGATGGTGCAAAGCTATTTTTTGCATGCTCATGTTGGGAAAAATAAGACTATATGGTCTATATGACAGTTTCCCAAAATCTAGACTAGGTTTACATGGGGTAATGTTTACAACTAGTGGTGGAGGGAGTCCGCAATGGGGCTAGTTTAATTTTAAAGACCCATAGGGGGTTTGTGTGTCCCCTTGATAGGAAATGAACCCAAATATTGCACCAATAGTGTGGGAGGTGTTGGGAGTGGTTTTCTCAAGGGATTGATGTCAAGGGGCATTGGGGATGATTGTTTATAAATACCCTGACTGGGCATAGATTAAATCAAAATGTCAATCTTTGAGGATATTCTCATCTTTATTTTTTGGCATGGTTGTTGCAAAGTCCTTGGCCATCATTGGGATAAGTGATATGAGGAACCGATATAACAAGAATTTACATTGGATGTTGCTTTTACACAATGTGCATTGTTGAATCCATTCGTGGATGTGATCCTTGATATGCATGGATATGTTCTGCCAAAATTTTGAAACAATCTCTAATCTAAATTAGTGGTGAACATGGAGCTGAAAATAAGTAAGGAATATAATGGTGATGGATTAAAATATTGCATGCGTGTATGTAGACAAATTGACACACCATTTGTTATTAATTCCTATGAGGGTCCTATGAAATAGAAAAAGGAAAATGGTATCTTCAACTATACTATTTCATGAACACCATAATTTAAATGACATCACATGGTTAATAGAATAATCTCCTTGTTTACCTTCAAACTTAGGTATGTCTGAAGGTAACTTTACTAGCATGGAGGCCATGATGAATCATGGAACATAGGATCATTGATGAGTTCTAATCTAAGAGATTTAAGCTAACCATGAACAAAAAGGTCACTTGAGTAGGCTCGACCATTATGTGTGGTAAGGATGTGACACTACCAGATGTGGAAGAGCTTACAATATGTGTGTAATGGGGGGGGGGGATGAGCAAGGTATGTGTTAGGGTCCTACCTTATCCCACCTACTTTATCAATGTACAAGGCCATAAATCCCATTAGATAGTCAGTGGTTAGTGACTTAATGTAAAAGGGATTTCTTTATTAAATAAAGGCCCTTAGTGGTTGAGCCTCATTGATAACGTTACCACAAGTAGTTAGGACTTTGACTATTGAAGAATTATATATAGAGTAGTGAGATATGTAATGTTTAGTCAATAATTGTCATTGTACTTGGAGCTTTGCTATTGGAGGTTGCCCTATTGAAGAGGCAAGTGAACATAGCTATATATTTTATTTATTCTCTCTTTTGATTCTCTATCTTTTCTCTGAATTTTTGGTTTTAAGTATATTATAAGTGGAATCATAGCTCTTTCTTGGGCCAAAAGGGAAGAATTTTTAAAAATAGGGTTTGGCTCTTTTAAACAAGCCATATTGGCATTTTCGCTCCAAATTCTTTTATTTGAAGTTTAGAGGTATGAGATTTGTAGGGTATAGAAAGGACATATTGAAGTAACTTGTGTCAAATTGAAGCATCTAGGTCACTATAATTTTAGAGATACACTCTTTGTAATTTTGGGGTTGTCACTAATCCATAAGGCTTCTTCAAATGAGTCATCTTGGCATTTCCACTCCAATTTTTTTCTACAAAGTTTCATGGTCTAAAATTTGAAGTTTACAAATAGGATACTCGGAAGTAACATTTATCAAAATTTTAGCTTCTGGGCCTCTACACTTTTATAGATACACTTTGCGTAAGTTAGGCATTTTGATTGGCCCAAAACCTAGCCTTAAATATGCGTTCTAGGTAAAATTGTTATATTTGAAGTTTTAAAATTCCAAATTGAGTGCCACTAGTTACATTGAAAAGAATACAAACCCGAGTATTTATGTAACAATTTCATATTTGGAACTAAAAAATTGGACACGTGGTAGGCCATACAAGTTCTCCCTTCTGAGAAGGCCAAAATCAACAAGTTTTGGGAAAATTACCCTAATTTTTTCTTGGCAAATCAAAATTTAGTAAAACCTATGCCATTTTAGAGTAGACATATAACACTACTTCAAAACAAAATTTTAGACTTAGGTGAAGAAATTTCAAAGTTTCAAAAGCCTCTAGACCAACTCCAATTCAAAGTTTACAAGGAGTTGTGCTTATTTCTAAATTTTGGCCTCAAACCCTACCTTGGAAAGTAAGTTATTTTCCAATAATTGTACAACTCTTTCTAGGGTTAGAAAGTTCAATTTTTATTTATTTTTTAAATACACATTTTGGCATCTTTAAATAATACATACATCTTTCATTTAGTTGTTAAACCTGCTACCGCAGAAGCATACACAAGGAAAATACAAGGGTACTTAAGCCACATTGTTGTGCACTCTTGTAACCTATATTGGTACTCATTTGAGTAGTATTGCATTATACAACACCTGTATGGAGTTTCAATTGAACGTACCCTCAGGTATATTGAAAGTCCCATAGGTGTACATGGAACCAGCCTTAGATAAACTAATCGACCATCTTTTTGCTATCGTACACCAATAACAAAACTCAAGAAGATCACTCTCTAGTACTTGGGTAGTCAAATAATATGGATAAGGGCATGTTCTAGTCTCTTTAGTTCCATGAAATATTGGTCCGAGTACTACTGTTAGAACTTGCACATATATCAGACAGCTATAGCACCTGACACTCCCTCATCTTCAAGACCATATGAACCTTACTCTCTCTCGACCCTCCCATGGTGGAAAATCCTCCTCCTTATAGACCACCTTGAAAGACCCTATAAAACATGAATAATCACTCTAATATCATGAAGCTTGATTCCCTAGATGAATAATACAAGAATATTTAGGCCAAAATCTAAGAAAATGATGACTGGCATATGAGACAGATTTATGAACTCTGGGTTGAAGTTAGCCTAGACCAAAATTTTGATGAGAAGTTGGTAGGAATATATGAAATATTAGCTCAATTGTCACCTCATGAGAAATACCTTGGAATATACAGTAGAGTGAGCCACACTAGGAAGAAACATCTTACTCAGGACTATTTAGACATTAGCAAAACCTTCAAGATCCTCACATCCATAAACCACCCTCTATGTATAATAACACTTGGAACTATTTCCTAAAGTATACTTGAACAAATTTGATGGTTCTAGCCCCTTAGGATGGGTCACCTAAATGGAACATTACTTATCCCTTCATGGAATTACTAATGACATGATCAAACTTAAGGTGGGGGTATTGTATCTAGATCCAAATGATGGCAATGATGGGAGTGACATAAAAATTCCTATGGTAAATTCATCACTTGGAGTCTATTTGTCAAAGCTCCCCATCCCTGTTACGAGTGAGATACTCACTATTTGGGGTTTCTGACGAAGTTATGCCCAATAGGCTTAATCATAGACTTTATCTCATCCTTTGAGAAATTAGCTATCCATACATAAAACTTAACAAATTATTTCTATAAACAATGTTTCGTTCGTGGCCTCAAGGAGATAATTAAAGCACAAGTCAAATTGCAACATATAACTACCTAGTTGGAGGCATCATAGTGGGTTCTAGAAGCATAGACAGTAAGCAATGCACAAACCAATAAACCGTCTTTCAGTCCCCGCTCATGCCCTATAGAGGCCAATTCCTCAAACACAATTCCTTCTCCTCCCTTGAATTATAGAGGTGCAATACCCCTATTTTGGACTTTGAACCCCTATTATATTTTCTGCTAAGTATTATTTCATTTATACTTAGGAAAGTTTAGAAATCTGATAAAGTGGTTTCTATTGACCATGTGGACCAACACATTAAAGAGGGAGTCACAGTCCCCTAAGGTTGGAGGGAAAATGCCACTTAATAATAATAATAAGAAATTATTATTGGAGACAATTGGCAAACACTAAAGAAAAAAATTGAGAGATTAATGAATTAAAAGAATTCACATAATGAGGAAAATTCCCCTAAGAGAAAAAAAGGTGAAAACTCATTGAAACTCTCATTATTCAATATACATCATTCACAATCTCATGAGATGAATACACAACATCAATGGGAATGGGAAAACACCAACCTGAGACAATGAATGCTGGTGAGGGAGGAAAGATTTGGGAGGACCAAACTGGTCCTGAAGCCAAGTAATTGAGGGAAGATTTGGGAGGACCAAACTGGTCCTGAAGCCAAGTAATTGAGGGAAGATTTGGGAGGACCAAACTGACTCAGAGCAGAAAGAATCATATAGTTTGGTATGGGCTTGGCCACTTAATTGTGTGTAGGTAGGAAAACTGCCCCAAGTTTTTGCAGGATTATTGCATATACCTGAATAGATTGTGTTTAGTGATTCTCTTATTGGCTAAGGATTAAAATCCCCTGGAGCACCCTGGAGCTCAGGAATACCAAGTTGGGTGTTGGGTTGCCTGCTGCCTTGAAATATCCTGAATAACTTGGGGAATAACATGTTAAGGGTAACCTAAAATTTATACTCTAGCTGGGGGACTGTGAACTCAGCTCGAGGGTGACGTGAAAGCAAGGAGATCTTGTTGGTTAAAGGCTGGTAGGTTTGTGCCTGGTTCCACTGGTCAACAGATTTAGATAAGTGTTTATCTTCTGACTTGCAGAATATTTGTTTGGAATAATATTTATATATGTTTTTGAGTATATCTAATTTACAGTTGAATGGTATATGTATCAGATCTGACTGTAGATGTATTATTTCATGATAGTCTAAGCATGAATCTCAAGTAGATAAATAGATCTCTGTAATGAGTTTATCTTATGATCATCTTTACAGATTTGGAATATTTGTGTTATGGGATGGCTGTGAAAATACCTACATTCTATTTGCAGTAGATATATAGCATTAAGACCCCTATACTGTTTAAAATGTATACAACATCTAAAGTCATACTGATATGAATCACGTGCTAACCTAGGGTTGTTGAGGCATGTTTTCATATTGCTGGTGTTTGTATTTAAATATATTCCAGTATTGAATAAAGATCTTATGTCTTGCATTGTAATGCTGCAAACAGGGCAGACATGTAAACCTGAAGGTTTACATGCCTAGCCCTTATGTTTATCAACTCTTTCATAACAGAGTTTGTTTCAGAAAAGATAAACCCTGATAATGCTAGAGTTCCAACTTGTTATGGTTCCGAGTTATTATTTTGTATAGAGTTTGTTAATCTATGTAAACCTGGTCAAAATCGACCATATGTAATTACATGGCCTTTTGGGCCAAGTTTCTGATCATTAGTATAAACTACATATTGCTATCTATGATTTATGAATTAAATCAATGCATAAATATTAGTCTGAGATAGACAAATATCGTTTATTCAGACAAGGGTCATGTTCATTCTATTAATGATAATTGAATGTATTCGTTGGTGGCGATATGCGAGTCTTGGAGAATCCAGATCGATGTGTATGTATGCTAATTTATAAAAAAGAATGCAACATCAAATGCATTAAGTGCAGAACGAATCGATTTAGGTAAACTAGGGTTTATCCTTAGTGTGATAGTCATCACTTTAATGATAGTCATCACTTTAATGTATGGCGTTAATATATAAACATTCGTTGCAAATTGTATTACTGTTGGCGTGTCCACATTAATACATAACCATGCATCGCATATATTCAAGACTGCAACAGAGTAGAGCATACATGCATTCCACATATATTAAACATTGTTGAAGGTAGATATCGAATCATTTCCCCTAAACATTTGCTTGTGCATACAGGTGGGAAGGCTTAATGCCTTTGACCTAAATATTCACTACATGAATTAAGAACCATCTTACAATATGCTAGGTTGAATGCAAACGAATTCATGGAAGATGCATAACATGAGAACGATGTCCTATTCATGTGAGATAAAATCAACGCAATCATTTATGCGGCTAGTAAACAGATCTTTATGTTCATATTACTATTTTATGCATCTAATATTAAATCGCTATGCACACATAGAGATGAAGCAATAAAAAGTATACATTGCATTATAATGTCAAATGACGAGGGCATTTATTTATATAGACTATGTGTTACAAAATGCATATCATTTATAAATAGCATACAAACTCGACGAGAATCACTGCGAGCATATCAAGTCAAGCTGGGCTTGCAACCAAGTATCATTACAAAATTAACCGTCTACCAATTACAAAGACAAAGTTTGGGAAACATGAAGGCTGTGGCGTTGCCACTTAATTTACAAAGAAGCATATTACATTGAATCCCAACGCCTCTGCCAGGGACAGAGCGTCGTTGGAGCTCTTTCTTAAACTACACATGACAGTGGGGAGTCCTCGGGGCTATATTCCTTTAAGTGCACAGCAAACCTGCGACGACGATGGAGCACATAGAGGTCTAAATGATTCTCTCTATGATTGGTGTTATGCCCTATCACTTAGGACAAAGGCCGTGCTCCTTAAAATATTGCAAATGAAAGCAAGAGAAAACCCTAACCTCAACTGACAACGTTTTAGTAACTCTGCCCCCACCAACGAGGTGAACCAAACCGAGGCAGTTTGGGGTCAGCGAGTTACCTGGTTAGATTAGCAAGTCGCCATGACCCCATGTTGGTTACGAGCTCGAGGGAGTGCATCAAATCCACCATTACCGTTGTTTCCCTACACATTACAACGTGACACGAGGTCAAACCTCAGGGATACCAAACCCAACTGATAACGAAAGTTCAACATTTATACGACGAAGCTGCAACAAGAGTGAGTGTGACATTACTTGGGGAAGCAACGAGTCGCAGTGCAGCTCGGCTCCGATTGCACCTGTCACAGGAACACCATGAGGCTCAAACTTTGTCCCATTCACACGCAAAATGTAAATAGAAACACAACTTGCAGTAAACCACAATTTCATTAAAACGTAAGGTTGGTGAAAGTGAAACACTGTAACTTACCTTGCATGGTGACAACGCTGAGAACATCGCTATCTAGTTCTATGTGAATCTATGTAATCGAAGTGCCGTAGCCTTGGTAGTGGACCTTCACCATACACCATGTAGAGCTAAATCTCTCAGCGCAGACGAACAACAAATGAGCCGAATGCCAAGTGAATGGGCTATCAACGCTGAATAACGAGGAGAGCAGGTGGAGACCACTGCGACTGGTAAAAGAGTGAAGTTATTGCAGACGTGAAAGGGCTAGGCATGAAAGTCCATAATCCAAATCAATGGTGTGTAAACCTCTCACCATTATCCATGCAATGGCAGGGATCGCCATCGACGGATCACATTGAAGGGAGTTTAATGCAGGGCGGGTTTAGTGTACAGTACGCTCGGGGTGGCATTCCACTGACGGAGTTCCATTAATGGAACGAACAACCAATTCCACCACGTCATCCAAGCCTTCAATGTTGGTAGTGTACGACCTTCCCTCCACGTGAACAAGAGTCTTCATCACCTGCCAACAAGGCAGTAAGGGTGGGGTTAAAATGTGTAACTGGAATAGTTAAGCCTGAGTGGCGTAAACCACAAACCACGCAGACCACCGGTGGGATCGAGCCAGGTTACAACCAACTGAGTCAGGCACCTTTTATCTACGTCTAACGTTGAAGTCGGGCTACTTTCATTCGTAGGATCCAGGGCATTGTCATCATGGCAGCATGGATACCCTCGCATGGAGATGCATTGACTGGTCTTAAATCTAAACCTTAAGTGTTAACGCTGTAAAGAGTGAGCCATGTTGAGTGGTAGGGTCGGATTTCATTAGCGACCACTTATATGTTTTGATTAACCTTTACATGTCAAGTATGTGACATTGGGCCTTGAGGCTAATGTTTTACATGGTTATCATGCCATACAATATATGCTTATGGGATGGTGTCGTAAGCCTTAGAAAGGAGAGTTGCGTATTACTTATACATGTATGGAACCTTATATATAATTAAATCCTTTTGTAATTATAAGTTTTATGTTTTGTCCCAAAACAAATAATGCTATAAGTTTAACCTATAGTAATTGTTGATATATATATGGGTGAGTCGAATTACATAGTGGTGCAAAGTATTTAACCATTGTGTTTATAGAAATTATAACACCATTGTTACATGTATTAATAATATATATATATTATTAATACCTATGGACTATGTAATAATATATATATTTATTTATATATAGAATTATTTAGGTGGCCCTTGTCAAATTAATAAATGAATTATAATCAATGGTATAAATGGTCATAGAATCATGAAGCCCTTGCAAAGTTGATAATTGTAATATTAATGATAATATTAACATAGGATGATAGGAGTAGGTGGTCAACCTAGTTAAATAGATGGGTGAAGAGTATGGTTGTCAAATGGCGGAACTGTTATTAATGTAACTATATTATGTTTGCAGGACATTAATAAACATAGGAACCATGTATGCGCTTATGTATCATTATGCATGTGTCCAATGTCGCTTTCATAGAGGTTAGGATGTGTCATCATGTTGGCATAAAGGACCTCCACGTCACACACGCTTGTTCAAGTATGTCATTATTATGACACGTAAGACGTAAGGGTGCATATAGTCGGAAAGACTATAGCACTTCGGTAAAAGATCATGACAAGCATCTCCGAAGAAGGTGTGACAACATTTACTTAAAGTGTTATGCTTCTGATATATTTCTAAGTATAATTATTATCTAATGGCGTAACCATGAACTGAATTGTAGGGCTGTAGGCCCGTGCAATTTTTTTTTTGTAAGAGGAGACATGACAAATTGCTATCAGAGCACGGTCACTACACTAGGACCTTAAGCTCATTGTGTGGATGCTGTGATTTTTATTTTTGTTTTATAAAAGCTTAAATATTTTCCTGGAGCATACTTCCTGTATTTTTTTTTAATTACGTGTTGTTTATAAAGTCTAACAAACAGCTGGTTGGCCACACTTAGACAATAGAGCAGCTAAAACTTTAATGGCAGAATTAAATTCTGTAGAGCAAGAAGGTGGACTGGCTTTAGAAACATCCGTTTAGCACGGAGAGATGGCCAGCATGCATGGGAGAAATCCAAATTCTCTACTGCGAGCAACAACATCCAACGAGATGTTGGAAATAGTGAAAAGTCTGAAAGAAAAATTAATAAGCATCAAAGAAGACAACATTAAGAACTTTGAAGAACAACATGAAATCAATGCTATCTTGCTGCAAAAGTTGACGAAAAAAGAGAACAGTCACCTCCCAACACTGGAGGGGCAGCATGCAGAAAAATCAGTCACAAAAAGAAATTCCAAATTCAGATCTACACCTCCAAGAAATTCTGCGAGTTCTAATATGGACATCAGTGACGAAGACTCACAAGGTGAGGAGTCAGAAGAGTATGTTCCTAAGAAGAAAAATAAAATGGGAAAAGTACATCACCCCCATTCATAATTGCGGAATATCAAGCCTCCTACTTTTAACCGAGAAATTAAAACTAGAGAAGAAGCAGAGTTGTGGCTGAGAGACATGGAGAAGTACCTAAGCATGTTCGATTATTCCAACCTCATCTGGGCGAGAATTGTTGTTTTTAAGCTGCAGGGTAAGGCATCATCTTGGTGGGATGATCTCAAGCTGACCCGCTCTATCAATGAGAAAAAGGTAAGGTGGAAATTTTTTGCAACCCTCTTCAAATAGAAGTACCTGTCTGAAAGGTACTTCGACAAAAAGGTAAAATATTTCGACGACCTTAAGCTGGGACCACAAAACATGGAGGAGCTGATCAGTAAATTCCTGGAACTGCTAAAGTACGTTCGATACATTCAGGAAGAAAAAGTCAGAGTTCAGCGTTTCCTGAATTGTTTACCGTTTGGGTACAAAGATTGGATAGAGTTTGACGATCCCAAGACCTTGGAAGATGCTTTCAAAAAGGCTAGACTGTGTTTCGAACAGGGACAGAACAGAGCTGAAGTGTCCAAGAAGTGGAACGAAAAGAAGAAGCATAAATATGAAATAAGGCAGAAGGGTCACAAGCCCAACCACTTCAGAAACGAAAGTTCACGGACACCTTCCAGCAACAAATTTGAGGGCAACAAACCACAGTCCAAATTTGTTCCGCCCACAAAAAGTTCAACAATGAAGGCACCGGAAAACTAGAACCAACACCATCGAAGCCACCTATCAAGTTCTAGGGCTGCGAAGAGAATCATTGATGGTATGATTGTCCTCACAAAAAGGACATAAGCAAACATGTGCATAATCTTCAAGAGGCTTCTACAGTCCAAGATGTAGCAAGAAGTCCAAGAATATATGATGCATTGAACAACTGCCAGGCTGAACATCAAGCTTCAGTACTCGAGGTTGGAGGTATGCTTTCCGGGACACCCATGTCTATCTTAATTGATTCTGGAGCATGTAAGAGTTACATAGACCCAAAACTATGTGTGTCATGCAAACTTAATAAGAATAAATACACACAGCCTTGGCTGGTACAAATGGAAACATGGACTAAAAGGAAAGTTTCTGAGGTGGTAAATCAGTGTCCCTTGCAGTTGAATAAATCCTGTACTAGTGTAGATTTAAATGTTTTGCCACTAGGATCCTACAATGTGCTTATCAGTATGGATTGGCTGGAAAAACATAGGGCTGTTACATACTGCTATCAGAAATCTGTTACATTTACCAACGATGTGGGACAGCATGAAAATATCCTGTTAGGATATTTAGACACTTAGGAGTTAGTTAAGATCAACTTGTGTAATATATCCGTTAGGGATAGTGTGTTTCTTTAGTATGCATTAGTATGCATTTGTAAATACTTAATCCGACGGTCACGATATGTTTCCGACATAGAGTGATCCGACGGCTCAACTTCTCTTAGATCAAACCTAACCTTGATCCGTGGCTTAACACCCGATTGGTCCATGATCTCTATTTAAAGAGCATGGAGGGTCATTGTTTAGTTGATCGATTATGAGAAGCTCATTTGTAACTTTCTTTCTTTGCATAATAAATTGTCCCGTAGAAGCTATTTGGCCGGGGCCGTGGAGTGTTTCCCTCTCGAGGGTTTAAACCACGTCAAAACATCGGTGTGTTGATCTGTGATCTGTTTGTGTGAAGTGGTTTCTCTTGGTGTTCGGTCCTTTGGTAGTACCCTGTGTACCCGAACATGGTATCAGAGCTTTTATGAAGTGCCGCTTCCGGTTATGATCTAGATCTTGAACTGCTGTTGCCGAAACTCGAAAGGGTTTCTAGTTCTGATATTTCTGTGCATTTATAGGCTGTGGGAGGTGTTCCATTGCGTCCGGAGCGTCGTTTCCATTGAAAAATAGTTTTCGTTTGATCGAAAACGGTTCCCGGTTGCTCCAGAAACGCGTATTTCATCAGATCTGAAGGTATAATGTTACAGTGACGCATTTTTTTTATTTCATTTTTGAAAAGAAAAAATCTCATATTTCATTTTTTTTTACTGTTAGATTTTTTTTGGTTCGGATTGTTGCTTTCCCGTCTGCGTATGCTCTTTGCCGTGCACCTTGAGCGATCTCGGCAAATCAGAAACAGAAAGGGAAAGGGTTTTTTTCGGCTGCGTATGCTCTTTGCCGTGCACTTTGCGCGATCTCGGCAAATCAGAAACAGAGAGAAAACGTAGACTTTCCGGGCAAGCTAACAAGATCTAACTCCACAAGTGTGGAAAAGTTTTTTTTGTTTCGTTTTGTGGTTTGTTTTGCAGGAAAAAGGACAAGCACGCAAAAAAAAAAAAAAAAAAAAAAAAAAAAACTTCATCATTTCCATATTTTACATACCTTTTAAACTAGCTCACTTGGTCCAAAGTTGCTTTATTCTTTAATAGGTCTTGAGTTCAAGTCTTAGGAAGTTACTTTTAAAAAGAAAAGTGCATGTAATTTCTATTTTCAAGTTACTTTATTGTAAAAGTGCATCTCACTTAAATAATAATAAAAAAAAAAATACAAGTGAGTCACTTAAGCTTTTTATTTATTGTTGCACTATTTAAAAGTAATATCATTGTAAAAGTGAAATCACTTATTTTACAAAAGTGATTCACTTAAAAGCAACTTTTTTGTAAAGTGATTGTCAAAAGGTTCATCTTGGGAAGAGGGGGGTTCTTTTTTTTGCTGGACATTCTCTAGCTGCCACGTCACTATTGGGGACATCTTCAACAGTTTCTTTGTTCAAGCATAACTTCATCATACAGAGTCCGTTTTCCGTGCCGTTTTTTTTGAAACCGCCTATTTTTTCGAGCTCTTCACATCTAGACTATTGGTTTCTGCTTTTATAGCCATTAATTTACAAATATGGCCGCCCCTTGTGATATTCTACTTAACAGTTCCAACTATTTCTCATGGAAATCTCGTATGGAGGATGTTCTACGAAGTAGGGGACTTTTCAGAATTACAACAGGGAAAGAAAAAGAACCCACTGATGATGATAAGAAAATAAAATGGGCAAATAGATGTGATGAAGCTCGTGGATTGATTGGGATGTCAATCTCTACTGATTTGCGATTCCACATATCTGGAATTGATGAACCTAATACTGCTTAGGACAAGTTGGAAACTGTGTTTGGTAAACACAATGAAATTCGAGGTCACCAACTCAAAAATGAGTTGATTTCTTTAAATCCAAGTGACTTTTCATGCATTCAAGATTATTTATCTAAGTACAAAACTCTCAAGCTCTTATGTGAAGAATGTAAGATTGAGAGGGAAGACAAACAATGCATTTATCATATTCTTTCCAAACTTGGACCTGCATATTCTGTTTTTGTATCTACATTTTACTCCATGAAAGCGTCATTGAATGCAGCTAGCTATCAAGAGCCTAGTCTTGAATCCTTTTGTGATTCCTTGATTAGGGAACAAGATAAACTCATTCATCTTGGAATAATCAACAATGCAGATACATCTGGGAAAGCCTTATTGTCCCAACAGAAAGAAAAGTCCAAGCCTCCCAAGAAACAAAATTTTCGCAATAATAAGTCAAACAAGGGTCCAAAACCCTCTCAGTCAACTCCTTCTTTAAAAAATGACAAAGGATCCAAGCCAAAAGGCAAGAAGACTGAGCGTCATTGCAACTATTGCGGGAAAGATAATCATGATGAATCCAAGTGTTTCAAGAAGATGGCAGCCTTGGAAGCAGCAATGAAGAAGCACCACATCAGCCTAGATTCGCCTTCAGAATCTGCCTCTCATGGACATGCACTTTGTGCTTCTGGTTATTCTTATAATGCATCTTCTTCTTCTACTTCAAATGAATGGCTCATTGATTCTGGAGCATCTTATCGTATGGCTAAGGATCAAGCCATCTTTTCTACTATGCATGAATGTAACACCAAACAAATATTTGTTGGTGATGATAGATCTCTAAGTGTTGTAGGAGCTGGAACAGTTCCAGTAGATAATGGTCATTTTAGTGATGTACTATGTGTTCCAAGAATTTCCTGCAATTTGTTATCAGTCTATCAGATCACTCATTCTGGTGAAGGTAAAACTGTGACCTTTACACCTCACCAAGTTGTAATCAAGGATTTTAAAGATCCTCAACAGGTTCTAGCTACCGGAATTGTTGATGATATTACCAGGTTGTACAAGTTTAACAACTTTGGGTCATCACCTTTCCCTTCAGTTTTTGTTGCTCATAGTGATAACTTGAGCAAACTTTGGCATGAGCGATTTGGTCACTTAAATTATCGCTCATTGCAACAACTATGTAAAGAAAATATGGTGACAGGTCTTCCGATGGTATCTTGCAGAGATGGTGTTTGCTCCGGTTGTGTACTCGGAAAACATCATCGGGACAGTTTTGACAAACGTGCCTCTTGGCAGGCCTCGGTTCCCTTGGAGCTTGTGCATAGTGACTTGTGTGGTCCTCTTCCATCTGCTTCCTTTTCTGGTTTCAAATATTTCTTAACTTTCATTGATGATTACACCAGACGCACTTGGGTTTATTTCCTAAAACTTAAGAGCGAAGTATTTAACATGTTCTTGGCCTACAAGGCCCTTGTTGAAAAACAATCTGGTCATCAAATTATTAAGTTAAGATCTGACAATGGAGGAGAATATGTTAACAAACAGTTCACTACTTTCTGCACTGAACAAGGCATCCAACAACAACACACTGTTCCATATACACCACAACAAAATGGTGTAGCTGAGCGGAAGAACCGCACTTTAAAAGAAATGGCTAATTGTATGATCCAATCTAAGGGACTAAGTCTTCAATTTTGGGCTGAAGCCATTAATTGTGCAAATTACATAGTTAATCGCACCCCCACAAAAGCATTACAAGGTATAACACCGGAAGAAGCATGGAGTAAAATTAAACCTGATGTAAGTCACTTTCGTGTGTTTGGTAGTGAAGCATGGGCTCACATTCCGGATGAAAAACGGAAAGCATTGCAGCCTAAAAGTGAAAAGTGCATATTTGTTGGATATTCTGAAGATGTAAAAGGTTATAGACTTCTTCAACCACCTTCTCATGCTATAATCATTAGAAGAGATGTTAAATTTGATGAAAATATCTTGGCCTGCGAGCCTAACTCGACGAGTGTGCCATCTTTGGCCTGCGAGCCTGATTCGGCGTTTGTGCCTTCTTCTTCTTCTTCCAACTTCCTTGACAGGTTTCCAACTCCAGTTTCTGATGATGACAGTGAGGATGAAAATCCACCTCCGTCTGCTCATGTTCCTCCAGTTGCACCAACACAAGTTCTTCCTCGATGGGTCCGTTCAACATGTGAAGCAGCTGGTGATCTTGCCGGTGATCCTAGAGATCAACGTCGAACACGTTCTCAGTTTCAGCGAGCCTCTTCTCTTTTGGCTCAAGTTTCCGAGAATCATGATCCAGAAAATTTTGCAGAAGCTTCAGGGAATCCAGATTGGGATGCAGCCATGGATGAAGAATATCGTTCCTTAATGGCGAACGATACTTGGGATCTTGTACCTCTTCCAAAAGGAAGAAAACTTGTCAGATGTAAATGGGTCTACAGAACTAAGTATGCTTCAGATGGAAGTGTTGAAAGACTTAAGGCAAGGTTAGTTGCCAAAGGTTTTTCCCAAGTTGAAGGGATTGACTACAATGAAACCTTTGCTCCCGTCGCCAAAATGAACTCCATCCGCCTTGTTCTTTCCCTTGCAGCCTTACACAACTGGGAATTCCATCAAATGGATGTCAAGTCTGCCTTCTTACATGGTGATTTACTGGAGGAAATTTACATGGAACAACCTCCTGGCTATGTTCAGAATAACTCTAGCCTTGTCTGCCGCCTTAAGAAATCCTTATATGGCCTTAAGCAAGCTCCTAGAGCTTGGTATGCCAAAATGGATAACTTTCTCCTTGACACTGGTTTTTCTAGATGCCATTCTGACCCCAATGTCTATACCAAGAAAGTAGGAAACCATCTCATCATACTTGTTCTATATGTTGATGACCTTATTCTTACTACTAGTGACCCTAAGCTTATAACCCATGTGAAATCCAGTCTTAAACAAACTTTTGAAATGTCAGACTTAGGACATTTGCATTATTTTCTTGGTCTCCAAGTTCTGCAAACCAAAGAAGGAATCTTTCTTTCTCAATCTAAGTATGCTTGTGACCTTCTTCGTCGCTTTCACATGGAAGATTGTACACCAGCCCCTTCTCCCTTCCAGTCTGGAGTCAAACTTTCTGCCACTTGTACTTCACCTGAAGTAGATGCCACCTTATATCGTCAGCTTGTTGGTAGTCTTTTATACTTGACTCATTCCCGTCCTGACCTTTCCTTTGCCGTTGGTCGAGTTGCCCGTTATATGCAGACACCTCATGAAAGTCACTGGAAAGCAGCTAAAAGAATACTTCGATATATTCGAGGTACAGTTCAGTTTGGGATTCATTACAGTACAGGGGGGAAACCTTTGTTGGTTGGTTTCACTGATTCAGATTGGGCCGGCGATCCTGATGATCGAAAGTCTACTGCAGGTTATGTTTTCAGTCTGGGATCTGGACCTATTACTTGGGCTTGTAAGAAACAACAAGCTCTTGCTCTTTCTTCAGCAGAGGCAGAATATCGAGCAGCAGTTAATGCCAGTCAGGAAGCTTTATGGCTTCGACAGATCCTTTCAGAGTTTGGATTCGAGCAGCAGCAGCCTACTCCACTTTGGTGCGACAATCAAAGTGCCATCAAGCTTGCCAAAGATCCAGTTCTACATCAACGCAGCAAACACATTGAGCTACATATGCACTTCATCAGAAATCTTGTTCATGATCGTGTTCTCGAAGTGCTCTTTTGCCCTACAGATGATCAAGTTGCAGACATCTTCACCAAGTCTCTTACAGAAGCGAAGTTTTCTAAACTTCGATCTATGTTAGGAGTTCAGGAACTTGTCATTAAGGGGGGATAGGCTCTAATGCCTCCTTCCTTCCTCTAATGCCTCCTTCCTTCTCCTAATAGTGTCACTTTTGTAAATCCTTCAATCCTATCCCAAGTTGTTCTTAAGGGGGGATGTTAGGATATTTAGACACTTAGGAGTTAGTTAAGATCAACTTGTGTAATATATCCGTTAGGGATAGTGTGTTTCTTTAGTATGCATTAGTATGCATTTGTAAATACTTAATCCGACGGTCACGATATGTTTCCGACATAGAGTGATCCGACGGCTCAACTTCTCTTAGATCAAACCTAACCTTGATCCGTGGCTTAACACCCGATTGGTCCATGATCTCTATTTAAAGAGCATGGAGGGTCATTGTTTAGTTGATCGATTATGAGAAGCTCATTTGTAACTTTCTTTCTTTGCATAATAAATTGTCCCGTAGAAGCTATTTGGCCGGGGCCGTGGAGTGTTTCCCTCTCGAGGGTTTAAACTACGTCAAAACATCGGTGTGTTGATCTGTGATCTGTTTGTGTGAAGTGGTTTCTCTTGGTGTTCGGTCCTTTGGTAGTACCCTGTGTACCCGAACATATCCAAGGGATCGTACGAGCAGTGAAATTAAGGAAAATTTTTGCTCTTTAACTAAAAAGGAATGCACGAAAAGGGTGCAAATTGTATGCTATCCACATGACGAAAAATTAGCAAAGTGAAAGTGCAGATTTCACAAAGCATCCCGTATTGGCTGAGTTTAAGGATGTGTTTCCCGAGGAGATTCCAGAGCTACCTCCTAGATGAGAGCTGGATTTTACTATCAATTTGTCCCTGGGAACCGTGCCAAACTCTAAGGCACCATATCGGATGAGTACACTTGAACTAATTGAGCTGAAAGCACAATTGTAGGAGCTATTGGAAAAAGGTTACATTCGCCCAAGTGTGTCCTCGTGGGGAGCACCGGTAACTTTTGTATGGAAGAAGGATGGCACATTCTGATTGTGCATAGACTATAGCCAATTGAACAAGGTAACCATAAAAAACTAGCATCCTTTGCCAAGAATAAACGATCTATTCAATTAGGTTGGGGGTGCCACGGTGTTTTCTAAGATTGATCCAAGATCGGGTTATCACCAAATAAGGATTAAGGAAGAAGATGTGCACAAAAAAATTTCTGAACTCGTTATGGACATTACGAGTTTGTGGTGATGCCATTCGGCTTGACGAATGCACCAACCACATTTATGTGCCTAATGAATAATGTTTTCAGCAGGTACTTGGGATAAATTTGTTGTGGTGTTTATTGATGATATCCTCATCTATTCTAAGAACGAAAAGGAGCATGAGGAACACTTAAGGCTAGTGCTTCAAGTCTTGCGAGAAAATTAGCTTTATGCCAAGTTATCCAAGTGTGATTTTTATAAGGACCAAATCCAATATTTGGGTCATATTATTTCAGTAGAGGGTATTGCGGTGGATCCCAACAAGATAGAGGCCATAATGAGCTGTCCTACACCCGAAAACGTAAGCGATGTCCTCTCTTTCATGGGATTGGCCGGGTATTATCGGAAATTTATTGAAGGTTTTTCCAAAGTAGCCCATCCCATTACTTCGCTTCAGTGGAAGGAAGTAAAATTTCTGTGGACAGCCAAGTGTGAAGCAAGTTTCGCAAAGCTGAAACAGTTGCTCACTACTTCCCCTATCCTAAAAGTGGCAGATCCTTTGGAGACTTTGTTGTATGCACGAATGCATGCAAGGATGGACTGGGAGGCGTGCTAATGCAAGATGGCGCAGTAATTGGTTATGAATCAAGAAAAATGAAAACAAATGAAGTGAACCATGCAACGCATGATTTAGAATTGGCCGCTATCATTCATGCCTTGCGAATGTGGCGACACTACCTTCTTGGAAAAATATTTGTGTTGAAAACCGACCACATTGGGTTGAAATACCTTTTCGAACAACCAAATCTAAATGGAAGGCAAGCAAGGTGGCTAGCCTTCATAAGTGTGTTTGACTTTGAAATTCAACACATCAAAGGTAAGGAAAATAAGATTGCTAACGCACTTAGTAGACGCATGCATCTACTAACCATGGCATTAGTCAACAATTTTCAGTCTGATTTATTAGCGCAGATCCGGATAGCAGCTGAAAAAGACCAAAAATATCTGAATATAAGACAAAAATGTCTTGCAGAAAATTCATAACAATAAGCAACAGACTTCAACATGTCTAAGGATGGACTACTGCTGTTCAAAAACAGGATGTACATACCGGATCAACCATCCTTAAAGCAATTGATTATGGATGAATTTCACATAAGACCATATTCTGGTCATCTTGGCTACCAGAAAATGTTGACAACTGTTAAAAATAGCATTATTGGCCAAGACTGAAATCAGAAATTGCTGAATACATTTCTAAATGTACGGACTATCAGTGGGTGAAAATAGAACATCAACATCCGACTGGGTTGCTGCAGCCCATACCAGTGCCATAATGGAAGTGGGAAACTATTTCCATGGATTTTATCACTGGATTGCCTAAAACCAATAAACAACATGATGCAATCATGGTTGTTGTGGATAAGCTGACTAAGGCAAAATAATTCATACTTGTCAAATCCACTTTTAAGGCAATAAATATTGCAAAGGTTTTCATGAAGGAAGTCTTTCGACTTCATGGAATTCCCAAGGTGATTATATCTGATAGGGACACCAAGTTCACCTCACACTTTTGGAAGGATCTGTTTGCAGGTTTGGGAACTAAACTGAGTTTTAGTACATCCTACCATCCACAAACTGATGGGCAGACTGTGTTAAGTCAGTAAATTTTTCTCCATTTTTGATTTATTTTCTCCAGTTTTGGTTTGTTTTTCAATCCAGTTTTGGTTTGTTTTTCAATCTACCTCAGTTAAATTTTTGGTTTTAAGTTTTAGTTTTAGTCTCCTTAGAAACTCTATGGGTGATTGAATAAGTTTTGAGCCCATTCTTTTTAGGTTTTATTAGATTTTTGTTGATCTTTTATATTTTAAAGGGGGTTAAAGAAGGTCATATTTTCAAAAGTTGATTCATTAATGTGTTTAGAGAGCAGTTAGACTTGTTTCTTAAACCAAGTAACTTTTAAAACCTCTGACAAATTAGCAGAAAGTTGAAAAACTGCGAAATTCTGGCATGGCAGCTATTCTTGTAGCGCTAGACAAAATTTTAACAAAGGGCGCGCTACAAGAATATCGCAGCCCTTTGTTTTTTCAAATTTCAAACGGATTTCAATCATGATTGCAGTATGTGAGTGACTAATCACCTTGTGTGAGTGTTTTAACACGTGTTTACTGCAGTTTAAGCATGATTTTAGTTGGTTATCAGTCACGAAGCAGAGCAGGCTCATCATTGCATATTATGCGAAATCAGTTGGACAAAAACCAGCAAATCCTGGTCTAAGCTGTCAAATTTCTCTTTCTACACGCATTATTATAGGAGAGGAGTGTTCGTGAAGAAGAGTTAACTGCTAAAAAGGTGGATTTTCTTGCTGTGAAGAGAAGACAGTGTTTTTAACACCAGCGAGAATTAGGGCTTCCAAATTCATTTACCAGCAGTCAAAGAAATGATATGAAGACACCTATTCTCATAAGAAGAGACCGTTGATACCCCAAAACGAATCTTTAAGCCACGACAGATGAGTAATTGACAGGTATTCCGATACAAACCCTTATAACTGAAAAATTTGGGTCTTTCTCGCTGCACGATTATCTGGAGAAATTGGTTGCTGGAGATGATAGAATAGGTCATAAAATAAACACTTCACCACAGAAATAGCTATCTGAAGCTATTATGAGGAATTTGCATGAACAAAGCAGCAAAGTAGTCTTAAGCTTAAAGTATTCAGCCTGTGAAATTTTAATGACAGTTTGAACGAAGATTGTTTATCATTTGCTCTCCTATACATTCAAAAACTTTGATAGTGATGCAGATTGGTTATAATGAGCTAATTGAATGGATTCTTCTCATGACCTAATGCCATTGTAAATCAGAATCTACAGGAAATAGCATTGAGAGGACTCACATATTGATTTGTTATGCTCATTTTTTTACACAGAAGGTGTTTTGTTGGTTTGTTTAAGTGGTTTGAAAGCTGTTGAAAATTGTTATGATTTGTGAAATCACTTGCTTGGAGAACCATGTTCAATTGCTTGGAGAACATGTTGGCTTTCATATACAGGTTTGAATGGCAGTTTTTTGGCTAGGGCGAATATATTGTAGACAGTGCCTGATGGTGCATTTTGAAATTAAACAGTGCTATATTGTTCTTATGACAGTTTTCATCTATGATCGATCTTGTCTCACAGTTTATCTATCCACAGACCTAGTTGTATGGTTGAGATAAGGGAACGTTGAACTTGAAGGCCTGTTCAGGAGTGTGTAGCAAATTTTGAAGGAGCTCAAAGCACAAGAAACCAGTTTACA
Source organism: Larix kaempferi (assembly GCA_027924585.1). Lineage (NCBI taxonomy): Eukaryota > Viridiplantae > Streptophyta > Pinopsida > Pinales > Pinaceae > Larix > Larix kaempferi. The sequence goes on along the minus strand of BSBM01000233.1, from coordinate 2,091,368 downwards.
AAACATTTTTGAAACCTAAAGCCAGACTGTTTTTGTTTTCTGAAAGAAGAATATGGGGAAAAGTGGCAAAAGTGGTAAGGTCAACAGGGCTGATCCCACAGACCTAACCTGGATGCAGAACTGTTTCAGCAGGCAGGTTGGTTGAATTTTTTCAAGAAGATAGATGGTTTCAATGCTCAGGTGTCCTGCAAGTTTGCTAAGGGACTTAAAGATGATATGATTATGATGGATGCTTTGAAATTCAAATTGACTGTGGAGTTAATAGCAGAAGCTACTGAGATCAGCAATGAGGGTGAGCACTGGTTTAAAAAATTGCCTTTTGAGTTTGAACCCCAAAGGTACCTGTTGCCTAATGTGACTCCTGACTGGAACAAGGGTATCCTCATTCAAAATTTCAGGAAGGAGTGGATTGATCCCATAAGGATACTTCAAAGTTATGTGACCTGTGAAGGAAGATATTCATTGGTATTTAAATATCATCTCAGGTTCCTTCAACACATAGCAGGAGTTTCTAAAATGAATCTGCCCTTCTTTTTCTTAAAAAGCCTGCAGAAGATGTCAAGCAAGATAAAGCAACATGATGATCACACTTCCCAGTCACTTTTTCACCATGGTCTCATTAAACTGATCATCACCACAGTGTTGCAACATGAGGGAAGGACTTGGGATTTCTTTTTGTTCTGGTCAGATGTTCATCCTCAAAAAGAAGACCAGTAACCAAAGAGACAGACTGACAAGGGGAAGGTAATGATGAAAAAGTTAGGTCACTCAGTCAAATTTACAAGTAAATATGATGTTAAAGCCAAGAAGGTGACAGAGCAGGTAGCAGGACAGAGACAGGATGACAGTCAGCTCAAAGTGGTTTCAGATTACCCTAAAAGCAAGTTCACACTGTTTGAAGACAAAAAGGAACTGCCTGAAAAGAATCCAGCACCTGTAGCAGATCCTCAGGAGGAGAAAAAGGTTGACATTAAAATGGTTCCTGCAGCTAAAGAAGAGATCCACATTCAGCCAAGAAGTCCCATCACAATTCTTTCAGATGATGAAGGATACCTGTTAGAAGAAGAACAACCTATTTCTGAGATAAAAGTCAAAACTGAAATTGAAGAAGTTCAAGTTTCAGATGGCAAAACCACAAGGCCTAACAAGAAAAGAAACAAGCTGGAAGTGGTGGAATTAGCTGCTATTCAGCACCAAGGGAAAGAACTGAAGATGATGGGAGAGGCAACTACATTTTGGAGACCTAAAACTAGGTCAAAAAATAAATTGAGATTAAACATGAAGAAGTTGCTAAATCCTAAATTAAAAACAGATGAGGTGACTGTCTTAGATGAAGGGTCCATGGATGATGACAAATCAGAAATAGATAAATTGCAGCCATGTTTAAAAGAAGAAATTAATTCAGTAGAAGCAGCAGGTGAGGAAGATCCAAAGCCCAGCATTGAGGACACTTCTAAGAAGCTGTTGATGGAAGAGACAGAAATCTTCAAGAAGTTTGACATCCCTTGGAAACCTGATGAAGATCAAGATTTTGCAATGGATAAAATAGCTCATTCTGACAGGGAAAATTTACAGAAGACTGTCAAGCAATATAAGCACCAAATGAATTATATGCAGGAGGTCAACGACGGTTTGATGATGGCCAATAGAAGATTAAGGGAAGATCTCCAAGATATCAATGACAATTTTCAGTAACTAGTGGCTGATGCAAAAGAAGCACTTAAAAGGAAAAGGGCTGCTGACAATCAATGCACTCAGCTGGAGAAGACAGTTCAAGACTTGCAGCAGAAAAACAAAGAACTCACAAAAAGGATTAATGACATGGAGAAGGAACAAAAGAAGGTCAAGAAGAAAGAGCAAACTCCAGATGGCATCACCCTCTTAGCTGAGGTGGCAAAGGACCTATAAAATAGCTATGTTTTAGTTAGTTGTCATTAAATGACAAACTGATATATTAATGAAATGCTATTTTTAGTTGATTTTGTAACTTGCTGATATTCTGTCTTTACTTTACCTCATCGAAGGCTGTAAAACAGTTAGGGTTAGATACCTAATCGATTTTGAAGAGCATAGTATTTAGAGACGTGAACAAGTCATGAAAAAGGTTCTGATTTTTGGGAGCATCAGGAGGTCTGCTAGCTGCTTGTACTTTCAGACTTATTCAGAGATAGGTACTGTAACTCTTATCTACATTTACTGATGAAATTATGAATATATGACTCTTTCCCCTTCATTTGGTCTGTGTTGGCTTCATGTTTGAACTTGTTTAGTTTCATGAATTACAAATTCATTGCTGGTTAATGTGTATTTTCTAGTAGTGCTTGTCCTTTATGTGTGAACTTCAGTACAGTCTTTTGTTGGATTTTTGTGATATATATGCATCTTTATCAGTATATGTGTATGATTTAGTTGTTGCTTATCTGCTGAATGTATTCCCTGCATGTTCTTGAAGTTTATGACCAAAAACACATAAAACAAAACCCTAAACCCTGGTTTGAATTGAGTTTTACTCTTGAGATTGTGTTGGCTTGTTACCCTAGCCTTAGTAACAATTTCTGGCACAAACAGAATGAAAGAGTGAACCAAGTCCTTGAGGACAAGCTTCGATTATATGTCATGGACAATCCGAAGCAGTGGGAAAACTACCAACACTTAGCCGAATTTGCCTACAATAACGGTTACCAAACTTTTGCAGGAATGAGTCCATTTGAAGTGTTGTATGGCAGAAAGTGTATGTTGATGTATATGTAACTTTGGAATGTATTTCACATATATGTATGTTGTATTCCTATAGAGATGTTATTATTCCTCTATACAGAAGTGTCGTCATTTATATTGTAAGTGTCGTAACTTATACTTGATGGGTTATTAGACCACCTTGTTGGGGTCAGCCCTGTATAAGTCATGTGGGTCAAAGGGTTATTAGACCACCCTATTGGGGTTGACCATGTGGGTCAAAGGGTTATTAGACCACCCTATTGGGTGTCGGTGTTAAATTTTGAGCATGAATTCACAATACTCTAGGATATTTACTGAGAGAATAACATATACAGTATATCAATGCATGACAATCACAATAAGCATGACAAGCATCACAAGAATCAAAAGCATGAGAGACAAGAGACACAGAGTTTCCGTGGGGAAAACCCTAAGGTGAAAAACCCCATAGCTTCCTCAGAGATAGAGAGAGCAATGGCTCAACCAAAGTACAACCAAAATACACTGAGATAGTCTCCTAGTAGTAGATGATCCTCCTCCTCACTAGTGCGCCACTTTCTGAGTGAGAGTGAGATACTTTTCTGAGTGATCTAAATAGAGATCACCTGATCTCTATTTATACTGATCTATTTTCCTAGTGACCTTATGGGGCCGACTTGTCTAGCTAGGTACATCCACATTATAATATATATAATTCAGGGCCGACCCCACATGGTGGTCTAATAACCCATCGACAAGTACACACACTTGCGACACTTGTCAATCCACATGAAGACACTTCCTTATAGAGGAATAACACATCTCTAATAAGGGTACAATAAATATATATGAAGTACATAGATGAAATACATTCCGAAGTTACATATACATCAACACTCCCTCTTAACTAGGAAGGTATTTCTCGACATAGATCTGCTAGACAAGTCTTCTTCTCGGGATCATCATCATCGACGCATCGTCATCGTCATCATCACTGCTGCTGCTATCTCAACCAATCTCTGACTCTACTCGTCATAGGAAGTTCTACAGAGCCAGTCCTTTTTCATACTGGATGTAGGCCCACCACCTGCAGGTCTTCGTCATCACTAGCCATACTATGGAATCCTCAAGACTTATTACATGCGTCACAAAACCTCGAAAGAGCATCCTAGGCTGTTATGAGCACACGGCTCTACCTATAGGATCTCCTAGGGCCATATTATATGTGACCTCACCATAAAACCTCGCAAGAGCATCCTAGGCTGTTACGAGCACACAACTCTACCTATAGGATCTCCCAGGGACAGATTATATGTGGTCACCACAAAACCTCGCAAGAGAATCCCAGGCTATTATGAGCACGCAGCTCTACCTATAGGATCTCCCAGGGACATATTATATGTGGTCATGGAAAAACCTCGCAAGAGCATCCTAGGACTTATTACGGGCACACAGCCCAACCTATTGGATCTCCTAGGGACAGATTATATGCCATAGGACAAAACCTCGAAAGAGAATCTACCATATATCCCATGGCAACGAATTACGTGCCATAGGCAAAACCTCGAAAGACTATCTGCAGATCTCCCAGGGCCAAATTATATGTCCTCCCAGAGCAAAACCTTGAAAGAGCATTTGCCAGATATCCCAGGGCATGAATTACATTCCATAGGCAAAACCTCGAAAGACTATCTGCAAATCTCTCAGGGCCAAATTATATGCTCATCTGCACAACCTGATCCACGGCCATAGAGTATCAACCTGATACTCACCATACATCATCTTGATGTACACATGATCATCCTGATCATCATCACTGCAACATCCTGCTGTATGTCATCTGGAGCAACATCTTGAAGCTCGTCATCCACGATCATCCTGATCATATAATGCATCTACCTGATGCATATCACGTATCTACCTGATACATATCATCATACATGATCCACCTGATCATACAATGTATCCACCTGATACAAATACAACTACATGATACATATCACCATACATGATCCACCTGATACATATATAGATACATGGTCCGAGCATCCAACATGATGCATACAAAATACACACAAATGATCCTACTAATCATATCCAGCATCCAACATGATGCATACATACATATAAATGATCCAACTGATCATATCCAGCATCCAACATGATGCGTACATACATATACATATAAATGATCCAACTGATCATATCCAGCATCCAACATGATGCGTACATACATATACATATAAATGATCCAACTGATCATATCCAACATCCAACATGATGCATACATAAAAATGATCCAACTGATCATACAAAGCAGAAACCAGAACATCATCCTGATGTTCATCATCCAGCGCTTACATCCACAGCCATGTGAAGGATCCTCCTTCCATCATGCTTGGAATGGCTTCAGCAAATGTGTCCATCACTTCTTCCTCGAAGTGTCCTCAATCTGAAGAACACCAAGCCTCTCCCTGAAGTACTTGAACTTCACCCTGGCTAGTGGCTTCGTCAGCACATCTGCAATCTGCTCGTCCGTCACAACATACAGGAGCTTCACAGCTCCTCTTTGCACCATATCCCTGATATAGTGATATTTGATCTCTATGTGTTTCGACCTATCATGAAACACTAGGTTCTCGGACAACTTCACACAACTCTGGTTATCACAAAAGATACCAGTAGCATCCAACGGGAGATCAAATAACTCAGACAGTAGCTTTCGTAGCCATACTGCCTCACAACTAGCTGAACAGGCTGCAACATACTCTGCCTCAGCTGTACTCAGTGCTACGCAAGACTGCTTCCTGCTAAACCAAGAGATCACACCTGATACCATATTGAAGCAGCATCCAGATGTGCTCTTCCTATATGCAGCACTGCCAGCCCAATCTGAATCAACATAACCCTGTAGGTTAAACTTTTGATTCGCTTCATACTTGAGCCCATAATCCACTGTACCCTTCAGGTACCTCAGAACATGCTTTACAACAACCAGGTGAACACTCCTTGGATCTTCCAGGAACTGACTCAATGTGTTCACAGCAAAGCAAATGTCTGGTCTCGTGTTCGTCAGGTACATCAAGGACCCAATCATCTGACGATACATAGAGACATCAACCGGCTCAGATGAAGCGTCACATAGAAGCTTCAGATTCGATGCCATAGGTGTGGCCATGGCCTTGCAATCCATCATCCCAAATCTCTTCAGTATATCTACTGTGTACTTCCCTTGACCAAGGAAGATCCCACCTGCACTCTGCCACACCTCCATACCTAGGAAATAGTGCATCATTCCCAAATCTTTCATATCGAATTCAACAGCAAGCTTCCTCTTAGTATCTGCAATCAGTCTGTCATCTCCTGTTACAAATAAGTCATCCACATACAGGTGTGGCCATGGCCTTGCAATCCATCATCCCAAATCTCTTCAGGATATCTACTGTGTACTTCCCTTGACCAAGGAAGATCCCACCTGCACTCTGCCACACCTCCATACCTAGGAATTAGTGCATCATTCCCAAATATTTCATATCGAATTCAGCAGCAAGCTTCCTCTTAGTATCTGCAATCAGTCTGTCATCTCCTGTTACAAATAAGTCATCCACATACAGGAGTAGAATCACAAGATTCCCTTCCTCAACCTTGTAGTAAAGGTTGGAATCCGCTTTACTCTTGGTAAATCCCAAACTAGATAGGAAACTGTCCATCCTACCATACAAAGTTCTGGGAGCTTGTTTCAAGCCATACAAGGCTTTCTTCAATCTGCATACATATGACTCCCTATCATGTATTTCAAAACCGAGTGGCTTCTCCACATATACTTCCTCTTCAACTACACCATTCAAGAAAGTAGTCTTGACATCCATCTGGTGTATTTTCCATTTCATTGCTGCAGCCAGGGCAAGTACTGTTCTGATGGAAGTATACCTGGCTATAGGTGCAAAAGTTTCTTCATAATCTATTCCCTCTTTCTGAGAGAAGCCACGAGCTACGAATCTGGCCTTGTATTTCTCTATACTGCCATTTGTAGCATGCTTGATTTTGAAGATCCATTTAGAATTCACAACAGACTTTTCTTTAGGTCTTGGGACAACATCCCAAACATCATTCTTCATTATTGATTGGTATTCCTCAACCATGGCATCCTTCCATTCTTTCTTTTCCGCTGCTTCTTCATAACTGGAAGGCTCTTTGTTCATAATGTCACAGAGTAAAGCAACATAGCTAGTATGTGATTTGGTTCTCTTCTTTGCTCTGTGTTCTTCTGGAATGCCAAATCTTTCTGCATCTTGAATGAGCTCTCTAGCCCATGCAGGTTTCCTCTTGTGAGGGTTATCCTCACGGGTGGATCTACAGGTTCTTGTGGATCTTCAAACTCACGAACAACTTCTGGAACTGCTTCAGTCATGGTAGTGTCTTGAAATCTTGTTTCCTTAGGTTCTTCATAAACTTCGATAGGTGCCTTCCTTGATTTGATGAATGCTGAGTTTTCATCAAATGTTACATCCCTACTGACATCAATCTTCTTGAACCCTGGAAAGTATATTCTGTAAGCCTTCGAGCTTTCACTGTAACCCACAAAGATACCCTTCTTTCCTGAAGGATCTAGTTTAGTCCTCTTTTCCTTTGGAACATGAGTGTATACTGGACAACCAAATATTCTGAGATGACTGACTTCAGGTTTCTTACCAGAAAAGACCTCTTCTGGTGTCTTGTTGTCCAATATCTTGTGGGGTGTTCTGTTCTGCACATATACAGCTGTTCTAGCTGCTTCTGCCCATAGATGCATAGGTAGATCCTGGTCATGTAGCATTGCCCTTGCTGCTTCCATGATAGTTCTGTTCTTCCTTTCTGCAACTCCATTCTGTTGAGGATTATAAGGAGCAGTCAACTCCCTCTTAATCCCTAATCACTACAAAGCTTCTTGAAGTCACCTGAGGTGAATTCTCCACCATTGTCGGATCTGAATGTTTTGATATTCTTTTCAGTTTGATTCTCCATCAAGATTTTGAATTCCTTGAACTTATCAAACACCTCATCTTTGTTCTTCAAGAGGTATACCCAAGTCTTCCTGGAGAAGTCATCAATAAATGAGACATAGTAAACATACCCACTAAGAGAACTGGATGACATAGGACCACATACATCTGAGTGGATGATCTCCAAGATATCCTTTGCCTTGCTTTCACTGCTTGGGAAATCCTTCTTAATGTTCTTACCTTTTGCACCTCCTTTGCAAACACCTTCATGTTTGGTCTTTATTTCAGGAAGACCCTCTATAGCCTTGCTTGCAATTGGAACTGCCCTATAGTGCATATGAGCAAGTCTTCTATGCCAAAGTTCACTTGGCTCCATGGATTCATGTACCATGGCATGTTCAGGTTGTCCCTTCAATTTATACAAACCTCCCTCTTGCTCTCCAATCACTACTGCATCATCTATGGTCTTTCCCTTTGGCCACATTAGGACTTGGCCATCCACAAATGCAACCCTCATACCTTTTGCATCCAATGTAGAGATGGAGAGTAAGTTCTTCTTGAGCCTAGGTACATAAAGGACTTTTTTCATCTTCAAGGATTTTTCAAAATCGAGGTTGTAGGAGGCTTCACCACTTCCTTTGATTGGGTATTGATAATCATCCCCAAGTTTCACCTTATGGGGTGATTCATGTTCAGATAGGTTAACAAAAGATTCCTTAAATCCAGTCATGTGTTTGGAAGCCCCACTGTCAATTAACCAATCATTACAACCATGGAAGATAGTACCTGTGAGAGCAGAGATCAGAACATACTCTTCTTCACTTGATGAGTCATCATCACTATCACTTTCTGCCCTAGCCTTCTTCTTTGGGGGTTCATCATCTTCGGCAGCATGAGCATGAAACCTTCTTTTGCTGCCCTTCTTCTTCTTGCTGGAGTTGTTGTTATTATCCCTTTTTTTCTTGGGACAATCTGAAGCAAAGTGACCCTTCTCATTACATGTGAAGCATCTTAGATCCTTCTTATTCTTTTGATAGGATCTCTTGTGGCGAGAGTGCTCCTTCTTGATTTTGCTTCTTTTGGTGTGAGCTGCAAGAGCTTGATCTTCACCTCCCATCTTTTCCTCACGAGATACAAGTCTAGCTTCTTCTTGAGAGAATTCTTCCCGCAATCTGTTGAAGGATACCAACTTCTTTCTTGCACAGATTCCTTGAATGAAGGAGTCCCATGACCTAGGTAGGCCATTCAGAGTGGTCATGACAACTTCTCCATTCTCCACCATTTCATCTACTGCTTCCAGTTGTTCCCTAATCTAGGAGACCCTAGAAAAATAAGATTGAATGGTTTCTCCATTCTGAAACTTTACTCCTTTCAATTGGTTCCTTAGGGTCATCTTCCAATTTATGTTCTTCCCTTCAAATAGCTTGGTCAAAGAGTCAAACATCTCCTTGGGTGTCTTTAGAGAAGACACATGGGGTATGAGATGATCTTTGATAGAATCAGCAATGATTTTCTTTGCCTTGACCAAGTTCTTCTTATGCAATACCTTGGCCTCTTCATCCTCTGGGATAGGGATGTCTTCTTTTATATATGAGTCCAACTCATTCTCTTCCAGGATTAACCCAATCCTATACTTCCAAGCTCGGAAGTTATCAGCCCCTTCAAGCTTATCCTCAAGCTTGGTGTGGTGAGACATCTTAAAGAGTACTTCAAATGGAAATAGAAAAGATTTAGGTCTTACCACTTGAAACGCTGAAAACTGGATCTGGTCCTGGATTAGGGTTTGTTGAAAAAACCCTAAAAATTCAAAATATGAATTTCAAATTTCTGAAAGGATAGAAAGATGTGCCTTGATGAGCTGATCAGCCTGGTGCATTCAGAAATTGAGATCAGCAAAGCTTTGCCCTTCAGAATTTCCTTTTTGTTCTCCCGGGTTCACTGGGGAGAGCCCTGAATTAGGGTTTGAGTTTCCCGGAGATCTACCCAGCCAAAAATCTCGATCCAAAGCTCTAAACTTCGATGTTTGCAAGGAGCTTCCAGCTATGTCTTCAGATTTAAAAAATTCCTATTTTTGTGGAAACCCTAATTTTTAGGGCCAAATTTGAAAATGCTCGGAATTGAATTCTGATTGGACAGATAGATGCGCCTTGATGAGTAGAGTCAATCTACTATACTGTTTTTCCAAAATCTGTGGAGAGAAACCCAATAAACAAGGAACTCAAGCTTCCGTCACTGCAAAATGTCTTCTTCTCAGGTTAGCTCTGATACCATGTTAAATTTTGAACATTAATTCACAATACTCTAGGATCCATTAGAGAGATTTTGAGGTCAAAAAATGGCCTCCTAAGAGATGTACTACAAAAATATGAGATATATTAAAATATTATGAGTTGGGGGTTTTATGGGGTAGGTATATATGACAAGTCACCTCCCACACTATTTTTTATGCACAATATAAATAACCATGGTCGAGTTGCTTTTCAAAATTCACTAAAAATAAAATTAATAAAATAAGTCTACATTGATGTGACTAAGATTCGTTATAAATTCTCAAAAATTTATTGTCCTTTAGCATTTATTTGTCTTGAACTTACAAATGAAATTAAATAATAAAAAATATTTTTAAGAGCTATTTTTTAATTTTATGTTGACGTTTTATATTTAGTACTTTTCTCATGAATTTAATATAATGTAATTTAATTGAGAATTTATTTATATGTAAAATGTTAATAATATTATTATAATTCACATTGCATTATTATTATTATTATTATTTATTAAATCTATTATTATTATTTATTAGTTTGACATTATGTTATTAAATAGAATGGAATGAATATATAATTTAAAATTAAAAACATAAAAATGATAATATATTATTTTATAAAAAAATGTGAAAGGACTTTCTTTATGAATTAAGAGTACTTCACTTGAAAATGACAATAATATTATTTTATGAGAAAGTGTGAAAAGACATTCATTATGAGTACTTTACTTGAAAATGACAATAATATTATTTTATGAAAAGACTATCATTATGAGTACTTTACTTTATGACTTAAAAGTACTTACACCACTACCTTGGTTAACTATGTGTTTTCATCCACCATAGAAAATTTGACAAATAAGCATTCTTAACTCATGCAATACCACCTCACCAAGGGGGATGATGTCATCTACTAGAATGTGATTGGTTGTTTTTTATAGTACATTTTCTTTGTTTTGAGGCCATTTTTTGACCTCAAAATTTCTCTAATGTTTACTGAGAGAATAACATATACAGTATATCAATGCATGACAATCACAATAAGCATGACAAGCATCACAAGAATCAAAAGCATGAGAGACAAGAGACACAGAGTTTCCATGGGGAAAACCCTAAGGTGAAAAACCCCACAACTTTCTCAGAGATAGAGAGAGCAATGGCTCAACCAAAGTACAATCAAAATACACTGAGATAGTCTCCTAGTAGCAGATGATCCTCCTCCTCACTAGTGCGCCACTTTCTGAGTGAGAGTGAGATACTTTTCCGAGTGATCTAAATAGAGATCACCTGATCTCTATTTATACTAATCTGTTTGCCCAGTGACCTTATGGGGCCGACTTGTCTAGCTAGGTACATCCACATTATAATATATATAATTCAGGGCCGATCCCACATGGTGGTCTAATAACCCATCGGCAAGTACACACACTTGCGACACTTGTCAATCCACATGACGACACTTCCTTATAGAGGAATAACACATCTCTAATAAGGGTACAATAAATATATATGAAGTACATAGATGAAATACATACCGAAGTTACATATACATCAACAGTCGGCCCAGTCAGCATTATGTTAAGTGGTTAAGTTGAGGCCGACCTAGTTGAGTAAAGGTCAAGTCAAGTTAGTGTATAAATAGAGAGTGTGTATCTCTCATTTTACACATTCTATTCTCTCACTCACACTTTGGAGAGTGGCGCACTTTTGGAGGAGGAGGCTCTGCTGCTAGGAAAAGACTATCTCTTGTATTCTGGTTGTATCATTGCTCTATCTATCTCTGAGGAAGTTATTGGGGTTTTTCACCTTTATGGTTTTCCCCAAGTAAACTCTGTGTCTCTTGTGTGCTTGCATTATTGTGTCCATGATTGATATGCTGTAGATTTGCTGTACATGTTTTTCTCTCAGTTAAGATCCTAGATTAGATTGAAGTAAATTCTAAAAATTTAACATGGTATCAGAGCTAGCCTGAAAGAAGGCATGATATGGCATCTATGACACTTGCACTTACGATGCTAGGGATTGATATAGAAAAAACCAGTCATCGTAGAACTTTCGCTATAAATTTATTTTGGAAAAGTTTTTGAATCTGAAACTTTTACAAGTCGAAGATCAGATCCCCGTGTACCTTGTGTCCAAAGGAAAACCTCTAATTCGTTGTACTTTGTGATTTATGATCTGTACAATATAGGGTTTCTGCCTCTTCTAGATATGAGTCAAAAACAGGTGACCTTGGAAAAAAGGTCATAACTTGGGATAGGAAGCTCCAAATGAAATTTCATAAAAAGTGACAGGTAGTACACAGAATTTAATATCTCAGAAAATGTTTTCAGAGGCTGAAGTTGAACCAGTGATACGTGGCACGCCGTACAAGTTCTATCTCCTGTTTTATCCCATAAACAGGTCACGTTGCGACACTTGGCATAACTCTCTCTCAGAGAACCCAATTGAGGTCAGACCTATCGGGATGGAAATATGACAGGTCGAGCTATCGCAGGGAAACTTTTCAGACCCTGTGGATCGAAAAGTTCAGAGTTACACCAGAATCAATCAGGTACATATTTCTGTCAAAACAGAATTATTTTTGAGCACCTTCATTCATGGCTTCCAAAATTTAGGGTTTCGGATAAAGTTGGAATTTTTGTAATCGGAGACCACGGCTGAATGCTACTCATCAAAATCTAAATTTAGAGACCAAGATCAGAATTTTTGGTTGGGCAGAAGGCCGGGCTTGATCAGACCCTAGTTCGGGACTTTGATCAGAAAAGTGAAAAATTAGGGCTTCTACAAAAATGGGAATTTTTGAAATCTGTGACCACGGCTGGAAGCTCCTCATAAAAATAGAAGCTTAGAGCTTTGGATCAAACCTTTTGATTGGGCAGAAGAGTGGGCTTCATCAAACCCCAGTTCGGGGTCACGTCTAGTGAATCCGGAAGTTTCAAAGGAAAAATTGAGGAGTGAAACTTTGCAGTTTTCAAATTCTGAATATACCAGCTTGATTAGCTCATCAAGGCGCATATTTCTATCCTTAAGGAAGTTTGAAATTCAAAGTTTGAATTTTTGGGGTTTCTCTAACAAACCCTATTACAGCTCCAGATCCAGTTCCTGCAAATCAAGTGGATTGGGTTAAGCCTAGAAGAGGATGGATTGGTCACTTGCATAAGTGAAGAAGTTCCTATTTCATAGGGAGATGAGGCTAAGGCCTTACATAAGAAGATTACAAGCAATCTCGACAGGTATGACTCATCGAGGTATGTTTCAAGATTTGTTCATGATTAAATTTATGGTATGTTTGTCTTCATGTTATTATGGTTAGTACAATCTTGATTTTAGATTTGTCGTATCACCTTAACAAAATTATGAATGCATGATAGAAGATATTCATTGGTTAGGGTGTTGACACTTATGATTTTACTAATGCATTATGGTGTTGTATGAGGTTTATGTTGTCTACTAACATAAAAGGTATACCAAGAAAGACAAATCATGTTCTACTTCAAGAACATATGATCATGGTGACATGAAGACAAAGATTCATCCATTGTCATGGATCACATAGAAGATCTACTTACGAGGTATGTATAACTTGGTTCTACAATGGTTAACTTATGAGACATGCAGGTTACTAGCACAAGTCACTGAAGAGAACCAGAAGACATTATGCAGGTATGTTAGACATAACTAGCTAGCATGCTAATCCAGGTATGTTTTTCCTATATCAAGCTAGAATCCTACCTTGTGTTAGGATCTTATACCGTTGTGTTGTTGATAATGATTATTCATGAAGTCATAGGTTTGAATAGTCATGGTTGTATGCATATTATGTTTCTTACCATAAGTGATGATATGACTAACTAGAAGAATCATGAAGGTATAGGTTTAGTAATCACGGGTTTGTGCATTGATGATTTAACTAATCAGAAGAGACCTATGATCAAATAAGAATATGCATGAGTAAAAGAAGACTTCCATGAAACCTTGAATACTAATGTTTATTATCTGTGAATGATCATGACTATACATGTTTAAGATTATTGTGTTTTGATAGTATTAAGATTATACTAATAAATGTGTGATTATGTATGAGACCTCAAGGATAACACAATGATGATAAAAATAAGCATGCATAGTGATTAAGGATGGATATAAGTTCAAGGATAGGTAATCCAGGAAGCAAAGATCAAGAGGGAGCACACTCCAGCTGTTCCTGCAAGAAAGCAAAGGAGCACACTTCAGTAGTTTCTGCAAGGATGCAGATATTCAGAGGGAGTTGACCACTTCTCACAATCCACATCAGAATGGAGTTGCAAAGATTCAGAGGGAGTCCACCTAGCAACCAAACAAAGATAAGTATTTGAATTGTCATTTCTTACATAATGTTATTCAATGATGTATATGCTTATGTTCCTAGAATTAGGTTGTGTATTATGCATATTAGAATAGTTGCATTGATGAACAGTATACTACTAATATACATGGGTAAGTGGCCTATGGCACTGTACAACATTCCATTTCTACTTATCTAGAATGAAACCTCTTTGCTGACATGTTAGGAGTTGTGCACACTCTTAACAATGTTCTGGTAGAGATTGGAAGGCATCTAGAAAGTTACGGAATATGGATAAATGTTGTATTGAAGCATTGGCTAAGATAATTGCATGACTGTATGACATATTTATTTATGTGTAAGAATTTGTTATGAAAACTATGAGATGTTTTCTAATCATGCAATTTAACTTGTTGTGTAGGAAAGATCGTATACCATCACCTACAAAAGAAGGACTACAATGATCTGGGAAGAATGCCATGATCGTATACCATCTATTGAAAATATTGAAGATATTGAAGTTCCCAGGATCTGGGAAGAATGCCATGATCGAGGAGTACCAGTCGATCATGAAGATGTTTGGGATGCAGTCCCAAGACCTGAAGGGGAGTCTGTAGTGACTTCCAAGAGGATCTACAAGATCAAGCATGCTGCAAGTGGTAGCATAGAGACTTTTGCTCCTGTAGCCATATACACTTCCATTAAATCAGTACTTGCTTTGGCTATAGTGATGAAGAGGAAGATACACTTTCTTGAATGGTGTAGTTGAAGAAGAAGTGTATGTGGTGCACCTACTTGGTTCTAAGATACATGACATGGAGTCATATATGTGTAGAACTTGGTCTGGTAGGATAGACAACTTTCTATCCAGTTTGGGCTTTACCAAGAGTAAAGCGGATTCCAACCTTTACTACAAGGTTGAGGAAGGAAATCCAGTGATACTACTTTTGTATATGGATGACCTGTTCATAAAAGGTGAGGATAGATTGATTGCCGACATGCAGCAGAAGCTTGCTGCCGAGTTCGAGTTGAAGAAATTGGGGATGATGCACTATTTGTTTTTGGCATTAAGGTGTGGCAGAGTGTAGATGGAATCTTCCTTGGACAAGGGAAGTATGCAGTAGAGATCCTGAAGAAGTTCAGGATGATGGAATGCAAGGCTATGTCCACACATATGGCATCAAACCTGAAGCTTCTGTGTGATGCTTCATCTGAGCCGGTTGATATCACTATGTATCGTTAGATGATTGGGTCCTTGATGTACCTGAAGGGTACACTTGATTATGGGATCAGGTATGATGCGAATCAAAAGTTTAACCTACAGGGTTATGTTGATTCAGATTGGGGAGGCAGTGCTGCAGATAGGGATCAGGTGTGATCTCTTAGTTTAGCAGGAAGCAGTCCTGCGTAGCACTAAGTACAACCGAAGCAGAGTATGTTGCGACGGATGAGCAGGTTGCAGATGTATTGACCAAGCCATTTGCCAGAGTGCAGTTTGAGTACTTCAGAGAGAGGTTTGGTGCACTTCATATCGAGGTTCCTTCCAAAGGGAAGTGACGAGTCTGGAAGATGCATATGCACATGATTTTTTCTGACATGGTTGATGTGTTCTCCCTTGGTCGTGATGTAATTGCTGAGCCATTTTTCACATGGTGGTAGATGTGTTTTTCCATGGTGAAAAAGTTGGGGCTGGAGCCTTCCCCGAATGGTGGTAGATGTGTTCTCCCATGGTGAAAAAGTAGGGCCTGGAGCCTTCCCCAAATGGTGGTAGATGTGTTCTCCCATATCAGTGGTGTAAGTTTTGGATGATGTGCATCTGGGCTGTGCTTCATGGACGATGAGATGATCTGAAGAGGACGTTGCTATGATGATCAAGAGGATCATGGATGATGAGCATCAGGACGATGCTCCAGTTACTACTCTGTATATGTATATGCATCATGTTGGATACTTGTTATGATTAGTTGGATCATTTATATATATGTGCATCATGTTGGATGCTGGATATGATCAGTTGAATCATTTATGTGGATACATTGTGTGGATCATGTATCTGTGTATGCATCAGGTGGATACATTGTATGATCGGGTAGATCATGTATGATGATATGTATCAGGTAGATACTTGGTATGCATCAGGTGGATGCATTGTATGATCAGGATGATCATGGATGATGAGCTTCTCCAGATGACATGCATCAGGATAATGCAGTGATGATGATCATGATGATCATGTGTACATCAGGATGATGTATGGTGAGTATCAGAATGATACTTTGTGGCCGTGGATCAGGTTGTGCAGATGAGCATGTCTGGGAGATCCTATAGGTCGGAGTTGTGTACCCGTAATAGTTTGGGATGTTCTTTCGAGACATTGCTTTGGGAGGACAAGTAATTTGTGCCCTGGGAGATCTTCAAGTCGGAGTTGTGTACCCGTAACATCCTGAGATTCTCTTGCGAGGTTTTGTCCTATGGCATGTAATGTGCTCTTGGGAGATCTGGACAGGATGAAAAAGGCCTCAGATGCTTCAGCCAGGTTTTGCCATGACCACATGTAATTTGCTCCTGGGAGATCTGGACAGGATGAAAAAGGCCTCAGATGCTTCAGCCAGGTTTTGTGGTGGACCACATGTAATGTGCTCCTGGGAGATCTGACAGGTAGAGCTGTGTGCTCGTAACAGCCTGGGATGCTTCAGCCAGGTTTTGTGGTGAGATCACATGTAATGTGCTCCTGGGAGATCCGACAGGTAGAGCTTTGTGCTCGTAATAGCCTGGGATGCTTCAGCCAGGTTTTGTGATGGTCACATGTAATGTGCTCCTGGGAGATCCGACAGGTAGAGATGTGTGCTTGTAATAGCCTAGAATGCTTCAGCCAGGTTTTGTGATGGGTCACATGTAATGTGCTCCTGGGAGATCCGACAGGTAGAGCTGTGTGCTCGTAATAGCCTGGGATGCTGCAGCCAGGTTTTGTGATGCACGTAATAAGTCCTAAGGATTCCACAATATGGACAGTGATGACGAAGACCTGCAGGTGGTGGGACTACATCCAATATGAAAAAGGACTGGCTTTGTAGAACTTCCTATGACGAGTAGATTCAGAGATTGATTGAGATAGCAGCAGCAGTGACGATGATGATGACTCGATGACGATTATCCAGTGATGATGATCCATAGAAGATGACTTGTGCTAGAAGAGCTGTATCGAGAAATACCTTCCTAGTTAAGAGGGAGTGTTGATGTATATGTAACTTCAGAATGTATTTCACATATATGTATGTTGTATTCCTATAGAGATGTTATTATTCCTCTATACGGAAGTGTCGTCATTTATATTGTAAGTGTTGTAACTTATACTTGATGGGTTATTAGACCACCTTGTTGGGGTCGACCCTGTATAAGTCATGTGGGTCAAAGGGTTATTAGACCACCCTATTGGGGGTCGGCCATGTGGTTCAAAGAGTTATTAGACCACCCTATTGGGTGTCGGCCCAGTCAGCATTATGTTAAGTGGTTAAGTTGAGGCCAACCTAGTTGAGTAAAGGTCAAGTCAAGTTAGTGTATAAACAGAAAGTGTGTCTCTCTCATTTTACACATTCTATTCTCTCACTCATACTTTGGAGAGTGGCGCACTTATGGAGGAGGAGGCTCTGCTGCTAGGAGAAGACTATCTCTTGTATTCTGGTTGTATCATTGCTCTATCTGTCTCTGAGGAAGTTATTGGGGTTTTTCACCTTTATGGTTTTCCCCAAGTAAACTCTGCATCTCTTGTGTGCTTGCATTATTGTGTCCATGATTGATATGCTGTAGATTTGCTGTACATGTTGTTCTCTCAATTAAGATCATAGATCAGATTGAAGTAAATTCTGAAAATTTAATAGTGTAAAACCCCTATGACTTGGGACGATCCGATGAATCGGATTGTGATGGGTCCCAAAATGTTAACTGAATTATAAAACATTGTGCAGAAAGTTAGAACAAACCTGAAAATTGCCCAAGATAGGAAGAAAAGCTATGCTGACCTGCATAGGGAAAACAAAGAATTCAAAGTTGGGGATCATGTATTCCTAAGAGTGAAGGCCAAAAAGAGTTCGTTGAGATTAGGCAAGGTTGCCAAGCTTGCACCAAGATTTTGTGGTCCTTTCCAAATACTTGCTAGAGTAGGACTTGTTGCTTATCAGTTAGCTTTACCAGCACATTTTAAAGTACATGATGTGTTTCACGTTTCATTGATGAAAAAGTATGTATATGATCCTAAGCATATTGCAAACTGGCATGTGATTCAGGTGGAATCGGAAGGATATTTCCAAACAGACCCTATATGCATACTGGATTGGAAAGAGGTGGTACTTCGGAATCGAACCATCGTTCAGGTAAAAGTGCAATGGAAGCACTACAAGCCTTATGAGGCTACCTGGGAAATGGAAAGGGAAATGCAAGCAACATACCCCTTCCTGTTCGATGAAGACCAAGACGAAAACTGAATTATGTTTATGTTAATTTTTTTTTGATGTTTCGCAAAACTGTTGAACACCGAGGATCGTGAAAACTTAAGGGGAGGGAAAATGTAATACCCCTATTTTGGACTTTGAACCCCTATTATATTTTCTGCTAAGTATTATTTCATTTATACTTACGAAAGTTTAAAAATCTGATAAAGTGGTTTCTATTGACCATGTGGACTAACACATTAAAGAGGGAGTCACAGTCCCCTAAGGTTGGATGGAAAATGCCACTTAATAATAACAATAAGAAATTATTATTGGAGACAATTGGCAAACGCTAAAGAAAAGAATTGAGAGATTAATGAATTACAAGAATTCACATAATGAGGAAAATTCCCCTAAGAGAATAAAAGGTGAAAACTCATTGAAACTCTCATTATTCAATATACATCATTCACAATCTCATGAGTGAATACACCAACCTGAGACAATGAATGTTGGTGAGGGAGGACAGGTTTGGGAGGACCAAACTGGTCCTGAAGCCAAGTAATTGAGGGAATATTTGGGAGGACCAAACTGACTCAGAGTAGAAAGAATCATACAGTTTGGTATGGGCTTGGCCAATTAATTGTGTGTAGGTAGGAGATCTGCCCCAAATTTTTGCAGGATCACTGCATATACCTGAATAGAATGTGTTTAGTGATTCTCTTATTGGCTAAGGCTTAAAATCCCTTGGAGCACCCTGGAGCTCAGAAATACCGAGTTGGGTGTTGGGTTTCCTGTTGCCTTGAAATATCCTGAATAACTTGGGGAATAACAAGTTAAGGGTAACCTAAAATTTATACTCTACCTGGGGGACTGTGAACTCAGCTCGGGGGTGACCTGAAAGCAAGGAGATCTTGCTGGTCAAAGGCTGGGAGGTTTGTGCCTGGTTCCACTGGTCAGCAGATTTAGATAAGTGTTTATCTTCTGACTTGCATAGTACTTGTTTGGAATAATATTTATATATGTTTTTGAGTATATCTGATTTACAGTTGAATGGTATACGTATCAGATCTGACTGTAGATGTATTATTGTATGATAGTCCGAGCATGAATCTCAACTAAAGAAATAGATCTTTGTAATGAGTTTATCTTATGATCATCTTTACAGATCTGGAATATTTGTGTTATGAGCTGGCTGTGAAAATACCTACATTCTATTTGCAGTAGATATACAACATTAAGACCCCTATACTGTTTAAAATGTATACAACATTTAAAGTCATACTGATATGAATCATGTGCTAACCTAGGGTTGCTGAGGCATGTTTTCATATTGTTGGTGTTTGTATTTAAATATATTCCAGTATTGAATAAAGATCTTATGTCTTGCACTGTCATGCTGCAAACAGGGCAGACATGTAAACCTGAAGGTTTACATGCCTAGCCCTTATGTTTATCAACTCTTTCAAAGCAGAGTTTTTTTTCTTCAGAAAAGATAAACCCTAATAATGCTAGAGTCCAACTTGTTATGGTTTTGAGCTATTATTTTGGACAGAGTTTGTTATTCTATGTAAACCTAGTCAAAATCAACCATATGTAATTACATGGCTTTCCGGGCCAAGTTTCTGAGCATTAGTATAAACTCCATATTGCTATATATGATTTCTGAATTAAATAAATGCATAAATACCAGTCTGAGATAGACGAATATTGTTTATTCAGACAAGGGTCATGTTCATTCTATTAATGATAAATGAATGTGTTCATAGGTGGCGATATGGGAGTCTTGGAGAATCCAGATCGTTGTGTATGTATGCTAATTTATAAAAAAATGCGACATCAAATGCATTAAGTGCAGAACGAATTGATTTAGGTAAACTAGGGTTTATCCTTAGTATGACAGTCATCATTTTAATTTATGCCATTAATATATAAACATTCATTGCACATTGTATTATTGTCGGCGTGTCCACATTAATACATAACCAGGCATCGCATATATTCAAGACTGCAACAGATACACGTATTCCACATATATTTAAACATTGTTGAAGGTAGACAATGAATTGTTTCCCCTAAACATTTGCTTGTGCATACAGGTGGGCAGGCTTAACGCCTTTGCCCTAAATATTCACTACAAGAATTAAGAACCATCTTACGATATGTTGGGTTGAATGCAAACGAATTCGTGGAAGATGCATAACATGAGAACGATGTCCTATTCATGTGAGCTGAAATCAATGCATTCATTTATGCAGCTAGTAAATAGATCTTTATGTTGATATTACTATTGTATGCATCTAATATTAAAACGGTATGCACACACAAAGATGAAGCAATAAAAAGTATACATTGCATTATAATGTCGAATGCCAAGGGCATTTATTTATATAGACCATGTGTTACAAAATGCATATAATTTATAAATAGCATACAAACCCGACGGGAATCGCTACGAGCATATCAAGTCAAGATGGTCTTGAAACCAAGTATAATTACAAAATTAACCGTCTACCAATTAAATCAATGCATAAATATCAGTCTGAGATAGACGAATATTGTTTATTCAGACAAGGGTCATGTTCATTCTATTAATGATAAATGAATGTATTCGTAGGTGGCGATATGGGAGTCTTGGAGAATCCAGATCGTTGTGTATGTATGCTAATTTATAAAAAAAATGCGACATCAAATGCATTAAGTGCAGAATGAATCGATTTAGGTAAACTAGGGTTTATCCTTAGTATGACAGTCATCATTTTAATGTATGCCGTTAATATATAAACATTCATTGCACATTGTATTACTGTCGACGTGTCCACATTAATACATAACCAGGCATCGCATATATTCAAGACTGCAATAGATACACGCATTCCACATATATTTAAACATTGTTGAAGGTAGACAATGAATTGTTTCCCCTAAACATTTGCTTGTGCATATAGGTGGGCAGGCTTAATTCCTTTGCCCTAAATATTCACTACAAGAATTAAGAACCATCTTACGATATGTTGGGTTGAATGCAAACGAATTCGTGGAAGATGCATAACATGAGAACGATGTCCTATTCATGTGAGCTGAAATCAATGCATTCATTTATGCAGCTAGTAAATAGATCTTTATGTTCATATTACTATTGTATGTATCTAATATTAAATCGCTATGCACACACAAAGATGAAGCAATAAAAAGTATACATTGCATTATAATGTCAAATGCCGAGGGCATTTATTTATATAGACCATGTGTTACAAAATGCATATAATTTATAAATAGCATACAAACCCGACGGGAATCGCCATGAGCATATCAAGTCACGATGGTCTTGAAACCAAGTATCATTACAAAATTAACCGTCTACCAATTACATAGACATATTTTGGGAAACGTGAAGGCTGTGGCGTTGCCACTTAATTTACAAAGAAGCCTGTTACATTGAATCCCGACGCCTCTTCCAGGGGCAGAGCATCGTTGGAGCTCTTTCTTAAACTACACATGACAGTGGGTATTCCTTGAGGCTATATTCCTTTAAGTGCACAGCAAACCTGCGATGATGATGGAGCACATAGAGGTCTCAACGATTCTCTCTATGAATGGCATTATGCCCTATCACTTTGGCCAAAGGCCGTGCTCCTTAAATACTTGCAAATGAAAGCAGGAGAAAACCCTAACCTCAACTTACAACGTTTTAGTAACTTTTCCCCCACCAACGGGGTGAACCAAACCGAGGCAGTTTGGGTCGGTGAGTTACCTGTTGAGCTTAGCAAGTCGCTATGACCCCACGTTGGTTACGAGTTCGCGGGAGTGCTTCAACTCCATCAGTACCGTTGGTTGGTTCCCTGCATATTACAGCGTGACATGAGGTCAAACCTCAGGGATACCAAAACCAATTGATAATGAAAGTTCAACATTTCTACAATGAAGCTGCAACAGGAGTGAGTGTGACATTACTTGGTGAAGCAACGAGTTGCAACACAACTCAGCTCCGGTTGCACCTGTCACAGGAACACCGCGAGGGTCAAACTTTGTTCCATTCACATGCAAAACATAAACAGAAACACAACTTGCAGTAAACCACGATTTCATTGAAACGTAAGGTTGGTGAAAGTGAAACACTTTAACTTACCTTGCATGGTGATAATGCTGAGAATGATGCTATTTGGTTATATGTGCATCTCTGTAATCGAAGTGCCATAGCCTTGGTAGTGGACCTTCACCATACACCGCGTAGAGCTGAAGCTCTCACCGCAGACGAACAACAAATGAGCCGAATGCCAAGTGAATAGACTATCAATGTTGAATACCAGGGAGAGCAGGTGGAGACCATTGCGACCAGTAAAAGAGTGAAGTTATTGTAGACGTGAAAGGGTTGGGTGTGAAAGTCCATCATCCAAATAAACGGTGTGTAAACCTCTCACCATTATCCATGCAATGGCAGGGATCACCATCGACGGATCACATTGAAGGGAGTTTAATGCAGAGCAGGTTTAGTGTACAGTACATCGGGGTGGCATTCCACTGACGGAGTTATATTAATGGAACGAACAACCAATTCCACCATGTCGTCCAAGCCTTCGACGAGCTAGTGGATGACCTTCCCTCCACTTGAACAAGAGTCTTCGTCACTTGCCAACAAGGCAGCAAGGGTGGGGTTAAAACGTGTAACTGGAATGGTTAAGCCTAGGTGGCGTAAGCCACAAACCACGTAGACCACCGGTGGGATCGAGCCAGCTTACAACCAGCTAAGTCAGGCACCTTTTATCCACGTCTAACGTTGAAATTGGGCTACTTTCATTTGTAGGATCTAGGGCATTGTCATCGTGACAACATGGATACCCTCGCATGGAGATGCATTGACCTATCTTAAATCTAAATTTTAAGTGTTGATACTGTAAAGAGTGAGCCACATTGATTGGTAGGGTCGGATTTCATTAGCGAGCACTTATATGTTTTGATTAACCTTTACGTGTCAAGTATGTGACGTTGGGACTTGAGGCTAACGTTTTACATGGTTATCATGCCATACATTATATGCTTATGGGATGGCGTTGTAAGCCTTAGAAAGGAGAGTTGCATATTACTTATATACATGTATGGAACCTTATATATAATTACATCCTTTTGTAATTATAAGTTTTATGTTATGGCCCAAAACAAATAATGCTATAAGTTTAACCTATAGTAATTGTTGATATATATATGGGTGAGTCGAATTACATAATGGTGCAAAGTATTTAACCATTGTGTTTATAGAAATTATAACACCATTGTTACATGTATTAACAATATATATATATATTATTAATACCTATGGACTATGTAATAATATATATATAGAATTATTTAAGTGGCCCTTGTCAAATTAATAAATGAATTATCATGATCAATGGTATAAATGGTCATAGAATAATGAAGCCCTTGCAAAGTTGATAATTGTAATATTAAAAATAATATTAACATAGGATGGCAGGAGTAGGTGGTCAGCCTAGTTAAATAGATGGGTGAAGAGTATGGTTGTCAAATGACGGAACTGTTATTATTGTAACTATATTATGTTTGCAGGACATTAATAAACATAGGACCCATGTATGTGCTTATGTATCATTATGCATGTGTCGAGTGTCACTTTCATAGAGGTTAGGATGTGTCATCATGTTGGCATAAAGGACCTCCAGGTCACACACGCTTGTTCAAGTATGTCATTATTATGACACTTAATATGTAAGGGTGCATATAGTCAGAAAGACTATAGCGCTTCGGTAAAAAGTCATGACAAGCACCTTCGAAGAAGGTGTGATAGCATTTACTTAAAGTGTTATGCTTCTGATATATTTCTAAGTATAATTATTATCTAATGGCGTAACCATGAACTGAATTGTAGGGATGTAGGCTTGTGCAATTTTTTTTTTGTAAGAGGAGACATGACAAGAGGTTATCTCCATCAGAATTGGTAGACTGATACAAATGGGGAATATGCTAAAATTGTGATGAAAAGTATTCTCTAGGTTATAAATGTAAAGAAAAAATGTTATTTATAATTGATGTGACAACTCCTACCTATTCTGAAGACAATATTATGGAAGATACCACTAAGTTTGATGCTACCGACTCACTCTTCCCATGCAAGAAGAAGTGGAAACCAAAGTTCATCAATAAGAACCTCTCATCTTTCTTCATTCTTTACCTAGTATTTCAGCCCCACAAACCTTCAAACTTTTGGGTTATATCAAGCACCATAAAGTGGTAGTCTTGGTTGATAGTGGTAACACCTAGAACTTTATTCTCTAGAAATTGGATGAATAAATCCATGGTCCATTGCTATGTCCACTCGATTCCCAACTTTCAAATAATATAGCTAATGGTGGGATGATAAAATGTGGGGGGCATTGTGAAAATGTGTAACTCCAATTATGTGAATATCTTCTCAAAACTCGGATGTTGGCCATAGATATGGGTGGTTGTGATATAATATATGGGAATTATGGCTACCCAAATTGGGGCCAATTACTATGAACTTCAAGGAACTATACTTGAGATTTACTTAGGACTCTCATATTAACACCCTAAAAGGGATCCAGGCACGCTCCCTTGGAATCATTAGTTCTCATCGGATGAAAACATTATTGAAGAAATGCTACTCTGGAATTATTGCTCACTTCCATGCCATCTAGGCTCTGGATAATAGGTCACACTTGAAATCCATCCTGACTTGTCGAGGGTTTTGAACAAACATGACAAGTCTTTGAGAAACCAAAATGCTTACCCCTATCTATAGGAGAGAATGATCATGGTATTTCCTTGATATCAGGAAATAAACCACCAAATGTATGGCCATATAGGCACCCATTTGCACAAAAAAGGGAAATTGAAAAGATAAGTTAGGAGCTACTAGAAATGGGATTCATTAGTCCTAGCAATAGCCCATATTCATCCCCAATGGTCATGGTTTTAAAGAAAGAAGGCACTTGGTGTATGTGTCCTGATTTAGGTGCTCTCAATAAGTTGAACATCAAATATAAATTCCCCATCCCATTAATTGATTATCTTTTGGATGAGGTCCATGGGGATGAATTTTTCACCAAACTCAACCTTCAATAAGGCTACCACCAAATCAGGATGAAAGAGGTCGACATTCTAAAGATAACTTTTCGGGTACATGAAGGACATTATGAGTTTCTAGTAATTACCTTTGGACTTTGTATTGACACCTCTACTTTTTAGAGTCACATGAATACAATTTTGAGGCCATATCTTCATGATTTTGTGTTGTTTTTCTTTGATGACATTTTGATTTAAAGTAAAGGTTTGGATTCCCATGTACACCATGTTCATAAATCCTTACAACTCCTTTAGGACAATCAATTGTTCATCAAATGCTACAAATGTTTTTTTGGGGTCTTAGAGGTCAAATACTTGGGTCACATTGTTGGAAAAGATGGGGTGAGAGTGGATCCAAAGAAGATTGCGGCAATACAAGAACGCCATCTCCCTAAAACCTTGAAGAGACTATGGGTGTTTTTAGGCCTTAAAAGCTACTATAATAATTTTGTGAAGAACTATGGTAAAATTGCAGCTTTGTTGACAACCCTGCTCAATAAAAATGACTTTTCATGGAACATAGTGGCAGGGCGAGTATTCTTAATTTTAAAGCAAGCCATGTGCACCACATTGGTCTTGACTATACCTAATTTTACTAAGAATTTTGTATTGGAATGTGATGCCTCTAGAAAATCCTTGGGTGTAGTTTCAATGCAATATGGATGACCCTCAACATTCATAAGTAAGCAGTTGTGTGACAAGAATTTGTGCATGTCTATATTTGAGAATGAAATGATGACCATCCTACATGCAATTGACACATGGTGGCCATATGTTATAGAGAGACACTTTTAGATCAAGATGGATCACCATAGCCTAAATTAATTTTTGGTGCAAAGGTTGTCATGCCCAAAGTAGCATAAATGGGTCACCAAAATGCTTGGCTATGATTATGAGATCATATACAAAAAGGGGAAATATAATGTTGTGTTAGATGCATTGTTAAGAAAACATGAGGAAGAGGGATCACATTTTTCCTTATCCTCTCCAATAATGAAATGGTTAGAGGAAGCACAATAAGAATGGATAACCAATGCTACTACATCTAATATCATCAAACACCTCCAAGAGGATCCAAACCCTCCCCAGGATTACAATTGGAAGCAATATACAATATGATATAAAAGGTCATCTTTTCGTGATACCTAACTTTACTTTTACAATAGAAAATATTAACAAAGTTGCATTCATTTCCTTTCCCATGTCTCATGGGATTTCAAAAAACTTATGCACATGCTAGGTGCTCCTTTTGGGAAGGAATGAAAAAATATATCCCTACTTTTGTTTAGAATGTGACACTTTCCAAAGGATCAAGGGTGAGACAACAAAGACTACTGGGGCATTTTAATCACTACGCCACTATTTAGCCTTTGAAATTTCCATGGATTCTATTTTAGGTATTTTGAATGTAGGTAAGAAATCAGTCATAATGGTGGTAGATGATTGAGTTTCCAAATATGTTCATTTTTGTGCTCTCCTACACCCATTTACTCTAACAACAGTTGCCCACATTTTTTGAAACCAAAATTTCAAAATTCACGGCATGCCTACCTCCATTGTGTCAAATTGCGATTCGACATTCACCAATTTTTTTTGACAAGAACTGTTTAGACTTTAGGGAACCCAGTTGAAAATGAGCACCTCTTACCATCCTCAAACATATGACTAGACTGAGGCAGTCAATGACAGGCTTAATCAATCAACAACAATAATTTATCTTGTTGGGATAAGACACTGGTAAGGGTGTTGTATCTAAACCTTCCCTTTAATCATCAACCTAGGGATTCGTACAACTTTCTGAGGGTCCTGCACAATATGTGCAACCTACAAAGAAAATTCTTATGATGCCTAGTGGTATTCTAAAGGAGGAAAATAAAGATTGTTGATAAGAAGCAAAATAAATTTATAACCTATTACCTAAGGGTTGCGAGGGACATGGATCCCATAATCTGGATAGGCATCTTCTCCTTTGTCAATGGTTTATGGACTAGTTTCAGGAAATTCCTCACCGATATTTAGGAAAACCTTTTGAGGAACAATTCCTGATATACCTTACCAATTACAGACCGAGTCTAGGTATATGATTACACTGAATTCTTAAGCAGTTAATAAAACAACTCAAAACGACAATGCTTAACCTAGTTCACATAATGAGATCCCATGTATAGAAATAATTACTGAATCGAAAATTGTAGAAATAATAACAAAGCATTTGAACTGGATCATAGATGCAAAAATAATCTATTAACTATATTTTGTCAACATACTGTAGATCGTCTACAAACTGCAATAAATGTACTCTGTTATATTCTGAACTATCTCAGTCAAACAAAAACAATCTAATCTAACTCAACACACATGCTCCTGCAATTGCCTATGGATGAGCCCTTATCCATGGAAATACATGATGTAATACCCCTAGTTTTGACTTGGAATGTATTTATTCAAAATTATGTAAATGATGTAAATATGCTAGTGTGAATTCTTAGTGCAGAGCTCAAGGCCAAGGCCCGATTAGTGAATGTCTAGGCATGTATGATGTTTATATTTTGTTTGGATTGTTTGGTTGGATTTTATGCTGATGTAGAATATTATGTAAATATTATGTGCATGTTAAATTTATGCAAGAGAACATTATAACTAGGTTTGGGGTTCCAATTTCTTTAGTTTTTTTATAATACCTCCTATTTCTCTTCTTTGAAATTAAGTGAATTTGCTATGGAAAAAGGAATCAAATTTCATTACTCTTCCAATTATTATCCACAAGGGAATGGGTTAGTGGAATCCACAAACAAGAATTTAATTAGGATTCTCAAGAAAATTGTCATTGAAAACCAAAGAAATTGGCATGTTGTTCTTCCTAACGGCCTGTGGGCTGATAGGGTCACTCCCAAGAATTCTCTAGGAGTTTCCTCGTATACTTTAGTTTATGGAAAATAGGAAATCATTCCACCTAAAATTATTTTACCCTCACTATAGTTATGCCAAGCATCTAGAGGACCCAATAGCCATGTTATGCAATCAAGGATCAATACCTTGATTAAACTTAGGTAAGAAAGAGAAAAAGATAGAAACAAGTTCAATTCACATCAATGATATGTTAAGATGGTTTCACAATCGTAAGGCATGAAATAAATAATTTGAGGTAGGTGACTTAGTCCTAAAGTGGGACCAACCCCACGAGAAAAAGGGAAAGCATACCAAGTTTCAACATTTATGGCTTGGCCCTTACAATATCATTGAGAAACTTGGCTCAGGAACATACAGATTACAAAGTATAGAAGGGGAAGTGGAAATTATTCCTATAAACAACCAAGCTCTCAAGAAATACTTTTCTTAGTCCTAGGAAAACCTCTGTACATAAATAAAATTTCCTTTTGCTGTTCTGTTGCTTGTTTTAGCCTAATTGTTATTTCTTTAAAACCAAATATTGTTTTCTTTGTTTTGAACCTATGAATAAAGTCATCTCAACAATACGAGTGATGAATGGGAAAATGTGATCTAAATATTATTCATGAAATAGTTCTTCAGTGAAAGATCTTTTGAATCTTAGAAGGAGTGAGAATTATTTAGAAATTTAAAAGTTTCTTCTTGTTTAAAAGAGTTAGTGGTGCAGTTTCAGGCACTATCATTTTAAGGATTTTAACCTGTCCATCTTATCTTATCACCTTATTTGTTTAAAAAATTATCACATGGTCCAATTCAAACTAAAATGAACTAAATCCTATACATGTTGTCGAGACAAGGACTTATAGGTTACTATCTTGGGGCTCCATCACACAAACATATAAATAACCTTGCCTTGAAGTGTATACTATGGTTGACCCATGGAAAGGAAGCAGAGTCTCGCAAATGTATGGCAAATCAAAATGATCCTATACCAAAATATTAATGCCAAAAGGCATAGATAGAGTCAGATGTTACCTAGTACAAACATCCACAAAAGTTTAAGATGGATATTTGAAGAATCAAAGAAAGACTTGAACATACGAAGTCAGATGTTCAAAGATGACCATGCGGATACTTCTAATAACATTCGAAGAAGGCTCTTCTCTATCTATGGGTATGACAGCCAAATAAAATACTCGTTGCCCACACAAAAATACGCTATGGATGGAAGAGCCTGGGATTCACCTCTGGATATAAAAGGGAACCATATATTAAGAAATTTGCTCAAGCATCAAAGAATGCTATAGCATTAAAGGAATGCATCTGGTATACGAATGAGGAACAAACGTTTACATATGCTAGGTTTTGTTACTTACCCTATGGTGTATTACCTAGTTACTTCAGAGAGATAGGTTCGGTAAATGAACTTCATATATTGGCCTCAAGAGAGTGGCTGTGAAGTCCTAACTAATATGCCCTATCCCTAAAACACTAATGTTAATATTGGATCAATGTGATACTTATTCTAATCTAAAATAGGATTGTTTTTAACTACAACGCATATCAATAATGCATGAATCTTACAATTGGAAGTTACAGTTAAGTAGAAATGGTTTCTCACCCTACCTATACTAATCATTCACTAAAGAGTATTTCCATGTTTAGAGATCTAAGTCCTCTCAGTTAGTCGCCAATTATTGCAACTGAAATAACCCTCCTCGATTTTGTTGGAAAACTGATGCCCCTCCTTTTTTTTGGATTCAAATGGTAGCTTAATTCACCCTTTAAGTTTTTCTAGAAATGAGGGGAGGATTGTTTGGAGCTTGGTTTTTTTGGGAAAAGCTAACAATTAGATTTTTTTTTTGGAGCTTTTGACCGTTTTAGCTACTTATTAAAAACTTAGCAAAACATTGGAGCAATTCTTTGTTTTACGCTGAAACGTCAGGAAGTTAATGTTTCATGCTTCGAAACTGTCAGGGAAGATTCCAATTTTACGCTGAAACATCTGAGCAATTCCATTTTTGTCATTTTGTAGTGAAACGTTAGGGATTGGTTGGAAAGACTCCCGAAGTAAATCAAGGAAGTTTCGAGTTTGGCCCAAAACGTATCGTAAGATATGTTTCTTTCAAGCTTTAGCTTCACTTAGAATTTTGGAAAAGAGCAAGGATGGGTCAGTGAACTTATAGTTCATGCTCTGAAACGTTTCGGCATCATTGTTTTGTTTTCTCTGAAACCATTGGCATAAAATGATTTTCTCCCTGATCGTTTCGCGTGGCGTTTGATATTTTTCATTGAATTCCATAGTTTTATTTTTCGAAGGAGTGGCCGTGTGTTTTGATGAATGTTATCAGCAAGAAATAAAAATTATCACCGAAACGAGTCAGTGATCATATAACTTTAACACTGATGTGCTTCATGACAAATTGTAAGTATCCTCCGAAAAGAGTCGGGGTAAAATAAGATTTACCACTGAATAACATTGGGGTGAATAAAGATTTTCCCTTGATAGGCTTGTTTTGGCCCTCTTTTATAACCTGACTCTTGGATCAATCATTTAAATCTATTTTGTGAGCGGACTTGGATTGCATGAAGACTCTCTAACCTTAGTGTCCCGTTGATAGTGTTTTAAGATAGATTAGGGTTTGAGGGGATATAGTATTGAAAAATTGAACCATATTCATGAGTATAGCCCTGTTCCTCAATGTCGTTAAAAATTCCTTGTGCCACCTGGATGAGGAACCCTGCCAAATCGACTGCTAATGCACTGGTGCATTTGTAATCTATCTAGGTAAGTTTTCTTTTGTCTTGATCTGAAGTCGTTTTACACTTGCATTTTGGGGATTGCGTTTCATATGAGAATGGGTTATTGGTCAGATTGAGCCACTTTGATTTCTAGATTGGTTAAAACTCAAGAAAACCCTAAATGGCTACCCATTATCACTTGGGCGATACACCATAGCTATCCGTCGTTTTACATATGCGGATGTTTGGAGACCTGGTGGTTGCATGCTTAACATTTGGTTGAGGCCATAAGCCTTATGATTTTTTCTAGTGAAACCTATTGAATACGAGACTCTTAGCCCGCCATTTACAACCGTTCCTAATGCATTTTCTCGATTGAAGGAGGCGTCGTTAAACCCTAGTTTTTTTATTTGCTCTCGAATTCAATTTTGTTTGCTCAAAAGAATATTAAACCTAGTTTATGGATTCATTTTTTCTCAAACACATGCCTATTAGACGGGCGTTAAACCTTATTATACATATCTTTCTCATACACAATCTTGCTCATAATAAAATTAAGCCTAGTTTGGAAGCATGGGTTTTGTTTACACTTTTGGTTACAAATTATGATTATTTTGAGGGAGGATTTATCATCTTCTATTGATAAGAAATAACATACTCACATATTTAATTTCATTCATGGATTTTTTGTTACAACCATTATTTTATGTATAAATATGTCTAGTTTATATTTTCAATGGATTCCATGCAACCCAATGATGCTGCCTTTGTTTCACAGTATTCAGAAATGTCTAGAAGGAGTTCCAAGCGTAATATCAAGATGGTGGTATCAGATTCTGATGAAGAAAAGGATCCAGAAACAACCTTAGAATTACATCTCGATGATATTAAACCCATCACCGAAAGAGCCCCTGAATTCAAATGGGGAGAGCTCCACTACTTCATTAGGGATCAAAACATACCAGATGCGACAATGGAAGAAGACTTGATATATCAAAATATCAAGAAATATGCTATTCATAAAGCTGCTACACATCTAGAGATATTTCCATGTGCCAAAGTAATAGGGTGGATTCTCCCCTATGTGGATGTGAAATCTCAAAGCATTTCAAGTGCCAATGGGAATGGCTTCGCTTCTTTCTAGCCTGCTCACACAGGAAAAGCCTACAATATCCCAACACCTAAATTCTTCTTAATAGATGATTGGGTTAAAAGTTTGAAGATTGATCACTCCTAATGTGAAAAAAAGATGTTGATCCTTGGCAAACAGTTATGTCAAAGAACTAGTGGGGAATATGAGACTAAGAACCTAAAGACTCCATTTAAGGTTGTTGCAACTCTTTTGTGTAGAGTAAATGGAAGAGCCAGTGCAAGTAGTTACAAGTTCAGCTGGATACCGCTATTATATCATATCACAATGCATGTACCATCTTCAATTGGGATGGCATTATTTCAGAAAACTTGATGCATTCCATAACAGATGCTCAAGAGGGAATTAAGCAAAAGAAAGTTGATTTTTATATTTCCTCTTACCTGATTGATTGTATCTTGGTTATGAATCCTTTTCCAAATCTTGGATGCAGATGGAACCCAAGCGAGACTCTAGTATATGTGGCCTATCAAATTCTATGGCCACAAAAGCATGCAAGTTTTTATAAACAGATTTGTGAAGAGTTCTTGATGCCATTGTATAAATTGATTTTTGAAAAAGAACCTAATTGTATGTCAGATGAAGCACTCACAGTGGTCACCAACCTAGGAGACTATTAATTTACTCCCGAGGGCACATATTTATGCATGCATGGAGGTTCAAAGATCCCATCACTAATGCCTAAATATGTTACAGAGTACATTGTATTAAAGGAAATAGTTTGACAAGTGTTTATCAATGGTGTGGGACACTTCTTGCATGAAAATAAGAAATCCTCATGGATACCCCTCCCACTTGTAGTTGGGGTTTATAAATTCAACAAATTCAAAGAAGCGGAAGAATGCGTGAAAGAACTGGACTTTTATCACTTCGGTGAAAAGATTTTTGCTAGAAATGACAACCTTCAGAAAGTTGCTCAGCATTGGAAATCATGTAGGATTAATTATGATTATATAGATAATTTCTTGCAAGATGAGGAGGTGTATAGAAGAGTAAAGAATCTTACAGATTGAAAAAAAATATTCAACAAGAATATAGGAGAAAGTTCCAGGAAGCCAGATACATCAACAAAAGAATATTTGGAGGAAGCGATAAGAAGAAAAGCAATTGAAGAGGCTCTTTCAGTTGAAAATGCCAAGAGAATGTAGGAAGAGTAATTGGCCAAGAAGAAATAAGAAGATATGCAAGAGAAGGATAAAGCTGAAGAAGCATGAAAGAAAGCAGAGTAGGAAAATACATAAAAATTGGTTGGGGAACAAGAGGAAAAGAGGTTACAAGAAGAAGTATTAAAGAAGAAAAATGAAGAAGAAGAACAGATCAAGAAAGACGTGGAAGCTCGGAACCTACAAGAAGATACTGAGCAACAAGACATGGAAATTGATAATGATATGGATATCTACACTGAAGTCCCTCTCACAGTAGGACATCTTCCTTTGGTTGTGCTTGGACTCACACCATTCACACCGTCCAAACAAAATTAGGTTGCCAAGATGGAAACAATAGTTTTTTATCCTAAAAGAAAGACTATCATGAAGAGGATGGAAAAGAGATTAAAGGTTGCTTCACAACCATATATCATTACCATACATGAAGTCCCAGTTTTGGAAGGCACGTATAAAAATACGAAATTCACAGCATCTGTGAATGTTGCTGTTGCACTAGCCAATGAAGATAACATCCATAAGTTGATTGAAGATGTAGAGAAGAGAAAAGAAAAAGTGATTAAGCTGAGAGAAAATTTGTTATGGGCTCGAAATGAAGGAATTGAACTAAGACAACAATGGGATTCCTTAGAGTTTGATAAATAGGAAATCATGCAGTTTGTTCAAAGTCCAGGGGATGAAAAGGACTCATTAAATGTACATGTAGTTATCTTAGAAGGATAAAAGACAGACCTTCAAGCTCAAATAAGTGGGTTATAGAAAAAATTAACCCAGTTGGACCACCAGGTTGAATCTCTTACAATACAAAAGGGAGATTTGCAATCTCAAGTAGAAGATCTAAATAGAGAAAAGGAGTCCCTAGCGGATCAATTGAATTCTGCCTAGGAACATAAGCAAGATTTGACACCCTTCTATGAATGTGCTTTTGCATTACATGAATAATTATTCCATTCCCAAGAGTTGCTCACTGAGAAAACTTATGAACTGCAAGGGATGGTAACCATGATTAGGAAAATTTATGAGGAAGTTGAAACTACAAGGCAAAAGGTCACATGAATTTATGAAAGAATGAAGAAGTTAACTGCTTGGAGGAAGAAAATCAAGGAAATTTGTCCACATCTTCCCAAGAGGTCCACTACTGAAATCAAGCTAGACTTCACACTTTTGGATAGTTTCCAGAGGATGAAGAAAATGTTGTAGAATGTGCAGAATGAGGTGAATGATTCCATCACTAAGTGTGAGGATATTCACTAGAGTATTTACAAGGATTTCAAAAAGTGCCATCTATCTCCTCCATGTGCAATTAAAGAACTAGTACCAAAAGAGCAGTGCTTGGCAGAATTTAAGGAATATTATGGACGAAGATATCATTGCCATCAAGAGTCTAGACAATATCACCGTAGAATATCTCCAGGAGTGCATTGGACAAGCCACAATGAAGACCCATTACTTGGGAAATGGCCACAATATGAAAACTAAGGGGTTGAATGCTATGGTCAAATACTTTCCTTTTCATGAAGTGGATTTAAAATTATTAAAACCACAACAATTAAGTGTAATATCTTATGAAAGTGGCCTTTGGAATGATTATATTCAAAGTCAAGAGAATGTACAGTCAAATTGATGTAATATTGTATTATATTTAATATTTTAATTATTTTGTAACCACAAAAGGACAAAATTTTGGAAAGTGAGAGATTTTAGGGAATATGAAGTGATAAGTCACCTCAACACTGAGCTGGTAAAGATGAAATATGAGGAACTAGAAGAGAGAGGGGCTTTTGGTTTGTTAAGGATTGTACTAGTATCACATGTAAGAAACTATTTTCTTCTAATGAGAAAGACGGCTTTTGTTGGGTGAAGGCGTACATTGAATGTTGCATGGAAACATATGAATGGTTGTGCAGAACTTATTTCTCTCTTTTGTTCATTAATATGCAGTAAGGTTTTTTTTTTTTTTTTTTGGATTAGTCTAATGGTTTGTGAATTATCTCATTGTCTATGAATTTAAAATGAATTTCTCTGTGTATTTATGAGTAATGGATAAAATAATTGTCAATACCAAAGCTATCTTTGTGTTAATTTTACCTTGTTCCTGTTAAATACATTTCTTTTTAGTATCTAACTTCTGGAATTGTATAAACAATCTTACAGTCATTACCCTCTTTTAAATTCTGCTCCTTGCAAGGATAGGCTAAGTAGATTAAAATCTTGCATTTAATTAGGACATTCCTTGGTTGACTAATAGTAAAGGGGTGGTAAGACGAGAGGTAAGAACCTGCATATCACTTTGCGAGTCCTCTTTCTACCCGTCAAGCAAGTATACATAGAATCATACATAGTTAGGATTAGTATTCTGCATTGCATATAAAATAATAAAACTCTAAAAGGTGGATCAGGCTGTAATTGATAAACTCATCACAAGAACTCATCTCACGGTAGCTGGACCGTAAATTAGACGAGTTCCCTATCCCAAACAGTGAATAGTCTAATTGGGAAGAACCCCTACTGTCGGCGTAAGGAAATTTTCCAGGCATCAACACAACCTAGATACCCTGATAAATTGGTGCCAAGGATTAGGGAAACTGGATTGCAACGTGACATCCCT
The DNA here is from genome assembly GCA_027924585.1 of Larix kaempferi. Classification (NCBI taxonomy): domain Eukaryota; kingdom Viridiplantae; phylum Streptophyta; class Pinopsida; order Pinales; family Pinaceae; genus Larix; species Larix kaempferi. The sequence continues at coordinate 2,055,016 of BSBM01000233.1, read as the reverse complement.
GGAGCCTTGTCATAATGAATTCCTGGCCAGTCTGTTCTGGAGCACCAAAAGGGGAAGGGGATAGCTTGAGGGACTGCTGTTCATATAATGGAATATATTCGTTGGAGTTGTGTAGGATGATGGGGAATGAGTGAAGGTTTGGGATCATCTGTGTATGAGTTTACCCACACCACTTGGGTAGAGGATAGGTGCCCTTGGGTGAGGAGCGCTTTGAGCTGAGTGTAGTTGTAAATTGAAGAGGAAGAAGTTGAAATTCCCTCCTTGTGGACTGATATCCCCAACTCGTGGGTGACATCTATCAAATAAAGAGAAGTCTTGATAGATTTCCTATAACTGGGAGGAAGGCCCTTTGCTTACAGCTGGTTGGATAACATTCATATGGTAGGTGCCAAATTGTGTATGATTTTCATGGTTTATAATTTTTGATATATGTGTATGATTAAATTTATATTATTGAATTGATTATATGTATGAATTATTTGAGCATGGTTTGAATGCATTCATGATAGGAATAATCCAATAAAATGGGTATTTTAAATAAATGACAGTTATAAATATAAGTATGTTTCCATTGTAAAATTTATGAAATAGGTCTGGATGGAACGAGAATTCTAATTTTGTATCAAAGAGCACAATTATATGTGGATTTGGGTAACCCATGGTCTCAATTGTGTAAAGAGGCTACTGGGTGTGTGACATAGCTAAGCACTTGGCCCCTGCATAAATCAACCCTAACTACATTAAGAAAGATACAATGGATCATATCATGGACATCCGGATGAGAGGCACCTGCCAACAAAACATACAACTCTATTATATTGTCAAAGTAGGACAACTTCTTCACCAAGGTAGGTGGCTCACCAAAAGTTAGATTCAATAGAATTTTCCCCATTTGACGGTGAAACTTGATGTAATGGGCACCATTTATTCTTAAGGGGGTATGATTGATCCAAGTGGATATCAGTGGCCACCCACCTCTTCCATTGACTTAGAGTGGTTCTCCATTATGATAATTTTTCTATAGTTTTTAAGCTCTCAACTTCAAATTCATTTTTGAGTCCATAAATAGTGTTTTTTGGCCCTGCAATGGTTTATTATTGGAAAAGGCTTGCCTAAGCCTTGATCAAAAGTTTTATTCTCAACACAACCTTTCCAGTGGGCTATCATGCAACCCAAATATCGTTTGTATGTTGAAGTTAATGCAATATACTATAGAACAAGAACTATATACAAAGAATGAGAACTCTAGCCATAAAAACTCATATCTTTGCACCAAAAACAAAAAAACAACCCTCGAATAAAAAACTGGTGCTACTAGTAGCACACCCTTTTTTTGGGGATAAACATACAACTTTATTGGAATCTCAGTCAATGCGATTGCGATCAAAACCATTAATCAACAGTTGAATAAAAAAGTGGTTCTCCCATAATTGTCCTCTTTTTTTTTAGCGTTAACATTACACTTTGTTTGAAATAGTGGCCCTAGCAATCGACACCATTGCAACCAAAACCCTAAAATCAGCCACTAAATTGAAAACTAGAGCTACCAAGGCACTCTTATCTTACTTTTCGAGGTCAAAATTACTACTTATTTGAAATCGTGGCCTTAATATATGATACCAATGCAACAAAAAATCCAAAACGAATCTTTGGATTAAAAAGAGGTGTTACTAGTGATAACCCTCTCTTCTCTCAGGTTAAAATTATACGCATTTTCGAAACATGACACATTTTTTAAAAAAATCTTTTCAAAAAATGACTTTAAAACGAAACTATTTTTTTTAATAATTTTTTTTGGATTCAAAAACATTATAAAATACAAAAATAAGAAAAATATAAACGAAAAAAAACAAACAACTATTCAAACAAATTAAAAAAAAAATTGAAAACAAAAAGTAAAATAAAATAAGAAAACAATATTTAAAATTTTTTAACATACAATATATAACATAATACATAACAAATAATACATTAAAAAAACAATATATAACAAACAAAATATATATCATAATATAACATAATACATAATGAGTTGTTAATGATATGATGGTCTGTTGGTGGGGATTGATGGATTTCATTCCATCCACCCGGGTTCCATTCCGTTGAGACATCTTCTGTATTGGATGAACGGCTTACGGTTTGCTTAACCTACCATCCACGATATGTAGAGAAGTTTGTTGGGATTTCCCATGCGTATGTTAACTTTCCTTGATTCCTTCGAAATAGCAGAAAGATGGTATTTTCAGCTTAAAAAAAAAAACATAGTACATAACAAACAATACCTTAACAAAACAATATATAATAAACAAAATATATATCACAATATGTGCATTGGTATGATAATGGAGAGCCCTTGGAGCGACGGATAGGCATCATGATTTTTAGAATCTCCCCATATTTACCCCCTGAATACACATATTGTGATATATATTTTGTTTTTTTAATGTATTACAAACAATACCTTAAAAAATATATATATAATAAACAAAATATATATCACAATATGTGCATTGGTATGATAATGGAGGGCCCTTGGAGCGACAGATAGGCATCGTGATTTTCAGAATATCCCCACCATAAGCCCCCTCCATTATTTATATAAATGAATACCCATATTGTGATATATATTTTGTTTTTTTAATGTATTGTTTGTTATGTATTATGTTTTTAGTGAAAAAAACATAATTTTATTATTCATATAAAAATGAATTAAAAAGTATATAGCATTTCATTTAACAGTTTATCTAGCTAATTGTTAGGGAAATATAATCCAATGTTCAAGGTTGTATTGATATATCTCAAAACATCTCTCACAAAAGATAACTATATGCATAGGGACAAAATACAATAAAGTATTTCATCAAAAAACAATGACATTATTGACCAAAAATATCATGTGTACCCCTATCAATAAGAATATAATCCTGAAATTCCTCTCAGTATTGGATACATGTATCACCATCAAAGGCTTGTTTGGAAAGCTTATATGCAATATGATTTTGCTCTCTGTATATATGATCAAAACTGATGTAAGGAATATTCCTTATATCCTCTTGAATCCTAGTGCACCAATGGGATAAAGAAGTGACATTCATTTGAGATTCACCTCTTGCCCATTTAATAGTCACCCGTGAATCACCAAATACAGAAAGTGTGACTATTCCACATAAGCATGCAATCTTGCACAAGCACCAAAGGGATAACAAATCTGCCTTCATATTTTTTTCTTTTCCACATGATAATTTAAAAGTGTATTTGTGTGACTTATTAAGGAAGATAACAACACCAATAGCACAATATCCATTTTCTGCTGCACCATCAAAGTAACCCAATGCACCCTGAATCTATCCAATCTCCTTGAAAATTTTGGGATTTTTACCATATGTATTCACTTTTTGGTATTCTTTAACCAGATTAATGATCTGTAAGCAAATATCATCTAAATTTGTTCTTGTTCTTCAAAAACCAGCATGTTCTGAATTCTCCAAATCTTTCATGAAATGAAAGTAGGGAGACTATAGAAGTATTTGCAAGTTTTATACCAATGCAGACAATTAATATCAAAACAAGCACATCCCCAAAAATTACCAATACTTAAAGCCGAGACAAAATTTTTCCAAACTTTTAAAATAAAATTACATCTAACTAATAGATGATCAATGGATTATGAATCTGATCTGCATAATGGGCACATATTGGGACCACACCAACCCCTTTTTAATAGGTTATCCCAAGTTTTAAGTCCATTATGAAGTGAAAACCACATAAAACAATTGATTTTTAATGGTATATGCCATTTCCAAAGTACCTTAAACCACCAATTCTATACTATATATCCACTTTCCTGAACAATAGCCAGATATGCAGTTTTTACCGTGATATTTCCCGAAGCTGGATTTGACTACCAAATAATTGTATCCTATTTATTGTTAAATCTGCAACCTGTAACATTTAATCTTTTGATGTAGTCCTACCATTCAATAACATCCCTACCTGTAAAGCCCATATCCTTTGCAGAATACAAATAATAATTGTGCTCTCTCATCCAAGTAGGTCTTTTAATCTATGCTAGAGTATAATATCCAATTTCCTTCAAATAATACAGAATATGTTGTGAGAGTTGATAATTTTCATTCAACCCAAGGATGGGATCAATACCACATCAATACCAACCATTATGTCCTTTCCATTACCAATAGGTCCAGATGAGGTCTTTTCCAACCCAATTATAAATTTTTAGAAACCCGATCCAAATAGTTGAAGGATTTCTAGAAGCTATCTTTGGATTCCTAATCCATGGAATCAAATTTCCTTTGATGTATTTCTCATGTAAGACAGTAGTCGAAAGGCTTTTGCCAAAAATTCCATGCCAAAATATTTTCATCCTTAGTGCTATACTAAATCATGTGAGATTCTTTATGCCCCATCCCCCATTCTTTTGGCATTGAAAGTCTTTCCCATTTGTCCATAATAGGTTTTCCTCTTTCAACCTCCCCAGTCCTTTAAGAAATTGAAAATATACTTTCTCAGTGTGTTAATTATGGAAGAAGGGACGTGTGAAAGAGATAACCAATATACTGGATACTTGTTAAAACAACTTTAATAAGTATAAGCCTTCCTCCAATTGAGAGCAGCCTATGGGTCTACTGTTTAATTATTTTCTCAAATTTTGTAATCAACCAGAACCAATCCTGTATTCTGTAGCCATTTGGTTTCTAATACAAATGAATACACATATTGCGATATATATTTTGTTTGTTATAGATTGTTTTTGTTATATATTGTTTTTTAATGTATTGTTTGTTATTTAATATATATATATATATATATTGTGTTGTATGGTTTGTTTTTATATTTTATATTTTTTTTTTGTTTTTTATGTTTTTTATATATGTTTTTGTTTTTTGTTTTTTTATATGTATTTTTGTTTTATATATTGTTTTTTGTTTTTTAATATATTGGTTTTTTTTATATATTATTTTCTATTTGTTTGTTTTATATATATTTTTTGATGTGTTTATTTGTATTTTTTTTTTTAAATTTAAATTTATTTAGTTTTTTTTAATGTTGCTTTTTATTTATTTTTTAATTGTTTTTAATGTTTTTTCGGTTTTTTTTTTCCTGTATTTTTATGTTTTTATAGCACTTTTATCTAAACAATTTTTTTTTTTGAATAAAAATGTTTTTATTTTTGTTTCTTAAGTTTTATTTTTAAAAGTTATTTTTTAAAAATGGGTCATGTTTTGAAAATGTTTGCAATTTTAATTCTAGAGAAGAAAGAACTGCTACTTGTAGCACCTTTTTTTCATCCGAGGGTAATTTTTGGCATATCTAATGCATTAGTATTAGATGTTAAGGGCACACTTTTAGATAAGTTGTAATCTTGACCTCAGAAAGAAAAATGAGGGTGCCATGGTAGCGCCAATTTTCAATTCGGGGGTTTATTTTAGGGTTTTGGTTTCAATGTTGCTTATTGCTAGGGACATGGTTTCAAACAAAGTGTAATTTTAATCCCGAAAAAAAGGGTGATTATGGGAGCATCACTTTTCAATTTAGGCATTGCTTTAGGGTTTTAATCGCAATCGCACTAACTGTCGTTTCAAAAAAGTTACAATTTTAGCCTTGAAAAAAAAGGATGCTACCAGTAGCACCACTTTTTTATTTGAGAGTGAAAATAGCCATTGAATGTGACCTCCAAAAAAATGAGAACTCATATAGGTTCTCGTTCTATAGTATAACAGGTTATTTACAACCCTAGGAAGTTGACCTACTCAGGGCCCACATTCCATTTTCCACTTCATGATCCACATCGCAGTTGGCATTGTTGTCAGATGCTAACAGTTTCACGACAAGCCATCGACGTCGACACAACTTCGACAAGTTCCGACTTTGACACGGCTTCGACAACTATGTACCTTCAACAAGTTCAACGACCTCAAACCGTTTCCTAAAATCGACTTGTGCAGCATCGACCTATGACTTGCAACTATCGAACTTCGATAGATTATCTCTCTGTCTTCCAGTCGACTGTAATGGTTGAACTGCCGAATCGTTCTAACTTATTTTGTAATTAAACATAATGGGCAGGAACCCAAGCGTCTCAGCACTCTTTATGTAAGCATGTAAACTATTGTAATATACATCTTATCTATTTGGTTTTCAGTAATAGAGAAATCAGTTTGCATTACTGCATATTGTCTGTGCGTATGTAATTATCTGTGTAGTGTATTCCTGCTTGATTGTCTTCTTTCTTATGCTTCCGCCATAACAGATCCAACTCATTCAGTCAAATAGTTACCCCCCTCGTGCTTCCTGGCCACATGCAGATCATTGGTATCATAGCAGTTATCAGAGCTCATTCAGATATTCGTCAGAGCGCATCAACTTTGTTCATGCTTAAGTTTGCGTAGACACTTCCATCAAAGTTACCTGACTTATGCCGATTCAAATTCACTCACAGACTCAACAATCCAAGTAGACACCACCTCTAGATATGGCAGAAGAAACAAGTGAAAGACATGCAATCGACGAGACACAGCAGCTCATAGAGCAAGCGATGGCTCGACAATGAACTGAGATGTTCACCTAGTTCAATGAGATTCTCATGCGATTTGCTTCAACTTTAGGAGCATTTTCGACGAGAACTAGCTCCGACAAAATCATCCCCTTCAAAGTGTAAATGAATTTCGACATACTGAATCTAGAAGGAAAGAGTGACGCCAAATCTGTCGACAATTGGGTACAACAATTGGAATCCTATTAATCTGTGAATCAACTCTCAGAAGCCGACAAGATCACCATTGCATCCTTAAATATGTCAACATCTGTGCACTGTTGGTGGGATAACCTCTCGAAAAATATGGATAAAAGCGGAGACCCCATCAACACATGGGAGAAATTTGTCAAATACATCCGAAGGGAATTTTACCCACCCAAGTACCTTGAGCAGCAGTATAAGAAGTGGCAGTAGATAAGGAAATGGAAAGACTTGTCCGTACAGAGTTACACCGACGAGTTCTATCGACTTATGGCTAGACTTGGCATTCAAGAAGAAGAAAAATTTCTTGTTCTGAAGTACGTCAGTGGATTACTACCAGTACATTCATTAGGAGATGGATTTTCTGACTTTCAATATGCTTGTGGATGCATTCCACTATGCCAGCAAACTTGAAACCAAGAAGAAGGGAAAAACACACTTCGTGACAAAGCCGACATCAGGATGACCACCCAACAAGAAGGCCCCAGCTGACTTCGAGAACTCGAAATCTTCTCAGCCTAATCCTCCAAATCCAGATCACGACAAAAATCCTTTTTACAAAAAGGAACGTAACAAGCAACCTACCAGAAAATGGTGCGACTACCATCCCTCATCTTGGCATGATAGGTATGAATGCAAAGCTCAGAACACCTTTTTGGAAAAATTGTCAACATCTGATGCATTTGAAAAGACTGTGGTAGAATATGATCCAGAAGCAACGACTCTTTTGACATCGACATTGACAACTCTAGCAGCCTCGACTATTATCGATGAGGAGGAACGAGAGCACCTATTCCATACACAGATATGGGTTCAAAAAAATTCAATACATCTGATTGTGGACAATGGAAGCTAGGAGAACTTTGTTTCTGAAGAACTTGTGAAGAAACTAGGTCTTGTGACCACTCCGCATCCTCAGCCTTACAACATCGGTTGGATGAAGGATGGACAAGAGCTAAGGATCACCCGACAATGCAAGCTCTCATACTTCATAAATCCTTTTGAAGATGAATTACTTTGCGACGTGGCACCACTATCCATAGCCGATGCTCTGTTTGGGAAGCCTTACCTATGGGATCACCATGGAAGTTACCAGTCACGACTGCAAAAGGTGATTGTCAGAATTTGAAATCAACGGTACAACATACCATAACGACGACCTACACCAACGGTTGCAATAATATCTGTGAAACAAACAAAAGAAGCTCATCAATCATGCCCATAATTTCACATTTATTATGATAAAGCCGCAACATTCTAGGAAGACTGCAGCAACCAATTGACTCAGCGACTAGTGCAGCTCCCGACAAAGTAGCAGATCGAAAATATTCTTGATGAGTACCAGAACCTATTCCAAGTTCCAGATGGATTACCTGTACATTTTTAAGGTAAAACACTCTATTGAATTTGCTCCTGGTTCTTCTTTTCCTAATGCATCTGTCTATAGAAGATCCATTCTCGAAAATGAAGAGACTCGCAGACATACAAGAATTGATCGACAAAGATCATATCCAACCCAACTCCTCCCCTTGTGGAAGTCCATTCATCTTCATTCCAAATAAAGATGGGACTTGGAGCATGTGCATCGACTATAGGGCACTCAACAAAATATCAATGAAGAATCAGTACCCTCTGTTGTGGATAGATGAGATCATTGATTGTCTGAAATGTGCTAAGTTCTTTACTAAGCTTGACCTCAAGTCGGGATATCATCAGATTCCAATCGATCCCTCAGATGTATGGAAAACTAATTTCAATACCAAGGAAGGATTGTTTGAATGGTTAGTCATGCCTTTCGGCTTAACTAATGCACCTGTGACCTTCGTGCGATGCATGGATAACATTATTTGACCTTTAATCGAAAAATGGGTCATTGTCTATCTTGACGACAAATTTATTTTCAGTTGATCATGGGAAGAACATCTCGAACAACTTCAACAAGTCCTTGACACTCTCTAGAAACATCGACTCTACTTGAACATGGACAAATGTTCCTTTGCGATGAACAACATCAAATATTTGGGGTTTGTATTTGACTCTGCAGGCATTCACGTCGACCCAGACAGAGTACAAATTCTCAAAGATGGGCCCATTCCTCACAACATTCAAGAAATAAGAAGTTTTCTTGGTTTGGCGAATTTCTATCGGCAATCCATGCATACCTTCAGTCACATAGCCTGGCCCTTGAATCAGTTGATGAAAGGAAGTGGGATAACTGTCTTCACATGGACACCGACACAACAAGCACCTTTCGAGCATCTCAAGCACAAGATCTGCAATGCACCAGTACTTGTGTTACTTGATTTTCATCAGCCCTTTGAGATTGAGATAGACACATCGGACTATGACTTGGGCGCAGTGATCACTCAGTCTGGTCACCCAGTCGCTTTTCATTCTGAAACTTTTAACGACACTGTTAGAAGATATTCGACGTATGAAAAAGAACTGTACGCCATTGTGCAAGATCTCAAGAAATGCAGGCATTACATCATTGGAAAGGAAATAGTCATCCTTACTGACCATAAGCCTCTTCAGTTCGCTCCGACCCATTCGAAACTAAAAACAACTTGACAACTCAAGTGGATTAATTACCTACAACAATTCTAGTTGGTAATTAAGTATATGAAAGGTAAAGCTAACGTTGCCGCCAATTTTCTAAGCAGACCACCCATTACTCTCTTTTTTATAGTGATAAGTATGTAGGGATATGACACCACTACTTGGCCTTAGTTGTATTAGGAAGACATAGAATTTTCACCAGTCTATCGAAATATTCATACTGACAAGTCATCGACCGCTGACTATTTCCTGAAAGATACCTTACTATACAAGTTTGGACAGCTTTGTGTACTGACAAATGAGCATCGACAACAGCTCATTTGGGACACACACTGCAACAAGACTGCAGGACACTTTGGGGTAGCAAAGACACTTGCTATTCTACAGAAGTATTTCTTTTGGCATACACTTAAAATTGACATCAACAAGTACATTCGATCATGCGTGGTTTGTGCGCCCATTGCTAAACTTCCTAATTGACGACATGGATTGTACACACCTTTTCTAGTTCCTAGTCGACCATGGGAATCTATTCCTATGGACTAATTGACAGGATATCTTACTACCAAACATCAGCATGATGTGATATTAGTAGTAGTCGACATATTTTCCAAGATGGCCATTCTCATTCCATGCAAGAAGACGACGATAGAGCAGGAAACCACTAAGCTCTTCTTCGCACATGTTTGGAAACACTTTGGTTTAGCGACAACCATTATTTCCTAGCGAGATGCCAGATTCGTCAGCATATTTTGGAAGACTCTTTTGCAATAGTTCGACACACGACTCTTATTTTCGACGTCTTTCCATCTTTAGATCGACGGGCAGACGAAAGTTGTGAATCACTTGGTCGTACAATTGCTTCGCATGTACAACCACAAGCATCGACGAACATGGGATGAAGGTCTTCCATACATACAACACAGATACAATCATGCTCAGCATAGCTCTACGAGCAAGAGTCCATTTGAGATCTATTACAGATTTCAACCCTCATTGCCTATCGACTTGATCATCTCCTTGACACAGTCGAACTCCAACACCGACTACAACCGGCAGGAAGTTGACAAAGCATTGAAGTTCCGAGAACATATTTGTGACATCTAGCAACAAGCATAGGAAATGTTGCAACAAGAAAATGCGAAAGCTAAGGCCCGACACGATAAGCATCGTATTCCTCATTCATTCCAAATTGGGGATAAGGTCTGGTTACATCTAAAGAAGGAGTGCTTCAGTGGTCCATACAAGAAGTTGAAACCTTTTCACTATGGTCCATTTAGTATTCTTCAGTAGATTGGCGAAAACACTTTCCAGCTCGACATTCCTGCATGCTTGGGTCTACATCTAGTATTCAATGTGGATCTACTTCGACCCTACCATGCAACATTGTTAGAACATAATGACTTACTGACAACAGAACCCAATGACATCCATCCAGATGTTCAGGAGCCTCATCCTTGCGACACTGGTGTGGGATGACGAGTACACCATACAAGGACAAACACAATTCCCTTGTTTCAGGTTGCTAAATCCAGACATATCCCAGCACAAGGAAAATGGTACTCTGCTACTGAACTAACCGACAAGTTTGCTCACCTTCACAAGCAAACAGTGGGGACCATTGTTTCTTAAGGAAGGAGGTCTGATCCACATCACAGTTGGCATTGTTGTCGTATGCTAACAGTTTCGCGACAAGTCATCGACGTCGACACAACTTCGACAAGTTTCGAATTCGACACGGCTTCGACAACTCTGCACCTTCGACAAGTTTAGGGACCTCAAATAGTTTCGCGGCATCGAATTGCACAGCATCGACCTGCAACTTGCGACTGTCGAACTTTGATAGATTGTCTCTCTGTCTTCCAGTCGACTGTAACAATTGAACTGCCGAATTGTTATAACTTCTTTTGTAATTGAACGAAGCGGGAAGGCACCCAAGCGTTTCACCACTCTTTATATAAGCATGTAAACTATTGTAATATACATCTTATCTATCTGGTTTTCAGTAATAGATAAATCAGTTCGCATTCCTGCATATTGTCTATGTGTATGTGATTATCTGTGTAGTGTGTTCTTGCTTGCTTGTATTCTTTCTTATGCTTCTGCCATAACAAATCCAACTCATTCAATCGAACTATTGTCCCCCTCGTGCTTCCTGGCCACATGTGGATCAATTCATTTTCTAGGGTTAGGGTTTTTTTTTATCTATAAGGTGTTTTCCTACTATAGTTTAGTAATTTATTTTAAAAGGTATTTTAAACCTCTTGTATTAGAATTTTTGCGTATGAGCATAGCCAACACCTCCATGTTTAGAGATAATATGCTGCTACCTTTCTAAATAGTTTGTATTGCTTTGGATTTAGAGTATTTTTCTATTTGATTAATTGATGGAACTTGGGTTTCATTATATTACTACACTCTTTGCAATATTCCTATGTGTGTATTTCCATTCATATTTATGCCTTTCATTTTGTTCTCTATTTAATCCAGATTAATGGTACAAGAGTAATATGCTCTTTATTGTATCTTGATGCATGTCCCTAATGAGGTCCGGGTATAGAGAGTTGGGCCTTGAATTAATTTCATTTGGGGAATTCCACTCTCACTATCCCAAGCTATCTTGCATGTTATATGAAAATAGTGATGATGGAGTAGGAGATCCTATGGAGTTGCTGCTTGAGGAATCCTGCACGTGACAAAGGAATGATATTATGGATAATTTCATCTAGATCATTGGACAACTACCAATAGTGAATGAGACAAATTCAACAAGTAACCATATCATAAGTGGGACATCCTTCAAGGTACAAGTTAACTTTCACATTCCTTTATTTAAATGCTAGATATATGCAAATGATTTGGAGAAATGGTTAAATTTGTTTGAGGGTTATTAATCTGTAAAACAAAATTCAAAATTGAAAATATCAACTTTGCAATCCTTAAGTCCCTTCTCCATGCTAAATCTTGGTGGAAAACATATTGGGAGAGACATGCTGGATATAAGTATTGAAAATTTAGGAAAAAACCCACTTGGCCAACTTTTTTCGATGCCTACAAGGCATAATTCTACTTGGTTGGAAACTATGATAATAGGTACACGAGATGGACGACTCTCTGTAAGGAGAGACTTAGAAGATATGATGTTGAAGCACACCAATATCTTCCATACCTTGCGCTTAAATTTGGGTGTTAGATACCTTGGGTGACACCTATTTTTGAAGTACCAAATTCACCTACATAGGTACACCCAAACAAAAATGGAGTTATTGGTTATCTACTCAATGGGAATTTTTTATTGATATGATGTCAAAATTGAGAAGAAATTTAAGTAGAAGAATAAGTGGGAGTTTGCGTTTTTGAATCCACTGCAAGATGTGTGGTAAAGGTGGTCCTAAATCACAAAAAAATGGGCAGGGAAAGTATATCCTACCTAAATGTAACCAGTCCAAGTTGTAGGTAGACAAGGGTAGCAATAATTTGAGGAGGACACTAGAAAGTGGTGTTAGTTCAACAAAATCCCGTAGCACAAAACTAATGAATGTTGCTTCAAAAAATCACTTTTAGTTGAGATGAAAGCCTTGGATTTGGATTCTTGACATGGAAATGTCATGCTATTTATGAGTCTAAGCCCCATAGTATCATTTTTTTCTTTTATTTTTCTTGCTTGATTTAATTAGTTGGTTTCATCATTTTCTTTCCTCGATCTTTCACTCTTTATGCTCCTTGTTCTTTGACTTGGTTTTCATTTCATGAGATTTGGATTTGATGATTTGATTCATTTATGTCATTTCATTCTCTTGTCATCCTAGTTGCTAAACAATGCTTGTATGCCTTCAGTTGATCTTATCTAAATTTACTCCATATTTCGTTTTACAAAAATTAGATCAATTTGGTGTCGCAACAATCTCATGGAATTTGGCCATATCTTTATCAATGGTTAAATGTACATAATGGCGAATCAATATAAATTATTAAAATGCTCAACCTTGGGATTTTGATTGACATCTTAAAACAACGGATATACAATATTGGAATTGTGCCTCTAGTTCTTAATTTGAATGGTTTTTCGAATCATTTGATTTGTCCTTTTGTCAACATTTTATAATTTTAGGACAAATGTTGATAATTTAGTTAAGGCTGGTTTTATATCATTAAATAGTATCATTTTAAAAGGCATATCAAGAGTCCACATTTTTAAGTTAAGCATTATATCTTATTAAGCATAATTATCTTTGTTCTTGAATGAATAAATCTCATGTTTTAATTAGATGGGTTTTAGTGACTTCTTGAATGTTTATATATGGAAATACTAGGATATTATTAATTTTTCTTTTTCCATTTAATAAACTTTCCAAACCAAGTCATATAATCTTACTCTAGTTACAACATTGTGTTTATATAATTGATGTAAGCTAATTTTCATTAATTATTATCATTAACTAATTGATTGTATATCTATTTTTAAGATAATGTTAAGAAATATATAATTGGATTTGATATAATAAATAAAAGACATTATTTCTCATTTAAGAAAATTGATACAATTTTAATTATGAGGATATTTTATATAATAAGAAATTTTATTGTGAGTGGGCATCCACATTACTTGAACTTTGGAATCTTTGCATCACAAGCTACCATTAAATATAATATTTCTAAACTAAAAGAAAATAATTTGATTCATAATGAAGTGGTGTTGTTTGTGTTGTTCTTTTCATTTGGATTATAAAGAGACCTTCCACAAGTTGCTTGATAAATAACTTTGGACAAAATGACATAATTTACAAATTCTTTTTATTGAAAAGTGTTCTCAAACCCAAAGCAATTAGTATATTACATTAACTCAAATCAATTTTGGTATATGTCTCTCGTTAACCATATTTTTACGCCGTAGGCGTTTCACCAACGAGAAGCATAACCATCCACTAGATTCCTCGCTCATAAAGCGAATGGAATCCTACCACGTGGATGGCCGCTTTGGCCCCACAGATTTCTGACTGTTACGGCTTTCTCTGTAGGAGAACTCATATTTTACCTTCAGCCATCCTTGTCGACGTTTAGGCCCGACCAAAACACCTTACCTTCCTGGTTATTGCACGCGTTGGTTATTGTAGGAGAACTCTCCCATCTCTCCCAGTGTGCTCCAACCCCCGTATGCTCTTCAGCTTCACACACCCGTAGATCCTCTGAATCAATGACAGGATCTCTATCAATCATCTCAAAGATGTGTTTACCAGCAACTCGTGCTTCTGAAAAGTATCTGAGGTTTAGAAGCGTAGTTCCTAGACCTCTGTAAAGATATCAATTATTGCAGAAATTTTGTTTGAGATCCTTCAGAAAATTAGGTAAATTTGCAGTTCAGCTAATTCCGAAATTATAGAAGCAATCAAAAGAGAAAAGTAGATAGATAGGGTACTGAAAGCTTACAAGCCACTGAGAAGTAAGCATACTAAAGTCACGTAAATATTTCCTCCTAATGCTCCATGATACATAACCAATCTGCTGCCATACCACACATTGAATGCCCAGATACCGAAGCTCAATCCTCCGCTTCCTACAGCCAAGCCTTTGATAAGGCCTTGTTTAAGTCCAAGCTTTACAGTGCCATTAAGCGCATCAGAGAACTTGACCATAGTCCTCTCTTCTCCAACGAAAGAATAGACCGTTCTGATCGATGATAGTGCTTTCTTTGCAATATTTCCAGCTACGTTATAAGCTTCATCTTGCGAGACGTCTCCACCAGAATCCGTCCATACAAAATTCCTGGAATCATCAGCAAGATCACGAAAGGAAACGAGACTATTTCCACTCCATGTCAAGTAGAATGCCACAACATAAGCCTCGAAAAATAGAGACACATTCATGATGAAGCTGGGTAACTGAAATTGACAAATTTTGAAGAGAACTAGTATCGTTTTAGCGAGCAATTTCTATATCCAACAATCATAATAAAAAAAAACAAGATCTTGTAGAGTTTGAACATAAATAAAATATTGAAGAATATGGACAAATTAGATGAGTGAATCGGCTAACTAAGATCACATACCTTTTCAGTGAATCACTTTCGATAAGATTTTACGTTTGAATCACTTTTTACATTAGAACTCAAGAAGGTCATGAATCTTAATGATGATAATACAAACCTATGGTAGAGTTCAACATGTACACAATGTTGGATTTAAAATGTTGATGAAGCAACCATAAAATGCTAAGGAAGCATGCACTCTCGGGTACGACAACCATGGCGAGCATACCCATGATCAATCCCACTCCAATCCTTTGTAACTCACTGAAACCCTTTGCATTGACCTTAAAATCAAGAGGAACTACCACTTCTTTGTATAATTCTGTCCAGACTGCAACACTAAAAATATCAAACATGATCATTGCATCAGTTGGGGCATTGAAGCTAAGCTGAGCAGGTTTTCATCGTAGCACCTTGTTCCATAAACACTGATGACATTTGGGTGAACACCTATGAGTAAATGGTTGTGCACAATGAAACTGGTAGTAACCTGATGCATTTTACTTCTTCCACTTGACTCACCGTGCAAAATCTCCATGGACTTTTCGGCTTTTGTTCCACCTCCACTAAGTCATTCATTGTTTCTGTTGCTACCTTGTCAAGAACCTTACAAACCATTACAAATTCAATATTATGTAGTGCTCTGGAAATGGGGTAAAACATTAGCATAGGGTACATATAATTATATTTTCATTAGCAAGAGCTAGAATCACTCACTGTATGCATGATTTTCTATATAGCATTTCAGCCTGGTGTTCTTCCGTATACACCTTTGAAACTCCAACATGTTTACCATCTCTGAATCACTATGAATATTATCCTCCATTGATCGTCATCCAGAATTGAGAAAGACTGGTAATCCATGAACTAAATGCAGTGGCTTTTGAAATAGGATAGGGAACCTGAAATGGGCGGCAGTCCACTTTGCAAAATGCATGCAAGGACTCGTGGAAGCATGCATTGAAATAAGGTAAACACTCGTCTAGAAAACAACATCACCTATTCTCCTATGTGGGTAGTAGGGTTAGTTGATTGAACACATATGCAATCGTGTTAGCTTTGGGAGTCTCCGTAATAACTAAGCCCAATAAATACATTTATTGAAAAATGAATTATTCATGAAAGTTTGTTTTAAAACATTCAAATGGGTGTTCTATGTATTCAAAACCGTTTTGATAATGTTCTAAATTCAGGTAGAAATGTGGTCAGCTTGTATCCAAATCGATGTGAATTCCCTAACATCCATGGGCATAAAATACAATCAAATTAAATGCATGAATTGTTATCATTACATGCATACTTGGAACTCGAATAAATCCAATATTTGACTGCACAGTTCCCATATTTGGTGCAGGATAGGAACAACTACTATCTATAATATGGAGGCACGATCGCTAGCTTGCTCCAAACTACAAGAATCTGGCCCATACATCCAAATAGGCCCACCAATGCTGCCCTGGTTTGATCATTAGACCAGATAATTCTCGGGGTTCAGGTAAAAGGCTTTACTTTTTGAAAATCAACTCTGAGTTCAATTTCAACAATTCAATCTCAAGCTTCCTGAATGCAAGCTTAAAAAATATGGCCATTGCAAGAAAGTAGTATCCTGAATGCTTCCTAAATTTTGTGAAATGTATGATTTCTATTGCAGAGGCAACGATATTAATTAATTATCAAAACTATTTCATCCCTAGACATGACTAATGCAAAATTTGATCCTGAACTGTTGGTCACAGGTTGTTGGTTCTGGTTGCAAGAGGCATATTCGGATATGGGGACAAGATTTTGTAGGAGGTAATTATTCAGGAGTTTTAGAAGGTGCATGTGGACAATTCCTCAATAATTCTATGGTAATTAACCTCATTTTTATTGTGGCAATCATTCTCAACAGAGCTATGGTATTTAAAATTTCGGTGGATTCAAGATAAAAAGGGATTTTGATGTAACGTTACACCCAATAGCGCTGGTAAGTTCAATGAATCTAAATCTTTGCAGTTTCCAGTTTAGAATCTGGATATTGAATGGTGCTTATGATAATGTTATAGTCTACGGGTTCATGCAACTTGCATCTGGCTTGCTCTCGACCCTCGACCGAGTGAAGGATCCGACCACACTAAATATTGGTTGTAAGGCAAGGCCGCATGCACAACCTAAAATAGGGTTGGCACGACCCATACCTGTCAATATTCTCCACATCGCCTTAGCTACAAAATGATGTATGTTATTTATTCCTCCATTCTCCCATTTCCTTTGGTATTGCTACTCTTTTCCAAGAAACCCAAGGAAAATTTTTCCTCTTCTTTTCACCACCCCAAAGGAACTTAAAGCTTATTTTCCTAACTTTTTCCAATATGCCTTTAGGAATGAAAAATAAGCAGACCTAGTAAACTAGTATTGCTTTAAGGACTTATTTGATTAGTACCAATCTCCCTCCCTCTAGACAACCACCTAAGATACCACTGAGATTGCCTCTTTTGTACCTTAGAAAGCATCCAATCCCAATCCTTTTTGGTATAGTCATTAGGATTCCAAGGCTTAAGCATATTATTTGTGGCCTCATGTAAAAGGAACCTCTTATTATGAGATGTCAAGTCTGACCTAATACACCATGAGTGCTCTCATTGTGACAATATGTCTGTACCTTGCATAGACGTTGTCTATATCGTTACTCTTTACTTCAAAAAACAATCACATCAATTTATTCATATATGCCTATGAAAAGCTTTTCTTCACATTTATACTTATGATTGATGTTCTTTATCAATCCTTAAAGCTTGGTATAATAGAAGGGAGTATTTCTTCCTCATACAATCTTGTTATATTATTTATTTTCATTATCACAAGACTTACAATAGCTTAAAGGCAACAAACAAACAGTGTTATTGGTCCAGAAACATGCTCACAAAAGTAACCATACACTATTATAAGAACAGTAGATGTAGACAGCCCATATTACAGAACATATTTACAAAACATGATTGTAAACCAATTCCAAACACTTATGCACCATATATCCCATGTTAACATGTTAGTCAGCTAAAATACTTTACTTGCATGAATGCCAATTCTTTTTTTTATTATGTTGCTTCCCATTGTAGTTGTGCCATTATATTAAAAAACAAGGTTATTGTCTAAAATCAAACTCATGTTTGTATGTGTTCTTACTATTTGTTATAGCTACCCTAATTGTTGCTATGGTCTGGAACAAACAACTATAACCTTATAAATTAATATTTGGTCAACATCCCTAGATGCAAGTTCAACTAAGAAACCCAACAAATATTGTGGTAACCTTTTCTTCACATGTTATGTATTATAAAACACTAATATATGAGTTTAAAAAGAGAAGCACATCACATGTTCATCAACATGCTTTATATCCAGAATAATGCTTCCTTTCTAATAGCCAAGTCATATTTCTATCTATTGTGTTCCTTTTCCTATGCTCTTAAACAGTTAACTAGAACCTGGCAACTTTATGCTTGATTAACATACCAACTACTCTTGTAACCTTGTGTCACATCTTAACTCTTCCAATAACGTACAGAATAAGTTTCAAAATAAAATAAAGAATCTATGATGTTGTTTCTACATGTTTCCTTATTAATCTAATAGGCACGTTCATTGCTAAAAGGAAACCAATTTCAAACCCTTCATTTGTGTATTCTTTCCACAAATATTGCTATGTATTGCTCGAGATATCAAATGATCTTTTTCCATGTTCTCCTACATCTTTTATCTTTACACTTAATATCAATATCGCCCCTTTTTCCAGCTTACTTTTGTAGTCCAACTATTTTCACTACCACACTATGGACACTCTGTTGACCGAAAATGTTGTTTCACTTTTGATGCATGGTGCTATTGACCCATGTCCACTTGTACAAGTTGTTGCTCTCAATCGAGTAAGCTCTCTTAACTCAGCAATTGCCCGCTTCTGAATCTCTATCTCTGATGGAATTCATAGGCACGATACATTGCTTCCAACTAGCTACAATAGCGTTGTGGAAAACCACCAACTCCAAGCAGGTTTGATCATCAAAGTCATCAAGTGTACATGCAACACTATACATAATGCAAAGTATGCTTTGATTTCTGCATCTTAATTTTAACTTATTTTATTTTGCACTCCCAATAATTGTAACATATTTTTTTACTTATACTTATTTACCTTAATTCTTCTTGCCAAAACTATCGCATTGGGCACATTCGAAATTGTCACATTGGAAACAATAATTGTTGGATACCCATCCCCTTTCAACTTCACCCCTAGATTTACCTCCCACAATAGTTCATCTATTTTAGAAAACAATGCCCTTGATCCCCAAAACCCTTCACTTGCCATACCTTCCTCGCAAAATCCAACCCCAAACCTTGTTGCACCTACTCTTCAATTCACATTGCTCAACCCTTCCAACAAAACTTGGACCATTCAAGGGCGAGTTACTGCAAAGACAAGTATGAATGCCTACACCAATCAAAAAAGGCTTGGTCAACTCTTTGGGTTTGACCTTGTTAGTGCTACCATAGATGAGATTCATATCTCTACTTTCAATGAACTAACCACCTCATTATATGACCAAATACAAGTTGGCATAGTCTACATGGTCTCAAATGGCACAATCAAACCGGTCAACCCAACATACAACCATTTGAAAAGTGCTTTCGAGATTTTCCTTATCCCCTCCTCAATAATTCAACCATGTTTGGAAGAGTGCCCATTGATCCCTTTTCATTGCTTCCACTTTAAATCTATCCATGACATCAAAACTACACCCCTCAATTCCATGGTTCACCTTATTGGAATTGTCATTTCTGTTTCCCCTGCATCAAATATACGCAAAAGGGATGGCTCTGAAACCATTCGTCGAACAGTTGGGTTGAGGGACATGTCCAGGTATAGCATAGACATAACACTTTGGGGGGAGCACTGCACAATTGAGGGTGCCCAACTTGGAAACGTTTGAGGTTTGGCTACTCCCCCTATCCTTGCAATAAAAGGTGGGCATCTTACAGAGTTCAATGGAAAAACCATTGGAACCATCTCCAACACCAACCTCCTTATAAACCGAGATATCAAGGAAGCTCAACTTCTCCAATCATGGTTTGCTAACAATGGATTCCGTTTAGCCTCCCCATCTTTGAGCAGAAAATCCAACTCGTCTTCTTCTAGCTCTTCCAAATGCATTTCCATCTTTGCGCTACAATCTCTCCAACCCTCTGAGAAGGTAAATTGGTATTCAATTATTGCTACAATCACCCATATTAACATCGATGACTTTCATTTCCTTGCATGCCCTCTATTTGTTGATGCAATACAATGCATGAAATTTTGTTCCCACAAAGTTGGTAATGTTTGGCATAGTGCAAAATGTGATAGGGAGTTTACAGAGTGTGCTTATCGATACATACTCAAACTTGACCTGATGGATGCTACTAGAAAACTATACGGTATCATAGCTTTTGATGATCCTGCACAACAACTCATGGGGGTCTCTGCAAAAGATTTGTGCCTTCTATCAAATGTTCCAACATCTCTCCTGGAAATTGTTCAACGTGTTTGTGCTCAAGAGTACCTTATGACCTTATCAATAAAGACAGAGTCTTTTAATTCAAATTCTCGCTTGAAGGTGCTTCTGGTCACATTAGAGGAGGTTCCACCATCATCGGAACTTGTCGATTCACTTGATGAAAGAGAACACATTGTGCTTAATAAACATCCAGTTGCTCGTAGGCTTTGAACTCTACCTTCGAAAACACTTTCCCCAAAAATTGACTACTATTCAATTCCAACTTTCTGTACTTTCTGCCTCATACTTAGCAACTGCAAATTTTTGTATAAACACTGCTACCTAAGTGGTACTTGTAACCAACAATGAGTAGTCTTGAATATTATATTATTTAGTTTTGTTGTAACATTGTGTTAAATTACATATTTATTTCAACCTATCTTTCCACTTTCAAATTTATACTTAGAATTAAGATTGCTTTGTCAACTTTATACTTCTTTTCTTTATAAACACTGTTCAGGAGCATCTGTATTTCTTTCTTGCAACAACTTACCATAAATTATCCATGCTCCATTTATCTTTTACAATCTACCTTTGTTTAGTCTTCCAATTTGATTAAATATAGAGTATGTTTCTCTTCCACCAAAGGCACCATAAAGTTCATAACCACCAAACACTTTTTTTGTAGCCATGTCAACCAATGATAACAATGATCAAATCAATGCACACAGAAGAGTTCTATATGCTCAAAAGAAAAAACAAAACAACAAGCGTCAACTCCTTCTATATAGAGCTGCTCATCAACTTGTTAATATCCATTTTCCGTTTCACGTTGTTCAACCTCTCCTAGCACCCTCCTCACCATCCACATCCACACCAACCCATCCAACAAACATTGACCTAGATGGTGCACAGCAACGGTTCCGTACAAGATTGGACAAACTATGTCCCATGAATGTATGCTCTATATGCATGGAGTCTTATCCTAGAATTAAAACAAAACACTTTTCTGGTGCATATGCATGTTCTCGATGCATTGCGGAAAAATTGGCCACTGTTATTCTTTGGCAAACAACATGGATCCTGGGATACAACCATGTTAGGAACCCATGTCAACCCTTCTATTTACTTTGTTAGTATATTGTTGTTGGACGCGTATGCTTTGTAAGTTGTCCCGTAGTATTTGTTGATCCATAGTTTGTATTATTGTTGTTGGGCGCATATGCTTTGTAAGTCATCCCGTAATAATTGTTGATCCATCTTTTGTATTGGCCCATGGTTTGTATTAAGACATGGTATTGACCCATGGTATTGGCACCTAGACTTAGTATATAAGTTTGTGTTGAGACCAATGAAGGTACCGTGAAGTTATTTGTATTGAGCTTGCTCAAAGGAGGTTGCCCTCTCGAAGTGGCCTACGATCAATATAAAAGTGATTCTGAGTTCTGTTATCTCTGCTATCTCATGTGTTTTCATTAATTATTTATTGCAGGTTCTTCACACCTGGTATCAGAGCACTTTCTTAGGCTCGCTCGGTGAAATTTATGCCAATTTTTTTTTTTCGCATCTATTGCAACTTCGGATCTAGGAATAATCCCTATCCGCTTAACTGCGGGAAGTACTTGGGCATAAGCCCTAAAAATCATTGTGAGGAGTACCACAGGAACCCCAAAGTAGCTGGCCCATTGAGAGGACCTGCCAGTGAAAAGGGAAACAACCCCTACCTGATTGACTAGTTCCCACCCGTGAGGTAAACCAAGAGATGTCGTTTGTGGCAAAGCAGTTATTAGTTTTACTTGAGCCGTGGAGTGAGGGGTACTTCCCCAATACGCAAGCCGTCAGACAGCATTGGTGGCCAAGTGAAACCCCTGAACTATTAGGAAGCCACACATACTTGGGGTCCATATCTATTTTCAGCTGAACTATTGCCGATCACTGCCGTACCGTTTTAGATTCATTCTGAAAGCCATTCCAGATCCAGCCGTTTCAGATAGTTTGTCCTCTTTCAATCCTAGTGCAACCATGCATCAGCAAGCGAGGTTCTAAGATCTTAGAACCATAAAAAAGTAGGTTTTATGATCATGTTCAAAAAGCGCATCTTGGAAGAGTAGAGTTCTCAATACATTTTTTTCAGACCAGAGAATGAACAACCCCATACAACAATAAAAAATCCCAGCCTGGACATATTTCAACATGCTAAACACATTTATGGGCACATCCTACAACTGTCCATTCCAATTCTCAGCTAATTCTGGGTGTTTAGGATCAATTCTCAGCTCTATTTTGACCATAAATCAACACATATTTAATCCAGTCCACATGCAAAAAAAAAAGCTACATAAACAACTCTCCTCTAATTCTGGGCATGGACAACGTAGCAGAAAAGTGTTAGATCAGATCACCATCAAGCTAATTTTGTGCCTATTCAGGAGGGACGTCACCTTTGCCACCCTTGTCTCAACATGTTTATACCTTCATAAACCTGTATCGACTGTAGATAGTGACTTTTGATAAATATTTAAAGCCAATACTATATTGTTTTCTACCCAATAGTTCTATGAAAGAGTTAGATTTTTCCATTCGGCGTTCCTTTTTCCCCTCCAGGGGAAAATGCTAGTATTATTTTATTGGTGCAGAGATCAAAGTAAAAGTAATTTGTAGCAAACGAAGTCATAAGTACCTCATAATAAATTTTTCTTCATGAAATCAATGGGCACGAGGATATTTTAAAAGACAAACAATTTGTTTTTTTTAACCAATTCCAAAGAGAGAAATTGCAGAATTATTAGATCGAATCCACAACATAAGTTTACACCCAAAATATTTTTTGAATGATGCGACAATTGGACAAGTTTGATTCCATAACGCCAAAGGTAGCTGCCCAAGGTTTCGTTGAAGAAGTTACAACCACAACTTTACCAAATTAATGGGAATAAAAGCTCATCTGAAAAGAATATGGTGTAGTTGTTAAAAGATACGAAGCTTTGCATTATTACATTGACAAATCACAGAAATGGGTTGCCATCTATTCATCACTATAATTGCAACATTAAAAGGGTTTGTTGGATGCGGATACACGCTAGATAATAGAAAATATGGAGAGAATAACTAAAATTGGTTTTCCCTCTTTTCTGTATGATTTATCCTATGGGGGGATTTGAATAGTTAGAAGAGAGTATGTTTTGTAGAGTTACAACATTTCTTAATTTTGGAGCGAAACTATGTGCTGTGGCAACACTTGTTTTGGCATACCACTCTGAAAACATCTTGGAAACTGGTATCATTTTGATTTATTTTTATTTGATAAGATTATATATATATTGACTCTTTTTACAGCTCTTTTTTACTTTTGATTTGCAAATACACTTTGTTGTGTTGCATTGATCACTTATATATTTTCGAAGACACACCATGTTTAGTCTCTGGTTACATGATGTTTCGTGTCATCTTTGGATAATTCTAATTGTCTAACTTGACTCTTACATTATTATTTAAATGCTTTACTTTTATAATTATCTATTTGTATAGGTATTTTTTAGAGTAAGCATTATTATGAAAGTTTTTTATTTTGAACATGAAATAACTTGTCATTTCTGTAACTGTACATATGTTCTAAATTAATAATGGTTTGTTATTATTTCTTTTAAACATGTGACTGTGATTTTTCATTATTTGAGACTATGTTATATTATCTGAGTTTTCTCTTGCAATAGATCATGTCTTCAAAACATCTGTTTTACAGAACTGCAAGTGACAACAATCATTAAAATTGCTCTTGGCCAAGATAGGTTAGTATAGTTTATAGAATAGATAATTGGTCTTAGTTTCATTTATCAATTATTAATTAGTTAATTTTTTTTTTAGCTATTTAGATTAAGTTGGATAACTTGTTACCTGATAGGTAGTTGTTAGGAAAAACCTTTTAAAACTTAAATAGGAAGACTCTCATTTAGAGGGAAGAAAGCATAAGGTAGCAGGACCATAACCATGCAAGAGTTAGCTATCTCAAACATACCAGGGGCTGCATTAGGCACCTTGTGTGGGATATCTCTCTGTAGTTGGCTTATGACAGAAAATCCGGCCAACAAAAGGCCAATTTTATAGGGTATAAGAGGTAGTTTTGGCTATTGTATTTTTCCTTGATCTTGGGAAAGAAGTGCCCAAAGGTAGTCTCTCATACATGGATATTTTCCCTCTTCAAGGTTAGATAAAAACTTGAATGGAATACTAATATGACCACCAAATCCTTAGCAGGGGTCCTCTTTACACAATATAACTCAGTAGAAAATATTGTAGAGGAATACATAATATCCTCGTCTCACCCAATGAGGTTCCTTTGCACTGTCATGTAAAACATTCAATTGATTTGTGTTGGCTCACTTGTGGGAAGACCTAGGTTCACTACGACATAGACCAACAAATCCCAAGATACTGGCCCTTTCGGGATCACCTACGAACATGCAAAGTCTCACCCGAAGTACTTATGGGTACCCTAGGAACCACATTTCTACATTGAGGTGAAGGGGATGGAACTCTGTTCTACAACCATACCCATTAACAGAGCTTCAACAGGTATCGGTGTAAATCGTAGAAATATATGTATAACATGCATCTACTGTGTAGTATATTCTAATTGAATACTATCATATATTATTGTTGTGTTATTGCATATTAACCATTTTATCAGTAACATATATAAGTAAAACAACAACACACACACATGATCATTTACATACATGAGACACCCGATATTTTTACGTGGAAACCCAACTAGGAGAAAACCATGAAAATTATTTGTTTATTCGTTGATCCCATTAGAAAAGCATTTCATATTCTTCAAACATGTGCACACATCCTAGAGATCACAATATTTCAACACTTCATTACACAAAACAACATATGGGATCACTCAACTCTTCGTCGCACTCTCTCTTTAGCCACATTACATTAAAAAATTGTCAGTCTTACCCAAAATATCAACAACCTGCTCTACCCAACCCATTACATATTTATAGCATTGGCATAGCCCCCACGCACACTAAGTGGAATGAAAATACTAACTTACTCCCCAATTTACTCTACTCAATTTCTTGGTTGACATGATCAACCACTACCTTTCCATGTTTTACGGTACTACGTCGGAGTCCGTCCTTCTTTTGCGGTCACACTTCCTTTTGACCACTTCACTGCGCAAACACCGTTCACATCAACACAAAAATGGTTAAAAAATATCCTAGTGCCAATATGCCCCCATAACTCACATGTTGCTTGTCCCGAGCAACTCAAGCTTGCTCCCGTGGAGTCTTCCAAGATGCCAAAAAATCAACAAATTTCTCCTTGGATGCTTTGACTGTCCCTACTACCTTATCTACCTGCTCCTGTAGCTCATCTACTTACTGTGCAGTTGCTTTCACCTTCAACTGTGCTTTAGCTATTTTTGTATCCTTCTGTATCTTTGCATACCCACCTCCAATTATTTTAGTGTTTCATATGTTAAGATTCAATATGCTAAGATAGATAACATCAGTATTCAATTCAATTTCACAACAATAGCATATACAGATCACTGAAAGAATAACAAGCACAACATAAACACAAGAGACACAAATTTATCCCGGGAAACCATCTAGGGGAAGAAAAACCAACAAAACTTCCTCAATATAGATGATCAAAAGTACAAAGACAAAACCCCAAACAAGTGCTCCATCTCCTTGCAGATATATATCTCTCTCTCTCCATTGCGAGTTACACAAGTGAGTGTGTGTGTGAATGAATGAATAAATGAGAGAGCCTAGCTCTCTATTTATACATTCACTTCTACTTTAATTTTACAACTTGACATGTCGGCCTCAACTAACTTTACCACTCAACTAATGCTGACTGGGCCGACTCCTCTAGGGGAATTAAAAACCCCATTACATTTGAAGCTAGGGGATCTATTGCCCCGACTTACATGGGAGGATTTACCTCATGACTCTATGATGACCAAACATCCTGATAGAAGAATAAAACATCTCCGAATAAATTACAATAATAAAATACAATAGAATATTCTTCTAAGTTACAATATTTCAACACTCCCCCTTAACGAGAAGGGTATTCTTTTGACTACAACAACATCAACTAAAGGAGCAAGGAGAGAGAGCATCATCAACAAAATCAAGGTGATACATCTATAAATCATTGGAAGTTTTCTTGAACAACATCATCAACTGGAACATCTTCAATATCTTCAACATCTTCAGTACTGGAGCAAGCACTGAGTCTTCATATTTTGTAGCACTCGATCGCTCGATCGCCTACAACAACAACAACATATGGATATTTCGATCAGCAACAACATCATCATTTTGGTCTTTCGATCAATACCATCATCAACATCTGGATCTTTCGATCAACAACAACATCATCATCTTTATCTTTCGATCAACAACAACATCATAGCAGCATAACTTGCAACACACATGATCCAATTATGGGATGATCAATCCCTCTCACTTTAGGACATAATTCCAAGGATGATGCAATCCTGATCCAATTATGGGATGATCAGTCCCTTTCACTTTAGGACATAATGCCAAGGATGATGCAATCCTGATCCAATTACGGGATGATCAATCCCTCTCACTTTAGGACATAATGCAAAGGATGATGCAATCCTATCCACATTCTCAGGGAGAGAAGTCTCTGGATCACTTTAGGACTAAGGTCCAAGGAAGATACACTCCAACCACATTCTTGGGGACAGAGGTCTCCGGATCAATTTAGGACTAAGGTCCAAGGAAGATACACTACAACCACATTCTTAGGGACAGAGGTCTCTGGCTCACTTTAGGACTAAGGTCCAAGGAAGATACACTCCAACCACATTCTCTGGGATAGAGGTCTCTAGATCAATTTAGGACTAAGGTCCAAGGAAGATACAATCCAAACCATAGTGCCAGTCCTTTTTCATACTGGATATGACCTAGATCAAATCTAGGATTTACCAATACAACATCATCATTACATTCTCGGAGACAAGAGTCTACGGATCCTTTTAGGACATGTGTCTAGGGATGATACAATCCCACTACAACATCATAAACATCTTTCTCAGAGACAAGGGTCTATGGATCCTGTTATCACATATATAGTAGCCGGGCTACCATACATTATTTTTCTCATACCAGTACACTATTCAGCCAGTTCCCTTGCATTTGAGATGCCGAGATGAGCATTTATATTGGATCACTATCAGATTGTGGACAGCAGTTATATTCCCCATGCCATGACTGAGTTTCAGGACACTCAGAGAGATGCCCGATATAGCCATTATGCCATTGGTACAGAGCAGACAGTAGTGCCCAGAGTTACAGCAGCAGTTCCAGAGGACAGATGATGGTACAGGTTGATGCGCATTTAGGTATATGACTCAGCAGGTATATTACAGTGTTATGGTTAGATTGCTTTTATACTTATTCTTATAGCATGTCTTAGCACTTAGTGTCATGATCTGGCGATCATATAGATATATGGACCTGGTTGACCTATTATATATATTATACTGTCCCTACTCAGACTTAGAAGTTCACTATTCATACTCATTGGTACGCACCCTCCTTAGGGAGAATAGAGGTGATCATTACACCATACTTTGGCTTGCTAGTGTTGGCTCCATCATTTCACTGTCTTCATCCATCCGTGGCCTACCTTTGAGATTATCACCCTGACTTACTACTTGACTAGTGACATGGAGGACCTTTCCCCACTGTAGCCTCTGTATTGGATGAGCTTCCTTGTTTATTGTGTCTCGGCTCTGAGTTGGTGACAAAACTTACCTATGGTGAGTTGGAGTTCCTTGTGAAGTCCCCCTAGTCACTAAAGTTGTGTTGGCTAAACCTGAAACTTTTAGTGCTGCCATCAATACAAAATCTGGAAAATGAAATGCTATATCTTGTATGAAAAGCCCATTCATGCAATGTGTTTCTAAACACACATGAATGAGAGGCATGCCAAATGAACATGGCAATGAAAATAAAATGTTATATCTTGTGGAAAATAAATACCTAGGTAAACAAGCTGTCCATGACACACCTAGAAGTGCTCAGGTAAACAAGTGCCTTAAAAACACACCTGCAGCAGAAAGCCTAAAGAAAAAATGTAAATCTATGCAATGTGTTTGTAAACACACATAGATCAAGGCTATGGAAACTTCAGGCCCAAAAAGCAATGGAACTTAAATGCTATATCTAAACAATTGCTGGCCTTATTTGTATTATGGATTGTGCGCATCTGTGAAGGTGAATAAACCCTCTTTAAACAACTCATCCATTTGTGAGACATCGCCATTCCCTGTGTTATTGCTCATTCAGTATATACTATGGTGTATTCCCTTTCCCTTGCCAAAGTGTCACAAAGTCAAGACAGTTAAGTCATCCCTTATCCTAGCCAAGTTAATTTAGCCTTCACCCTTCACTAGCAAATTGATCACAACTATGAAGTGAGTATGATCCTGAAAGTCTAATCTGAGTAATAATAATAATTAACGACACTATATATTTGGATTTAGATCGCCAGTCATGATTACTCTGTGTTATAATTGCTATTTGAATAAATTGTAAAGCATGTATTAACCTTGATACTTTTCAGCAGCCTTGGATGATGGACTGAGTTATATTTGGTCATGGTTAGACCTAGTTTGACCATGGAGGACCATGGGACATGAGATGTTAGACCTTATGATGATATGGATAGATGATATATGGTCTATGTACACATACATGATGATTCTATGCAGCAGCTACAGGGTTATGATGATGATTCTTGGGTTACAGCAGTGTTTGGTCATTTACAGATCATTATTATTGGCCTTGTTCCGGTATATTGGGTATTTATTTTGATCATGCAGAGACTCATATGGTGTATGAGTACACATCTTGGATGGATTTGGACCTTTTGAGTCCAATGGGACAGTTTGTTTTCAGTTCCGGGCACTTACAGTGATGATTGAGCCTCAGTAGGCTATCCCAGTGCAGTTTTGGTCTGTTGGAGGCCCTGTCGGAGCAGATGTGATTTTTATCCGGTTGACCTAGGGCGCTGATGATGAAGGGGGTGGTCCAGCCACTTGTTTTTACCATATTACCCCCATTCCGGACACATTGGTACCCTCACCTTGACAGCGCCAGCACTCCAGGAGGCTGTTTGGGGCAGTTTCACGTTTCCCGAGGCATTTCAGGATTGGTAGAAATGGCTATTGAGGAAATCGATTTGGGCTACTGAGGCAAAGTTATGGCATGGGATGATCAGTGATGATAGATCGGGACTTTCCACACCTCCTCCAGCAGTTTCAGCTTCATCGGGGCCCGCATCCATCATTTATGGCACTTTCTGTGGATTTTTGAGGTCTTTTGAGGACCACGACTTCACTATGGAGGCACGATTTGGTACATTCATGATTATTTATTGGTTATTGTGCTATGGGGATTGACCAAGGAGGGATAAAATTACCCCTTGGACCCACCATAAGCCTCTTATGATATTTCGTCATCATGATTTGGTGGGATTCCCCTCTTCTAGGGCGATTTTGTCCACTTATGTTATATTTTATGTGTGATCCATGTATTATGTTGTTGAGCTCATCTCAACCATTGATTAGACATTTGTATCTTTTAATCTTAGCCACTCATTCAAAAAGTGGTTAGGGTTTTGGTGCCTCTCCTTCCTATTTAAAGGAGAGAGCCTCTCATTGTAAAGGGTCTTTGGCTCTTGGATTATTGGTATAGAAAAATATTCTTGTGGAAATTCTTGTGGTCTCCTTTGCATCTGGTGTTCTTAGATGGTGATTGGAAAGTCTATTTCAACCTAGCATTTGGAAATTGTGGCAAGATCTATCTTTTTTGGAAATCATTGTTTGTCTACAGGAGGGCGACTTCAACAAGGGCGATTTTGCAAGGCTTCTTCAAATCGACTTTCTTGGCATTCGCTCGTATCATGGGGTTATCATTAGCATCATTGTGATCTATGCTATCTTTCTGTTACTTCTTTTGTGGCATTAGTCTTATCTCTTGATGCATCAAATCTGATATTGTTGACGTTTGTTGTGCAGGAGAGAGGGCGCATTGGCTTCTTGGACCAAATCGACTTGCATAGAAACTACCTCAAAGCTTCTCAAATTGATCGGGTTTGCATAGATCATCATCATCAAGGCATCTACAAGGTTACCCAGGTAAGATCCACAGGTTTGTTTCTCTTTCCTTTATCCAATCCATTGACATAGCTCATAAATTGTTGAAACCCTAAATATCTTAAAACCCTCATTTTGCATTTTCTCAGATCTACTTAGATCTATTGGGTTGTTGGGCGTAATATTAAGAACCCACCTCTATAACATCCACGGCATCCCGGATCTATAGTTTGGTGAGGATTGACCTCCGTTTGACCCCCTTCCCAGGCCAACTTAGCCTCTCCCAAGCAAGGCGCACTTCCTAGTTTGAGCAGGTTGACCTAGATCTAGGTGATGGGTGTTTGAGATTCCACTTGATTTGACATCCACACATCAAATAACATACACCCAGGTTGTCACTTTTCTGAAATTTACCTTGTGGGCCCTATTCCACATTTCAAGGGATTTAAACCCCATTTTGGACCACTTGGAACACTTAAACTCAGATCTAGTAAGATCTAGCCATCGGATTACCGTGAAACTATAGATCCATACCCTTACCTGACTGATCTACCCGGATCTAAAATTTGGGTGCCATCCGACTTGTCTTGACCCACCTAAACCCCAATTTAAGCCTCCTTGGGTAAAGTCGCACCACCTTGGAGAAGTGAGTTCACTCACTTCTAGGAACTGGGTACTTGAGATTATTGCAGATCTGAAACCGGAATAATTCAAAACCTAGGTCTAGACTATCACTTTGTCAAATCTTGCCTTGGGGATAGCATTCCTTGTTTTAAGGGATTGTGGTCCACTTGGGTCAAACCTAGATCTAGACACATTCAACCATCAAGACCTCTATTGCCCACTTGTCTCATGTTGTAGGAGTCCTAAACCATAAGTCAACCCCACTTTGACTCCACTTCCCAATTCCCAAGGCACTGGTTTCTCTCCAAGATAATTCAACTTTCTTAGATTGTTGGATTGACTTGTGGTTTGACCTATGCATGGTAAACTATACCTTTGAAGACATCATGAACCATGGTCAAGCTTGTCTCATGTACTAGTTAGCCCCAATCTGACCCCTAAACAATCCTGCATTGGACACAGTTCCCAAGGCAGTGGATCTTTTGACATTGACCTAGTACACTCATCCTAGATCTCACTTCAAACATTATAAGTCACTCTCACATCAACTATGAACCAAAGCTATACCTATTGAACCCCTCACTTCGCTTGTGACTTTACCCTTAGGTCTAGGATAAACCATACACCTAACTTCACTTAGAAATACCTTGATTTGGTGTCTTGGTTTTGATCTCTCCTGTCGGGAGTAGATCGGGTCTCCCCCTTTGTTGTCTGGGCTAGATAACATAAAGCGAAGGTTGCCTCGACTGGCGTGACAACCATATATATATTGGAGGTCGAGGTGATCGTGGTTGCACCTTTTGAGTTGCCCTTCCCTATTGCCATCCATGACTGGATCCATCCATAGGGGTAACTACAGTTTAGGTGATAACAGATCCTTTTAGGACATGTGTCCAGGGATTATACAATCCCACTGCAACATCATCAACATATTTATCGGAGACAAGAGTCTACAGATCCTTTTAGGACATGTGTCCAAGGATGATACAATCCCACTGAAACATCATCAACATCTTTCTTGGATACAAGGGTATACGGATCCTTTTAGGACATGTGTCCAGGCATGATACAATCCCATTGCAACATCATAAACATCTTTCTCGGATACAAGGGTCTACAGATCCTTTTAGGACATGTGTCCAGGGATGACACAATCCTATTGCAACATCATCATCAACATTAGCACTGCTCCCCCTTTTGAGGAAGGTCCTTTGGAACCACACCAAGTTTGTCTCGGAAATACTCAAACTTTATTTGAGACAAAGGCTTAGTCAACACATCAACAACTTACTCATCAGTGCTCACATACTGGAGATTTATAGATCCCTTATGTACCATATCCTGTATATAAAAACACCAGATTTCTATGTGCTTTGACTTGTCATGGAACACTGGGTTCTCTGTCATCTTTATACAACTCTGGTTGTCACATAGAATCAATGTGGTATCCAACTCTAGGTCAAATAGACCTAACATCAACTTTTAGAGCCATATGGATTCACAACTTAGCAGAACAAGATGCTATATACTCCGCTTCAGCTTGTGCTGAGAGAAACACTGAACTGCTTCCTGCTAAACCATGGCAGATCCCAGACAATAACATCCACTTGAGGTGCTCTTTCTGTCTGAGACACTTCTAGCCCAATCTGCATCTGTATAACCATACAATCTGTAGTCATGATCTCCAACATAGTATAGACCAAAGTCTATTGTACCTTTCAGGTACCTCATCACATGCTTTGCAGCTACCAAGTGAACACGTCTAGGCTCAACTAGATACTGACTTAGGGTGTTCACAGCAAAGCATATATTTGTACTGGTATTCGTCAAATACATCAACGAACCAGTCATCTGTCTGTAAACTATAGAAACCATTGTCCATCATCCTAGATCTCTACTTCACATTTTCCTTGGCTAAGGAAAAATCTCAGCCACATATCTAATCACAAGAATCATGCCAATATTCTTTAATTATGAGATCTACTCCCTCTGAAGTGGAGTCTTCTACATGTGAGTATTGTCCTCCCTCTATGACTGAACATCATCCACACTCTGCATTGAGTGATCTTCTGCGTATATATCCGTGCCATCTCCTGTCAGATGGGTCTACTGATATGAGCCTCAAGATCACTCGAACTCTATGGTGAGTTCCTTCTTGCATCCATCTGAGAGAAGCATGTAATCTATATATAGCAACCATCTTCAACCTTGTAGAAAACGTTGAAATCTGCATCACCCGTGGTGATCATCAAGCTCATCAAATGACTATCGATCCTGGGTACCTATACAAAGCCTTGTTCAATCATGTGATTCTCTATCGAATCCTGGGAGTTTGCTCGATATGCACTTCTTCTTCAATTACACCATTCAAGAGAACGGTCTTGTCATCCATGGGTGTAATCTATCTCTAGAAGTGTGTCTAGCCACTGGAGAAATTATCTCGTCATGATCCTCTCCCTCTTTCTAAGAGAATCCTCTAGCCACGAGCCTTCCTTTGTACTTCTATAGTATGTTTGATTTGTAAGTCTTCTTGTTGAACAGTCATCACTTGTTCTTTGTAACAAGTGTTCATCATCCTTCTTTTGTAGATCATAGCACACAATCTTTCCTACAAATCAAATTCAATTATATGATTAGTAACACTTAATAATCATCAAGTCATGTTGACATTTCAATGATAACCTATTATGCATACTGATATAATTCACATAGTTATGCAACTATCTTGACCAATACTTTGGCACAACACTTTTCCATATCATGTATGCATATAGTGGCTATCTAGATGCCTTCCATCTCTACCAGAACATACTATCAAGAGCGTGCATAGCTCCTAGCATGTTAGCAAAGAGGTTTCATTTTAGACAAGCAACAATGGAATGTTTGTCCAAATTACCCATCATATGCATATTAGTAGTATACTGTTCAATGCTATATGAATGCTTACACTATGCATGATATATTTCCTGATTCTAGGAATACAAATATGCATACAACTATTATGAGCAATATCATTAACTATTCAGAGATTCAAGAAGTAATTCAAATAACAACTCAAATGCTTATCTTTTATGTTTGTGTGGTTTCCTCCCTCTTGATCTCTATTTTCCTTTTATGATAGCATCATGATTATATGTCTTTGAACTTCTATCCATCCTGGACCACCATGCATGCTGAAGTGTGCACTAGTTTCATCATTGTTTCATCCTCAAGATAATCATACATTCATTAGTATAATCTCAATACTATCAAAACATTATGATCCTAAATAATCTTAAACATGTACGGTCATGATCATTTCATACACAGGTAATTTATCACAAGTGTTAGTATTCAAGGTTTCAGGGAGTAATTCTTTTACTCATGCATATTCTTATTTGACCATAGGACTCTTCTAGTTTGTCATATCATTAACCAAACTAAGAAACATAATATTCATAAAACCTTGATTACTTAAACTTCTAACTTCAAGAATAATCATTATCAATCATACAAAAGTATACTTGTCTAATATCATAACAAAAAGTAGGATTATTACTCAATATAGGAACACATACCTGGATTATCATGCTTGCTAGTTGTGTCTAAGATACTCAAACAATATCTTCTTTGTTATGTTTAATGATTTGGAGACCTTGTGCTAGTAACATGCGTATCGCATAAGTTAAGCATAGTAGAACCAAATCATACATACCTCATAAGTATAGCTTCTATGCGATCAAATACTATGGATGAGTCTTTGTATTCGTGTCATCATGGTCATATATTCTTGATTGTAACATCCCGATATTTTCAAAAAAATTAAAAAAAATTTAAATCCTCATTAAATGCTAATATTTTTAAAATGCAGAAATAATAATATTTAATAAAGTGGTAATTAATAAATGTGACATTTGGTAGGAAACAATTTAACTGCTACGTCTTTTTGTCTTCTGATGGTGTATCGTGTCGGCGACACGTCATGAATCCAATTAATGATTATGTCCTTTATTTATATGCTGGAATGATTGGAAATTGTGATGCATTTGGAAAACATAATTTTTCTCGACAAGTACTGACAGCTTAATTTTTCTGGATGATGATGAAAGGGGTCCCACGAGGTGCCCCAAGGCTTACTTAAATACTCAGCTAAAGCATTGTACTCGTCCTTCATGCGCAGATTCGCAGGTAAGAGATAGCGATAAAATTCAGAGTGTTTAATAACCGTGATATAAATAAAAACTGCTTATGATTCCGACGCTACAGGTATGATTTCCTTCCAATTTGTAAGATGAATTTGACTAGCTCAAAAACTGTAGATATCGTCAATCTCAGAGTGTGATTGTTATCAATGTTTTCATTAGGCGTTTGAGACTTCACTTGTTGTCATTCTATGAATGACTGGCGGCTGTTAAAACAACTCTTTTATAAATGTCGATGGTGACAGGTTTAAGACAAGGACACATGGTCCTAAGCATACCATAGAGAGTATAATAAGGTGCTTCTAAGTTCTCTATTACATGGGCAATTATAATGGTGGTGCATTAAGCATTAATGCCCTACCATGAAAAGTATGCGATGGTTCTATGGGAAACTATACCCTAAGGGTGTAATCTTGTGAATTTATGCAATGGGCAAAACTTGATGAACTATATGCTGGACTTTATAATAAACTTTATATTAAGTTGGGGCGAAGTCAATCCATACCCTAGGATTGAACACGACCTAGATGGATATTTAATACTATGAGTGTGCTTAAAATTGATTAAATGGAGCATATAAGATCTTTAATACAAACTACCGGTGAATGTTATACCTTGGTATAATTTATAGAGTCAAATGCAATTAAATGTTGATCCATATGGTTGGCAGGTGGAATGATGGCACTGCATAAAGCTTGCGTACGAATTCAAGGGTGTAGTAAATGATTGGGTTTGCAATCAACTCGCTTGGCCACCGTGTTAAGGGTAATATTACGTGCACGTCGTGATGGATGTTTGGCATGTGATAAGGTTTGGCGATGCTAAGTTGTAACGGGCCTCCTGCCCTAGTGTCAACAGAGTTGGCAACTTTGTGGCTTGGGAGATGGAGGGGAGAGTTATTATTGCACCTACCACCCTCCAACGTGGCTCATGGAACTTAGATCTCCCTCATTGATTGCTGTGCATTGGGATTGTAGAGAACCCTAACGTAACTTATGGGATAATGTAACGTTTTCTTGGCATTCATTTCGATGGTAGGGTTTGGGGTGAGGCCAACCGGTCGAGAGGCACTTAGGGTTTTGATTTTTTTAGCCTCCCTCGGGCTTGATCCTGAGACCGGCAGCAACCTCCAGACTGTAAGTGAATGCTATCAAAGGAGGTCGAGTCTGAGTTGAATAGGGTGGTAATCCACAGGTTGGATGAGTGCGCCTGTTGTGGCGTTGTAGTGACTTGCAATTCTGGGGTTTTGATCGGGTTGTAAGTTCCAAAAGGTATAACACAGTGTGGCCTTCGAGTTGGGTGCTTCTCCTTCGAAATGGATGGATGGATGGCTTCGTCAAGCTTCTGTCATGACTCAGGTACAGTAAAGTTGCAAAAGTTTAAAAGTCTTCTTGTTGCATGCACCGTTATTTCATGATTGATATTTAACTCAGAGCATGGTCATTTGGAAGGTAGCTCTCGGTGAACAACAAGGTGCCAGGAAAGTTGATGGGGAGAAGAAATATAGCGAACCCACCGGTAAGCTTCGGTGGTACCCCTCCCTCGTGGTTCTCCTGGAATCGGACTTGATGAGCAGGGTGTTGGAAGTATGTCTTATCAGCAATGGCTTTTGCCTCACCTACAGCATTGGGAAACGTTACTGTTTTATGTTTTGTTTGTTAGTGTAGATGATGTAAATGTTTCTTAAAACATATGGTCGGCCATCCCTTAGCTCGGCGAGCTTGATAGGGTTGAACCCTCGTGGTTGCAAAGAGTTTCACAGCATAAAACGTTTGATGTCTATCATTTGGTGTTAAATTTTCAGAATTTACTTCAATCTGATCTAGGATCTTAACTGAGAGAACAACATGTACAGCAA
Source organism: Larix kaempferi (assembly GCA_027924585.1). NCBI lineage: Eukaryota > Viridiplantae > Streptophyta > Pinopsida > Pinales > Pinaceae > Larix > Larix kaempferi. The sequence goes on along the minus strand of BSBM01000233.1, from coordinate 2,017,337 downwards.
ATATACAGCATATCATTGATGGACACAATTATGCAAGCACATAAGAGACATCGAGTTTACTTGGGGAAAACTATAAAGGTGAAAAACCCCAATAACTTCCTCAGAGATAGATAGAGCAATGATACAACTAGAATACAAGAGATAGTCTTCTCCTAGTAGCAGAGCCTCCTCCTCCACAAGTGCGCCACTCTCCATAGTGTGAGTGAGAGAATAGAATGTGTAAAATGAGAGAGACACACTCTCTATTTATACACTAGCTTGACCTGACCTTTACTCAACTAGGTCGGCCTCAACTTAACCACTTAACATAATGCTGACTGGGATGACCCCCACTAGGGTGGTCTAATAACCCTTTGACCCACATGGCCGACCCCCAATAGGGTGGTCTAATAACCCTTTGACCCACATGACTTATACAGGGCCGACCCCAACAAGGTGGTCTAATAACCCATCAAGTATAAGTTACGACACTTACAATATAAATGACGACACTTTCGTATAGAGGAATAATAACATCTCTATAGGAATACAACCACTTCCGTATAGAGGAATAATAACATCTCTATAGGAATACAATATACATATATGTGAAATACATTCCGAAGTTACATATACATCAACACTCCCTCTTAACTAGGAAGGTATTTCTCGACACAGGTCTTCTAGCACAAGTCATCTTCTCTGGATCATCGTCACTGGATAATCGTCATCGAGTCATCATCATCGTCACTGCTGCTGCTATCTCAATCAATCTTGGAATCTACTCATCATAGGAAGTTCTATAGAGCCAGTCCTTTTTCATACTGGATGTAGGCCCACCACCTGCAGGTCTTTTTCACCACTGGCCATACTGTGGAATTCTCAAGACTTATTACGTGCGTCACAAAACCTGGCTGCAGCATCCCGGGCTATTACGAGCACACAGCTCTACCTATAGGATCTCCCAGGAGCACATTACATGTGACCCATCACAAAACCTGGCTGAAGCATCCCAGGCTGTTATGAGCACATAGCTCTACCTGTCGGATCTCCAAGGAGCACATTACATGTGATCTCACCACAAAACCTGGCTGAAGCATCCCAGGCTGTTACAAGCACACAGCTCTACCTGTCGGATCTCCCAGGAGCACATTACATGTGGTCCACCACAAAACCTGGCTGAAGCATCTGAGGCCTTTTTCATCCTGTCCAGATCTCCCAGGAGCAAATTACATGTGGTCATGGAAAAACCTGGCTGAAACATCTAAGGCCGTTTTCATCCTGTCTAGATCTCCCAAGAGCAAATTACATGCCATAGGACAAAACCTCGCAAGAGCATCTCAGGATGTTACGGGTACACAACTCTGACCTGAAGATCTCTCAGGGCACAAATTACATGTCCTCCCAGAGCAATGTCTTGAAAGAGCATCCCAGGCTGTTATGGGTACGCAACTCCGACCTATAGGATCTCCTAGACATGCTCATCTGCACAACTTGATCCATGGCCACAAAGTATCATCCTGATACTCACCATACATCATCCTGATGTACACATGATCATCCTGATCATCATCACTGCAACATCCTGTTGCATGTCATCTGGAGAAGCTCGTCATCTGCGATCACCCTGATCATACAATGCATCCATCTGATGCACACCAAGTATCTACCTGATACATATCATCATACATAGTGTATCCACCTGATACATAGATACATGATCCACACAATGTATCCATCAACATACATGATCTACCTGATCATACCTGATACATATCAATATACATGATCTACTTGATCATACAATGTATCCACCTGATACATATACAGATACACGGTCCAAGCATCCAACATGATGGATATACACAATACATACAAATGATCCAACCGATCATATCCAACATCCAACATGATGCATACATACATATAAATGATCCAACTGATCATATCCAGCATCCAACATGATGCACACATACATATAAATGATCCAACTGATCATACAAAGCAGAAACTAGAACATCATCCTGATGCTCATCATCCAGCGCTTACATCCACAGCCATGTGAATAATTCTCCTTCCAACATGCTTGGAATGGATTCAGCAAATGTGTCCATCACTTCTTCCTCGAAGTGTCATCAATCTGAAGAACACCAAGCCTCTCCCTGAAGTACTCAAACTTCACCCTGGCTAGTGGCTTCGTCAGCACATCTGCAATCTGCTCGTCCGTCGCAATGTACAGGAGCTTCACAGCTCCTCTCTGCACCATATCCCTGATATAGTGATATTTGATCTCTATGTGTTTCGACCTGTCATGAAACACTGGGTTCTCGGACAGCTTCACACAACTCTGGTTATCACAAAAGATACCAGTAGCATCCAACGGGAGATCAAATAACTCAGACAGTAGCTTCCGTAGCCATACTGCCTCACAACTAGATAAACAGGCTGCAACATACTCTGCCTCAGCTGTACTCAGTGCTACGCAGGACTGCTTCCTGCTGAACAAAGATATCACACCTGATCCCATACTGAAGCAGCACCCATATGTGCTCTTCCTATCTGCAGCACTGCCTGCCCAATCTGAATCAACATAACCCTGCAGGTTAAACTTTTGATTCGCTTCATACTTGAGCCCATAATCCACTGTACCCTTCAGGTACCTCAGAACATGCTTTACAGTAACCAGGTGAACACTCCTCAGATCCATCAAGAATTGGCTCAATGTGTTCACCGCAAAGCAAATATCTGGTCTCGTGTTCGTCAAGTACATCAAGGACCCAATCATCTGACGATGCATAGAGACATCAACCGGCTCAGATGAAGCATCACAAAGAAGCTTCAGATTCGATGTCATAGGTGTGGCCATGGCCTTGCAATCCATCATCCCGAACCTCTTCAGGATCTCTACTGCATATTTCCCTTGTCCAAGGAAGATTCCATCTGCACTCTGCCACACCTCCATGCCAAAAAAAAATAGTGCATCATCCCCAAGTTCTTCATCTCGAACTCGGCAGCAAGCTTCCGCTGCGTGTCGGCAATCAATCTATCTTCACCTGTAACAAATAGGTTATCTGCATACAAAAGTAGTATCATTGGATTGCCTTCCTCAACCTTGTAGAAAAGGTTGGAATCCGCTTTATTCTTAGTAAAGCCCAAACTGGATAGAAAGCTGTCTATCCTACCATACCAAGTTCTGCACACATATATGACTACACCATGTTGTCTTGAAATCCATCTGGTGCATCTTCTATTTCATCACTTTTATATATCTCAATGCTGCCATCTGCAACATGCTTGATCTGATAGTTCCATTTGGAAGTCACAATAGACTTCCCTTCAGCTCTTGGGACCGCATCCCAAACATTGTTCTTCATGATCGACGGATCATGGCATTCTTCCCGTATCCTGGGAACTTCAATATCTTCAATAGATAATTTTGTTGCTGAACAAATGTTGTAGTTCTTCTTTTGTAGGTGATGGCATATGATCTTTCCTACACAACAAGTTAAATTGCATGATTAGAAAACATCTCATAGTTTTTAGAACAAATTCTTACACATAAAGAAATATGTCATACAGTCATGCAATTATCTTAGCCAATGCTTCAATACAACATTTATCCATATTCCGTAACTTTCTAGATGCCTTCCAATCCTTACCAGAACATTGTTAAGAGTGTGTACAACTCCCAACATGTCAGCAAAGAGGTTTCATTCTAGATAAGTAGCAATGGAATGTTGTACAATGCCATAGGCCACTTACCCATGCATATTAGTAGTATACTGTTCATCAATGCAACTATTCTAATATGCATAATACACAACCTAATTCTAGGAACATCATTATATACATTATTGAACAGTATTATTTAAACAATAAAATATGCAAGTAATGACAATTCAAATACTTATCTTTGTGTGTTTGTTGGGTTGACTCCCTCTCAGTGTTTGCTTCTTTTCTGCAACTCCATTCTTATGTGGATTGTGAGAAGTGGTCAACTCCCTCTGAATATCTGCATCCTTGCAGAAACTACTGAAGAGAGCTCCTTTGCTTTCTTGCAGGAACAACTAGACTGTGCTCCCTCTTGATCTTTGCTTCCTGGATTACCTGTCCTTGAACTTACATCCATCCTTAATCACTATGCATGCTTATTAGTATCATCATTGTGTTATCCTTGAGGTCTCATACATAATCACACATTTATTAGTATAATCTTAATACTATCAAAACACAATAATCTTAAACATGTATATTCATGATCATTCACAGGTAATAAACATTAGTATTCAAGGTTTCAGGGAAGTCTTCTTTTACTCATACATTTTCTTATTTGATCATAGGACTCTTCTGGTTAGTTGAATCATCAATCAAGATAAGAGATATAACATGGATAAAACCTGTGATTATTCAAACCTATACCTTCATGATTCTTCTGGTTAGTCATATCATCAATTATGGTAAGAAACATAATATGCATACAACCATGATTATTCAAACCTATGACTTCATGAATAATCATTATCAACAACACAACAGTATAAGATCCTAACACAAGGTAGGATTCTAACTTGATATAGGAAAAACATACTTGGATTAGCATGCTAGCTAGTTATGTCTAACATACCCGCATAATGTCTTCTGGTTCTCTTCAGTGACTTGTGCTAGTAACTTGCATGTCTCATAAGTTAACCATTGTAGAATCAAGTTATGCATACCTTGAAAGTAGATCTTCTATGTGATCCATGACAATTAATGAATCCTTGTCTTCATGTCACCATGATCATATGTTCTTGAAGTAGAACATGATTTGTCTTTCTTGGTGTACCTTTTATGTTAGTAGACAACATAAAACTCATACAACACCATAATGCATTAGTACAATCATAAGTGTGAACACCCTAACCAATGAATATCTTCTATCATGCATTCATAATTTTGTTAAGGTGATACGACAAATCTAAAATCAAGATTGTACTAACCGTAATAACATGAAGACAAACATACCATAAACTTAATCATGAACAAATATCGAAACATACCTCGATGAGTCATACCTGTCGAGATTGCTTGTAATATTCTTACGTAAGGCCTTAGCCTCATCTCCCTCTGAAACAAGAACTTCTTCACTTATGCAGGTGACCAATCCATCTTCTTCTAGGATTAACCCAATCCACTTGATTTGCAAGAACTGGACCTGGAGCTGGATATGGGTTTGTCAGAGAAACCCCAAAAATTCAAACTTCCGAAAGGATAGAAATATGTGCCTTGATGAGCTGATCAAGCTGGTATATTCAAAATTTGAAAACTGCAAAGTTTCACTCCTCAATTTTGCCTTTGAAACTTCCGGATTCACTGGACATGACCCTGAACTGGGGTTTGATGAAGCCCACTCTTTTTCCCAATCAAAAGGTTTGATCCAAAGCTCTAAGCTTCTATTTTTCTGAGGAGCTTCCAGCCGTGGTCACAGATTTAAAAAATTCTCATTTTGACAGAAGCCCTAATTTTCCACCTTTCTGATCAAAGTTCCGAACTAGGGTCTGATCAAGCCCGGCCTTCTGCCCAACCAAAAATTATGATCTTGGTCTCTAAATTTTGATTTTGATGAGTAGCATCCAGCCATGGTCTCCGATTACAAAAATTCCAACTTTCTCCGTAGCCCTAAATTCCGGAAGCCATGAATGAAGGTACTAAAAAATAATTCTGTTTTGACAGAAATATGTACCTGTTGTTTCTGGTGTAACTCCTAACGTTTCAATCCACAGGGTCTGAAAAATGATTCTGATATAGCCTGATATGTTATCTTTCCATCCCGATAGGTCTGACCTCAATTGGATTCTCTGAGACAGAGTTATGCCAAGTGTCGCAACGTGACCTGTTTATGGCATAATACAGGAGAGCGAACTTGTACGACATGCCACGTGTCACTGGTTCAACTCCGGCCTCTAAACAATTTTCCTGATATAGTACAGTCCATGTACTACCTGTCACTTTTTACTAAATTTCATTTGGATCTTCCTAGCCCAAGTTATGACCTTTTTCCTAAGGTCACCTGATTTTGACTCAGATCTCGAAGAGGCAGAAACCGTATATTGTACAGATCATAAATCACAAAGTACAACGAATTAGAGGTTTTCCTTTGGACACAAGGTACATGGGGATTTAACCTTCGACCTATAAAGGTTTCAGATCTGAAAACTTTGCCAAAATGGATTTATAGCGAAAGTGCTACGATGACTGATTTTTGCTATATCAAGCCCTAGCATCGTAAGTGCAACAAGTGTCATACATGCCATATCATGCCTTCTTTCAGGCAAGCTCTGATACCATGTTAAATTTTCAGAATTTACTTCAATCTGATATAGGATCTTAATTGAGAGAATAACATGTACAACAAATCTACAGCATATCATTGATGGACACAATAATGCAAGCACAGAAGAGACACCGAGCTTACTTGGGGAAAACCATAAAGGTGAAAAACCCCAATAACTTCCTCAGAGATAGATAGAGCAATGATACAACCAGAATACAAGAGATAGTCTTCTCCTAGCAGCAGAGCCTCCTCCTCCACAAGTGCGCCACTCTCCACAGTGTGAGTGAGAGAATAGAATGTGTAAAATGAGAGAGACACACTCTCTATTTATACACTAACTTGACTTGACCTTTACTCAACTAGGTCGGCCTCAACTTAACCACTTAACATAATGTTGACTAGGCCGACCCCCACTAGGGTGGTCTAATAACCCTTTGACCCACATGGCCGACCCCCAATAGGGTGGTCTAATAACCCTTTGACCCACATGACTTATACAGGGCCGACCCCAACAAGGTGGTCTAATAACCCATCAAGTATAAGTTACGACACTTACAATATAAATGACGACACTTCCGTATAGAGGAATAATAACATCTCTATAGGAATACAACCACTTCCGTATAGAGGAATAATAACATCTTTATAAGAATACAATATACATACATGTGAAATACATTCCGAAGTTACATATACATCAACATTTGGCACTCCTAAGTCGATGGAAGAACAAGTGTGAAGCTAAAGGGAAAAGAAACGTTGACTGTAGTTTTGTTTCGGCATTAGCTGTATAGTGTAAATTTGAATGGAACCTTTAGTGATCAAGGAGGCAATCTGTAGGATGTTGCCATCGTAATTTTTAAATGGAAATGTTTACTATTAGGGTTTAATGCTTACGTATGGTGTTTTGATCTCTCGTTTTTGAATCTGTATTTGAAAGCCTATTTAAGATGTTTATTTAAATAGTGGCTATAAGCCGATAATGATCTACTTGGCTTACATTGCATCTATGCATACATGGGTTAAGCTGAGAATAAAAAGGTGTTGGTTTTGTTTGAATACAACTGTGATAATGCTAATCCCTAGCTGTCGATGTTAATGAAGTCTGGTGGTCTGTAATGATGTTTAAAGAAAACAAGAATAATAGATCTTGATTCTACAGTTAGGATATCTATGGTAATGAAACATTTGATTTGGCAGCTGTTAAATGTTTGTAAATAATAGTGTGATGAGAACAGGTCAACCCTGGTTTGGGTGTAGAGATACTGTATATTGCTTTGTCAATTCGATAATGCTATTCTTTTCTTTGCTTTTAATAACATGATACTTTGTGATGTAATTTCTGCCACATACAGTTGATAATACAAAATCAAGAAAATGACAGTGTATTCGTCAGATAATTTAATTGCTTATGAATATAACAGTTTTTCTATTTTAATTCTATCTCCCTGTATTTGTCCAATTTGGACCTTTGGAGAAAATGAATGAACAAAACAGTACTCCTTTTTTTTGCACAAAATAATACAGTGATGACAATAATTCCTATAACGAATAGTCAGATTCAAATAACAAATAAAAGAATGAGTATGTGGCTAAACATAATGCATGATATTGGTTTCTTTTGAGGAAAAGATTGATGATCAGTAAACCCTATATGTTAACACCATGTCTACCTTCAGAAGTCAGAAAAGAACCTATTGCTATAAGTAGTTTATGTTATGTTGTTTCAGCATACAGATTTGAACAGTAAGAACAATGCATGTAGAGATCTAATCTACAGCTGCTAAAATATAAGATGCATGGGGAACATAAGTCTGTGCATGGGTGGTCTCTTGGGTTTATGTGTTTAGATGCATGCTAGGTTTCATTTAATGCTACCTCTATGTACTGGAGTACAATGCAGCTTCACTCATGGAGAAAAATGCAGTGAGTCATTTTATCAGTTCAACAAATCTAAATTAATTAGGATCTAACATTTTCTGCTATTGATCATCAATAACATTACTAAGCCATTTTCTGAGAGCATTCATATGATTGGAAAAACACAAAAAGAATAGAACCTGAGTGTGATGGGAGGACCAAATCACTCAAGAAGCCTATTCCACCCAACCTGCTCCCAAGGAGCCAAAATGTCTACCTTAGGACCCCCGAGCCTATCCACTGATCCACTAGGAGGAAGAAAGTTTTGAAGCTTAGGATCTCTACTTGCAACAACAAGAAATTTTATCCAGCTTTACAGGCTTCGTAAGCAATTGGACTAGCACTAGCACCTCTGGTCTGTCCTTCTCATAACATTTGCAGTCTTACACTTGCACTCTCCACAACCTCCCTATTTGAAACTCTCAGCCATCACTTGATGCCCTGAGGAAATGTTTCTGTAGAAAACATTGTAAGAGCTCCCTGCTCAATTCGAATTGCCTTTTATAGGCTGCTTAGGTCTTTTTTGTAATTACTGGTCATTAGTGAGCTACCTGCTTACCTCCCTCTACCTGGAGGGGGAAATGCCACAAAATTAGGGGGAGTTGTCCCATAACAACAACTAATGGTAGAGTGCAAATGCTGCCATCTGTCCCAGTCCTTCCAGCAGCTTCCATTCCTCCTAGTGGGCCAGTGGACACTCTTGTAACAGCTTTCTGGAGTGTTTGTCTCCCATTTTTATTTATTAAATAATAATAATGAGTCATTACATTCATCTTTGACCAAATTGGTCATAATTACAAAACTTGTAATTATAATTTAACACAAAGTATTTTGCAAAAGGGATAATAATAGAAAATAATTATTCTCAAAAATTGGGTAGGTGACATACACCCCCCCTTAAGCCTCAACATTGTCCTTGATGTTGCTTTATTCACGCCTTGAGTGTTCCTGGAACAGAGTTGGGTATGCAACCCGCATACTAATCTCCAACTCCCAGGTAGCCTCTGCTGGGCTATAGTGCTTCCATTGCACTTTTACTTGGACAACTGTGCGGTTCTGGAGTAGAGTTTCTTTCCTTGCGAGAATACAGTCTGGTTCGACCGAAAAATCGTCGCCTTGTTCCACCTGAAAATTATTCCAATTTACAACATGAGTAGGATCATGCACATATTTATTTAAAAATGAAATGTGAAAAACATTATGGACTTTGAGGTTTGAAGGTAAGGCTAATTGATATGCCACGGGTCCAATTCTGGACAAGATTTCGAAAGGACCACAATACCTGGGTGCCAGTTTGGCACAGCTTCCCAATTTTATGGAACTCTTTTTCGGCCTTACCTTAAGAAAAACATGTTCACCAAACTGGAACTCTTTATGAGTTCTTTTAAGGTCTACTTGAATTTTCTGCCTATCCTGGGTAGCTTTAAGATTTCCTTGTATTTGCTTCACGATTAGTTCTAATTCCTGCAACAATTTGGGCCCTAAGGTGACTCTGCTAACCGGATCACTCCACGATACCGGTGTGTTACACTTTCTACCATAAAGAATCTCAAATGGGCTAAGGTTGGCTGAAGCATGGTAGTGATTATTATATGCAAACTCTGCTAAATGCAAGTAGTCTTCCCACTTACTAGGTTGATCCTTAACATACATTCTGAGCATATCTTCCAATATCTGGTTCACCCTTTCAGTCTGTCCGTTTGTTTGCGGATGAAACACAGTGCTGAAATTTAAGGTGGTGTTTAACCCCTTGAACAAAGACCTCCAAAAGTTACCTGTGAACTTTGAATCTCGGTTTGAAACTATTACCTTGGGTATCCCATGCAGTCGAAAAACTTGTTTCATAAAAATTTCTGCGATATCAGGAACTTTATGGGTAGTTTTGATAGGGATAAAATGGGCTGCCTTGCTAAGTTTGTCTACTACCACCATGATGGAGTCATGCTGTTTTTGATTCTTTGGTAACCCAGTGATGAAATCTATACTTATGACTTCCCATTTCCAACTGGGTATAGGCAAGGGCTGCAGCAATCCAGCAGGATGCTGATGTTCCACCTTCACTTTTTGACAGTCAAAACACTTAGCTATATACTCCGCTACTTCGTCCTTCATTATGGACTAGTAGTACTCCTTCCTTAGCATTGTGATGGTTTTCTAGTAACATGGATGGCAAGAATAGTGGCTTTTGTGCATCTCATCCAAAATTAGAATTTTTACTACTGGTACGTTTGGTATGTACAATCTGTTTTTGTACAGCAGTAAGCCATTTTCCTTCAAACTGAAATCTGTTACAGAATTTTCAGAGTTGTTTTCTGCTGTCCTTTTTTGCAATTTTTCGTATTCCTCATCCTCTTTAATTCCTTCAAAAATCTGTTTCTCCAAATCTGTTGCATATGTGCTGATGGTTGAAATAAAATGTATCCTTGCATTACGACTTAATGCGTCGGCAACTTTATTCTCCTTCCCCTTAATGTGGTGAATTTCAAAGTCATGCTCACTCAGAAAATTTAGCCATCTAGCTTGCCTGGCATTCAAATTTTTTTGATCTAATAAATATTTCAACCCCATATTATCCCTCATTAAGGTAAATTTTCTGCCAATAAGGTGGTGGCGCCACATTTTCAAGGCATGAATCACTGCTAACAATTATAGATTGTAGGTGGAATAGTTCTTCTCATGTATTTTGAGTTTTCTTGATTCATATGCTACAGCATGTCCCTCCTGCGTTAGGACTCCTCCCAGTCCATCATTGCAGGTGTTTGTACATACTACAAAATATTTATTAGGATCTGCAATCCTCAAAATAGGCGCTAAAGTAAGCAATTCTTTTAACTTTACAAAACTGTCTGCACACTTTTGATCCCAGACAAACTTCTTTCCCTTTTTCTGCAGCGATGTTATGGGGTTTGCAATCCTGGAAAACCCTTCAATGAATTTTCTATAATAACCAGTGATGCCCATAAACGATCGCACATCCATCACATCTTTAGGAACCGGCTATTCATTAATGGACTTTATCTTGGCGGGGTCAACCAAAATCCCTTCTTCAGAGATTATGTGTCCTAAGTACTGAATCTTGTCTTTGTAGAAATAGCATTTGCTAAACTGGGCATACAGCTGGTGCTCCCTCAGAACTTGCATAATGATACGTAGATGTTCATCATGCTCCTCCTTGTTCCTAGAATATACCAAAATTTCATCGATGAACACAACTACAAACTTATCTAAGTACTTGTGTAGAATTTTGTTCATTAAACACATAAATACAGCAGGTGCATTAGTTAATCCAAACGGAATGACAATGAACTCATAGTGTTCGTATCGAGTTCTAAAGGCTGTTTTGAAAATGTCTTCATCCTTCACACGGACCTGATGATATCCTGATCGTAAATCGATCTTCGAGAATATTGTTTCTCCGCGTAGGTGGTCAAAAAGATCATCAATGCGGGGCAGCGGGTACCTATTTTTTATCGTCATTTTATTCAGTTGACGATAATCTATGCAAAGTCTTAGGGTACCATCCTTCTTTTTAACAAAAATGATCGGTGCTCCCCAAGGAGACACACTGGGTCTTATGTATTTTTTATCGATCAGCTCCTTCAAATGAGATTTTAACTCATTCATCTCTAGTATATTCATCTGGTATGGACCTTTAGAACTTGGAATTGCACCAGGTATTAATTCAATATTAAAATCCAGGTCTCTTTTGGGAGGTAAATTAGGGATCTCTTCAGGAAAAATATCTTGAAAATCCTTTAAGACAGGTATGTCCTCTATTTTCAGTTTGTCCTCCTTAGTACTCAACTCATCATGTACCACATTCACTGTAAACATTTGACACCCTTTTCTGATTTCCCTTTTTACTTGCATGGCTGAAATCTGCCAAACGGATGCTTTTCTTGGGATGCCTTTTACCTCTGCTGTCTTTCCTTTATCATCCAGGCAAATGAAACTTTTTTCATAACAATTCAGAATGACACGATGGGTTTCTAACCAGTCCATACCGATTAGGATGTCATATGACCCCAATGGCAGAATATTTAACTTAACCTGCATTGTTAGTTGATTCATAGATAAAACACAATTTTCCACAAAATCATAAACCTTTCTTTTTGTTCCTGTCGCTAATCTAACTAGCCAAGATTTATCGAATTTCTGTGTTTTCAAATCGAGTCTTTCTACAACAACTGGTGATATATAGCTTAGACTAGCACCGGGGTCAATTAAAATAGAAATTGGGTGGTTTTGCAGCATACCTTCAACCTCCACCATTGAGACTTGGTGTTCTGCTTGCAGGTTGTCTAATGCTGCACTAATTCTGGGTACTTCTCTTGCCACATCTCCTATAGTAGCTTCAGACTGTATGGAGTGAATATGGTTGGTCGCCCGTTTCTTGAGGGACAGTCTGAGGCATAATGGGGCCCTTGGCACTCAAAGCATTTTATAAGCGGTTTCTGTTCATTGTTCCTGACAACATTGGGGACATTCCTGGGTGCTGTAAATTTCTGCTGCTGGTTATTTTTGTTCTGTTGAAATTTTTGATTCTGGAAATTTCTCTTCTGGAAACTGGAATTGCCACCATATCTAAAAATTTTCCTTTTCTGTTCAAAATTACTGGGTTTTGGGTTTTTCTAGCTAGGTACCCCTTTTCTTTTCTTATTCTGGTCAAAGCAAAAAGTGGATTTCCTCATGGCTTCTTCTAGTGTCTTAGGGTTATCGTACTCTATCCTCTCCTTGATGTGGAAAGGTAGACAACTTAGGTACCTTTGGACCTTTGGTTTTTCTTCCACCATGTACAGCACATACCTTAGCAAACTTAAAAACTTGTTGTTCAGTTCTTTCATGTTCATCGTTCCCAGCTTCAGATCATAGAATTCTTTGGATTTTTCTTCATAATACTGCTCAGATAAGAATTTCTTCTTAAAGTGGCTTTTAAAAGTACTCCAACTCACATCTCGGTCTTTTATACCTTTTACCCTTTTAAGGTCTTGCCACCAAATATCTACCTTCCCGGTCAGATTATAAATTGCCATCTTTGCCTTTAAGGATTCCGAATAGTCGTAGATGTGAAAATACTTTTTCATTCCGGACAACCATGCTTCCGCTATCTCTCCTTTCTCTGTTTCACCATTGAAAGTTGGGGGTTTGATTTTCTTGAATTCACCAGATATCTGTTCGTACTATTTATTCCTTTTTCTTTTTTGGCTTGAAGTCTTCTTCACTGCTGTCACTAGAGTAGTTATGCTTCTTCTTACGTGGATGTTTGGCAACTCTTGATGATGTTGAGTTGTTGTTTCTGTTTGTTTATCCTTGCCTTCATGAGATAGCTCTTTAGTTTCGGAAGTATGTTCAAGGTTCTGTTCATAATTTGGGTATTGGTCGAACAACGCTTGCTTCAACTCCTCCTGTGTCCTCAGGATTCTTTCATTGTCCTGTTTTACTGACTGGATCTCTGCCTTCAATTCTTGAAAAGCAAGCAGTAATTCTGACGAATCGTTACCCCGATTGCCCTGGAATTGTTGTTCCATACTCGGGTTGTTTGGCGAAAATCTGCCCCTAATGTGTTCAGCTGATCCTTCCATATCTGTAAATCAAAAAAAAATTTCTGTATACGACAAAATAATTTAAACTTGAGTTAGCGAAAAATTTCACAGTCATAAATTTTCTATTTGTGTGTTTCTTGGACCATCTTTAGGCCTAGAGTTCAAACATGAGCTCTAATACCACATGTAACATCCTGATATTTTCATAAAAAATTAAAAAATTTTAAATTGTCATTAAATGCTAATATTTGTAAAATACAGAAATAATAATATTTAATAAAGCAGTAATTAATAAATGCGACATTTGGTAGGAAACAATTTAACTGCTGTGTCTTTTTGTCTTCTGATGGTCTATCGTGTCGGCGACACGTCATGAATCCAATTAATAATTATGTCCTTTATTTATATGCTGGAATGATTGGAAATTGTGATGCATTTGGAAAACATAATTTTTCTCGACAAGTACTGACAGTTTAATTTTTTTGGATGATGAAAAAAGCGGTCCCACGAGGTGCCCCGAAGCTTACTTAGCTACTCAGCTAAAGCATTGTACTCATCCTTCATGCGCAGATTCGCAGGTAAGAGATAGCGATAAAATTCAGAGTGTTTAATAACCGTGATATAAATAAAAACTGCTTATGATTCTGACGCTACAGGTATGATTTCCTTCCAATTTGTAAGATGAATTTGACTAGCTCAAAAACTGCAAATATCGTCAATCTCAGAGTGTGATTTTTATGAATGTTTTCATTAGGCATTTGAGACTTCACTTGTTGTCATTCTATGAATGACTTGCGGCTGTTAAAACAACTCTTTTATAAATTTTGATGGTGACAGGTTTAAGACAAGGACACATGGTCCTAAGCATACCATAGAGAGAGTAATAAGGTGCTTCTAATTTCTCTATTACCTGGGAAATTATAATGGTGGTGCATTAAGCATTAATGCCCTACCATGCAAAGTATGCGATGGTTCTATGGGCAACTATACCCTAAGGGTGTAATCTTGTGAATTTATGCAATGGGAAAAACTTGATGAACTATATGATGGACTTTATATTAAACTTTATATTAAGTTGGGGCTGAGTCAATCCATACCCTAGGATTGAACGCGACCTAGGTGGATATTTAATACTATGAGTGTGCTTAAAATTGATTAAATGGAGCATATAAGATCTTTAATACAGACTATCGGTGAATGTTATACCTTGGTATAATTTATAGAGTAAAATGCAATTAAACGTTGATCCATATGGTTGGCAGGTGGAATGATGGCACTGCATAAATCCTGCGTACGAATTTAAGGGTGTAGTAAATGATTGGGTTTGCAATCAACTCGCTTGGCCACTGTGTTAAGGGTAATATTACGTGCACGTCATGATGGATGTTCGGCATGTGATAAGGTTTGGTGATGTTGAGTTGTAACGGGCCTCCTGCCCTGGTGTCAACAGAGTTGGCAACTTTGTGGCTTGGGAGATGGAGGGGAGAGTTATTATTGCACCTACCACCCTCCAACGTGGCTCATGGAACTTAGATCTCCCTCGTTGATTGCTGTGCATTGGGATTGTAGAGAACCCTAACGTAACTTATGGGATAATGTAACATTTTCTTGGCATTCGTTTCGGTGGTAGGGTTTGGGGTGAGGCCAACCGACTGAGAGGCACTTAGGGTTTTGATTTTTTTAGCCTCCCTCGGGCTCGATCTTGAGATCGGAAACAACCTCCAGACTGTAAGTGAATGCTATCAAAGGAGGCTGAGTCTGAGTTGAATAGTGTGGCAATCCACAAGTTGGATGAGAGTGCCTGTTGTGGCGTTGTAGTGACTTGCAAGTCTGGGGTTTTGATCGGGTTGTAAGTTCCAAAAGGTATAACACAGTGTGGCCTTCAAGTTGGGTGATTCTCCTTCGAAATGGATGGATGGCTGGCTTCGTCAAGCTTCTGTCATGACTCAGGTACAGTAAAGTTGCAAAAGTTTAAAAGTCTTCTTGTTGCATGCACCGTTATTTCATGATTGATATTTAACTCAGAGCATGGTCATTTGGCAGGTAGCTCTTAGTGAACAACACGGTGCCAAGAAAGTTGACGGGGAGAAGAAATATAGCGAACCCACTGGTAAGCTTTGGTGGTAACCCTCCTTCATGGTTCTCCTAGAATCGGACTTGATGAGCAGGGTGTTGGAAGTATGTCATCTCAGTAATGGCTTTTGCCTCACCTGCAGCAGTGGGAAACGTTACTGTTTTATGTTTTGTTTATTAGTGTAGATGATGTAAATGTTTCTTAAAATGTATGGTCGGCCATCCCTTGGCTCGGTGAGCTTGATAGGGTTGAACCCTCATGGTTGCAAAGAGTTTCACAGCATAAAACGTTTGATGTCTATTGTTTGGCACTCCTAAGTCGATGGAAGAACAAGTGTGAAGCTAAAGGGAAAAGAAACGTTGACTGTAGTTTTGTTTCGGCATTAGCTGTATAGTGTAAATTTGAATGGAACCTTTAGTGATCAAGGAGGTAATCTATAGGATGTTGCCATCGTAATTTTTAAATGGAAATGTTTACTATTAGGGTTTAATGCTTACGTATGGTGTTTTGATCTCTCGTTTTCGAATCTGTATTTGAAATCCTGTTTAAGATGTTTATTTAAATAGTGGCTATAAGTCGATAATGATCTACTTGGCTTACATTGCATCTGTGCATACATGGGTTAAGCCGAGAATAAAAAGGTGTTGGTTTTGTTTGAATACAACTGTGATAATGCTAAACCCTAGCTGGCGATGTTAATGAAGTCTGCTGGTCTGTAATGATGTTTAAAGAAAACAAGAATAATAGATCTTGATTCTACAGTTAGGATATCTATGGTAATGAAACATTTGATTTGGCAGTTGTTAAATGTTTGTAAATAATAGTGTTATGAGAACAGGTCAACCCTGGTTTGGGTGTAGAGATACTGTATATTGCTCTGTTAATTCAATAATGCTATTCTTTTCTTTGCTTTTAATAACATGATACTCTGTGATGTAAATTCTACCACATATAGTTGATAATACAGAAACAAGAAAATGACAGTGTATTCGTCAGATAATTTAATTGCTTATGAATATAACAGTTTTTCTATTTTAATTCTATCTCCCTGTATTTGTCCAATTTGGACCTATGGAGAAAATGAATGAACAAAACAGTACTCCTTTTTTTTGCACAAAATAATATAGTGATGACAACAATTCCTATAACGAATAGTCAGATTCCAATAACAAATAAAAGAATGAGTATGTGGTTAAACATAATGCATGATATTGGTTTCTTTTGAGGAAATGATTGATGATCAGTAAACCCTAGATGTTAACACCATGTCCACCTTCAGAAGTCAGAAAAGAACCTACTGCTATAAGTAGTTTCTATTATGTTGTTTCAACATACAAATTTGAATAGTAAGAACAATGCATGCAGAGATCTAATCTACAGCTACTAAAATATAAGATGCATGGGGAACATAGTCTGTGCATGGGTGATCTCTTGGGTTTATGTGTTTAGATGCATGCTAGGTTTCATTTAATGCTACCTCTCTATACTGGAGTATGATGCAGCTTCACGCATGGGGAAAAATGCAGAGAAGTCATTTTATCAGTTCAGCAAATCTAAATTAATTAGGAGGTAACATTTTCTGCTATTGATCATCAATAACATTACTAATCCATTTTCTGAGAGCATTCATATGATTGGAAAAAAACAAAAAGAATAGAACCTGAGTGTGATGGGAGGAACAAATCACTCAAGAAGCCTGTTCCATCCAACCTTCTCCCAAGCAGCCAAGATGTCTGCCTTAGGACCCCTGAGCCTATCCACTGATCCACTAGGAGGAAGAAAGTTTTGAAGCTTAGGATCTCTACTTGCAGCAGCAAGAAATTTTATCCAGCTTTACAGGCTTAGTAAGCAATTGGACCAGCACCAGAACCTCTAGTCCGTCCTTCTCATAACATTTGCAGTCTTACACTTGCACTCTCCATAGCCTCCCTATTCGAATCTCTCAGCCATCACCTGATGCCCTGAGGAAATGTTTCTGCAGAAAACATTGTAAGAGCTCCCTGCTCAATTCGAATTGCCTTTTATAGGCTGCCTAGGTCTTTTTTGTAATTATTGGTCATTAGTGAGCTACCTGCTCACCTCCCTCCACCTGGAGGGGGAAATGCCACAAAATTAGGGGGAGTTGTCCCATAGCAATAGCTAATGGTAGAGTGCAAATGCTACCATCTGTCCTAGTCCTTCCAGTAGCTTCCATTCCTCCTAGTGGGCCAATGGACACTCTTGTAGCAGCTTTCTTGAGTGTTTGTCTCCCATTTTTATTTATTAAATAATAATAATGAGTCATTACATTCATCTTTGACCAAATTGGTCATAATTACAAAACTTGTAATTATAATTTAACACAACATATTTTGCAAAAAGGATAATAATAGAAAATAATTATTCTAAAAAATTGGGTAGGTGACATTGATCTAGAACTTTATTTGTCTTTCTTGATGTACCTTTCATGTTAGAAGACAACATCATCCTCATACAACACCACAAGTGCATTAGTACAATCATAAGTGCCATAAGCCTAATCAATGAATGTCTTATATCATTCACATGCATTCATACTTTTACTAAGGTGATCATACAAGTCTAAAACTAATCACGATTGTACTAACCTCAATAATATCAAGGCAAACATATCATGAACTTAATCATCAAATAAATGAAACAGATTTCAAAACATACCTGCATCTCCTCAAGTCATACCTGTCAAGATTGCTTGTAGTCTTTTCTATAAGGGTAAAACCCTAATCATCCAAGGTAGATAAATTGTAAACATCTTATATAGGTTCATGGTTCTAGGATGATAGAATATTAGTGACATTTAAACCTCCTTCATTGCTTCCCTATGAGTCTCCCAACTTTGCTAGGGTTTCTTCTTACTTGGAAACCCTAATTTTCAATCTCCTTCCTCCCACAAAATTTTGATGGAAGATTAATATCTATGATGAATGGATTCCAAATCCATCTTCAAAGTTTCCAATGTTTCATCAGGTGTTTCCAATATTGTATCAGGTCATGCCATACCTAAAAAACTGAAAACCATAAGTGAGAACTTCTTCCTCCTCTTCTTTGATTTCCTTCGTTGAGCCATTTTATATGTGCAGTATTGTTTCTGGTTTATATTTGAAATTTAGGATCCTCGGGGTCTGAAACTTCGGCCTGTGGTATTCCGACCTGTCACATTTCCAACCCCATAGATTTTAGCTTCATGGGATCTCCATCAGAGAGATATTCTACATTTCCCAACTTGACCTGTTTATGGGATGAAACATCTTAGCGAACTTGTATGGAGTTCCACGTGTCACTGTTTCAAATTCAGCCTCTGATACTTATACCTTTGAAACTAAAGTCCGTTCCCTAACTGTCACTTTTTACGGAATTCCATTTGGAGCTTCCTAGCCCGAGATATGACCTTTTTTCCTAGGTCTCCTGTTTAGGGCTGCATTCTGGAAGAGGCAAAAACCCTAACTTGTACGAATAATATCTCACAAAGTACAATGAATATGAGGCTGAAACTTAGACAAAATTTACATGAACATTTCATCTTAGGCCTGTCCAAGTTTAAGATCCCGAACCTTCTCTAAACGTTATTTATAGTGAAAGTTCGACGATGACTAGGTTTTTCTATATAAATCCCTAGCTTTCAAATTGTCGCAAGTGAAACAAGTGTCGTAAATGCCATACATTGCCTTCCTTCATGCTAGTTCTGAAACCATGTTAAGATTCAATATGATAAGATATATAACATCAGTATTCAATTCAATTTCACAACAATAGCATATACAGGATCACTGAAAGAATAATAAGCACAGCATAAACAAAAGAGACACAAATTTATCCTGGGAAACCCTCTAGGGGAAGAAAACCCAGCAAAAATTCGTTAATATAGATGATAAAAAGTACAAATACAAAACCCTAAACATGTGCTCCTTCTCCTTGCAGATATCTCTCTCTCTCTCTTTCTCTCTCTCTTTCTCTCTCTCTCTCTCTCCATTGCGAATTACACAAGTGAGTGTGTGTGAATGAATGAATAAATGAAAGAGCCTAGCTCTCTATTTATACATTCACTTCTACTTTAATTTTACAACTTGACATGTCAGCCTCAACTAACTTTACCACTCAACTAATGCTGACTGGGACGACTCCTCTAGGGGACTTAAAAACCCCATTACATTTGAATCTAGGGGATCTATTGCCCCGACTTACATGGGAGGATTTACCTCATGACTCTATGATGACGAAACATCCTGACGAAGGAATAAAACATCTCCGAATAAATTACAATAGAATATTCTTCGAAGTTACAATATTTCAACATCATACAACTTATTTCTACAATGTTTCGAGCCATTGGATCATTTTCTGCTGCTCATCCCTTAGTCGATTTACCTCTGCATGCAGCCTTTTTCTCTCTGCAACCTTGGTCATTCTTTCCAAAGGAGGCAAAGTCTTGATAAGATCCTTAAAATTTGCAATGCTGGACTATGCATCCTCCATCTTTGTAGTCACCCCTTGAAGATGCAGCAAAAATCCTAACACGACTGGAATATTAAAAATAAAGACATCTCCATTGGAAACTTAGTATTACTATATAACAGTCGGATAAAATGAAATCCCAAAAATATTGAGACCAGTTGGTTAGGGACCATATATAGTCAAAGAAATCAATAGTAATGGATTAGTTTGACTAAAAAACCTACAAGGTCATGCCTTCAAAAATGTTGTGAATGGGGCATGACTAAAACACTACCGACTTTGAAGAAGGAATGATGCCAACTAGTGACCATATCATCACTAGTAGAATGCCATGTCCCATGTTTGATAGAATTAGGGAAAGTTAATTAAGCTTAAATATAACTAAAAAGTACTTGCATAACTAACTTACAAAGAGCTATAAAAAGAAATCATTGAGACATGGATTTCTTTGGCAGAGTGGGTGCAAATCAACAAGCATGGGAATTAATTTGGCAGAAGAGGCAGAGCAAGGAAATGAAAAAGGACACCAGTCAAGAAGTAATCGACTTGTTTATATTGATGACTCAAAGAATAAATGTTCACAGAGCCACTTATGGAAATTACGAACCAAGATATCACCTAGGAGACCAAACATGGATGACAAGAGGCATAGACTAAAAGACCCACAGGAAGTTCAAGTGACGCAACCAAGCATGCTGATCAATGTGCGGATAAAAACTCCTTTGGAAGTTTCACCAAGCGTGCGAATGAGTTGTAACCCACAAAATTTGAATTTAATGCACTCACCTACTTGCTCCAAAGCACTTCATATTGTTGCGCCTATAAATATGCTCGAACCCATGGAATCTATTCACATCATAGTTTGAACAAGAGCAATAAATTCCCCAAGTCATAGACTTTCTACTAACTTTTCCTATCGAAGAAACAATCATGCCACCGAAGAAATCCTCCGCAAGAACCAGGTCCAAAGCTGCAAAATTGAAAGCCAACATGATGAAAGAAGAAGTCACCATGACCCCTCTGGAAGCCAGAATACACAAAATTAAACAACAAAAATCTCGATGAATCTAATTAGGGAAATTAATATGTGGAATTAAGAGCATGGGCCTTACAATACAAGAAATGGATAGAACCTGCTCAAAATATCACCACAACAACAATTCGAGGATACCTGAATGCACCCCTGTTAGCACCATTTGACAACTTAAAGGAAACCATTGCAAAATTCCTTATTAGTAGATGCCATGACGGAAAATCTAAATAGATGAGGCCATCCCTATCATAGATTCACTCATTGGCACAATTACAGGCCTTTCAAGAAAAGGACAAGCAATTCCACTCACCAACAATGCACTACCATTAGTCAAAGAATTCAAGGGGTCTATTGCTAGGAAAAATTCAAAAGAACTCATAATCACCAAAGTTCAATATGAAAACTACAAGTAGGATGCCATTATCATTTCATTAGGCTTAACAAGCTCAGGTCGGCCATCCGACTTAAGGCCGGATATGTTGGAAGCAATAAATCAGTTCACGGATGACACAAGAATTTTTAATTGGGCCAACCACTTAGCTCAATTAGTAAAAGAAAATTGCGTAAAATTCCAGGATTTTGCGCATGCTATCAGATTTCTTTCATTACTAATTTGGATAGTAATGGAAAAAATTACCCCATTCGGCGAACCAAAGTTTTCCAATACTCACCAACCCCTCATGAGAAACTTTCAGATATTTGCAGGAAAAGGACCATCATTCAAGTTAAATAAAGCAAAACCTTATTTAGAACACTGGTTCCAAGATATTAAAAACAAGTGTACTAGATGGAGACTACCATAGCACATTTGTCCTTTCCTACCTCATGAATCACACATGAACTCTGCCTCGACTACACAAAAGTATGGTACTTCTTTACCACTTCCTCCACTCGCACTGTCTCTCCCATTGCTTCCACCCCCATCATTCAAAGATCCTCCTCTTCATCGTCATGGATATAATTATATATTTTGTTGAACTCCTCATCTTTAGGGAGGTTGAGGTGGGGCATATCTTCCTTATGCAAATATCTCCTCATTTTCCGCTAGTATCCTCTCCGGTGGACCTTTAAATTCATCTTGGTTAAATTCAACATATATTTTTTTGGGGGGAAGCTTCAAAGGCCATTCCCTTCTTGGTAACTATGGCTCCCTTTGTCTTATAGAAGGTGTAGTATGTATGGGATTCTATCACTTCGGGAGAGGGAGCGTGGAATGCTTGCTCTGCTAATTTCTGGGTTCAATTTTTCCCCTCGAAATAGCCTCAACCTCCTCATATGATTCTCTATTTGGAAGTTTTTCAATTTATGGCGTAGTCTCATGATCCAGAGGATTTGGTAGTTTTGTCCCTTTCTCTTCTCCAATGATTAGATGGGTTTCATACCTCCACAGATGATCTAAGGGTATGCAAAGCCCTTTTAGGATTTCAAATGCCTCTGTGATGCCTCTTCTATCATTAATAGTGTAGCCCCCAATTGCTATTGGGAAGGACAATTTTCCTTCTTCTTTTCTTTTGGAAAATGCAATTCATCCTCTTTAATCATCTGCTTTACATATTCCAATACAAATATTTTGGGCATCAACAACTTAGGCAGTTTGTGAGGGTCCTATTCAGTCCCATACAATCCGATAACAGTGAAGTCATCACCTAGAAATCAATGTCCCCTTTTGGTGGCCTCTCCAAGTTATAAATAAGGCTTGATGTTGGTAGGAATCCTTTCTGGTTCTTCTGAGGAAAGAATCCTCGGGTCCTCTGTTTTTTAATATAAGGAAGACAATTGTATATTATGTTGGGTGTTCCTTCCACTATCCTTCGTAAATTAAGGGATTTAAGGCAGTGTGCCTATTGATGGATGAATAGGTATACTAGGTAAGAAGGGTACCTGAATACCCCAACAATTGAGAAATCAATTAATTGGGACCTCATTCCTACACGAATGGATTCTGCATGTTTCAAGTTAGGGTTATCCTTTACATTTAGATATCTACCATGGCCATCACCCCCTCATCTATGTCCCCGTCAGTATCCACCCCTAGAATCAAGGTGAACATTGAGAAACATTCATGGGCCCAAGGGAAAATCTCTTGATATTCCATGAGCTAGAAGGAACCTTGTCTAGCTTTGATTGTATTTTAGTCTTGAAAATATCTTGGCCCTCTGATCCTAAATCATCTTTTTGTATCAATTAGTTTGTACTTCGTGCTACAAGAAAATGGTACCCAAAGATGTGCCCAACATCTGAGAGATGGAAAGGGCATTGATGTGCATCAAGGTGGTTTGGTCATATCCTGTTGTGATAGAGGAGGAAGTGAGTTGATAATATTTAGGACACAACTCTACTGAATCTGGGAAAGATAAGGTGTGAGGGATGATGTGCCGCACTAGGCTTGATGCCCATTGAGTGCTCTGTGACTGCTAGGAGGCTAATCCTATTAATTGTTTGGGGGAGGATCCAACTATATGTGGGGTGGCAGTTTGGTTAAATTTGTTGATAAAGAGGGGGGGATGTGAGGAGGATATGTCACTAGTATCCGAAAGGCCATTGGTGGAGCAAGAGGAGGAACTTCCAAAGGTAGCTTTTCCAATTATAGGCATGGTTACAACGATGTTATGTGTAGGAGGGAGACCGGTATGAGATGGAAAAAGGGTGAAAAAAGTAGGGAAGTTAGTGATTTTCTTACTAAAAATGGATAGGTCAAGCTCTCAGAAGACTTACCTAACTTCGTGAACATAAATGAAGCTAGGACTGTAAGCACACGATTGGATAAGTCTTGGGATTCAACTGATATCTCCTTGTGGATTTTGTGCATCTTTTTGTAAGCTTGATGCCCTATGAGTTTGTTTGAGGGATTCAAATTCACAATAGAAAGGAATATGAGAGTTCATGCATGTTTAAACGATTGAAGATCCTTGTTGATGGCCAACTATTTCACCATTAAGTGGCATTCAAGGTTATAGTAGGGTGGTGCCAGTGTTTTTGTTTGAGTTGGAGGGGCATGTAGCCGATTTTAATTAGTCCTCATAATCTTATGAGGGTAGGTCTACTCCACACATCGTTATATTGGCAAGTAGGTCTTGTCTAAGATTCTAGCTTAGGTTGCAAAGGGAGGGAATATAAGGACCTTGGATATTCCTTTAATATTCATGAATGGCATGGATTGTTGATCATCTATGAGAGTGAGATCCACACCATTGGCGCAAGTTCTGGACGTGTGAAAGGAGGCAGGATTCCCCTTGGCGCAAGTTCTGCATATTTGTGAGGCTTGATCTTAATCATTGGCGGGGAATACCACTATTATCAAGTCCTAATCAATGTTTGTTGCGCTAATGGTTGAGATTTAATATTAAAAAGCACACATATAAATATTAGCCATTCATGGGGACCCCTCCTTGTTACCGCCTGATCATGTCGTGTGTGCGAATGGATGAGATTCATCGATGGTTAAATCAATAGAATTTTAAAATTTTATTTACAAAATAATTTATGATATTATTTTTTAAAACCAATCTGATATAAAGACATATAATCAACATTTACTAGACACGCAGATAGTATTTGCACTTCCTTTGAATTATCAAGGTTATTGATTGGTTCACCATTAATAATAATATATTGTTAAATTAGGAGTAGTTTATTTATTCTAAGTTTTTGACTTTACGGTAATTGTTTTTTTGGTAAAATTCAAATTTTTACGTGTTTAAATTGTATTTTTGAATTCATAAATAAATTCAGCACTTTCAAATATCTCCATAATACTCAAATTATGCAATTTCCATAATTAATATATATGATTCTAAGATTTTTTAAAGATTTCCAATATGAATACCAAAAAAATTAGAAGAAAAATATGTTAGATAAAAGTCGAAAACATAGAATATTTAGACTATACCTTCAAATTATAAAATGATCAAAATTTATCTATCTGTTTGAAAGTCAAAATAATTATAAGCTAAATACAAATTTTTCCAGGAGATTGTCTCTGTTTGAAAAAATTGGACATTTCACATTTGTAAATTGCATGATTAGTTTTTGAAACTGTTGTATGTATAATTTCTTTTATAAAAACCAAGTTAATGCATCACTTAGTAAAAATTATATATAAAAGTATAAGTGAATAGGCCATTCAGCGTAGAAAAAATGCTTCAAAGTTGGTAGGGTCCTGTGCAAGTTGGACTTTCCATAAAAGGCAGAGTTATATCTGGATAGATGGGGACGTGTTTGAAAATAAAAGCCCTGTGCTGTTCCTGAATCCATGTATGCCTCAATAATTGAATACACTGTTCCTGATTTCATGTATGCTTCAATAATTAAATCCAATTGCAAGACATAATTAAATTATAAATTTGACAGCTAATAAAAGATTTTTGGGAAACAGTACTTAGGAATAATAATCTAGTTTTGTGCTTTTATTTTCAACCACAACACCTAATTATTCCGTATAACCTTTCCCGCTTTCATCAAAAGTCCTCCTCCCATCAACTAATCCCTGTAGATTTATGTTAAAATGGAGTTTTTTTTAACATAAATAAACACCTCTTTCTACTGTGTTTAATAGATAGAAATAATTATATGAATAGTGTGAATGGATGGAAGTTTAAGATGAAGTGCTTGGATTAATATGAATTTTTTATTCTTAATTTTTTTAATAATAACAAAATTGAGATAAATTTATATTATTGATATGAATAAATTAAAAATTAAAATAAATATATTAATAATAAAACATGATTTTTGATTAATAATATTAGTAAATTATGATTTAAGATATATATGCCAATAGTAAACTATAAATCTTTATGTTTAATGATAATATAGTGTACTTTAGAATTGTAATCCAAATTTAATATAAATTTTATATATGAATATGATATTAAAATAAAATTATGTTAATAAGATCTAACATTATTTGTGATTGGCTAAAAGCTGTTTAAGATAGAGAGGCATGTGGCAGTAGTGGAAGCCTTCCTTCCTATGGATCAAGATAGAGTTATTTAAGGTGTCATGGTTTTTTTTGAATAAGGGTGATGAGCCAATTCTCATTCGGTGATAGCTATCCTCAATGCCAAATTTGACACCTAAGTTATGATCGGTTTTGTCATCTTTAGTAAAAGAGTGCTGATAGCTATCCTCAAAGCCAAATTGACAACTAAGTTATGATAGGTTTTGCCAATTTGACAACTAAGTTATTATAGGTTTTGTCAATCTTTAGTGTAAAAATAAAATGTGAATAAAACAGGATTCCAAATTTAACACCAATCTCATGAGTCAATTCTAATTTGCTGATAGCTATCCTCAATGCCAAATTTGATAACTAAGTTATGATAGATTTTGCCAATTTGACAACTAAGTTATGATAGTCTATTATCTTTAATAAAAAAGTGCAAATAAATAATAAATCCAAATTTAATATCAATCTGATATTAAAATAAAACTGAGAGTCACCAAAAAAAACTTCCCCTTAACATAGCAGGATTTTAAATATCCAATATCTCGTCCTCTCACTTACCTTACCTTATCCTCTCACTTACCTTACCTTATGGAGTGTATGGAGTCACACTCATACCTTACCTTATGGAGTGTATGGAGTCACACTCAGGTAACTATGCAAAACGAGGTCCATCCAAACTAACAGTGGTAATGGAATTTGATCACAGTAAACATCCATTTCTCACATCAATCTATCTCTATGTCATCATTGTGAATAAATCAAGGATTAAAATGAATATTTTGTAAGTGTGATCCAGAATTAATCATGGATCTGTACGTACGTAGGTATCTTAGTTGCTTTTTCTCTACTTGTTTTTTCTCACAACTGGAGCAACAATAACAACAGAGAACTCGTGAGCTGCTTTTGCTTTTGTGTTTGCGGGGTATGGCGTGCTGGAAAAGTTCCAACTGACCAGGAAACCGTGAAACCTCTCTTGCATGGCGCGCCATTATCCATCTCGCAGGCCAAATAATATAAGGCGGCCATTGCCATTGTCTCTTCCTTTCATATCTGCTCACTCCATCTCAATGGGTAGCCAAACAACAAATTCTCTGGCCCTTTGTTTATGTGTTGTTTCTGTTTTAATTCTTCAATGCCTGTTCATGGGCAGTTCAGCAGCCCCAGACCATGAGAATTACCATACAATCCCAGTCGAGCACTTCAAATGGAAAGACCCACAGGGATTTGCCAAATGCCCAGCTTCGTTTACAGGTGAGCTGATCTCTTTTCTGTTTTCTGAATAATTTTTAGATAATTCTTTTGACTACGCTCTGGAAATCACCTAAGACTTAGGTTGGACCTCCTGTCACTGCCCAGCTTTCTTTCTTATCTACTGTACATCTCAATGGATTGCCAAACAGCACATTCTCTAACGTGGCCGCTGTTCTGCTTCACTGCGGGCTAATGGGCAGTTCAGAAACCCCAGACCGTGAGAATTATCATCCTATCCCAGTCCAAACTTCTAATGGAAAGACTCACAGGGATTTGCCAAATGTCCAACATGGCTTGCAGATAGGCTGATCACTTTTTTGTTTTCAAATACTTCTGAAATAATTCCTCTGGCTAAGTTGTCCAAATCACCTAGAACTTCACTTGACCTCATCTCTGGATATTGCCAATGCCAACTTCCTTTCATATCTATTCAGACCATCGGAATGGATAACCAAACAAAACATCACCTAATGTTTTGTTCAAGGGTGGCTGCTGTTCTGCTTCAATGCTGGCCTATGGGCAGTTAAGCAAACCTCGTAGAATTACCATACTGTCAGGGATTTGCCAAATGCAGCTGACTTATTTTTTAATACTCTTTAGATAATTCCTTTTGCAGCTGAATTCTTTTTAATACTTTTTAGATAATTTCTTTTACTAAGTTGTAAAGTTGTAGAAGTCATTTAAAACTTGCACCTGATCTCATCCCAGCCATTTCCATTGCCAACTTCCTTCCAAATATACTCAGTCCATTGAACCAAACAACGCACTCTCCATTGTTTTGTTTAAATGTCGCTGCTTTTCTGCTTGACTGAGAGTTCATGTAGGGCAGTTCCACAACCCCAGACTATGAGAATTACCATACTAAGCCAGTTGAAGTTTTCAACTGAAAAACCCACAGGGATTTGCCAAAAGCTGATCCCTTGATCTCTTTTTGGGAAAGAAAATACTTTTTAGAGATTTGTTTTAGTTAAATTGCTGAAGTTACCTAGGACTTGCACCTGATTTGATCAAGATTCACTTGCAGGGCTTTGGATCTTCTAGGACTTGCACCTGATCTGATCAAGATTCACTTGCAGAGTTTTGGATCTTTTAGGACTTGCACCTGATCTGATCAAGATTCACTCGCAGGGTTTTGGGTCTTCTGCATCTAACCTTGATATAAGCTCAATTAATGAACTGGGTCTTGGATCTTCTGCATCTAACCTTAATAGAAACTTAATTAATGAACTGGTCTCTTTTTCGGAGATGAAATACTTGTAGCATTCCTTTGGTTAAACTGTCTAAATCACCTGGAACTTCCGCTTGACCTCATCAATACCCATGGCCAATGCCAACTTCTTTTTCATATCTTTTCAGTCCATCTCAATGGATAGCCAAACGACAAATTCTCTAGTGTTTTGTTTCAGACAGCCTGTGATCTGCTTCACTGCACTCTCATGGGCAGTTTAGCAACTCCAGAACACCAGAATTACCATACTATCCCATTCTAAGACTTCAAATGAAAAGGCTCACAGGTATTTACCAAATGCTCAGTTTAGTTTGCAGGTGAGTTGATATTTTGGGAGAAGAAATACATTTTAGAGATTTTTTCTGGTTAAGTTAGAAGTGATTCAGGAGTTGCACTTGGTACTTTCGAGTTTTGAATCTTAAATGAATACAAGTCCAATTACCTTATTAATTGCCAATAGACCACCCTCCAGTGAGTACGCTGATGCTTTTTATGTTTAAAAATTAAAATGCTCATGTATCAAAGTCTGTCTGCAGGTCAGGAAACGCTAAAGCCAGGAGTGAAGATAAGACTGGATCATATTCATGGGGCCTGCTCGCCTCTCAAGCCTATCAATTCGAGCTCATGGATTGACTTGGTCTCCCAGAGTTTAGAACGAGACAATGATCGTTTGATTACAATAAGGTCGAAAAACAGCGGCCTTTCTTCTACAATGAGCAAAGTTCCTCTTCAATCTGGAAGCAAAGTCGGTACAGGAAACTACATTGTAACAGCAGCGTTTGGGACACCAGCTAAGAAATTCTTGCTAATAATTGACACGGGAAGCGATCTCACATGGATACAATGCAGGCCTTGTTTAGGCTGTTATTCACAGGTAGATCCCATATTCGAACCTAGGCAGTCCTCTTCTTATAAATCCTTACCCTGTCTTTCATCTACCTGTAATGAATTGCTCAGTTCAGAAAGCAGTCTGATCCCTTGCCTCATCGGGAGCTGTGTTTATGAAATCAATTACGGGGATGGATCGAGGAGCCAGGGAGAGTTTAGCCAGGAGACCTTGACTCTGGGTTCCGATTCTTTTCAGAACTTTGCCTTTGGCTGCGGGCATACCAACACAGGGCTATTTAAAGGCTCGGCTGGGCTTTTAGGACTGGGCCGGAATGCGCTTTCCTTTCCTTCCCAAACAAAGAGCAAATATGGCGGCCAATTTTCTTACTGCCTTCCGGATTTCGGATCCTCGACATCAACGGGCTCCTTTAGCGTCGGGCAGGGTTCGATTCCTGCCTCCGCTGTTTTCACCCCTCTGGTCTCAAATTCCATGTATCCTACCTTCTATTTCGTGGGATTGAACGGCATGAGCGTGGGAGGCGACAGGATCTCGATTCCGCCTGCTACTAATGGAGCGGGAGGCACGATTGTGGACTCTGGAACTGTCATAACTCGGCTTCTTCCGGACGTATACGATGCCCTGAAAACCTCGTTTCGGAGTAAGACCCGGGATCTTCCGAGCGCGAATTCTTATTCGATCCTGGATACCTGCTACGATCTGTCTCGCCACAGCCAGGTGACAATTCCGACGATAACTTTCCATTTCCAGAACAACGCGGATTTGGCTGTGAGCGGCGTCGGGATTTTGGTTCCCGTTCAGGATGACCTCTCTCAGGTGTGCCTGGCATTCGCGTCGGCGTCCCAATCAGACGATTTTAACATTATCGGGAACTTCCAACAGCAGCGAACGCGAGTTGCATTTGACACAGGGGCTGGAAGAATCGGCTTTGTTTCTGGATCCTGCGCTACTTAACACTGCTCCCAACAATGGTAATAAATGCATGTGATGGCCATGGCCTCGGCTTTCATGTGTTGATGCAATAATAGTAAACTTGTAATTCACTTGTTTCTGTGTAAGAGATCAGTCTGTGTTATGTCAAACATGATAACCAGAGATGCAATTCATGCAGATGTAGTTAGTTCGTTCCTTTAAATGTTGTAGATATTTCAATCAATAATAGTGTGCTTCATCTGCCTTCCCAATCTATTTCAGAACCCCTGCGTCCAATTTGCACAAATTCAGAGTGTGTCAACTGATTTGATTGCACCTACATCTTCATTTAGGAAGAATGCATTGAGAAATCGGGAGAGGGTGGGAGTAAAGTTGTACATTTTATGTAAAAAATAGTTCTTTCATGTTGAGTATTTTAATATACATTATATAATTTAGTTTAAAATCACAACACTTTGCATTTTTTTGATAGCTTTTTTGGCAGAGTTCTTCCATGTATTAATTCAAGGTGCAGAGTTTCAACGCTGTAGTGGCAGAGTTCAGGATGAATTGGAATTCTGCCTTTTTTGAGTTGCCAGATTCTGTCTAAAAAATACAAAATATTGAGTTTTTAGAAAATACCATTTATTAATATACCATACATAACTAAATATAAATGATATAATTTTTCTATTTATCATAATCAATATATTGTTTATCTTATAAATTTTTAATTTAATTTTCTCATTTTATTGAAAATATTAAGTTTAATGAAAGAAATTATTTTAATTATATTATTTCAATTTTACATATAAATGTTGATATTTTTCCATTAGTAACAAATTATTTTCAAATTTAAATATTTAATGTTTAAACTATTATTAATTCCAAGGTGCAGAGTTTCAAGGATGTAGTGGCAGAGTTCAGGATTAATTGGAACTCTGCCTTCTTTACCAAAGCTAAAAAATACAAATGTTGAGTTTTTAAAAAACACTATTTATTAATATACAATACATAACTAAATATAAATGATATAATTTTTTTAATAATCATAATCAATATATTATTTATCTCACAAATTTTTAATTTAATTTTGTCATTTTATTGAAGATATTAAGTTTTATGAAAGAAATTATTTTAATTATATTATTTCAATTTTACATATAAATGTTGATATTTTTTCATTAGTAACAAATTATTTTCAAATTTAAATATTTAATGTTTAAACTACTATTAACATATATAATAATTTAATTATATTATTTAAATATTGTAAAAATATTTAATCATAATCATAATGTTCTCACATTACATATTTATGTCAATAAAATATTGGAAAAACTACACATATATATTATAATGAGGATGGTTAATATGGAGGATGGAATATAAAACACATTTTCTGGTTTAACACAACGCTGTCATTGAAAAGTCTTTGGAGAGGTCTCATGGGTGATAGTCTATGGTCAAAGCTATTGCATGCTAAATATATCAAAAAGGATATCACTAGTTGGATGAGAAGACAAACTTGAAATTATCGGAATGCTTCTTTTATTTGGAAAGGATTTATGAAAATCTTCCCCGGGATCAACAACTATATGTCATGGCAGGTGGGAAATGGCAAAGCTGTTATAGTTGTTGTTGATCCCATTTTGGGGATTGATTCAAATTATATTTTATCAAAGGACCTACGTAATCTTTTTACGGAGTACGGTCTCATTACTCTAAATCAATTCAAAAGATCGCGTCGACTTGTTGCTGACCCATCTTACTGGCTCACTACTTTCGATCTCGGTATTGCTGGTAGTTGGGCTGATGAATGGAACATGTATCTTCATCATTTGAACTTAAATGGTATTTGCCTCACTGAAGACAAAGACCTGTTAACCTAGTCAAAGAACTACATCACAAGACAGGTGACTGCAAGCACGGCTTACCAGGTTATTGTTGAGAAACATTTCAAAGGTAACAGGGAATGGTGGTATGGCTCTCTTTGGAGCTGGAAACTTCCACTCAAAATTAAATGTTTTTTATGGTTGACTTTTAATGAAAAATCCTTATCTTGGGAAAATCTAAAACATCGGGGTAGACTGGGCCCGAATATTTGTATGCTTTGCAGAATGAATAGTGAAACTGTAGATCATCTCTTTCTTCATTGCAGTTTCTCTAAAGGGGTATGGAAGAATGTTTGTATGGTTCTCAAAATTGATGACGAATGGCCTAATTTTGGTTTTGAATTGGCATATCAGCAATGGCTTCAGAAGCACCAGTATTTCAAAAATATTCCAAGGTTAGTGGCCTGGACTATATGGAAAGTCCGCAACTAGGCTATTTTTTTAGAATTCAATTCCTACAGGAAAACAAGCTTTGTTCAGCTTTTGGCATTTGTTTCAGCTTTACAAAAATCCCTAGCTCAAAAGTCGCAATTCTGAAAGATACTTGAAATTGAGAGTTGATCCTATCGGATCAGCTTATGGATATTTTGATGGAGCATCTACGGGACTGAAATGTGGTGCTGGTTTTTACATAAATTGTGGTGATGATCTTACATACAAGTTTCATGTGTCATGTGGCCAAGGCACTAATTCAAAGGCGGAACTTCTAGGCCTTTGGGGTATTCTAAAAGTGGCTTTTAGCTGTGGTTTAGGATCTATCAGAATCTTTGGAGATTCCTTGATTATTGTAAACTGGGCTAAAAACTATATCAGCTGAATATCATTCGACTCAAGCATTGGTGTGACAGAATAACATCGATGATGACATGGTTTTATGATCTATCCATTGATCATATCTACATGGAGTACAACGATGCAATAGACACATTATCAAAGACTTCCCTCGATGGAGATGCTAGAGTCCTTTATTGGGAAGAGTGGGTGGAGGATTCCATCACACACAATGGTTCTATGATGTTCTTTTTTGATGTCGTTTAGTCTTCTATAGGAAGTGAAGACTTGTTTTGTATTTTGCTTTGAAGGGTCAGATGAATTTTTGAGTAATATCTGTAATTATGTCTTAAGTTATGGCTGGTAGTATGAACAGATAGTTCAGATACTCACTCAATGATGATTGTATTTTCTGTTTTCCAATGAAATAACAAAAATATGGCTTTTTTCCTCTTGAAAAAATAACAAGGATGGTTCCAAGTGTGTTTAAAAAAATTAAATTGATATAAGAAAATAAAAGGATAAGAAATTCAATTATATATTATGAAAATTTTGTTTAAAAAATTAAAAGTAAATAATGTTATTGTTATATATATATATATATATTTGGTTGCACAGTGACAACTTGAGTGGATTATTTATGTGTGTCACTATATACATAACTTAATTGCATCAATTAGGTGGCTAAGTTAACATATATATGTTGGTTAGGTTCATGTGTTAGATGGATGGGTAGGTGTATAAATTAAGTGTGTGGCTTATGTTAGGTGCATTACTTATGTTTGTGAGTGTCCCACTTAAATACATGGTTTAGATTCATTGGTTATTTATATGGTTTACATGTGAAGGTTTGATATATGTGTAGGTTCATTAGGTGCATGTACTTATGGGTCACATGTGCGGGTAAGTGTAAAGGCTAAATGAATCACTTATATTGGTTCATGTGATTCTTATTACATGGATTAAATGCATATAAGGTTATGTGCATGGGTTATGTATGTGGGTTAGGGGCATGGGTTAAATTCATGGGTAGGTGAAGCAAATTTGATAGTTCACTTCATAAGATAGTATTTATATATCACTCCCCCAAACATAGTGACATTAAAGATACCAATTCCCTAATACACTATAACCCCATAAACATTGAGTCCCTTGATACAATTTTACCCTTAACCCTATGAATTCTCATGCAATCACCCCCTAACACCATATGACCCTAAACACACTAACCCCCCAATATTGACTATATAAGCCACATTCATTATGGTTCACAATATTAACCATATTAAACCCTAACTCATAATGTGATTGTCAATCTTTGCTATCTCTTTTCTTCATAAAATCTTGTAATAACTAATCCACATGCCTAACATTTACCTTAGTGGTGCTCCACCCACATAACAATCCATATATGTGAAAGTGTTATATTGGCTATCCATGCAAGACAATTACTAAACCATATCATAATGCACACAATCTCTCCTTTTGAGATTTCCTCTCCCACATTGCTATTTTGAGTGGATTAGAGATTTCCTTTCCATTTAATGTCTCTATCAATATCATTTTTTCACATTGCTTGTTTGATTGGTTTAATTAGAGATCCATTCAATGTTTTTTTAGTAAATATTAACCATATTAAACCCTAACTCCTAATTTGATTTCCCACTAACATCATGACCTATTATCATGACCTATTTCCCACTAGCACAATAATTCCATAACCCATAAGCTTCCTAACCCAATAACCCTAGCTACCCATTAACCATTCATCCTCATTGACCCTATCTTAAGCTCTCTAAACCAATTGAATCCTTAACACCCATTTCCCACGAACCTTATAATTCATAAGCCACATAATTTATAATATGATAACCCATACAAATCTTATTCATTTTTAATTTTATACCCTTACCCTTATAATACGTATGAATGCTAATTAATATTAACTCTTAGTCTCGAAAACCACTAACCCATATGACTCCTAATACCTCTTACATTTCTATTTTACAACCTCTAACATTTAATAATTATAATTCTAACCTTAGCCCTTATAACCCAAAAGATATAAACTATAACACCTATAAACTCCATGTTGGATACCTAATCCTATAGGATTATGGTTGAATTGTAAACATTGTAAATATTATATTATTTGTAAATGTTTTCAGTTACCATTGAATAACTTGAAGAGCCACAATAACCTCTTTGAAGATGAAAACCAATTAGGGTCATTCTTATATATATATATATGATTCACATTAATGCAAATATATCTTAACTTGGAGTTACCTAGACTTTTCAATGGTATCAAAGCCCCAATATTTTTCATAACTTGATGATTTCCTTTAATCTTCCTTCTACCTTTTCTGCCATTTCTTTTTCTTATCTCCTAAAACCCACAATTATTAAAACCCTAACATTTACCTCCATCTTGTATTACTCCATCTACCATTCTTCCTCTCAGCTTGCTCCATCATCATCAAGCTCCATCATCATTGTTTTGTTGTTAGTGCTACTTCTCCTGTTGTTGCTTCTTATCGATTGACTTTGCATGTGCTTGCTACTTGATAACATTTTTTCACTTAGTACTTGTTCCTCTTCCTATAATATAACATTATCTTCTTCACAACATAATGTATAAGTGAATAGGCCATTCATGTGTTAGATGGATGGGTAGGTGTATAAATTAAGTGTGTGGCTTATGTTAGGTGCATTACTTATGTTTGTGACTGTCCCACTTATATACATGGTTTAGATTCATTGGTTATTTATATGGGTTACATGTGAAGGTTTGATATATGTGTAGGTTCATTAGGTGCATGTACTTGTGGGTCACATGTGTGGGTGAGTGTAAATATACGGTTGTGTGCATGGGTTATGTATGTGGGTTAGGGGCATGGGTTAAATTCATGGGTAGGTAAAGCAAATTTGATAGTTCACTTCATAAAATCATATTTATATATATGTCAATAAAATATTGGAAAAAACATATATATATTATAATGTAGAGGATGGTTCCAAATGTGTTTAAAAAAATTAAAATTGATATAAGAAAATAAAACCCGATAAGAAATTCAATTATATATTATGAAAATTTTGTTTAAAAAATTAAAAGAAAATAATGTTATATATATATATATATATATATATATATATATATATATATATATATATTTGGTTGCATAGTGATGACTTGAGTCGATTATATATATATATATATATATTTGGTTGCATAGTGACGACTTGAGTCGATTATTTATGTGTGTCACTATATACATAAATTAATTGCATCAATTAGGTGGCTAAGTTAACATATATATGTTGGTTAGGTTCATGTGTTAGATGGATGGGTAGGTGTATAAATTAAGTGTGTGGCTTATGTTAGGTGCATTACTTATGTTTGTGATTGTCCCACTTATATACATGGTTTAGATTCATTGGTCATTTATATGGGTTACATGTGAATGTTTGATATATGTGTAGGTTCATTAGGTGCATGTACTTGTGGGTCACATGTGTGGGTGAGTGTAAAGGATAAATTAATCACTTATCTTGGTTCATGTGATTCTTATTACATGGATTAAATGCATATAAGGTTATGTGCATGGGTTATGTATGTGGGTTAGGGGCATGGATTAAATTCATGGGTAGGTGAAGCAAATTTGATAGTCCACTTCATGAAATCATATTTATATAATCACTCCCCCAAACATAGTGACACCAAAGATACTAATTCCCTAATACACTATAACCCCATAAACATTGAGTCCCTTGATACATTTTTACCCTTAACCCTATGAATTCTCATGCAATCACCCCCTAACACCATATGACCCTAAACAAACTAACCCCCCAATATTGACTATATAAACCACATTCATTATGGTTCACAATATTAACCATATTAAATCCTACCTCATAATTTGATTGTCAATCTTTGCTATCTCTTTTCTTCATAAAATCTTGTGATAACTAATCCACATGCCTAACATTTACCTTGGTGGTGCTCCACCCACATAACAATCCATATATGTGAAAGTGTTATATTGGCTATCTATGTAAGACAATTACTAAACGATATCATAATGCACACAATCTCTCCTTTTGAGATTTTCTCTCCCACATTGCTATTTTGAGCGGATTAGAGATTTCCTTTCCATTTAATGTCTCTATCAATATCATTTTTTCGCATTGCTTGTTTGATTGGTTTAATTAGAGATCCATTCAATGTTTTTTTAGTAAATATTAACCATATTAAACCCTAACTCCTAATTTGATTTCCCACTAACATCATGCCCTGTTATCCACTAGTCCATTAACAATGTAGCACGATAATTCCATAACCCATAAGCTTCCTAACCCAATAACCCTAACTACCCATTAACCATTCATCCTCATTGACCCTATCTTAAGCTCTCTAAACCACAATTGAATCCTTAACACCAATTTCCCACAAACCTTATAATTCATAAGCCATACAATTTATAATATGATAACCCATACAAATCTTATTCATATGAATGCTAATTAATATTAACTCTTAGCCTCAAAAACCACTAGCCCATATGACTCCTAATACCTCTTACATTTCTATGTTACAACCTCTAACCCTTAATCATTATAATTCTAACCTTAGCCCCTATAACCCAAAAGATATAAACTATTACACCTATAAACCCCATGTTGGATACCTAATCCTATAGGATTATGGTTGAATTGTAAACATTGTAAATATTAGATTATTTGTAAATGTTTCCAGTTACCATAGAATAACTTGAAGAGCCATCGTAAACTCTTGGAAGATGAAAACCAATTAGGGTTATTCTTATATATATATACGATTCACATTAATGCAAATATATCTTAGCTTGGAGTTACCTAGGTTTTTCATTGATATCAAAGCCCCAATATTTTTTATAACTCGTTGATTTCCTTTAATCCTCCTTCCATTTGCTCCCTGACATACTACCTCTTCTACCATTTCTTTTTCTTATCTCCTAAAACCTACAATTATTAAAACCCTAACATTCACCTCCATGTTGTATTACTCCATCTACCATTCTTCCTTTCAACTTGCTCCATCATCGTTGCTTTATTGTTGATTGTGTTTGCATTAGTGCTACTTCTCCTATTGTTGCTTCTTATCGATTGACTTTGCATGTGCTTGCTACTTGATGGCATTTTTTCACTTGGTACTTGTTCCTCTTCCTATAATATAACCTTATCTCCTCCACAACAGAATGTAGTGCACTCTTGCATTATTCTAGGTTGCTCTTTTTATTATGCCCTACCAGTGGAGGGATATATAGTGATCGGTTGGAGCAATTAGTCTAGACGGTATGCTACCCAAATATTTGCGAACTATACAATTTTTCAAAGTTCCAAATAAATATTTTATTAAATAAATATTCAAATAAAATATTATTTGAACTTTGATTGGTAGTTAAAGGATGACGTCTTCATCGGTGTCTAGAGCCCTGGAGGTGGCGGTGAGATAAAGTCATTGTTGTACACGTGGCATTCAATTCTTCCTGAAACAAAGTTGCAAAGCATCCCCATGTTCACCGCATCATGTAAAATTACGTCATTGCCGACAACGACAAGAACCACCGTGTCAACAGACAATGCTTGTGATTGTAATAGAATTAATGTTGTTGTTAAGGGTACAAATACAAGTGATTCTATTATGCTTACATTAAGTGTCGGGTACTACTCCAACAATCGCGACTACTTTAATAGACCCCAGCGAGACTCGACCGTTTATAATTTATTTAATTTTTGTCTTTAAATTTTTATTTTTATGTAAACATAAATGGCACATTGTCCACTTGGCATTGTGATGGTCCCTTTGAAACCTAAGTAAAAATGATAACAACACCTTGAATTTTTTTTGTTTTTTTATTTTTATTTTTTGGCACTACTTGATGTTGTATGAAGTTCATTGTGTCATGTTTGTTACGTTGAAGTATATACATAACTTGTCTCATATGTGTTACTCTCAAATAGATGTCTAAGACTATGTTGGAATCAATACTATGTGAATTTGCATGCTACCCTTAAATAAATGTGTAACTCCAAGTAATTTTCCCTTGGATGTTTGTGTAGAACTACCTTCCACCTCCATATTAAAATGGCTATAACAAATGTGTAACTCCGAGTGATTTCGCATTGGATGTTTGTGTAGAACTACCTTCCACCTCCATATTAAACTGGCTATAATTATTGTTGTCGCCTATACTTATTGTTGCTTTCACATTGTTCCATCATCCAAAAATAAGGAATATGACATCATCCCTATAGTGTGCACTTCTTCGCCTTACAATAAATTTAACATTGAAACCTTGTGAAGCTACACAGCTGTCCTCTCATCTTCCAAGTGTTGGTTTCAATTGTTTTGTTTATGGAATCTACAACAAAACCTAACAAATGTCACATGGGAAATAAAGTCTTAAGTGCCTGGTATGATTAACATTTTTCCTTGGATGGTGTCTCCAGACTTCTAGAATCTTGTGCAATTTGTCGCTTTGTTTAATTCTTCCGTGCACGGTTGATGATAGTTTGTTTGCATTTTTAATAGTTTCTACTTTGTAGCAAGTCTCCAAATTTCAAAAAACCTCTTCACAAATATGCAAGTCTCCAAATTTCAAAACAACCTTTTAGCAATGGTGCAAGACATTGCCACCTCATGTCTCTTGTTCTTATTGTAATCCAATCAAAAGAAAATGGAGCAATAGAATTGAGTTATGAGGAAATATTAGTTTATGGGAACGTGTCTATGATTCGTGTGTTATTAAAACCTATATATGATAAACCTAATCCATGAAACCATGCCAATGCTCCATCTCACATTGTTGCAATATATGACCATACTCTGTGTAGTATCTCCCTTTGCTCCGCATAGTATCTTCATCTCACAGGGACCTAAACAAAAGCTGTTATCTCCAAGTTTGGAGACTATGTGTCCAACACCATAAAGATAGAAATTTTCATACTTTTTTTATGTGTAAATTCCATAATATACCTTCCATCCTCCTCTGTATTCAAATGAGAATTATGGGGCATGAAGAATGGGTCACAATTGAAGCACCCATAGCCATTCAACCTGGAGGTGACCATGCACTCATTTGCCATGTCTAAATAAAGTTTAATGATTCGTGATAATTTGGCCACTTGGCCATGATCACCTTGTCTACCATCATGTCAGATGCATCAACTATGGACATGTAAGCATGCATGTTCTTCTTTGTGACATAACTAAAATTAATGAAACTAATTTCTAAGCATTTCAATGAAAAAGGATTCCTCAACACTAGCCACCAAAGTTGGACGTCACCATGGAGACTACCTCATTGAGGAGTGTTAATGCTTAAATTTTGCACACATGTGACATTTTGGCTAGTCTTGCAAAAAGGCATCATCAACATACAACATGCAGCTCACCAAAGACATCCTCATCAGATCCAAAAGATAAATTGAGCCCTAAAATGTCAAAGGTAGTTGGTACATAAAATTGCATAGCTAAAAGCACTGGACACTCACACTATTGCCATAACTTATTTGTTCAGCAACCCGCCTGTACTCGCACAAACTTTCCTTCAAAATTCATGCGACTATAAAAATGACAGGATCACTTACTCCCATAGCACATTCAAGGCTAAAAAAAACTCTCTCGACTCCAAAATTCGAATGAGATTCCCCATATGCTTGGAAGCATTGGTCAATAACCCCCATGTACTTGGAGAACCAGTTCAAAGGTAAGACTGTTCACATTTGGATCTAGATGTTTCTTAGACTCCATTTGGCCTATAAAAGGAAGCCATGGGAATGCATTCTAGAGGAGAAAATCAAAGCCAAATTTTTCTATTGGAATTTCATTGAGAGCTCACCTTTCAATACACTTCCTACCTCAAATTGGCATGCAAAATATCCTTTGCTTTCTTCCACTAAGAAGAAATTGTTTCTCCAATGTTGCATCCTTCCTTAAGGAGCAATATTTTATCTTCACTCTTTTAGTTTAGTTTAGTTTTGTTGAAGTTTCTTTAGCTTGTGAGTGCTTGGTCTACCTAACCCACAATTAACATTGTTTCCTTGGCTACAGGTTGCAAGGATAGCAAGGAAGATTGCTCACCCTTGTGACATTTTTCTCTCAACAATATTTATGGGGACTCTGTTCTTATTTTTGTTCATTGCATTTTAGATAGGTTGTCTTTTGCTAGATAACTTATTCTAGGTGTGGTGCAGGTGCAAGAGATTACTGCCCAACCCTTCAATAGTCATAATTCAGAATACCTCAACTCGGATTCATATTTTCATTATTAGCATGGTTCTAGGTGTCCCGGTCATGCAACATAGCACAAAAATATCTTTGATAGTTGCACTATTCACGCAATTTTACTTCTTTGTAACCACATGGTAAATTAACATGACCCTTGTAACACCATGCTCTTGTTATACAACGCATATGTGGATCCAAAACCCACACAAAATTTGCATTTTTTTCTTTTTACCTCAGTTTTTCACAATCACTTGCAGTTTCAATGGTTGCTTAATGAACCAAAAAATTAATAACTCACATACAATTGTATTTTGTCTAGTAATTACATAACTTAACTCAATATAGGAAGTAAATAAATAATTTCTTGAATACTATTTAGGCTAAAATACTTTGAGGTTTTCAATGAACCTCTTAGTACTCACTAGTAGCTAAATGATTATGCTTGCCATCTCATAGAAATTGTTACTCTAGGAAATTTTATTTAACTACCTCTAGGTAGATATCTTATTGCTTCTTGCTTATTTCTTTGGTTTATGCAATATAGTTTAGCTCACTTTCTCACAAAAGCGAGGGACCTAAAGACTCCTCTTTCCCCAAGTATGCTCTCTGCCTTGCACTCTTAGTGATATTGGAAAAACAAAAGTGTGAAAGGTTTGAAATACCTCCCTTGCACACATTTCTTTCATTAAGTATTTTAGTAGTTAAGTACACATTTCACTTGACCAGACATGCCTATGACTATGGCTTGACTATGGAATAACCAAAAAATGTTTTTTAGGTCCTCAAAATAGCCCTTGAAGTTTTGGGCTTGAAAAACCATAAAAAAACTACCAAACTGGAAAAACTATTTTGAGCCCGTGGAATAGGTGGATTTCCACCAATATCCATTTGGATAAACTAGTTCCTCTTCTTCAGCACCAGTAACATCATTTCATGGTTTCATTTATTCATACAAGGATCAAAGCCACCTTCATCCTTGTAGTAGTAGTATCAAGATTCGATCCCTCAGTCCCCTCTTATTATAATCTATTCTAACCTATTTTTATGAGCATAGGTATGCCTGTCTCATTTGTATAAAACACCATTTATTCTTGATAGCTTCAATAGTCATCACCAACAACCTTCACCCATGGGTAGGTATTTTTACCTACAAGTGCTTGATAAATGATTAGAATATGGAGAGAAAAATATGATGATGCATTTCGGCCCTACAATACCCCCCAAACCTCATACATTAGGGGACATATGTTAACACTTAAAATTTTCACACATGTGACATTTTGGTTAATCTTGCAGAAAGGAGTCATCAAAATACAACATGCAACTCATCAAAGACATCCTCATCAGATCCAAAAGATAATTAGAGCCCTAAAATGTCAAAGGCAGTTAGTACAAAAAATCAAGCAACTAAAAGCACTGGACACTCGTGCTATTAGCACGACCTACCTATTCAACGACCCGTGCATACCCACACATACTTTCCTTTGAAATTCATGTGTCTATCAAAACAATGGGACCACTTACTCCCGCAACACATTTGAGGCTCAAAATGGCTCTCTTGGATCCAAAATTCAAATAAGACACCTCACATGCTTGGGAGCATTCAATATCCCCCCTCGTGTACTTGGAGAACCAGTTCAAAGGAAAGAGTGTTTACATTTGTATCTAGATGTTTCTTGGCCTCCATTTGGCCTATAAAAGGAAGCCATGGGAATGCATTCTATAGAAGAAAATCAAAGAAAAGTTATGATGCTGGAATTGCATTGAGAGCTCATCTTTCAATCCACTTCCTACCTAAAGTTGGTATGCAAAATCTCCCTTCATTTCTTCCTCTAAGAAGCAAGTGTTTCTCCATTTTTCTATGCTAGTTATCTTTCAATTGTGTGGACAAAAAATACCTCCCTAAGGGATATTCTTGGATTCCCTTTGAATCCGTCACCTCCTAGTTGACACCATTGTATTTATTTGGACTATTGGGAAATCAATATTTGGTTTGGAATATGCTCATTCTATTTGTTTTTCTTAGCACTTGTACCATTTATTTCTTGTTAGTTTTGTTTTATTGTTGACTTAGAGTTTGCTTTTCCATTTGGAGTTTGGGATACACTAGTAGAAAATGAGAGATAAATGATCGGGTGACCAAAAAATTTGGTCACCACAGATTTTTCAAGGTATAAATGACCAAACTTGAGTGAGCCAACTAAAAATGACCAGGGGAATGACCAATTAGGTCACTGGATAAAATATATGACCATATAACAAGTAACTAAACTAAAAATGACCACATAACAATAACATTAAGAATATTAATTGGTCATTTATTTAGTCATTGTTAGTTGTGTCACTCCGACAATGGAAAATTGCAATTTTGATAATGAATTTGTAAAATTTACTAAATTTTAACACTGCGGATGGATTCAGAGACCCCCTTACTAAATTTTAACACTGTGGGTGGATTCACATCCTGCGTTCTAATTCTATCTTGAGTGCTCCTCTTTCTTCTCTTCAAATGCCCGTGTGCTTATTCCCTTTTGAGGCGGAAGGATATTGTGAATTAAAGTCTGGATTTCGCTAGCGTTGGCGGAAGATAGTCCGTGTAAGGTGCGAAGTAAGTCCCGTTGAAGACACAGTCAATCGTGTTGGGAAGCAGTGAAATGTGTTATTTTGAGGCCCCAATTCTTCGAAATCTCCATATTTCAACTTTCAATTCTCTTATCTTTCACTTATAGAATGGATTCTTCCAACAACAACAACAGTTTCTATTTCCCTGAATCTGCTTCATCCCGCAGAGAAAAACATTTGAAAAGACGGTCTTGGATTAATAAGTGATTTGATTGCACCTACATCTTCATCTTCATTTAGGAAGAATGCATTGAGAAATTATGTATGTGTTTACCTCAGGAGAGGGTTGGAGTAAAGTTGTACATTTTATGTAAAAAATAGTTATTTGATGTTGAGTAAATATGCTACTTTTTCATGTTTAGTTTTTTATTTTTTTAATCAAATCTCATTCAACTCGTTAATTAAAATTAAAATAAACCATTTCAATAAAAATGGTAATTTATAAATTCTTTAATTTAAAAGGATAATTCAATATATAAAAAATAAATATTTACACTTATAGTTAGGTGTTTAGATATTATCTCAGATTTTGGACTTCCTTGAGTGGATCAACAAGATTAATGGGAGTGTAACAAGTGTACAATCCGGATTAATTTCATGGTCGTATTTTGTTATGCTTAAATGCATTTTGATTAAGATTTAAATAAGCTTCAGTTAAGTGGTGGTTAAAAAAAGGATATGCTTATTAAATAGTACTTGTTTTATGTTTATATTAATTAGTTTAACGTTTATATTAGTTTAATGTTTGTATTAATTCATGGCGGCCACAAATTAAGTGGATGTGCTAGTTTTAATTACACCGATAGGTTTTTAGATACTATCTAAGATGTTGGACTTCCTTGAGTGGATCAACAAGATTAACCAGAGTGTAACAAGTGTACAG
This sequence comes from Larix kaempferi, assembly GCA_027924585.1. Classification (NCBI taxonomy): domain Eukaryota; kingdom Viridiplantae; phylum Streptophyta; class Pinopsida; order Pinales; family Pinaceae; genus Larix; species Larix kaempferi. Next base: position 1,972,373 of record BSBM01000233.1, on the reverse strand, counting down.
TGGGGATTCAATTCATGGTCGTCGTATCTTGTTATGCTCAAATGCATCTTGATTACTATTTAAATAAGCTAGGTTAAGTGGTGGTTAAGAAAATGAGTATGTTTATTAAATAGTATTTGTTTTATGTTTACATTAATTAGTTTAATGTTTAGTCTTTGTTTAACAACCAACCATCTCCACAATGTTTGTATTAATTCATGGCACTTAACTTGTGACCTTAAGTGGTTGTGCTAGTTAATAACTTTTTAATATACATTATATAATTAAATTTATTAAGAAGTAGTCTAAAATCACAACACTTTGCAGATGGCTTTGTATCCGGTGAAAATTCCAGGATGCATAGTTCCAAGGGTGTAGTGACAGAGTTCAGTTCAGGATCAATTGGAGTTGAGGTGCCAGATTCCGGCAAAAAAAATACAAAGTGTTAAGTTTTTAGAAAACACCATTTATTAATATACAATACATAAGTAAATATAAATGATATAATTTTTTTAATAATCATAATCAATATATTATTTATCTCACAATTTTTTAATTTAATGTCACAATTTTTTAATTTAATTTTGTCATTTTATTGAAGATATTAAGTTTTATGAAAGAAATTATTTTAATTATATTATTTCAATTTTACATATAAATGTTGATATTTTTCCATTAGTAACAAATTACTTTCAAATTTAAATATTTAATGTTTAAACTACTATTAACATATATAATAATTTAATTATATTATTTAAATATTGTAAAAATATTTAATCATAATCATAATGTTCTCACATTACATATTTATGTCAATAACATATTGAAAAAACACACATATATATATTATAGTGTAATATATATGTGTGTGTTTTTTTTCCAATATTTTATTGACATATATATAAATATGGTTTTATGAAGTGAACTATCAATTGCTTTGACCTACCCATGAATTTAACCCATGCCCCTAACCCACATGCATAACCCATGCACATAACCTTATATTTACACTCACCCACACATGTGACCCACAAGTACATGCACCTAATGAACCTACACATATATCAAACCTTCACATGTAACCCATATAAATAACCAATGAATCTAAACCATGTATATAAGTGGGACAGTCACAAACATAAGTAATGCACCTAACATAAGCCACACACTTAATTTATATGCCTACCCATCCACCTAATTGATGCAATTAATTTATGTATCTTATATATAAATTAATTGCATCAATTAGGTGGATGGGTAGGCATATAAATTAAGTGTGTGGCTTATGTTAGGTGCATTATTTATGTTTGTGACTGTCCCACTTATATACATGGTTTAGATTCATTGGTTATTTATATGGGTTACATGTGAAGGTTTGATATATGTGTAGGTTCATTAGGTGCATGTACTTGTGGGTCACATGTGTGGGTGAGTGTAAATATAAGGTTATGTGCATGGGTTATGTATGTGGGTTAGGGGCATGGGTTAAATTCATGGGTAGGTCAAAGCAAATTTGATAGTTCACTTCATAAAACCATATTTATATATATGTCAATAAAATATTGGAAAAAAAACACACACATATATATTATAATGTAGAGGATGGTTCCAAGCATGTTTAAAAAAATTAAAAGAAAATAATGATATATATATATATATATATATATATTTGGTTGCATAGTGATGGCTTGAGTGGATTATTTATGTGTGTCACTATATACATAAATTAATTGCATCAATTAGGTGGCTAAGTTAACATATATATGTTGGTTAGGTTCATGTGTTAGATGGATGGGTAGGTGTATAAATTAATTTGTGGCTTATGTTAGGTGCATTAGTTATGTTTGTGATTGTCCCACTTATATACATGGTTTAGATTCATTGGTTATTTATATGGGTTACATGTGAAGGTTTGATATATGTGTAGGTTCATTAGGTGCATGTACTTGTGGGTCACATGTGTGGGTGAGTGTAAAGGCTAAATGAATCACTTATATTGGTTCATGTGATTCTTATTACATGGATTAAATGCATATAAGGTTATGTGCATAGGTTATGTATGTGGGTTAGGGGCATGGGTTAAATTCATGAGTAGGTGAAGCAAATTTGATAGTTCACTCCATGAAATCATATTTATATAATCACTCCCCCAAACATAGTGACACTAAAGATACCAATTCCCTAATACACTATAACCCCATAAACATTGAGTCCCTTGATACATTTTTACCCTTAACCTTATGAATTCTCATGCAATCACCCCCTAACAACATATGACCCTAAACACACTAACCCCCCAATATTGACTATATAAACCACATTCATTATGGTTCACAACATTAACCATATTAAAACCTAGCTCCTAATTTGATTGTCAATCTTTGCTATCTCTTTTCTTCATAAAATCTTTTAATAACTAATCCACATGACTAACATTTACCTTAGTGGTGTTCCACCCACATAACACAAGTGTCCATATATGTGAAAGTGTTCTCTATCCATGCAAGATAATTACTAAACCATATCATAATGCACACAATATCTTCTTTTGAGATTGTCTCTCCCACTCATGACCTATTATCCAATATTCCATTAACAATGTAGCACGATAATTCCATAACCCATAAGCTTCCTAACCTAATAACCCTAGCTACCCATTAACCATTCATCCTCATTGACCCTATCTTAAGCTCTCTAAACCACAATTGAATCCTTAACACCCATTTCCCACAAGCCTTATAATTCATAAGCCATATAATTTATAATATGATAACCCATACAAATCTTATTCATTTTTAATTTTATCCCTTCACCCTTATAATACATATGAATGCTAATTAACATTAACTCTTAGCCTCGAAAACCACTAATCCATATGACTCCTAATACCTCTTACATTTCTATGTTATAACCTCTAACCTTTAATCATTATAATTCTAACCTTATCCCCTATAACCCATAAGATATAAACTATAACACCTATAAATACCATGTTGGATACCTAATCCTATAGGATTATGGTTGAATTGCAAACATTGTAAACATTAGATTATTTGTAAATGTTTTCAGTTACCATAGAATAACTTGAAGAGACACCATAACCTCTTTGAAGATGAAAACCAATTAGGGTCATTCTTATATATATATATATATATATATATATATATATATATATATGATACACATTGATGAAAAATATATCTTAGCTTGGAGTTACCTAGGCTTTTCATTTGTATCAAAGCCCCAATATTTTTCATAACTCGATGATTTCCTTTAGTCTTCCTTCTATCCTCCTTCTGTCTGCTCCCCAGCATACTGCCTCTTCTGCCATTTCTTTTTCTTATCTCTAAAGACCCACAATTATTAAAACCCTAACATTTACCTCCATCTACCATTCTCCCTCTCAGCTTGCTCCATCATCATTGCTTTGTTGTTGGTGGTGTTTGCATTAGTGCTACTTCTCCTGTTGTTGATTCTTATCGATTCACTTTGCATGTGCTTGCTACTTGATGACATTTTTTCACTTGGTACTTGTTCCTCTTCCTATAATATAACCTTATCTCCTTCACAACATAATGTAGTGCACTCTTGCATTATTCTATGTTGCTCTTTTTATTATTCCCTATGTAGGGGGATATATAGTGATCTGTTGGAGCAATTAGTCTCGACGGTATGCTACCCAAATATTTGCGAACTATACAATTTTTCAAAGTTCCAAAAAATATTTTATTAAATAAAAATTCTAAGAAAATATCATTTGAACTTTGATTGGTAGTTGAAGGATGACATCTTCATCGAAGTCTAGAGCCCTAAAGGTGGCGGTGAGATAAATTCATTGTTGTACACGTTACATTCAATTCTTCCTACAACAAAGTTGCAAAGCATCCCCATGTTCACCGCCTCATGTAAAATTACGTCATTACCGACAACGACAAGAACCACCATGTCAACAGACAATGCTTGTAATAGAATTAATGTTGTTGTTAAGAGTACAAGTATAAGTGATTATATTATGCTTACATTAAGTGTCGGGTACCACTCCAACAATCACAACTACTTTAATAGACCCCAACGAGACTCTATCGTTATAATTTATTTAATTTTTGTCTTTAAATTGCTGTATGCTACCAACTATTTTGTACCATAGTTGGACTTCTTGTGAGCCGCCAGTTTCATGAACATGTCAAATGTTCATCATCAGTGTTCAAAAGTTCAGAAGACTTTTTTCAAGGCCAGTTTTGGCCCCTTTGTAATAATTGCATGTTTAGACCCCCATGGGGGAATTGTAGTAAGTTGGTCTAAGCATGGTTATTTTGTAAAATACTTGGCCTACCTTAGGTTTGGCTATCAGGGGGATACTCTAGAGTGTTTTTTCATTAGGAATTATATGTTGCGCTTCCGTGGCATATAATTCTTGAGATTTTCACTCACACCTCCAAAGCTGGAGTATTTACCATGGTGGTCGAACCTAGGGAGGTTATTGAAGTCTATGTGTCTATGTATTTTACATGCTATCCATCAGTAGTGAGTCATATGGACATGCACTAGGTCCCCTAGGATTTTCTTTCAGTCCAGACAAAAATATTTTTTCCCGTTTAATGGGGTTTTTCAATGATTTATTAAAAAAAATAAAAAAAAAGTGATAAAAGTGTGGTTAGGAGGTTAAATTTGCCATGGGGGTGCTTGTTTTCTAACCCAAAGCACCCACAAAACCCCTAAATCCACTTTTCCTAAGTTTTGAGTGAATATTATTCACTTTAATAAAAATTCTCTCGAAAATAATTACGGAGAATTATTTAATTAAAATAATAAAGTTTGGAGAAAAATCAATTTCTCTAAAATTGAGGGATTGAAGCCAAATAAAGGCCCAGTTGACATGGAAATCACTATTGGAGGAGATTCCAATCAACTCAAATCAATTTTGGATCAAGATCGGAGCACTGGGAGTGATTTTCTCTTGGGATTTGTGCCCTCCTCTTAAGCTTGGGTGCCTTTGCTTGTGTGGAGACTCTCCATTCGTTGGGTGTTGGTTACTATGCTAAGAGGGGGGGCCATCCTTTGAGGTGGCATCCACCTCACCTATTGCACCAACCAAGATGGATTTCCATCCTATATCAAAGGGAGATCACTCCCTCTTCTTGATTTGCACCCTCCCCAAGCTCTAGAAGCTTCTAGAATCGCCCTCTCTTCTCCTCTTTGGCTATATAATGCAAGGTTTGCTCCATCATTAAGTATGGATTGCAAGGAACCTCTGCTATAATTGTGTGTAATGATTTGCTATTTTGCAAGCGGTTTATGAATAAAGTGAAGACTTTGGAGGTCTAAATGGTGAAAGATATCATGGTGAATGCTTGAATTGAGGTTATATTAGCTTAATTTTATTTGTCTTTCATATGCAAGATTGCTAGCTTAGAAGGCTCTCTCTAGTCCATAGAGTAGACATTTGAGGTTTTCAACTTGTTTACCTGTGCTAAGTTATCTAAGATTTGAAAGTAGCAAATTGTAGTCAGTTATACTAATGCTCTTTTGATTTTATTTAGTTTATCACACTATATTTGATCTTGTTTGTTGAAGGTTGTTTGAGTTTTGCATATCATCGAAGGTGAAGGATAACTTGGAGCTTGGTTTCTTCCTTATTCTCTTTGCCGCTTTTCATAAAAAGCAATGGTCTTTGTTCTACACGCACTTCCAAAGTCATCTCATTGTTCAAGCTTGGGATTGGGTTTCTCCTTTCCATCTTCTCAAAATTAAAATAAATATATTTCTTGGTTACTTTTATGTCATAACAAGTAGATCTGAATTTTCAAAGTCTATCTAATCATCTCTTGTCATATGCTTAGGAAGATCTAAAGAGTCTCATATTTATCACATTTAAAGTCTAGATCTAGTCCTAGTTGGTTAATACTTGAAGTTTAAAATTTCCACTATTTAGCAAGTATTGACTTCTTGTAAATTTTATTGTATTTTTGAGGCTAATCCACTAATCCAAACAAATCATAGTTTTCTGGTTTTTGTGTTTATTTTATAGGAAAGTGAGGAAAGGAAGATTTTTTGGAGCATAAACTCATAAAAACTCCCATTTCTTCAACCTCTTGCTCTCCCTTAGCTTTCTTGAAAGGCCTAAAGTCTCTTGAATCTCGCAATTTAAGTGGATGAAGAGCATTCTCTATCGGAGAGTTGTTAATATTTTTTTGTAATAAGTCTAATAAAAATCAAGTTGTATTACGGCTCTCACACCCTTCTTCCCCCATTTGGGGGAAGCCTATATCTTTTTTATTTTATGTTCGCTTTCTACTTGCATATAATTATAGTAACATGTTAGATTAGTTTTACTTACTCAAAGTTTTAAAAGTTTACCTTGCTTAGTTTAAAGAGCTTACCCTTTTTTTTATATAAGTATCAAAATTATCAAAAGTTTCCTTTTTGCAAGTTAGCTAGTTTTGCTTAAATATTTACATCTTTCTTTTTTGATCAAGTTTTAAAAGCATCAAAATCTCTTGAATCTTGCCTTTTGTGGATCAAGAGTGCTCTCTGTCGGAGAGTATCTTTTTGTTTATTTTTATTACACTAACTCCCTTGCTTTCCTGAGTACGGTCATGGACCTGAAAGAGACTCTTGGGTAGAATTTAGACAATTTCCAGTTTTTCGCTTTATTTACTTTATCTTTGCATTTACATTTTGTGTTGAGTCTTAAGCCTTTCTCAAAATCTCTTGAATCTTGCTCTAAGCGGATCAAGAGTGCTCTCTGTCGGAGAGTTAACAATTGGAACGAACATTTCTCCCACTCTGTGTATGCTCTACCCATCGCAAGCTAGTCTGAGCTTTGGGATTTCAAAAGTGGTAGTGTTGCAATTATTAATTTTCTCACATTAAGCTAATACTTTCACTTTAATAAAATTAAGTCCCCTTAACCAATGAAAATTCGGCGTTTCCTTGATAATGGTCGAAAGTGGGGAAATTTCGACTAAGGAAGCGGGACCAACTGGGAGGTGACCTCAGATAACAGTTAGACTACAACCTTGTTGGTGTAGTGTTCAACACCACTCTCGAGACTCCATTCCAGTCCCACACATCCTTGTACGAAGCCACCTAGATCACATTCCAGACATATTCCATGTACCGCAAGGTATATCAGGAATCCCCTTATCCCACAATTAATCAACTCATCCCATAAAAATACATAATAAAATAAACCAAGAAGAATTCACACAATAGTCCTTTCAGCACTCCAACATATAGTGACTCCATTAGCACTGGCCTTTCATCAGCAACAATTTTTCAAGTCTTTGCTTTTTATCTATCTCAAATTGTTGTTCATTTTATGATATCATGTTGTGGATGATATTTTGATTAAATTGGTTTGTAAAACTTGGTTTAAATTTTTATCAAATTCAAAAAACTCCTAAAACAACATCCATCACAATCACACAAACTTAACTAAAAGCCTTAGAATTTTTTTTTCTTTTAGTAGGGTCTACCCCCCTTAGCTTCGTTAGGAGTTTTCCTAAACGGAGGAGTCGGGATCAAGTGACAATACCTGACTCTTTGCTTTCTCCGAAAGTCACCCAGAGTAGCTTCAAAATATTTCTGCTACGCTCCCCCCCAGGTGTGCATCTCGGCGGCAACATTTCTGGCACCGTTGCTGGGGACAATTTTTTTGTTCCTGGTTCGACTTACCTTAGTTTTTCTTTTAGTTTTTTACCTTAAACTTTTTTGATTGATTCTTAGTCCAATAAACTCTGAAATTAGACTTGATCCATATGGCGACTCCACTATCACATAATTTACCAAGGTATTCAACTAGAATAAATTCTATAGGCTTGTTTGATTTCATCCCTAAACCTAAGAAGGTTTATCAAAGAAGATTAAACACGCTCTCTTTGATGATGTATATGTAACTTCGGAATGTATTTCATATATATATTTATTGTACTCCTATAGAGATGTATTATTCCTCTATACGGAAGTGTCGTCATTTGTATTGACAAGTGTCGCAAGTGTGTTAACTTGCCGATGGGTTATTAGACCACCTTGTAAGGGGTCGGCCTGGATTAATGTAACATGAGGTTATTGTGCTAAGCTAGACAAGTCGGCCCCATAAGTTTATTGGGCAGTTAGGACATGTATAAATAGAGATCTCCCGATCTCTATTTGGATCACTTCATAACTCACTCTTCCTTCACTCGGAAAGTGGCGCACATGTGAGGAGGAGGATCAGCTGCTAGGAGGAGTCTATCTCTGTGTACTTGGAGGAAGTTGTGGGGTTTTTCACCTTAGGGTTTTCCCCACGGAAACGCTGTGTGTCTATTGTCTCTTATGTTTGCTTCTTGTGATGATTGACATGCTTGCTATGATTGATATGCATTGATATACTGTACATGTTATTCTCTCAGCAAAGATCCTAGAGTATCTTGAATTAATGCTCAAAATTTAACACTCTTCTCGTAGGATCCAAGTCTATTTCGGACATCCATTGCCTCTTTTTAGAAAACAATAATATTTTATCTCGCATAATGGATGAATTATTTAGTCCACATAACATTTCTCAGATAGCAGGTCAACCCCATGATCTACTCGACAAAGCTATTGACAAACTGCCTACATTCATTGGAACTGATGCCATTTCTGCAACTGTCCATCTGAAGAGTTTTTCAAATTGTCTTAGTAGTTGGTTCTGAGCAACTGAACACCAACATGAGGATGTTTACATGAAGTTGTTCGCCTTATATTTAGAATGGGATTCCAGTGATTGGTTTATGAATTTACTTGACAACTCTTTCGCAACTTTAGCGGCCTTCAAAACTGCTTTCACAACCAAACGGGGAGAGAAAAAGGAGCCATGTCATCAACTAGCTTCCTTACATACTATTAAGAGAAATGAGAACAAAACTATGGACGATTTTAATAATAAATTCCAGGACCTAGTAAACAACATGCATATGGATTTTGAACCAACAACACAACCCATACTAGTTTATTACATTGAAGCTTTAAGTGGTGAAATGCAATATCAACTTAGAGATAAGGATCCCACCACTCTTTTGATGGCTTAGGATATGGCTGTAAAAATTGATAGAAACATGCAATCCTCTTGCAAGTCTAACATTCCTAGATACACAAGAGCCTTAGTTCCCATGAAACAAACCGATCCTAGAGAAAATGCATCCTCTTCTCATCAGGATATTCACGATAAAATGATTAAAGAAATGAATGAGAAGGTGGAAGCTATGGAAATGAAGTATGTTTCCCATCTTAAATAAATACATAATCGGGTCATAGCTATGGAACGATCTCATTCCCAACCAATTCAATGTAATTTTCCTCCTAAGGGAAATTGGCAAAAGAAGGGACCAACCCATGAAAAGAGGCCTCCAAATCAATTAGAGACTGCTAACATGGTTGAGGACTATACACCTTTTTGTATAGCATGCAAATATTTTCATGAGGAATCCACTTGTTACTTTGCATGCTATGTCCTAGAGAATGGTTTTCCTGAAGCAAGCAGTTTTCAAGTGAGCCTGATTATGTAAATGTCGTAGGTGATGTCCATACCATTCCTAGGGAAAATCTGAAACAAGCAAGACAATACAGCTAGGAGAAAGACAACCTTACTAAAACTTATGGAGAGATTCCTTCACCTGACCAAATTCGAGAGATGGCTAAGTTCAAAGGCTTCACATACCAGAGAAGAGAAAATGATGGACAAAATATTCAATATCCTACCAAGCTAACAAATCCTTATGATTACGATGATATGAATATTGATTTAGGTAATTGGTTTAAAAAAGTTAAAATACCTATGCCTGCTACCGAAATCTTCAAGATTCTCGAACAAAGTAAAAAGTTAATGAGAGTTTTAAACCCTCCCATTCCTAAAAAAGTCACTTTTTCTAAAAACTTAGAGAAAACTTCCACAAGCAACAACAATGTCATGAAGAATCCATTAGTAATTCTACATACCATGGACCCAAGAAAAGAGGACCATCCTCCTTTTTATGTATCATTAATGATAGGTGATCTTCTTCTACCCAACTGTATGCTAGATTCAAGATCCTCATCCAACATCATGACCAAGAAGGTTATGCATCAACTTAATCTTAGAAGATCCAGACCATACCAAAATGTTTGTGCCATGGATTCTAGACAAGTTGACATAGTAGGCATTATTGAAATCAACCAGTTAGATTGGCCAAGTATCTAGACATCCATGTGATTATGGATATCCTTGTCATGGATGTACCTGATAAGTGGGGGATGTTAGTTTCCAGAAAGTGGGATGCTACTTTAGGAGGTTATTAAAGTCTTTATAATAAGTTAGTCTAAGCATGGTTATTTTGTAAAAGACTTGGCCTACCTTAGGTTTGGATATCAAGGGGATACTCTAGAATGTTTTCTCCTTAGGAATTATGCGTTGTGCTTCAATGGTGTATAATTCCTTAGTTTTTCACTCACACCTCCAAAGCTGGAGTATTTACCATGGTGGTCGAACCTAGGGAGGTTATTAAAGTCTATGTGTCTATGTATTTTACATGCTATCCATCAGTAGTATGTCATATGGACATGCACTAGGTCCCCTAGGATTTTCTTTTAGTTTGGACACAAATATTGTTTCCCATTTAACAGGGTTTTTTAATGATTTAATTAAAAAAAAAAAAAAAGTGATAAAAGTGTGGTTAGGAGGTTAAATTTGGCATGGGGGTGCTCGTTTTCTAACCCATAGCACCCACAAAACTTCTAAACCCAGTTTTCCTAAGTTTGGAGTGAATATTATTGACTTTAATAAAAATTCCCTCGAAAATAATTATGGAGAATTATTTAATTAAAATAATAAAGTTTGCAGAAAAATCAACTCATATCAAGTTTAGATCAAGATCAGAGCACTATGAGTGATTTTCTCTTGGGATTTGTGCCCTCCTCTTAATCTTGGGTGACTTTGCTTGTGTGGAGACTCTCCATTCGTTGGATGCTGGTTACTATGATAAGAGGGGCGGCCATCCTTTGAGGAGGAGTCCACCTCACCTATTGCGCCAACCAAGAGGGATTTCCATCCTATATCAAAGGGATATCATTCCATCTTCTTGATTTGTGCCCTCTCCAAGCTCTAGAAGCTTCTAGACTCGCCCTCTCTTCTCCTCTTTGTCTATATAATGCAGGGCTTTCTCCATCATTCAGGATGGATTGTAAGGAACCTTTGCTGTAATTGTGTGTAATGCTTTTCTATTTTGCAAGCGGTTTATGAATAAAGTGAATACTTTGGAGGTCTAAATAGTGCAAGATCTCATGGCTGAATGCTTGAATAGAGGTGATATTAGCTTAATTTTATTTGTCTTTCATGTGCAAGATTGCTAGCTTAGAAGGCTCTTTGTAGTCCATAGAGTAGACATTTGAGGTTTTCAACTTGTTTACTTGTGCTAATTTATCCATAGAGTAGACATTTGAGGTTTTCAACTTGTTTACTTGTGCTAATTTATCTAAGATTCGAAAGTAGCAAATTGTATTTAGTTATACTAATGCTCTTTTGATGTAATTTAATTTATCACACTAGATTTGATCTTGTTTGTTGAAGGTTGTTTGAGCTTTGCAGATCATGGAGGTGAAAGAGAACTTAGAACTCGGTTTATTTGCTTTGCCGCTTTTCATAAAAAATAATGGTTTTTGTTCTACAGAAACTTCCAAAGTCATCTCATTGTTCAAGCTTGGGATTGTGTTTCTCCTTTCCATCTTCTCAAAATTAAAACAAATCTCTTTCTTGGTTACTTTTATGTCATAACAAGTAGATCTGAATTTTCAAAGTTGATCTAATCATATATTGTTATATGCTTAGGAAGATCTAAAGAGTCTCATATTTATCACATTTAGAGTCTAGATCTAGTCCTAGTTGGTTAATACTTGAAGTTTAAAATTTCCACTATTTCGCAAGTATTGACTTCTTGTAAATTTTATTGTACTTTTAAGGCTAATCCACAAATCCAAACAAATCATAGTTTGCTTTTTTTGTGTGTTTATTTTACAGGAAAGTGAGGAAAAGAAGCGTTTTTTGAGCATAAACTCATAAAAACTCCCATTGCTTCAACCCCTTGCTCTCCCTTAGCTTTCTTGGAATGCCTAAAGTCTCTTGAATCTCGGAATTTAAGCGGATCAAGAGAACTCTCTATCAGAGAGTTGCTAATAATTTTTTGTAATATGTCTAATAAAAAGCAAGTGGGATTATGGGTCCCACACCCTTCTTCCCCCATTTGGGGGAAGCCTGTATCTTTTTTTATTTTATGTTTGATTTCTACCTGCATAAAATTAGAGTAGTCTCATGTTAGATTAGTTTTACTTACTCAAAGTTTTAAAAGTTTACCTTTGCTTAGTTTAAAGAGCTTACCATTTTTTTATATAAGTATCAAAATTATCAAAAGTTTCCTTTTTGCATGTTAGCTAGTTTTGCTTACTTAAATCTTTAAATCTTTATTTTTTGATAAAGTTTTAAAAGCATCAAAATCTCTTGAATCTCGCCATTTGCGGATCAAGAGTGCTTTTTGTTGGAGAGTCTCTTTTTTTTTATTACATTAACCCCCTTGCTTTCTCGAGTACTGTCCTGGACTTGAAAAGAGACTCTTGGGTAGAATTTAGAAAATTTCCAGTTTTTCGCTTTATTTACTTTATCTTTGCATTTACATTTTCTGTTGAGTTTTAATACTTTCTCAAAATCTCTTGAATATTGCTCTAAGTGGATCAAGAGTGCTCTTTGTCGGAGAGTTAACAATTGGAACAGACATTTCGCCCACTTTGTGTATGCTCTACCCATCGTAGGTTATTATGAGATTTGGGATATCAAAAGCGGTAGTGTTGCAATTATTAATTTTCTCACATTAAGCTAATACTTTCACTTTAATAAAATTAAGTCCCCTTAACTAACAAAAATTTGGCGTTTCCTCGATAGTGGTCGAAAGTGGGAAAATTTTGACTAACAAAGCGGGAACAACTGGGAGGCGACCTCAAAGCATAGTTAGATCACACCCTTGTTGGTGTAGTGTTGAACACCTCTCTCGAGACTCCATTCAAGCCCACATGTCCTTGTATGAAGCCACCTAGATCACATTCCAAACATATTCCATGTACCGCAAGGTATATTGGGAATCCCCTCATCCCACAATTAATCAAGTCATCCCATAAAAATACATAATAAAACAAGCCAAGAATCATTCGCACAATAGTCCTTTCAACACTCCAAGAGACAATGACTCCATTAGAACCGGTCTTTCATCAACAACAATTTTTCAAGTCTTTGCTTTAGATCTATCTCAAATTGTTGTTCATTTTATGATATCATGTTGTGGATGTTATTTTGATTAAATTGGCGAGTAAAACTTGGTTTAAATTTGTATCAAATTCAAAAAATTCCTAAAACAACATCCATTCCAATCACACAAACTTAACTAAAAGCCTTAGAAAACCTTTTTCTTTTAGTAGGGTTTACCCCCCTTGGCTTCGTTAGGAGTTTTATTAAACGAAGGAGTCGGGATCATGTGACATCACCTGAATCTTTTCTCCCCCCCAAGGCCACACTGAGAAGCTTCAAAATATTTATGCTGCGCTCCCCCCGAGGTGTGCATCTCGACGGAAATATTGTAAAGATGAAGTTTTACGAATTTTTTGTTAAATTTCAAATTCACAGATGAAGAACTGTACCAAAATTGATAATCTGGTCCATACCTTTAGTCTTTTTCACGATGAGATAAGTTTTGGGCCATTGAATGCTCTGCTGCACTATCCATGGGAATTTGTTAAATCTTGAATGAAAGGAAAATTAAATGAAACTATCATATAATGTGATTTTGGTTGTAGTTACAACAATTTACTGTCTTATTAACACAATTTTGGTTGTAGTTACCAAAAGGCAAATCAAATGAAACTATCATATAATGCGATTTTGGTTGTAGTTACCAAAAGGCAAATCAAATGAAACTATCATATAATGCGATTTTGGTTGCAATTACAACAATTTTCTATCTGATTAACATAATTTTGGTTGTAGTTACAACAAGTTGCTTGATTGACTGTTGAAGGAGCACACATTATATAGTGGGCAATGATATCTTATGCTTACGGTGGTATTCTTTTCCTTTGTTTAAAACAATCATTCTCCTGTTTTTTCCAAGGAGGAAAAAACCCTTTTTTATTGCCATCATTGTTTATATAATAATTAATGCATGTCCCACGTAGTTGCATATAATGGCCAAATATTCATATGACATAATTTGTCTTGTTATGGGTAAAATTTGATCTCAGTTTTCTTTTTATGTAAACATGCATGGCACATTACCCATTTGGCATTGTGATTTTTTGGCACTACTTGATGTTGTATGAAGTTCATTGTCACATGCTTGTTATGTTGAAGTATATACACAACTTGTCTCATATGTGTTATACCCTCACATAGACGTCTAAGACTTTTTTGGAATCAAGACTATGTGAATTTGCATGCTACCCTCAAATAAATGTGTAACTCCAAGTGATTTTTCCTTGGATGTTTGTGTAGAACTACCTTGCACCTCCATATTAAAATGGCTATAAAAAATGTGTAACTCCAAGTGATTTCACATTGGATGTTTGTGTAGAACTACCTTCCACCTCCATATTAAAATGGATATAATTATTATTTTTGCCTATACGTATTGTTGCTTTCATGTTGTTCTATCATCCAAAAATAAGGAATATGATGCCATCCCTATAGTGTGCACTTCTTCTCCTTACAATAAATTTAACATTGAAACCTTGTGAAGCTACACGATTGTCCTCTCATCTTCCAAGTGTTGCTTTCAATTGATTTGTTTATGGAATCTACAACAAAACCTAACAAATGTCACATGGGGAATAAAGTATTCAGTGCCTGGTATGATTAACATTTTTCCTTGGATGGTGTCTCCAAACTTGTAGAATCTTGTGCAATTTGTCGATTTGTTTAATTCTTCCATACACAATTGATGATAGTTTGTTTGCATTTTTAATAGTTTCTACTTTGGAGCAAGTCTCCAAATTTCAAAAAACCTCTTCACAAAGATGCAAGTTTCCAAATTTCAAAACAAGATTTTAGCAATGGTTCAGGACATTGCCACCTCATGTCTATTGTTCTTATTGTAATCCAATAAAAAAATGGAGCAATATAATTGAGCTATGGGGAAATATTATTTTATGGGAACTCGTCTATGATTTGTGTGCTATTAAAACCTATACATGCTAAACCTAATCCATGAAACCATGCCAGTGCACCATCTCACATCGTTGCAATATATGACCACACTTTGCATAGTATCTCCCTTTGCTCTGCATAGTATCTTCATCTCGCATGGACCTAAACAAAAGATGGTATCTCCAAGTTTGGAGACTATGTGTCCAACACCATAAAGATAGAAATTTTCATACTTTTTAATGTGTAAATTCCATAATAGACCTTCCATCCTCCTCTCATTTAAATATGGATTTTGGGGCATGAATAATGGCTCACTATTGAAGCACCCATAGCCATTCAACCTGGAGGTTACCATGCACTCATCTTCCATGTCTAAATAAAGTTTAATGACTCGTGATAATTTGGCCATTTGGCCATGATCACCTTCTCTATTGTAATGTCAGATGCATCAACTATGGACATGTAAGAATGCATGTTCTTCTTTGTGACATAACAAAAATTAATGAAACCAATCTCTAAGTATTTCAATGACAAGGGATTCCTCAACACTAGCCACCAAAGTTGGACGTCACCATGGAGCCTACCTCATTGAGGAGTGTTAACGCTTAAATTTTTCACACATGTGACATTTTGGATAATCTTGCAGAAAGGCGTCATCAACATACAACATGCATCTCACCAAAGACATCCTCATCAGATCCAAAAGATAAATTGAGCCCTAAAATGTCAAAGGTAGTTGGTATGAAAAATCATGCTAAAAGCACTGGACACCCACACTATTTCCGTAACTTATTTGTTCAGAAACCTGCCCGTACTCGCACAGAATTTACTTCAAAATTCATGCGACTATCAAAATGACAGGACCACTTACTCCCATACCACATTCAAGGCTCAAAAAAAATCTCTTGAATCCAAAATTCGAATGAGATTCCCCATATGTTTGGAAGCATTAATCAATACCCCCCCATGTACTTGGAGAACCAGTTCAAAGGTAAGAGTTTTCACATTTGGATCTAGATTTTTCTTGGACTCCATTTGGCCTATAAAAGGAAGCCATGTGAATGCATTCTAGAGGAGAAAATCAAAGCAAAATTTTGCTATTGGAATTTCATTGAGAGCTCACCTTTCAATACAATTCCTACCTCAAATTGGCATGCAAAAGCTCCTTTGCTTAACAAACACGGTTGAAACAACAACATCTTTGAATCCCCCACTTGGAGATTGATCACAACAATTCCACCAAAAATCCCCCACTTGGAGATTGATCACAACAATTCCACCACTGTTTCACTTGCTGGACTATGTTCTGAACCTTGGACCTAGAAAATTTCCCATCTTTACCTTCATTCTTGAAGGCCAACTGAAACCAAGAAGGAACTCAGTTTCTCTCTATTTACTACCTTTGCCAACATGTCTGCAGGATTTTGGCTAGTGTGTATCTTTCTAGCTTCAACAGTTCATCTTCCAGAATAGACTGTATGAAATGGTACTTGAGATGTATCTGTTTAGTATTAGAATGGAAGGTTGAGTTCTTTGCAAGATGAATGGCACTCTGGTTGTCACTGTACAACCTTCTATTCTCCTGCTTCTTACCCAATTCCTCCATGAACCTCTGTAACCAAATCATCTCTTTACTAGCCTCTGTAGCAGTAACATACTCTTCTTCCATTGTTGAAAGTGTAACAACCTTTTGCAGTTTCGAAATCCAACTTACTATTGTTCCACCTACAGTAAAAACATACCCTGTGGTGCTTCTCCTGCTATCTCTATCACCTGCCATATCTGCATCAACATATCCTTGTAGAACAGTGTCTAAACCTCCAAAACATAATGCATGAGTAGTAGTACCTCTCAAATACCTAACAATCTACTGTACTACCTTCCAATGTTCTTTACTTGGATGTTCAGATAGCTTCTCACAGCTCCCACTGCATGTGCAATATCTGGTCTTGTGCACACCATGGCATACATCAAGCTGCCAACTACTGATGAATAGGGAACCTTGGACATGTAATCTATCTCTTCCTGTTTCCTGGGACACATCTCCTTACTTAGTTTGAAATGGTTGTCCAAAGGTGTACTAACTAGTTTTTCATTATGCATTCTAAACCTCTCCAACACCTTTTGTATGTACTCACCCTAAGACAATGTCAATTTGTGATTTTTCATGTCTTTTGTTATTCTCATACCAAGGATTTGCTTTGAAGCACCCAAATACTTTATCGCAAATGAATTAGCTAACTTACTTTTGAGCACATTTATATCCTACATGTTAGACCTTGCAACAAGTATGTCATCCGCATACAATAGCAAGATAATATATCTTCCATTATCTAGCCTCTTGAAATAAACACAGTGGTCAGAATGACATTACTATAACCTTGTTCTGTCAGAAAATTTTCAAATTTTAAATACCACTCCCTTGGATCTTTCTTCAAGCCATACAAGCTCTTCTTCAACCTGCATACTAAATTCTCCATCCCTTTGACCTCATACCACTAGGGTTGCTGCATATAAATCTCTTCCTCCAAATACCCATGGAGAAAGGTTGTTTTTACATCTAACTATTCAAGATGCAAATCTTCTACTGCCACTAGACTTAAAATAGTTCTAATTGAAGTCATTTTAAAAACATGAGAAAATATTTGATCAAAATCTATACCTTTCTTTTGTGCAAACCCATTTACAACAAGTCTATCCTTGTACCGCTTCTTTCCTCCATCTTCTTCCTTCAACTCGTAAACCCATTTATTCTGCAATGCTCTTTTACCAATAGGAAACTGAACCAAATCCCAAGTTTGGTTTCTTAACAATGAGTCCATCTCCTCATTCATTCCTTGCTCCCACTTCTTTTTAGTTTCCACCTGCATTGGTTCTTCATAACATTCTGGTTCACCAGAATTAGTCATCAATAAATAATACATTGAAGAAGAGTATTGTTCAGGGGGTCTACTTGACTTGGTAGATCTTCTATCACTTGTAAGAGTTTGAGGTACCTGCTGATGTTCTTGATTTTCCTTCACCTTTGGAACTTCATTTTCTTTGATTTCATCAAGCACTGTGTACTCTATATTTTCCTTTTCCTGTTTCTTTCCCTAAAATTGATCTTTATACATGAACTTTTCAATGAATATCACATCTTTATTGCTAATGATTTTTTTATTTTCATAATCCCATAAGCGATAACCAAAATTATCAACCCTGTATCCAATAAAGGTACATTTCTTGGATTTAGCCTCAAGCTTTGTTCTATTTTCTTTATCAATATGGACAAATGTTTCACAACCAAAAGTTCTCAGAAATGAGTAGTTTAACTTTTTACTTGTCCATCCCTCCTCTAGAATACCACCATCCAAAGTGCTTGAAGGCCCTTTGTTTATTAATTAAACAACAGTATCTACAATATTTTCCCAAAACTGTAAGGGAAACCCTGCATGCAATCTCATACACCTTGCATACTCCATGATCATTTTTTTCATCCTTTCTGATACACCATTTTCTTGTGGTGTTCTCAGGACTGCCTTCTCTCTACAAATCCCATAATATGAACAGTAATTATCAAACTCGTTTCCGCGATGTTCACCTCCATTATCAGATCTGAGACACTTCAACCTTTTTCCAGTCTCGTTCTCAACTAAATCTTTCCACTTCTTAAAAGTAACAAATACATCAGATTTTTTTTAATGCAATAAACCCAAGTTTTTCTAGTTGCATCATCAATAAAAGTAACATAATAACGAGAGCCACCAAGATATTGTACCTGAGATGGTACCCATACATCTGTATGCGCAAGATCTAACTTTTCACTCTTCTTCTATTTCCCAACCCTGAGAAATCTAACTCTCTCTTGTTTTCCATAAACACAGTTCTCACATAATTCCAAACTTACCTGCTTCAGATCTGGGAGCAACTTCTTTGAGTGGAGAATCTTCATCCCCTTCTCACTCATATGGCCAAGCCTATCATGCCACAATGTTGTATATGTTCCTGTGGAAGATAAACATATACAACAGTCAGTATTATGAGGACATAAATACAACGTACCTATCCTGTCTCCTTTTTCTATCACCATCGATCATTTAGTGATATTCCACCACGTTTATCCAAACGTAGATAAACATCCACCATCTCCCAACTGCCTTGTTGAGATCATATTTATTTTCATAGTAGGAATATGCCTTACATATTTTAGCAACCATTCACCATTCATTAACTTTATCCATACCTTACCCATTCCAAAAATTTTACATGGTTCATCATCACCAAATAAAACATGTCCAAAATCGCCTGGAACTTAATCATGAAAGAATTTCCTATGGGGTGTAGCATGACATGAAGCCCATGAATCTACTACCTAGTAATCACTATTATTATCTAATGCAAGAATCAAAGAATCTTGTAACACATCACCTGCTACATTTGCTTCCTGAGTAGTCTCATGTTGTCCATCTCCTTTTCTCTTTAGATATCTGCAACTTTCTTCAGATGTCCTTTCTTTCCACAGTTCCAACACTCTATATTTCCCAATATGGATTTGGATCTTCCCTTCCTGGACTTGTTGTGATTACCTGGGCTATTTCCTCTCTCCCTTTGTCTTCCCCTACTCTCCACGGTCAATGCATTACCTAATGTCTCACGTGTGCATTTCCTTCACATTCCCTTGCTAAGAATAACACCAACACCATCATCAAATTTCAAAGTGTTTGAACTAGAGACAGAGTTACTTACATCCATGACCAAACCATTCCATCCTTTTGGCAATGATCACAATATTAGAAGAGCCCTAACCTTATCATCAAAGTTCACTTTTACAGAACTTATATGATTTGTAATCGTATTAAATTCATTTAAATGATTAGAAACATATCCACCTTCTGACATCTTCATATTAAATAAACGCTTCATTAGAAATACCTTGTTGGAGGCCAACAATTTTTCATACAGCTTACCCAATGCGGTCATCAGACCCTCTGTTGTCTTTTCTTTTGAGATATTGAAATCCACCGACGATGCCAGGCACAACCGTATTGTTCCCGGTGCCTTTCTATCAAGAACCTCCCATTCTTCGTCCTTCATAGTTTCCTATTGTTTTGCTTTTCCTCCCAATGTAGGAATAGATCCTTCTGATACATATAGTCCTCCATTTGCATCTTCCATAACTGGTATTTTTGGCCATTAAATTTCTCGACCTTAAACTTTTCTCTTCTGCCATTGATCCCACTCGAACCAGGAACCCTTCTTTCCTGCGAGTTTATCTTCCAAATATATATTTGACTCTGATACCAATTGTTAGAAAAATAGGATGGTAGATCAATAACAATAAACAAGATGCAAATATAAATTACATAAACACAATACAAGAGAGACACCAATATAACGTGTTTCACCCAAGATGGGCTACGTCCACACATAAATTGCTAGTCCTTATTATTATACCATCCAACAAATCAAGGGATACAACCTGTAGCACATCCGTTGCAACTTCCTCTTCACTCTCTCACAATCTCTCTTACACAATCATAGAGATATTTACAATGCTACAATACATTACATAGCCGTATTACAATGTCTTCCTTTTAAAGGGGAATTACCATGGGAAAATACTACGTGCTACCCAATACCATGGTCCTGTAAATTCTTGGCCAACAAACAACCCAACAATTTTTTTTAGGGGCAATGCCCCCCCTCCCACACCCCCCACTGGGATGAGTGTACAGTCCACCTGCACATCATATAAAAATGGGGTACAAACACAGTTGAAACAACATCTCTGAATCAAGAAGATCAGGCTCCACAACCAACACCTTCATCTCAATTGGACTAAGATTCTCTTGAATAGGAGGGGATGGGACCCTTCTAGTAATGGGAACATGAACATCAACCTCTTAGGTTCCCTTCCTTTAATAGTGCGTTTGAGCTACCACCTTCCTTTTATTTTACTTCCCCTATGGGATTGTTTAAAAGCTCTTGGTTTTCTTCATATAACCCCCATGGGGGAGTGTTGTGTTATCCATCCTACATCTAGAAAAAGGAAACTATGTGTTGTCTAGTGAGAGACCTTTAGTTCTTTTGGACCAATAGAGAGGTTTCTTATCCACCTTGACTCAAAAAATATCAAGAAAAAAAATTCCTACAATCCAATGTTTAATACAACCAACACAACTAAAAAAATTCCTAAATCTCCAATCTAGCAAATCAACCCTTCCAAAGACAAGCCCAAGGTGGTTAGTGCCCTGTAAATGAATTAATGAATAGTTGAAAAAGGGATTTCCAAAGTTCAAATTGGGATAAGTAGGGCCCAAGTCTAACTAGTGAAGGTGCGAGAGATAGTTACAATAAACCTCACACCATAATCATCCAAGGTGCAAGTACCCTCATGAATATGGGAACCATCCAAGAGAGAAAAGGTAGATGATTATGCAACATCCTAATTAGTTACCACAAGAACATTCCACTTGCAATCACCTATGAGTAACCTAGGAAAGGAAACTAAGTTTATCATTTTGCATTTGGCAGTTGGGTGGATAGTAATGGGTCTACAAATGGGAAGGGAAAGTATGAAAAAATCCTAGACCCAAAAATTTAAGTAGAAATGGTTTCACCCCAAGGAATCACTGCTTCACCTAAATTCCCCTCCCACTAAGAAAGAAATATCGATTTCCTACTCGGCTTAACCTCATGCTTTATGTGCATGTGAGGTGTTCTTTCCCAAAAAGCGTCTCCTACTACTAATGAATTTCGCACTAAACTAGTCAGATCCTAATTTTTTTTACTGTCCTAGGAAAATTTACTCTCCACACCTACATCTAAGGCCCTATAACCTAGACTATTGTTGGTTTTCTATCAAAGAGAAACAAGTATAGTTCATTTTTAGTTACATTACTTTTAAGGGATGTTGTCACTCAAAGGGATGCATAAGTGAGAAAATGATGATTTTCTCAAATGAAAAATATTCTAAAATGAATACTTGCAAATGTAAATAAGTACTTTAAACTTTGAAATAATTGCTTGAACATAACAACTAATGAAGAGTACAAGAACGGAGTAAGAAATTTCAAACCTAGAAGAAAAGCAATCTTGAGGGATAATTCCTATAACCAAAGCAAGAAATTCTTAAATATTTTCATAAGATAATGCTAATGAAATAACTCTAATATTTCAATCAAGAAATAACAAATGAAAAAAGGATGTTCAACCAATGCAGAATGATTAGGACACTATGAATATTCAACTAGCATTCATCGCTTTCATTTTTCTTTGAAAAAGGGCACCCAATTCAAATCCAATGAACAATATCTCTAATCACCATATTAACTATCTTTACTTTTGGATTCAAGAAATAAAAACATGCATTCAATAGTTTTTGTGAAGTTTAAATGCAACTACCACCTAGTACCTATAAGGAAAACATGTGTGGAATATTAATAGCACAAACAAGAAATATTTCTTTCTTTTCCTTTTTTTTATTAGAACCAAACACACAATTGTTCAATCACTAAAAATAGATAAATTCCCTTATAGGCATACCTACGGTTCTTTGGTTGACCTATGGGATCAAATGTTAAAAACCAAACACAACAAAATAGGGCCAAAAATCCATATTTTCAGGCCATGCTCTTGTTGCCAAGAAAATGAATTTGCACATGCTTCTTTCTAGAAGGAAAGGAGCATGTACCCCCTGAGTACATGGTTGTGTGTGCTCTATAGATTGTGTGTACCCTTATAGCAGCACAAAAAGGTCAAAAAAATTGAAAATTTGCATCTTTCCTAAAGGTTTTAACATTTTTCTAGACATGAAATAGTTTCAAAAAACTTAGATCCAAAGTTAGAAAGCATTCCAAAGAGGCCCTACAGAGAAGAATTCAATGAATTCCTCCCCATTGGAGTTTCAAGTCACGTTGTGGAGAAAGTATCATAAATTGCTAAGGAAAACTATAACAAATCAGAATACAAGATAACAAACCAAATTCCCTAGAATTCTTTGATGATGATCAAACAAGCAATCAAGAGATGAGAAATAAGGGTTACCCATATCTATATGGTTTTCCTTTAGATTCCTCATGTCTATGAGCTCCATTACAAATCCAATCGAGGAGATTTGGAACTTGCACACAAGAACACCAATACCGTCCCTAAATATATTGACTAGATAATAAAATGAATCATAAAAAAATCCATATCTATCATCAATTGATCCTAATCAATCCATTAGGAATATTGATCCTTCTGACCAACATGAATCACACATACTTAGACATTTAACTCCATTAGGAATATTGATCCTTCTGACCAACATTAATCACACATACTTAGACATTTAACATCATATTTCAGGGGAGAAGGGGGAGCAATGAAGAAGAGAGATCTCTACTTTATTTACAATAAACAAGAAGTCAAATTACCTTATCTTTCCATAGGCACCTTTCAAAACCATAGTGATAATAGATGAAGTAGTTTGCAAGTAGGGAGTTAGATTTGAAACTTATCAATCTATCTTACTAAGAAATGGTGAGTTTCTATGTCAGCAAATGAAGAGATTATCACAAGTTTCTAAAGATCTATATTCATTCATCAAAACTCATTAAGATCTAAAGCCATTTGAGAATTAAATTCATACATGATAGGAAAAATTCAAACTCTTAGATGGTAGAAACTTGAATCCATTCATATTAAAACAAGGAAGAAGTACATCCTTACCAAGGATCTTGGTGTGAATCCCTCCTCCATTGCCATGAGCTTCCCTTCCTTCACCCTTGCTTTTGAAGAATTTGAGCTCTTTCTCCTCCTTCAGAATCTCTCCAGCATGCCTTTGCTCTTCCTTTGTGTCCTCTACAATGCCTCCCATGCATTTCTTATATAGCATTGGGAAGTGAGCCCTCAAGTTTCTCTTTTCAATGTGGGATTGTCCCTTTTCATCTTTATTGATTATTTTTGCTCAAAAACCCACTTTTCAATAGTTTTTAGGCTTTTTTGCACAACTTAGCATACTTTAAGTACAATTAATGCACTTTAATATTGCATTCATCTTCACTTTTTGATTGGTGTAGCTTAGTTTTGGACCTTTTATGAGTGGTTCAATCACTGGACTTGGTCTCCTTACGTTCTTACTGTCTTCACCTAATCCTTCCATTTATGGGAGAAATGATTAGATCAGAGAGGACTTGTCTTTGAATGTACTTGTGTTCTGTCTTCATGTTGCGGGCGCATAGTAAAAATGTGCTTCTTCCGTCACATGACTAAGGGTGTTAATTTGATTGTTAACAGATGCCCCCTAATGTGTGAGGTCCAAAGCAGACCTAAGGGCCGAAATACATTACTGAAATTTATACTCTATATAGTGATACTCTTTATACTGATACTCTTTATCGTTCAAAGAAAGGATGAGGGAAGGAAAACTCATAGGTGCGGGATTGAGGATCACACCTGCAAAACATATCAATTTCTCAAATATATAATATCTTCTTGAGGCGGGCATACCCATGCTCAGCAGTAAACAAGCATGGCCACGAACAATACACAGTTGATCCATGTCAAAAGCAATTTTTTTTTTTTTTTTTTTTTTTTTTTTTTTTTTTTTTTTTTTTTTTTTTTTTTTCTTCTGAAATTTAAACATGCACTTTGATGAGTGCGAGAACAAAGTCTTTATCAAACTTTTGACATGGCAGTCTAATCTTGTGCAACTCGGGCAGTGCATCAATGAGTGATACAACTGTTTTTCCCAAGGTCTTCAATACAAATCGACGATAGTACGAATTTATATCATGCGAACAAGTGATCTGATGTCAAGCATAATAAAACACCATCTGATTACCGATCATTGATGTATGCTGTTAACAGATGCAAAGAGACCCACTGATAATGATAATGGACTCTAAGGTACTGAATACAAACTAACACGTGTGAATAGATGTTCTGAAGTCGAACACTTGTAGAATCAAACAATCAGGGGTCATTGATGTATACCCACTGTGATTTGCGAGGAAACCTGCCACTAATGACTGGAAGATCCAAGGTACTCTTGGGTTTCTAGATCCATGTCCTAGATGATGATTTGATGTCGATAGGAATAGATCCATCTGAAGGAGGGCATTAATGCATCCCACACCAACCGATATGAAACAAAGATCAATAGTCTGATATAATTTGGTAGAGCTGCAAGATCCAACACTGTATACTGACACAAGGAAGGCCGACATGATTGGTCAGGAATATTTGGACTTCCCTTGAAAACATAACACGACGCATAATGGACACTTGGAAACATAGGACTTTGAGTAACCGACCTTAATGAAATCCGCTAATTCCATATGCATTAACGAAAGCTCCATTAGTGATGGGAAGGATAACCCATTGGTGGAGATCTGTTCAAAATACTGGTACAATTTCCTAAGGCAAATGAAAATGGTGTACTGACAACGGATACAATTTTATGTGTCATGTTCAAGGGCGACAAGGACTGATTGTTTCCATTTTCTTCAAGGTTTATAATATGAAGTGATTCAAGTCTCTCCCTTTTTGGATTTTTGTGTTTTTTAATTTTTATGCTTTTTCATTTTTTTAAAAAGAATAAAGAATGTTATGATACATAGGAGGGAACAAGTGTTGCATGGGTGTACGCCTATTTTTCAAGGGCATGGGTTAGGACAAGGAAAAGATCCATATTGCAAACAAGGGCTAAGCTAGTTGTGCACACTCTTACAACTATTCTCTCCTGGGGTAGGCTATCTGAAGCAGGATTATGTGTCGAAGGACGATGAAGTAATACCATGTGACTGAGGTTATCCAATTTGGTGAAATGGTGAAGTAGGAATGGTTCAATGAGGTTTACTTTAGCTTGAGTCTTGTGAAAAATGCCAAAATATGTAGATCATCATGAATCATGGTCTGTCTCAACTACCTAAGTCAAATAGTTCGAACTGTCAAAGTCTTCAAGTCCTGAGATCAAAACCATTTCACTACCCAACAATTCAGTTAGAGACTGGTTCAAATATCCATTTAATATCTAAAAAGATAGCTAAAATTGAGGAATTGTGCATCTTTCTATCATTCAAAAGGATACGGTTTGTACATGTATGAACAAAAGATAAGTAAAAATACTCATAATTTACCATATGTGTTCGGTGTGCAGCCAATGTATGAGAGGAAGCATCCCTTTTCAGCTTGAATTCTTAGAAGCTGTGAACCTTTAGTCTTTGATCTGCCAGTAGTGGGTTAGTTTCGATGGTGAACTAGAAAATTTTGAAACAGTTTCCCATGTTTTTGAGTTTTTCCAATTTTTTTTCATTTTTTTGTTTGTATGAACATTTTTTGGGTGTTATCTGTAAGAAAAAGAATAAAAAAGAGAAATAGTATTTACACTATTCTTTTTGGTGTGTGCAAAATTTACACACTTTTTGGGGTTATGATGTAAGCTAGGTTATTTCGGTTTTACTTATGTCCTTAAATGATGTGTTCAATTAAATTGGCCATGAAATAATGTACATTCTTGCTTTTTGGTATGATGTTAATGACTTAGATGCCAATCAAGTACATAGTTGGCCAAAGAATCAACCAAACTATTCAGACTTCTAGGAACATGTATATATTCAATAAACTCAAACTGACACTCTAAAATACGTACTCGTAGAAACTTTCTAAACAGTGTAGGATGTCGAACCTGATACTGACCATTTAACTGGGATACAACTAATTTTGAGTCCAGTTTGATGATTATTCGTTGGATGCCAAGGGTGATAGCCTCGACAAGAAGCTAAATGATTGTGCTATATTCTGCAACATTATTGGTTGCAAATCCAAGAAAAATGCCTCCTGAACTAAGAACTTCATTATTAGGTGTGAAAACGACCCATGCGGCAGAAGCAACGTTCCGAGAACTACGGTTGGCGCCGTTCACATATCCCAAGTATGTGGAAGATTCTTGTGTCATCTGCCAAATTGACAATGCCAAGCAAGATAAGTGTGTGCCCGAAATAACTAATGTACAAAAGTTTATACAAAGAATACAACATAATACAACAAATGGTGCGAGACATCAGTGCCTACGTGAAGTATTTATTCAGATAGAGACCATTTCTAATCTCCGACATGGGTTCCCCATCAAAATTGATCAATTCATAAGCTCCCCTTTTTAATACAGTTTTGACAACAACTGGGCCAAACCATTTAGATACAAATTTCCCTTCTCCTATTTTATCTTGGTCTTGGTCATAAACTAAAACCAGATCGCCTTCATAAAAGACTCGGGGATGGATGGACTTGTCATATTGTGTTTTAACCCTCTTCTTGTGTGCTTCTACATTTAGAGAGGCTTCTCTTCTAGTTTCATCAAGAGAATGGAGATGGAGAAGCCTTTCCTCTTCTGTAGAAGTGTTAGGTAGGAGTTTGAAAACTATATTTAATGATGGGATTTCAAATTCAATCAGAAACACAACTTCCTCTCCATAAACCAGTTGGAAGGGAGTGAATCCGCTTGCGGTTTTAACGCTTGTTCGGTAACCCCAAAAAGCAGTAAACAACATCAAGTGCCAGTTATTCTTGTTTTTATTAATCGTCCTCTGTAACATAGTTTTAAAAAACTTGTTGATGGCTTCTACTTGTCCGTTAGCTTGAGGGTAATATGGCGAGGAAAAGTCCTACCGCAATCCTAACCGGTCTGTAAGTTCATCCATACAGGAATTCCTAAAATGACTTCCGTTGTCAGTAGTGATCTCTTTGGGTACACCAAACCTTTCTATTACATGATTGAATAGAAAATATGCTGTAGTTTTACTCGTGCAATTGAATGTAGGCATCGCCTCAGCCCACTTGGTGAAGTAGTCCACTTCTACGATGATGTAGTGGTGGCCATCAGCTGAAGGTGGGTTGACTGTCATATAATCAATGGCCCATTTTGAAAATGGACCCACGGTCACTATAGGGTGTAAAGGAGGAGGATGTGCGCGCATTTTTCTTATGTAAATTTGTCTAGGGTGACACTTTTTGGCAGCATTAATGCAATCTTTGAAAATTGTAGGCCAAAAGTATCCTGCACGTAAGATTTTATGGGTAGTTTCCAACCCAGAAAGATGACCGCCACATGCCCCAGCATGTCAATCATTCAAAACTTGTTCAGCTTCCTCATGTACTAAACAACGTCTTAATATCATATCAATTCCTCGACAATATAAAGTATCCCCGATGATGAGGTATCTTCGAGCTCGGTGTCAAATACGACGTCATTCAATACTAGAAGACTGAGGGTCGATCCTTTGGGTTTGAAGATATATGATGAATGCTCCATACCAAGGATCAGAAGTTGAAATGAGGAATACATGTTCATCTGCCCAAGTTTCAACAGATATAGTACCCTCCTTCTCTATGGGTAACTCAGACATTAATTCAACAAATGCCAACAAATTCTTTTAAAATTACTATCCATTTTGAGTATTTGCCACCAATGATATGGTGGGACAAAATGTGTCTCATGGGGTTCATTTCAGCCACTATGGTTGTTTTCCTTGGAAGTATGTAATGTCTAAGTCATTGGACATCATGGACTGTTTCCAAGGCCAACTTCTCGACCTGGGAATATCTCAATTCGGGACCTGCAAGGCCCTTACTAAGATAGTAAATAACATGTTCTTGAGATGATTCGTCTTCTTGTGCTAAGACTATTCCAATTGTGGAAGGAGATGCAGCCAAATATAGCAGAAAGTCTCTATTATAGTTCGGTGGACTAAGCATCGGGGCAGAGATCAAAGCTTTCTTTATTTCATCAAATGAACGTTGAGCTTGGTCATCCCATATGAATATTGCATCTTGTTTTAAGAGATGCATGAAACCTTTAGCTTTTTCAACAAAATTCTCGACAAATCTCCTCAAGTAGTTAGTTTTCCCTTGAAGGCTTTGAAGTTGGGTGATTGTTCTTGGGGAAGGCAAATGAAGTATTGCCTCAACCTTTATGGGATCAACCATGGTCCCCTTTTGGGACACTACGAACCCAAGTAACCTACCAGAGTCCACACAAAACATGCATTTATGTGGATTTAACTTAATGTTGTACTTGTGGCAACGCTCAAAGATGGCTCGTAAATGGGCACTATGCTCAGCTCTCCTTTTAGATTTAGCTGCTAAGTCATCAAGATAAACCTCAACGATTTTCTTAATGTCGTGAAATGTGTATGACATAGCTCTTTGAAAAGTATCTCCGGCGTTTTTAAGGCCGAATGGCATTTTTCGATAAGCAAAGGTCCCCCAAGGACATATGAAAGTTGTCTTATGTTGGTCTTCCTTTTTTATCTGGATTTGCTTATAACCAGAAGAAGCCGTCCATGAATGAAAAGATTTCATTCCTGGCACATTGATCGATGATCTGATCAATGAAGGGTGTGGGATAGTTATCCTTGGGACAAGCTAAGTTTAGATCTCTAAAATCGGTACAAACCCGGATAGTTCCTTGTTTTTTTGTTAATGGGAACAAGATTGGATGCCCAATCAGTCAAAGGAACAGGGTAGATGAATCCAGCTTTTAATAGCTTTTCGACCTCGGCTTTAATGGCAGCAGACTTCTTAGGGTTCACTGGACATAGTTTTTACCACACTAGTTTAACATTGAGATAGGTTTTGATCTCATGTTCTACGATACTGGGATCGATGATTGGCATTTCTTTCTAAGACCATAAGAACACATCACGAAATTCTTTAAATAAAGCAGTATAAAGTGTTATTTCCTCAGGAGAACAATCCGCACCTATGTTGATATTCTCAACGATGCTAGGTTTTATGGATATGTCAATTGGGATGGTTTTCGAAATGTTCGCTAAGTTTCCTTTAGAACTCACATTATGTGTTTGGATAAGGCATTGGTACTTGTTCATATCATCATCAAAGTAAAGGTTTTCAGGCTTGACTTCTAACGAATCAATTTTGGGAAGAAATGAGGATTTGTGGTGCATATCCTCCCAGGGTCGTTCTGAGATGTTCATAACCTCTAAGATGGCTTCATCCAAAGAGAAAGTCTGATCTAGGAGATCATGGTTACTATGAGAGTTCAAGGCCCAAACAGGTGAAGTATAGGGATCATATTCCTCCATCTTGGGAGGATTTTGATCTGGCTCTACCGAGGCCATTTGAATAGCTTGATAAGCGAGCTCTACGACAGAAAAGGGAACACTACTCTCCATTTCCTCATGGTGTGTAAGAGTATGTGTATTTCCATCATTCTTTTCATCTAAGATGTTTTCTGTGGAGGTCCCAACATATGAGGTAGAACCAACCTCTGATGTGGAGTTAGAAAAAACTCTTAATGGAAAATACACCTCTGATGTAATGGTGAAAATCAGGGCAGTGTTAGGGGTAAATATTGGTGGTGGAATTGGAAAAGTTCCCAAAAGGGATGAGTCTTTAAACATTCCTAACCCAATATCCTGAATCACTGTCATTGAATCCCCTACAAAGGGTACATTTGAGTGGAGACCAGTTTCAGGTGTGCAGTAATCTAGTTGATCGATTGTTACAATCTTCCCTTGGTGGGGGAACCGAATGACTCGGAATACAGAAGATACTACAGCCGTCATCTTATGAATCCAACTGGGACCCAATAGAAAATTGTAGTCTATGGGTGCATCCACTACCTCAACATCTACTTGAACCGTTTTGCCCCCCAGTTCAAGTGGGTAAGCCATGATAAGTCCATGAGGTGGGAACGAATGACCATCAAATGCCTTGAGAATTGTGTGGGATGGTACTAAGGTGGGTGATCCCAAAGCTTTCCAACAAGCTAGTGACATGACACGGGTGGAGGCTCCTTCATCCACAACGGTTCGAAAAATATTCTTACCATGTGAAGTTACTTTAATTTGGAATGCAATTTGTGAGGGAATCCTACATGTGGGTTGTTCTAAGTCAAATGTGATCAAATTAGTGTTTGATGGATCAATAGCACTGATGGCAGACAATAGTGCTTTTCGTTGAGCGAGACAACTTTGCAACACCTCCAAGGCCGACATTGCACAAGGAGCTTGAGCTAAATCTTCAACCACATTGTAGTTTTGAGCAGCTCGCGCATTGGGGTTGTGTGTTGTTTTGCGGAGGACCCCCTTTGGAGGTCGAGGCACCATGTCTATGGTTGGTTTTTCAATATTTAGAAAAACACTAGGCTGAGATCCAGTTGTTTCAGCCTCTTTTGAAGGTATATCGTAAGAACGAGCCCTTGTTTGGATATAGATGTCATGTTCACCAATAGTAAAGATATTAGCGTTGGGTGGATTGCCCCTTGGTGGGGGTTTTGCCTGGTTTCCTCCTGGTAGAGGTGCTAGCACCGCAGCAACCATCTGTTGTTGCTGGGGGAAGGGTTGAGTTAGGACAACAGGTTGTGGTTGTTTCCCTCCTCATTGTGCCAACATGCGATGAAGATCGTCCATATGAGTACAAAGATGAGTAGGATGGTCCCCTTGGAAATTTTTGCAAGGGAACATGTTCTTTCGGTTCTCATGATTTCCTCCATTAGGATTATTCACCTTAAGTCCCTCTCTTGTCTAAGGGTTAGTATTAGGCTTCTTTTTTTGTTTCTTCTTTTTTCCTTTTGGGTTTGCAGTTTGAATTATAAGGACTTCGGAATTTTGGCCAGGAGTGGCAGATTGCTGAGTTGCTCGGCCAGCTGTGGGTTACATATTTTGAACTGACATTTGTCCCAATTGTTGGGTAGTCTATTCAACTTGGTTAACGGATCCAATCACACCATCGGTATGAGGTACTTTGGGTGGCCTATCTGGATCAGACGTAGGTCTTACAACATGAGGTATTAAGTCATAAAGTGTACCCGATTGGGAATATACCAAGTCCATTTGGTGGGCACTCTGAATGAGTTGTTCTTCATTCATGACTCCTGAGATTGATACATCTTTGCCTAGAGTAGGCAATACGAATTTAATGAACCAATCTGCTAAGAATTGGTCAGGGATTTCAGCTTTAATGAGCCTTCGGCGCCTCCTCCACTCATGGATGTGATCCAAGATGTGAGTAGCGGTGGATTGCCTAAGTGAAGTTAAAAGCTCTGTTCTCGTCTCATAGCGGATGGGTAATTGAAAATGTATCAAGAAGATCATAGCTAAAGATGAAAAATATGTGAATGTATTGCGTGGCAACTCGATGTACCATTTCGCAACAGTTCCCGTTAGGGTCCACTGAAACAACCTTAACCTAATACTATCATCAACCAAGGAATTGGATGAACACCACAGATTAAATGTCATCACATGATTGGATGGGTCCTCCCCTGGTTTTCCATCAAACTTGGGTATGTATGATGGTAGTTTGGTTGGTATCGTTGGCCACCCATTCAAATGTAGAACAGGGTCATTGGTCAGCCGGGATAAATCCGATAGATTCAATGTGGATAGAAATGGTGACTTGGATGGTGCCAGAGCAAACGTTTGATATCCA
Source organism: Larix kaempferi (assembly GCA_027924585.1). Classification (NCBI taxonomy): domain Eukaryota; kingdom Viridiplantae; phylum Streptophyta; class Pinopsida; order Pinales; family Pinaceae; genus Larix; species Larix kaempferi. The sequence goes on along the minus strand of BSBM01000233.1, from coordinate 1,939,795 downwards.
GGTGAAGCTTGATGGCTCCACTGTTGGTTTCCTTGGGCTTGAGAAGTATTCCAATAAGGGTTACCTCCTTGCGGAGATTGCGTCCAAAAAGATGGGTTACTTCCTGAAGGTTGTCCATTCCATTGTGGAATAGGATGCATGTATGGATTTCCCCCTTGCGGAGGTATGTTCCATTGAGATTGGTTACTTGGTGGAACATTGCCACTCCATTGTGGCATAGGATTAATGGGTGGATTGCCCCCTTGCGGGGGTATGTTCCATTGAGATTGGTTACTTGGTGGAACATTACCACTCCATTGCTGGTTAGGGTTCATGGGTGGATTGCCTCCTTGAGGGGGTATGTTCCATTGAGATTGGTTACTTGGTGGAACATTACCACTCCATTGCTGGTTAGGATTCATGGGTGGATTTCCCCCTTGCGGGGGTGGGCACCAATTAGATTGGTTACTAGTTGGAATTGTACCACTCCATTGAATGTTTCCTTGGTTTGGATATGTGTTCCAAGGTTGATTGCCCCCTTGCGGGGGTGGTGCCCAAGAACATTGGGTACTTCCTGAAACATGGCCACTCCATGGTGGAATGGGGTTGGTGGATGGGTTACCTCCTGGTGTGCTACCTTTTGGGGGTATGGGATTGCCCTCGAGATTTATGCTAGTAAAGGTTGGATACTGGATTCCCGAGGCATTTCCACTAACTTGTGGAGTATTACCCCAATTAGCATTATTGTTCCATGGTCCATTAATTCCACTAGGGACATTGAGATTCCAAAGTGAAGGATTCCCCCCAGGTGTAGAACTTGGAAGACTGTTTGGTATGCCAATAGGATTTTTATTTACTTCTAGATTGTTTTGACCTTGAGTAGCCAAACCATATGGGAAACCCAAGTTTGGTAAGGCAGACCCTCCAGTAGGGATTCCTGTAGGAAAAGTGGATGTACTTCCAGGATTGGGACCCGAAATTGTACCAACTGGCACTGAAGTGCTAGTTGAAATTATGGTAGAAACAAGTAAACTAACTATTGGAATGGTGGTAGAGGTAAAATTGGAAGTATTGCTACCTCCAGCAACTGTTTAAGGTTGTGATGATGTGGTCCCTTGTGCTCCTGATGAAGCTACAAGGATGTTGGAAGTATGGCTACCTACAGCACTTGTTTGAGATGGTGCTAATGTGGTCCCTTGTGCTCCTGATGAACTCATAGGGATATTGGAAGTATTGCTACCTCCAACAATCGTTTGAGGTTGTGATGATGGGGTCCCTTGTGTTCTTGATGAAGCCATGGGGTTAGATGTTGAATTTTGCATGTGTATCAAATGTGCCAAAAGAGGATTGATGGTGTTTAATGGTTCATTGATGTGAAGTACCACTAGGTATGAAAGATTTTTCAAAGGTGGATTTACGGGATTTGCAGTGTTGTCTTCTAATGTTTCAATTGTAATTGGAGCAAGGGGATCAACAATTTCTATGTTTTCCTTGATAGGTGGTGTTGCGATATTTGTTTGATGTGTTTCTGCTCTACTGTTGATAATCGAACTTTAGAAGTGTGTTAGTTTCAAAGTCAAAGTGCCTTATATTTTGTAGCCGTCTCCGCAATGTAGCGGGGCCTTCAATTTATGGTGACTCACCTCGTTGCCGCCGTGACTGGTGGGTCAGGAGAGTAGCCACTTTGAAGAATATTGGTAAAAGGATGTGTTTAAAAAGTTTTTGAAAACAAAATCAAACAATCCTATGGATTTCTAGACTCAACAAAATAAAAATTGTCCACACAGTAAAAATTCCTAGAGATTTCAAGCAAGCAAACTTACTCTTCCAAAGAACCGAAGCTCAGTGAAAAGCTGGATTGTAGTGCCTTCCGAAACTAGTAGCTGCAGAGCGATTTCATGTCCTCATACAATTGCTAGAAGCGAAGGTGTGAGAAACAGTTATAATAAACTTTAATCGCCAGGGGTGCAAGTGTTGGCTCCTGACCAATCACCCTCCCAAGGAGTAAAAGTTCCAAAGTCTGTCTCAGGTATTGCAAGTGTGTCCCACTCATAATAGCCTATGTGATATCCTAGGAATAGCCACTAAAGTTACCACTTCACAATCGTAGGTCGGGCGGAACAGTTGTAAGTCGAGGACAACTCTCATTACTAGAAACTCTAGAAACAATGATGTCACCCCGAGGACTTGTCACTGAACATAGAATCCCCTTGATAAGCTCATGTCCCACTAAATAAGAAAAAGGGGGGAACCACCCTTTACTTATCCAGATTGACCTCGTGCTTGACGCATGTTTCAGAAGCGCTTTCACGACAAGCGTTTTTTGCTACTAATGGATTTACTCTCTTTAATCAATGCTAGTTTCAAAGTTTTGCAGCCCAGGAGTGTTAACTCTCCAAACCTAATCTAGGGCACTAACCTAAACTTGTTGGTGATATGAAAATCAAAAGTTTGTCAATTTTAGATTAAGCGCCAATTTTAAGTGTAGTTTGCTTAGTTTCAAGAGTGGAAGTGAAATTGGTGGTGTTTTGACTCGAAAACAGGAAAATGAACCAAACAATGCAAAATGCTCACTACTCTACCTTTCAATTCGATGAATATTCTAAATTAAGGAAGAGTTAGAGGTTCATGAGTTTCTTTCAGACATGCAAAATTTCTAGTAGATTTCATATGTTCATGCACAGTTTTTTCTGAAATATGGATAATAATTGATGTGTAAAGACCAATGTAACCCAAACAGATATATCAAATAAACATGAATCTAATTCTATTACACGGGGGATCCCTGTTTCTCATTCACAAGATCGCCATAAGGCCCAAGTGAAGAGGATACGCAGAGCCCTTTGGAATGCTTATGAATTAAATTCTAAACTGTTACAAGTGAGATCCACTTTCTCATTCACAAGATCGCCATAAGGCCCAAGTGAAGAGGATACGGTGGCTCGAAAAGCTGTATGCAAAAATTAGATCTACTCTGTTACAAGTGAGATCCACTTTCTCATTCACAAGGTCATCACAAGGTGCAAGTGAAGAGAATACGGTGGCTTGATATAAGATGCTTTGAAAAAATCAACTCCTAAACTATTACAAGTGAGATACACTTTCTCATTCACAAGATCATCATAAGATGCGAGTGAAGAGGATACAGTGCCTCATACACAATATATCTCAAGAAAACTCTCTCTAATTGTGCATGAAAATTATGAAAATATTCTAACTCCAAAACAAAATGTGACTAATTAAAGTTTATTTATGTTTTGTGGAAAGAAATTATTCTCAAATTATATCAACATGTGATGTACAAGGTGTTCTTCATATGAAAATGTGTGTGGAAGGGTCTTTCAAGTGTGTATGGTTCTTCCAAATGTGTATGGTTTATGTTTCATTAATGTTTCCAATCCACATATGCTAAAGATCTGAAATATTGAATGTGCTTAAGGTGTTTTAATGAACAATTTCTCAAGTATGCTTTGGGAAACTTGCAGCCATGTAAAAAGACATATAAATGCAATCTAAGATCAGTCCCTAAAGATGTAAAAAAAGGGATCTATCATCTCATGTAGTTGTAAGCAAATAGACCTACTACCAATTGAAAAAACATTGAAAATTGATTACAATTTGGAGCAGATTTAAAGCTGTTTGGAAGTGAATTCCAATGGTAAAGATCTTGATCCAAATGGTATGAAACTTTCCTAACTTTTCAAGAGGAGTATAAGGCTGATCTCAAGCTGCAAATAAGGCTCTAAACAAGTGTGTAAATTTCATACAAACCAGGTCTCCAAACAGATCCAAAAGTTTAAAGAGATCTCCATCAACTAGTGTAAGATGACAAGCTTGAATTAATATGTTTGGAAGGTGTGTAAACTTTGCAAAGATGTAAAGGAGATTCAAATGAAAGAAAAGATCAGTCCTATGTATGCCAAAGAAGGTATCTATGAGCTAAGATGCTTTCAAGTGACAATATCTATTACAACTTGAAGAAAAAATTGAAAAGAGAAAGCAAATTTGGAGCAATTTTTAAAGTTTTTGGAAGGTCATTCCAAGGACAGATGTCTTTGATCCAAACAATGCAAAATTTTTCAAAGGTTCTCAAAAAGGAGTAAAATACTAAGTATAATCAGCAAAAGGATCTTAAGCTAAAGAGAAAATGCAAAGATGTAGTAGATCCATCACAACTTGACAAAGAAATTGAAATTTGGAGCAGATTTTAAAGTTTTTGGAAGATGAGTCCAAAGGTAAAGATCTAGATCCAAACAATGCAAAGCATATCAACACTTATCAAAGGAGTGATAGAATGATCATGAGCAGCAAAAGAAGCTTACAATATAGGTCTGAAAACACACTTACTAATCCTTCAAAACATATCTAAAACATGGCTCTCACAAACTAGTTTGATGAGCTGCAAATTGAAAACAAAATATGTAAATCTTTGAACCAAAAAACATGAGGAAAGGAGGGACTAAAGATAGGTAAAGGAGGTTGGATCTTCACCCTAAGATGTCCCTCATACAAGCCCTACACTCATACAAGTTGAAAGGAGAAAAGGTGGGGGGAATGGAGGTCTCCAAACCAAAATTTTAGGCCTCGTCACAGTACACTAGTATGGACAGTGTGACGTCGCAGTAAGCTCTTGTGGACAATGCGACGAGCCTCCAATATGGAAAATTCGAGATCTAGAATGAAATTTTGAATAATTTGTTGGTTGGAGGGTGTGAGGAGGCCGTTTTGGAGCTCCTCATGCTGGATCTAAGGATATTTAAGTGATCTTTAAGCTCAAAATGAGTAGATCTAAAGGATGGAGATCACCAAAAATGAAGAAAAATAATGAGATATCAAGACATTTCAAGCCATATGGTTGCCAATTTGATAATAGATGAAGTAGTTTGCAAGTAGGGATTTAGATCTGCAACTTATCAATCTATCTTACTAAGAAATTGTGAGTTTCTATGTCATCAAATGAAGAGATTATCACAAGTTTCTAAAGATCTATATTCATTCATCAAAACACATTAAGATCTAAATCCATTTGAGAATTAAATTCATACATGATAAGCAAAATTCAAACTCTTAGATGGTAGAAACTTGAATCCATTCATATTAAAACAAGGAATAAGTACATCCTTACCAAGGATCTTGGTGTGAATCCCTCCTCCATTGCCATGAGCTTCCCTTCCTTCACCCTTTCTTTTGAAGAATTTGAGCTCTTTCTCCTCCTTCAGAATCTCTCCAGCATGCCTTTGCTCTTCCTTTGTGTCCTCTACAATGCCTCCCATGCCTTTCTTATATAGCATTGGGAAGTGAGCCCTCAAGTTTCTCTTTTCAATGTGGAATTGTCCCTTTTCATCTTTTTTTATTATTTTGCTCAAAAACCCACTTTTCAATAGTTTTTAAGCTTTTTTGCACAACTTAGCATACTTTAAGTACAATTAATGCACTTTAATGCATTCATCTTCACTTTTTGATTGGTGTAGCTTAGTTTTGGACCTTTTATGAGTGGTTCAATCACTGAACTTGGTCTCCTTAGGTTCTTACGGCCTTCACCTAATCCTTCCATTTATGAGAGAAGTGATTAGATCAGAGAGGACTTGTCTCTGAATGTACTTGTGTTCTGTCTTCATGTTGCAGGTGCATAATAAAAATGTGCTTCTTCCATTACATGACTAAGGGTGTTAATTTGATTGTTAACACATAGATTGGGTCCCTCAACACATGATCCATTGAAGCTTCACCTTCCCCATATTGGATCTCACCTTGAACAATATGGAGAGATATTTAACGATAGATTTGAACTTAAACACTCAAGAGAGGAAAGAATTCAGAAACAAGGATTTTTGGGAAAGCAAAAACATAAAAACTCTAAATCTTTGGGACAATTTATCTAACATAAGGATAGTAATAGAATTCATTCCCTTAGTTATCCCATGGAGGATTTATCTATACATGTTTTGAGACCACTAGAGGGTGGTTCCGAGGAAATACAACTTGTAAACAATTGTTTCCACTATTCAGCTTCATGAAATTTTTTGTTTATTGCCTAATTTCAAGGTACACAATCCTTTCCCGAGGGGAAGGAACATGAAAACGTGCCTTTCTCCCTTGAAAGGTGTGTGTTCCCTTCAATACCAAGTTTTTTAGTGAAATTTTGGACTGGATTGAACTATACTTGATTTCTAGTGTGGGACCATCAATCATAGAGGACTTTGATATGTCATTAAGTGCCTTTAGTTGTTGTGAGGGATTCTTTAGATGGAATTAGGGACATTTGAAGGTCAATTAGGGACTTTTTGCTGCCATTAAGGACACTTGGATACCCATTAGAGGAATTTGAGTTAAAAAATGGGCCTCAAAACAAAAAAAATATGCTATCAACATCATTTTTTAAGAACCAATAGGATTCAAGATGACGATGTCAATTATAAGGATAAATTGTTTTCAACTTATCTCCTTGTAGGTTTAGTCAAATTTCAAGTGTGAGCACTCATTGGATGCATAATCAAAATACACATCCAATGAGTAGCCACTGGGCATACTTTTGATAGAGCCCGGGTGGGAAAATACTCAGAATACCATATAACAACAACAACAACAACATATTTCAATGAAGACAATACATTTTTTTTTTTTTTTATGTATTTCGAGTTTTTGTTTTGCCAAGGGTATGTCAAAAGTATTCTAAGTGTGTACTTTTTGGATGTAGAATTTGATTCCACATTCAATGAATGCTCACACACAAAATTGAGTAAACCTACAAGGATATAAGTTGAAAATGCAATAGAAAAAATAGTTGTTTTTCATTTCCTTCAAAAATTAATAACTTTTATTTTATTATTCTCCTTGGCCCATTTTAGACCTCAAAATTTATTTAGTGATTAGGTTCATTGTGGTGTCAATAGGGTTGTTACGGTTCCATAAGAATCACTAAAGTGCCAAATAGTGTTATAACAATAGGCCATATGGAGGAAAGGAAATGGACATAAACCTGAAATAAGAAAGTAGAAAAAGAGGAAGGTAATAAAAATAATAAGGGAAAAATATGTGATTAAGTCTGTTCTTAATACTCTAATTGAGATAGGAGGGTATTATAATTCAACCCCTACTCATTTGGACAAGATTGCATAGATAGGCTAGGAAAACCAAGAGTGGAATACATGGAAAAGAGAAAGAGTACAAGCATATAAAATAAATCAGGAATCACTTAAGAATCCTACATTCAACACCACTCTATTTAATGGGGATACTAAAGAAACTACTAGCACATGAATTAATTAGGTAGGGACCGATACACAAGACCTTTTGGTTCAACTAAAGGAATTGAAGATATAGATTTGAAAATGGAATTCCTTAGCATATCTAGAAAAGGAGACAACCATTCCCCTACGAAAGCATGAATAGGTCATTTCTAGCCTCCAAGAAAAATATCAAATTTTGAAAATGAAAAATGTGGACATTGTTAAGAACCTAAAAGAGAAGAGTATAACACTTAGTGTAGAATTAGAGAAACATGGATAAGAATAAGAAGAAATTAAATTGAAAAATTTGTAGGTTTAAATAGATCTCTTTCACAAACAACGAATATTGCAGATGAAATGTTGTCCTACAAGCCCCTTGCAAGGACTTACACCATAATATCTCGAAGATCAATTGTATAAGTTCTAGTTCCATTAGATTGACGGGAATATTCCCTATCAAATTGACACATAAAAACGATTTCACCAAAGTTGATCATAGATAGCATGATAAAGAGAAAAACATGTGTGAATTTTATTTACATAATTATGATGTACCTTAGCCAATGAAGTTGTTTAAAAGCCTCTACATGGAGGATGTTCAACTTGGATAATTATGTTGATGGATGTAGAATGAAGAGAGAAGGGCCATATAAACCCTTAGACACAGGGAGGAGGATATATATATATATATATATATATATCATCTTGTGGGTGATGATTGAAGCCCCTAGGACAAAATACATAATAACAAAACATGCACAAATGACATCATATTTAGAGCTATCCCCAATACTCAAGAAAAAATAGTAAGAAGCAATGGGATAATTATATCAGAGAATCATGAGGGGCCTAGGAGAAGAAAATATGCCATGGTTCCAAACCACAAGGGAGGAATTGATTCCCACACTTAGGGGAGCTAAGCCACATTCCTCATAATATTTCAGAGATTCCATGTGCAGATCACAATTGTATGTTGATAATATGAGGAGGATGAGCTCGAACTTGATTGGAGTGTTGTTTTGATTCCCACTTCTCCTCTACCCCATTCCATGGAGATCCAATAGACAACTATATGAGGATGAAAAAAGGATAATATATATATAGAGAGAGGGGGGGATTTGTGTTGTGGGAAAAGTAGCAAAAAGGTGTGGAACTCTTCCCACTTGAGGGGTGAAATCCTTGGAGGTTGTTAACAAGGCCCGATATTCTATTACTAAATAAAATGTAACCAAATTGATCCTATAAGATCTTGTTAGTAAAATAAAACAAAATGAAAACAAATAAATTGAAATAAAATAAAGGGAGTGAGGATATGGAAACCACAACAAGAAGCAACTGTTAGAACCAATTTAAATTTCCCAATGGTCAAGCTTGTTACATGTAGTGTCACCTAGGAGGTGCAAGATTCAAGGGAAGCCAACCATATCCATTAGGGAGGTCCTTCTTTTCCACACTAAATGATAAGTAAATTGAAGAACAAATGAGAGAAAAATTTCCCCTTGGAGGAAGGTGGCAAGGGATCTCAAGGAATGCGAAGAGGTGTAGGAAGAGGTGGACTATGAGGAAGTTCCAACACAATTCCATCAGCATAACCTTGCTCTAATTTTATATACTTAGATGCATGCCAATGGATTCCTTTTATAGGCCAAGAGGTGGCCAATAAACATCTATATCCAAGTGTGAACCCCATCACCTCATGAACTAGCTCCAAGGTACATAAAGGGGGTTATTTAATGCTTAAAGAGCCAAATTTGAATTTCAGTTAGTGAGGGAGCTTTCATGAGCCTTCAATGCACGACTGGGGGTTGAGATCCCACCATTTTTTATAGTAGCACAAATCTAAAAGGATAATGCACACTAGGATAGCACAGTCAAATAAATAGTAACACATGTTGTACCACTGTCTAACATGGATTTACCTACACTACCTTTTTTTTATACTATTTTTTGGCATTTTTTTACTCATGCTTCTTTCTGGATCTGATGAGGATATATTCGATGGGATACATGTTATATGTTAATGACACCTTACTGCAATATTAGATAAACTTAACAGATTCCCCTTGATGTATGAGGTTCAGAGGGTACTATAGAGTCGATAATGCATCATCATTTCTTTGGTTATCTCTTATTCTTGTAAGTTTTCAATCGAGTTTGGATGAAAGATTCCCTTGGGGGAATACTGTTGGTGATGACGAGGAAATATATAACAAATAATAGTGTTTTATACAAATGAGGTGGGTTGTAATGTCCCTTTTAAGAAATTTGATTCAAATGACCAATTTTTCACTTTTTTTCCCTATTTCAACCTTTGACTAGTTTTGATGTCTAGGTCTCCAAATTAACCTAAATGCTCCCAAATATTCCGTGAGGGTATAAGAATGACATTAATACTTGAATATGATGTTCAGGGATTATTTAAGAACCTCCAAATACTTCTGCAAACTTGTTTAAGATTCTGGACAAAGTATGGAATTTATCTAGCAATTTGGGGATCAAATCCCCCCAGGGTAAGTACTGAAAATGGCTCTCCAAATGCCTCCAAACTCACTCTAAATTATAAACAGAGGTAGGGTATTTCTAAGGGACATTGTTTAGGTCTCATGTGCACCATTTATCAATTATTAATTCTATTCTAATATTCTCCCAAATAGCAACAAAAATCACCAATTCGACCCTTGGGGAAATGGCACCAAATCTCTTCCAAATGCAAATAAACTGAGTAAAATGACTTCAAATGCTTAAGTGATGAACATGAAACTTGTAATTCTCATCAATGGATATCCATTCATCATAAATATATCATATAAACATTCTTTCATTCGAAATCATCAGCATTACAATGGCATACATCAATATAGTGGGGAAATGGTCATTGTTTGCTCATTAATCATCACTTTTACATACAACCACTTGGTATTTAGACCTAAAAATTTATGGATATGAAGGAAATATTATATTAATCTTATTACAATCAGAAATGTATCATGAGAACCTCTCCCAAAGAGTACAATAGCTCACCAAAAGTGCCCTCCCTCAAGGAGCAACAATATGCAATGAAAACTGGAAATGGTTGAGTGAATGAGCTGCAATAGAAGAAGCCAGGAGCTTCCCTGTAGCTTAAAACTGAAAATAAAGACTCCATTAAATATCCATGAAAGACCTGAATGTCCTCTCCAAACACCAACTTGGATGGGAATCTTTCACCCTCGAAATTGGCTAAGGCAAGAAACTAGTCATCCACTAGCTCTCTCTCTACACAAATGCAATTTTATCAAATGATAAAAATCCCTTATCTTAATTCATTTATGTATTTTATAAACATCCTTAGTCTTCTAAGGTCCTCCATGGGTCTAATTCCTCCCAAGAGATTCATGCCAACTCAAGTTGGGAAGAGATTCCCAAGTATGCCACTTGTCCTTCCAATTCTAGCCCTCTCCTTCTCCAAATTCGAATTGGTGTCTCTTTGGCTGCCCTAACTCACTTGAGCACCCTATTGGAGGATATTTTTAGCCGTAACATGTCATATTTCAGCCTTTAGGTTGTCATAGGTGTCATAGGTTCTTCATCATTGTTGTCATAGGAGTTAGGGAATCTAGCCCATGTGTCCACAAACCTCTAGTTTGACTCTTCCTCTTCCATGGAGGTTACCACTCCATCCAAATTCGACCTATTATGCTAAATTCCATGTGTATGAGCCTTATAAATCATTCCAAGAACCTTAGGATTCCCATGGATTCGAAATTGCAAGAGGAGAATGCCATTTGGCACATCAATTCTAGCTTGTGTGGGCCCCACAACCTCCATGTGTCTTCATGATCAATTGCCACTTTGATTTTATCTTGCATTTATTTAATTAGATCATTTATTAAATATTTATTTCATTCTAATGTCTAAACATCATTTAATATCTCCCTTATTGTAAATCCTAATGTCTCCATCCAACCTAGGGAACTAGTAGCATTGATGGAATTTCCCTGTTATGAATTTATTTGAATGGGGACATTACAGTCCTCCCCACCCAAGGTTGCTTGTCCTCAAGCAATCTCAATTTATCATGCTGCATCCTTGTTCCTCCTCTATCAGGTGTCCTTCCATGAGGAATGTCTCGCTAAACCTTTCCATTCTTGTGTTTCATGCTGTAGGAGGAAACTACCTACTTCGGATAGGTGTGTTTCCCTCTCACAACCCTTAGTATTCCTTTCGAATCTTGAAATTTCATCTCAAGAATTTTATAATTTATTGTATGATCCCCTATAGAGTACAACCATTGCACTCCCAAAACCACATTATTATCAGCAACATCAACCACATAAAAGCTATTAAGAAAAGTATAGTTACCTATGGTGACTTGCAGCTATGGAACCCATGTCTTGCACTCCATTGTGTTGTGACCTGGAATGACAACTGTGAAGCCATCGAATGGTTCAATAGGTATCTTCCTTCTCTCCACCATGTATGCATCAATTAAGTTATGTGTGGATCCTCCATCTACCAAAACTGAAGCTCCTTGTCCTAGTACCACACCCTTGCATCGAATAGTGTGATAACTAGGCACTGCTGAAAGTACTGCCATTCTTACTTTGGTAGGTAAGGGATTATTTAACTCTTGTTTCCCTTCTTCTGCTGTAGTATATCCCTCTTCTTGGGCTGAAGTATGTCCTTCTTCCTCCATGCCCCCTTCATACCCATCATCACAAAATACTTCAATGAATTGGGCCTTTCCCTTAGCACATTTATGTCCTAGTGCCCATGGTTGGAAGCATGAGTAACACAATTTATTCCTTCTGAGCTCTTCCATACTTTGTTCCTCTTTTTTATCCTTTCCACATTCATCTTCTTTCCATGGCTTCTTTTTGGATCTGAATTGGTGAGGTAAGATGGGGGCTTGGGAGGAAATCTTGTTCTAGGAAGTACATTTTGGAGATCTCTAGTTAAGTTCATTGCATCTCTTAATGTAGTAGGCTTGTGGGATTTGACCAAGCCTCTTAAGGGTTTAGCCAAAACTTTAGTGAACAGAAATACTAACCTTCCCATAGATATATCAGCCACCTCGACTGATAATTTTTGAAATTCCATCATATACTCAGTAGGGGATCCAACTTACTTCAATTGGGCTAGTTCTTTGAAAGGAAATTTTGGATCTTTTTCCTCAAATCTCTCCAATACCCTGTCAACAAATTATCCATAGGTTTTAACCTGATCATGACCCAAATTTTTCATACCATGGAACCACCATTCATTGGCATCTCTTTCCAAGTGCAAAATGGCCATTTTTAAGGCATTTTCTTCCACCATTGGATTCAGCTGAAAATACACATCTAGTTTTTGCACCCAAGTGTTAGCAGAATTTTGAGAAGAACCATGAAAAGTGGGAAGGGAAATTTTACCAATAGAACCATTTAATTCTTTGTTATGGAGTAGAGCCTTATGGTCCTCCCTCTTTTTGATTTTGTTTGCAACAATAAAGTACTGTTCAAATGGTAAACTTTTCTTGCAATCTTCATCCAATTTCTCCCAGTCTTTCATCAATGTCTGAAGTTCAGATTGAGTGCTAGGCTCTTCTTTGGGTATAATAAATTTAGGAGAAGTAGGCCTTGGTGTGATTTTAAATTCATCAAGTTTATTATGGGGTCCTGTTCTTGAGAAAATATGCTCACCCATTGGCTTCTTTTCTTCTGAGTGTGAACTACTGTTGTCTCCTATTATCCCTTTGCTTCCAAGTTGGCTAGCCAACAATTCTAATCCTTTCATAATCTGTTTTCTCATGCCTCTCATACACATTGAAAGTTCATCAAAAAATGGTTTTATGGATGCAACAAATTCCTCCTTATGTTCTGAGTTTTCATCCTCCCCTCTACCCATGGTTTTAACAAAACACTCTTCTTCTCCTGTTGTTTCTTCTTCAACAACAACACCTTCAACTTTTGGTTCTGAGGATGGTGGCTTATTTCTTTGAATCCTTGTCAATACCATCAGGTTCCAATACCATTCTCTGATACCACTTGTAATGTCCCTTTTAAGAAATTTTATTCAAATGACCAATTTTTCACTTTTTTTCCCTATTTCGACCTTTGACTAGTTTTGATGTCTAGGTCTCCAAATTGACCCAAATGCTCCCATATATTCTGTGAGGGTATAATAATGATATTAAGACTTTAATATGATGTTCGTGGATGATTTAATACTCTCCAAATGCTTTTTCAAACTTGTTTAATATTCTAGACAAAGTATGGAATTTATCTAGCAATTTGGGGATCAAATCCCCCCAGGGTAAGTACTGAAAATGGCTCTCCAAATGCCTCCAAACTCACTCGAAATTCTGAAAAGAGGTAGGGGATGTATAAGGGACATTATTTAGGTCTCATGTGCACCATTTACCAGTTATTAATTCTGTTCTAATCTTCTCCCAAACAGCAACAAAAATCACTAATTCAACCCTTGGGGAAATGACACCAAATCTCTTCCAAATGCAAATAAAATGAGTAAAGTGAATTCAAATGCTTAAGTGATGAACATGAAAATTGTAATAATAATCAATAGATTTCCATTCATCATAAATATATCAGAGAAACATTCTTTCATTCGAAATCATCAACATTACAAGGGCATACATCAATATAGTGGGGAAATGGTCATTGTTTGCTCATTAATCATCACTTTTACATACAACCACTTGGTATTTCGACCTGAAAATTTCTGAAGATGAAGAACAGAATATATTAAGTGTATTACAATCATAAATGGATCATGAGAATCTCTCCCCAAGAGTACAATAGCTCACCAAAAGCGCCCTTCTTCAAGGAGCAAGAATATGCAATGAAAACTAGAAATGGTTGAGTGAATGAGCTGCAATAGAAGAAGACACAAGCTTCCTTGTAGCTTACACCTGCAAATAAAGACTCCATTAAATATCCATGAAAAACCTTAATTTCCTATCCAAACACCAACTTGGATGGGAATCTTTCACCCTTGAAATTGGCTAAGGCAAGAAACTAGTCATCCACTAGCTCTCTCTCTACACAAATGCAATTTTCTCAAATGATAAAAATCCCTTCTCTTACTTCATTTCTGTATTTTATAAACATCCTTAGTCTTCTAAGGTCCTCCATGGATCGAATTCCTCCCAATAGATTCATTCCAACTCAAGTTGGGAAGAGATTCCCAAGTATGCCACTTGTCCTTCCAATTCTAGCCCTCTCCTTCTCCAAATTCGAATTGGTGTCTCTTCGGCTGCCATAACTCACTTGAGCGCCCTCTTGGAGGCTATTTTTAGACCTGACATGTCATATATGTCATATTTCATCCTTCAGGTCTGATTTGTGTCATAGGTGTCATAGATTCTTCATCATTGTTGTCATAGGAGTTAGGGAATCTAGCCCATGTGTCCACAAACCTCTAGTTTGACTCTTCCTCTTCCATGGAGGTTACCAATCCATCCAAATTCCACCTATGATGCTAAATGCCATGTGTATGAGCGTTATAAATCATCCCAAGAACCTTAGGCTTCCCATGGATTAGAAATTGCAAGAGGAGAATGCTATTTGGCACATCAATTCTAGCTTGTGTGGGCCCCACAACCTCCATGTGTCTTCATGATCAATTGCCACTTTGATTTTCTCTTGCATTTATTTAATTAGCTCATTTATTAAATATTTATTCCATTCTAATGTCTAAACATCATTTAATAGCTCCCTTATTGCAAATACCAATGTCTCCATCCAACCTAGGGAACTAGTAGGATTGATGGAATTTCCCTGTTATGAATTTATTTGAATGGGGACATTACAGAATACCCATGCTCGTGAAAATATGTCAAGATGATTACAATAACAAGGTACCCAGGGGTCAACTCATACTCCTACTAGTACATGGATGAAAGTGGATTAAATCCATATAAGAGTGAATGAACCTAGGAATGATGTTATTGGTGCCGAAGAACCAAAATTACTGATGATCATGAGTATCCCATGGGGGTGGGGGACTTGAATGCTAGTGAAGTTGTTATATGGATAACCTGACTGTATTAGTGCTACCATGATTTGTAAATGTGAACACTGCTACCTTCAAAACATATGACTTCCCATGATACAATAGATGTGTTTAATTCAAGCATAGGAAAGACCACTAAGTTAGGGATCATTGATGAGGCTCCCTACCTAGTTCAAGGTGATCCCCTATATTAATGGCGAGGGACCCAAAGGTACAATTGTAACTACTGCAACTCTCAAAATATGGTGATTTGATGTCGATGAGAACTGAATTACATGATAAGGTGAGGGTCTTATCCTGAGAACCAATATCATTATGTAACCAACTGTAAGATTGATCGACCAGACACGAGATGAGCTGATAAGAGTTGGGCTCATAACTTCCTTTGATCGATGCAAATGTAGGGGTTAATTGATTGTAACATTCTTCAAATAAAGGAACAGAGTTTAACGGAGGGAGAAAACCTACATATGAATGGATTTGTTTGAGACACGACACTGAGGGTGACGGTGACTGAAAAAACTAACAATGCTTGGGATATAGACACTCGACTACATCAATCAAAGGCGTCTATGGGGTTGTTTCCAAAACAATAATGGTGTTCCCATGGTTTTGAGTGGATTGGGGAATTGTTTGTACATAAAGAATAATTGGTGGGGTCCCCATGGTTTTGATGGTATCGGGGGAACAATTTGATGAGGGGCAGAGTTCCCATGATTTTGAGTGGGTTGGGGAAATTTTTCCATGATGGTGTGGGGGTTGTTTGTAAATGCAAAGATGGGTTCCCCATGAATTACTGCCATGCAGACTGTTCTAGTGGGAATAAATGGATAGAATTTGTTTCTTTGGAAGGTGGGGGTCCCATGGTTGTCTTCACGGGTATGATGGTTCAAAGAAGAGTTCAGATGGTAGATTACTCATGGATGTATGAGTGGTTAATTGTGAGTATTGATTGTAACATGTGCTGAGGAATATAGGGGCATCAACTACAAAAGATGGGGAAGTAAATGCACAACTATAAAATGATGAACTATGGGTTTATCTTTTCAAACATGTCATATTCCTCAAACTTGTGGGGGTTTAACATCATGGGTGCCAAATTATGAAGGGAAGGTGATGGTATACACACCCATGGGGGAAACTTGCTATCCTCAGTAACGATATTGATGGCACATCATTACTGTGAATGATGACCCTATGGTTATAAGTGGGAATACAGGTAAATGCAATGTTAATAGAGGGAAAACGTTGCCTATATTCTAGGTGTAGGATGATACCTTTGATGCGGGTCCTATGCCATTGCTAAAAGGGTTGGATTCTCAGTGTCATGGTCATTATCCTGCACACATGATGTCAATACCCAAGTGTGATAGATAAACTGACAAAGGTATTGAGAATGTAGAAATATTACCCAAAAACATGGTGAACTTGTGGGGTGTGTGTGATATTATGGAATGAATAGTTTTAGGTACAACCCATTGACATGGATGGTGAGGGTTATTCCTTTACAATCTGCCAAAATATAATCCCCTTTGTTTAGGAATTGCTTTATAATATAGGGCCCTATCCATTTGGAAACAAATTTACATAGTCCAAGTTTGGTGTCTTTTTAACCATAGAAAACCGGGACAAAGTATCCCTCACTGAAGGTGCAAGGTCGAACTTGGAGGCCATAGTGTGATTTGGATCAAATCTTCATGGCCTCGTTCTATTGAAGCGAGTACCTTATCTATTCTTCCAAGTGTTCCAAAGTAAACAACCATCGTTCAAGAGTCGAGGTATCGGGTAGCAACTCCACAACTAATTGGAGTGTAGGTATTTGACCTTAAATGGGTAATATTGCGTCTACTCCATGTAAAAGGTGGAATGAGGTAAAGCTGGTGGCAATTTTAACCAAGGTTCAATATGAACATAAAGTGAGAAATAACATATGGTGCCAATTGGGTTTTTTCTTATTCACGGTGAGTTGAAGCATGGTTTTGAGAAATTTGTTCACAGCTTCAACTTATCCATTAGCGTGGGGGGTAGTAAGATGTAGATAATTCATGCTTGAATCCTAACAAATTTTAGAATAATTAACCACATTTACACCTTAGTTTAAACTTTATTTTATGTTTACTAAGTATTGGAACTTGGTTAGTTATGTTCTTAGGTGTTTAGACTAGGATATTTGGACCCTAATGCATATTTGGCTCACATATTTTGATGTTTATCCAAAAGTGTGCCCCATTGATACTTTGTTGCATGCTTTTATCTCTGATTTATTGAGTAAGAGCACTCTGGATGCTTTTAGCTTCTTTAGTCTATTGTATTCTGTTTTTTTGCAAGATAAGGTTAAGGGAAGGGTGCTAGCATGCTTTTGGAAAGTTTTCCTCTTTTTAGCCACCACCTCTTCCATGTTTTTCTCTTGAAAAGACTCCAACATGTTTACTTTTAGTCACTTGTGGCCTACCTAAGCCCAGTTAGGAAATTTGTGACCTTCTTGCATGAGTTGGAGTGAGATGTTTCCATAGATGGGGAATTTTACTATTTTGTAAGCCTGACACTTGTGTGCTTTTTGAATGTCCTTAGAGGATTTCGGATATCATCTATTTTATTATATTTTGATTTCCAACACATTTACAGAGGTTGGATGCAATACATATGTTCAATTGAAGTTATATATGTGTATCAATTTCAACGAATTTTCTTCTCTAGTCTTGTATATTTGCTTAAACAATTGTGAGGAATTATTTGTTGCAAGATCCAACCATGATCATATTTTCACATGATATTAGAGCCCATATGGATTTTAATCTTACTCATATAATTCGATTGAAGCACTAGAAGCAGTGGAGTTTCCATAGAAATCCTGGGGAAATCGCCTTGAATCCTTTGGAGTATACCTAGGTGTGAGGCACTCTTGAATGTGCTCAGTATCAAAGTAGAGTTTGATTGAGCTTACTGAATTTTACTCTTGATTTTTTTTGTAGGTTTTTTGTGTAGGTACAATAAATTCATGGATTCAAAAGTTGTTCCTTCTCTTACTCCATTCAATTATGATGAGTGGAAGCCAAAGATGTGTGCATATATCAAGAGCTATGAGCTCTTCGATGTGTCAATTGGTGATGTGAGTGAGCCTGATTCCTCTGAAGAGAAATATGGTTGGCTAAATGACTATGATAGAAAATTTTGAGAAATGTGTCTGGAAATATTTCCAAGCATGCACTTCCTTAATGATATTGTTGAATACCCAAAGGATCTATAGACAAATTTGGATAGATCTTTTGGAAAGCACAATGAGGAAGAGATAAGCCATATGGAGAGCGATCCTATCAGTGAAACCTCCTCAAATTTTCTCACTAATTTCACTAATGTCTTGGCCTCAAACCTATCTGAAGAAGTTGTTCGAAGAGGAAAAGGATAAAGTGCAGAAATTTCAAAACATACAGTTCATGTTGAAGATATTCTGGTTGATTTGAATGCTTCCTCTGCATGTCAAGAAGTAGATATTGAAGAGACATATTTTTTTATGGATCTAGAAGATGATGAGGATCCTGAATCCTCATCTTATTATTCCAATGATGAAGAAGGTTCAACTAATGGAACGACATATGTTGAAGATGCATCCATCCATTCTTTGTTTTCCTATCATTCTTCATATTTCAACCTTGAGGATGATAAGCTAGTTATTTATGATCCTGTGCATACTTCATAAGTTGATGGTGTGCAATATGCTGATCTATTAGATCATTTGAAGGTTGGTTCATATTTCAAGAGTGCTCTATTTTCACTCATTGATTGTGATCTCATGCTTTCTACTTATTCCTACATGATGACTGGAACCTTTCCTCAAAGTTTCATTGAAGATGGATACATTGCCATCACATTGGCATACTTTGTTGGAGCTAATATAAATTCCTCTGATTTGAAGTTCAAGTTTCAAGCTGATAATGATTCATTTGGACCTGTTATTAGGAAGTTCAAGTCTGATGAGCACCTACATATGATCTCCTATCATACTTCTGCTACCGAGGATCCAATATTAGTCATTGCTACTGATGTGAGGAATTGTGGTTCACTTGATATTTTGGAAGCTAGATCAAAGTTTGGAGCTACAACATTCACTCTCCTTTCTACCACGACTCCTCCCTATTCCTACATGGTCACATGCACATTTCCTCAAGGTGATAAAGAATTTGGAGACATCATGCATTCACTTAGACACTTTCTCCTCACATTTGGGGTTGATTTGAAGTCCAATCCACCACCATCACATCATGGTTCATTTGGTTATGATCTCACCCCTGTTGGTTCAAAGGAGATCTCAAGGGACAATCTACACATTCTTGGAGTTGATCCTACTTCCATTGGTTCGAAATTCAAGTTTTGGAATGATATACATATATTTGGATTTGTTCTTACCATGTTTGGTTTAACGGACAAGTTCAAAGAGCTTCCAGATTCTCTTTCATCCATTGGTGAAGAAATCAAGCACATGTTTTGGGACCATGATCCTCTTCTGCCAAAGAGGAATATAGCTCCAGACATCTACTCAAGCATCACACCTACTTGAAGTTTGGAGCAATTTATTTTTGGTGTGCTTCATGTCCATTTTGAGGGGAGGTTTTTCCCATGTGGTTTTCATTTCTACCTTGGTTTATTGGACATAATAAATGTAAAGGGTGACCATAATCCTTTGTTGCTTAGGCCCTAATCATATTTTACTCACACTAAGTCAGGATTAAGGGGTGGTGTTAGAATAATTAACCCCATCTATACCTTAGTAAATAAACTTTATTTTATGTTTACTTAGTGTTGGTCCTTGGTTAGCTATGTTCCTAGGTGTTTAGACTAGGATATTTGGCCCCTAATGCATACTTGGCCCACATATTGTGATGTTTATCCACAAGTGCACCCCATTGCTTATTTGTTTCCTTCTTTTATCTCTGATTTATTGAGTAAGAGCGCTATGGATGCTTTATTCTGCTTTTGTGCAAGATAAGGTTAAGGCAAGGGTGATATCATGCTTTTGGAAATTCTACCTCTTTTTTTCCACTACCTCTTCCATGTTTTTCTCCTAAAAATCCTCCAACATGTTTCCTTTTAGTCACTCGTGGCCTACCTAATCCCAATTAGGCAATTCGTGACCTTCTAGCATGAGTTGGAGTGAAATGTTCCCATAGATGGGGGAATTTCAAATCTCATCTCTTGTATTATATTTTGATTTCCAACACATTGACAGAGGTTGGTTGCAATACATATGTTCAATTGAAGTTAGATCTGTGTATTAATTTCAGTGAATTTCTTCTCTAGTCTTGTATCTTTGCTTAAACAATTGTGAGGAATTATTTGTTGCAAGATCCTACTATGATCATATCTTCACAACAAGAGTGATAAATCCTCAAAATTATTGCGGAAGTGGGTAACGTTATTAGAGACTAACTTCTTCAAGAATCCAAAGTATGATATGACGTGATTGAAGAAAATTTGTGTAGCTTTCGTGTCAATACAATCAAATGTAGGAATTTCTTTGTCCCACTTAGTGAAGTAGTCAAATGCTACTATGCTGTATTTGTGACCTTGAACTAAGGGTGGGCAACACTCCATGAAATCAATTCCCCATTTGAAAATTGGGTCAACGATGATTACTAGGTGGAGAGGGGTAGGGGGTTCCCGTGTTTTACAAGAAAACACCTAATAATTGGCACACCATTTGACAACATACACGTAATCCTTAAATAGTGACAACCACAAATATCTGGCATAGAGTATTTTTTGGACAGTGGCCAACCCCGCAAGGTGACCCCCACAAGACCCACTGTAGTAGTCATTCAGGACCTGCTCAACCTCCTCATGTGACAAGCAACATCATAGGATAGTGTCGACCCCACGACAGTATAAGACATATTCTAGGAGGAGATACCCAAGGGATTGATGGCATATGTGTGAACGATCATCATGTGATAGGTGAGGGATGAATTTATGAGTTTAAAGATAAGTCGGGATATATCCATATCATGGATCGTCGCTGGCTATGGTGAAAAATTCTCATTAGGTAATTGGTCATTCATTGGCTCTCCTGGGGTAGGGGTCAGAAGATCAATGATGAGCTCGTTAAGGACCAAATATTTTTGAATTTTAGGGATAATACACTCTAGGTCGAATTCTCGGAGAATAAAAATCCATCTGGAAAACTTAATGTTGATGAGTTTTCAGTTAAGTATATATTGCAATGGATTGGAGTCTGTGATCACTGTGGATTTAAGGAGTAAGATGTAATGGCGCAATTTATGCACTAAGAGGATTACGACTAGTGAGAACTTCTCATAGTAAGTGTATATGAGGGTTGGTTTTGTTAATGTATTGTTGATGTAGTAGATGACATGTTCATTGTGATATTTAGCTTGTTGGACCAGGATGCTTTCCACAGCGAAAGATGATGGAGATATATAGAGGATCAAATCTTTGTCAAATTATGGGGGTCGAGATATGAGGGGTGCAAAAGCCAATGCTTGTTTTAGTGATTTGAAAGAGATTTTTTCCTGGTCATCCCAT
Source organism: Larix kaempferi (assembly GCA_027924585.1). Lineage (NCBI taxonomy): Eukaryota > Viridiplantae > Streptophyta > Pinopsida > Pinales > Pinaceae > Larix > Larix kaempferi. The sequence goes on along the minus strand of BSBM01000233.1, from coordinate 1,918,058 downwards.
TGGAAAGGGATGTCTTTCCTAAGAAAATGTAGAAAACCATGTTACTAAGTGGCATAATCAGGTATAAAGCAACGAAGGAAATTGGCCTTCCCTTGAACACTCTGCAACTGATGTTGTGTTCATGGGGGAGGCAAGTCAAGAATGGCTTGGAATTTGTATGGGTCTACAATGATTCACACCTTTGAAATGATGAATCCTAATAACTATCATGTGGTGACACATAACACACATTTGAGGGGATTTAATTGTATATTGTACTTACGACATCACATGAAGAGGTTTCGTAGGTCACGGAGGTGATCATGTTGTTTTTGGATTTGGTTGTAAGGTCATCAAGGAAAGCGAGGATTATATGGTACAAGTCATTGAAAACATATGCCATAGCCTGTTGGAATGTGTCCCCAACATTATTTAACCCAAAAGGAATAACCCTATAAGAGAAGGTCCACCATAGTGTTGTAAATGTTGTTTTGTACTGATAGTGGGGGTGGGTCCTTATTTGGTTATAATTGGAAAATATATCCATGAAGGCCAATATTTCACTACTCTCACATGAGTCAAAAATTTGGTCAATGAATGGGGTGGGGAAATAGTCCTTAGGGAATGCTAGGTTGAGATTGCGGAAATCTGTACAGACTCGAATGGTGCCTTGATTTTTGTTTACTGGGATAAGCTTCGATACCCATGATGTATAAGCAATGGGGAAAATAAATCCAACTTCATGGATTTTTTCAATCTCATCCTTAATAGTTGGCGCTTTTGAAGGGTGGACAAGTTGTTGTTTCTGTAGGACTAGAAATGCATCAGGCCAAGTCTCAATATGATGTTCAACAATTGATGGGTCTAAACCAAGCATTTCTGTATATGACCATGTAAATACATCACAAAATTATTTGAGGAGAGCAGTGAAGTCAATGAATTCTTGTGGTGATCATGACACACCTATCAAGATGTTTTCGTTCACTCATGGTGTGATGGAAATATTTACCTGAATCATGGGTGAAATATTGGCTATATTTTCATCTTCAAAGGCATATCGAGTTGGGATTGGGTTCTTGAACCAATCAACGTGATTAGGAGGTAAGAAGTCTTTTAATTCACTGGTGTATTGATGGGCCACATGGATGGGTAATTTGACATTGGTAGGGATGAAATATGACCCGATGATGGAGGTCATCCCATGGAAGATCATCTAGGTGCATGGATTCCATTATGGATTCACTTGTGGAGAAGAATAATTCCTCTAACATGTCTTCATCTGAAGAGAAGGAGGATTCAAACCCTATATCAGTGGACCTATATTTGGTGGTAGAAGGTAGGGGATATTTCGCTTGAGGTGGCTCAATGTAAACGACACTTGCAGCTAGGTGAAGGGGTAGTGAATTAATGTAAAGTATATCAACGTGGCTGATGGGGATTTGTGGGAGGGGAGGATCTCTTCTTGGGGGAAGATAGGAATATTGCACTATTCCTCCAGCATCTGTAGAGATCTAGGATCAGTCTCAAGAAAGGATAATGGTAGGAATTCTCTACTAGGAATAGGAGAGACAAAGGCTATGTATGCATTCTCATCGTCATTGGTAGATCAGTTCTCTTCTTATAATACCATGGGAAGGGTTGTGCCCTGTTATCACTCGTAATTTATCATTTGGTTGTGGAAGGATAGTTCCAAGGTAACCTTTTCAAATCAATCTTTAGGAGGGACGTTGGCTTGTTTCCTACTAGAGAGGGATCTCTCAATGAATAAATGCAATGGCCAAACATATTTTAAATCAGATAAATCACTAATGTAAATGGATGAAACAGGAGGATATCATTGGGCATCGAGTCAAAATCATGAGTATTTAAAGATAAACAGAGTCTTAGCAATATAGTTTTTCACAAAGGTGGTATATCTATTCTTCTACAGTCAGGTTCTTGCTTTCATGTTATAATAGAAGAAAAATGAACAGTCCATCAACATTGGGCACCAAATAAAGATGAATCCAATATCAACTTTAGAGGAAATTTTTGTGGATACTTGAATCCCATGAATTAGACCATTAGAGTATGAATTCTAACTCAATACAATCTCATTCAAGCATGAAACAATAACATAATGGAAATAGATAACAAGAATAACATTCACTTGAGAAAAGGAAATAAAGACTGCAAAATAATAACATGATAATATCTTATCAGGAAAGTTCTGCTTGGCTCTGCAATATTTCTATTAATCTTGAAGATGATCAGTACAAAATAAGTCTCATTCTCATAGGTTTCAACCTTGATTACATTGCAAAAGCATGTATTTATACATAAAAATCTCATTGAGCAAAACCTAACTGCTTGTTTTCTAAAAATAGAAATCTATAGCTACTTATTACATCTTTATATTATATTGTCAAAAATTGAGTCTTCATAATCTTCAAAATGATGGAACATTTTTCCGCTTTCTTTGTTGGATCAAACTTTGGAATAAATATTCGCTTGACTATGTTCGACATGTGTCTTCATTGATGTAAATTGTACTTCATTTTCCCAAATTTCTCGACTTTTTTCCACTGCTCCATCGAAGGAATTTCATAAATCGTCATTTCTTTAACCATGAATTTCATCTCCACGTGATACACATAAGATATAGGAGGTAATTTTTCTCCTATCATTGTTAATTGATTTAATATCTCAAAGTCCATTGTAAGATTATCCAGTATTACTTTCCTATTGAAAATTGGGTCATGTTTTGAAATTTCTGATGACCCATTCAAATTTGGAACAATAAAAATTTTAATCAGTTTGAGAGATTAATTTATTCTCTCCATCCCAAAAGGAAGGGAGTCCTTTCTGAAACAAATATGTAAATAAGCCTTTGAAAGAGTTAACTTGCTGCAACATCTAATTTTACTTAGCTTGGACACTTTCAACATGGTGATGTTTTCCAATAATCATCCTAGCCCAGGTAATAACTACAATTATGTTTTTAATCATCAATGTCTTTAATTCCTCCTCTGATAAAGTATTGAGAAAATTAATAGTGTTATGGGTTGTTTCTTTCGGTTTTTTGTCCAAAGTTTCTTTCATGACTATACAACTTTGTATTGTTTCATTCACCACTATTTCCTTCTCATAAAATTCAGATATGGTTTGAATTTTGTAGCTTCAGTTATTATTAAATCCCAAATCAAATGTCTAGCACGTTGCAATGGGAGCTGTCATGTCACCTGTGAAATTAGTTTCTCATTTTTTTCCAACAATTCTCTATTTTTGTTTTCAAATTCTTTCTTTTCTTCTTCCTTTTTCTCAATCTCTTCACTTAATTTTGTATTCTCCACTTTCAATCCCTTAATTTATTCTTCTTTAATACTAACCTGAGACATAGCTTCAATTATGATCTATGTGCGTGTTTCCATATTCTCTTGGATTGTCTCTTTCATCTCAGACGGTTTCTCTTTCCTTTCTTTTTCTGTACTTGTTTGCTTTTCCTTCAAACTATCAATCTGAGTTGTAAAGTTAGCTCTTTCTTTCTCCCAATTCATCTGTTACTCTCTAAATTTAAGTAATTTTTCTTTACTATCATCAAATTCATGAGAGAGAGTTTCTCTTTCTTGTTCCAAAATTGTTAATTTAGATGCTTTAGTTAACTTAGTAGCTGAGATTTTTAATTTCTTCTTGAGAAATTGAATTGTACTCTCCTTTTTAGCTAAAATATTTTTAGTGGCCCGTCCTTTATTAGGCACACTATCCATTTACACAAGATCAATTTGTAACTTCTTTATTTGTTGTTGGTGGGCCTTATTTTCAGTTTTTTCTTGTTTCAATTGGGTTTCCAATCTACCCACTGTAGATTGCAACTTTGAAATTTTCAAAGTGGCCTTCATTAAATCAGTGTAAATTACCTCTCCAGATTCCCTATGTAGATGAATCTTATATGGAATTGGTATTTGATGCAAATTCATTTTCATTTATGTGACCTTCTCATCGGAGGCCACTTCCAAATTCAGAGTATTCTTTGCATGGTCTATAACAGTTGTCAATGAAACCCCTTTATTTGATATATCCCTGACTTTAGGAAAAAGCTTATGAACTTTTTCAGAAGAAGCTTTCTTATCTTGGCCATATTTGATATATAAATTAGTTCTTGATTGGTATTTTTCACTAGAACCATCCTCTTTTGCTTCAGGAAAACTGTACTCATGTATCTGGATAGTTGGACTTTGAATTTCTTACTTTTTCTTTGCCTTCTTACTTTCTATTTCAATAATTTATTTTCCCTGATATAGCTTAAGTCCTTTTGTTGTAACTTGTTTTTCTACTTCCGTATCTATAGTTTCATAAAGGCTCCTTTACTGGAAATCTCAACTTTGCTCGTAGTGGGAAATAACATAGTTGAATGTTTTGTTAATGCAGAAGGATTTGATTGTAAATTCTCAGAAAATCCTGCATCTGACTCTTATTCTAAAAGATTAGCTTTCTCAGCCAATCCCTCCACTTCCTGATGTTCAAAAGATTTGCTCTTATTCTGCTGCCTTCGTTGTGATATTGTATGATGTGGATCATAGTTAATACTTGAATACTTTTTAAAATTCATTTCTTGTAGAAGTCCTTCTACAACTGGAAGAGCAGATTTATTTTTTATGATGAATGAGCCAACCTTCAAAGGAAACTTGACATTAAGCTTTTCTAAAACTTAAGAAATGCTCATTTTACACAATAATATTATGTCTGATAAATTCCAAAGCAAATATTCTTGGGTTCAAGAAAGCAGGTAAGATATAGGGTTCATGGACAAAACCGTAGAGTATGATAACAATATGTCCTTTCAAAAGGAACCAATCATCGACTTTCTTCTCTGGATTGAATTGCATCATATATTTCATCTCATGAAAAAATATGGGTAGCTTTTCCTGAAAAATAATTCTATATACTTCTGAGGTTATGTGATTCATATAATTAAACATATTGTTTTTTATCTTAGATGTGAAGACTGCCTCGGGAAACTGTAAATTTTCTTCATTGGAATACAAAAACATCTTCATCGGGTAAGACTGAAATCTGAAATGTTTTGTTGTGTGGAAATTCACTAGATGAACATGGATATTTTAAGCTAAGAATTCATCAAACTTAAGGAAATAATACTGACTGGATTCAGACTCAAACGGGTGCAAACTCAATCTAAACAACAAACCCAACATGATTTCGAGGACAAGCTTGTCATTATCTAACGCTAAAAACTAACTCAGTAATGAAAGGAAAAACTGGTAATCTTCATTAAACAAGGTAATGTCTAAAGGGAAAGGTAAATTTCCAATTGAAGTACCAGGTTTAAGTTTTTTTGACAAAAAGGTCTATTTAATTTCAGCTATAGAATGTTTGTAGAGATTAATTAGGTTTTCTTATGCAAAATCTTCAAGGTTCTGAGAAAACGACTGTGGGACCTCTAATGACTCTCTAATGAATGAAGAATTGACTTGAAAAAGGATTTTTGATCTTCCAGAGTCCATAATGACCCTCTGGGATTGGAAATAATTCATTGCACACCAGGAAACAAAATATGGGAAGTTTAGGGTTTGCTCGAGACAGAAATGATAAATATAGGACTTGTGGACATTATGTAAATCTATCCCTTGTTTTTAATTTCACTAATCAAACCAATGGATAGAATTGTTTCAAAAATATCTTTGTCTCTATCTTCAAAAATTTCTTCTAGTTTGTCAAATTATTTACTTTGAAACTCCAATTCACTTTGTTCTTCCATTTTCTAGAAAACACTTAAACTTTTCCGGGAAATCGTGACCTACCTGGAAGTATGTGACTTGGAAATAGACTTCTACCTCATCTTCCAACTGTGCAAGAAATGTCTATGTCGTCATGTGTGAAATGACAAATGGATTGTCTTTCATGTGCCTTTTCCCTTTTATAACACCCAACATAAGCGGTTTAAGAGATGTGGGTAGCGGTTTTTCCTTACCACTTTTCATCGAACAAAATGTTCCTATCTTGATGCGTGGAAGGCAGTAACAATTCCTCTATCGCTCATCACTTCCATCATGAGTGCTTGTTCATGGTGCAAAATCAACCTCATCCATTGGTATTTCATTTGTTAATCGTCGACCGTCGATTATTTCCTCACTTTATCACACACCAACGGTCATTTTACTAATCGCAATCAACGTTATATATTTTTCACCTCTATTGAGTAGACTTCCTGTCAACCGTAGATCTTGTCTCTGGTCCAATATGGGCCGTTGATTTTATGAAACCCTTGCGGAACCCCTTATTATCCTATTTTCATCCAATTTTGCTTTAACATCACGATCACATGGGATGTCTCCTCTTGGGACTTGGCGCCTACCTCCTTTAGCATATTTTTACATTAACTCTTGGTCATGTGGAAAAAAGTTATAAAGATAAGGTCTCGTTACTTTGCTCTCATCATTCAAATTATTGCAACAAAACCAAAAAATAACTGTGGCAACGTGCCCAAAGAGTAGAGGTTATCCGAGAGATGTCTCTGTGCAAAATGGAGTGTGCACAATAGGCCCAACAAGAGGCACTAGAAGGAATTGTGGGTCAACAAATTGCATTATCTACATAGGTAAGTGGCATAGACTTTATTAAGGGCATGTGTCGGACTCTGAATGCATCGAGGCGGTGATGTTTGATCGGGGAGGTGTAGGCGTGATTCATAAAGTTTAAGTGTGTCTAAAGCAATCTAAAGTGGGTACGCTCGTGGTGACCACTATTGAAGTGATGACATTTATTGAAGCGATATCATATGGTTGAGGTAAGGGGCTCTCATCTAAAGGGTGGGTGAGGTGGATGGTCACCAAGGCATATAAAAATAGAGGAATATCGGGACAATGGTGTGTATAATGCCAAAATTGAGATCAAAGCAAACACACATGATTGGCGCGTACTGATTTGGATTTAGTGGTTGTGTTTGGTGGGGACAAGGTTAAAGATGTGCACGTTTCTATAGTGAGTTTCGCTTATGTCACACTAACATGGGTATTGAGTAAATTCTTGAGCTCTAGCAAGGTGGGGCACAGGTTAGTGGCATGGTCTTGTTTCCCCCATAGGGAACATGGTGGGGTGACCCTTGTTGTAGGATTAGTGGTTGTCATTACCATGGATTTCAACCAAGGTTGAGTTATGCCCCCTACTTTAGGCATAGCAACTATCGATGATAGTTCAGGAAGAGGGTTCGTTACAATGGGGGATTTCAGCTTGGGTTGTCTTATGCCACTATTGTTGGGTTTAGTGACGACCGGTGGTGGTATAGTCACAAGTATCGTAGGCTCGGCATGTGATACAGATGATGTAATTTTCCTATGTGGAGTAACTCGCGAGACCAGGACAAACTCATAATGGGATATTGGCTTTGAGGCCATTTATGGGTATAGTGGAGTAAGGTACCACACAAGTACTCCCAACGTGAGCCTAGGTAGAGTCAGTTGAGCCATAACTAGCGTCCCTTGCACTTTCATTGGGAGGGGGTACAATAAAGGTATCTAAAATATGGGAGGCACTGATGGACTCAATGTTTGTTCAATGCCAGTGTTGATGAGGCTACTAATGGGGTGGTGGATGTATTTTCAAAGGTGAAAATAGTGCACATGAGATCAATTCCATCGATGTAGGAATTTCAGGCGAGGTACCTATGTATAACCCTAGAAAATTGGAATCTTTGCACACTCCTGGGCATATATAAACGTAAGGGGGTTGATTCACTTCGCCTACAATGGGTAGGATTTTTTTTAGGATAGTTGTTGTTATAAGGGTCATAGTAATTAAGTTGGTCAAGGGTGACTATATTCCCATTAAAGGGAAACATCATGAAGCAAAATACCGGAGGGACAACTTCCTTCATGTAGTACACATAACTATGACCCAAAAGGATATTATAGTTGAGTTGTGCATTGACTACCTCAATATCACTCATGACCATATTGCCCCCCAGCTCGATGGGGACATTTTGGTACAGTCCCCTTGGTTGCGATGGACTCCCATTATATGCATGAAGGGCGATAAATGAGGGAACTAACTCAGGGGATCCCAATATTTTCCAAACATTAGATGGCATAATGCATGTGGATGCGCCTTCATCAATAATGCATCAATGAATCAAAATTGTTTTAACTGTAGTGGGGAATTGGAATGCGACTGATGAGGGTAGTCGTGGTTCCCATTTGTTGAGATCAAAGGTCATAAGGTGTGAGTATGAGGGGTCGACTATGCCAAGTGCATTAAGTAATGCATTCCTTTGGGTTGGGAAATATTTTAGCACTTCTAACGTGGACATTGAAGCTAGTGACTGAGCCAAGTCATCCACAATACTGTAATTGTGGGAAGCTTTCATGTGAGGTTTATGGGGGGTGTGCCACTTATGGTGGAAGATTTCATGTGGTGGCTATGGGGGGGGAATAATAAAAATTCACTTTATAAGAACCAATAGGATTTGAGGTCTAAAATGGGCCTCCTAAGGGAGATAATAAAATAGGAATTCTAAATTTTAGAGAGGAAAAAGAAAAAACTACTTTTCTTATCGTATTTTTGACATATCTCCTTAACGGTTTACCCAAATTTCAAGTTTGGGCACTCATTGGATGTGGATTTTAATTCTGCATCCAACCCATACCCACACTGCATACTTTTGAGGCACCCAAGACATGAAAAAATGAAAATTTCAATAAAAAAATGTATTTTAATATGTAAACCATTAAGGATATATGTCAAAAATACGATAAGAAAAAATAGTTTTTTCTTTTTCCCTCCAATTTGTTTTACAAATTTTACCCTTATGGTTGACATCATCATCTTGAATCCTATTAGTTCTTATAAAGTGAATTTTTATGGTACATTATTTGTTTTGAGGCCCATTTTTTACCTCAAAACTCCCCTAATGGGTTGTGGAACATTAGGTACCTGAGGGGGATTGGTTGTTGTATTTTTCTTTGCTTCCACCAACTGTCGTGTGGCCAATGGTGATTATAGTGACCATACTCTCCACAAATTGAGTGGGAATAATTTTTCGTTGAGTTGGAATTTTTTCTTTGTTTGGGGGGGTTATTAGCCCCCACATTCTGGTTACCCTGATTCAGGTTCTCTTGGGGAGGGGGGTTTCCGTCTTTCCCCTGTTGTTGGTTCTGTTTGTTCTTACCTTTCTTCTTCCACTGATTCTGAGGATTCTGAGGGTTTGTTGTGTTCAATCGCTCAAATTGTTGATCTTGTTGTGTGAAATAAAGTTGTACTAAATTGACCCGACCCCATGTGTGGTATGGGGGCAGGACTAGGTGGACACTAAAATGGGTAATTAAGGATTATGCCCATGTGGTGGGATATACACATTTTGTGCTCCATATGATGTGGATGCAGGAGCTTCTTTTTTCCATTTGCGGTGGAGGTACCGACGATGCTTGATTTGCATTGGGGTAGGTAGGACTATAGAGTCCATATTGTAGATGGCCAAATTGAGGGTTTGGTATAGTAGGAGGGGGTGTTGACACATTAGGGATGGGAGGGTACTGTATTTCCATATTGGATGGCATAGATTTCAAGGGAGGGAGAGCCTTTCCCTATTGGGATATAGACCCAATAATCCCATATGTTGAATGTGATGAACACATGTGTGTGGGATCTAAAGATTGATTCCGAGGGGCATCAGGTAAGATGGTGTATAATTATCATGATTATGCATAAATAAGGTCAAAATGTTGGGCCTTTACGATGGAATCTTCCTCGTTTTGGGGAAATGAGGTTGCCACATCTTTTGCAAATGTGGGTTGGAGTGATTTGAATAACCAATCCAATGGAAACTGAGGTTGTATATCGATTTTGCACAATGTGCGTCTTCTAATCCACTTATGGATGTGGTACTCTATGTTGGTAGAAGTATTTTGATGAAATTCTATTAGAATTTTGTGCCCTAAATCATGGTGTATGAGAAATTTGAAGCATGTGAGAAATGTAGTGGCTATAGTCCCAAAGGTGGCATGGGTTTCCCTTGGTAAACTCATGTACCATTTTGTAGATGTACCTGTAAGGGTTCGCTGGAAGAGGAAAATCCTCACTGAGTCATCCACTATGTTATTGGAGGAACACCATAAGTGAAAAGACATGACATGGTTGGAGGGGCCATCTCCTTGTTCCACCTTCAAATTTAGGGATATTGGGGATCTCGTCGGGCATATATGGCCATGCTAGATCATGTGTTATGGGGTCATTAATCAATTTGGATATATTAGGGAGATTCAAGCTAGCCATGGAATTAAATTGGTATTATGTCGTACCATCATATGTTGTGTATTTTTCCCTCGAGGGGGAGAATAGGGAGTTTGTGGTGGTGATCTCTAGCCTTGATGAGAGGAAGAGGATGTTGTGTGCCATGCTATCAAAGAGGGAGAAGAAGTGTGTGGATTTCCTTCGATAGGTGGAAATAAAGGGTGGCCTCTTCATTAAGAGAATGATGCAAGGGGGTCAAAGTTATATCGGAGGGGAGAAAATGAAGGGTTTCCTCTTCCATGAAAGGATGAAGCAAAAGGATCTAAATTTTGTCTGAGGGGAAAAAATGAATCAAGTAAGGAGTAGCCTCGCCTAGATGATCTTGTCAATGCTTCCTGGGATTGGCCCTGGCTATAGTATATCCCTCATGAACCACAGGGAGAAAAAGGGAAAACACCCATCGAGAGAGGGGAAAGGCCTTATAGTCTACGAGAATACCTTAGGGGTTTTGTTCCTCAATTGTTGAAGTTTAGTGACAAATGAAAGTGATGATGGAAATAAAGACAATTGAACAAATGCAAAAAATATGCCAACCAAAACAGATGCAAAAATGGTGCAAAGTGAGTTATATGTGCGATGTCGGTTTAGTGCAAGTGCTCCCACATGTATGTTCTTTTTAATTACCAGTTACTGAACTTGTGTTTAAAAAGAAAATAAATGTATATTCCATAAATATGTAATGTCCTTCCTCTCAAATGTAACTGGGCCTTCCAAAATTACAACCGCGGGTGATAATGGGATCCATGCAACGATTGACTAGTGAAGGTAATAAAGAGTCAGTTATATCGGCAATGGGGATATGCTCCAAAAGTGGTTTGGAAAAATTTGCCAATGGAAATATCTAACTTCAGTAGTCAATTGCACCTTGGTTATATCCTAATTTTTCCCACTAAGATACCCACGTCAAGTGTGGATAAGTGATTCGGCTTGAGCGCAATAGTATCGTCTCCACAAAAAGTTGAGTAACTCTTTATGAGGAGCAAGGAATCTATACCTTAGATTTCACATTCTTGGGAACCATGCCTTCTTATCCAGGTTGTATTTTGACACTTGCTGATAGCAGGATTTAAAAGTACCCTATAAGTCAACAATCTATTGTTTCATACAAAGTGTAGAATATTAGTGGGAATTATTCGGATGCCTAGCCAAATCAATCCTAACCAAACTATAAATTTTCTTGTGACCTCCTATGGAGGAGTTTAGTTGGTTGATAATTAAAAGTGTTGATTTTAAGGGTCCAAATTTTATTAAGGAGTGTAAGAGAGGTATTTCCCAATCCTAATTCTTTCTAATCCATCAAGGTATCACAAGGTGTGATATGGAGAGCATAGTCAAAGGAAGAGAGTCTTTAGGTCTCTTAGTGTGTGCTAGTGGAGACACATGTGTGTAATAAGAAAATAATATTGTTCGTTGCAATTAAATAAAGATCTCAAAGTACATACATATGTAGTTTCTACTTCAACTCAAAAAGATGTTAAAGGTGCTTGCAACTAACAATATTGGTCAACAATGCTTATGCAATGGAAAGTGTGAAATGGAGGTATTTCACACTTCTCTCCTTTTTCTGATTCACCACTATCACATGAAATGCAAGGTGAAGAGAATAATTCGAGATACTGGAGTCTTTAGGTCCTTTCTTGTGTGCAAAAGGTGAATTACACTACTTTGCTTAAAACATGAGAAGTAATCAAATAACATAAGATGTCAATACTAATCAACTTCTATGAAATGGAAAGCAAGATGTCTTGAATACTAGTGATGACTTTGAGGCTCATTGAAATCCTTGAAGTATTTTACCTAAGTAGATTTCAAGAGAAGACCCATTTACTTCCTAATGTCGGGCTAAGTGAGCTAATTACTAAAGAAAAATTTAACAATTGCAAGTTAATTTAATTCTAGTTCATTAGTGAGAAGTCATAGGGATTGGAGATAAAAGCATATAAAAATAAAAATCGAAGATAGTAATGTTGGTTTTCCCAATACAAACACTCTAGTAGCGTGGTTACAACACAAAAGTTTTGCACTAGTATAGAGAAGATTACCGCAAAAAAAAGGTTTGAAGGACTATGCAGCAGCATGATTGTCGGATGAAAATTTGTGCAAGTAGCACACATAGGGTGCTAGGATCTGCACTACTATGTAAACAACAATTACAGCCAAGAGGAGGCCAAATTTTGGAAATGGAGGGTATGACCCTGATATCCTGTACAAGACAAGAAACCTGAATTATCTATTTAGCAACTAACAACCTAGTTAATAAGAAATGAACAAAAATGAAGTGGAGATGCCATAAATATTGTTGTGGGAAAAATAGCACAAAGGTGTGCAACTCTTCCCATTTTAGTGGTGAAAACCTTGGAGGTTGTTAACAAGTCCCAATATTGTGTTACTAAAGAAAATGTAATGATTATAAATTGTTCCTACGGGATCTTGTTAGTAAACTAAAACAAAATGAAAACAAATAACTTGAAATAAAACAAAGGGAGTGAGGATATGCAAACCACAAGAAGAAGCAAATGCTAGAAGAAATTTAGATTGTCCAATTGTCAATCTTGTTACATGTAGTGTCACCTAGGAGGTGCAATATTCAAGGGAAGCCAACAATATCCCTTAGTGAGGTCCTTTTTGTCCACACTAAATGCTAAATAACTTGAAGAACAAATGAGAGAGACACTTTCCCCATGGAGGAAGGTGGTAAAAGAGCTTGAGAAATGCCAAGAGGTGTAGGAAGAGGTGGACTATGAGGAAGTTCCAACACAAGTCCAGTAGCATAACCTTACTCTAATTTTATCTACTTAGATGCACTCCCATGAATTCCTTTTATAGGCCAAGAGGTGGCCAAGAAACATCTAGATCTAGGGGTGAACCCCATCACCTCATGAACTAGCTCCAAGGTACACAAGGGGGGCTATTTAATGTTTGAAGAGCCAAATTCAAATTTTAGTTATTGAGGGATCTTTCATGAGCATTCAATGTGCGGCTGGTGGTTGAGATATCAACGTTTTTTTTATAGTAGCGTGGATCTCGAAGGACAATCCACACTAGGCTGGCGCGGGCACATAACTGGTAACACGCACTATAGTGCGGGATAACATGGATTTACCTATGCTACCTCTTCTTTTGACTATTTGTTTGCATTTTTGGACTCATGCTACTTTCTAGATCTGATGGGGATGCCTTCGATGGGATGCATGCTATATGTTCATGCCGCCTTATTGCAAGATTAGTTAAAATATTACATGTGTGTGAAATTTGAGCGTTAACAAGGAGATAGATGGGGGGAGAGGGGGGGGAGAGGGAGGGAGGGGGGGAGATGGAGAGGATGGGAGGGGAAGAGGGAGGGAGGGGGGGGAGATGGAGAGGATGGGATGGGGAGAGGGGGAGAGAGGGATAGGGGGGAGGAAAGAGAGCGAGAGTGAGAGGTATGGAGAGGGAGAGGAGGCGAGAGGGAGAGGGAGAGGGATAGGGAGGGATAGAGAGAGAGAGAGAGAGAGAGAGAGAGAGAGAGAGAGAGAGAGAGGAGGGGAGAGAGAGAGGGGGGGGAGGCAGAGGGAGATGGATATGGATGGAGAGGTAGATGGATAGGGAGAGAGAGAGAGAGGGGTGGAGAGGGAGAGAGGGAGAGGGAGGGAGGGAGCAAAAAAAGAACAACATTTAGATGAGAAAACACTCATTTTAGGGATTTATTTTTTTTATGTTGTATAGGGTTGTGTAACCATTCAACTGGGGGGTATGGCGGGACAATATATTCCCATCTATTTACCTCCTTTTTACATGCTACTATCATCAAATTTTCCTATTAAACTTAATACCTTTCAAGCATTTATATTTCCAATGGACAATTAGATGTTTGCTACCATATGTTTAATTAATTGATTAATTGATATTATTTTTAAGATGAAGAGATACTTGATATTTAAAGTGTCTTTGGAATGCTTGACTCTTTTGGAGGATCAAGTAGTCAAATCATTGAGGTAGGATTCAACAATATTTTTTATGTTGTGAAATGCATATGACATGGCCTGCTAAAAGATAGATCCATCATTTTTAAGACCAAAAGTCATTTTTCTATATGAAAAAGTACCTTGAGGAAAAATAAATTTTATCTTAACTTGATCTTCTTACCAAATTTGAATTTGATTGTGGCTAGAAAATCCATCCATGAACAACAAAATCTCATTTCCAGCACATGCATTGATAATCTAGTCGATGAACGAGATAGCACAATTATCCTTTGGACAATCCTTATTCAAATCCTTGAAGTTGGAGCAGACTCAAATAGTCCCTTATTTTTTATTAACATGCACAAGATTGGATACCAATTTGCTCAAGGGCACTAGTAGTTAAAACATTCTTTGAGTAGTTTCTCTACCTCCAATTTAATGACAACCACCTTTAGATGGTTAATTATCTGTAGGTTCTGTCAAATAGATTTTACATTGGGATTTGTATTAATCTCATATTAAAAAATCCTTGGATCAATACCTGGAATTTATTCGTATTATTAAGAAAATATGTTGTGATATTCCTTAAATAGAGAAGTATAAATTTGATCCGATGAAGAAATTTTCAATGACATCAATTGTCCAATAAATGTTAATTTGTGTGGTTTTATAAATATTCACCATGTTTCCCTTTGCATACACATCTTGTGTTGCAAGGGGGTCATTGTACCAATCAATGTTTCAAGGTATAACAATACCCTTATCATCAATCCTCATACCATTCATCATAGAAAGAAAATATGACATTTTATTCATTTCCTTTCAATGTTTCTCTTTAATATACATGGCTTATAAGATCACTTCATTGAAAGGAAAAGCCATATCTAAGAGATCTTGGTTAGATGAGGATTTGATGGCCCATATGGTTGAAGTGTAATTATCATGTTTCTTCGCAAGTGGAGAATCACAATCAGGGTCTACAATGGCTAATTGAAAAACCTAATAAGAATCTTTGGTTGTAGAAAAATCCAATCTCACCCCCTAGCTCAACAAGAAACACAGGGATAGTTCCATGAGGCCTAAAAATATGCCCATAAGAATATTTTATCATCATGGGTGATGGGATAGTCTCAAGTGAGCCAATAGATTTCTAACATGATAAGGGCATAACACAAGTCGAGGTTCCCTCGTCCACAACAATCCTAAATATGTTTGATCCTCAAGTCAAAACTTGAATTTGAAATGTGGCAGAATGGGGAAGACAAGGATTTTAGTTTTCCAATTCAAAATTTTTAAGCTAAGAACCCAAGGGGTCAAAAGACCCAATTGTTGATAACAATATCTTTTTCTATGTGGGGCAGCTCTAGAGAAATTCCAAAGTAGACATCATGCACGATGCTTGGGCCAAATATTCAACAATGATATAGTCTTGAGCAACCCGAGCATTAGGATTATGTGTTGAACTCTTCGAAAAAAAATTTAGGATGCAATGTGGCACTATATCAATTGGTTCTTCTCTATATGAAGAGGGTTTGACAACTCAGAAGTATATTCTTCCTTACCCTTGAAACCAGACATAGGTGTTTCGTAATTACAAGATATGGTCTGGAAATTTACATCTTGTTTACACATATTCTCATTTTCCTTCGGTGGATTTCCCCCTTGTGAGGATACTTCCTAGTTCCCACCCTATGGGGGTAGAGGGTTGTGAGGAACACCAACAACCATTTTGTATTTCTCTATAGGAAACAAGTTCGCGAGACAACAAGTTGTTGTTGAGAATTATGTTGCACCAACAGTTGGTGAGAAGCCTCCATATTGTGGAAAATGAGGGTTAAGGAGTCTTCCATGCATAAATTACATGGAAAATTGACCTTCTTTTTCTCCTTTTTACCCCCACCAGCATTATTGGTGTTTGCATTATTTCCCCCATTCCCATTCCTTCTTTTTTTTTTCCCTTTCTTCTTTCATTTGGGTTGTTGGTTCCCATTAGGATTAGATGTCTATAATAAGAGAACATCAAATGATTGAGTGAGAGAAAGGGTGTTGGTAACATCTGTGCAACTGCAGGCACAATAGAAATTAAGGACATTTGTCCCATTTGTTTTTCTACCTATTTAACTATGGCATTCTCCGTTGAACCAATCGTGTTGTTAGCATGAAAAATAGGTATAGGATTGGTTGGATATGTATCTCTTTGAGGATCCATGGGTAATATTTCATATAGAATCCTCTATTGGAAATACACTGTATCCAATTGCTAGGCCTTGATGATAGCTTGCTCCTCAGTCATGAACCTAGAAAGTTCAACATATTTTGCAATGTATGGTAAAAAATACTTTATAAACCAATCTATTAAGAATTCATCAAGTATATGGGATTTGATCAACCAACGTATCATGTTCCACTCGTGAATGTGGTTGGAGATATGAGTGGACTTATCCTATTGGAAAGATGTCAAGAGTTCAGTTCCTATCTCATAGCGGACTAATAATTGAAATTGGTTTAGATATGCCATCGCTAAGGCATCAAAATTGTGGAATTAAGCTCTCAGGATTTCAATATACCATTTCTTTGCTACCCAATTCAAATTTCTCTAGAAAATACTTAACCTAATATTGTCATCCATTGGTGAGTTTGATGAAAACCATAGACAAAAGTCCATCGCATAAATGTCAATGTATTCTCCAACCTTCCCTTCAAACTTGGGTATGTCTAAAGGTAACTTGATCAGGACAAGGGGACAGTGAGGATTATACATCATCAGATCATTGGTTAAATTTGTTTAATTCGGTAAGTTTAAGGTTACAAGGAATGAAAACTTCATCCAAGCGAACAATTTCCAACTTCCAGGTGCTTATCTTGACATTTGGTTTGCATTTACGAAAGAATTGCCTAGCATTTAAGCATTGACATGCATAAAAAGATGAATTAAATTGATTCCCATGGTTCCGAGGATAACCAAGTGGAAACTGTTCATATTGTGTTGAAGCCTCCGATGATCATGCCTCTTATTCCTGGAAAGGGAATGTTTCCCTGAGAGATATTGAAGCTTGGGGGAGCTCCAATTCCTATAGAGGGTACAAACCGTAAGGAAAATTTCCACCTTAAATGGAAATGTATTGAAGCAGAATGAATAACTTCTTTTCGATGTGCTAAACTTTGGAAAAGTAGGAGGGTTTTTAAAAAAATATGTGGAATCCCAACAGGTGACGTTCTAAAGGAAAAAGGGTTGCTTCCATAAGGTATGGATTTCAAAGTCCCAACTATAATTTTAGGAGTTGTAACCTATGAGAAATATCCTCCGAAATATTCTCCAAAATTGGATGGGAACGAACTATAATCTAGGATACTCGAAACAGTGTGATTACTTCCTCCTATAGGAAGGATAGAAGTAAGGATTGGGGTGCCCTCAACTCTTAGAATACAATTGATGCTACTCTTGTTAACCCACTAGTGCAAGGGATTGGAATAAATGGCATGATATTTATTATCAAAGTTACAATAATGAAAAATATGATGGACTATGGGATCTAGAGAAAGGTAGACTAAAATCGAAAAAATCCATTGGGTTCGTCGGTTCCTTGATCTCAACTGGACCAAGACTCTCTTGAATAGGAGGGGATGGGACCCTTATAATTATGGGAACATGACCATCAAGACCACTTAGGTTCCCTTCCTCTGATAGTGTGTTTGAGTTAAAACCTTCCTTTTCTTTTACTTTCCCTATGGGATTGTTTAAAGGCTCTTTGTTTTCTTCATCTAACCCCCATAGGGGAGTGTTAGTGTTATCAATCACGCACCTATAAAAAGGAAGCTATGTGTTCTCTGGAAAGAGAAATTTAGTCCTTCTGGACCAAGGGAGAGGTTGGTTAGCCACCTAGACTCAAATAATATCACAACAAAGAATTCCTACAATCCAATGTTCAATACAACCAACACAACTAAGAAAAGTATTGAAGCTCCAATCTAATAATACAACCCTTCCAAAGAAAATCCTAAGGTGGTTAACTCTCTATAGATAAATTAATGAATATTTGAAAAAGGGCCTTCCGAAATTCAAATTGATATAAGTAGGGCCCAACTCTACCTAGTGAAGTTGCAAGAGACAGTTACAATAACCCTCACACCACAATCACCCAAGGTGCAAGTACCCTCATGAAGATGGGAACCCTCCAAGAGAGTTAAGGTATATTATTATGTGTTTTCCTTAGGTACCATAAGCACTTCCCACTTGCAATCAGCTACGAGTAACCTAGGAAAGACAACTAAGTTTACCACTTTTCATTTGACGGTTGGGTGGAACAATAATGGGTCAGGTGTCTACAAATGGGAAAGGAATGTAGGAACACATCCTAGACCCAAAAATTTAAGTAGAAATGGTGTCACCCCAAGGACTCACCACTTCACCTAAAGCCCCCTAACTTGCATATCCCTCCAAGAAAGAAACAAGGGGATAATATTGATTTCCTACTTAGCTTAACCTTGTGCTTGACATGCATGTGAGGCGTGCTTTCCCAAAAAGTGTGTCCTACTACTAACAAATTTCACACTCAACTAGTGAGATCCTATTTTTTTTTTTGTGGCCTAGGAAAATTTACTCTACACACCTACACCCAAGGCCCTAGAACCTAGACTGTTGTTGGTTTTCTATCAAAGAGAAACAAGTCTAGTTCATTTTAGTTACATTGATTTTAAGGGTTGTTTTTACTTAAAGGGATGTGGAGGTGAGAAAATGATGTTTTTATCAAATGAAAACTATTCTAAAAACAATACATGAAAATGTAAATAATTAATTTAAACTTTGAAAGAATTGCTTGAACATAACAACTTATGAAGAGTACAAGAACCAAGCAAGAAATTTCAAACCTAAAAGATAAGCAATCTTTTGGGAGAACTCATATAACCAAAGAAAGCCATTCTTAAATATTTTCATAAGAGAATGCTAATGAAAGCACTCTAATATTTCAATCAAGAAACAACAAATGAAAAAAGGATGTTCAACTGATGCAGAATGATTAGGACACTAAGTATATTCAACTAGCATTCATCACTTTCATTATTCTTTGAAAAAGGGTATCCAAATCAATTACATTAAACAATTTACCTAATCACCATACTAAATATCTTTCATTTTGTCTCCAAGAAACAAAATAAATGCATTCAATAGTTTTTTGGAAGGTAAAATGCAACTACCACCTAGTACCTACAAGGCATAAAATGTGTGGAAATATCACAAACAAGCAATGCTTCCTTCTTTTCCTCTTTTTTTGATTGGAGCCAAACATGCAATTGTTCAAGTAGTCAAAATATATAAATTCCCTTACATGAATAGCTACAATTCTCTTGTTTACCTATGGGACCAACTATTAAAAACCAAACATAGAAAAATAGGGCCAAAAAGCCCTATTTTCAGGCCACACACTCTTGTTTCCAAGCAAAGAAGTGTGCACATGCTTCTTTCTAGAAGGAAAGGAGAATGTAACCCCTGAGTACGTGCTTTTTTGTCCTCTCGAAAGTGTGTATACCCTTATAGCATCCCCAAAAGGTTAAAAAAACTTGTAAATTTTCAACTCGCCTAAAGGTTTAACACTATTCTAGACATGAAATGGTTTAAAAAATATCAGATCCAAAGCTAGAAAACAATCCAAAGTGGCCCTACAGAGAAGAATTCAAAGAAATATTCCCCATTGGAGTTTCCAGTCATGTTGTGGAGAAAAAATCCTAAATGGTTATGGAAAACTATAACAAATCGAAATGAGAGATAACAAACCAAACTCCCTATAATTCTTTGATGATGATGAAACAATCAATCAAGAGATTAGAGATAAGGACTACCTAGATTTAGATGGTTATCCTTTAGATTCCTCATTGTAATACCCCAGTTTTGACTTGGAATGTATTTATCCAAAATTATGTAAATGATGTAAATATGCTAGTGTGAATTCCTAGTACGGAGCTCAAGGCCAAGGCCTGACCAGTGAATGGATAGGCATGTATGATGTGCATATTTTATTTGGACTGTTTGGTTGGATTTTATGTTGATTCAGAATATTATGTAAATAATATGTGCATAAATAATAAAATGGTCCAAGTCTGGTTGTGTAAAGAGCACTAAAGGGGATATGATTCCACCAAAGGGGAAGAGGGAAGGGGGCCAATGGGTGACTAAATCCTTGCTACCAAATTTCAACCTTAGAACTCACACCTAAATTCTACCATGTTCCTTGAATAAGCCAATTATCTCCTTTTTTGACCATTTTCCAATCATTAATGCATGTGTGTGGTTGGTGGGAAAAGTCACCTCATGTAGTTATTGAAGCATGGGACTAGCTGCACTTTTGTGATAGTTCTATCATGACAGAAGTCAGTCTGCAGCTTCTAGGAGTCCTTTCTTCTATTGACAGAATTTATTTCAGTTTCCTTTTCACCATTTTCTCATATCCTTTGGAGTCAACCCTCATTTTATCTCATTCTTTCACGCAGGATTCATAGATGCAGATCTCTCCATTGTTGTCTGTGAACTTACCATGCTGTTAAGAACCCAGAAATTCGAATTTGGAGACCATGTTGCAGATTGGGAAGTGAAAATTGTTGGGTGATGGTGAGCATAGAGATTGGGCAAGCTAGGAACCCTTACTCGTGGAGTTCTACTGCTCATATGTGCTTGAGAAACCACAAAATGAGGCTACGGGTGGTTTTATAACAACCAAGATGAGGTTGGAATTATTCTATGCACACACTGGAAGCACCTAGCAAGATGGAGTGCCCAAGAGAACTGTGAATCGGTGAAGGGGATACCTGAGCTAGAAGGGTGTTGTGTGGGGTAGGTATTGTGGAAGCCAAGGCTATGAGGGTTGAGTGAGACCCCTGTAGAGCTTTGTATGAGCATTTGGCTAAGCACAGAGAGCAGAATGGGTTGTGGGCTGAGAGATAGAAGCTTGTAGGTGTTTCCTTTAACCCGGTGGCCTCATAGCCCAGCTTGGGGGTGGCCTCCTAGCAGAAAGAGTATATGTTGGACAGAGTGCCTATGGTTGGGTAGAAAAGCACTCTTACATGGCCAATTGCTTGGATCTGCGTTGGATAAAGATAATAATTATTATGCATTTGATACTGAAGTGTTTTTATTTCGTGCATGTAATGTTATGCTTGTGTATTTGCATGCTAGATGTGTGTGGATAGACTTTAATTCTGTTGTGCATGTTTATTTACATTTATGCACACATTGCATTTGTTGTAAATCATATTATGGACTTGGGGAGAAATTTGAGAGTCCATATTTGGCCAGCTTCCTCTCCCAATAGTCGGATTGGGTGAGGGGGACGTTACAATCATGTACATGAGCTCCAATACAAATCCAATTGAGGAGATATCGAAATTTCACACACGAACAACATTTCCTTCCTCAAATCTAATGGATAGACAACAAAATGAGTCATAAAACAATTTAGATATATCATCAATTGATCCTAATCAATCCATTAAGAAGACTGATCCTTCCGACCAATAATCATCACACATAATTAGAAATTTATCATCATATTGTGGGACTGTTGGAATATTTAAACCCATGCATGTCATTTAATACCTTAGGATAACATTATTGATCATTTTTTATTAATTCCTAGGTGTTAGACTAGGTAGTTGGCTAAATTATACATTGTGTGGACCACAAGTCATCATTGTGTGGACCATAAGCATCCTAGACTCACCTAGGTGCATTTATGAAGATTTTGGATAATATTTTCTTTGATTCTGGCTGATGTTATCCAATCCTGGAATAGAAAGGTTCCTTATTGTTTTTTACTTTTGTTTACCACTTTTTGGTGAAAGGTGAAAGCTAGTTGACTAGTCTTAACTGTTTTTTGGCCAATTCATCCTCCATGATGTTATTCCTTCCAAATTCTGGATTTAGCATGATTTTCCATCCTACATCACCATCTGTTCACTCATTCAAAAATTCGTGAGCCTTTGGGGTGACTTGGAAACCACACTTTCCACTTAGGGGGGTTTTGCATATTTTTAGTAAGCTTGCTTTTGTGAGGATTCAAATGGAAACCTTTTGCTTTCTAATATATGATGTAATGTTATATATTTTCATCCTATTACTTTCCCAAGGTTGGATGGTGTATTATTATTCATGAGAGTAATTATGTTTGCATCATACTTGACTCTTTTTTAGTGTTCTTGACTAGTTGTGTGAGATAACTTGTGAGAGTATGAAATTTCTTGATCAGATCTTGGTGTGAACTAAATTTCACATGGTATAAAAGCTATCAATATATTCTTTTCTCCTTCTATGTATTGCAGGATCCAACCAGTCTCAAGGAGGGTGCATTCAGTCATCTATAGGGCAGAAACAATCACCCAAAGGGCACAACTGAGCATCTAGGGGCGCACCCAAACCACTCTAAAAGATATTTCAGAGCTCCCATGGATCAGTCACATCATATCATGCTCACTCCATTCAATTATTTTGATTGGAACGCGCAGATGGAGGTCATGTTGAGGAGCAAAGGCCTCTACAGGGTGACTATGGCAACTGAAACTGAGCCAACCTCAACAATTGAGAAGGAAAAGTGGCACAACAGAAGAGATGAAGCCTATGGTGTTTTGTGTCTCACCACATCCAGGAATCTTTTATTCCATCTAGATGGTATTACCACTCCAAATGAATTCTGGGAGAAGCTCCAAGATTTGTTTGGCAAGACAGATGAATTAAGAGGCCACCAACTGGATAATGAACTTGTTTCACTGAGTCCACACAATTTCAAGAACCTTCAAGACTTCTTCTCAAAGTTCAAGTCACTTGTCCTTCAATTGAATCAATGTGTAATTGATAAAAAGGATGAGAAATTGATCTTGACCATTCTCTCCAAGCTTGGCCCAGATTATTTAGTCTTTGTTTTGACCTTCCATGCCACACAGAAGGTAGTTCGAAACTGGAAAAGTCCTTGTTAGGAACTTATGTCAACCCTTCTCTTTACTATGTTAGTATATTGTTTTTGGACGCATATGCTTTGTAAGTCGTCCCGTAGTATTTGTTGATCCGTAGTTTATATTAGCCCATAGTATTGACCCATAGTATTGGACGCATATGCTTTGTAAGTCGTCCCGTAGTATTATATGTCCCATGGTTTTGACTCATAGTATTGGGCATAGACTTAGTATATAAGTGTGTGTTGAGGTCATTGAAGGCACTGTGAAGTTAATTGTATTGAGCTTGCTCAAAGGAGGTTGCCCCCTCGAAGTGGCCCGTGATCAATATAAAAGTGATTCAAAGTTCTATTATTTCTGATATCTCATGTATTTGCATTAATTAATTATTGCAGGTTCATCACAGTCCTACTGTGTCAGAATTCATGGAATCTATTATACAAGAACAATACAAGTTGGTCTTGATGGGAGAAATAAAAAATCCATCAAAAGATCATTGTTTGACTGCTAGAAATTCAAAGAGTTCGAAAGGCAAGAAGAAGGGAAATTTCAAGAAATCCACTGATCAGAAGAAAGACAAACAGACAGCTCATGAAGACTCCTCAAACTTCAAGAGGAATCCAAATAAGAATAAAGAGAAGGAAAAGTGCACTTATTGAAATAGGGGTTTTCATACTGAGATATCCTGCATGAAGAAGACCATTGATCAAATGGCTCAACTCCTAGAGAGAGCAAATATTACTCTTCCTGAGAGTGCAAGAAGGAAGGAAGGAGGACAAAATTCTGAAGGCAAGGAGCGAGTGCATGCTTTGATGGAAAGCACATCCAAGCCTACCTCTTTCATCATAGATCCTGGAGCTTCAAGGAACATGGTGTCTACAAGAGAGAGCTTTTCCTCTCTTGATTCTTCTAGTGGTCCAACCATTGTGTTGGGTGATGATTCTGAAACTTCAAGTAAAGGTAAAGGCAACATTGATCTAGATTTTGGTTCATTCACTAATTTGTTGTATGTTCCAGGACTTGCTGCTAACCTTTTTTCAGTATACCAGATGACTCACACTGGGTCACCCAGAAAGGTAATATTCACACCTAATTATGTTGAAATCTGTGAAATGTCAACAGGACGAATTGTTGCCTTAGGTTCTGCTAACCATAGCTCAAAAATCTATAGATTCTCTCATTTTGTGCCTTTCCCATCACCTTCTGCTCTACTTACCCATGCCAATGAGTCAAAGTAAATTATGGCATGAAATATTTGGTCACCTAAACTACAAATATATTTCCCAACTCCATGAGAAAGAGATGGTCATAGGGCTTCCAAATATCAAGTTTTCTAAAGGTGTCTATCAAAGCTACATCCTAGGAAAACACCCAGAGCATAAGTTTGAAAGAGCCAAAACTGAGCGAACCTTAGCACCCAAGGAGCTTATTCATAGTGACATATCAGGTCCATTCCCCCATGAGTCTTTGAACCATGCCAGATACATCCTCACCTTCATAGATGACTTTACCAGGTATGGTTGGATCTATTTCCTCAAGCTAAAGTCAGAAGTGTTAAGTTTGTTCAAGATTTTCAAAGCCTCGGTTGAGAACTAGTATGGTATACATATCAAGATCCTTAGATCTGATAATGGTGGAGAATACATTAAATATGAGTTTCAAAAATTTTGTGCCTCTTCTGGCATACAGATGCAACACATGTTCCCTACACCTCAACAGAATGGTGTTGCTGAGAGGAAGAACAGATCTCTTAAGGAGATGGCCACATGTATGCTTGAGGCGAAGTCTTTGTCTCCAAGACTTTGGGATGAGGAAATCAATTGTGCATCATACATACATAATAGAGTGCCTCACAAAGCATTAAAAGGAATCACTCCTTTTGAGGCTTGGACTGGGCACAAACCTGATGTTTCTCATTTCAAGATTTTTGGCTCCAAGGCTTTGAAGCGTAAAAAGCTTCTTTACCGCAATAAATACTTCTAGAATTCTCACAAATAATCCGAAGCCCACATTTTGGTGGTAAATACGATATTGATAAAATATGATAAGATGATTACAATGTAATGAGAGGCCCTGTATAAATACAATTCCAAAGAGCATCTCTAATGGTTGTTCACAAGGGTTATGTCCCTTGGATAATTATTGTTAATGACTATTATTAATATTATTATTTAATATCTATATATTTTAGGTTTGCTACATTGCCTTCCCCTTAAGGGAAGCTTTGTCCTCAAAGCTTTATTGAAGACAAAGGTTATGTCTGATTTTTTGTTTGAACTGTCATCTCTAGATCCTTTCTTTTAGTATTTGCGACACTTGAGGAAATGAGGCGATACGAGTTACGAATTCCACAGAAGAACTGTCGCATCATTTCTAATGTTGTCCATCCGAGATCTATTTTTATCGGATCTATTTGATCGCTTTGTGGGATGTCTTTTCGTTTGTTGCTTAGTATTTTGATTTGATGTTCTTGCTTGTCTAACATCGTAATTCCTCAATGTATCTTCATTTTGACCCTGTCGTTGGTCAAAATGATATTTATAATTGGGGTGTCGATAAGGAGTTCTTGTTGTTTGTTTTCCTATTGGATTGAATCCTTTTTTAACTGTGACGAGGATTGAATTTGTATTTAATTCTTCTTCTTCAACTTGAATTTGTTTTCTGGAGAGTCTGGATGCTTCCTTGTGGATTTGTGCTACTTTGTTCTCTAGTAGATTGCTATTACTCTTAATTTTCTCGAACCTTTCATCTTGCGACTTTTTGTCCTCTTTGAACTTATCGATTTGTTCTTCTAGTTCTCGATTAAGATTTCTTAGGCGTTGGTTTTCTTCCTCTTTATCCAATAGTTTCCCTTTCATATCTTCGTTTGATTGTTCTGTCTTTTTGGTACTTTTCAACTTCTTGATTTTCCCAATTAATGTTTTGTTATGGTTTCTTAACCAATGTATTTCTTCATTGTTATTTGATAACGTGCTCTTGGCAGCTGTAATCTCTAGTTTATGCATCTTTCTAACGTCATCATACTGTTGTTGGAGTTTTTCCTTCTGTTGTCGATATTGACATAACTTAGATTCTTGATTTTCTAATTTTCTCTGGACTTGCACTAATTCAACATCTTTGTCCATGATGAGCTTGTTTAGACGCTTAATTTTTTCTTCTAAATCATTATCGCTTCCATATGGTGATTTGTCATCATTTTTTGACTTTCTGATATGCTCTTCTAGGTTTTGATTGTGAATTTTAAAACATGAGATTTCTTTATCGTGATCAGATAACATTTTCTTGTTATCTCTTATGGTTAGTTCAAGTTGTCGATTTTGCTTCCATAAGCAAGGATTCTCATTGTCTCTCCATTCTTTCAACAACTTCTGTGTCTCAACCTCAACTTGTATACGTTTATTGATCGCCTTATATTGTTCTAACTCGTCCAATGTTGTTTGCAACTGAGACTTCATTTATGAATATGTGTTTGCCATAGTTTGTGATTTTGGCTTTAATTTCTTCTTCGACTTGATTTTTGACTTGTTCGAAGGTGAATGGTCTTCGACTTTTGGCGATAATTGGTCGTCCTTGACATTGACTCTTATCTTCTTATTTGGTCTTCAAGTTCAAGGGTAATACTCTTCCTTCTCACTTCTTCTTAAATTGTTTCCTTTCTTTCAATCAACAAATATGGGGCAACAAAAAATGTGTAATAACCTTTTAATGTGGTTTTCTTGAGAGAAGGGAAAATTTCTTTTAACCCTTTTTATGTTTTTCTCTTTTGACTTAATTTGTAATAATACAATTATTATTATTATTAAAAATTTAATAATAATATCAATATATAAAAACCTTATTATTATTTATATAATAATTATTATTATTATATTGATCAGGTTTGAATTGTTATAATAATATTTATTATTATTTAAAATAATAAAACTATTATAGTTTTTTTGTATAGTTTGACGTGAAATTATTTAGGGTTTCAAAACCTAACAATATGCTGGAGGGCGGCTCGAGAGGTGGAATGGGAGGACGATGGGATTCAATGCAAGGGAGGAGCGAGCAGGCGGGGGGGGAGGGACCAGCAGGCGAGGGGGAGGGGCATGGATGCTATGGTGCAGAGTCGCAGGAGAGAAGGGTATGAGGGAGGAGGCACAGATGTGTGGGGGAGGACATAACAGTGGGGAGGAAGGAGGGAAACAACGAGGTGAGCGAGGTGCGTAGAGGGACGTGTGAAGAGAGAGGGGAGGTAGGGAAGGTTGAGTAGAGGGCACAAGGGTGAAGGAATGGAGGGCCGAGGAGGTAGCAACGCAGAGGACGAAGTGGGCGCGGGGAGATGAAGGTGGAGTGGTGGCATGGTGGGGAGAAGTGGAGATGTGGTGGGCGTGGACGCAGATTGCGTAGGTGGGAGGGGGGCATGGGATGGTAGTGTGGTGCGCGGGAAAACAACGTGGGAAGGGTGGAGAGGAGGGGCGAAGGTAGAGAGATGGTGTGAGGATGTGCAAGGATGGAGAGAGTATGCAGGTGGGAATAACGCGGTGAGGGAACGATGACGATGGCCAGAGGAGAAATGGAGGATGGTGTAATGGAGCATGGAAGGAAGGGGAGAAGTGGAGTGGTGGAATGGTTTTGAATTATGGAAGCTTAGTGTAGAAAATTGCAGGAGAGAAGGAGAAATGGGATGGAGGTAATTTTTATTTTATTTTATTTTTAAAGGAGGGCAAAAGCCTGTACTGGTCAAAAACCAAGTGTCGAGAGAAAATCTCAAATGAGTGTTCAGGGGACAGATCATGAGCCAGGCTCTGATACCAATGAAGCGTAAAAAGCTTCTTTACCGCAGTAAATACTTCTAGAATGCCCACAAATAATCTAAAGCCCACATTTCGGTGGTAAATACGATATTGATAAAATATGATAAGATGATTACAATGTAATGAGAGGCCCTGTATAAATACAATTCCAAAGGGAACTTATAATGGTTGTTCACAAGGGTTATGTCCCCTGGATAATTATTGTTAATGACTATTATTAATATTATTATTTAATATCTATATATTTTAGGTTTGTTACAGGCTTGGGCTAGAATTCCACTTGAGAAGAGGAGGGACATGCAGCCCCAAACCCAACCATGTCTTTTTTTTGGCTATTCAGAAGACTTCAAGGGCTACAAGTTGCTGATCATTCCCTCTCAAAACTCATTCATTGAGATGAGTGTTCAATTCGAAGAAGATCCCTCACAGAGTGTTGAAATTGGAGAACACTCCACACCACCACCTGAGAATGTAAGTGATGCTCCTTTTGAATTTTTTGATTATGATATTTATGATGATGAAGACCATTTTATTATAGATCCTAATTCGCTAACAAGGCCTAAGTGGGCTGCTAAGATGCTTCAAGCAGCTGGTGAAATAGTGGGAAATCCTCAAGATACTAGGAGGACTAGATCACAATTTCAGAATGCTCTCAATGTGAATGATACTTACCTATATGAGAGATGTTATTTGATGGTGTGTCTGATCCTTAGACATATGAGGAATCCTCACATGACCCAATATTGTAGGATTCCATGGATTAGGAGTTTCATTCACTGCAAAAGAATGAGACATGGGAGCTAGTCAAGCTGCCCTCCAGGCAGAAAATTGGTAAGGTGTAAGTGGATCTTCAAGACTAAATTTGCAGCTGATGGTGCAGCAATAAAATATAAGGCTAGGCTGGTTGAAAAGGGCTTCTACCAAGTACATGGCCTTGACTACAATGAGACTTTTTCACTAGTTGCACAAAAGGATTCGATAAGACTAGTGCTGGCAATTTCTGCAGCCAAGCGTTGGGAAGTGCATCACATGGATGTAAAAAGTGTCTTCCTCCATGGATATCTTGAGGAAGAGATATATATGCGGCAGCCATAAGGCTATACATATTATACTAATTATTTGTGCATGTTGAAGAATTCCTTATATGGGCTTAAGCGAGCCCCCAAGGCTTGGTATGCCAAAATGGACAACTTTCTCTTGTTACAATCTTTTGCTAGATGCAAATCTGATCCAAATGTTTACATGAAGCTGATTGATGGCTCAATTCTGATTATTGTGTTATATGTTGATGACCTACTAATCACATGTATCTCTATTGATCAAATAGCTTCATTAAAGACTACCTTGCATCAAGCTTTTTCCATGACTGACTTGGGAATTCTTAAGCAATTTTTGGGGTTTGAGATTTCTCAAACTGAGAATAGAACTAAGGTATATTAGTCCAAATATGCATCTAAGCTTCTAAATAAGTTCAATATGGCTGATTACAAGCCTTCAAAGACTCCCTTCCTTTCAGGAGTCTGTCTTGAAGAAGGAGATTCTACACCATTGGTGGACATCACCTTGTATAAGCAACTAGTTGGCAGCTTACTGTACTTGACTCATACTCGACCTGGTATTGCATATGCAGTGAGTGTGGCCTCAAGATACATGGAGAAGCCACATGAGCTTCATTGGAGGGCTGCAAA
The DNA here is from genome assembly GCA_027924585.1 of Larix kaempferi. Classification (NCBI taxonomy): domain Eukaryota; kingdom Viridiplantae; phylum Streptophyta; class Pinopsida; order Pinales; family Pinaceae; genus Larix; species Larix kaempferi. Next base: position 1,888,430 of record BSBM01000233.1, on the reverse strand, counting down.
AATAATCTTGCATTATTTGCAAGGCACCAAGTATGATGGGATTCACTATGTTGCAGATTCTAGCCTAGATCTTCTTGGATTTACTGACTCAGATTGGGACGGTGATAGCCTTGATAGAAAATCCACTTCTGGATCTTTTTTCATGCTTGGTGGTGGCCCTGTTTTATGGTCCAGTAAGAAACAGAGTGCAATTTCACTATCTTCAACATAGGCCGAGTACATAGGAGCAGTGAATGCTTCTACTCAGTGTGTGTGGTTGCAGGGTATTCTTTCATAGTTTGAGATTTCCTTTAGCACTCCCACAGTCATATTTTGTGACAATCAGAGTGTTATAAGGGTCTCAAGTGATCCAGTACAAAGACAGAGGACCAAGAATATAGAGATTCATATGCACTACATCAGGAGTTTAGTGCATGATCACATCATTGATTTGCAGTATTGCCCAACAGCTGAGCAAACTGCAGACATCTTCACCAAAGATTTTACTAAGAAGACTTTCAACTATCTGAGATCATTGCTTGGGATGGTTGAACATGTGGTGGAGTGAAGGATTGATCAGCAATATTTCAATTTTGATTATGTCCATTTTAGAGGGGAGGCATTTCCCATGAGGTTTTCCTTCTTTCCTTGTTTCATGGACAAGGCAGTATGTTAAAGGGTGACCATGTCTTGTTACTGGGCCCTCTTTTTATTTCTAATTTTTAGCACATAAATTCAGGATTAAGGAGGTGTTGGAATATTTAAACCCATCCATGTCATTTAATACCTTAGGATAGCATTATTGATCATTTTTTATTAATTCCTAGGTGTTAGACTAGGTAGTTGGCTAAATTATACATTGTGTGGACCACAAGCATCCTAGACTCACCTAGGCACATTTATGAATATTGTGGATATGATTTGTTTTGATTCTGTCTGATCTTATCCAATCCTGGAATAGAAAGGAGCCTTACTGCTTTTTACTGTTTTTTACAACTTTTTGGTGAAAGGTGAAAGCTAGTTGACTAGTCTTAACTGTTTTTTGGCCAACTCATCCTCCATAATGTTTCTTCCTTCCAAATTCTATATTTAGCATGATTTTCCATCCTACATCACCATTTGATCACTCATTCATAAATTCGCGAGCCTTTGAGGTGACTTGGAAAGCACACTTTCCACCTAGGGGGGTTTTGCATATTTTTAGTAAGCCTGCTTTTGTGAGGATTCGAATGGAAACCTTTTTCTTTCGAATCTATGATGTAATGTTATATATTTGTATCCTATTACTTGCGCAAGGTTGGATGATGTATTATTATTCATGAGAGTAATTCTGTTTGCATCATACTTGACTGTTTTTCAGTGTTCTTGACTAGTTGTGTGAGATAACTTGTGAGAGTATGAAATTTATTGATCAGATCTTGGTGTGAACTAAATTTCACAGGGATGAGGGGGAGAGGAGGGATGTCTATTTTATATATGATAAACAAGAATTATAATTTCATTATCTTGTCGTAGGCACCTTCTAAAACCATATATTGGGTCCCTCAACACATGACCCATTGATGCTTCACCTTCCCTATATTTGATATTAACCTTGAACAATATGGAGAGGTCAAATATAGATCTAAACTTCAATACTCAAGAGAGGAAATAATTCAGAAATAAGGATTTTGGGGAAAGCAAAAATATAAAAACTTAGAATCTATGGGACAATTTCTCTAGCATAAGGATAGTAATGGAATTGATTCATGAATTTATCCCATGGAGGTTTTATTTATACATGGTTTGAGACCATTAGAGGGTGATTCCAAGGAAATAATACTCATAAACAATTTTTTCTACTATATGGCTTCATCAAATTCATGAAATTTTGTGTTTATTGCCTAATTTTAAGGTACATGTTCCTTTCCTGAGGGGAAGGATCATGCACACATGCCTTTCTCCACCAAATTGTGTGTGTGCCCCTCAAAACCAGGTTTTTTTAGTGAATTTTTGGGTTGGAATGAACTATACCTAATTTATACTGTGGGACCATCAATCATAAAGGACCTTGATATTAAGTGCCTTTAGTTGTTGTGAGGGTCTCTTTAGATGGCATTAGGGACATTTGGAGGTTGATTAGGGACATCTAGATTCCATTAAGGACACTATGATACCCATTAGAGGAATTTTGAGGTAAAAAATGGGTCTCAAAATAAAAATGTCCTATCAACATCAAGTTTATAAGAACCAATAGGATTCGAGATGATGATTTTAACTATAAGGGTAAATATTTTTCAATTTATCTCCTTGTAGGTTTACTCAAATTTCAAGTGTGAGCACTTGTTGGATGCATAATCAAATTCCACATCCAATGAGTACCCACTGGGAATAATTTTGATAGAAGTTGGGTGGGAAAATACTCAAAATACATAATAATAATAATAGTAATAATAATAATAATAATAACATATTTCATTGAATAAAATACATGTTTTTATGTATTTCAAGTTTTTTCTACCAGGGGTCTGCCAAAAGTATTATGAGTGTGCACTTGTTGGATGCAAAATTTGATTCTGCATTCAATGAATGATCACACTCAAAAATTTAGTAAACCTACAAGGAGTTAAGTTGAAAATACAACAGAAAAAAGTAGTTGTTTTTCATTTCCTTAAAAAATTAATAACTCTTATTTTAGTATTTTCTTTAGCATGCCCATTTTAGATCTCAAAATTGCTCTAATGACTAGGGTCATTATGGTTTCAATAGGGTCATTATGGTTCTATTAGGGTCACTAAAGTGACAAATAGTGTTATAACAATAGGTCATGTGGAGGAAAGGAAATTGACATAAACTTGGCATACGAAAGTAGAAAAAGAGGAAAGTAATAAAAATAATAAGGGCGAAGAATATGATTGAGGATGTTCTTAATTATGTAATAGAGATAGTAGAGTATTACCATTCAATCCCCACTCATTTGGACAAGAGTGCATAGAAGAGGCTAGGAAAACTAAGAGCGGTAAACCAAGGAGAAGAGAAATAGTACAAGCATAAAAAAGAATCCAGGAATCGCTTAATAATCCTACCTTCAACACCAATACATGTATGGGGGATACTATGAAACTACTAGCACAAGGACTACTTAGGTAGAGACCAATACAAAAGAACTTTTGGTTCAACTAAATGAAGTGCAGACATAGATTTGAAAATGGAAGTCATTAGCAGATTTAAACAAGGAGTCAACCATTCCCCTATAGGAGAATGAATAGGTAATTTCTAGCCTCTAAGAAAAATATCAAAATTTGATAATGGAAAAAATGGACACTATTAAGAACCTAAAAGAGAAAAGTGTGACTCTTTAGGTAGAATTAGAGAGACATGGAGAAGAATAAGAAGAAAATAAATTGAAAATTTTGTTGGTTTAAAGAGCTCTCTTTAAGTAGCTTTTCATTTGGCGTTAGGGTTAGATCCTCTAGGGTTTAGGGTTTGTTGCAAGTGAGCTCGGCTCATTCCCATGGATCCGCCTCCGGATCCCGGTCGTGAGGGTATGGCAGGGGCTAGGCCTCCCATTTCCGATCTTTTTCACTCTCTGGTTGCCTCTCAACCAGTTTTGAAGGTTTCAGCTCCCGGTGAGTCCAAGTTTGTCAAGAAAACAACGGTGCCAGAAGTCAAGCTTTCCTCAATAGCCTCGAAGTGTAAAGCAGTTGCTCTATCAGAAAAGGGATTGGTTGGACACTTCACCGGTTTGTGGCCTTCACCGAGATCCATAGAAACCTGGCTTAACAAAAACTGGCAACCCCTTATTCAGGGAGAAGTGCATCAAATCTTTTACGGCAAGGGTTTTTTTGTTTTCTACTTCGAAAAAAAGGAGGATCGAGACTTGATCTTCAAAAATGGCCCCTATTTCATGGGACCAAGGGGGATGTATATCAACAAGTGGGATCTCTCTTTCGATCTGGAAAAGGATATACCATCAATGGTTCCTGTTTGGGTTAAACTACCACATCTTCCACTACATTGTTGGAATGATGAAGATCTAAGAGCCATTGGCAACTCTCTGGGAAAGTACATTGATAAATTGGAGCCAAAACCCCCTATGTTCTCTTGTGCAAGAATTTGTGTTGAGGTATATCTCGAAAAAGGTCTTCCAAAAGCAATAAATCTGTCAATGGACGGTTGGAATCATATGCAAACTGTGGACTATGAGCAGATACCCTTTAAATGCAAGGTCTTCCATGAATATGGGCACTTCACAAAGTTATGTCCCAAAAGAAAAACCCCAGAAGTAGAGGAAGTCCAAGGTGGGGAATGGAATGAGGTCTAAAAAAAAAAAGGGTGTCAAGCCCAACACGAATATCTCTCCTAAATCTCCACCTAAAAGCAAAGAAAATGCCAACAAGTTTAAGGTCTTATCCAATGAGGAAGATGAAGAGGAGCAGGGAAAAAACAAGAAAATAGAGGAGCAACAGGAAGATACCAATCAACAAAACACAGGGGATGAGGACCAGAATATCCCTATACACCAACATGAAGTCGTGGGAATAGAGTCATCCTTAATTTCAGGAGGATCAGTAACATGAGAAAAAGCAACGCTTTCTCAAGAAGAAACATCAGAAAGCAGAGAAGAAGAGTAGGAACCTTTAGCCAAAAGAGGTAGAAGATTCAACAAGATAATAAGGGAGCAGGAAGCAGATAGAGAAAAGGAGGCGATCAAGAAAACCAGTCTGGATCAACATGTAAGAATTCTATCTAGCTGAAAGTAGCTTCAAGGAACACAGGAGGAAAGAAAGGATAGAGTAGGTCCTCAATCAAACAAAAAATAATGAAGATAGTCTCCTAGAATTGCATAGGATTAGGAGGAAAGCAAAAAGTAGAAGCTGTTAAAAGAATTAAAAAAGTGGAAAATTTAACAATCCTCATGATCCAGGAGACTAAAATGCAAGAGGAAGATAGCATCAACACTATGAAATACGTCTGGCCCAATGGGGAGGGGAAATCTGTTAGTGCTGTAGGAGCCCCTGGAGGACTCATCACCTGGTGGGACAAAGGTATGTATAAATGTCATTCCTTCACAACTAATCGACATTGGATTTTTGTCGAACTTGAAGAACTATCTAAGAATGAAAGATTTTGGGTCAGAAATGTCTATGGACCTACCATATATGGACAAAAGGGACACTTTTGGAATCAGTTGATAGATCAACAAAATAACATGGAAGCCCTACCTTGCATCCTGGCGGGGGACTTTAATGTCACTATCTCGGCCATAGAGAGAAAGGGGGAATCTATAGTCAGAGATCCATTTGGGGAATCTTATCGACATCAAGCCAAAACAAGGCAACTTCACTTGGAATAACAAAAGAATCGGCCCTTGTCATATTGCAGCTAGACTGGACCGTTTTCTAATTAGCTCTTCTTTTCTTTCCAATCCCACCCTTCTTGAATCAAAGATACTCGCCTCCGCCATCTCGGATCACCGGCCCATATCTCTCTTTTTTTCATCCCTTGAAAATATGGGACTGCTTCCTTTCAGATACAACCCAGCATGGCTCGAAAATGAAAACTGTATGGAAGAGGTCAAATCCATTTGGAGGTAGTTTATTCCAAGATCTCCAGGTTTCATATGGGAATCAAAGCTCAAAATAGTGAAAAGGATCTTAAATAATTGGGCCAAACGGAACTATAAGAAGCCCAGAGAGGAACTTGTAAAACTTCAAAAGGAATTGGATAATCACCAAAACATAATGGAGCAGGTCATAGTTACAAAGGACATGTTGAGGGAAGAAAAAGTTCTTGATGATAGGGTACATAATATTGATAGGAAAGAGGAGGAGGAATGGAGACTTAGATCTAGAAGCCTTTGGTTAAAGGCGGGAGACAGAAACACAAAATATTTCCACACGCAGTGTGAAGAGAGATACAGGAAAAATAATATTATGAGTCTTATAAAGGAGGATGGAACAAAGATTGAAGGATAGCAACACATTCTAAAAGAAGTAAAAAATCATTTTGAGAGACTTTACAATGATAATGAGGTTGTTCCCAAGGAGGACATGGAACAGATGAGTATGGAAATCCCCAATCTCATCTCTGAATCAGACAATAAAAAGTTAATGGATCAGATTTCTGAAGAAGAAGTTAGAAAGGCAATTTGGTCTCTTCATTCGGAAAAGGCTCCTGGCCCGGATGGATTCTCCATTCATTTTTACAGGAAATGCTAGCATTGGTTAAAGAAAGATCTTATTAGAATGCTCAATTGGACTAGGAAAAGAGAAAGAATAGGAGGGGCTACCAATACTTCCTTCATTGCTTCAATACCCAAAGAAAAAAACCCCTCCACCATTGGAAGGTATCGCCCAATTTCCTTATGCAATTCCTCCTACAAAATTCTTTCCAAAGTTATTGCAAACAGAGTTAAGGGACTTCTTCCTAGGATCATCTCTCCAAACCAAGGAGGATTCATTGCTGGTCGTCAAATTTATGACAACATTCTTCTTGTTCAAGAGGCCATTCATTCAAGTGTGCAGAGAAAAGACCCAGGTATGGCTATTAAACTTGACATGGAAAATGCTTTCGACAGAGTTAGGCATGAATTCTTATTCACAGTCATGGGAAAGTTTGGGTTTGAGAAATATTTTATAGGATGGGTAAACGCCTGTATTGGCTCCCTTGGATTGCTCCCCCAATAAATGGCAGACCCTCAGCCTTTTTCCGTTTGTCTCGTGGACTAAGACAAGGTTGTCCCCTTTCCCCCTTTCTTTTTGTTATCATGGCAGATTCTCTCAGTAGGAAACTTAACAACCTTCAAGTCTCTGGATCTCTTCCAGGGCTTGCCATTTCCATAGATGTCCCTCTTATCAACCATGCGCAGTTTGCTGACGACACCATCCTCCTTGGTAGTGCCTCCCCTTTAATTGCTTCCAGATTCAAACATACTCTTGATCTCTTCCTCAATGCTTCCGGGGGTAAAACAAATGACAACAAGAGCAACATCTACAGCTGGAATTGCAAAACCATTCTTCTTAGGAATCTATCCTTAATCCTTGATTTCAAACCCTGCCCCGATTGGACCTCCTTTATATATTTGGGCATATCACATAAAAAAATTTCCTCTTCACTTTGGCTTCCTATTATTGATAAATTAAAAAACAGAATTAACTCTTGGGGATCTCGTTGGCTAAATTTAGCCGGCAAAGTGACCTTAATCAAGGTTGTCCTCTCCTCCCTACCGGTGTTTACTGGCACAATTTTTTTGGCTCCAGCCTCTGTCATGAATACTATCAGCTTGGAGATTAGAAAATTTCTTTGGCAAGGGGGGAAAACTCATGGCAAAAAATTTCACCTTGTTAACTGGAAAACCATCAAGGAAAATCGCAAAAGAGGAGGTCTGGAAATCGGTGATCCAGCCCTAATGAGCAAGGCCATGGGAGCCAAAATTGCTTGGAGAATGGTCTCTGGAAAAAATGAATGGTGGAAAGAGGTCATCAGGAAAACATACACGAGAGGATCGAGACTCAGATGCTTGGACAAATTAAAAGAGAAAAAAGGAATTGTTATTTGGAACCTCATCTCTTCCTCTGCAGGGTTGATAAAAGATAATCTGTACTGGATTCCAGGTAATGGGAGGAAAACCAATCTTTGGAAAGATAGCATAAATGGAGATCAACCTCTGGTATCCATCCGTGAAATTCAGAATGTCAAGCTTTAGAAGCAAAATGCAGGCATCTAGAAACTTGCAGACTTTGTTACTTGGAAGCCTTCTGGAACCTGGAAAGACTGGAAACAGATGGATCCTCCAGAAAATTTAGCTGAAAGATACAGTAAATTCCTTCATCTCTTACACGGGAAAGGTCCTGTCAGTATCCGAGTCAAGGACAACATAGTTTGGGGAAAAGCGGGAAGCTATACTATTAAATCTGGATATGAATGCCTCACCATAAACAGAAATCCCATACAAAAGAGATGGACAAGAGTATGGAATTCAGATAGCATTCCTAAGATCAATTATTTTTGTTGGCTTTTGGCCCATAAAAAGCAACTCATAGCAGAAAATCTTAAACTTCGGGGAATTGAAGGCCGTTCTAGGTGTTCTTTGTGCCAAAATGCATAAGAAAGTGCCCAGCATATATTTCTTGAGTGCAATTTCGCCAAACAAGTTTGGGCCCGTGTCCTTGGTCCTCTCACGAACTCCTCCATCATTCCCAAACAAATACACCAAATGACGGACAGGTGGACAAATACTGTTCCGGGAGGAAGCAAGAATAAGCCAACTTTGGCAAGAATCTGGAATTTACTCCCTATGAATATCTGCTGGCAGATATGGTTGGAAAGAAACAAAAGATTTTTTGAAGATAGAAAGGCTACCGAACACAGAATAGCCAACAAAGCTGTTTCTTTCATCTCAGAATCCCTTTCTATCAAGGGGATAACAATTCCTTCTCAAGAAGCTCTATCCTGGATCGAATTTCAGTGGTGTCAAAATTTCATCAAAGTGAGTTCTCTTCAGTCTAAAAGTTCTACCTTCTGTCACGATTGGGAGATAAGGAAAGACAAGATCTCTTTCGATAAATGCTGGAAGAATCAAGATAGTCACACCATTTTCTTTGATGGGGCTTCCAAAGGAAACCCTGGGGAGGCAGGTTCAGGGGGGTCATCTTTGATCCCAGAGGAAACAAAGTTGCAGAGTTTTCTTAGGGACTAGGCATCAGAACAAACAATAAAGCCGAGTGGTTGGCTTTGTACCATTCTCTTGAAATCGCCTCCACACTCAACATTGCAAAACTACAGGTTTATGGAGATTCAAGGCACGTCATTCAATCTATGAGGCTTGGAACCAAAACAAGAGGCTCTAAGAGTCAAAGAATTCGAAGAAGAACCAACTGCCTTTCACTCCCCAAAGACATTCAGTACTATCATATTCTGAGAGAGATTAATTCCTTAGCAGATATCTCGGCAAATAAATGAGCCTCTTTGAAAAGAGGACAAGTCAATCACAATGGCGTTTGGGGGTTTCTTTTCATTCCCTAAGGTTTTCAATGTTATTACACCCTTGGAATTTTTCATCCGTTCCCAATCTTGGAAGGCGGAATGGCTCTGCCCATGTAATTCCGTGGCTGACATGCCACCCCCCATGTGCTCTTCACATGGCTCCTCACTCGGATCCATTTTATGAATGTTAGCTCACATGAATTAGCATTTATTGCTCCTTGCTCGTCTTGGTGTTTATCTCTCACAATGGACCGTGCTTCCACTCCATTTTTTCTCTCGTCTGCGCTCGACCGGCTCTCTCTCCTTGACCCTGAGCTTGACCCTTGGATGTTTTTAGACATTGGTGTGACCATTCATTCCCTGATCCCCTCGCCTATCTACAATATGGACGGGGTTAAAGAAGCCATAGCAACGCTAAGCCAGCTCACCGTCGAGGTAAAGACATATCTGTGCAGGACATATTTAACCGTATGCACCAGTGTTCGACAGAATGAGGAATTGGCCATGGAAAATAAATACATTCCCTCTCAGCTTTCTTGCTAGGATTCCAGGATGGATGATTTTGAGTGAAATCTCATCAAATTAATGGGTAAGGTGGACATAATCAGGGAGGAAATTTCTGTTTTTACAAGTAAATCACAATACAGTCAGGTTCAGGATGCTCCTACTGTCAATCAGGAAATGGTGGATGCTGCCTTGGTTCAGCAACAGAAATTTGGATAACTTCTCTCTTTTCAACAGGTTCTCTTTGAATTACACTTTCTGAATGTTTTTTTGCATGCTGCTATGCAAACAGTTTGTAAGGGTTTATCCCAATGCTATTATAAGAAGTTACATGAAGCATGGATGTAAAGCTTCCAGAGACAAACATTTTCAAATTCTGCAATTTTCCTTTCTCTGAAGCAGAAAATTGGTTTCAAATTTTGTAATGAATGGCTGTGCAAAACCTTTTCATATATATATATATATATATATATATATAGATAGATAGATAGATAGATAGATAGATAGATAGATAGATATATCCCTTGTTTCTGTTAAAAAAAAAAGAGCTCTCTTTAAAAAACAACAGAGATTGTAAATGAAATGTTGTCCTACAGGCCCCTTGCATGGACTTACAACATAATATCTCAAGGAGAAATGGTATAAGTTCTAGTTGCATGAGATTGCCAAGAATTTTCCCTAAATGGACACATAAGAAGTATTTCACCAAAGTTTATCATAGATAGCATGATAAAGAGAAAAACATGTGTGAATTTTATTTACATAATTATGATGTACCTTATCCCATGAAGTTATCTATGAACTCGTACATGGAGGACGTTTAACTTGGATCATTCTACCGATGGATGTAGAATGAAGAGAAAAGGGTCATAGAATCCCATAGACATAGGGAGGAGGAGATATATATCATCTTATGGGTGATGATTGAATCCCCTAGGACAAAAGACATCATCTAGAAACATGCACAAATGAAATCATATTTAGAGTTAGCGCCAACACTCAAGAAAAAATAGTAAGAAGCAATGGGACAATATCAAAGAACCATGAGGCACCTAGGAGGAAAAGATATGTAATGGTTCCAAACCAGGGGGGATAAGTTAATCCCCACACTTAGGAGAGCTAAGACACATTCCTCACAATATTTTAGAGATTACATGTGCAAATCACAATTGTATGTGGATAATATGAGGAGGATGGGCTTGAACTAGGTTGATTGTTGTTTTGATTCCCAATTTTCCTCTACCCCATTTCACTAGGAGATCCACTAGACAACTAGGTGAGGATGTAGAAAGGAGGATGGAATTTACATCATCACACACATGTTTTTTTATGACCTCTTAGATGCACAAAAAGAACAACAATCGAACATGATGAGAAGTGATCAAGAAACACTCATTTTGGGGATCCATTTTTGTATGTTGCATAGAGTTGTGCAATACTTCAACTGGGGGGTATGGTGGGACCCTATATTACCACATATTTACCTCCTTTTTACATGCTACTATCATCAAATTTTGCTAGTAAACTAACCTTTTAAGCATTTCTATTTCCAATGGACAATTAGATGTTTTCTACCATATGTTTAATTAATTGATTAATTTATATTATTTTTAAGCAGAAGAGGACATTCTTGATATTTAAAATGTCTTTTGGTGAATAATTATTTGGTTTGGATTTTTATGCATTAATGATTTTTGGCAATCTATAAGGAAAATTTTATTATAGTTTCAATTAGAAGCTTGGAGCATGCACCAAAAGGGGATAAACCCAACATATTCTTCCTTTGAACCTAAGCACTCATATCAAAGGAACTAAGGATTAAGTTTTGGGGGGATCTTGTCATCAACATTTATAACTATATGAATTGCCACAACAAGGGGACCAACATTCAACTAGTGACAATTCAATTCCTCCTAAATCTATTTGAAATTCAAATTAGGACTAATAAGAACAAGAATAAGAGGCCCCAATGCTCAGTAAGCCCAATAGGATCATAGACAACCCCCCCCAAGCAGACAAGTATTTGATTAATTGGGTTAGTAGGGACCATCTAGAAGAAATATGAACATTTAAATAGGAAGGGATCACAGAGATAGGATCCTTGATTTCCCATTTTGAATTTACACATTGTTGTAATGATCAATTTCTTAAGTTTAGAGAGTAATAGCTATAGACATTGTCATGTAATGTAATTTTATGCATATTTTAATAAAGAGACACTTCAATTCAATTGTAACAATGTTTTTTCTCTAATGTTTTTAACTCCCTTGGGTAGAGCCCACTCAAGGGAATAGCCTAGAACCTTCTTATGTTATCTTGCTTACGTTTTCATGGATTTTTTGTTTCTATGGTTATTGTTTATTTTTAGTAAAAAATGTATCATTGTTTTTGTTCAATCTAAAATTTTCTAGCATACTGATTTGATGTTGATTTATTTCATTAATTTACAATAACCAACAATGTGAATGATGATATTTACACTCTTTTTGGGTATCATGTTTATTAGTGTTATAGTTATCTCCATACTATGATGTACAAGTAGTAGCCATTGATATCCCCTTCCTGTATCATCCTCCATGTTCTATACTTTATTGGGATTAGCATTAAACACAATTACTAACTTGATGAGAACTGTGACCTGAAAACAACAACTCTATCCCTAAAAACCCATATTTTAGTGTCAAAAACACTAAAATTAACCCCAAAGTAAAAAAGTAGTGTCCATATCATCACATGTACTATGGCATTAACAACTCGTATCATTGAAAGAAAAACCTTGAAATCAACCTCCAAATTGAAAAGTGATGCTTCAAGATTCACCCCACCTTTTTAGGGGGTTGAAATTACAACTTGTTTGAAACCATAGACTTAAGAATTGGTACCATTGCAACCAAAACCTTAAAATCAACCCTCAAATCAAAAAGTGGTGCTCCCAAAATCACATTGTCTTTTGTTTTGGGATTAAAATTAGACGATGATTGAAACAATGGTTCTAACAAGTAGCATCATTATGCACCGAAAACCTTAAATTCAGCTTCCAAATAAAAAATAATAGTGGCACCTCTTTTTGGGGGATTAAAATGATTGAACATGTTTTAAAAACAATTTTTAAGAAAAAAAGAAAAAATTACCCCCTAAAAAAAGAACAAATTCATTAAAAACAAAAACCTAAAAAGCATTTAAAATACATTAAAAAAATCAAATCAAATTGATAAAAAAATAAAATTAAAAAACACACCCCAAAAATTATGGACATAGGGTCATTCCCGAAATTGCACCACCCCCTTTCAACCTCCCATTCCCCTCATTCCTCGTTCAAAAACCCTCCCCCCTCTCTCACTACCCCCTTACTCCTCCCTCTTTCCCCTTCCCCCATCCCCTCCACATGAATGCCTCATGTTCCTTCTACTTCAGGCGAGCCTTGCGCTTGGATGAGGTCTTGTTTTATTTCTAATTCATTTTGAGGAGGTCCTAACCCCTTGTCGGTGCCTTTTCATTTCCGGTGGGCTGTCATAGTTGACTCGTGGCTTTGATAAGGGGGTTGTGGGGGGTTCAAGGATGGCATGTGGGTTGGTTATGACAGGAGGGTAGGAGAGGGTTTGGGACGGAGGAATGGGATGCTAGTAGGATTTAGCACAATTTTAAAAATCACATCTCGCCACATAATTTTTATTTTTAAGTTTTTATCCTAAAAAAAATTTAAACAATTTTTTTAAATATAAAACTTGTTTTTTAAAGTTTCCTTTTGGGTTTAATGTTTTTTTAAAGGATGGAGAGAGAGGTTAAGGAACCTTTTTTTATTTTTAATTTGTTTTTTCTTTTTTTTAAACATGTTTTTTTCTAGTTATTGTTAATAATATAATTTTAAGTCTTTCTGATTCAATGACTATAACGTGTGGATATAGTGTTAGATCTAATAAAAAGTAAAATGTGATAAAAATAATTAAAAAAATTCATGCCGGCTCATATAATAAAAAATTATGGAAAGTATTTAGAAAAAAAATCCATGTTGGTTCATAAAATAAAATATTATGAAAAGTAATTAAAAAATAGATGTTTGTTTATAAAATAAAAACTTAAAACTTAAACCTGGATCTATCAATCAAGAGAGATCAAATTTTTTGAGTTTAAATTTTAAAAAAGAAATACACCTCAAGAAATTGGATCCCTCTCAGTGCTTGATAGATATGGGTTTAAGATGGATCTATGCTATTGTTACAACAATGGTTTCGAGCAAGTTCTTTTAATTTTTAAGGTTTTGGTTGAAACGCTATCAATTGTTAAGGTCATAGTTTCAAACACATTAAGTTAAACCCTAGAAATAAAGGAGATAATTATTGGAGCATCACTTTTGGATTTGGAGGTTGATTTGAAAGATTTCTTTGCAACAATATGTTGTTAATGCCATAGTTTCAAACAAGTTGTAATTTTCACCCCCCAAAAAATTTAACTCTAAGGTTGCCACTTTTAAATTCAAAGGTAAAAACTACTACTAAATTCGACTTCCAAAACTTCAAACTCTAAGGATTCTTTTCAAATTGGTAATTACATTATTACTCTACCTAACTTATAGCAAACAATAAAAAATGTAATTACAAAAGTAATAAATAAATTGTTTGTTTTAGTTACAACTTCATTTCAGTTTACATACATAATACACAAGTACTCCAAAACAATTCTAAATTTAAGTGATCTAAGTGTGCTGTAAAAAATCCATAACATTTATTGTAAATTTTTTTTATCATAAGTAATGTAACCCTTTAAGAAACATTGTAAGATTCCTCCCTTAAAATTAGAGTCTAAATCTAAATGACACTCAAGGTGATATTATCTCATTTTTACAAAACTACACATTGATGAAGCAAGTAGATCATACTATTTATGTATACCTAATCCAAATATATCTTATGTTATGGATTATCCTTATGATGTGTGAGTATATGTTTTTAATGTACATATGGTGTTGTCATTAACTCTAACGATTATCCTTAGCACATAGTTTGAATAATTAAACTCAATATACATATTTACCGTATTCATGTTAGTCTTCTTAGGTATATATTGTTGCTATTAACTTTAACAATTTAGGTGTTGTAGGATTTACTAATACACATACATTCATTAAAATGGGTATTTTTTATTGATTACCTTGATCTCATTCATTCAATCCTTTTCATACCCTTTCTTAATTTGAAGATCTTAAGAATTATTAAAGACCAAATCTTATCCAATCATAACTTTTTACACATAATTAAACATTTAATTAAAAGAAATTGTTATAATTAAACATCTAATTAAAATTGAAACATTTAATCAAAGAAAATTGTTATAAAATAATTTTCCACACATTTTCACATTGCCAACAAACTAATACTTTACTTCAATTAAATTGAAAGCTTCATTAGTGTAATGACACCAAGTAGACTTACATCTATTGTTTTAACACTATTTTATATTCCTTATATATTTAAATGAATATTAATAAATTTTTATTTTAAAAAATTAAAAAAAATGTTATTGTTAATAATAGTAATTAAAAAATATTTAATTTATTTTAAAATTTTATATCTTATTTAAAAAATAAATCATTTTAATTTTAATAAGTTAAACAAATAATAAATAAATACTTAAAATATATAAATTTAAAATAAAAAATATTTCAAACCAAACAAATATACAAATTAATACTTCATAAATTTTGTTAAGTTGAAAAATTAATAAATAAATATACTTAAAATTATAAATTTAAAATAAAAAATATTTCTAACTAAACAAATATACAAATTAATATTTCATAAGTTAAAATTAAGTAGTTTCAATATAACTACAAACATTCATGAATAAAACAATGGCATGATTGTGAAAGATTTTTATTAATAATATTCTTAGTATATTAAATTATTTTTTTATAAAAAAAATTATTAATAAAATAATATATATTTTTTGAAAGTGTTTTATTTCATTTTTATATGTATTAGCAAATCTACTTAATTTGTCACTGGCCATAAGTAATGGGGCTATACTAATTTACAAAAAAACATACTTGCTATTCCACTCTAAATTCTAAAATCTTCCATAAAGAAAAAACCTGCTTCTTATTATTCTTCATAATCAAAGCAAGCAATATACTCTTACAATGATATCATTCTCATACTGATCAGAAAATGTTGATCTATACTTAATTTTTCAACCAACATTTCTATATTGATCATACTCCTTGAGAGAAGAACATAAAAAAAACCCATTAAACTACTATTGTTTATCAAAACATATTCAAAAAATAACTATGTTTTGCCATAACATCTATACTATGACAATCTTATAATATTTATACAATCATCCATAAGTAAAATAAGTAAAGGTTAGAACCTCAAAACATATAAATGGAACTTTGAGAATACATGAAGTTATGTCAATACTCCTCGTATAGGAACGTATCACGAGAAAATGCCTTTCTTAGATAATCCATTAGCAATAATATTTAATTTTTTATAAATATGAGAGAAAAATATATCAAAATATAAACATTATATTAATAAAAAAATTAATTAATTGCACCCAGTCCAATATGGGGGAGATCTTGTTAGTCGAGTGTTTGTCGAATTTGTCAAGTAACAAAATAATACAAAGTAAAAAGTAATAAATATTATGTTGGCCATAAACAAAAAAGAATAATACAAAGTAAAAAGTAAATATGAGACTTAAACTAGAGACAAGTGTTTGTCCAGGTGGCTCCGGTATTGCACTCAAGGAGCTATTCAAGTAGAGGTTTACACCTCGGGAGATTTGATCCCTCTAGAGCCTAAGATTTGGATCTAGGCTGGTTATTAATTACATCGATAGGTGTTTAGATATTATGTGAGATTTTGGACTTCCTTGAGTGGATCAACAAGATTAACCTAAGTGTAACAAGTGTACACTGAGGATTCATTCAGATTCATTTCATGGTCATCGTATCTTGTTATACTCAAATGCATTTCGATTAAGATTTAAATAAGCTTCAATTAAATAATGGTTAAGAAAAGGGGTATGTTTATTAAAGGGTATTTGTTTTTATGTTTATATTAATTAGTTTAATGTTTATTTTAATTAGTTTAATATTTAGCCTTTTTTTATCAATCAGCCATCTCTACAAAACTAAATGGTTGGCTACTCCTATAACCAACCACTTCACTTGTGATTGTACTAATTTAAAGATAAATTAATTTTTAAATGTATAGAAAAAGTTGATAGTTTTTCCACTACTATCAAATCTAACTATTTTTTTTTCCAATTTTCGCCTACTTTGCAAACATAATTGAATTCTTTTGTGATTGTACTAGTTTAAAGATAAATCAATTTTTAAATGTATAGAAAAAGTTGATAGTCTTTCCACTACTATCAAATCTAACTATTTTTTTTTCTAATTTTCTCCTACTTTGCAGCCATAATTGAATTCCATTTGCAAAATGATATTATTGATAAATTTGATGCGAAAGAGAAGGTTCTGAGAGCCGGTACTTACTAATGAGAATGCTTTTATGTTCAATCACAATACCTATTTATTAAGTGTCCCTTTCCATTTTCCACGGAAGTCCGCCTCCTTTGCCTCAATAATTGAATCCAATTGCTGGATGACATTAATATAAATTTGAGATGGATGAAAAAGTCTTTGAGAGGAGATACTTCACGAATAATAATCTTGCTTTGTGCTTTTCTGTTCAATCACAACACCGATTCATTCCGTGTCACGTTTCCATTTTTCCATCAAAATTCCGTGTCACCATTCCATTTTCCACCCCTAGTCTTCCACCCATATGGAACATTTTGAGGTACATGGACTTTAACATAAGAGTCTGAAAATAGTAGTTTTTTCAGTCCACTTGCAGATTTAAATCTCCAATAATTCAATTTTCCATCAGAAGTCCTTGCGGTACTTGGACTCTAACACGAGAATCTGAAAATGGTAGATTTTTTAACCCACTCTGAATATATCTCAAACTGTTAATTAGAATATGAATGCATCTCAACTATGAATATGATCATTGTAAAAGCTATGTTATTCATGGGAATTGACAGGGATTGGGAATTGACAGGGATTCTCAACTGGAACAAGAGATATCCGTGAATTGCTTTTGCTTTGCAGTGTATGGTGGGCTGGAAAGATCCCAAATGAACAGGAAAACGCACTGAGACAGAGACTTATATTACAGGATCCTAAATGAACAGAAACGCGCACTGAGACCTATAAATTACAATTGCCATTGTCTCTCCTTTCATATCTATTCACTCCATCTCAATGGATAACCAAACAACCCATTCTCTGGCCTTTTGTATAAGCGTCGTTACTGTTTTAATGCTTCAATGTCTGTTCATGGGCAGTTCAGCAGCCCCAGACAACGAGTATTACCATGTCATCCCGGTCGATAACTTCAAATGGAAAGACACACATGGATTTGCCAAATGCACAGCTTCGTTTCCAGGTTAGCTGATCTCATTTTTTGTTTTGTTTTAGGAGTAGTTTTTATATAAATCTTTTGGATGGGCTGTGGAAATCACCTAGCACATTTCACTTCATCTACTGTCATTGCCATTGCTATTGTCAGCTTCCTTCCATATCTAAACTGTAAAACTCAATGAATAGCCACACAACACATTCTCTAAGCTAGGGTGGTGGCTGTTATGCTTCAATGGCCATCCTTATCTCGATTGTTGATTCCCTCCATCTAACTGGCATGGAGCAAGGTCACAACACATTTTCTAGCGTGATCGCTGTTATGCTTCAATGCTTGGCCATCCTTATCTTGATTGCTGATTCCCTCCATCCAACATGCATGGAGCAAGGTCAAAGGTTGACCTTGCTCCATGCCCGTTGGATGGAGGGAATCAGCAATTGAGATAAGCTCAGGCTGCTTTTCAATGTGGGCTCATGGGCAGTTCAGAAACTCAGACCAAGAGAATTACCATGCTATTCCAGTTGAAAACTTCTAATGGAAAGACTCACACTGATTTTCTGAATGCCCAACATGGCTAGTGGAAGAGCTAATCTAGTTTTTGTTTTTGGAGTACTTATTAGTAAGCCACTTAACTTATGGCGGATAGGCCACAAGTTAAGTGCCGTGAAGAAGTTATTTGTTATTTGTTCTAACTAATTTTTGCTACTTGTTTTCTGCCATCACCTACTATTTATCCATGTATGAGTTACCAGTTATTCATGCATCAGCTACCAGTGATTTTTTATTTTTATTTTATAATTGTTTATTTCTAATTTAAAATATCTCATAAATAGAAAACTTATAAAATAAATCTTTTGACAATTATGTGGAAATCACCTAGGATTTACACTTGACCTCGTGAAGAAATCTACTCACTCATGAAGAAATCTATGAGTTGTCAGTTGTTGTTTGTTTGACAGCTAAATTTGAAATATGTATGGGTTGTCAATTGTTGTTTGTTTGACAGCTAAATTTGAAATATGTAGAGACAAACTAGGTGTTGTTGAGAATTCATTTCTTTATTAAAGGGAAGTGTTAGAAATAATGAAGAAATGAGCTAGTCATGAGCTTATCATTAGAACCACAATAGATTATTATTGAAATAAGGTTCCTGATTTGCTCTACACTATAATAGATAAATTTAACATCTAAAATCCACTATCCAAGGATCTAAAAGATTAGTCTATTCCTGTATATTTGTGATCTAAAATCCACTATCCAGGGATCTAAAAGATTAATCTATTCCTATATATTTGTACTGTCTTTCCAAGCTAATAGAAAATGTTGTATATGAAAAAATGCTTACTCTCCCATTTTCTGTCTACCTCTCAGTAGCCATTTCCATTGCCAACTTCCTTTCATATCTACTCATTGCATCCCAATCCATAGCCAAATTACAACACATTCTATCGTGTTTTGTTCAAGCGTGGCAGATGTTCTGCTTCAATGCAGGCTCATGGGCAGTTCTGCTACCCCAGACCACAAGAATTACCATACCATCCCAGTCTAAAACTTTAAATGGAAATCCCACAGCGATTTGCCAAATGCTCAGCTTCGTTAATTGCAGGTGAGCTGATCGTTTTTTGAGAAGGAATACTTCTTAGATCATTCCTTTGGCTAAGCTGACAAGCAATTGATCTCCTAAGTAGCCATCGCCATTGCCAACTTCCTTTCATATTTTCTGAGTCCAGTTGTGAATGGATAGCCAAATAACAGTCTCTAATGTTTTGTTTATTAGTGGCCACTCTTCTGCTTCAATGCGGGCCCATGGGCAGTTCAGCAGCCCCATACCATGAGAATTACCATACCATAGAAAAACTTCAAATCATTCAGGCTAAAATTAACCAATCTGTGGTAGAGCAAGGATGGTTGAAGCAGGCTCATTGTTTACCATTAAATTTCAGTATCATTGGATCTCAAAATATTGAAATCCAACAATAAGCAATAAGCTTGCAATCATTATTCTACTACATGTTGATTAAAACCATTATCATTGCCAACTTCATTTTCTATGGAGTCAATCCATCTCAATAGATAACACATTCTCTCTTTTAATATATATTCAATACATGACAATACATAGCCAAAAGACACATTCTCCATTGTTCTTCTTAAACGTGGCCGCTGTTCTGCTTCAAAACAGGCTCATGGGCAGTTCAGCAACAAGAGGCTACCAGAATTACCATACTATCCCAGTCTAAAATTTCAAATGGTAAATTCGATAGGAATTTTCCAAATGCGCAGCTTCGTTTGCAGGCTAGACGATCTCTTTTGAAAAGGAAATACTTTTTAGATAATTCTTTTAGTTAAGCTAGAGCAGGATTTGTATTTGCTTTTATCTGCATCTATTTATAGAGTTTTGAAGACTTTGTGAATATAAACCTAATCACCTGACTGCTTGATTCAAAATATTCATGATCTCTATAAATAAAATAATCAGATTTTGTGTGTTCAGGTCAAGAAGCGCCAAAGCCAGGAGTGAAGATAAGACTGGATCATGTTCACGGGGCCTGTTCACCTCTGAGGCCTGTCAACTCGAGTTCATGGATAGACTTGGTCTCTCAGAGTTTCGAACGAGACACTGCTCGTTTGAATACAATAAGGTCGAAAAACAACGACAATTATACTACAATGAGCAATATTCCTCTTCAACCTGGAAGCAAAGTCGGTACAGGAAACTACATTGTAACAGCAGGGTTTGGCACACCAGCTAAGAATTTATTGCTGATAATTGACACGGGCAGCGATATCACTTGGATACAATGCAAACCTTGTTCAGCCTGTTATTCACAGGTAGATCCCATATTCGAACCCAAGCAGTCATCTTCTTATAAACACGTATCCTGTCTTTCGGCTGTTTGTACTGAATTGACCACTTCAGAAGGCAATTCGAACCCCTGCAATCTTGGGGGATGTGCTTATGAAGTCGATTACGGCGATGGATCGAGTACCCAGGGAGATTTCAGCCAGGAGACCTTGACTTTGGGTTCCGATTCTTTTCAGAGCTTTGCCTTCGGATGCGGGAATAAGAACACAGGGCTTTTTAAAAGGCTCGGCTGGGCTTTTAGGATTGGGCCGGACTCCGCTTGCCTTTCCTTCCCAGACAAAGAGCAAATATGGGGGCCAATTCTCTTACTGCCTTCCGGATTTCGGATCCTCGAAATCAACGGGCTCGTTCAGCGTCGGGCAGGGTTCGATCCCTGCCTCTGCCGTTTTCACCCCTATCGTCTCAAATTCCGCGTCTTCATCCTACTATTTCGTGGGATTGAACGGCATAAGCGTCGGAGGCCAGAGTCTCTCGATTTCGCCTGCTGTTCTTGGAAAAGGAGGCACGATTGTGGACTCTGGAACCGTCATAACTCGGCTTGTCCCGCAGGCATACTCTGCCCTGAAAACCTCGTTCCGGAGCCAGACCCAGAATCTTCCTAGCGCGAAGGCTTATTCGATCCTGGACACCTGCTACGACCTGTCTAGCTACAGCGGCCAATTGAGGATTCCAAAAATAACTTTCCACTTCCAGAACAACGCGGATGTGACGGTGAGTCTCATCGGTACTTTGCTTTCCATTCAGAGTGACGGATCTCAGGTGTGCCTGGCATTTGCAGCTGCATCCCAATCGCTTGGTCTTAGCATTATTGGGAACTTCCAACAGCAGCGAATGCAAGTTGCTTTTGACACAGGGGCTGGAAGAATCGGCTTTGCTTCAGGATCCTGCGCTACTTAGCACTGCTCCCAACGATGCCAATAAATGCACAGCACGGCCATGGCCTCGGCCTCCATGTCCTGATGCACTAAACTCGTAATTCAGCGGTTACTGAGTCAGACATATGTAGTACTTATTATGTAAAACTTAATTAATTCACATAATGGGTGAATATGAATATACTATAAGTGTAACAAATAAGTAATAAGTTATATGCCTTATCGATATATTAATTATCAGTGATCTATGCATGAGTTAAGAGTTATTTTTGGTGTAGTATTTTCTTAGTATATTTTTCGTCCAATTTTGTTTCTATTTGTGATTGGAAATTTTAAAAAAACTTTATAATCACATATATTAGCTATAGAAATTGCATAATTAAGATGTCACAGCAATATTTGAGGCTGCTAAATTTATTTATGGATTCAAAAATACAATTTAAATATGTAGAAATATGGACTTTACCAAAAAAAATAACGGATTCGGACCACTCCATTAGAATAAATAGATTACTCCATTATTTTTATAATATATATTTTTTTTATAATTGTTTATTTAAAATTTTGAACAAAATCATAAAATCAATTTAAAGAATACATTTGTTTATCTCATCTTCATGCAAATTAAAAAAAAAAAAAATATTACTCAACCCCCAAATTCTAAACTATAAAAAAGTGATTATTCAAGTGATTTAGACCACTCCAACCAAGATGAATATTATCCACTTGGTTGGAATTCAAATTCTACTTGTAATATATATTGAAGAAACATTTTAACATTAAAGATTTTATAAGTTTTAAAAAATATTAAAAAATAGACTTAATTGTATTTAGGCTATGTTTAAAAGATTCATTTATCAATTTATTTAATTATTACAATATTTTTAAAGATTTTTATATCATTATTCAATTTTTTCAATAATTATATTTATATTAAATTAAAAAACATAATAATACAAAATTTATTGATGTTTAAATCCAACGAAATATATTTGCATAAGATAAATTAAAATCTAAATATATTTATTGAATTGTTACTTCTTCCATTTCTCTACACTATTTATCCTACATTATATGTCAAAATGAAAAGGTCCATTTCTCTAAGTTATTTATTCCACATTATATGTCAAAATGAAAAGGTGGTGAATACTAGTAAGTTGCTTCTCTTGCCACCTTACCCCTTTCTCTTATAACCTTTTCACCTTCTCCAATTCTTCTAACTGAATGTTATTATTCCCTTCTATGATTTCAATCATTTGACACCTAAGTTTCATAGTTTCCAATTGGGATTCCATTTTTCCATTTGTTGATTTCATTATTTTTTTTTCTTCATGTAGTCTCTTCTAATTATTCCTCCACTTATCCAATTTCCTCACTTGATAGACCATGACATTATTGCATTTCCTTTATATGTCTCTTGCAATGATGAACCCATCTATGCAAGTAAGAAATTTCGCAGAAGGCACACCAGTTTGGATGGAAATGGTTCTCCATGGCTCCGACCCTAACACACACTCCTCTACCAAAACCATGAACTCTATGAATTCTAATGAAATTTCCCAATTTTACATTATTAAGGGGAATCCTTTGCAAACTAAAAGTAGGGGCAAGCTCCATAACACAAGAAGTGATTCATCTCTTCCCATCAAACAAATAACAAAGCAATTTAACAAGTTGAAACCCATCCACTTGATTGCATTAATCTCACATTCAACCATGTGTCCCATCTTTGGTACCAGGGTTGTGGGAGATATTAAAAAGTTAAAGACGTTAATCATCCACCACTACCAATTGTCTCTATCTCAGGTGTGCATTAAAATCTTGATTAGAAACAGTAAAATTCTGACATCTAAGAAGAAGAGAGTCCTTGAGACTTGAACTGCAAAACATGTGGCTTAAAACTATGATGGAAACTCCTATTATTGTTATTTTATGGATCCTTAACTCTTTGATAATCAATAGACCATGGTATAGGACTAGGATCTCTACTTGGTTATTGGTGACCTTGCTAAACCTCAGCCAAAAGAATTTTGTTGTTTTCCTTTGACATCAAATATGATCCCCCACCCACAACACCTACAACCCCTAAGATTTTTCTTTTGTTATAGTCAACTCTTTAAGAAAAAAACATTTTTACATATTCCATTTTTTTTAATTTAATATATTCATATTACAATGAACACAACACACATAAATGCACATAGTATCAAGTGTGTATCCAAATTTAATATATTCATATCACAATGTAACACAACACGCATAAATGCACATAGTATCAAGTGTGTACCCAAAGCAGCAAGAGGGTGGGGTTAGGTGCATTTGTGTGTTCACATAACCTTATTATTACTCACAGGGAATATTTAATTTACGAGTAGTCTATTTATTCTAAGTTAATTAGACTACATTTAACTAGGCTTGTTGTTCAAGGTGGAAGCCCTGAATTGTTCCCTAAATTGCCAGGAATCTTTTGCGGCTAAGGTGAGTGCACAAAGAGAAGTAATTTTTAGTTTATAGATAACAACTCATAGGTTTGTTGTTTTTTTTAATCACTCATTTTGTATAATTGCAAGTTGCTCTTAGAAGAAAACACTGTATATCTGCTAAACCTTTTCTAATAGGTAATCGGCTCCTATTTTCATCTTATAACACTATCAATTAATGGATTTCATAATTTTGGTAGACTATTACCTACTAAATATGAGGATGTACTAAAATTTAGCCCTATAATCCTTAGTACAGAGAACCAAGTAAAGCCTCAAGTGTATAATTTTTTTGAACATACTGTAAGCCAGATTTCCTTGTAATTAAACAATTGATTACAAATTGAGAGATTGACAAGAATTTCCTTGTCATTCAATTTATAGTCTTATTTTCATATTTTGTTTTGTGTTTATTACTTATGTTATAAACTCTTATTTATTTATAATCAAATCTTTGTTTAAGAGTTTTATTATCCCTCTTCTTCTCCTATTGTTTTTAGTCAATCTTAAATGTTGTTTTCTCTTTAGAAAATACAAATTATATGTTATCCTCTATCATAAAAATTCCTTTTTTTCAATCCTTTATCATAACAATTTATTCCTTCTTTACTCTTGATTATTTATACGAGATGGTTGGTAGAACATATGTATTATTTCAGTAATGTATCATATGCCCAAGTTTAATGTATAACATTACTAGTTTTTTTTTTTAATTCTTGAGTATGATGGTCATGATATACAAAGTTAATTCTAATAGTCTTGAAGTATGACCTCTTAAAAGCTTATATCATAATACACTTTTATATATGCATTGTTTCCTTCCTATGTTTACTTAAACGCTCATGACCGTTCAATTTTTGCGCACAACATATATTTATAAACACAATAGTAGCTAATATAGGATTGCACAAACTCAATACATATATACAAGTTATGAAATTTTGTCAAGGTTTTCCATACAAGTTATGGTTTCAACAACCCTCCCTCTTTATTTGTTTGCACATTTAGTAACCAATTTAAATAATGGAGATTCTATGTTCATTTCTCATCCTTTCTACAGGTTATAATGCTCTATATGTTTTTATGAACTAAATTATAAAGTATATGTGTACACAAAGGATGATTACTCATTGGTTATATTTGCATCGAGAGTAGCAAGGTGCTCTATAGCCTAATATGGGGGAGATGTTGTCATGTTACGTTAAGTAACGTAACATTCCCAAAAATAAAAATTAAT
This sequence comes from Larix kaempferi, assembly GCA_027924585.1. Taxonomy (NCBI): domain Eukaryota; kingdom Viridiplantae; phylum Streptophyta; class Pinopsida; order Pinales; family Pinaceae; genus Larix; species Larix kaempferi. The sequence goes on along the minus strand of BSBM01000233.1, from coordinate 1,863,087 downwards.
TAAAAAAATTCATGTTGGCTCATAACTTATCGAAGATAATAAAAACAAGTAATTTAAAAATTCATGTCAGATCATAAAATAAAAAAATTAAAACCAACATAAATCCATCTTAAACCTAGATATGTTAAGTACCGAGATGGATCCAATTTCTTGAGTTGTATTTTTTTCTAAATATGTAAAAAAAATAAGATACAAAAAACAAATTACATCTCAACAAATCGGATCCCTCTCGGTGCTTAATAGACCCAGGTTTAAGATGGATCTATGATGGTTCATATTTCATGTAATGAACATGTTTAATGTTTTGGTTGTACTTATTTATTCAATAAAATACGCTATCATGTCTTTGTCTTCTAATTTGTGTTTTACTGTTAGCTCCAAATATAAATATAGGAAAACTATGTAGATATTATTCATTCTTTCAACGAGAAAATAACGACATGGAAATAGAATATTTGCACTAACTTTACATGGGTGAATCCATCACTAGTACATATGGTCGAAATTGCCACGATTTTTCGTTGTAATTGCCACGATTTTTTGTCCCTGTTGCAACGATTTGGGTTTCGTTTTTTCGTGGAAACCATTTCGTGGATATAGAGACGAAGATTCCCGTCGTGGCAATAGCAACACTCCCCAGTGGCCACGTGTCACCTATATAACAGTTCTCAGATGCTAAACCAGCCACGAAGTTTCGTCGATATATCGACGAACATCTTCTATATGTTTCCACGCAGATGCTAAACCTACCACAAACATTCGTGTCTTTAGAGACGATCTTATAACAGAGGTTCGTTGCGATAGAGACGAATGTTTGTCGCAGGTTTAGCATCTGCATGGAAACATTTTCTATAGCTCCACGAATGTTCGTCACAGTATCCACACGAAAGTTCGTCGATATTGAGACGATACCTGGAAGTGTTAAAAATAAAATAAACCAGACTAAATGGCAATCCATGAATCTATTAAGTATTGCACATATTGAAGCCCTATTGCCATTAAATTAGATACTTTGTGGGAACCATAAGAATCTCACCTTTTTTTGGACCAACAAGGAACAACAGATGTTTAATGAATTGAAAAAAGGATGTTTCTATGGTTTTTAAATAGATGCATTCGATTATGCTCTCAAGTTTCAACACTATACGTACTCACATTAACTGGATATTCAATCAATATCTATCATTTATAGACCTTATGGGACATTATGTAGTACTCAATAGATGACTAGCATTGTATTCTATTGTGCATGTTGTCTAGCAATGGTGACACCACCTACTTGGCAAGGAGATCATTATTCATTTAGATCATTAGGATTTGTGGTTCTTGCAAACTCAGGAGTAGGTTGAAGAAAGGAAGACATACGAAGTGGATGACCTACTTATACCAATTCCACTTAGACTTAAGAAATGTGGAGACACACTTGCAATAAACAATGCTTAATGCTCTAGTTAAGGATGCCACTTTTAACAAATCGGTCAATCTCTATTCAACATATCCAATCTTTCAATTCACTACATCAACATCCAACATGCTTGACAGGTCAAGTTTCTCTATCAAATTCTACATTTTGCCTTCATCAAGGATACCTTGATAACATTGACTTCGTTTAAAACTACTGTGGCATTAGTAAGATAATTGTAGCATTCTAGGCCCATTTCTATGGGTCATTGATGCAATGGGATGTTGAAGTACAAATCCTATCTTGCATCCCTTACAACAATTTCCAAACTCCCAAATAGGAAAATTTCTATGTATACACTTATTGTCCCTTGATGTCAATGGGAGTCCAATGTGGTTTTATTTTCTGGTGTACCTATTACAGGGAACAACCCAAAGTGTGTCTGTATGCTTATTGATCATTTCTCTAAGATGGAATCATGTTACCATGCAACAATTCTATTATTGCACCAGAGGTTTCCATGCTTTTATTTCTACATGTCTGATCACACTTTGTAGCTCCAACATCCATTGTGTCTATCTGGTATTATAATTGATAAGAAATCCTTGTTTCCCAATGAAGTGTCACTTTGACATATCTAGAACATTACATCCTCAATCCCCTCAATCTGATGGTCAAAAACCAAAGTAGTTGACAAATATCTTGTCCAACTCTTCCACATGTACAACCATTTGCATTCCCACACTTGGGATGAAATCCTTCCCTTATCAACATGCATGCAACAAAGGTCGCGATCACATCTCTATAAATATTAACCCATTTCATACTTGGTTTCATAGCATTTTGCTCCACTCATCATTGCCTTTCAAGATCCATAAACTTAAGTGGCTAGACAATAGGCTAGGGAGAAATGCGAGGCATATTTGTTCATTCAATAAATACAACAGATCCACAGATAGGTCCAGGATCTACTCAGTTGATGATGGTGGAAATACAAGGACTGACATGGCATCTAATGCACCTAGCATTAGTTAAAAGTTAGTGATAGAGTCTATTCCAAGTCAGTTTCAAGTTAGTTGAAAGTTAGTGATAGATTCTATTGAAAGTTAGAGAAAGCTACATGAGAGTTCTATTCCAAGTCAATCCCAGAATGTTTGTTGGATGTATTTTGAAGGAAACAATGATGAAAGCATGAATCTAATCTATAGGAATGCTTTGATGACATATTTAGAAACATGTCATTGCAGCCTTGTAGCCCTGTATGTACCATATATTTTTATGGTAGAACTCTTAAGCATATTATTGCTTAGAAGATTTTAAAGAGCTTGATAGCCTCCTTTTCCAGATCGTTAAATCACTGCATGGATTTTCGACATTTGGAAGAGCTGGATGATGATGACCTTGATTGCTGTATGTACCTAGAGCTGATACAGCTCCGGACCATTTCAGGAAGAGAATTTAGTGATTCCCATGAAAATTCCTTAACAAAAATTAATTGTAAAATGCAATCAAGTGAGCTTGACAATATAATGCTGGGCACATTTTGAAAACCTAATACATATCGTCCAGTATTACTTGTATGTTCAATCTTTAAAGTTAGTATTTGATCATGTATGTGATTTACCTACTGGTTTGAGATGAAAGGGTGCTTGACTGGTATATATTCATTTCATTTTGTTTACCAATATATGTTTCCTACTAACTTGGGCAGATAATTTAATTTTCACCGCAGCAGGTTTTGTCTCCTACAAAAAGTATCATTTGAAAAAATATTTGTGTTCAATGAGCACAAAAGAAAGTGTTCTTATTTTTCATAAGTAAGTGGCAAAGTGATTTTGTGGGGATATACCTCTGGCAAGAGGATGGATACCCAAGTAGTGGGAAATGGGTTGGAGATACCAACGGTTGTGAAGGGCAATCTATGGCCCCAACCAATAGTGAATGTGGAAGAAGAGATATATTCTTAAGGGCAGATGTAATCATCCTAAACCCCAACCCAGCCGCCGATCTGCAGTTGGGTCTTCTCATATGATTCATGAAGAAGTAGTAAGCACTGGAGAGGTCCTCATCAGCCTCTGTTGTAACTGATCTTCCAGATCCATCATCAACAGCCCAAGTTCAAAGCTCTAGTCGCCTAGATTCACTAGGTACTCCAGAGCCTTCATCAACTCTAGCTAGTGATGATGATAAGGACGTGTTGATTGTGAAACGCATCCATATATTTGAGATCTATCATCACTTAATCTAGGTACATACAAAACACCAATATGCTCAAGGATATCACCCAATGTTATTTGGAGTGAGATAGATCCCACTCCTAGAATTGGATATGTGTCATAATCACTAAGTTTCACATCCATACTTACCTCTTGTAACCAAGAACTCCAAATGTACAACCAGTAAGTTCTTAACACAGGCTCTTTGGTATATTCATAACTGCCATATCAACAGATTATAATGAGTTACACTGACAAGCAAACTAAAACGATAAACTCATATTCAGAAACATGTAATAAAATAAACATATATATCATATCACAAAAATAGAGATATAGTTGAAGATACCAACCTGGGTGTGAAACCATTCTTGTAAATATACTCAGAAGTGTTACTTTCAGAAAAGACTGATTGTGCCTCGGAGAGGCTAGTCTTCTCTAGGAACCAGCTGACCCTAGAAGAGGGTGTGTACAAACCAGAGAGAGAGAAATGACTGGAGTTGATTAGGTCAATGACAGTCAAGCACAGTACAAAACTCAACATAAATAAAGTCTCAAAAATTATACACTTAACCAAGTCTTAGCACAAGAGAAGTGATTATCAACACACCACAACTGATCATAGGTGATCAAAGTCAGGTACTCTATAAGACCAAAAATTCAACAAGGTGGTATACAAAAAATGAAGGAGGGTAAATTATGACTGCATTAACCACAAGTCAAAGACAAGGTACCACAAGTCCAATAATAACTCAATGAAGGTGGGGAAGGTACAACAATTATTTAATAACTCAATCAGTAACAGGTAATAAAATAAACATATTGATCATATAACAATGAGGTATAGTTGAAGATCTCCACATCAACATTAAACCAAAAATCAGATCTGAAGTGTGGGTACAAATATAAACAATGGTCATAACATAGGTGTGGGTAGTAGAAGACCCATGACCCTTAGAACCAAGGGTATGCTCCAAATGTGGCCAAACAACCATAGTAATCTATAAGACCAAAACTTCAACAAGGTGGTTTTAAAAATTTTACTCAAGGTGTAAATGACCCCATTAAACACAAGTGACAGATAAGGTACCACAAGACCAATCATAGCTCAATCAAGCTGGGGAAGGTACAACCAATCATATCTCTCTCAAATGTACAGACGTTCCATATAACCTGAAAGTTCATCATCACAGTATAAGGAAGGGTGGTGGGATGCCAAATAAAAATATCCCTCATTTCTCTCTATGCAATCCTGATAGCATCACATAACAGATAAGTACCTTGTACTATAGAAAATAAAAGCCACCTGTGTTACCTTTCAATTTAGGAATATGGTCTACAAAAGCAAAATTTCATCACAATTACCATCCAAATTTCTAACTAGTGCTAAAGCAACAGTAAAAGATTTTATAACATAATTTTGATCTCTATCAACTTCAACACTCCTCTGTGGTCCCTGTGCTGAAGTTGGTCCTCGAGATGTAATGGGAAGTAATCAAATTATAACATATGCAACAACAGTAAATAAGCAATGAAAAAAGCGAATAAAAATTGATTAGACTTCCTTGTACTCGGACAACATTTTGGTTCAAATCTTATCCTTTCAAGGGACAAGTCACCAAAGGAACATGAAAGTACCTTGAGAGAGAGGAAAAGTTAAGTACAGACCTCAAACAGGTTAACACAGTCCACATACTACAACAATTTAGCACACATATGAAAGATAGGTACAGTAACATAACAATTCTACAGCTGCATGATAAAACAGTACTATTTCTGAATAGTGCTAAAGCAACAGTAAAACATTTTATAACATAATTTTCATCTCTTTCAGTAACAGGTAATAAAATACAAATATTGATCGTATAACAATAAGAGAGGTATAGTTGAATATCTCCACGTCAACATTTAACCAAAAATCAGATCTGAAGTGTGGTACTATTTCTGAATAGTGCTAAAGCAACAGTAAAAGATTTTACAACATAAATTTGATCTCTATCAACTTCATCACTCCTCTGTGGTCCCTGTGCTGAAGTTGGTCCTCAAGATGTAATGGGCAGTAATCAAATTATAAAGAGTGATGATGATCGAAGTCATGATGAACATATCTAATATAAAGAGAATCAATGTTTCAGACTAATATATCTACATGCAGCACATACAGGAGTGATGATGTGTGAGAAAACACAAAATTTGAATATTAAAATACAAAATAATTATAAACAAGCATACAATGACTTGTGATGACATTTAAATTTAAAATTCTAATTCTAAGAAAATAAAAGATATAAATGGGAAAATTCCTAAGAGCATCACATAAAAGATAAGTACCTCTTAACTTGTTAGGATATTCCTATACTCTATCCTAGTCCTACTAGCATCTCAATTATTTTCATTATCAGTCTTGCATGCATTTCTGCATGCAACATGCATTTTGCATGCATCCCAGTCATCAATCCCAGCACCTAGCCCTCAGTTAGCTAGCCCCGGGAGCTTCTCTCAGATAAGTTTAGACCTCCTAGACAGGGAGGCACCCACTTCTCACCCACCACTTGATAAGGACGCCTTTCTCACCTACCACTCCAATTGCACTTCAGTTAGTTGAGTTATCCTTAGTTCTCTCCTTGATTTAAGGATAGGCTGACTCTCAACTGACTGTATCACTCCGATGGACCTACGATGAGACTATACTTCCCATTATGACTCCAGATAGCTCCTCATGCTCCCTCCACTGAGCCTCCTTCATTCAGTTAGTGCCTCCATGTGCCAGTTACACCTACCACACTCGGTTAGACTCAGTTTGACTGATGGTTGATAGTTACTTGTGCATTGATGACTCCACCGATGATGAGATATACTTCTAGTTGTGCTTTGATGACACTCCACTGATTTTGGATCTATCCATGTAGGCTAATTCGAATCACACCTAGTGTATTCGAATCCCGGGCATTGTATAATTATTGTTTTACTATTCAGATTAATGTAACATGTGTAATTATTCTGCCTCTATCTGAGCTCCTTTAGATCTATGTTCAACTACTCTATTCTTCTTCTATTATTCCTAAATTCTTTCATTGTGAGGTTTACATCATCTCTTGGATCTACTGTGAGCATTTTCACATGGTATTAGAGCCTTGAGAGTATATTCTACCTCCATTCTTGAGAGTTTTTTGCAGGTATTTCGAAGTTCCAGCATAGTATCAGCAGTTTCACCTTTGCACTCGTTCCAGCAGTCAAGATGAACAATTCGAATGCTCCTTCCTCTCCTATGATCCTCACTCCCTTCAATTACTTTGAATGGAAGCTTGAGATGAAAATGCACTTGTGTACTAGACAGCTATCCAGATTGGTATTTGAAAAAGATCCCATTCCACATGCAGCTGTGGAGAAAACCAAGCATCTAAATAAAATGGATGAAGCCTTTGGTTTCATATGCCTTCGTATGTCTAAAGATATATTGTTTCATGTTGAAGGATTGAAGTCTCCTAATGAGTTATGGACAAAATTGGAGAATCTTTTTGGAAAACAGGATGGGCTAAGAGGCCACATTCTCGAAAATGAATTGGTTTCCCTACAACCTAGCAATTTTGAGAGCATTCAAAAATTCTTCTCAAAATTTAAGAACTTGGTTTTGCAATGCAAGCATTGTGGCATCACTAAAACCGATGAACAATTGGTGCTCTCCATTCTGAGCAAACTAAGATCTCAATTTCCAGTCTTTGTATCTACCTTCTATTCTGGACGAATGTCAATCCCTAGATGGAAGTTTCCAACCTTAGATGTCTTCATTGAAGCTCTCATTCAAGAAGAGGACAAATTGATTCAAATGGATGCCATCAAGGCCTCCAAAGATCTAGCTCTTCTAGCTGGAGAAGCAAGTGGGACGAATGTAAAAGGGAGGCAAAAAGACAAAGACAATAAGTCATCTAAATCCAAGTTGAGTAATAAGTCAAGTCCATCAAAAGGAGCCTCCAGCTCCAAGAAGGACAAACATAAGAGATCTACATGTCCCTACCGCAAGAGAGGAAACCATCATGAGGAAGCTTGCATGCACAAGAAAATAGACCTACTAACCAAGCTTCTTGAACAGAACAAAATTGCTATTCCAAAAGATGCAAAGATGTCTGATTCAGGAAGTGAATTTGATGGTCATGAGGATTGCCATGCATTGATGGCTGGTTTTTCAAAATCAAAGGCCCTCCTTATAGATTCTGGAGCCTCCAACCACATGGTTTCCTCTGAAGAATAATTTTCCTCTTTAGATCTAAATGATGGGCCTACTATTCACATGGGAGACAACTCTCAGATCTTTGCCAAAGGGTTGGATTCAGTACATATGGAGCATGGCAAGTTCAAGAATGTTCTATTCGTTCCCTCCTTTACAGCAAATTTGTTTTCTATATATCAGATGACTCACACTGGATCACCTAAGAAGGTGACTTTTGGTCTTGACACAGTTGAGATTACAGATATCTCCACTGGGAAGACTATAGCAAAAGGGTTTGCAAATCATGCCTCCAAGGAATATGAGTTCTCTCATTTTCTTCCCTTCTCTCTTCCAACTTCCTCGGAATCTGATGAGATTCAAGTGACTCTTCTTCTGATGAAGATATAGAACAAGATCTTGATGTTGAGATCAAAGTTCAAGAACATTTAGTTTCAGATCCAAAACCAACACATCTTCTCAATCCAAAGCCAAGGCCAATATGGGCTCACACACTCCTTACAGCTATTGAGAACACAGTTGAGGATTCATTTGATCATAGAACAACAAGACTTCAACATCATGCCAACCTTGCATTATGCCATCTACCTCTCCATGAGAGATGCAGCATGATGGTGGGGTTCTCTCTTCCATCTATTGGGAAGACTCATCATGATCCATTCGTTCCAGTTGCAGAAATAATTCCTGAAAGACTTGCTTTGTCCAATACACCCTCTACACAATGGGAGGCACATCAGAAGACCATATCCAGATCTAGCACCTATTTTGGCATCCTACAGAGGATCAGCTTGCCAAGTTTTTTGCAAAAATTTTCACTAATGAAAGATTTTTTCTTTTCTACTTAGTATGATGGTTCTTTGATTTATTTTATTGTTCTTTTGAGGGGGTGTATTTTTCCCATGAGGTTTTCCCCATTTCCTCGGTTTATGGACAGTTCTTTATTTTTCTATCATTTATTTTGATTGTATGGGTGACCTTTAGTTCTAGTTACTAGGGCCCAGGATGGATTAAGGGGGGGTGTTAGGATATTCTTGTACTCCATCCTAGTCCTACCAGCATCTCAGTTATTTTCATTATCAGTCTTGCATGCATGCATGCAATTGCATGCATCCCAGCCATCAATCCCAACACCTATCCCTCAGTTAGCTAGCCCCGGGAGCTTCTCTCAGATCAGTGTTTTCCCTCCTAGACAGGGAGGCGCGCACTTCTCACCCACCACTTGAGAAGGGCACCTTTTCTCACCTACCACTCTAGTTGCACTTCAGTTAGTTGAGTTATCCTTAGTTCTCTCCTTGATTTAAGGATAGACTGACTCTCAACTGACTGTATCACTCCGATGGACCTCCGATGAGACTAGACTGCCCATTCTGACTCCAGAGAGCTCCTCATGCACCCTCCACTGAGCCTCCTTCATTCAGTTAGTGCCTCCATGTGCCAGCTACACCTACCACACTCAGTTAGACTCAGTTTGACTGATGGTTGACAGTTACTTGTGCATTGATGACTCCACCAATGATGAGATAGACTTCTAGTTGTGCTTTGATAACACTCCACTGATTTTGGATCTATCCATGCAGGCTAATTCGAATCACACCTAGTGTATTCGAATCCTGAGCATTGTATAATTATTGTTTTACTATTCAGATTAATGTAACATGTGTAATTATTCTGCCTCTATCTGAGCTCCTTTGGATCTATGTTCAACTGCTTTATTCTTCTTCTATTATTCCTAACTTCTTTCATTGTGAGGTTTACATCATCTCTTGGATCTACTGTGAGCATTTTCACATAACTATACCAAATAAAAGTTATCTATGTTACATACTAACAATGTTTCACACTAACAACATCGATATCCATCAAAATACAAGTCATGAATTTATGTTGCATCTACTTTTTCATTGATTTCTGTTTTTTTGCATTGAAAAAATTTGTGAGTACGGTATCACAATCATCAATTGTCGCAAAATTTACTGTGATATCTCCTATTATTGTTTGTGTTTCCATGCCCTCATTTATGCCACTTCTTTTACGTCGCTGAGCAGGGCGTGGAGGCAGTTCTGAAGGGGTGTGAATTGCAACAACGAAATGAGCATATATATATGATGTTGAATTATTATTGAAATAAATATTTCATTATTTTGATTAAAATTACAATATTTCTCTTTACCAGTCTCTATAGATGTGACAACTGGGGTGTTAATTGGAGGTCTAGTTGCTTCCTCTTGCAGTTCATGCTCCTGAGCTGCATGGTCTTCCATTGAAAGAAGAAAATTTATAAGTATATGTCAGGAAATATATATATCTAATCACAGTAGATATTTCTATTTCCAAAGCATACATACCAGAATGGACACTATGCTCCACACTATCATGGGACATGTGCACCCCAACATCAACTGGTACTTTCTGAGTACCGCTAGATTCACTAGTGTGGTTGCATTGTTGCTTAAAAACAAACATAAATTTTCGGTTATGGGTGATATAATCATAACTAAATAGACTTTAACAGTATACTACAATTGGTGATATACCTGCATTTGCGTCATTGGGGAGATTGGAGTCTTCCCCAAGCTTTTCCGATATTCAACCACACTTTTAAAACCAAACTTGAAACCAAGATTTAGGTCTTCCTCAGTGGCAGCAGCTTGGAACATATTTCCTTGCAATGCATGATAACACATTTTGAAATTTCCAGTATCAAAATCAGATATTTGTTCGGTACTGTTAAATAAATATTCCCAACAATTAATCATTTAATACTTACGATTCTTGCTCTTAGTTTTATATAGCCACCTTGGCCCAATCTATGTTTCCCATGCTTTTCCATTCTAGCCTTGGTTGCTTTGGAGGTGTCAGGTAGCCTATATATGAAAATTTTGAAAAACCTTAGATATCAAAAATCTTACTTAAAACAAAAAAGAAAAAAATAATTGAGCTTATTTCAGTAAAAAGATGATATATGTTGTACCTTGCTTTACCAGGCCGTGGTTGTCTTCCTTGTTTTTTTAGCAAGTTCTCCTTTGCATCATCTATGAGTGCCTTCCATTCTTTCTCCGGAACCATGGGAGGGTGCTCATGCTTGAGGTCAGCTTGCAATCTTTCCCTATATTGGGCCCTGGTATATTTCAAATTCTCACCGACTAACTTTGCAACAACTTTCCTGTTGAAAGTATTGTCGAACAAGTTGACCATGTGGTCCATCAATTCATCTCTCTTATTGATATCTTGGCTATTCCACCGTGTGCGAATGGTGGGGCCAAACAGCTCCAAGGCTTTGTCATTCAAATGCCTGTAAAAGACATTGTTTCCTGCAAAAACATGTAATCCATTAATTTATAATAATTTCAACGTATGTCTATTTCAATTTCATGATTAAAATCAATAAATTAATTAATAAATACCTGCAATCTTCTGAACCTTGATAGGAACACAAGAGTCATCCACCAGAAAGGTGAGATCTAGTGATCCAGTGCTTTTAACTCGTGCTGCTCTAGGAAAAGTTTCCTGGTCGTCGACAATACGTTCATCTCCAGAGTCATGTGGAGTCCTAGGCTCCGTCTCATCATGGTCCGGCATGGCATCATGCTCCGGCATGGCATCATGCCCTGTCTCATTAGTGCCTGCATCATTAATGGATTCGAGGCCAACCACAGGAGTGGAAAAAAGCTTCATTGGTACATTGCTTCTTTTTTGCTACATTGGACCATCACTGCTACCTATACCTGTCTCGGAAGGTTCTGATCTAGTCACGGGTTTTAAAAAATCCTACAAACAATAAAATTTACTTTATTAGATCACTTGGAAAAATAAAAAAACATAATATCAGATATGAAATCATGTCATAGCTTAAAAAAATTTGTGAAGATGCCACTTACCCCATAAGATTGTATTTCATCTTGTAGTTGTTGAATCCTTTCCCTATTCTCTTGTGTCAAGGGCCTTTTGCAAGCCAAGGCAAGCATTTCTATGTTTTCCTTTTTCAAGGATGTTCTAAAAGTGTGCAGTGGGTCAGTGAAATATAAAATGTCTTCCTCAAACCCCTCATCACCCAGATCGTGTGCACGTGACTAAATTCATTAAACAATAAATTAAATTAAGCAATATAATTTTAACATCATTCAAATATTGATATTGTAATGAAAATTAAGTTACTATTATGCACTAACACTTACCTGACACGATGTTATGGCCGGTGAGTGTCTACGATCAACCGGCACCGTGGAAGCAACAGGTGCCTTTCCACAGTCTTGAATGAACCAGTAATCCATCATAATGTCAGAAAAATGAACTAGTAATCCATCATAAGCTTAGGAAAATGTGAATGTCGGACATTGAATGTTAACATACTAAATCAAAACATTTAGTTATTGTACGTAACACTTACCTGACGGGCCACAGAGTGTGAGCTTCCACGGTCTCCCTTGACCATGGAAGCAGCAGGTGCCTTTCCAATGGCACCACCCTAACATAATAAATCAATAAATAAACGTTTACCTCATACTAAATAATTGTAACATAAACAAAAATGAGATATTGCATTAATATTTATTTTTACATAAAAAAGTAGAAGATACATGTTCTGCTGCATGTCGATGTGCAAACTCCTGCCATAGTTTAATAAGCATGCTATCATATGGAAATATTAACAATAAGCACGGAAAAAGCGAATGCTAACAGTGAAAATCGGAACATCTTGTTATTGTAGTCATATTTATTTGCTATATTTAACATTTACCTGACGAGGCATAGATTCTGACCTTCCACGGTCACCCTGGACCGTGGAAGCAACATGTGCCTTTCCACTGCCGCCACCCTAAAAAAACGTTGAGTCAATAATTGCATCATAAACAAAAATGAGATATTCATAGTAGTGTAATCACCATGTAATCACATGGAAATGTTCATAATAAGCACGAAAAAAGTGAATGTCAATAGTGGAAATCGAATGTTAACAGAAAAAATGAAACATTTAGTTATTGTAGTCATGTTTAGTTACTACATTTAACATTTACCTGATGAGGCATAGTTTCTGACGGTCCACGGTTAACCTGGACCGCGGAAGTCACATCTATTCGATTTAAGTTGTAATCCATCAACAACTCTTCACCTGCAAGTATTGTTTTTATTGCACATACAAATATACGATGATGTTCGTGTGCCTCGAATTCGCAATTTGGTTGCTTATTTGTTGTCACTGGTCGTGTACTATTTATAAAGCCAACAACGTTTCCGGACGCTTTTGGTCTCCCATCAATATACATAGTCGCCCCTTTGTTTTTATTTTTTTCTGCTAGTTGAATATAATTCACGGCAACTCCGTATCTCCGCATACTTCGAGTATATTGGACCAAGATGAACCAGTTATTGTATTTGTATAGTGGTCCTACATACTCCATCAATTCAGTTACAAAGCCATAGCGGACCTTTATTCCATCCATGGAAAATAGCCCCAAACCATGTAAGGACGAAGGAGCGATGCGATACATCCTCCCATTGATGGGGAAATCTGTATCCACTTGAGGTAGCATATTAGGTACCCATCGTTGCACTAGATGTTTATACCTCAATGACAAATCAATGTCTCCTATGCTCTTAGCATCATAATTACACGACCCACTGTTGGCAATAAAATATTTCATGCATCTATGAAATCTTTTCCTTATCTTTTCAGATCTAGTTGATATAGAACCGGTAGATCTAGTACAACTCGTCTCACTTTCAACCTCTCTGAGTATATCTTCATCATCACTTGAGGAAGATAGATCTGACAAATACCTATTTGGTGGTACCTACACTTGATAAAACAAGAATAAACAAGACGATGCTTTCTTTCTTCTTTGAAAGTACACATTTACTTAGTTAAACACATTTACTTCCCTCAAATCTGAGGCTTAGGAGGGACATGCCAAACCCTAGTGGATGTAGTGTTACAAATCTCAACTGAAGTGTTTGGTATTGGGAGGACGATTTGTGGCAGGAAGAGACCAAGTTACAGTGCCATAACAAGCTGTCCATACAACACCACATTCATCACTGTAGGCTGTGAGCTCTTTTGTGGACTAAGTTTGCATATTTGGAGGTGTTTTTCTCTTGTGGGGAGAACAAACCCACCGGGGACAACAAATTAAGGAAGTTAACTATTATATCACCCAGTTTTGGTCCTTCCAACACTGCTGGACATATTATTGGCAGCCTACCCTCTTTCTTTGAATGGCATATTTTTGGCAGCCTACCCTTCATTTTTAAAATTTACATGCTGGTGTTTTATGCTAATGCATATGAAAACTATTTGTTAGTGAACTGTTTGGAAAAATCACTCAACTAAGAACCATTAATTGACTATATCAGCCCAACAAACCATAACTACAGTGAGAGGGTCCACTCAGGAGTACATTGCAGCAGTGTTCGTAACTGTTTGTCAATACATCTTAACCAAATAATCAGTAAAATACTATAGCAGAGAACACAAAATACATCAGCTAACTTTCAAAGGCTTGCAATATTACAAGGATCTTTTTTGTATCAAGCTTTAGCAAGCAACTTGTAGGACAGATTTTCAGACATTATGTGTATTGATTTTCCGACTATATTGATTTTTTTTTAAAAACAAATAATAAATTTCAATCAAGAATGAGCATATCCATCAACCAAGCAGAAGGACCAAACTAGAAGAATGTCAACCTGAGAGTAGTATGGTGAACAACCAGAAATGAATTTATATTAACAAGGAAAATTAACAACAATGACTCAATTAAGGGAGATTGACATTTATTAACTCTACACAATATCTCAATAATTCAATTGGACAGGTGTACACATCAATATACTTTAATGCCACATTTCATTTAATAAGAAAGTACTAAAATTAAATAGCAAGATAGAAATTAAACACAATTTTCATATCTTTCAAATTTTCATCTTTAGCAGTCCCAAGTCGGTCACTGTGTTGAAGAAACTTCAACACTACCAGTTAGGTCAATGTGCTAATACAATTTTTAGTAACATGTAATGTAAGATAAACACATTAATCACATAATAATCTCTTGCTAGCTGACTAGTGGCCTGACTTTGGGGTTTTGGAACTATTTCATGCTATAGAACTGGATAACATCAGCTATTGAGGACTTTGAATTGAGTGTACTAAGGTTGATTTCCTCCCGAATGTTGTTATTTATTTATTTATCCTAATGGTATCAATGAGATTTTTAATAGACTGTTATTAAGGTTTCTATGCCTCCAAATAACTACAAAATATGCCAAATAAGGGGAGCACTCTAGTCTCCCAAGCAAGCAAACAACTGAATGAGGATGCCACCTCAACACCTGATAGTCAAAATCATAGAGGTCATTGACAACATTAGGATAAATAATTAAATAACAACATTCGGGACCAATGTGTTAGTTGCAATTAAATGTGTGGGGAATGTTATGTAAGACCCTCAAACAACCCTTATACACCACATGTGCTTGATGCAAACATTAAAATACTTGACAATTTAAGCCTTAACTTAAGTGAAATCAACAAGAGATATAAGTGTTGGAAACAACCAAACCATGACTACAATGATAGCTGAAAATCAAATATGCAATAAGACAATTTTGAAAATTCGAAAACACCATGCATACAAAGAAGAAATGAAGTCGATGTTCATAGTCTCATGATAAATAGGATTGTCATTGATGACAACATAAAAGTAACTAACCATTATGGAAAACATCTAAAAGTTTTTATGACTTTCTTTTCAATCTTTATGACAATTTGAATGGACAAGCCCCACTCATAGCCAAATGCTTTTGAGATATTTACAACTCATCGGAGTATGGGGGACCATATAATTCTCGAAAGACATTGGATTCAGTATCCCATGCCTTTGAATAAACAGACCTCAGGACCACGCGTCTATTCTGATGCATGTGGACGTCTATGTGGGTTTTGAAAATCCACTATTGTTGGTTTTTAATGTAGTACCCAAGGATTTGAGCCTCAGTAAGATTTGTTTGCAAAATATCTTTGACTTGTTCGAGAGATTCTCCAACTTCCCATTTTAGATTATAAATAATAGCTGGTTCTAATGTTGTCAGGTTGATGCCGAATGACCGCCACCAGTCTCTCATCTAATCAGGGACGTAGAATGCAGGATCCTCATGGATATGTGTAATTTGAAGTCCAAACTTTAGCATGGTATAATATGTTCTATCTGTATTTTCTTTTCTCAAGAATTTCCACCATAATTTTTTATATGTTTCATAAGTGTGTGTAGTACTTGGAAACCGGAGACTAGCATCTTGATGTGGCCATGCTTCCAAAGAACGTATCCAGTTAATATAGTAGTATTGTTGGTCTAGTTGTAGCCCGGGGTGAGGTGTAGAGCCCTCCGTCGAGATTAAGTTAAGATCTTGGTAGAGGTGTATTAACCAATTGCTTGCATCAACTACTTTTCTCAGGGAGTTGTTTTAAATCATCTCTGGTACAATACTAGATCCCATAGGTATTCTTTTGAGTTCTGGCACTAGTCTAATAAAAGCATCATATCCCTGTAAGTTAGCATCTAATACTTCAGCATGTCTCAACTCCCACCTAGGTTTCCAGTCTTGCATATAATCCAACAAACTCATATTATCATTAATTGTATAGATATGATTTTTTCCTCCGGTCCAGGCAGATATTTTCATGTTTACTTGTGGGTTATGGGCCCACTAGATTCCCCTTTGACCTTCTAAGCTCGCTTTCCTTGTGCTCACTTGCACCAGGCTCGCTTGTTAAAAATTAACAACATTCTTCTATGTCAAATATTCTCTTATTAGTAACCATTGTGGTACTTTGGTGCAAATGTTTTTCCTAACTTATTGTTTCTCCATATTGTGTGCCTAGTGCCACCTCTCTATGTCAATGCATAAATCAACCTATTCTTGGTTTGTGGTTCTAGTTGGCCTTGTTTTGGGCCTTGTAGTGGTTTTCTATTGTCACAGCCATAGTCAATGACACATTAAAACACCTTAGATCTAAGCCCGAGGTGAATCAGGATTCAAAGTCAAATAACAGTGGCTAGTACCTCGTAGTTGTCAGTCATCACTCGTCACCTTGTAAAGCTAAGCAGTGATTTGATGACATGAGTGAGTGAACAACTGAGTTTACCAAGGCTAATTACCTCCTGAATGTTGTTATTTAATTATTTATCCTAATGGTATCAATGACCTTTTTAATAGATTGTTAAAAAGGTTTCTATGCCTCCAAATAACTACAAAATATGCAAAATAAGGGGATCACTCTAGTCTCCCAGGCAAGCAAACAACTGAAGGATTCCACCTCAGCACCTGATAGTCAAAATCATAGAGTTCATTGACACCATTAGGATAAATAATTAAATAACAACATTCGGGAGCAATGTGTTAGTTGCAATCAAATGTGTGGGGAATGTTATGTAAGACCCTCAAACAACCATTATACACCACATGTGCTTGATGCAAACATTCAAATAAGAGATGATGATGCCAAAGAAGAAGACAATGAACATCGTCTAAATACTATACACTAATAATATACCATCAAAAACAATCCCACCATGGTGATGTGCTATATAGAGAAAAAACCATAGAAAATCATGCATTAGAACAACTCCATCAACAGTAAATCTGCCTTTTTGTCTTTAAGACTAATGTTAAAATCCTTGACAATTTAAGCCTTAACTTAAGTGAAATCAACAAGAGATATAAGTGTTGGAAACAACAAAACCATGACTACAATGATAGCTGAAAATCAAATGTGCAATAAGACAATTTTGAAAATTTGAAAACACCATGCATACAAAGAAGAAATGAAGTCCATGTTCAACACCACGTGCACCTAATAATTGTGCTAGGAAGTGTTAAAAAAAAAAACCAGACTGAATGGCAATCCTTGAATCATGCATGTTTAATGTCACTAACTATCATGCATGTTTAAATGGAAATCCTTGAATCATTTTCCACAAAGCATATATCTAACTAATCAAAAGAGTGCTAAAATTAATTGTGCTAGGAATTGGCACAGCTGCAGAAAAAAAAAAAGCTTATGCATGTAAAAGTGTAGCATATTGTGCAAGAGAGAATAGTAAAAGGCAATTACTATTCCAAAATGTAATTTGAACTAAAAACACATCCAAGTCAAGATCAACATCTAATGGCATGCAAGAATTTCGAAAGATCCAAGGTATATCTCAACCTCCCAACGACAATGAAACCTCATCCCTAAGAAACCAACAATTATGAGCAGATTTTAGCCATTCTTATTGGTCAAACCTGAACAGGTTGGGTATAAATTGAGACTATTTCTGACCCCGTGTTCATCAAAACCTTATCTCTTCTGAGTCTGGACTAATTATGGGATAATTCCTAACAAATATGGGCAATCCTAAGCATGGTTAGGGATTTTCCTATCCCCCTACAGTAGTGAAAATGAGATTTGGGAACTCCTAGGCATAATGTAACCATCAAAGAATTAGATTCAAATCACCTCTTATTTGGATTGTGATGCACAGTCCAACATCAACATGAAGAGTGGAGAACTAGGGTAACAAACTATTATTACTTTGAAGTAATACTTTAACAAATACCAAGAGGTAGTACTTTGAAGTAACAAATGATTATTATCCTAACTGCAATCGTGCATGCCGATGAAACCAGCTCGTACTCAATATGTCTGGAACTCAAACTAATCTAACATCAAGTTATAGCAGCTTATGCTCATCATTTATTGCGATGAATGGAGCAAAGGTTGGTAACTTGTTACATGAAGCATGTTCTAGATCCAATTCGAGATTAAGTTGTCTAGTGAAAGCACTCATTGAATAACCAATTGCTCATGGACCAAAAGACCTAATTCTATTTGCTTATTAGTTGAGTCTTGTGATTACCCAAAAATAGACAACTAGAGTATAAGATCCATTGCCACAAATGAGGGATGCAACTATTGCATGTTCACTTAACATGTAACAAGTCCTATTTGGGATATGTAGTAAGCACAACAATTTTCAATAGCAATCATGTATCTGATCAGGTTCAAAGATGGAAGACCCTAGACATGTTTCCATGTTAATGTCACCTAGAAAAATTAATCATTTCATTTTGCTAAAACTAGACCTGATAAAAGTCCCAACAACTTTGAAAATGTATGGAAACAAAGTGTCTTCACAAGTTAGGTCTATGATTCTCCCCTACCTAAACTGATGACTACATTCTTGAAAGACTGATATACTTAAATTGCATTTTATTTCTGAAATGTCATACTGTATTTCAAATTTAATTTATAATTTGGGTCAATTCCTTTTACAGCTTTTACCATTATTTTCAGAATTCAGTTTTCTTTCCCCAAACTAAAAACCAAACTTAAATAAATTCCAATGAACGAACCGAACCATAGAATATTATCCTACATAATCTTTTCTTGGAACCCAACACAGTTAAACAAGTATCGAATCCCCCCCTACCATTCTTTTAAACATAGAAAAATCGCAAACAACGATTGAGGCATTTGTTAAAGGAATGACATTACTGTAAATCCTTATCAAATGCACCCTACAGTATCGAGACCTAGTATTAAAAAGAAATCTAGCTGCGGCCTTCAAAGCCCTAATCAACAGTAGCGAAACTTTATTACACGGTGTTCATACTTTCCATCACCAACGATTTCACATCAAAACTATTACCTACAAATTTAGCTATACATTGCCATTAAAATAGTCTCTGCCTACCAAAGCGAAAACACAAGAGTATGCATACAACACGAATTCTCTACCTTTAGCTTCCAGGAGTTTAAACATCTTATTAGTCTATCATTTAAACTGTGTAAGTGACAGGTTCCTGGAAACAAAACGAAAGACAACCCAAAACACAGGCTTGGATAACCACCAAACATAGACATTATGTTTTCTGCACCTTTAAAACCTCAAGTCTACAAACATTTATTACGTTTCATCAAAAACCTAACAGTCATCACTTCCAAAAAAAGAATCAAATCCACATCAAAACGAAAACACTACATTGGCAAGGACAATTCACACCCAATTCAAATCAAATCCACCTAATTCGCACCCAAAAATGCAGAGATTCAACTCAATAGAGGATTCGCACCCAAAAATGCAAAGATTCGACTCAATAGAGGAGGGTTTCAACTTACGGTTGCCATTGAGGGTTTGCGGGGATATGCAGACACAGCCGGAGCGGGTGCCACAAAGAAACCAACTTTAATATCCCTCGTAGCAAGTTGAAATGAGGACAATGTTGGAGCTGGTGCAACCAAAAACCAGGTGGAACATGCACATTAAAGACTCGTAGCAGAGTGCAATGTGGACAATGCCGGACCGGGTGCCACCAAAAGACCAGTGGAAGTTGCGCAGTGAAGGAGGACATGGCCCAAGAGCCGGTTGCATGTAGGGGGTATCGTCGAACCCAACAGAGGCGCAACAGAGCGTTTTGGCCAAGCTGGACAGGTATGTTTCAGTTTTGTTTTGTTTGTTGTTTATTGTTTACAAAATTATAATATATATAAATTAAAATATAATATATATTAATTAAATAATAATATATATATTACTATGTCCATTCCACCAAGTTGTAAAAAAATCATGAACCCAAGTTTGGCTTTAAATTTATGTATAAAAATAAATCCTTTTGTTTCTTAACATCATAAATATTTTTTATTTGGCTATTCTTCATTTTAGGTGTAGTACGTGATTTATTTGGTCAAGATCATAACAACGATTGGGATTATTGATTAGATATATCATTGCAAAGGAAGTATTGCAATATTGTATAACCTTTTTTCTAAGCCCCTTATATTTAAAATTCAAATACATTACTTTGGGTTGATTTTCTAAAGGTTGAGAGTTTAGATGTTGGAAAACCAATGAAAACTATTTACAAGTCTTTGTATATAAATGGTAGTGATTAGTTTCAATTTTCATTTAAGAAATGTTGAACTTGAGAGTAATTAAAAGAGAAAGATGTGAGGTTTTATTTCACAACTTTGTTGATTGTGTTACTAAGTGATTTTAGTACTAGAACTAATAAATGTAGTACTAGTGCTTTTAACTCTATTTTTTCCCTAGATGTATGTTGATGAAAGTTGAAGCTATTGAAAAAAGTTAAATTTATTGAGGGTTATTATGGATATTTCAATGATATATTTATACACAATTGCTCACAATTGGTTTGTCTTAATGAATCTATGTTAGGAATGAGAGAATTGTAGGTAAAATTGTCTTGAATATGGTAGTCAATACAAGCCCACAATGAAGATTGATGACCACTGTTGCAAGAGGAAAACATTATATGAAGGATATCATAGTTGTGAAACTTGATTGTTTTATTAAGGCACAAAGTTAAATTTTTGATTGAAATTTTGTGAATAATATCTCGCAATGATTGTATGTGCATGCTACACGTGAGATGATGGATTTGTCCAGTGACATGCCTCGATCATCATAAGCTATGTTATGTTAGATAAAGCCAATGGGACACCATGGTAGTAAGACTCTACAAGTCTATACTCTTCTTGTTCAAGAAAGTCTTGGCAAATGATTGAATGTCCGAGGAATTGTTTAGCAAAAAAGGGGATGCCTGAACCTGGAGGGTGAGTGAATTCAAAGAAGCGAGAACCAAAATGAATCTATTCAAGATATTCCTGTTACATGATAGATGAAATCATGAATGCATTAAATACATTGTGTGTGCCAGATAAGGTAGTGAGTTGAATATTTCCTAGGGTATACATGTGGAGTTGATATATATTCACACATGTAAGTATTGGTTTGATTTGAATATTTATTCTTATGTTATGAATATCTATGCTTCAAATATGAAAATTGAAAATTCTACGAATGAAATAATTGTTGTCTTAAACAACATTGCAAGTGTAATTGAACAATGAAGTCAACGAAAAGTGAAACCTAGAGATTTCGTCGATATAGGGATGAAAGTTTGTGTAACATTAAACATCGTCGCTATTGCCACAGTTTTTCTACCCTGTGCAAAAAAATATAAAAAATCCATTTTTTTAACCCACGAATGTTGATAATGTGGAAATTTTGCATGGAACAATTTGCCCATATGTGATAGTGCATGAAGATGTGTAACACTTTTTGGCCAAAAGTGATAGTGAAAATTCGATTTTTTACTCATTTATTAAATCTAAGCCCTCGAAATTCATATATGCCTTGTGAATTTGGACATGTAACAAAAAAAACAAATTGTAGAGAATTATGTTGTCTTTCCACTTATTTTTTTATAAATAATAATATTATTGAATGTGCTAAAATTGCATTTAATGATAGGTTTGTACTTGTAAATTTCAGATAAAGTAAACAAGTGGCTTGTGGGCAAATAAAATAATTTAGTGATAAATGCATAATTTTTGAAAAATAATATATATGAACATAATCTACACAAAAGGCACTGGGGCACACATTTTTTTAATTTATGTTGGAAAATTATATTTTTTATTAAGTTTTGAAACTGGCCGTTGAAATTTTAATCCCATTTCATACACATGTGTGTGCACATAAAAAAAAAATCACTGATTACAAAAATCAAAAAACAAAAAATACCCTTTTGAAGAGGACGCATTGATGTGGGATGTATATATTTTTTGAATTTTTTTTGTTCTATTTTTTTGTTGTTGTTGATTTTCCTTGCATTGATTCGAAGTTGTGGACATGGTTTTGTAACTGTAAGTTTGAAAAGAAAAGAAAAAATAATTATCATAAGAACTCATAAACATGTAAATTGTATGCCAATGGATAGATGATTCATTGACGAATCCATTGGTATGAAGTCCACCACCTAAGGTGCATCCCAGGAAAGGATTTAGGCTTGGCAAAGAGGCTAGTAAAATTAAATTTGCAAAAAAAATGGCTAAACGCCTGTTTTAAAGCATGTGATCAAGCTATTAGCTCGAACGAGGTTTTGTGCACTTTTTTTAAATACCTCGATCAAGGGTTTATGTGTAGTTAATTTGAACGCTCGATTGAGCTATTAGCTCAATCAATCTTATAAATACCTCGACCGAGCATTTATAAAAGCTCGATCGAGATTTTGTATATACTCGTTTTCCATTGATTTCGCTTCACTTCCTTCCCTCTAACAAATAGCGTGAATTATCTACCCACATTTTGCATTTAATGAACTAAATTGTAAAACAATTCTATAAAACACAAAAATATATACTCAATGATATCATTTGTAACACCATTTTAAGCCTCTTGAGTGTCCCACGATGTATGTTTTTCTAAAGATTTCAAAGGAAATGGGACTGTAATATCCCGATTTTGACCTCATTTCATTTAACATGTAAATGATGTAATATCATTATAAAATCGTGGTGAGGAGCTCAAGGACAAAGCCCCACCATCAATTTAGTGTTAAAATTTATGCATATGGTTTGAGTACTAGCCAGGCACAATAGAAATCGTAAATATCATGTAAATATGCATTTTAATAAAAATACCCACAACTAGCTATGCAATGCAACAAGAGTATGGGGGCATGATTTTTACAAGGAATTGGGAGGGAAATATTCAAACCCTTGGACCAATAAATTCAATCCAAGTGTCAATGAGGGAACCCATAAACCCTCAACTACCCATTTTGACTTATGCACTCAATCATTTATTTCTTCCAAGATTTGGTTGTGGTAATTAATGCTTGGGGAATGAAGAGGTATGGCTGCCCAATTTCGTGTATGGGCAAGCCATCAATTTTGAAAACCTTGTTTTGTCTCCTTGGGAAAGAAAAGAGCATGAAATTTCTCCCCAGGCCATTCTTCATGTATAATTTTTTCTCTCTCACGAGTTTTGAGCTTTCTGGGCGTTTTTCTCTACGTTTCCTTCATTCTCACCTGGGAGAATGGCGTTTTTGTGATATAGAACAATGGGGAAGAAGAGGAATCCGATTTGTGGGTCCTGGGAGGTTGTTTTTTCCATTTAAATGTGTATATACATGTGGGAGAAATCGGTTTTTCTCCTTGTGGTCGATTTCCCTTCCCACAACTCGATTTGGGTGCTACGATTTGGAGAAAATCCATGGACATTTTGTTTTGTACAACCCACAGTTCAAAACATTTTGCTATGCCAACAATTGTGTTTGATGTGTGTACAAAGAGTATGTTGGGGCATGATTTATGGGTATCCATTGCTTTGGCTTCAGCTTGAGTGCAAGCATCCAAAAAATAGAAGAGGGTTCACGTTTGGATTGATAAACCCAATTATGGATTGGCTTGGCTTAGATGTGATGTTCATTTTGTTGTGCATGAGCTTGAGTGTTCCCATTCCTTGTGGAAATCATGCCCAGCTTGGGGGTGGAAATTTTGTTGAGATATTGATGAACGCAATTGGCCTATGGCTGGGTGGAACGTTGCAGCTGCATAGTTAGTTGCTCGGGACAACTTCACCATCAAGATAAGCATTATCTATGTGTATTAAAATCTGCAATGTTTTTAATTATTGATTGTTCTGATTATGTTGATGAATGCATGTGAAATGTGTGTGGATATAGATTTTACTTTTGATGTGTTTATTTGATTATGCATCTGCACACACATGCATTTTACTTGTTTTATGAATTGTCAATGATCAATGGGACTGAGTTCTTATAAAAGACTTGTTGATGCCTCGGAGATCGAAGCATCAATCAACAAAGGATTCTCCCCGGTAAGCAAGCCCAATTAGATCGCTCACCGTTTGGTGTGGGGAATCCGTCTGGTTAATGGTTTCGGCTACTGTAAGATTTAATGATTCTTATTCTTTGCACCAGTTGCGGCCCGATCCACCGTTTATGAATTTTGTTTTAAAGATGATATGCAAGTGCCCTAAGCTAAATGCAGGTAACTAATCTAAACTAATCTAAGACTGTATAAGCAAATTTAAGCTATCCTTGCAAGGAGCAAACTTTAAAGATGAGTAATAAACTAAAAGAAACATCTAAAGATCGGACAGATATCTATTTAATCATAAAGATGCATATACAGTAGAACATAAAAGATATTAAAGATAGCTTTAATTCAGTTAATACATTCCATTACTCATTTGAGATAGACATCTTTGCACATAAAATAGGAGAATCATTCATTACACAGAAATAATTCACAACAGTAAGGAAAGATCTCATAGTAGTGTATAGATGATACAAGAGTAATCCAACAAACATTCAACACATCTTTCAAGCAAAAATGTAGTCTCCCAGGCTTTCATTAGGCAAAATCGAATTCCTTATTCATCCAGAGAAATAGTTCACATACAAGACAGAAAAATTCTTTCGCCTGCAAAAAATTCCTCTCTCCTATTCACTAATTATCTATATATAAGTTTACAAAAAGCCTTCAGGGCTGCCACCTGTCCTCTCTCCTTAATTATTTTAATTTTATTTTAAATGTCTTACAAAAAATGAAGTAATTCGTGGCACCCTTTACATAACAAACAAAAAAGACAGTTGTCCCTTTGACCTCAAGATTCGATGACAGGAACGGAAAAATTCAGTGTGCTATGGCTGTCGAGTTAGCTCTGGGGTGGTGCCTCTGTTTCAGCTGGAGCAGTCATCTCAGAGGGCGCTTCTATCTCAGCTAGTGCCTCTACTGTAGATGATGTGCCTTTGCAAATTAATGCCATTTATACTGCTTTCTTATCTTCTTCTGCAATATAGATGAACCAAACCCCAGTGTCTCTTATAACAACATTGGCAGGTGAAGGGAGCAGGATTTTCTTAGAAGTCACATGTTTGTCGAGCTCTACCTCGATGTCTTGCATTTCTGTTATTGTTGTCTGGCGAATTTCGTGAAACATCTGAGCATGTACTGAAGGCAGCACGATGCATTGATGGAGATTATCTTTGGTTAACACATTAATCCTCCTGACATATTCCATTTGAACGTTCAGTTCGTTCTTTAAATCAGATAGGCGCTGCTCTTTAGTTGGAAACTCATCAAGATTCTAGGGGAATGCAACCTTGCATTTTACATGAACTTCTTGAATCTTTTGATAAAGGCTATTGCACTTTCCCATTGTTACCTAGATCACAGTGACTAATTTTGCACCACAGTTCCTACAAAATTCCATGAAGGTTATGTCCTCCTTAAAATCAGCCACAAACTTAAAAGGGAGGTGGTTGGGGAAACCTACTTTCCCTTCTCTCCACTCCATTTGTCTCATCATATCTACTTTTACCTAGGTGTACTTATTTCTTAGCCTGAAAGCTTCAGAGTTGATCTCTTTCATTCTATCCATCATGAACTTTAGCCTGCAAATCTCCTCAGTCAGTAGTTCTTGTTTCTCATGTATTTGTATAAGCACGTCATAGGATTGCTCGTGAAAGGGAGCCATATCCATTGCTCTGTTGTTTGCTTGTTCTAGTTGTTCAGCCATCAACTGCTTATCTTCTTCTAATTGAACAACTTTTGCTTCAGAATCATTCTTTTCTGCTTCAAGTACCATCATTTGTACTGCCAGGTGTTCCTTTTCCTCCTCCAGGTGTTGATATTTATTTGACATGTTAGGTTTTCAAAAATTTCAATCTGATCTAGGATCTTAACTGAGAGAATAACATGTACAGCATATCAAACATGGACACGATAACACAAGCACACAAGAGACACAGAGTTTCACCGGGGAAAACCAAGAAGGTGAAAAACCTCACAACTTCCTCAGAGATAGATAGAGCAATGATACAACCAAAGTATAACCAAAGTACAAGAGATAGTCTTCTCCTAGCAGCTGATCCTCCTCCTCATATGTGCACCACTTTGCAAGTGATGGAAGAGTGAGTAAGTGAATGATCAAATAGAGATCTCCTGATCTCTATTTATACTTGTCTTGTCCTTCCCAATAAACCAGTGGGGCCGACTTGTCTAACTTAGCCTAATAACCCATGGTTAACTTAATCAGGGACGATCCCACTCATGATGGTCTAATAACGCATCAACAAGTTACGACACTTACAATATAAATGACGACACTTCCGTATAGAGGAATAATAACATCTCTATAGGAATACAAACACTTCCGTATAGAGGAATAATAACATCTTTATAGGAATACAAACACTTCCGTATAAAGGAATAATAACATCTCTATAGGAATACAAACAATTCCGTATAGAGGAATAATAACATCTCTATAGGAATACAATATACATAGGTGAAATACATTCTGAAGTTACAATTACATCAACATGACAACACCTTATGCTCAGACAAAATGCAATTGTATTTCTTTACTACGAGCTCCCTATAGGACTTCTCATTGGCCATGGTGTGTTGCAGCATATGAGCCCTTTTCTTGGTTGACTTGAACTTATTAACCATGCCGATTACATTGTCCTCACTTGCTTTGGATGCTGCCACAACAGCAGATGCCATAGCCACAGGAGCTTGCTTCGTGTTTTGTATAACAGTAGTTTCTCGATGGGTGACGATGTCCGACTCAAAAGGTCTTTTTAACCTTGTCTCTAACTTCAAAACAATGGACTTCATGTCCTTGTTGTACACAAATCTATCCCACTTGGACACAATATGATCCTTTGATGGGGTGAAAGGAATCAATGGAATATTTTGTATAGGGATATTCTCTTCCGCGGGTGGGTTCTGGACTGTTTGGGATGAACCTACATCCATGTCCTGTGTATTAGGACTACCAGTTTGTGCATCTTGATCGGCCTTATTTTCTTCCTCAGCTTTAAGTCATCTTTCTTCCTCTTCAACCCTTAGCTGATTTTCAACCACTTCCCTTTCTTCTTGATCTTTAACAGCTTGTTGCAATCTTGCCTCTTCTAACTCTTGATCTCGAATCCTTTGGGATTCTTCTTCTTGTACCCTAAGAGTTTCTGCCTCCTGAAGCTTAAGAGCTTGTTCCTGCTCCTCTCGCAACTTGTCTGCAACTTCCTTCTGGATTCTATCTGCTTCCTCCTTTAGCCTTTGTTCTTTATTGGCTAGAGCTTTTGCTACTTCCTTTTCTTTTTGCAGCTTGGCTTCTTTGGAATCTTGGACAGCGGTAGAGCTAGAAATCGTTCCACCCTTATGATGGAATATTTGCAACTCAGTCATGTTGTTGATTCCCCTATATACCTCCTCCTCTTGATCGTAGTAATGGGCATAATCAAAGTGAGCGTACAACTCTTTACAATGTTCTGCAACTTTGTTCCGCTTGCCATTTCTATGAAAGATTGCTTCCCCAAAGTGGAAACCCTTTAGCTCTTGAATGAACTCCTCGGCTAATGCAACCCCTAAGAACTTATAGGCTCCCACATAGAAAGGAAAAGGAGGGAAAGAAGCCTTCTTTAATTTATTCAAAAATCCTCCGACTCCATCAAGAAAAACTTGCCTAACTGCTTCTTTCAATACTATGTAGTCAGTAGCATATCTGGGAAAGATATGTATGGTGTCTTGGAGCCTCCATACATTCTGATATAGGTACCATCTTCTGAAAAGTAGAAATCACCATAATTTTCCATAACTTCCATGGCATTCTCTGATAAGCAATTAGGTTCTTCATTAAACATTTGCTCATACAGGGGTATGATGAATTCTTCACAGATGAGCTTGTAGTGCATCCTGTAATTTTGATCCCACAGTATCTTATAGGCAGTATATACTGGGGTGTTGGACTGATCCCAAACGAAAACTAGCTTAGGGAAAGGGAGCTTTTCCAAAATGCAATCAATGAGATATGAAGGCATGTAAAACTCTGACTTCTTTAGAGCCAGTCCTTATTTGGCTTCAGTTACGGAGGATGACAAACTATCTGAGAGGATAGTTTCCCAATGAAAGATGGTTCCCTTAAATGCCACGTAATGGATTATGGGAGCCCATTGTATCCTATAAACGGTTCCATCATCCATGCCGAAAATTCTGCTTAACATAAGGGTGATCATCCGAAAAGGGGCCCTCAGGTTTTGAACTTCATACTCATCATTGTCTCTTTTCCTTAGCTTCTTTCCTGTGATTAACAGCTTCTTGGCCATTTCAAAATTGTCCATCTTCCCCAGCCATGCATCGTTCAGTGGCTGCTGAGAACGTGGTAACTTGTAACCTGCTGCAATGTAGGCTTGATGGAACCAGGCGAACGCCTCTCCTTTGCTATCATACAACACTCTTGTTTTCGGGTTTGCATGCTCCAGGATCCACCCAATCACTTTTGAGCACGGAAAGAGCTCAAGGCGTGTAGAGGCTTTGGATATACCATATCTTCTAATATTTTGGTAGATGTTCTCTTCTTCCAAGAGTTCTCCTGGGATATCTTGGTCCCTAAGCATACGATAAACATCTCCCCATTTGACTTCAGGAGGGACACCGGTGATGGACTTGGTGTCCTTGAACAGAGTTTCAACTCTTGGCTCTGCTGGTTCCGGCTCAGCCACTTTAGCTTTCTTTCTACTACCCTTCGGCATTTCAGCCTAATCCTGTCAAGCAACTACGCATGAATAGACATAAGATTGCAAAAAAGTACATAGAATGGAGCAAGACGCAAGAGTGTTAAAACATAGAATTAGCATGATAATATGTAACACTTGTC
This sequence comes from Larix kaempferi, assembly GCA_027924585.1. Taxonomy (NCBI): domain Eukaryota; kingdom Viridiplantae; phylum Streptophyta; class Pinopsida; order Pinales; family Pinaceae; genus Larix; species Larix kaempferi. The sequence continues at coordinate 1,833,708 of BSBM01000233.1, read as the reverse complement.
AAATAACGACGGGAAACAAGATTTTGTTTAAACAAAACTATACTTCTCTCTTTCATGATAAGTGGTTTCGGGGGAGATGCTAACTGATTTTTAGAAGGGAACAAGTTCAGGATTTCCTCAGACGAAAGTGCGAGTGGCACGATGGATAAGAGATTCCCAGGAACGTTGAGTCTCGTAGGTTCAAGGGACTAGGGGAAAGCTGTGAGGGTCTACGGCTATGAGTTAAATGCTTGGGAATGGCCAAAATAACAACACACATAGAACGTCTATAGGCCATGCATCTCATATGGTGATACTGATACCAAAAATGGCTCGACGCAATTAAAGGTAAAACAAAACAGTGGTGGAACCACCTACCTGGAAAAAGATCGTTGGTCTCACAGAGGTTGACTAGGTTGCGAATAAGCTGAGCTGGATCAATCTAACACAGTCCTCAAACGGTGTTTTCCACAGCATACAAACTCATACCAATGAAAATACACAAAACCCCCCAAATCTCTTATATAAGGGCTAACATGTGCGGGTATTTAATGGGTTGGTGGAGGCTTTAAAATGACGTTAAAGGCATGTACGGTGGGGTCACCTCGGCACACTTGGAATTTAATCGTAACCGCCAAAATCGGAAGGAAACGTTAAGCTCACCCGACGTTGCGGTGAGAACTTTCAAGTTCCTCCCGCTGTTTTGGCGAAGGACGCTAAGTTTTCCCGCTATTGCGGCAAGAACCCATAAGTTCCACCCGATATTGAAAGGTTTTGCGATTTGAAGAAAGCACCCGCCCGTTGTGGAAAAGCTCCATAAGTTTGCCTGAAGCTGTGACGAGACTTAATGGGTTGATCCGATGGTTGCTGGCTTAGAGACTTAAAAAAGAGACACGTGCCCGTTGCGGCAAAAGATTGGGAGTTGTTCCAACGTTGCGGTGGAACTTCGTGAGTTCTTCCGTCGTCGCGACAAAACCCGTCAAGTTTGCCCGAAAAGTGGCTTCGGGCCTTAGTAAAAATAATGAAAACCTTCCTCCGTTGCGGCAAGAATTCTTGAGTTGGTCCGCCATTGCGAGAGGACTCGACGAGTTCGCCCGAAGTTTCGGATGGACTTGGTGATTTTGCCCGAAAATTACAAGGTCAAGAGACTTTATAAAAGAGACGCCCGTTGCGGCAGAACTTCATGAGTTCTTCCGCCGTTGCGGGTGAAAAAGACGAGTTCTTCCGCCGTTGTGGGTGAAAAACTTGAGTTTTGACTTAGAAGAAAAAGATCAACAAACTCAAAATGAATGACTTCTCTAAAAAAAAACTAAGTATAAAAGATATTCTAGGGAAAGCTTAGCTCTTAAGTAAAATTTCTAGAAAATAAAAGGAGGGGCCCCAATATCTACAAAATTTTTGGGGAAGCAACAACAATTGGTGATTCTCTAGTGAACACAGATCTCTGAAAAGGAACTCTCCTTAGGGGTAGAAAACTTACAATCTGTTGATTTACATGAGCGACAAAATTTCTTTATAGTTTACCTTTCATGAATTCAGTGATCACTCTCATCATCATGGTCATTTTGGGAGAGGGAAACTTAGAATCATACTTCTTTTCAACTCTCTCAGGGCCTGAGTATGGAGTTCATTTTAGAATTTTTCCTCTTAGAGATCAACTTAAAAAGACTCCACAGGATCGTAACAGTATCTCACAGTCATATTCATTTGTTCCTCATCCCCATGCTATTTATACCCTTTTGGATATTTCTTGATGACTTTTTTCATTTGAGTCTTCCAGAAATGAGTTTCCTCAGCTTGCATATTTGATTTCTTTGGTTCTTCAATCCATAATGTCCTTTTGTGTGAGTGATAAATTTGTTTGATTATCATGCTTCACGGACAGAGAAGAACCTTGTTGGGATGATTTATTTGAACAGCTTTCTTGATTGAATGTACTTAGTATTTCTCTATCATGCTTTGATTGAGGCGAGAATTTCTAGAAATCAACTCTTTAGTATAAGCCCTTTTGGCTTTCATTTGTAGCATGGGATCATTTTAAATGCCATATATCTGTGAGACATGCTTCCTTTCCATGGGTCTAATTATAGTGAAATCCTTGAGACGGATAATTATGTTAAAGTGAATGGAGCCTCAAGATAGTAGGAAAGAAATGTTGAATCTTAGTTGTTAAAAACAGGCTTATTTTGACCAATCAAAGAAAGGATCTCTAAATTCCTGAAAATTCAATCATTGAAGACAAAGTCACCAAAACATTTCTTTGCAAGTGGGTTTCACCCTTTTAGGATTGAGCATAGCTCGAAGATCTATCTTATGCCTTACCAAAAGATGAGCTGAGTTTTATTGAAGGATAAAGAAAAATTCTAAGCGTAAAGAAAAATAGAAAAGAAATGGCTGACTTAAAGAAAAGATAAAAGATGAAATCAAACAAGTAAGCAACTAAAACAAGAGAGCTTATGTACAAAGGAGTCCTGAAAGGACTATGAGAAGTATTGTTTCAAAGTGAGGCCATTGAGAGGTAGGGTTACCTCCTCTCCTTGTAAATCCTTTAGTTTGTAGTTATTCGGGCCAAGCTTTTGATAAATTTGGTAAGGACCCACCCATAAGTGCTGAAATTTTGTATGCATTCCTTTACCTTCATGGGGATGGTCCCATTTCAAAACTAGGTCACCTACCTCAAAACTCCTTTTGCCAGATTTTATTTTATCGAACCACCTTTTGACTATGTCTTGGTGTTGATGGAATCGGTCTTTGGCCTTCTGGCGGGATTCCTCAAGTTTCAACATGGTGTCAATTCTAGATTGTAAAATATGACTACTGGAACCTTGGGAGGATTGGGCCAATTGTGAAGATGGGAGTAAGATGTTGGGAGGGAGGATGGATTCTTATCCATAGACAAGGGTATACAGGGAGACCCCTAAATATTTTTTTGGAGTAACCCTATCCTCCCATAAGGCATTGGGGAGAGCTATGTGCCAGCTTCTCTGATTTTCAATCACGTTTTTCTTAAGAATCCGAATGAGGTTTTTGTTTGAAGATTCAGCTAATCTGTTGCCTTGGGGATAATAATTGGCTGAGTAATGTAACTTAATTCCTTTCTCATAAACAAATTCATTTATCTTACAAGACGAAAAATAAGTTGCATTATCAAAGACTAGGGAAATTGAAACCCCAAACCTGGTTATGATATTCTCCTTTAGGAAATTGATAACTGCATCCTCGTTGATTTTGCGCAATGGGACAGCCTCTATCCATCTTGTAAAATAGTATGTGGCTATCAGGATATAAAGATGCTGTAGAGAAGAATTCATTTTTATTTCTCCAATGACATCTATGCCCCATTGTTCAAAAGGTTCTGAGATAATCACTGGTTGCAACGGTCCCACTGCTTTGGGTAGTTTCCCAACACTCCTTTGACATACATCACAATTCCTTGCATAGGCATGAGCATCTTTGAACAAGGTGGGCCAATAGTATCCGTCCCTCAATATTTTGTGAGCTGTCGTATCTCCAGAATAATGTCCCCTAGCAGGGCCATCATGTAATTCTTTGACTACCTTACCTGCATCATCTTTCTCTAAGCATTTAAGAAAGATGTCGTCATAATTTTTTCTGAAGAGTACTCCCTCAATAATTTGATAAGCTACTGATTTCAAACGAAGTTCCCTTCTTTGCTTAGATCTGCAGTGCTCTAGTAATTATCCCTGTTGCAAATAGTGTACTAGATCCCTATACCAGGATTCAGCAGCTGTGAAAATAGGACATACTTCAAGCATGTTTAGTTCAGCTTCATTTTCCCAACTCTGCTCTTCATCAATGGGATATTCAATGAGCAATTTACATAAGCCCTGATCTTTAATGCTAGTAGCTGGTTTAAATTCTAAATCATATTCTTGAAGAGTTGTGACCCAATTCCCTCTTCTTTCTCCCAATTCCTTTTGAACGAAAAGAGATCTGACAGCTGGATGAGGGACTACAACCTTAGTTCTGTTCTTAAGAATATATGGCTTGAACTGCTTTACCGCTTTGAATACGGCGTAAGCTTGTTTTTCAACAACAAGATAATTTAGTTCAGCACCCTGCAGACCAGTGCTCATGAAGGAAATTGGGTATTCATCTCCTAATTCTACCTTTTGTGTAAGCACAGCTGTGAGGGAGTCATCTGAAGCAAAAGTATACAAAATAAAATCTTTGTCAAAATCTGGACTTCTCAGAGAAGGAGCGTTAGCTATGGCTGCTTTGATATTTTTAAATGCATTCTTTTCCAAGTCTATCCATTTGAACTGTATGCTTTGCTTGACCATTTGTTGCAAAGGTTTAACGGTTTGTGCAAAATCGGGAACAAACCTTCGAAAAAAATTGATAGTGCCCATGAATGATTGCATAGATTTTTTGTTGTCGGGCATGGAAATTTTATTGATCACCTGCACTCTCTCTTGATCTATTGAAATTCCCTTTTTTGAAATGATGTGACCCAAGAGTTTACCCTCCAAAACAGCAAAAACACTTTTCTTGGGGTTTAAAGAGATACCATACTTTCAACAGAGATCAAAAATCTGTTTTAAATGGAAAACATGGTCTTCTCTCTTCTTTGAGAAAACTGTCACATCATCTAGACAAACTACAACACAATGACCACCCAATCCTCGAAAGGCAATGTCCATTGCTCGCTAGAAAGTTGCTCCTGCGTTTATTAAGCCAAACAACATTCTTCGGTAGGCGAATGTTCCCCACTTAGTGCGGAAAGTAGTCTTAAGACGGTCTTCTTCAGCTACTAATGCTTGATTGTATCCAGAGAAACCATCTAGGAGAGAGAAGAGTTCCGATCCTGATACCATCTGGAGAATTTGCTCCATTGAAGGAACGAGATAGTTATCCTTATCAGAGGCTCTGTTCAGATTTTGGAAGTCAACACATAATCTTATTTCTCCTGACTTATTTCTTACGAGAACTAGGTTAGCAACCCATTTAGAGTGTCGGACTTTAAAAATGATCTTAGCATCTAATAACTTCTTCAACTCCTTTTGAATTAAAGGTTCGAGAATAAGGTGCATTCTCCTCAACTACTGTTGAAATGGCTTGGTGCCTACCTTCATTGGTATGACATCCTAATTAATGCGGGTGTCATATGTTTTCAGATCTTCATAAGTCCACACAAAAACATTCTTATATTACCGAAAAATCTTAATGAACTTATCTCTCTCACCTGGTGAACAACTTTTACCAAGATTAACATATTTTGGTTCAGCCTCGGTGCCCATATTTACTAACTCATACTGCATAGAAGAGCTATGGGTCTTGACATTCACTGGCTTCTTGAACTTGCTCTGCAGATCGAACAAACTTTCAAGTGATCTTACCCCTTTGGGCATAAAATTTCCTTTGACTGTGTCCTTGTTTTGCAAATCAGAATCATGTTTTTCTTCATCTATAACAACTTCTTGGAACAAGTTTTCATTTGTTAGAAAAATAATGATATGATCATCATCATCGAACACTCTTAGATTTGTTATATTGTCTCAGACAAAAGGCCTGAAAACCAATTCAATCGAACATTTATTATTAGTAGGAACCAACCTAGAAGCGGAAGTTACTAATAAATCAGCCACAACATTTTGCAATCGAGGAACAAATTTTATATTAAAAGCATCAAAAGGCGTAATTAAATCCCATACCTCATCCTGATAACCTTTCAAACGTGGTGAAAGACAATGAATGGTATCTCTCACTTGTCTAACGACTATTTCCGAGTCACCAAAGAATTTCAGGTATTTAACATTCAAACCGATGGCCTTTTTTAATCCATGAACTAAAGCTTCATATTCAGCAGTATTGTTAGTACAATCAAACTCTAATCTACAGGACAAGAAATATTTTTTGTTTTCAGGATCAACTAGAACACAACCAGCTCTGAATCCTTACTGAGTTTTGGAGCCGTCAAAGTATAGAATCCAGAAGACATTCTTTGATCTAATTAAGTTAGTATCTTCACTATCTAAGTCAGTAACTAAGCTAACTATATTACAATCAATATTATCAGTCCGAGAAAATTGAAGGAGACTGGACTGTTCATCTGATTCATGGCTAACATTTTCAGATTGATAGTTACCCAGCTCGATTTCTAAGAAACAATTTCCCAAAACTGAAGATGAAAACGCTACTGCTTCATTCGTCTCTTCTAGCTGAGTTACATTCTGCTTCATATGCGGTTCTCTCAGCACTTTAATTTGATTTTTTCCTATTCTGGTATGGTAACCATAGGTGAGACCAGTCAGTCGCAAAATAACCATTTAGCTTGGTAGACCAGTCTTTGCTCAAGATCAAACCATAAGCTTCAGGAATGTCAACTACCATTATATCAATAAACTGACACACCCTAGGATCCGCTGACAATTTAATAAGGACATCTTTCATTTCCCCAATGACTTTAACAACCATTCTATCTAGTTGGATAATCTGAGTTGGGGATGGAATTAGCTGCCCATTAATCCTTTTGCAGATTGACAATGGCATGACATTCGAGGATCCTCTAGAATCTACCAAACAGTTATGCACATTGTGATTGAAAATTTCAAAAGTTAAAAGGAAAGGCAATGTTTGGGATTTAGATTTTCCGCCAATACTAGCTTCATTAATTTCAGGATATTCCTGAGTATCTACTAATGGAGTGCTAGATTGGGGTTCAAGAGCTTGCAACAACTTCTTTCGTTGCTGAGGCAAACTACACATATCGAATATTGAAACATTTGCTTTTACTTTCTTTATATCTTCAATTATGTCATATCCCATGTCACACTCTTTTACGACTTTTGGTTGATTATCTGTCCTGCTCGAAGTGGCTTTTGACTGTTGAGTTGTTGTCTCAATGTTTGGTTGTTTGGTAGGTATGTGGTTAGCTTTAGGTTGTGGTGTAATACCCGTGATGTGTCTTTTAGGTACTTTTTTGGATATTTTAGGCTTGGGTATAGCCGAGCTTGAACTCGGATCAACAATTGGACCTTTACTGCGAGTGTTAATGTTTACAGCTGAGACTTGGCTTTCCTTGGAATCATCTTCCATTAAATCAGACAAAGGGACCCAGTCCCATAACACCATGGTAGTGTCTGGAGCGGGCTCCTCTAGTTCAAGAGTTGGCTCTTATGGAGGATTGTCTTGATCTGGTATTTGTGCATCCAGCATTTGGTTCATTACCAAGCTCATTGAATTTATCCATTGCGAACAACTCTTCTCAGAGTGTGGTTCTTGATGAAAGGTACATAAATGTTCCATTCCTACTTCATTTAAATTCAAAACAGGAGAGTTGTTTGTAGGTGGATGAAGTTGATCGTTTTCTTCCCTTTTCTTGTAGAAAGGTTTGAAAGGCTTCCTAGATGTGCTAGATGCCTTTTTCAAGATATACAATTTTATTGGAAAACTTCTGCATCATTTTGAATACGTTCTCCATATCTGCTGATGGCTCATCTTTATTCCTAGTAAGCAGTAGGGTTTTCTTAGTAGTTGTTGGTTTTGCTTCCACGTCTATAGAATGTTTAGCAATGTTGTCTGCTTCTTCCTCTACCTTCCTAGCTTCTTCGAAATTCTCTACTAAAGTAGTTTTCTTGGTTCTTTTAACAAACATTGCTATTGGAGGATTAAGTGTTGTAGTATAGTACTCAGCTAAGGATTCTTCAGCTGGTCTAGTTGTTGCACTAAAGTTATTTAACAATGTGGTGAATCTTTGGTTGAATTCTTGGACCTTTTCTTTCTTTTCCATTCTCATGGACAACAACTCTTTCATGAGTGTAGCTACAATTTTCTTATTTCCATATTTTTTTTAAAAACATTTTTCAAATTCTTCCCAATTCGATAGTGAGCTAGCTTGTAAACTAAAGTACTAGGAAGAAACTTTAGGTTTGAAAGTATATGGAAAAAGCCTACAGATGACATCTTCATGCTGCACATTTAAAAGGCTCAGAGCTAAATAAAATTTCTCTAGGTGATCTTCAGTAGAGATACGTTTAGCAGGATCGTATTTAGGAAAAACTTTCTCGGGGTTCTTAGGCAGATTGTGAAAAGGTCTAGCCAAATTCAAAGCTCCTCTTGTTCTCGATGCAGGTACAACCATGGTTCCTTGTGGAGAATTAGCTGGAGAATCGTGTGGAGTATTAGGTGGAGAATTCTTTGGAGTGAAAGGTTCTTCAAGATCTAGAGAATCTTCGAGTTCAATTTCTCCAAGGGGTTCTGTGATTTCCTCTAAAGATAAATCCACTAATTCTTCAAAGCTTTGAACAAGAACTGAATCGCATGTATATTGTCTTTCCCGCCCAGGAGCTCTTCTTCTAGGGAGAAAAGGAATCGCGTTTAAACCGCCAAGTTTCTTAACATAAGAACGGGTATGTCTTCTTAAGTTTGGTACTTTAGAAAAAGGTATAGCATACAACGTTTCTTGATTTTCAAATTCAGAGTTAAGATTTTCTTGATTTGTTACTTCAAGCTCTAGATTGCCTGGGATTACTGTTTCAAGCGGGTTTCCAGTTGGATCTCCTCTTAAAGAAGAGTCTCCTTTATCAACCATGCACTGGTGGCCCTCCTTCTAGCGCCAAAAACTGTTGATGCCTCAGAGATCGTAGCATCAATCAACAAGGGATTCTCCTCGGTAAGCAAGCCCAATTAGATCGCTCACCGTTTGGTGTGGGGAATCCGTCCGGTTAACGGTTTCGGCTACCATAATATTTAAAGATTCTTGTTCTTTGCACCGGTTGTGGCCCGATCCACCATTTATGTATTTTGTTTTAAAGATGATATGCAAGTGCCCTAAGCTAAATGCAGGTAACTAATCTAAGACTGTATAAGTAAATTTAAGCTATCCTTGCAAGGAGCAAACTTTAAAGATGAGTAATAAACTGAAAGAAACATCTAAATATCAGACAAATAGTTATTTAATCATAAAGATGCATCTATAGTATAACATAAAAGATATTAAAGATAGCTTTAATTCAGTTAATACATTCCATTACTCATTTGAGATAGACATCTTTGCACATAAAATAGGAGAATCATTCATTACATAGAAATAATTCACAACAGTAAGGAAAGATCTCACAGTAGTGTATAATTGATACAAGAGTAATCCAGCAAACATTCAACACATCTTTCAGGAAAAAATGTAGTCTCCCAAGTTTTCATTAGGCAAAATTGAATTCCTTATACATGCAAAGAAATAGTTCACGTACAAGACAAAAAAGTCTTCCACTTGCAAAAATTCCTCTCTCCTATTCACTAATCATCTATATATAAGTTTACAAAAAGCCTCCAAGTCTGCCACCTGTCCTCTCTCCTTAATTCTTTTAATTTTCTTTTAAATGTCTTACAAAAAATGAAGTAATTCGTGGCACCCTTTACATAATAGACAAAAAAGACAACTGTCCCTTTGACCTCAAGATTCAATGATAGGAAAGGAAAAATTCGATGCGTTATGGCTATCGAGTTAGCTCTAGGGTGGTGCCTTTGTTTCCTCTGCTGTAGATGATGTGCCTTTGCAAATTAATGCCATTGCTGTTGCTTTCTTATCTTCTTCTGCAATATATTTGAACCAAACCCCAGTGTCTCTTATAACAACATTGGCAGGTGAAGGGAGCAGTATTTTCATAGAAGTCACATGCTTGTCGAGCTCTGCCTCGATGTCTTGCATTTCTGTTATTGTTGTCTGGCGGATTTCGTGAAACATTTGAGCGTGTACTGAAGGCAGCACGATGCATTGATTGATATCATCTTTGGTTAACACATCAATCCTCCTGACATATTCCATTTGAACGTTCATTTTGTTCTGTAAATCGGACAGGCACTGCTCTTTAGCTGGAAATTCATCAAGAGTTTGGGGGAATGCAACCTTGCATTTTACATGAACTTCTTGAATCTTTTGATAAAGGCTATTGCACTTTCCCATTGTTACCTCGATCACAGTGTCTAATTTTGCACCACAATTCCTACAAAATTCCATGAAGGTTATGTCCTCCTTAAAATCAGCCACAGACTTAAAAGGGAGGTGGTCGGGGAAACCTACTTTCCCTTCTCTCCACTCCATTTGTCTCATCATATCTTCTTTTACCCGACTGTACTTATTTCTTAGCCTGACAGCTTCAGAGTTAATCTCTTTCATTATATCCATCATGGCCTTTAGCTTGCAGATCTCCTCAGTCAACAGTTCTTGTTTCTCATGTATTTACCTAAGCACGTCACAGGATTGGTCATGAAAGGGAGCCATATCCATTACTCTGTTGTTTTCTTGTTCTAGTTGTTCAACCATCAACTGCTTATCCTCTTCTAATTAAACAAATTCTGCTTCAGAATCATTCTTTTATGCTTCAAGTACCATCATTTGTACTGCAAGGTGTTTCTTTTCCTCCTCTAGGTGTTGATATTTATCTGACAACTCCTTATGCTCAGACAAAAGGCAATTGTATTTCTTTACTACAAGCTCCCTATAGGACTGCTCATTGGCCACAGTTTCTTGCAGCATACGAGCCCTTTTCTTGGTTGACTCGAACTTATTAACCATGCTGATTACATTGTCCTTGCTTGCTTTGGCTACTGCCACAACAGCAGATGCCATAGCCACAGGAGCTTGCTTCGTGTTTTTCATAACAGTAGTTTCCCGATGGGTGACAATGTCCGACTCAAAAGGTCTTTTTAACCTTGTCTCTGACTTCAAAACAATGGACTTCCTGTTCTTGTTCTACACAAATCTATCCCACTTGGACACAGTATGATCCTTTGATGGGGTGAAAGGAATCAGTGGAAGATTTTGTATAGGGATATTCTCTTCCGCGGGTGGGGTCTGGACCGTTTGGGATGAACCTACATCCATGTCCTTTGTATTAGGACCACCAGCTTGTGCATCTTCATTGGCCTTATTTTCTTCCTCATCTTTAAGTCGTCTTTCTTCCTCTTTGTTAAATTTTCAGTATTAAATCACAATACTATAGGATCTTTGCTGAGAGAATAACATCTACAGTATATCAATGCATGACAATCATAATATGACAAGCATCACAAGCATCACAAGAATCAAAAGCATAGAGACAAGAGACACAGAGTTTCCGTGGGGAAAACCCTAAGGTGAAAAACCCCACAAACTTCCTCAGAGATAGAGAGAGCAATGGCTCAACCAAAATACAACCAAATAATCCAGAGATAGTCTCCTAGCAGATGATCCTCCTCCTCCTCACTAGTGCGCCACTTTCCAGAGAGAGAGATAGATACTTTTTCCGAGTGAGTAAAATAGAGATCTCCTATCTCTATTTATACTCACCTTTTTGCCCAGTGACCTACTGGGGCCGACTTGTCTTCTTTAGTACATCCACATTATATTATATATTAAATAGGGCCGACCCCATAAGGTGGTCTAATAACCCATCGGCAAGTACACACACTTGCGACACTTGTCAATCCACATGACGACACTTCCTTATAGAGGAATAACACATCTCTTATAAGGGTACAATAAATATACATATAATATACTGATGAAATACATTCCGAAGTTACATATACATCAACACTCCCTCTTAACAAGGAAGGTATTTCTCGACACAGATTTGCTAGACAAGTCTTCTTCTCTGGATCATCGTCATTGATGCATCATCATCGTCATCATCACTGCTGCTGCTATCTCGTCCAATCTCTGTCTCTACTCGTCATAGGAAGTTCTACAGAGCCAGTCCTTTTTCATACTGGATGTAGGCCCACCACCTGCAGGTCTTCATCATCACTGGCCATACTGTGGAATCCTCAGGACTTTTACGTGCGTCACAAAACCTCGCAAGAGCATCCCAGGCTGTTACGAGCATACTGCTCTACCTATAGGATCTCCCAGGGCAACGAATTACATGTGACCTCACCACAAAACCTCGCAAGAGCATCCCAGGCTGTTACGAGCATACTGCTCTACCTATAGGATCTCCCAGGGCAACGAATTACATGTGGTCATGGCAAAACCTCGCAAGAGCATCCCAGGCTGTTACGAGCATACTGCTCTACCTATAGGATCTCCCAGGGAAACGGATTACATGCCATAGGACAAAACCTCGCAAGAGCATCTGCCAGATATCCCAGGGCAACGAATTACATGCCATAGGCGAAACCTCGCAAGACTATCTGCAGATCTCCCAGGGCAACGAATTACATGTCCTCCCAGAGCAAAACCTCGAAAGAGCATTTGACAGATGTCCCAGGGCAACGAATTACATGCCATAGGCAAAACCTCGCAAGACCATCTGCAAATCTCCCAGGGCAACGAATTACATGCTCATCTGCACAACCTGATCCACGGCCACAGAGTATCAACCTGATACTCACCATACATCATCCTGATGTATCCATGATCATCCTGATCATCATCACTGCAACGTCCTGCTGCATGTCATCTGGAGCAACATCCTGAAGCTCGTCATCTATGATCATCCTGATCATCACTGCAACATCCTGCTGCATGATCCACCTGATCATCAATGCATCTACCTGATGCATACCAAGTATCATACATGATCCTCCTGATCATCAATGTATCCACCTGATACAAATACATGATACATATCATCATACATGATCCTCCTGATCATCAATGCAACATCCTGCTGCATACCAAGTATCTACCTGATACATATCATCATACATGATCCTCCTGATCATCAATGCAACATCCTGCTGCATACCAAGTATCTACCTGATACATATCATCATACATGATCCTCTTGATCATCAATGTATCCACCTGATACAAATACAAAACATATGATATATATCACCATACATGATCCACCTGATCATACAATGTATTCACCTGATACATATACAGATACATGGTCCAAGCATCCAACATGATGCGTACATACATACATAAAATGATCCAACTGATCATATCCAGCATCCAACATGATGTGTACATACATATAAAATGATCCAACTGATCATATCCAGCATCCAACATGATGCGTACATAAAATGATCCAACTGATCATATCCAGCAGAAACTAGAACATCATCCTGATGTTCATCATCCAGCGCTTACATCCACAGCCATGTGAAGGATCCTCCTTCCAACATGCTTGGAATGGCTTCAGCAAATGTGTCCATCACTTCTTCCTCGAAGTGTCCTCGATCTGAATAACGCCAAGCCTCTCTCTGAAGTACTCGAACTTCACCCTGGCTAGTGGCTTCGTCAGTACATCTGCAATCTGCTCGTCCGTCGCAACATACAGGAGCTTCACAGCTCCTCTCTGCACCATATCCCTGATATAGTGGTATTTGATCTCTATGTGTTTCGACCTGTCATGAAACACTGGGTTCTCGGACAGCTTCACACAACTCTGGTTATCACAGAAGATACCAGTAGCTTCCAACGGGAGATCAAATAACTCAGACAGTAGCTTCCGTAGCCATACTGCCTCACAACTAGCTGAACAGGCTGCAACATACTCTGCCTCAGCTGTACTCAGTGCTACGCAGGATTGCTTCCTGCTAAACCAAGAGATCACACCTGATCCCATACTGAAGCAACACCCAGATGTGCTCTTCCTATCTGCAGCACTGCCAGCCCAATCTGAATCAACATAACCCTGCAGGTTAAACTTTTGATTCACCTCATATCTGAGCCCATAATCCACTGTACCCTTCAGGTACCTCAGAACATGCTTTACAGCAACCAGGTGAACACTCCTCGGATCCGTCAGGAACTGGCTCAATGTGTTCACAGCAAAGCAAATATCTGGTCTCGTGTTCGTCAGGTACATCAAGGACCCAATAATCTGACGATACATAGAAACATCAACTGGCTCAGATGAAGCATCACAAAGAAGCTTCAGATTCGATGCCATAGGTGTGGCTATGGCTTTGCAATCCATCATCCCAAATCTCTTCAGGATATCTACTGTGTACTTCCCTTGACCAAGGAAGATCCCACCTGCATTCTGCCACACCTCCATACCTAGGAAATAGTGCATCATTCCCAAATCTTTCATATCGAATTCAGCTGCAAGCTTCCTCTTGGTATCTGCAATCATTCTGTCATCTCCTGTCACAAATAGGTCATCCACATATAGAAGTAGAATCACAGGATTCCCTTCCTCAACCTTGTAGTAAAGGTTGGAATCCGCTTTACTCTTGGTAAAGCCCAAACTAGATAGGAAACTGTCCATCCTACCATACCAGGTTCTGGGAGCTTGCTTCAAGCCATACAAGGCTTTCTTTAATCTGCATACATAAGATTCCCTGTCATGTATTTCAAAGCCGAGTGGCTGTTCCACATATACTTCCTCTTCTACTACACCGTTCAGGAAAGCAGTCTTAACATCCATCTGGTGTATCTTCCATTTCATTGCTGCAGCCAGGGCAAGTACTGTTCTGATGGAAGTATATCTGGCTACAGGTGCAAAGGTTTCTTCATAGTCTATTCCTTCCTTCTGAGAGAAACCACGAGCTACGAATCTTGCTTTATATTTTTCCACACTGCCATCTGCAGCATGCTTGATTTTGTAGATCCACTTGGAAGTCACAACAGACTTCCCTTTAGGTCTTGGGACAACATCCAAAACATCATTCTTCATAATTGATTGGTATTCCTCAACCATAGCATCCTTCCATTCTTTCTTTTCTGCTGCCTCTTCATAACTGGAAGGCTCTTTGTTCATGATGTCACAGAGTAAAGCAACATAACTGGTGTGTGATCTGGTTCTCTTCTTTGCTCTGTGTTCTTCTTCTGGAATGCCAAATCTTTCTGCATCATGAATGAGCTCTCTAGCCCATACAGGTTTCCTCTTGTGAGAGTTATCCTCACGGGGTGGATCTACAGGTTCTTGTGGATCTTCAAACTCACGAGCAGTTTCTGGAACTGCATCAGTCATCGTAGTGTCCTGAAATCTTGTTTCCTTAGGTTCTTCATACACTTCGATAGGTGCCTTTCTTGATTTGATGAATGTTGAATTCTCATCAAATGTTACATCCCTGCTGACATCAATCTTCTTGAACCCTGGAAAATATATTCTGTAAGCCTTCGAGCTTTCACTATAACCCACAAAGATGCCCTTCTTTCCTGAAGGATCTAGTTTAGTCCTCTTCTCCTTTGGGACATGAGTGTATACTGGACAACCAAATATTCTGAGATGGCTGACTTCAGGTCTCTTACCAGAAAAGACTTCTTCTGGTGTCTTGTTGTTCAATATCTTGTGGGGTGTTCTATTCTGCACATATACAGCTGTTCTAGCTGCTTCTGCCCAAAGATGCATAGGAAGATCCTGGTCATGCAACATTGCCCTTGCTGCTTCCATGATAGTTCTGTTCTTCCTTTCTGCAACTCCATTCTGTTGAGGATTATATGGAGCAGTCAACTCCCTCTTAATCCCTGAGTCACTGCAAAGCTTCTTGAAGTCATTTGAGGTGAATTCTCCACCATTGTCAGATCTGAATGTTTTGATTTTCTTGTCAGTTTGATTCTCCATCAAGTTTTTGAATTCCTTGAATTTATCAAACACCTCATCTTTGCCCTTCAAGAAGTATACCCAAGTCTTCCTAGAGAAGTCATCAATAAATGATACATAGTAAACATACCCACTCAGGGAGCTGGATGACATAGGGCCACATACATCTGAGTGGATGATTTCTAGAATATCTTTTGCCTTGCTTTCACTGCTTGGGAAAGCCTTCTTAATGTTCTTACCTTTTGCACATCCTTTGCAAACACCTTCATGTTTGGTCTTGATTTCAGGAAGACCCTCTACAGCCTTGCTTGCAATTGGAAGTGCTCTATAGTGCATGTGAGCAAGTCTTCTATGCCAAAGTTCACTTGGCTCCATGGATTCATGTACCATGGCATGTTCGGGTTGACCCTTTAATTTGTACAAGCCTCCCTCTTGCTCTCCAATCACTACTGCATCATCAATAGTCTTTCCCTTTGGCCACATTAGTACTTGGCCATCAACAAATGCAACCCTCATACCTTTTGCATCTAAAGCAGAGATGGAGAGTAAGTTCTTCTTGAGTCCAGGTACATAGAGGACTTCCTTCATCTTCAGAGATTTTCCAGAATCTAGGTTGTAAGAGGCTTCACCACTTCCTTTGATTGGGTATTGATAATCATCCCCAAGTTTCACCTTATGGGGTGATTCATGTTCAGAAAGGTTCACAAAAGATTCCTTGAAACCTGTCATATGTTTGGAAGCCCCACTATCGATCAACCAATCATTGCAACCATGGGAGATGGTACCAGTAAGTGCAGAGATCAGAACATACTCTTCTTCACTTGATGAATCATCATCACTACTACTTTCTGCCTTAGCTTTCTTCTTTGGAGGTTCATCATCTTCAGCAGCATGAGCATGAAACCTTCTTTTGCTTCCCTTCTTCTTCTTACTAGAGTTGTTGTTATTATCCCTTTTGTTCTTAGGACAATCTGAAGCAAAGTGACCCTTCTCATTGCATGTGAAGCATCTTAGGTCTTTCCTGTTCTTCTTTTGATAGGACCTATTGAGTCGAGAGGGATCCTTCTTGATTTTGCTTCTTTTGGTGTGAGCTGCAAGAGCTTGATCTTCTCCTCCCATCTTTTCCTCACGAGCTATAAGTCTAGCTTCTTCTTGAGAGCATTCTTCTCGAAGTCTACTGAAGGAGATCAACTTCTTCCTTGCACAAATTCCTTGAATAAAGGAATCCCATGACCTGGGTAGGCCATTTAGAGTGGTCATCACCACTTCACCATTCTCCACCATTTCATCTACTGCTTCTAATTGTTCCTTGATCTGAGAGACCCTTGAAAAGTAGGATTGAATGGTTTCTCCATTCTGAAACTTCACTGCTTTCAATTGGTTCCGCAGGGTCATCTTCCGATTTATGTTCTTTCCTTCAAATAGCTTGGTCAAAGATTCAAACATCTCTTTGGGTGTCTTGAGAGAAGACACATGGGGTATGAGATGGTCTTTGATAGAATCAGCAATGATTCTCTTTGCCTTGACCAAGTTCTTCTTGTGCAATACCTTGGCCTCTTCATCCTCTGGGATAGGGATGTCTTCTTTCACATATGAGTCCAACTCATTCTCTTCCAGGATTAGCCCAATCCTATACTTCCAGGCTCGGAAGTTATCAGCCCCTTCAAGCTTATCCTCAAGCTTGGTGTGAAGAGACATCTTTAAGAGTACTTCAAATGGAAATAGAAAAGATTTAGAACTTACCGCTTGAAGTGCTGAAAACTGGATCTGGTCCCGGATTAGGGTTTGTCAGAGAAACCCTAAAAATTCAAAATGTGAATTTCAAAATTCCGAAAGGATAGAAAGATGCGCCTTGGAGAGCTGATCAGCCTAGTGCATTCAGAATTTAAGATCAGCAAAGTCTTGTCCTTCAAAATTGCCTTTTTGTCCTCCCGGGTTCACTGGGGAGAGCCCTGAATTAGGGTTTGAGTTTCCCGGAGATCTACCCAGCCAAAAATCTCGATCCAAAGCTCAAACCTTCGATTTTTGCAAGGATCTTCCAGCTGTACCTTCAGTTTCCAGAAATTCCTATTTTTGTGGAAACCCTAATTTTTAGGGCCAAAACTGAAAATGCTCGGAACTGAAATCTGATTGGACAGAAAGATGCGCCTTGATGAGTAGATCCAATCTACTATACTGAATTTCAAAAATCTGTGGAGAGAAACCCAATAAACAAGCAATACAAGCTTCCGTCACTGCAAAATGTCTTCTTCTCAGTTAAGCTCTGATACCATGTTAAATTTTCAGTATTAAATCACAATACTATAGGATCTTTGCTGAGAGAATAACATCTACAGTATATCAATGCATGACAATCATAATATGACAAGCATCACAAGCATCACAAGAATCAAAAGCATAGAGACAAGAGACACAGAGTTTCCGTGGGGAAAACCCTAAGGTGAAAAACCCCACAAACTTCCTCAGAGATAGAGAGAGCAATGGCTCAACCAAAATACAACCAAATAATCCAGAGATAGTCTCCTAGCAGATGATCCTCCTCCTCCTCACTAGTGCGCCACTTTCCAGAGAGAGAGATAGATACTTTTTCCGAGTGAGTAAAATAGAGATCTCCTATCTCTATTTATACTCACCTTTTTGCCCAGTGACCTACTGGGGCCGACTTGTCTTCTTTAGTACATCCACATTATATTATATATTAAATAGGGCCGACCCCATAAGGTGGTCTAATAACCCATCGGCAAGTACACACACTTGCGACACTTGTCAATCCACATGACGACACTTCCTTATAGAGGAATAACACATCTCTTATAAGGGTACAATAAATATACATATAATATACTGATGAAATACATTCCGAAGTTACATATACATCAACACTCTTCAACCCTTAGTTGATTTTCAACCGCTTCCCTTTCTTCTTGCTCTTTAGCAGCTTGCTGCAATCTTGCCTCTTCTAACTCTTGGTATTGAAGCCTTTGGGATTCTTCTTCTTGTAGCCTAAGAGTTTCTGCCTACTGAATCTTAAGAGATTCTTCTTGCTGAAGCTTAAGAGCTTGTTCCTGCTCCTCTCGCAACTTGTCGGCAACTTCCTTCTGGATTCTATCTGCTTCCTCCTTTAGCCGTTGCTCTTTATTGGCTAGAGCTTCTGCTACTTCCTTTTCTTTCTGCAACTTCGCTTCTTTGGAATCTTGGACAACGGTAGAGCTAGAACTCGTTCCACCCTTGTGATGGCAGATTTGCAACTCAGTCATGTTATTGATTCCCCTAAATACCTCCTCCTCTTGATCATAGTAATGGGCATAATCAAAGTGAGCATACAACTCTTTACAATGTTCTGTAACTTTGTTCCACCTGTCATTTCTATGAAAGATTGCTTCCCCGAAGTGGAAAACCTCTAGCTCTTGAATGAACTCCTCGGCTAATGCAACCCATGAGTACTTATAGGCTCTCACATAGAAAGGAAAAGGAGGGAAAGAAGCCTTCTTTAATTTATTCAAAAATCCTCCCACTCCATCAAGAAAAACTTGCCTAACTGCTTCTTTCAATACTATGTAGTCAGTAGCATATCTGGGCAAGATATATGGTGGCTTGGAGCCTCCATACATTCTGATATAGGTACCATCTTCTGAAAAGTAGAAATCACCATAATTTTCCATAACTACCATGGCATTCTCTAATAAGAAATTAGGTTCTTGATTAAACATTTTCTCATACATGGGTATGATGAATTCTTCACAGATGAGCTTGTAGTGCATCTTGTAATTTTGAGCCCACAGTATCTTATAGGCAGTATATACTGGGGTGTTGGACTGATCCCAAACACAACCTAGCTTAGGGAAAGGGAGCTTTGCAAAAATGCAATCAATGAGATATGAATACATGTAAAAATCTGACTTCTATAGAGCCAGTCCTTCTTTGGTTGCGGTTACGGCAGATGACAAACTATCTGAGAGGATAGTTTCCCAATCAAAGATAGTTCCCTTAAATTCCACGTAATGGATTATGGTAGCCCATTATATCATATAAACGGTTCCATCATCCATGTCGAACATTCTGCTTAACATAAGGGTGATCATTCGAAAAGGGGCCCTCAGGTTTTGAACTTCATACTCATCATTGTCTCTTTTCCTTAGTTGCTTTCCTGTGATTAATAGCTTCTTGGCCATTTCAAAATTGTCCATCTTCCCCAGCCATGCATCATTCAGTGGCTGCTGAGAATGTGGTAACTTGTAACCTGCTGCAATGTAGGCTGGATGGAACGAGGCGAACGCCTCTCCTTTGCTATCGTATAACACTCTTGTGTCCGGGTTTGCATGCTCTAGGATCCACCCAATCACTTCTAAGCACGAAAAGAGCTCAGGGCGTGTGGAGGATTTGGATATACCAGAGATTCTGATATTCTGGTAGATGTGCTCTTCTTCCAAGAGTGCTCCTGGGATATCTTGGTCCCTGAGCATACGATAAACATCTCCCCATTTGACTTCAGGAGGGACACCGATGATGGACTTGGTGTCCTCGAACAGAGTTTCATCTCTTGGCTCTACTGGTTCCGGCTCAGCCACTTTATCTTTCTTTCTGCTACCCTTCGTCATTTCGGCTTAATCCTATCAAGCAACTATGCATGAATAGACATAAGATTGCAAAAAAGTACATAGAATGGAGCAAGACGCAAGAGTGTTAAAACATAGAATTAGCATGATAATATGTAACACTTGTCAAACAATGACGGGAAACAAGATTTTGTTTAAACAGAACTATACTTATCTCTTTCATCATAAGTGGTTTCAGGGGGAGATGCTAACTGAGTTTTAGAAGGAAATAGGTTTAGGATTTCCTCAGACGAAAGCGCGAGTGGCGCGATGGGTAAGAGCTGCCCATGAACGTTGAGTCTCGTAGGTTCAAGGGACTAGGTGAAAGCTGTGAGGGTCTACGGCTATGAGTTAAATGCTTGGGAATGGCCAAAATAACAACACACATAGAACGTCAATAGGCCATGCAGCTCATACGGTGATACTGATACCAAAAATGGCTCGATGCAATTAAGGGTAAAACAAAACAATGGTGGAACCACCTACTTAGCAAAAGATCATTGGTCTCACGGAGGTTGACTAGACTACGAATAAGCTGAGCTGGAGAAATATAACACAGTCCTCAAATGGTGTTTTCCATAGCATACAAAATCATACCAATGAAAATACACAAAACCCCCCAAATCTCTTATATATGGGATGAAACATGCAGGTATTTAATGGGTTGGTGAAGGCTTTAAAACGACGTTAAAGGAGTGTACGGTGGGGTCACCTCGGCACACTTGGCATTTAATCGTAACCGTCAAAATCAGAAGGAAACGTTAAGCTCACCCTACATTGAGGCGAGAACTTGCAAGTTCCTCCCGCTGTTTCGGCGAAGGACGCTAAGTTTGCCTGCTATTGTGGTGAGAACTTGTAGGTTCCACCTGATATTGAAACGTTTCGCAATTTGAAAAAAGCACCCACCCATTGCGGTAGAGCTCCATAAGTTCGCCCGAATCTGCGACGAGACTTAATGTGTTGATCTGATGGTCGCTGGCTTCGAGACTTAAAAAGAGACACATGCCCGTTGCGGAAAAATATTGCGAGTTGTTCCAACGTTGCGGTGGAACTTCGTGAGTTCTTCCGTCGTCGCGGCAAAACCTGTCAAGTTCGCTCAAAAAGTGGCTTTGAACCTTAGTAAAAATAATGAAAACCTTCCGCCGTTGCGGCGAGAATTCTTGAGTTGGTCCGCCGTTGTGGGAGGACTCGACGAGTTCGCCCGAAGTTTCAAATGGACTTCGTGATTTTGCCTGAAAATTACAAGGTCAAGATACTTTTTAAAAGAGGCGCCCATTGCGGTAGAACTTCATGAGTTCTTCCGCCATTGCGGGTGAAAAAGACGAGTTCTTCCGCCGTTGTGGGTGAAAAACTTGAGTTTTGACTTAGAAGAAAAACATCAACAAACTCAAAAAGAATGACTTCTCTAAAAACAAAACTAAGTATAAAAGATCTTCTAGGGAAAGCTTAGCTCCTAAGTAAACTTTCTAGAAAATAAAAGGAGGGGCCCCAATATCTACAAAATTTTTGGGCGGGATGTTGCAGCAACAACAAGCCTGTAAATTTAGTCATGTTCCCTTCCTTTTGTTGGATCCATGGGAGGGGACGTGACAGTGTGGTATCAGAGCATAGGTTGCAACATTGGGCCTGCATGGGATACATCTAGAATTTTTCAGAGGTAAGATCACTTCATGTTGAGCATTGATCATCATAAAAGAAAGAAAAATTTCTAATTTTTTCTAAGTTTTTGAGTTTTATGCCTAAGTATGTGTTGACGCAAAACTAAAAGGACCTTTGAAACTATCAGCGTGAAATAGAAAAATCGGACGGTACGTTTCGGTGTGAAATCAAAAGTTGCCGAAAAAGGCATTTCGGCGCGAAAATGAAAATTTCATCGATCGGCGGCAAAATAAATTTTGCGCCGAAACAGGTCGGCAAAAATGGAAATTGCGTTGATCGGAGAAAAAATCAATTTTGCGCTGAAACAAGTCGGAAACAAAATGGAAAATGCGTCGATTGAAGGAAAATTGATTTTTGCACCAAAACAGATCGGCGACAAAACATAAATTGCACCGATCGGCGGAAAAATGGAATTTGCGCCGAAATAGATCAGTGAGAAAACAAAAAATGCTCCGATTGGAAGAAAAATGAATTTTCCTCTGAAACAGGTCGACGTCAAATTTCAAAGTGCGTCGATCAGAGACAAAAGGATAAGTCCGTTGAAACAGGGCGGCAAAAAATGTAAAATTCTGCCGAAATAGGGAAATTAAGC
Source organism: Larix kaempferi (assembly GCA_027924585.1). NCBI lineage: Eukaryota > Viridiplantae > Streptophyta > Pinopsida > Pinales > Pinaceae > Larix > Larix kaempferi. Next base: position 1,811,431 of record BSBM01000233.1, on the reverse strand, counting down.
AGTTTTTCCAAGGAGATATCCAGGTGTCGGAAATGGAAAAATGTCATGTAACTTATGCGTCAGATTGAGCGAAATTGAAATATTCACCAAAAAAAAAACTAGGGCACTTCCCTCGACCTGCCTTGCAATGGCACCGGGAATCCACAAGGGTGCAAGCCTTCTTGACCCCTGTTGTCCCCCTGAGACAGTCATTGATTTTGAGAGAATTTTGAGGCTGACAACAATTGTCAATATGGATTGTCTCCATAATGCATGGAAATTATTTTGGTATTTTTTAAGAGTGTAATGAGGCTAGAATGCAAAATAATCAACTGAAGGTTCTTATTTTGAAACAAGTTTCCACTTGTTTCAAAAAACAGGTAGAGAAAAGCCTCTAGGATTGATTGAGCAAGAAATTCACATTGTGAGTGACCTCCAAAGCAGCCAAATTTTTTGGAAATGCCTTACATGATCGTGCAGGATACTAGATATGGAAGTAACTCAAAGTGAGTAAATTTTATGTTATCAACATCATGGTAATAGGGCTATCAAAATAAAAGTGGAGGCACATTTGGGATCATGATCATGGTGAAATTGCTTGTTAGCTAGCAACGTGAAGAATTGAAGCAAGTCTGGTTGGATGCTTAGTGACGAGGTAGTTCCACTAATGAGCAATGATAATCAATTGAGAGTATTATGGTAATTCACGTTAACATGTGGAAAAACATGTTGAATGGATAAGAATACACTCTTGCAAATTGTATTTTATAAGCACGGGATGGAATAAGGGAACTAAAAGGAAGTGATGTTCCTTAGCCAGAATGTATGAAATGCATTCTCTATGCTCAAAATGTGAAATATGAATTGCATAGAGGGGTTGTGGAAGCCTTATTAAGAGTAACTAGTTGTAATATTCCTTATGGAGGAGTGATAGCCATGTCTAATAATTGGATGATGAAAGGGTCCAATAATGGACATTGGTGCCTTGGATAAGAACGCATCCAATGTACTATTGTTAGCAATGTATGCAATTTGAATTGCAAGGAAGAGCCATGGGAGCTCTTGATTATCAAAGATGAATATTGTATTCCATGAAAGAATGCTCAATAAGTAATGGAATAGGTTATCGGGTAAGGGACATGTAACTTTAAAGATATTGAGTCAATCATCCTTGTGGGCAAGTGCATGCATGATAAGAGAAGTTACAAGATATGAGTCAGTGACTTATGAGTAAGTAAAGAGAATGGGTAAGGCAATTCCATTATCCCAAAAGTTGTCATGCATAGGAATAAGACATCCCAGTATGTGGACTTGGAATGTGGCTCTTGATGGTGACATGGTGGCCATGCAAAGGATGCTAATCGGGGAATGAGGAATTCCCATGTGTGAATCAAGTATGTGGTTCAAAATTGTGGAAAATATTTCCATGAGAATGGAAAGAAAGTATCACATTTGAATGCGTTACAAGGGCATACAATGGACCTTGAAAGACTCCATATGGAGTTGGAATTGAATAAATTGCAGTGCTCATAAGTGCAGGGTGTTGGCAAGCGGTTTGATGAGTCAACATTGCAGCATCGCGGATGCTGCACAAAGCCAAAGGTATCGCAGAAGGAGGAAAGCAGCGCGCATGGCGATAGTACTTTTTGTAGTTTTGGGTCATTTGGACCACGTCATGTGTAGTTTTTGGGTCATTTGGACTGCGTCATAGGTAGTTTTGGTCGTTTGACTGCATTATGTGGGATTTTGGGTTAGTTTTTGTAGAAGTTTGCTAAGAAGTAGTTAGGTGGTTTCCTAAGTGGACCATAAATTTAAAGGCGCAAGCCTATAAGTAGATATAGGTTTGTAAGTGTTGGGATACATATTTTGGTAATTCTTGATAGCGAAGAGATATCTGAGAGATTGAAGAACCTGGAGATAGGTGAGTTGATTGAATACCTTGTTGTATCTGGGGTTTTGCGGAGACAAATATGATGTGGCAGAGTTTTTGAGCAGAATCCTTGTGTCTTTTCCGTTTATATGTGGTAAATGCATTTTGCAATACGAATCTATGAATGATGCGATGTTTCCTTGACGTGATTAATGATTTACTGTTATATCTGTTGCAATAATGGTTCTGTCAATAATAAGATATGTTGAATGATGTCGTGATTATGCTTAATGCCTGAGTGAATGCTTAGATCTATTTCTGAATGTTGCAATAAGTTAATCAATTGATGCACTACATCCTCCTTCATTCAATGGAAACATGGTTCCGTCAAATCTCCCTTGAACATCTCGGGTGAGACCTCATCTGCTCCACAGGTTGTTAAATTTTCTGAATTTACTTCAATATGATCTAGGATCTTAACTGAGAGAATAACATGTACAGCATATCAATCATGGAGACAATAATGCAAGCACACAAGAGACACAAAGATTTACTTGGGGAAAACCATAAAGGTGAAAAACCCCAATAACTTCCTCAGAGATAGATAGAGCAATGATACAACCAACCAATAGAGATAGCCATAACCTAGCAGCAATCCTCCTCCTCCATAAGTGCGCCTCTCCTCCTTGAGAGCATGTGTGTGAAGTGAGTGAGCAAATAGAGTGCCTCCCGCACTCTATTTATACTTGACTTGACTTGCCTTTTTACCTAACTCATGTCGGCTCTAACTTAACCACATAACATAATGCTGAGTGGGCCGACCCCCAATAGGGTGGTCTAATAACCCTTTGACCCACATGACTTATACAGGGCCGACCCCAAACAAGGTGGTCTAATAACCCATCAAGTATAAGTTACGACACTTACAATATAAATGACGACACTTCCTTATAGAGGAATAATACCATCTCTATAGGAATACAATATACATATATGTGAAATACATTCCGAAGTTACATATACATCAACACTCCCTCTTAACTAGGAAGGTATTTCTCAGCACAGTTCTTCTAGCACAAGTCATCTTCTCTGGATCATCGTCACTAGATAATCGTCATCGAGTCATCATCATCGTCACTGCTGCTGCTATCTCAATCAATCTCTGAATCTACTCGTCATAGGAAGTTCTACAGAGCCAATCCTTTTTCATACTAGATGTAGGCCCACCACCTGCAGGTCTTCATCATCACTGGCCATACTGTGGAATCCTCAGGACTTTTACGTGCGTCACAAAACCTCGAAAGAGCATCCCAGGCTGTTACGAGCACACAGCTCTACCTATAGGATCTCCCAGGGCACCGAATTACATGTGACCTCACCACAAAACCTCGCAAGAGCATCCCAGGCTGTTACGAGCACACGGCTCTACCTATAGGATCTCCCAGGGCAACGAATTACATGTGGTCATGGAAAAACCTCGCAAGAGCATCTGCCAGATATCCTAGGGAACCGAATTACATGCCATAGGCAAAACCTCGAAAGACTATCTGCAGATCTCCCAGGGCACCGAATTACATGCCATAGGACAAAACCTCGAAAGAGCATCTGCCAGATATCCCAGGGAACCAAATTACATGCCATAGGCAAAACCTCGAAAGACTATCTGCAGATCTCCCAGGGCACCGAATTACATGTTCTCCCAGAGCAAAACCTCGAAAGAGCATTTGCCAGATGTCCCAGGGCACCGAATTACATGCCATAGGCAAAACCTTGAAAGACCATCTGCAAATCTCCCAGGGCACCGGATTACATGCTCATCTGCACAACCTGATCCACGGCCACAGAGTATCAACCTGATACTCACCATACATCATCCTGATGTATCCATGATCATCCTGATCATCACTGCAACATCCTGCTGCATGTCATCTGGAGCAACATCCTGAAGCTCGTCATCTATGATCATCCTGATCATCACTGCAACATCCTGCTGCATGTCATCTAGAGCAACATCCTGAAGCTCGTCATCTACGATCATCCTGATCATCAATGCAACATCCTGCTGCATACCAAGTATCTACCTGATACATATCATCATACATGATCCTCCTGATCATCAATGCAACATCCTGCTGCATGCCAAGTATCTACCTGATACATATCATCATACATGATCCTTCTGATCATCAATGCAACATCCTGCTGCATGCCAAGTATCTACCTGATACATATCATCATACATGATCCTCCTGATCATCAATGTATCCACCTGATACAAATACAAAACATATGATATATATCACCATACATGATCCACCTAATCATACAATGTATCCACCTGATACATATACAGATACATGGTCCAAGCATCCAACATGATGCATATAAAATACATACACATGATCCAACTGATCATATCCAGCATCCAACATGATGCGTACATACATACATAAAATGATCCAACTGATCATATCCAGCATCCAACATGATGCGTACATACATAAAATGATCCAACTGATCATATCCAGCATCCAACATGATGCGTACATACGTACATAAAATGATCCAACTGATCATATCCAGCAGAAACTAGAACATCATCCTGATGTTCATCATCCAGCGCTTACATCCACAGCCATGTGAAGGATCCTCCTTCCAACATGCTTGGAATGGCTTCAGCAAATGTGTCCATCACTTCTTCCTCGAAGTGTCCTCGATCTGAATAACGCCAAGCCTCTCTCTGAAGTACTCGAACTTCACCCTGGCTAGTGGCTTCGTCAACACATCTGCAATCTGCTCGTCCGTCGCAACATACAGGAGCTTCACAGCTCCTCTCTGCACCATATCCCTGATATAGTGGTATTTGATCTCTATGTGTTTCGACCTGTCATGAAACACTGGGTTCTCGGACAGCTTCACACAACTCTGGTTATCACAGAAGATACCAGTAGCTTCCAACGGGAGATCAAATAACTCAGACAGTAGCTTCCGTAGCCATACTGCCTCACAACTAGCTGAACAGGCTGCAACATACTCTTCCTCAGCTGTACTCAGTGCTACGCAGGACTGCTTCCTGCTAAACCAAGAGATCACACCTGATCCCATACTGAAGCAACACCCAGATGTGCTCTTCCTATCTGCAGCACTGCCAGCCCAATTTGAATCAACATAACCCTGCAGGTTAAACTTTTGATTCGCCTCATACCTGAGCCCATAATCCACTATACCCTTCAGGTACCTCAGAACATGCTTTACAGCAACCAGGTGAACACTCCTCGGATCCGTCAGGAACTGGCTCAATGTGTTCATAGCAAAGCAAATATCTGGTCTCATGTTCATCAGGTACATCAAGGACCCAATCATCTGATGATACATGGAGACATCAACCAGCTCAGATGAAGCATCACATAGAAGCTTCAGATTCGATGCCATAGGTGTGGCCATAGCCTTGCAGTCCATCATCCCGAACCTCTTGAGGATCTCTACTGCATACTTCCCTTGTCCAAGGAAGATTCCATCACTCTGCCACACCTCCATGCCAAAACAAATAGTGCATCATTCCCAAGTTCTTCATATCGAACTCGTTAGTAAGCTTCCGCTGCGTGTCGGCAATCAATCTATTTTCACCTGTAGCAAACAGGTTATCTGCATACAAAAGTAGTATCACTAGATTTCCTTCCTCAACCTTGTAGTAATGGTTGGAATCCGCTTTACTCTTGGTAAAGCCTGGATAGAAAGCTGTCTATCCTACCATACCAAGTTCTGCACACATATCTGACTACACCATGCCGTCTTGAAATCCATCTGGTGTATCTTCTATTTCATCACTTTTATATTTCTCAATGCTGCCATCTGCAACATGCTTGATCTGATAGTTCCATTTGGAAGTCATAGCAAACTTCCCTTCATGTCTTGGGATTACATCCCAAACATCATTCTTCATGATCGACGGATCATGGCATTTCATTTCTTCATCCCAGATCCTGGGAACTTCAATATCTTCAATAGATATCTTTGTTGCTGGAACAAATGTTGTAGTTCTTCTGTAGGTGAAGATATACGGTCTTTCCTACAAAACAGGTTAAATTGCATGATTAGAAATATCTCATAATTTTCAGAACAAATTCTTACACATAAAGAAATATGTCATACAGTCATGCAATTATTTTAGCCAATGCTTCAATACAACATTTATCCATATTCCGTAACTTTCTAGATGCCTTCCAATCTCTACCAGAACATTGTTAAGAGTGTGCACAACTCCCAACATGTCAGCAAAGAGGTTTCATTCTAGATAAGTAGCAATGGAATGTTGTACAGTGCCATAGGCCACTTACCCATGCAAATTAGGAGTATACTGTTCATCAATGCAATTATTCTAATATGCATAATACACAACCTAATTCTAGGAACATCAGTATATACATTATTGAACAGTATTATTTAAGAAATGACAATTCAAAATACTTATCTTTGTTTGTTCGTTGGTTGGACTCCCTCTGAGTCTTCGCTTCCTTGTAGGAGCTGCTGGAGTCCTAATCTGAAGTAGCTTCTTCTACACCTTTCTATTGTGGGATGTGGAGAGATGGTCAACTCCCTCTGAATATCTGCATCCTTGCATAAACTACTGAAGTGTGCTCCTTTGCTTTCTTGCAGGAACAACTGGAGTGTGCTCCCTCTTGATCTTTGCTTCCTGGATTACCTGTCCTTGAACTTACATTCATCTTTGGTTCCTATGCATGCTTATTAGTATCATGATTGTGTTATCCTTGTGATCTCATATAAAATCATACATTCATTAGTAAAACACAATAATCTCAAGCATGTATAGTCATGATCATTTCAAACAGAAATAATAAGCATTATCATTCAAGGTTTATGTAGGATTCTTATGGTTAGTCAAATCATAAGAAGCATAACATGTCTAAACTTATAATTACTCAAACCTATGACTGTTTAGTTGAATCATCACTCAAGATAAGAGATATAATATGCATGAAACTTGTGATTCTTCGAACCTATACCTTCATGATTCTTCTGGTTGGTCATATCATCAATTATGGTACGAAACATAATATGCATACCACCATGATTATTCAAACCTATGACTTCATGAATAATCATTATCAACAGTAGTATAAGATTCTATCCCAAGGTAGGATTCTATCTTGATATATGAAAAACATACCTGGATTAGCATGCTAGCTATTTATGTCTAACATACCCGCATAATGTCTTCTGGTTCTCTTTAGTGACTTGTGCTAGTAACCTGCATGTCTCATAAGTTAACCATTATAAAACCAAGTTATACATACCTCGAGAATGGATCTCTTATGAGATCCATGGCAATGGATGAATCTTTGTCCTCATGTCATCATGATCATATGTTCTTGAACCAGAACATGATTTGTCTTCTTGGTGTACCTTTCATGTTAGTAGACAACATAAAACTCATACAACATCACAATGTGTTAGTACAAACATAAGTTTCATACTCCTAATAAATGAATGACTTCTATCATGCATTCATAATTTTATTAAGGTGATATGATAAGTCTAAAATCAAGATTGTACTAACCGTGATAACATGAAGACAAACATACCATAAACTTAATTATGAACAAATCTCAAAACATACCTCGATGAGTCATACCTGTCGAGATCACTTGTAATCTTCTTATGTAAGGCCTTAGCCTCATCTCCCTCTGAAACAGGAACTTCTTCACTTATGCAAGTGACCAATCCATCTTCTTCTAGGATCAACCCAATCCACTTGATTTGCAAGAACTGGACCTGGAGCTGGATATGGGTTTGTCAGAGAGACCCCAAAAATTCAAACTTTGAATTTCAAACTTTCGAAAGGATAGGAATATGCGCCTTGATGAACTGATCAAACTGGTATATTCAGAATTTGAAGACTGCAAAGTTTCACTCCTCAATTTTGCCTTTGAAACTTCCAGATTCACTGGGCGTGACTCTGAACTGGGGTTTGATGAAGCCCACTCTTCTACCCAATCAAAATGTTTGATCCAAAGCTCTAAGCTTCTATTTTTCTGAGGAGCTTCCAGCCGTGGTCACAGATTTCAAAAATTCCCATTTTTACAGAAGCCCTAATTTTCCATTTTCTGATCAAAGTCCCGAACTAGGGTCTGATCAAACCCGGCCTTCTACCCAACCAAAAATTCTGATCTTGGTCTCTAAATTTCTATTTTGATGAGTAGCATCCAGCCGTGGTCTCCGATTACAAAAATTCCAACTTTCTTCAAAGCCCTAAATTCCGGAAGCCATGAATGAAGGTACCAAAAAAATAATTCTGTTTTGACAGAAATATGTACCTGATTGTTTCTGGTGTAACTCTGAAATTTTTGATCCACAGGGTCTGAAAAAGTTTTCTGAGATAGCCTGACCTGTTAGCTTTCCATCCTGACAGGTCTGACCTCAATTGGATGTTCTGAGAGAGAGTTATGCCAAATGTCGCAACGTGACCTGTTTTGGGAAAATACAGGAGAGCGAACTTGTACGGCGTGCCACGTGTCACTGTTTGACCTTCGGCCTCTGAAAAAGTTTGCTGAGATATCTCGGCCTGTTATATTTCCATCCTGACAGGTCTGACCTCAATTCGATTCTCTGAGAGAGAGATATGCCAAGTGTCGCAACGTGACCTGTTTATGGGATAATACAGGAGAGCGAACTTGTACGGCGTTCCACATGTCACTGTTTGACCTTCGGCCTCTGAAAAAGTTTTCTGAGATAGATCGGCCTGTGTGCTACCTGTCACTTTTCACTAAATTTCATTTGGAGCTTCCTAGCCCAAGTTATGACCTTTTTCCCAAGGTCACCTGATTTTGACTCAGATCTGGAAGAGGGAGAAACCCTATATTGTACAGATCATAAATCACAAAGTACAACGAATTAGAGGTTGTCCTTTGGACACAAGATACCTGGAGATCTTAGCTTCGGCCTGTAACAATTTCAGATCCGAAAACTTCTCCAAAACGGATTTATAGCGAAAGTGCTACGATGACTGGTTTTTGCTATATCAAGCCCTAGCATCGTAAGTGCAACAAGTGTCATACATGCCATATCATGCCTTCTTTCAGGCTAGCTCTGATACCATGTTAAATTTTCTGAATTTACTTCAATATGATCTAGGACATTAACTGAGAGAATAACATGTACAGCATATCTACAGCATATCAATCATGGAGACAATAATGCAAGCACACAAGAGACACAAAGATTTACTTGGGGAAAACCATAAAGGTGAAAAACCCCAATAACTTCCTCAGAGATAGATAGAGCAATGATACAACCAACCAATAGAGATAGCCATAACCTAGCAGCAATCCTCCTCCTCCATAAGTGCACCTCTCCTCCTTGAGAGCATGTGTGTGAAGTGAGTGAGCAAATAGAGTGCCCCCCGCACTCTATTTATACTTGACTTGACTTGCCTTTTTACCTAACTCATGTCGGCTCTAACTTAACCACATAACATAATGCTGAGTGGGCCGACCCCCAATAGGGTGGTCTAATAACCCTTTGACCCACATGACTTATACAGGGCCGACCCCAAACAAGGTGGTCTAATAACCCATCAAGTATAAGTTACGACACTTACAATATAAATGACGACACTTCCTTATAGAGGAATAATACCATCTCTATAGGAATACAATATACATATATGTGAAATACATTCCGAAGTTACATATACATCAACACAGGTGTTGCTGGGCAGGGTTAAACCTGTCTGGGTCGGTGCTCAGGGAGATCGTAGTGGCTTGGGTGTCGACAGCATGAGGAACCCCTGTCGACCGGGTTTGTGTCAACAAATGTTTCTGTTTTCGGGACCATAGCGTGAAGTGAAAGGAGGATATGTTGTGGCATCCGACAAGACTGTAGATCCAAGATTGCTTCGACCTAAAGTTGTGAGAGTTCGCTAAAAAAAGAAAATAAGAACCCTGGGTTGTTGACAGATTGGTGGTTGGCAAAGTATATCCATGACGATCCACACGAATATTTTTTCTGCGAGTTCCCAATCATCATGTATGAGTGGTTAGAAAAATTGACCTTCCAGAAGAGGAACTTCCAAGGTGGTGAGCCGACAGCTTGGACCCCAGAACTGATCCAGGAGCTGTAAGAAGTCGACAACAAAGCATTGCAGCCTGTTGAGGTTTGGGTCGACAGTCTACTGGAAGGCTACATCACTAAGTTTGCAGTTGATACAATAAAGTCTTATAGTGAGACAGAAAGGGAATTCTTCAACGGGCCAATGGGTAGGTTTCTGTTGTCGCTCCAGTTGTCCATTAAAATGCTCATTTGCGAAAAGGGCATACTAAAAATGCACCTAGACCAGTAAGAACCCTAGTGGGCAGAGCTTGTGGATATCACGACAGCAGGGGGGTAGTACATGGAATGATAAGGGGTAGATGGGTGCAGGTCATGACGAGACTGTGAAGGAAGCCAAGGAAGAGAGTGGTCTTACAAGGGGAGGAGTAAGGTTTCGACAGGAAAAGAGGCAGAGGACAGGAGAAGGTCCTGATGCGATTGAAACGCAAAGCCACAAAGGAAGACCACATGGGATGAAGCGACCTCATAGTGCCGACAAGGACAACCAGGCTACGCCCATGATAGAGGTAGGACCAACCCCCAGCAACAACGTACCCACACCTCCGCTCACTATATCTCAACTAGTAAGAAATACAACTTTGACACCACTGTGTTCATCAGGTCAACAAAACTTGATTGCTAGTAGTTCAGCGATTGTAGGAAGGAAGCCTAGGATGGCGAGCGAAGATGCAAATCTACCGCTGTTTCACAGAAATGGAACAGATAACCCTGAGCAGTACTCATTCTTATGTGAGGAAGTATGGACTGTAAAGGAAATTACTAATGATAATGCCAAGAAAGGGCAATTGGCGACAACCCTTCGGGGTTGCGCATTAGACTAGTTCATGAAGTTTTTGCAGGTTCCCGTAGGCACTCCAGAAAAGACGCTGGATGAAGTTCGAGCAACATTGATTGCAGAGTTCAAAAAACCCAAGTCTGAAGTGCAGTATATTACAGAACTAAAAGAGATTAAGCAGTACCCCAATGAAACTCTGTGGGATTTTGACCAGCGGTTTAAAACTTTGATGGCAAGGTTCAGCTTCGACATGAGCAATATCCAGCACAAAGAATGGTTCATCACAGCATTGCTCCCTCACATTCGACTACCGTTGATGCAACAGAACATTACAACACCGAGTAAAGTTCTAGAAATTGCGATGCGGTTGGAAGCTTCGCCGATCGGTGAGAACACCGTAGGTATGTCGCAGATTCAGACGCAGCTAGACAACTTGAAAATACAACTGCAAGACCTTAAGAAGGCTAAGGAACATCATGAAGAAGTATGGTGTACGCGATGTCGTGGAGAGGGGCATACTAAGGATAATTTCCCAGACTTCCGCAATTATCTGGTTTCAGGAGCACCGAATCCACTGAGTGGCGGCGGTATGCTGTGGTGTCGCATCTGTCAGGTATATGGGCATCGACATGAGGAGTGTCAATACATGCAAAAGATGGTCACAAAGCTAATGAATCTGTATTGTACATTCTGCAAGTCTATGGGACATGAAGACAAGGATTATCGAGCATATGGATTACTTCATGAACGAACATACGATGCATTCTATGTGAAGGATGACCAGCATGTCTTACAACAACCGCAACCGCAGGTGCAGTTTGTACCGCGGTAGCAATCACAACAGTTTATGCCACAATATGCTCTGATGCAAATGGCTCCACAACAACCACAGTATGTGCAACCCGGGCAGTGCGTGCAACTACAACTGAATCCCATGTAGCAACAGTTCAATCAACCGTAATATCAACAGCAAGGGGGATTCCGAGGAGGATGCAGCAGAGGCTTTGGTCGCGGAGGAGGACGAGGAGGTCAAGGACCTGTCCAATGTTATAATTATGTAGTGTTGGGACACTACAAGCGAGATTTCCCGCAATTGCAGACACGGTGTACGTTTTGTTTTGTTACTGATCACATTGTTGAAAACTGTCTATAGTTGATTGCGCAATGGAAAGTGGGAAATGTTCAGCAATTGCAGAACCAGAATCAAGTGCAGCAACCAGTGAAGAATCAAGTGCAACAACCACCGTAGAACGAGAATCAGCATCCGAATCAGAATGTCAACCAGAATGTGAACCAACCTGGGAATCCGCCACTGAAGCAGACTCATGGTGCAACTATCGCGACAATTTCTGCAGAGCCGCGGACATAAGATGTTGCTGTTGCAGTTATCACTCATGGAGGTGCGATGACAGGAGAAGATGGTCCACATCCTCTCATCCGGTTAGCAGGGCAGAAGAAGGTACAGTTTGACTTTGATTCTTAGCATGATGCATTCTTTCAAGCGCGTCGAGCGATGGACAAAGATCACGGTAAGGCCATTATTTGTGACATGCCCCCTGTTTTTGATGCCACGTCAGAGGCAGGTCCATCGCGGCAGTCTGGTACGTTACATAATTTTTTTGAAAGTTGTTTATCGCTGGAAAGGGATCCTGATGCTCTTGCCGATATTGAAGGGCTGTTGCAACAACCAGCCAAGGGACGGCGAGAGTCTGCAGTAAACTCCTTACAGAGGTGGAAGACAGGTAAGGAGATGCGCATGAACATTCAGATTGGAGACTATGAGGTTGATTCAGTTATTCTGGATCTTGGTTTGGATGTCAACATCCTAACCAAGCAGGCGTGGTAGAAAATGGGGAGTCCAACACTGAGTTGGTCTCCTGTACAGCTCCGTCTAGCTAATCAGGCCAAGGTGAAACCAATTGGGAGAGTTCCACGCCTGGTTGTGGACATTGAGGGAATGAAGACATATGCTGATTTCGATGTTATCGAAGTAGTTGAAGGAGGAAGCTCCTAACCCGCATTGTGGGGGATTGGATGGGCTAACAACAGTGCAACAGCAATCAACTTTAAGAAGTGGATGATGACTTTTGAAAACAGCGACCTCAGAGTCATAGCTCTGTTGGATCTGGCTGAAGGACGCAGGTATATTGAACCGGTAAAGGATGAAGTTCCCAACGGATGGGACCATGCATACAATATTTCAGAAGATTATATTCATCCGACTGTCGACGGTGAGCTTGGGTGGCGTAGCTCCAGTTCTGTGTCTTCTGATTCTTATGATGCTTTAGAGAATTGGCAGAATCGCTTGCATGAGGTGTCACTCCACAAGTGTGGGTTAGTCACGCAGTCATTATGCTGTGTTGCGATTGAAACTGTTGCACTGCCAGTATATGAAGGGCTGCCCGGATTGTCTGATTTTCTTGTAGAATTCGAGGAAAAGGTCTCAGAACCATAGCAATTGCTGGCATTGGAGGAAGTGTTGAAGGTTGCTCCAGTACGTTGGTTGGCTACACATAAGAAGTCGATTGTTGGGTGGTCGTAGTGCCGAAGATTGATGACAGTTCGCTTTGGCGACACCGAAGTTTACCACACAGGTAAATATGATGGATAGAACGACCCTGGAAGTCATTTGATGGAATGTTAGATGTTGTGGGCATCACGACCAAGGGATGAGTGGGTCCATGCCTTTGTCCATACTTTGGACGAGATGCCGTGATCATGGTATACTGCAGCCAAATTGCGAGGGGAGATTACCACTTGGTTAGAGTTGACAGTTTTTTTTACTCATACTTTCAGCTTTGAGGATGCCAACCCAGATGTCCATAATGCTTTGCAGCTCATCCGCGACGTGGTTCTGAAGGTTGTTCCAGTGGCATATCCTGCAGATCCGCATACGCACTGTAAGATGCAGTCAATGATGGAATTTTATAATATCACTGGCGGACCAGAGGATGGCGATGATCTGCAGAATGTCAATATTATGGAATCAGAAGGCAGTTGCGATGTGGCAGCACCTGATGCACCAACTGATCTGATCAGTCGGTCGCTGAAGCTCCGGAAGGTCAACATTGGGACAGAGGAAAGTCCAACGTTTGCGAATGTTGGAGACTATTGGGATGACGAGATGATGGGGAAGGTTACAGACTTGTTTCATGAATTCCAAGACTTGTTCCCTACGAACTTTTCTGAGATGAAGGGAATCTTGGGGGATTTGGGGGAGATGAAGATCCTGTTGAAACCAGATGCAAAACCGATAAAGAAGCGACCATATCGACTGAATCCGCACCATAAGGAGAGGGTCAAAGTATAACTTAACCACATGTTGGATGCTATCATTCTCGAACTGTTTGAGGAATCAGACTGGATTAGTCCTATGGTGGTGCAGGACAAGAAGATAGGGGAAGTGCGCATTTGTGTCGACTTGCAGAAGCTGAATGACGCATGTCTGCATGATCCATTTCTGACCCCGTTCACTGATGAGGTGCTGGAGGGCGTGGGTGGCCAGGAGATGTATTCTTTCATGGATGGGTTCTCTGGCTATCATCAGATCATAATCACGAAAGAAGACCACCACAAAACAACCTTTGTGACAGAATGGGGCTGTTTTCAGTACACGGTGATCTCATTTGGACTGAAGAATGCACCGGCGATATTCTCTCAGGTCGTTGTTGCTTCCTTTAGAGATTTCATCTAGAAGTTTTTGCAGGTGTACATGGATGACTGGACAGTTTATGGATTGATCAGCGATCATCTGGAAAATCTGCGATTGATGTTGGAGCACTATCGACAGCATCAAATATCGTTGAATTTGAAGAAGTGCATCTTCTATGCACCATTTGGGATATTGTTGGGTCACATTGTTTGCAAATAGGGATTGTTGTTCGACCCAACAAAGATTGCGCTCATTCTGATCTTAACACCGTTGACTAATGTCAAGCAGTTGAGAGCGACGTTGGGACACACTCGGTGTTATTGCAAGTTCATCTGGGGTTATGCAACGATCACGGCCCCTATGGAGAAGTTGTTGAAGAAAGATGCGGTATTTCAGTGGAGCCCTAAATGTCAAGTTAGTTTTGAGACGCTGAAAGCTACGATGGCTTCAGTGCCAATACTAGTATTTTCGGAGTGGAGCAAGGAATTCCATGTCCACGTCGATGCATCATAGATCGCGCTGGGAGTGGTGATCGCGCAACCAAGGGAAGGGGATCTGGATCACCCAATTGCTTTTGGGAGTTGGAAGTTGTCGTCTGCAGAGAGGAACTATACAACCACCGAGCGTGAAGGTCTGGCGATGGTATATGCGCTGCAGAATTTTATGCATTACCTATTGGGCAGTCACTTTAAGATGTTCACATACCATTTTGCATTGAAATATCTAGTCAATAAGCTTGTGTTGGGGGGGAAGATATGTCATTGGCTACTTCTCTCTCAGGAGTTTGATTTTGAGGTGATCATGAAGCTAGGATGCTTGAACACAAGGCCAGATCATCTGTTGCGGATTGAGATAGGAGAGGAACCAACCAACATTGAAGACATGTTTCCCGATCCGCAACTGTTTAAGGTTGAAGTAGTTGATGACTACTATGAAGAAATGATTCAATTTATGGCGACAGAAACCGCACCGGCAGGGTTCACCACCAGTCAGAAGAAGTAGCTGGTTGTCAAGGCTGTAGATTTCCAGCTGATTACAGGACAGTTGTACAAACTGGGATCAGACGAGATCTTGAGGGATTGTGTCATGCCTCATGAGCAAGGGCAGATCTTGTCGGAACCACATGCAGGAGTAGCTGGGAGGAACTACAGCGGTCATGCGACTGCCCGGAAGGAAGACCGCTTATCGCAAGTTTCCACCAAAGCATGGAGAAGGATCAACAGAAGGCTTGGCATGATCGCCATATCAAGAACAAACAGTTTCAGCAGGGTGACTTGGTGCTATTGTATGATATAAATTTTATGAAGCACCCAGGGAAATTGCAGATGCATTGGCTTGGTCCATATCGCATCAGTAGCATAACTTCAGGTGGAGCAGTACAGCTGTAGCAGTTTGATGGAGCGATGCTCCCAAAGTTGGTCAATGGTAGCAGGTTGAAGCCCTGCAGGTCGGGCTTGGAGCAGCGCGATGCCTAAGACGCATCGGAACAAAAAAGAGTGCAGGATGCTCGGTGGTAGGATGGTGCACCAACAGGAATAGAATGCGCAGGTTGGAGAACACATATCATGGCTTCGGCGATGGTTCGCAACAGCGGTAGGGTCGCGACCGGGTAAAATCAGCAATAAATGCAGAAAGTTAAAAATAGTTAATTAACGTCGCATGATGGAATCATCGGCATTAATGACGGATCCGGCCATTGGATTGATAGAATCGATGACGGATTTAGGTAATTAAGGAAGGATTTGGTCATGATGCATGGTTCGATTTCGTAATGATGGTTAAGGACACAAATCAACACTATAAGAAGGGGTTGGCTCTGTTCAGAAGGAACCATTGCGTCGAGTGTGAATGATAAGCTCAGTGTTGCATTGTTAAGTTGAATTGTCGAGTTAGGTGTTGAGTGTTTGTTGTCTGCAAGTTGTGTCGGAGGGTTAGGAACTGTTGAGCCAAGAGGGGCCCTACTGCAGCATGCCCAGTACACCCGTGGTTGAAGTTTCCAGTGGTGTAGAGTCACCAGCTAGGTTAGTAAGCATTGAAGAAGAGGTCGCCACCATGCCAGGTGGATCAGCGTTTACAGGAATCCCAAAGAAGCGGAGGGGGGGTCAGCATTTCGAGTCGCCACAGATCAAACGGCAGCTACGATCATCTGCAGCAGTCATGGAAGAGGTCCAAGCAGAGGTCGAACAGTCAAGCTGTGGAGTCAAAGATTCAGCTGCTTGGGTAGGGCTATCTGCTGCAGATATCCCTGGGTATGTTCCCCCCTGTCGGCCTGGTATACCGCTCCAAAAGCTCACGAAGAATCAGAAATACCCCGTGCGGATTCCAGCGCTACCAGCGGGAATGGAGTGCTCTGTAGACATTATGTCGGCATTGATGCACCTAAAATACGATGACCACGACATGGTGGCATACAAGGAAATTACGTTGGATCCCTATGTGTTGAGGTAACAAATTAGTGGTATGCCGATTCCGCAAGATTGGGCACGGGGGTTGGACCAAGAGGGATTGCTCAGACTCATCAATATGCAACACTTTGGGCGATTGCCAGAGGTTAATGCTTGTGTGAAGCAGTTGCTATCCTGCTTCCACTGAGGCACATTATGGCTGGACAGCTCGGTTCCAATCACTGTCGATTTGATTGCTGAGATCACTAGATTGCCGAAGGATGGAGTGGACCCTTCGCAATACTTCATAGGGAAGGAGAATGATAAGAAGAGGGCGGCACAGTTGGTGTTGCATTATGGATTGGAACGTGATGGTTGCGCCTACTGTACTAGCAGTATTAATGATCAGGCGGTCCTCACCGGTGCGAAGATACTGTATTGCAAAGTGGTTCGGAAGAATCGACACAACTAGTTTAATTCAGGGGTCGTGGCATGTGTAGCGCAGTGCACAGAAGGTGTGCAAATGAACTGGTCACTATTTTTGTTAAACTAGTTAGTAGAGGATGCAGCAGCCGTCCAATATGGGAAGGGATCCTTCACTTACAGTTGGCTCCTAATTTTAATCGCGCCAATCGCCTGGAAGGAGCCTGACACTTATCAGGGCATGGAAGTTGAGGCCGTGAAAAATCGTAAGGGTGCACGCTATCAGAACTCTTGGTGGGCATAAGAACCCGAGTGCTTTAGGGAATGTGCAATCCAGTTTTGGTTGTATTGGGAGATGCTACAAGATACAACGATGAAGGTGTTGTGCTTAACTGAAGAAAACACGAAGAAATACAAGCAGATTGCGCTGTTTACGATTCAGCCTCATGCGATTCATGTGCAAGCAAGGCGTGACCCTGTGAAGCAATGGTTGATGACACACTATAAATTTTACAAGGAGGTGCTGGAGGGAATCGTCAATGATTGGCCGGTCGAATGGAGGGAACCAATTAGTCTGGTAGAGATTGAGGGACCTCTAGTGACGGGCCCAGATGATCCGTTGTCTGCGCAGGACCAACAGAGTCACCATGACTTAGATCAGGAGTCAACAAAGACACCCACGGATGATGAAATCGACTGCGAGCTCGAGGATGGCAGAATGAAGGCGCATCATGAGTATGCAATGATCAATGGGGCCTCTCCAGCAACAAAAGCGCAGTTGGGACGCCTCATAACGGATGTCACCAATGTGACAAATGTAACAGCTCAAGCGATGACAACACAAGCAGAAGCCGGTTTCAAAGAGGTATATGTTTGGCTTGATCCTTTATGTGATGTTGTTTCACAGCGGGTACCGGAGGTAGAAACTGGGCAGGTAGTTGGTGCAATCCACACTGAGCCACTAGTTCGGAACGTGAATATTCCCTCGACTGCGATTGTGACTAACAACAAGGATCTCTAGGCCTTATTGCAGCAGTTAGAGAATTTGACCAGCAACATCAATGTGTTGCCTACGAAGGAGTTGATAAATGTGCAGGCAGTTTCCAGCCAGGAAATGGCAAACCGAATACAAGAGATCAGTGGTCAGTTCCTGCGATCACAGGAAAATGAGGCAGCAGCCCAGCAAGAGGTCGCAGAGCTAAAAGGAAAGGTAGTAGCGGCGTGGGAGGTCGTCGACGATTTGGAAGATAAGATCATTTAGGCGATGGCTGAGAAAGCTCGGGCGATAGCAGAATTGAAGAAAGAACAGGATCGCTTAATAATGGAGAAATACATCATTTTGTATAGCCGAGTGCGATTGGAGGCAGCAGTCTCTAAATCATGTCAGCACATATCGGAGCCCACTGCACAGTTGGATCCGGTCGAGCAAGCGTAGTGATTTGGGGCTGTCATCGCCCAGTTACAAAGGGACAATGCGGAGTTGGCAACTCCAAATAACTCTAGCACACTCGAAGAATAGGTGGATGAATGAAAGCATGCCATCGAGGAGGTGGAAAGACAGATGGGTGAGATGGAACAAGTGGCGACAAAGCTCACCACCAAGACCGCGCAGTTTTGGGAAAGCATTGTGCACAACGAGTAGCTAGAACAGCTGACCAAGCAGCGGCAAGAAGCAGAAGGGAAACTGGAGACACTGAAGGTGTCGCTTAGGACGCTACCACCAGTTTCTTAGGTCGCCAAATCAACAGAATTGAAATATTTGCAGCAGCGCATCACAAAGGCTGAAGAGCATCAGAATAAGCGTAGCATGCAACTGGAGGAATTCCAAGAGATTGGCGGTCAATTTTTTCTCAAGGAAAGTTCCACACTGTAGGCTGTGCAGGAGGGTCGTCGGCAAGTTACAAAGAAAATGACTGAGCATCCATCTGTGCAGAATGTGACAGAGAGCCAGGTAGTGGCCACAGCATCAAAGGAGCAGATACAGGAGGTCGATCAGTAGTACGAGGACTTCAGACTGAAGACCACTCAGTACACAACATCCAGCTGACGTGGATCGAGGGCGAGCCATAAGATTGTGTTGGGGTCCTCTTGGCAAGAAGTTTGATGAGTCAGCATCGCGGATGCTACGTAAGGTCAAAGGTACCGCAGAAGGAGGAAAGCAGCGCGCATGGCGATAATACTTTTTGTAGTTTTGGGTCATTTGGACCGCGTCATGTGTAGTTTTGGGTCATTTGGACCACGTCATAGGTAGTTTGGGTCATTTGACCGCATTATGTGGGATTTTGGGTTAGTTTTTGTAGAATTTTGTTAAGAAGTAGTTAGGCGGTTGCCTAAGTGGACCATAAATGTAAATGCCCAAGCATATAAGTAGATGTAGGTTTGTAAGTGTTGGGATACATCTTTTGGTAAGTCTTGATAGCAAAGAGATATATGAGAGATTGAAGAACCTAGAGATAGCTGAGTTGATTGAATATCTTGTTGTATCTGGGTTTTTGCGGACACAAATATGATGTGACAGAGTTTTTGAGAAGAATCCTTGTGTCTTTTCCGTTTATCTATGGTAAATGCATTTTGGGATACGAATCTGTGAATGATGCGGTGTTTCCTTGCTGCGATTAATGCTTTACTGTTATATTTATTGCAATAATGGTTCTGTGAATGATAAGATCTGTTGAATAATGTCATGATTATGCTTAATGCATGAGTGAATGCTTAGATCTATTTCTAAATGTTGCAATAAGTTAATCAATTGATGCACAACATCCTCCTTCATTCGGCGGAAACATGGTTCCATCAACTCTCCCTTGAACATCTCGGGTGAGACCTCATCTTCTCTATAAGTGTTTCTAAAAAGGGTTAAACTTGTCTGGGCCGATGCTCAGGGAGATCGCAGTGTCTTGGGTGTCGACAGCATGAGGAACCCTTGCCGACTAGGTTTTTTTCAACACAGGGAAGTCCAAGAAAGGTCAAGTTGGACTTGACCATAATTTCTTAAAACAATGTGAGCAGCAAGGCATGTGAACATAGTGCAATGAGAGTTATTGCAGTGATCAAGGAAAGCTACTTAGGGTGATCTAGATCGTTTCTAGGAAGCAGGAGGGGGACAACAGTTCGAATGAATGAGTCAGCTCTGTTATGGCAGAAGCAATTAAGAATAAGCAGAATGAGCAAAGCAGGATTACACTACACAGATAAACACAAATACACACAAACAATACGCAGGTATGCGAACTGTCTTCTATTACTGTAAAACAAGTCTAAGACATGATAGTATTTTTCTATTCATTCATGTATGTTACAATATTATACATGCTTATATAGATTTCTGAGATGCTTGGGTGCCTTCCCGTTACATTCAGTTACAAAGAAGAAGTTAGAACGATTCAACAGTTCAACCATTACAGTCAACTGGAAGACAGAGAGACAGTCTATCGAAGTTCGATAGCCACATGTCAACTCTGCTTGTCGATGTCACGAACTGTGATGTTTTTGAACATGTCGAAGGTGCGAATGTGTCAAGGTGTGTCGAAGTCGAGACTCGTCGGATTTGTGTCGAGTTTGGAACCTGTCAGATATAACCTGTCGAGTTGAAGTCGTGTCGAAGTTGAAACTTGTCTCAGTTGCATCAACGTCGATGACTTTCCAACTACGATGTGGATCAGACCTCCTTCCTTAACAAACAATGGACCCCATTGTTTTCTCGCGAAGGTGAGGAAAGTTGTCGGTCAATTCAGTAACAGAGTACCACTTTCCTTGAGATGGGATCTGGCCATCCTTGGAAACCTGAAACAAGGGAATTGTGTTCATCCTTGTATGGTGTACTCGTCGTCCCACAATGGTGTCGCAAGGAAGAGGCTCCTGAACATCTGGATGGATGTCTTCAGGTCCAGCTATCTGCAAGTCATTATGTTCCAACAAGGGTGCATGGTATGATAGAATTAGATCCACATTGACTACTGGATGCAGAACCAGGCATGCAGGAATGTCGACCTAGAAAGCGTTGTTGCCAATCTGTCGAAGAATACTGTACAGACCATATCGCAAAGGCTTGATCTTCTTGAATGGGCCTGTGAAGCACTCCTTCTTGAGATGTAACCAGACCTTATCCCCAACTTGGAATGAATGAGGAATATGATGTTTGTCTTGCTGGGCCTTAGCTTTCTCGCTTGCTCTGTGCAACATTTCATGTGCTTGCTTTTGGATGTCGCATATCTGATCTCTGAACTTGACTACTTTATCAACTTCTATATGGTTGTAGTCGGTGTCGCTCGGCTATGTCAAGGAGTTGATCAAGTCGATAGGCGCTGAGGGATGAAATATGTAACAGACATCAAATGGACTCTTTTTTGTAGAGTTGTGTTGAGCACGATTGTAGCTGTGTTGGATGTATGGAAGAATTTCATCCCATGTGTGTCGGTGCTGGTGATTGTACATGCGAAGAAGTTGTACTACCAAGCGATTCACAACTTCTGTATGTCCATCGGTCTGAAGATGGAAAGCTGTCGACAATGAGATTCGTGTGTCTAGCAATTTCCAGAGGGTCTTCCAAAAGATGCTGACAAATCTGGCATCTCGGTCGGAAATAATGGTTGTGGGTAAACCAAAATATTTCCAAACATGTGTAAAGAAGAGTTGAGCGGTCTGCTGCACTGTCGTGGTCTTCTTACATGGTATGAGAATGGCCATCTTGGAAAATTGGTTGACTACTACTAAGATCGCGTCATGCTGATGTCTGGTAGTAGGATAACCCGTCAAGTAGTCCATAGAAATAGATTCCCATGGTCGACTAGGAACTGGTAGAGGTGTATACAATCCCTATCCTCGATTAGGTGGCTTAGCAATGGCACAAACCACGCATGATCGAATGTACTTGTTGACGTCGTATTTAAGTGTAAGCCAAAAGAAATACTTCTACAGAATAGAAAGTGTTTTTTCTACTCCCGAAGTGTCCTGAAGTCTTGTTGTAGTGCGCGTCCCAAATGAGCTGCTGTCGGTGCTCAGTGGTCGGTACACAAAGTTGTCCAAGCTTGTATAGTAAGGTGTCTTTCAAGAAATAGTCGGAGTCTGAGGTCGACGACTTGTTAGTCTGTAACTATCGGTGGACTACTGAGAATTCGTTGTTGTCCTCATACAACTATGGCCAAGTGGTCGTGTCATATCCCTGCATACTCATCACTGTCAAAAGGAGAGTAATGGGTGGTCGACTGAGGAAATCGACAGCGGCGTTAGCTTTCCCTTTCTGATACTTAATCACCAAATGAAATTGTTGTAGGTAATTAATCCACTTGAGTTGTCGGTTTGTATGCAACTTTGATTATGTCGGAGCGAACTGTAGAGGCTTGTGATCAGTGAGAATGATTATTTCCTTGCAAGGGATGTAATGCCTCCATTACTTGAGAGTTTGCACAATGGTGTATAGTTCTTTTCCATACGTCGAGTATCTTCTAACTGTGTCGTTAAATTTCTTGGAATGAAAAGCAACTGGGTGACCAGACTAAGTGATCACTATGCCCAAGGCATAGTTCGATGCATCTGCCTCAATCTCAAAGGGCTGATGCAAATCAGGTAACACAATTAATGGTGCAGTGCAGAGCTTGTGTTTGAGTTGTTCAAAAGTTGCTTGTTGTGTTGCTGTCCACTGGAAGACATTTTTCCCATTTCCCTTCATTAACTGATTCAAAGTCTAGGCTAGGTGACTGAAGTCAAGTTTGAACCGTCGATAGAAATTCGCCAAACCAAGAAAAAATCTTAGTTCTTGAATGCTTCTAGGAATGGGCCAATCTTTGAGGATCTGTACTTTTTCTGGGTCGACGTGAATGCCTATGGAGTCAATTACATACCCCAAATATTTGATGTTGGTCATCGCAAAAGAGCACTTGTCCATGTTCAAATAAATCCAATGTTGCTAGAGAGTGTTGAGGACTTGTCGAAGATGTCCGACATGTTCTTCCCATGATCGACTGAGAAGGTCGAATAAGGTTATCCATATGTCACCGAAAGGCATGACTAACCATTCAAACAATCCTTCCTTCATTTTGAAAGCAGTTTTCCACACATCTGAGGGCTCAATTGGAATCTAATGGTATCTCGACTTGAGGTCAAGCTTGGTAAATAATTTAGCACCTTTCAGAAAGTCGATGAGTTTGTCTATTCATGGCAGAGGGTACCGATTCTTCGATGATATTTTGTTGAGAGATATATAGTCGATGCACATGCTCCAAGTCCCTTATTTCTTCGGAACTAGGACGACTGGACTTCCACAAGGAGAGGAGTTGGGTCGGATATGACCTTTGTCAATTAATTCTTGGATCTGTCTGCGAATCTCTTCATTTTTTAGAATGGAACTTCTGTAAACAGATGTGTTAGGAAAAGAAGAACCAGGAACAAGTTCAATGGAGTATTTTACCTAACAATGTTGAGATACTCCATCTGGATCTTGAAAGAGGTTATGGTACTCATCAAGAATATGATCGACTTGCTACTTCTATCGAGAACTGCATTGGTCGATGACTTGACTTGTTGATGCAGTCTTAATAGAATGTTGCGGCTTGATCATGATTAATGCAAACTTCTGAGCATGATTGATGAGATTCTTTGTCTATTTGGAAGATATCAGTCCAACCGTCGGTGTAGTTTGATGCTCTGGTATGCTGAACCATCGATTTCAGATTCGGGCAATCACCTTCTGAGGCCATGACTGATAACTTCATGTCTATCCCAAAGATAAGTTTTCCCAAACAGGGCATCGGCTACGGAGAGTGGTTCCACGTTGCAAAGTACTTCACCTTCAAAAGGTTTTATGAAGTAGGCAAGTTTGCATTGTCGAGTGATCTAATTCTTGTCCATCCTTCATCCAATCGATGTTGTAAGTCTGAGGATGCAGAGTGGTAACAAGACCTAGTTTCTTCACGATATCTTCAGAAACAAAGTTCTTCTGGATCCTATTGTCCATAATAAGATCTAATGGGTTGCTCTGGACCCATATCCGTGTATGGAACAGGCGTTCTCGTTCCTCCTTGTCGACGATAGACGAGGCTGCTGGAGTGGTCGAGGTCAAAAGGGTCATTGCGTCTAGATCAGATTATTCCACCGTCTTGTCGAACGTGTTGGAGGTCAACACTTTTGCCAAGAATGTCTTCTGAGCTTTGCATTCAGACGTATCATGCCAAGATGAGAGGTGGTAATTGCACCATTTTTCGATCGGCGGTTGTTTGCTACGTTCCCTCTTATGAAAAGGATTCTTACCGTGGTCTGGATTTGGCAGTGTCAGCTGATAAGATTTCGACTTGTCGAAGTTGGTTGGTGCCTTCTTGTCGGGTGGTCATCCTGATGTCGGCTTTGTTGTGAAGCGCGCTTTTTCTTTTTGCTTGGTTTCCAGTTTGCTGGCTGTTGGTTAGGAAAACTGTCCTAGGCCAACTTACGGAAAGACAGCCCACACACTCAACTTAATGAAATCTTATATGTGTTTAAAATGACTATATTTCACAGGATCAAGGCCCTGTTGCCTATGTGATGTGCTCTCAGAATAGAGAGTCTCTCCATTGTGGATATGTGTGAGGTTTTCCTAACTAATCTGATAACAAATCAAAGAGTTTTAAACTGATGCCTAGCTAATTCTAAAGATTTTTTTTAAGCTAAATGCAGAAAAATAGTAGTTCCTAATGCTTCCCTATGATAACCTAAATGCAAATTACCTATCTCGGCCGAGAGCATGAGTTATAGATTTGAAATAAGGTTTCAAAACAAGAAGATGATCTACAATTCTGGATTGGTAGAGAAATCCCCAATTACAGAAAGTAAATCTTAATTATCTCACAGTAAGATAACAATCTATTGTAAAATAATTGAGACAGAAATTAAAACCAAATATCAATAATATTAACCAGATACACTATTCTGAAACATATAAATATAATCATATACTAACTTGTAAATGAAACAAGGTCAACCTACAAGTTAGAAATGATCAGAATTGATTTATAAACAATTGAAATCATTAAGAAGTTCGTTAATTTCAATATGAAAATAAATCATTTATATTTCAGATGAGCATAACCATTCGAAATTCATCAAAAATATTTCACATATAATAGCAAGATATATATATATATTAAAGTAAAGATAACACAAGAAAGTGATCAGCAACACAGTATATATGTTCAAAAGACTTATCTAGGGTCTTTAGTATCCTGCAACACTAAATAATCCTCAAAAGAAGTTCGAAGAGCATCAATGTAAACATAATAAAGTATAATACTGTATAGTATGGACTCTCAAATGTTTTAGAAATCGAACCCTGATACAATGTTTGGAATCTGTTTATATAGAAAAGAACCCTGCTTCTAGTCATCTAACTACCCTATTTCTATGCTACCACGTGGATCTCTATTCGAATATACAATAACAGAAATACCACTTGACAGCATTCATGTCATGATTCTAGGCATGCCTTTGAGCGACACCTGGGATGGAATAATGTGAAAGATAACCACTAACTTACTGGATAAAATCCAGCATCATTATTCCTCGATGTGAGATACCCTTGCATTGATAATATCATCAATTGTCGATGTTCAAAATTAGAAATGAGTTGCCAATAGAGTTAAAAAATAGTTCAACATCCATAGCATCTTGAACAAGTCAGTTAGAAAAGTGAAAATGTCAAAAGAAGAAATGAATAGGATGCCTACAGAATTTTTCATTCTACAGGTGTCCTTATACAACAAAAAAGAGAACAAGAAAACACTTTGCATAAGAGAGAAGATCCGAATACATGTCATTACCAACCTGTAGAAGCCGACTTTAACCATCTGTATGCCTGACAAAGTTTAAATCATATAACAAAACTGAACTTTGTGTAGCAAAAAAAAAAAATATCAAGTATTAGGGGATGTTTCAACAGAAATCCGAATTGGCACACTCCTCCTTGCTTCATCAAGCTTAGCCTTGAACTTTGAGGCTCTATCATTCGCAATCTTACTCTGTTTGATCAATTTCTTATTTTTCGTCATTAATTTCTTTCTACAAACTTTGTATTCATTCTTTCTATCCCTCACACATTTGCATTTGTTTATCTAGGCATTCAAATCAGCCTTCAAACTCAGAATTTCTTCCATGGCGAATGCATTCACAACTTTAGCCTCCTTCAGATTGGTTTCCAAATACAATATGACCTGAGCATAGGGTATTGGGACAGGTTGTTCCGCTACTCCTGCGTTCGGCTCTTCAATACATCCTACCTCTATACGTGGCTCCTGATCGACTTCTTGATCTACGTTAGGCACAGGGTTTGATCGTTGAGTGCTCCTAGCCCTAGTTTCAAAGGCAGATACATACTTGAGATCAAGGACCATAGGATCAACTGGAATTTGATTTGTCCAAGACTCCAGAGAATCACTTAGTTCAACAACAGGGGCATCCCCTGCAACCAAATCTCTGCCCACAAGAAGCGCGACAGTCATGCTACGGGTAGTTTGGTGAATCGCCTGATTACTCAGCACCTTACTAATTTCATCATCGATCGTTTCGTTACTGACATTTGTCTCTGGATATGGAAGGCCTTCATTTGGACTGCGTGGGACTACCACAGGTTTGCTCGTTTGAGGCTAAGGATCACCAACAGGTATCTCAGGGTTCACATCAGACTCGACCTTAGGGCCATCATCACATAGGGTTTGATCGAGTTCTTGTATCCCATCGTTTGGATCGTTTCGGGGACTATACTCTTCTATATTAGGCTCACCTACCTCTACCCCGATACGTCTTCACCTAGTTCTGGACCTATGTCGGGGCCACTCGTCATTTTCCCCAAACCCATTCCAGGAAAGGAACGATTCCCAAGTATCACCCAACTCTCCCAGTCGATGCGAAATAAGGATCTTGATAAGCCCATGGTGAAACAGGCTTTGTTCCTTCTCTCCCACATTATTCTGATAAGCACAAACCATCTTCTACAAGCTACTTAAGAAGTAATACGGAATATTCACAGGATGTCCTTTGAAAATCATTAATAGCAGAAGATGATAGAACTGAGTTTGAGAAATTCGACCTTCACAGCTGACATACCTGATAATTAGCCCGAGCAATGTTCGCCACTTCGATTTCAACTTTCGGGAAGGGAAACCCGATTTCAATTGAATTTACCGTTTAGGTGGAGTCAAAAACTCCTTCCAGTCATCATTCTTCATATGTTTACCCTTATACCAGCATTCTCCTACAATGGGAAAACCTAGTGCCTATGAAACGAATTCCTCTGTTAATTGTAGCTCAAGGTCCCCAATTTGCGCCTTCATACCATCAAACGATGTTGCAAATGCCCTAGAAACCACTAAATTAAAACCAAAGAATTTCTGCAGAAACCCTAACCATCCTGCCTGTTCCACCCATTTACGACACTCTGGAGCAGCATCTAAGTAGTCATCCCCAATGAGCTTGAATCTTGAGACAGGAGCCATGATAGAAATTACACAAGCTTCAGGGATTTTCAAAACCCTAACTGAGAAATGAAATAGGTCTACCATCGGCCCGTGCAGGTTTAACAAAACCTCAACCGACTTCATTTCACCAGGGTATTGTGAACATTCATGCGTAGTCATGGAATGTAGGGTCCTTATGTCTTCGAATTGGAAAGGGTTATTGGAATTTGCAGAACACTTATGGTGGAATAATGGCTCTCAGAAAAATGACAAGCGGGAAATAGCTAGACATGACATTTGCATCAATGGGAATCAATAGATGGCAATAATTCGGTTGTGCATGTATCAAACCCTTAATCTCCATGATAACACCAATGTTGACTGACATATCTTCACATCAATGCAATTTCTAAGGTAAAACCAAAGGTTTTTAATCTTTGCTTCAAAGCATAAGTTAATGGTTACAACCACATAATCTTCCGCCATCATATATAGATAATACCAAAATTTGATAAGGAAAGATACAATTGATTTAATTAAAATCATGGTTGATATTGAAATGATGAGAAACAATTAGTATCCAAAACCACAACCATCCTTTGAAGATCGTTTTAGTCACTTATGATCGAATTTCTAATATTGACCTTACCTTGAGGTATCATTGAAAATTTCATAATCCCATAGATCTTGTCTCATCATAAAATACAAAGTTCACAAGTGAGGATAAGTATATAAAGATGGGGAACTTGTGATATTGATATAAGATGAGCTTTTATGCTCATGATTGTTATAATGAGATTGATTTTTTGGAAGTGGAAGAGTTCATTATACCAAGCATCTAGATTAGAAAAACAAATTGTCATATAAGGTATTGGTCCATTAAGTCAACAGTCAGAGATGATAAATGTAATGAATTTGTTTGACCTTGAATTTGCATGAATGATCGATGTTGTAAAATTAGGAGCTGCTAATTTTCAGGATTATAAACCTTACAAACGATCAACCAGAAATAAGAGACTAAAGTCAAGAAATTCAATTCAAATGGAAGCTGATGCTAGTCCCCTTATACCAATCAATCTATCAACCTCTATTGGGAGTACCTTTAGAATCAAATATTCTGAAGGCACTCCTAAAATATCTATTAACGAGTATCAATCAAAGTTGTGATATGTAACATCATTCATAGTCATCGAGACTTATGTAGTGACTAAATTGGATTTTAGCGTTCAATTGATCCTGAGGGTGTTACTTGACAACACTGGCGTAGTGGAAAGCATCTGCAAGCATATTGACAGTCAGAAATTCCATCTCTTGTTGAATGTACTGGGACAATCTGCTAACGTACTTCAGAACAAGCAATTTCTCTTCTTCTTAGACTCCAAGTCTAGCCATAAGTCGGTGAACTCATCGGTGTAACTCTGTATTGATTGGTCTTTCCATTTCCTTAGCTGCTGCCACTTCTTATACTACTTCTCGAGGTATTTAGGAGGGTAAAATTCCTTCTGGATGTGTTTGATGAATGTATCCCATGTGTCAATGGGGTCTCCGCTTTTCTCCATCTTTGTTGCGAGGTTCTCCCACCAACAGTGCACGGAGGTTGACATCTTTAAGGATGCAATGGTGATCTTTTCAGCTTCTGAGAGTTTATTTACAACGTAATAGGATTCCAATTGTAGTACCCAATTGTCGACGGATTCCGCGTCAATCTTACCTTCAAGATTCGGTATGTCCAAATTCATTTGCACTTTGAAGGGGTTGATTTTATTGGAGTGAGTTCTTGTCGAAGATCCTCTGGATGTCGAAGCGAATCGCATGAGAATCTCATTGAACTGGGCGAACATTTCAGTCCGTTGTTGAGCCAGAGATTTCTCAATAAGTTGTGTTGTCTCATCGGTTGCATGTCTATCGTCTATTTCTTCTGTCATCTTTTGAGGTAGCGTTTGCTTGGATTGCTGAGATTGCGAGTGAGTTTGAACCGGCATAATTTAGGTAACTCCGAGAGAAGTGTATACGCAGAACTTAAGCATGAAAATTGAATGCTCTGATTTGAGTCTAATCTGATACCAATGATCCGGGTTGTGTCCAGGAAGCACGAGGGGGACAACAGTTCGACTGAATGAGTCAGCTCTATTATGGCGGAAGCAATTAAGAATAAGCAGAATGAGCAAAGCAGGATTACACTACACAGACAAACACAAATACGCACAAACAATATGCAGGTATGCGAACTGTCTTCTATTACTGTAAAACAAGTCTAAGACATGATAAGATTTGTATATTCATTCATGTATGTTACAATATTATACATGCTTATATAGATTTCTGAGACGCTTGGGTGCCTTCCCATTGCGTTCAGTTACAAAGAAGAAGTTAGAACAGTTCAACACTTCAACCGTTACAGTCGACTGGAAGACAGAGAGATAGTCTATCGAATTTCGACAGTCGTTGGTCGCGTATCAACACCACTTGTCGATGTCGTGAACTGTAGGGTTGTTGAACATGTCGAAGGTGCGAATGTGTCAAGGTGTGTCGAAGTCGAGATTCGTCAGAGTTGTGTCGAGTTCGGAACCTGTCGGAGATAACCTGTCGAGGTTAAGTCGTGTTGAAGTTGAAACTTGTCGAAGTTGTATCAACGTCGATGACTTGCCAACTACGATGCGGATCATAGGGCTATTAAGATGGTTGCAACATAAATTGGAGAATAATCTCCAAAGGGTAATGTTGATAAAAAAAGGGAAATCTCTCACCTTGAACTATTTATGTTTATAACATAAGAATTGCATGCTTGGAAAGTAGCAAGTATGAATGTTATACATGTGTATACATATTGAATTGCTACTTAGTGAGAATATCAAGCTAATAATTGCTTTTGTGCTTGCTAGAGAGGCCATGCAATTGGATCAGCTACGATGTGGAAGAGGAATTCTATGCTATGATGAGGGATTGGAAAGGGAGAATTCCTTAAATCCTCACTTGCTATTGTATTTATGTTTTATGAGATTTATATACAGAAAGTTATGGCATAGGAATGTTGAAAATGCAAGAGATTAGATAGATGAAGTGAATATGCACTAGTTGGCACATCAATAGGCATTGCACAGTGCATGTGGAGATGTTTGTAGATGTATACGATGTTGCATGTCGGTAAAAATAGTGACGCTTAATGTATGCAATGAGCCACTTAAGATAATTATCATGGTCGTTAATAATTAGTGGCTTTGGCCTTGGTTGTAGGACCAAAGATAACTGAAGCATGGCTTATGATATTGATGATGTTGTTGCATGCGACCAACAACCTTATGAAGAAAGGTTGGGACAAAAAATATGTCATCAATAGGTTGGTGGAAGGATGGTGTAATCCTTTGTAGGAGTCCAATCGATCAGGTAACATCAAAGATGTTGATGGAAGCCATGCAAGTAATGCTTTATTTATGTTGATTGCATAAGTACAAAAAGGGGATTGAGTAACAATCCCTTTAGCCATACTTAATAATCGTAAAATGGTATGTATGTGTAATGTCCCCCTCACCCAATCTAACCATTGGCAGGGGACGTTGGCCATATCTGGTCTTTCGGATTTCATCCCAGATCCATAATACAAATTTCAACAAACAGAATGTGTGCAGAATGCAAATAAACATGGACATAGGAATTCAAAACTATCCACACACACCTAATATGAAAATACAAGCATAAACATTATAGGCATCAAATAAAACATTTCTGGATTTAAATACATAAAAATACTTATCTTTAACAAACACAGATCCAAGCAACTGACTGTGTAAGAGCGCTTTTCCACCCAACCATAGGCACTCTGTCCAGCATATACTATTCCTGTTCTTGAGAGGCCAAACCCAAGCTGGCCTATGAGGCCACAAGGGTGAAGGAAACACCTACAGGCTTCTATCTCTTAGCCCACAACCAATTCTGCTCTGTGTGCTTATCCAAATGCTCATACAGATCTCTACAGAGATCTCACTTAGCCCTCATAGCCTTGAATTCCACGATACCTTCCCCACACAACACGCTTCTAGCTCAGGAATCCCCTTCACCGATCCACGATTCTCTTGGGAGATCCATCTTGGTGGGTTCTTCTAGTGTGTGCATAGAAGAAGTCCAACCTGGTATTGGCTTCTATAGAACCTATTTCACCCTCAATTTGTGGCTTCTCAAGCACCTATGAGCAGCAGAACTCAAGGGTAAGGGTTCCTAGCTTTCCCAACCTCTCTGCTCACCTACAGCCACAATAACCACTTCCAAATCTGCAACAAGGCCTCCAAATTCAAATTTTTGGGTTCAAAACAGCATGGTAAGTTCATGGAAAACAATGGAGAGCTCTGCACCTTCTAAATCTGCATGTAAGAATGACACAAATTAGGGTTGACTCCAAAGGATATGAGAAAATGGTGACAAGACAACTGACATAACCTCTGGCAGTAGGGTGTTGGCATGGGATTAGTATGCATGAAGTGCGGAAGCCGACAACTGCAAAAGGGATAATCTGTGAAAGAAGGGTCATTCGCGGAGAACGAGGAAGCGCAAAAGTAGTTTATTTTGTTAGAAATTGGTCACATGGACCGTTTTGTATAAATAGGAGTATGATTGTAAGCCTAAGGGCATCCAGCAATGAATAGAGCAATCGACTGTTTGAGTTTTGATCCAGTTGTTGATCTGTTTTGTATCTATGATATGATGTGTTGACTGTTTCTGCGAAGGTCATTCCGCAGGTTTTAATGAATGTATGGAGATGTCTGATTATGGTTCTATCTTTGTCTTTGTTTCTATTAGATGATAAATGTGAATGTTTGCGAGATGTTTAATGCTCTGTGGGTTTGGTAATTTCCATTCAAGCTAATGAGTAATTAGATCAGGCTAATGCGAATGTCTATTATGTGTTTACTCTGCGATTGATGAATATGCGAATGATGAGTTGCTAGCATAGTGTGAAAGATATAATCTTCGGTTTCTGCGGTTGTAATGTATGTTTGATGCATGTCCTCAACTCCACTGCGAAAACTTGGTTCCTACAACGCCCTTGTGTATCTCAGGTGAGACTTCACTTGCTCTACGAGTGTTGCTGGAAAGGGTAAAACCTTTATGGGCCGATGCGTAAGGAAGTTTTGTTGATGGTTTGTTGAAAACAGTGCAAAGTGAACCCTTGTCGACAGTGGCTGTGTCAACAAATGGTTCTGTTGTCAGGACCCTGAAGAGGAAAAGAAGAGGATATGTTGTGGCACCTGACAAAATCGTAGATTCAAGAGTGGTTTGATAAAAAGACAGGGGAATTCACAGAAGGAGAAAAGAAAAACCCTAGACAGACGGTAAGTAGTTGGTTGCAGAGGTATATTTATTCAGATATCCACGAGATATTTTTTTGCGAATTCCCAGTACTGTTGCACAAGTGGTTAGCGCAACTAACATTTCAAAAGCACCATTTCCAAAAGACTGAGCCTAACCATTGGACACCAGAACTGATTCGACAGCTGAAACGTGTCGACAACACAGTATCAAGGGCTATCGATTTCTGGGTGGATAGTATCCTAGAGGGATATATTACTGAGTTCGCAGTAGACACGATCAAATCGTACAATGACACAGAAAGGAATTTCTTCAAGGGAGCAAGGGGAAGATTCTTGATGTTGCTAAAACTATGGATTAAAATGCTCGTCTACGAAAAGGGCATATTGAGGATTACTTTCGACGAGTAGAAATATCAGTGTGCGGAGGTTGTGGGTATCACGTGAATGTGGATCCGATAGAAAGATGCGGGGTAGATTGACATGAGCGACGACGAGTTTCTAAGGGAAGCTGACGAAGAGTGTGGTACCTTGAGGAATGGGGTGATATTCCGGTGTCTTGAGAAGAAGAGGAGGACTGATAGAGAGTCTCATGAGAGGACCAGAACGGAAGACTGCAAAACAGGACCACAAGGGAGGAAGCGACCTTATTGCGACGAATACGGTGACCAGGCTACCCCAGAAGTAGAAGAAGGGAAAATCATAAGTTACAACATACTTGCAACCCCGCGCACTACCCGAAATTTCACAGGAAGAAACACAAGCTATTCGCAAATTTTCCCTACGTGCAGCGGTAAAAGTAGTGCATAAGTTAACAATAACAGTAGGAACGTTAGAATGGCAGAGGACACAAAAATTCCCACTTTCTAGGGGAACGAGATGGAGGATCACGAGCAGTATTGGTTTCTATGCGAAGCAGTCTGGAATGTGAAACAGGTCTAGGATGAAGATATAAAAAAGGGACACCAGAGACGACCCTTAGTGGTTGTGAACTAGATTGGTTTATGAATTTTATGAGGTTTCCAGCGGGAACACCAACCAAGTCATTGGCGCAGATCAAATCAGGAATGGTCGATGAATTTAGAAATCCAAATTCGGAGTCGCAATATGTCACCGAGCTCAAAGAAATCAAGCAATACCCAAATGAACCGGTATGGGAATTTGATAAGCGGTACAAAACGCTGATAGCGAAGGTAAGTTTTCAGATAAATGATATGCAACACAAAGAGTGGGTCATCGCATATTGGTACCACACATACGCGGACCACTAATGCAGTAGAAGGCTGCAACCCAGGCTGAAGCATTGGAGATTACGATGAAACTGGAGGCTTCACCAATGGGCGAAACGGGTTTGGGCATGGATCGAATACAAGCATAGCTAGAAAACTTGATGATCCAACTACAAGACATGAAGAAAGGGAAAGAGGCTCACGAAGATGTCTGGTGCAATAGTTGTAGGATAGAGGGACACCACAAGGATTAGTGCCCAGACTTCCGATAATATTTGCAATCCGGTGCACCAAATCCCCTCAGTAAGGGAGGGTTACCTTGGTGTCATGTTTTCCAGATGAAAGGCCATCGACCAGAAGAGTGTGTGTATCTGCAAAAGATAGTGTTGAAACTAGAGAACTTGTATTGCAAGTTCTGTAAATCAGTTGGCCACGATGAAAACAACTGCAGAGCTTATGGCCTACTCTAGGAGAGGATTGCGGCCACATACTTCATGGCGGGAAAGTAACAGCCACTGGGTCAGCAACAGCAGTAGTATACTCAACCATCGGCCCAGTATAATCACCAACCCTAGTAGTATGATCAAGGGCAGTATGGGAAAACGCAGTATGGTCATCCACAATATCTAGCACTGCAGTACCCACCATATGGGCCACCGCAACAACTGCAATATGGACAATCGTAGTAACCACCATATTGCCCACCGCACGGAGGTGCTAGAGGAGGATTCTGCGGAGGTCAAGGTGCTGGCACAGGACGAGGAGGAGCTGTTGGACGAGGACGAGGACCGATTATATGCTAAAATTGTGGGAAGTAGGGGAATTATCAGAGGGATTGCCCGAATCTAGTGCCACAGTGCACTTATTGCAACAATGTGGATCATGGCGTTGAAGATTATCCACAGCTCATCGCAAAATGGAAGACCAAGAATCTTCCACCACCTCCACAGAACCAGAATCAGAATCCACCACCGGCTGTACAGATGATATCGACGGAGGCTCGGAGACACGGCTATTGTCCGACCAACAGCACGGAAACATGTCACCTTTGACGTGGAGGTCGAAAGGGATGTTTTCTTGGAAGCGCAGGAAGCGATGAGATAAAGGAGGCAATTACCTCTTCGGGAAGAAATTATCTACGATATGCCACCGATGTTCAACGCGACGAAGTCGCGGAAGAAGGCTAACACCTTAAAATCCTTCTTGGAGAGTTTCCTAGAGTTGGAAAATGATCAAGATGCGCTGGAAGAGATATCCAATCTGTTGAATCGATAGGAGGATCCACGCTAGGAGAAAAAGGTAAATCGCATACACAAGAGGAAGATGAGGAGAGAGATGCGAATGTCAGCACAAATTGGAGCATTTAATGTTGACTCAATTATCTTGGACCTGGGTTCGGACGTCAACATTCTGACCAAGAACACATGGGAAACAATGGGTAAACCACTGCTGGCCTGGTGACCAGTACAATTGCGATTAGCAAATCAAAGTAAGGTTACTCCACTTGGTTGGGTGTACCATCTTCCAGTAGAGATTGAGGGCCTCAAGACTTACGCATATTTTGATGTAATCAAAATTGTGGACAATACCATCCCCTACCCAGTGCTAATAGGGATAGACTGGACAATGGATAATCTAGCTATTATCAACTTCAAGAAGCGGACTATGTCGTTTGAGAATCGCGAGATGAGGGTCATTGCACCTCTTGACCCTACGGAAGGGAAGCGATACATTGAACCAACAAGAGATGAATTTACGGAAGGATAGGATAGTGTATACAATATATTTGAGGATTCCATTAATCCTACCGCGGACAGAGAATTGGGATGGCGCAATTTCAATTCGGCATCGTCGGATTCAGATGAGGCACTCGACAATTGGAAAAACCAACTACACGAAGTGTCATTCAGGAGGTGTGCCCAGATCACACATTCACTGCGATGGGTAGCCATGAAGGAGTGCGCCCTACCAACATATGAAGGATTGCCCAATTTGAGCACCTTTCTCACTGAATTCGAGGAAAAGGTGGTGGAACCGCAACGTCTATTGGCCTTGGAGGAAGCCTTGAAGGCTACTCCCGCACGCTAGTGGAAGGCACATAAGTCTAATATCACAAACTGGCCACTATGTCGACACCTCATGGAGGTTAGGTTCAGCAACGCGCTAGGTTACGGTGGAAGGAAATATGATGGGAAAGGAAATCCAAAGGAACATCTGAATGCATGTCAACACCAATGGGGTTCACGAGTGAAGCAGGAATGGGTACATGCATTTTTTCACACACTGGATGAAGTACCGCGGAGTTGGTATGAAGATACGCTGAGGAAGGTTTCCTTTGTGTTGCAGGTTCATCAAGTGAAAGCTAGGACCAGTCGTCGATAAAAGGTACATCTTTCGATATCTCGATCTATTTCCATTTGTAGTAACTAAATGCAATACAATGAATGTATTTACCTATCACCCGGCCCATGTTGGTAGTGTCTTCTCCTCACTATAAGGTATTTTTTCCTGCACAACAGACTGGTGACTCCGCTAGGGAGTAATTGGTAGTTTTTCTGCTCTAGGAGACCTTGTTAGGTTTCCTTCCAGTTCATTTCAGTCTTTTTGATTCTTTGAGAGGTCTTATAGGTCATTGTTACTTGTTCCTTCTATCCTGATTCATCTCAGTTCACTGTAGCAAAGTTTTTGTTTACTTCTGGGCCCTATGCGCTGGTTTACCCTGCACACAGTAGCACATTTTATGTTATGAACGTTGCTTTGTCCACTACATACTTGCGCATCTTTCCTAACATGTGCTGGTTTCTGTACCACACAGTAGCGCACTTAACCTGCATAATTCATGATGTGTGCGTGGGTTGCTAGTGAATATAGTAGAGCATTTTCTTATGTGTGCGCAGGTTTCTAGTGTATACAGTAGAGCGTTTTCTTATGTGTGCGCGGGTTGCTAGTGTATACAGTAGCGCACATCCCTATAAGTTTGAACCTTTTGCTGTAGGGTTTGATTTTTGGGTGTTGGGTCTGTTCTTTCTTTTGCTTTGCCTCTCTGCTGATGTTGAGACACCCTTGTGTCTTTTATTGGTTTTGTGTAACCTCTCGAGAGTCATTTTAGCTTGCTTGAGTACTTGTTTAAGGTCTCTTCACTGCTTTCTATCCCTTTTGAAGGTTGTGCACTATTCTCTTTTAGACATAGCTGCACACTTTTTCCCTAGTTGCTTGTTGCAGTCATACAGACCTGCATTCTTAACGTTTGTTGTTTGTGGCAACAATAGCACACTTTCACTATGTCTTATCCTTTCCATTAGGGTTTGACCACAAGTTGGAGTCCTTTGGGTGTTTTTGAAAGGTTGCTTGGTTTAGATACTTTTTGATTATATTTTCATATCAGTCCAAGTGAGTCAAAGCTTTCTAGTTAGCTTTCTTTTGAGTCTGTGTGTTGGAAGGGTCACTTTTTGGTTCGCTTACCTACTCCTTTGCTTGGCTTAGTGTTTTCTTAGGGTTTTGGTGCTTAGGATCAGCCTTTTAGGTCTGCCTTTCCATTACGAGCATCTCTTTTCCTTGCTTCTTTTACATTTTATTTCCAATCCTAAAGTTTTTTCTTTTGAAACAACTTGGTAGGTTGATTCTTTCTCAAGTCTTTTGATTTGATTGTTTTGGGCCATTAGATTGTTTGTATTACTCACACTTTACGTTAGGTCTTACTTGCTCCTTTCCAAGTTCTTTTTCTTTTTGCAATTATCAAAAAAGATAAAAAGTGATTTAGGTAGCTTAGTAGTAAGGTCTATCATTGTTTTGAAGTAGCATAGTTTGCTTTGCTTTGGAATTTAAAAGAAAACTACAAAAGAAATTTGATTTAGGATTGAATACTTTCAATTTTTGAAAGAATATAAACGAAAAGAAAAAAGTTCTTTGTGATTTTTGAATGCATTATTTCTTTACGCACTTTGCTTTCTGTCGAAACCATTCCACACACCGCACTGCCCTTTTTGAGTAGAAAGTAGCCCTTAAAAATAAATCTTAATCAAATTAACTAGCAACATTTTTCTTTTTAAGTATACACATCATCAACTAGCTTAGGCTAGGATTTCAGGTTTAAATCACCTTAAACCACCCGAAATCAGCTTCATTACTCAACAATCATAGTATGACTATCTATCAGGTAAATCTACCTCTATCAAAGTGTCCTGGGAACACTCTACTCAAACAAGAGTTAAGCACGAGGCCGTGGGTGATTCGCGTACGGGGGTCCTTTCGGACTTTGGGATTTGCTACCCTGCCCATGCATTTCGACTAGGCTGACGATTGTTCCCCCAAGTTCTTTCGTATTGGTGGTATCCTTAGTATCCAAACTCTAGGGCTCTACACAGGTGACGATAGAAGGCTATTTCAGTTGTACCTAGGACGGACGTGGGAGGAAACCCTCAACAGAAATTTGGGAAGGCGGTTTGGTGATTCAAACACTTGCACATAGAGGACCTGTATGTGGACCCCAGGTAACTATTCTTCATCCTTCGTTGGTTCGTTTTGGGCCCTAATCATCCCATACTTCCCTCCAAAAGGAATCTATTTTCCTGGTTTGGATTACCTAGGACCCTTTTAGTGGTGTGCTCTTTGTGCCTCTTGTTTTTTAGTTGGCCTTAGATATTTCTGGCTTGGTGATTCAGAAACTATGGATAACATCCTGGTGAGTACCAATCAAGAGACCCCTGTTCAAGGGGTTCCTTGTGCTTTTCCATTCGTTGGGAACATTGGTACTCCCTTAATGGATACCTTGAATCTTTCAGGATTCACTATAGGGATACCGGTTTGGTTGTTTTCCACTCTGAACGCCTTGAATGCTCTTGATTCTTCTCAAGCAAGCACCTCACATCAAGAGCATCAGAAACCTATGCCTGCTTCGCCAATAACATATTCTCCTCCTCCTTATACATCATGTGGTGAAATTAGTAATACTAGTAACCAGTAGTCTAAAAGGAATAAACGGAGGAAGAATAGGAAGAAGATGCCAAAGCAAGGGGGAAGCCACCCATCCTCTGGAGGTCATGCTGGGGGCACCTACCCAACCTCTGGTGGTCATGTTGGGAAAATCCACCCAGCCTCTGGAGGTCATGCTGGGGGCACCTACCCAACATCTAGTGGTCATGTTGGGAAAAGTCATGCAGCCTCTGGAGGTCATGTTGGGGGCACCTACCCAACCTCTGGTGGTCATGTTGGGAAAAGTCACCCAGCCTCTGGAGGTCGTGCTGGGGGAACCTACCCAACCCTTGGTGGTCATGTTGGGAGAACTGTTATAGCTTAAAATGACACTTCTCCGTCTGTGACGACACTTGCATCGCTTGGTCGCATGACGACACTTCTTGAGATCAAGTTTAGTCACACAACAAGACACTTGTAGATTGAAGGGTCATTAGGGACACTTAATATGGTTGAAATTACCTCACTCTTGACCCATTTGATGGTTATAACCCTTAGGAACACTTTTCCAGACCAAACCACCTCCTGAAAATCATTAGAAAACCTTTTTTTGGGCCATTTTTACACAAAAACGCTGGTATCCTATGCAAGAGTAGCATTTTTCCCTTGAAAAACTCTACTCTACTTCATAAAAGTAGAGTTTTTTTCTGAAATATTCAAAATCTCGAATTTTGGTCAATTCGAGTTAGCTTGGGAACTTCCTAATCGGTTATAACTACTTTTCCTCTCCTTCACTGACTATATAAGGAAGGTAGAAGGGCCATGAGAAGGGACCAAGCCCATAACAATGTTATGCTGGAGGAATGGAGACCCTTATCCCCCTCTCTTGTGCCTCAGTTTCTAATAAACCTTAGCACAGCTGATTAGAGGTTGGGATCCTTGGAGAACAGAAGCAGGAGACCTTGAATCTAGGTTTCGTGAAGTGCCAAGCTTGAAGGAAGGTATAATTTTATGTACTTGCTTCATTCATTATTAAAGATCAGATTTTCTTCCCTTTCCAAATATGACTTACTTATGTGTGTCTCAGATTTGATTACAGTTTGTTCATAGTTTGATGTCTTCTTCTATTATGAATATCAATCTTATATATGTAGTCAAATATATTTGAGAAAGGTATGAAGTTGTTTTGTAGGTGTGGGCATAGCGACACTGAATAGCATTGATGAGAAAGGAAGGGAAGGCTGGGATAAACCTTCTGAATAAGGTGCACATCCTTCTAACCTCAATCTTTTTGCTTACTAGTTGTACTTGTAGAACAATTGTATGTCTATCTTTCATACCTGAAGTTGGTAGTTTCTCCCCTGAACTATAGGTGTATTTCCCTCACAATAGAATGGTGACCATACTG
Source organism: Larix kaempferi (assembly GCA_027924585.1). Lineage (NCBI taxonomy): Eukaryota > Viridiplantae > Streptophyta > Pinopsida > Pinales > Pinaceae > Larix > Larix kaempferi. Next base: position 1,770,955 of record BSBM01000233.1, on the reverse strand, counting down.
GGGAAATCCTATCTGCTTAGGGGTATCCAAGGTCATTTCTTCAATTTTGTTTGAAGGTATTTGTTCAATTTCTTCATTAGAATCAGTTATTAAGCTCTGTTTGACCCTCCTTGGCTCTTACAAACCCTTCCTAGCCCTTACAAACCCTTACTGGCTCAGGTGTGGGGGGTTTTAGCCCTATATTTTCAACTTTTCCCAGAAAAACACTGCTTTTACTTAACAAAGTAGCTTTTTTTCCCCTGAAAAACGTTGCTTTTGCTTAACACAGTAGATTTTTTCTCCAGAAAAATGTTGGTTTGCCTTTAGACAATAGCGTACACATCCTGGAGCTGAGTTTTTCAGTTTTGATCTGTTTTGGGGGGTTGTGGCTGAATTTGTTTGGGGTCCCTGATGACCCTAGGTCTGATTTTGAACCACTATAAGTGGTCTCCTATCCTTATATTGATCCTATGTTCATGATTTGGACCTTCTTTGATCAATTTGGGCTTTTTTGGAAATTTTTGGGGCTTGTTGACCCAAGTTGGGGGGTTGTGGACCAGTTTGGTGTTTTGTACCCTGATTTGAGTCTGACTGAATGTGATCGCTCCATTTCCACTGGATTTGTAACCTATTGAGTCTATTTGACCCTGTTTTGTATCTATTTGAGTGAAATTTCTCTTTAGATTGGTTTCTTATCCTCCCTTATGCTTTTAGTTTTCTTTTTGTAGTGAAAGCTCGAGTGTATTTGTTGCTGTTCAGGACCTTGACTGCACTGTTTATGTGCATACCTGACTTTACCAAACCATACTTCTTTGTAGGTCATTTTCTTTGTTTGGGTCTAAAATTAATTTTCGTATGCTTTTCCCAATGGTTGGCATGCTTACATTAGTAAGAATCTGAAAGTCGTATTGGTAGCTTTTATTGTTTCAATAAGGAAACCTGAAAGTTCTTTGCCTTTGCTTTGATAGTAGGTTACTTTCAATTTCAATTTTGTTTCTTACCTTTGAAAAGCATAAAGAAAAATTTTGATTTATTTTCTGAGTGGAGTACCTGGCAAGTGGCTTAAAGGATTTAAGAGTGCTTTGCATCAAAAAGAAGAAGTTTTCTTTCGCATACTTATTTGTTTGAGTAGCTTCATTCTTAGGTTTTGAGTTTAATTTTGTACATTGAGACTTTATTTTTATCTTTTTGCATTCAAAAAGACTAAAAATTGCATTTGCATATGCATTCTAGATCGTATCATTAGGACTTGCATTGAAAAGAAAAGATTTGTTTAGTGGTAAGCATTTCATTTGAGTATTCTATCTCAGTTATAACCACTCTCACACACCCACTACCTTTTTGAGTAAGCAAGTAACCTTTAAAATGAACCCTAATAAAATGTACTAGTAACATTTTCTTTTCTAGGTTACACTATTCACCAACTAGTTTTGGTTAGGATCTTGGGCTTAAAACACTTTAAACCACCCAAGATCACACATTACGCAAAAATCCTAGTTCGACTATCATAGGTAAACCCACTTCATTCAAAAATTGCTTGGGATCTATGCAGTAGGTCTTGTGAGATCAAATTGTTGGGAATAAACCTCCTACTTTCTGTTTCGAGCATATACCAGGATCGGATCGCGTTTGGGGACTCTTTTGAGTTTCGGGCTCAGTTACCCTACCCACGCCTTCTGATTCGACCAGCGACTGTTCCCCCAGGAGTTTTCGATGTGGTGGTATCCTTAGTATCTGGCCATAGGATCATACACAAGTGACGGCGGAGGGTTATATCTGTTGTACCTAGGACAGACGTGGGAGGAAATCCCTTGCAGGTCTTTGGGAGGGAGGTTGGGTGATTCCAGCGCTTGCACCCTTAGTCATTGTATTGTGGACCCCGGTTAACTGTCCTTCTTCCTTCGTTGATCTGTTCTGGGCCCTCATCATCCCAGACTCTGCTCCAGAAGGCATTTGTTTGCCTGGTTTGACTTACTTAGGACCTTTTTTAGTGGTGTGCTCTTTGTGCTACTTGTCTTAGTTTGCCTTAGAGAACTTCTTGCTCATATGAGCAGGAAACTATGTCTAACATTCCGGTGAGCGCCAATCAAGGTACCCCTGTTCCAGGGGATCCTTGTGTTGTTCCATTCATTGGAAACATTGGTACTTCCTTAATGGCTACTCTGAATCTTCCTGGATTCACTATTGGGCTGCCGGTTTGGTTGTTTTCCACTCTGAATGCCTTTCATGCTCCTGATGCTTCTTTTGTAAGCACCTCAAATCAAGTGCATCAAAACCTTGGGCTTTCTTTGCCAGTAACATCTTCTCCTCCTCCTTCTACCTCATGTGGCGAAAGTAGCAATACTAGTAACCAGCAGTCTAAAAGGAATAGACGAAGGAAGAATAGGAAGAGGATTCCAAAACAAAGGGGCAGCAACCCAGCCACTGTAAGTCATGCTGGGGGAAAGCACCCTACCTCTACAAATCATGCAGGGGGAACCTACCCAGCCTTTGGAGGTCATGCTGGGAGAAGACTTTTAGTCACTGAAAATCACACTGAAAGTTTGTCTTCAACCACTGTCAGTCATGTTGGGGACACGTCATTGATCACTGCTAGTCATATTAATGACACGTCACCAATTCCTGTGAGTCATACTGGAGACACCAGATCAGCCACTGCAAGTCATGTTGAGGGAGTTGACATTGTCGACAAACCCAATAAACAGAAGTATAAGTTCCCTTGCAAGTTTTGTGAGGGAGACCATCTTACTTACTTGTGCCCTGTACTTCCATAAGTGCAAAAAGTGTGGTCCTTAGTTCAAAATTCTTCTGCTTCTGAGCAACCAACCATTGCTATTCATGCTGGGGGAAAATTGTCAGCCAATGCTAGTCATGCTGAGAGTACTAACGTTGTAAAGGAGTCTCAACCTATAGGACAGAAACCAAAGTTCCCTTGTAAACTTTGTAAGGGAGATCACCTTACTCACCGATGCCCTGCCATTCCAGAGGCACGAAGAGTGTGGTCCATGTCTGAAGGAATCTTTGTTCCTAAGTTGTCTATAGATTCCCTACAGTCAAATCAACCTTTGGTTGATAAAGTGGTTGAACCAATGCAATCTTTGGTCAACCCCACTCTTCCTTAGGAGAGTGAAGTGATTGAATCGATGCAATCTTCAATCGATCCCATCAGTCCTTTGGAGATTGATGCACCTGTCCCAAAATTCTTCTGCATTACCAGTTTGGATGTTCCTAAAAAAGGGAGCACTTCATCTATTCCATGTGAACCCCTACCAAGCCCTAGGATTGTATCCTTTGATTGGAATAGTCTAGCCGAGCCTCGTCTTCCTTCTTCGACACCTTTCCAGATAAAGGTTGATATCGAGAACCATACGGTTGATCGATGCATTGTAGATGAAGGAGCTTCTGTTAGTATCTTATCCGCTTATGCTTGGAGAGATTTGGGTTTCCCTAATGTTATTTCAGCTGTTAATTGGCCGTTGACCTTCGATAGAATACCTAGTGAACCGATCGGATTCCTCCGTCGGGTACCTGTTACTTTAGGTGGAAAAACAGTCTTAGTTGATTTTATGGTTCTAAAGGACCCTGTGGACTTTGATATGATCCTCGAGCATGATTACGTTTATGCTATGCATGCTGTGGTGTTTACGCTCTTTCGTGCGATGCATTTTCCTCATAACGAAAGCATCATCACTATCGACCAGCTTGCATTTGTTGATCCTACTTATTACCCAACTGTAGACCAGTCAGATCCCTCGTCATTAGGCACTACCATGTCACATGGAATTTATGTGGCATATTGTTCCTTGAGTTCAATTGCTACTGAGAAGAAGTCTCTAAGTTCATGCTTACCTTCTCGGGACTTAGTCCCAGCTTTTGACCAAGTGACACCTCCATCTAAATGTTTAGATATGTGTTCTATCTGGGATGATATACTTCCTTCCAATTAAGTTTTTCTAGAGTCCATAGTACAGTCTGCCATTCATTTGGATGTTGATCCAGTCGTTGTTATGTCCAGCCCTGGTTTGACCTTAAAGTCTAATCTTCCTACTGTTGAGTCGTTGGACTCTCCTATAGATCTGCAAATCGGTGTTCCTGTTGAGTTTGATTCTGCTTCTAGAATTTTCAACTGCCGTGATGATGAATTTATTTCTACAGATTCCATCATGTCCTTCAACTTTGATCTTCATCCTGAAGTCGAGCTTGTTGATTGTAAGTCCTCGGGTTTGGGTACTATAGAATTTTCATCTAAAAACTCTGCCTTGTTTATGCCCGTTGTTGATGATAGTGAAGTTGAAAGTATTTCTACCACAGTGACTTGTATCGGATCTTTCTTTACATATGTTTTGGATATGATCTTGGTACTAATGTTTCTTGGAGACAGGATTCTTAGCTAGATTTATACTTGCTTATTGGTCCTTTTCGACACCTTGTGCAACCATGTCAGGTATATTTAGAACCTTGCATATAGGTTTAGGCTTCCCCACTATTATGTTGCATTTGAACCTTTTGCCATCCGAATTTGCCATAGGGTCGAACCTGTTGGATATTGGTGTGTTATCCATCTCTTTATGCATTGTGCACCAGTCCGACAACAGAGCCTACCTAACATGGGTCACCCTAGTCAGCACCCCTATTCCATTTTGGTGCCCATGCTGAGTTTTTCTCATATGCTCGGGAACCTTTTTAGATTTACCATGAATTTGAGAAGAAGCCTCATATCTTTCTTCCTCGTATATTTCTAGACATCCCTAATAAGGCTCCCATATTCATGTTCAAGTTGCATATGCATCTATTATGATCCCGCTTGCGCTAATGAGCTTGATGCCAGCTTCCATGCTTTTAGCTCGTTGTATAAGCCTCCATCTCTGATCTCATTTCTGCTGAGCCCTGTATCATTTTGCCTTCGCAATTTGACACCTTTTACCTAGAGGAGACACACCCTGAGTGTCCTTATCTTGCTCATGTTCCTTGCATTAGGCATAACTTTGTTCCATGCGCTTGGAGCTAGTTTTGCATGTCCCTGACACTCGTCTCCTCCCAAACGAGCATTCTTCTACCTTTACTTTGAGCTCGTTAAAAACAGTAAGTAGGTTACGAGCATTCTTCTACCTTTACTTCGAGCTTGTTAAAAACAGTAAGTAGGTTTTGAGCATTTCGTCCATCTTCACTTCCAGCTCATTAAACACATTAAGGAAGTTACGAGCATTCTTCTACCTTTACTTCGAGCTCGTTAAAAACAGTAAGTAGGTTTCAAGCATTCTTCTACCTTTACTTCGAGCTCGTTAAAAACAATAAGTAGGTTACGAGCATTATTTCACCTTTCCTTCAATCTCGTTAAAAACAGTAAAGAGGCTACGAACATTTCTTTCATCTTCACTTCGAGCTCGTTAAAAACAGCAAGGAAGTTATGAGCATTTTTTTGTATCTTCTTTGAGCTCGTTAAAAACATAAGGAGGTCACGAGTTTACTTTTTTGGGCTCGTTAAACCTTTATGGAAAAGATCCCCATGGAGTTCTTTTAAGCCCTTTTTTAGACTACTTAAATAGGAAAAGTTTGCCGAGCATAGTTGTCTTTTCGGGCTCATTAAAATAACTGAACCAACATCCAATTAGGTATAGAATTACCCCTTTTCCGGGCCTTGGTGGATAACTTACGGAAAAGGTATACTCTAGGTATACTCTTGTATGAGCAAGAAGAGTTCTTCTTCCATTATTTTACACTTTTTTGGGGAAGGAGACTAACTTTACGAAAAAGGACCTTTGGAGTCGTCTTTAGAGCTTTCAGACTCTCGAAATGTGAAAACACCAAGCGAGCATTCACCTACTCGGGCTCGATGTGAAATCCAAGAGATGGTTGATAGAGGACTGTTTAAGTTTTTCAACTCTATAAGCAAGAAAACACCACCGAGCACAGACCAATCCGGGCTCGATATAAAATCCATGGATGGGTGTATCGAGTTTTCTTCTAGGTTTTTCAGACTGGTTAAATATGAAAATACCATCGAGCATGCTTTAGTTCTTTGTCAAGCTTGTTAAAAAATGAAAAAGGAAAGGGAAGGAAAGAATGTTAAAATATCTTTCAATATGATGGCAACAAGTCCACTGTCTCCTTGAACAAAGCACCTGTTTTGAGTCTATCAAACAAGTTGGGTTCTAGTGTTGGACTTAGGATAAACCTGATCTCAGAGTTCTTACTCCTCTGTTTGATTAGTCTTCCAATCATATGGAGAATCTGTTAATGTCTCCTACATTGTAGATTTGCATCGTGGTCTCTTTGTGTTAAAAGCTACCTAAGTCACTCTTGTGTCATGCTCACTGTTCAAGGATATAACCTGTGTCGACCATTCTGCAGTTGCCTTGATCTCATGTGTTGGCCATTCCTTGGTGTCAGTATGTTTCATCATGTGTTCAGTCCTACTCCAAATTATCTCATACATGTTGAGTGTCCCTCGTGTTGGATGATGGAGGATGCCTTAAGGCCTCCCTTCCAATGGACTTCTTCCCATCAACTTCAACTCATTATGCTTTGGGAATGAAGTTTAGAGTTTCGGTTAGTACCTTAGGGATTGCAGTCATTAGTGGCAGTTTCCCTCGCTGTTGGATAGATGGGAATGCATCAATGTCTCCTATCCGATAGATTCTTCAAGTGTTCGACGACAAGACCATTTATTCGCACTTTCTTGAATGTACTAGGTACCTTGGGTTCCATTTTCATTATTGGTGGACACCCTCGTGTTTGTTAATGGTATACATCAATGATCGGTAATCAAATGATTCCTCCCATGTTCGACATCAACTCATTTATTCGCATGGATAGGTTTGTACATTGGGTTATTTTTGGATGAAGACCTTGGGATCCTCGATAGCATCACCTTATTTATGTTATCGCCCAAGTTACGCAAGACTGAGCCATACTCTTTTTTGGCTCTTGATGAGACATAGATCCAGCTTGTTCTCTATGGCTATGTTCTCCAGTTTTGATATAGATCCACCTTGTATTTATGTGGCTATGTTTACACTTATGTTCCTTAGGGATCCACGCTTGTATTTTAGTGGCCATGATATATGCATCAGCATTTGGATCATTATTGTATTCTCTTGGAGGTCATGTTCCACTATTTGAACATGGACAGTTACCCCAAGGATGAGTTTGTCTGACATTGCCTTTGCTTTCAGGTACTTCATTTGATCCTATGATTCTTGGTTTCTCCAGTTCCTCCGCTTCCATGATTCAACTCTTTATTATTTATAATGTATTTCGGCCATCGTTTCCCTCACTCCCTCTGACCTCATACATTAGGGGGCATCTGTTATAGCTTAAAATGACACTTCTCCGTCCGTGACGACACTTACATCGCTTGGTCGCATGACGACACTTATTGAGATCAAGTTTAGTCACACAACAGGACACTTGTGGATTGAAGGGTCATTAGGGACACTTAATATGGTTGAAATTACCTCACTCTTGACCCATTTGATGGTTATAACCCTTAGGAACACTTTTCCAAACCAAACCACCTCCTGAAAATCATTAGAAAACCCTGTTTTGGACATTTTTAGACAAAAATGCTGGTATCCTATGCAAGAGTAGCATTTTTCCCTTGAAAAACTCTACTCTGCTTCATAAAAGTAGATTTTTTTCCTGAAACATTCAAAATCTCTAATTTTGGTCAATTCGAGTTAGTTTGGGAACTTCCTGATCGGTTATAACTGCTTTTCCTATCCTTCACTGACTATATAAGGAAGGTAGAAGGGCCATGAGAATGGACCAATCCCATAACAATGTTATGCTGGAGGAATGGAGACCTTTATCCCCCTCTCTTGTGCCTCAGTTTCTGATAAACCCTAGCACAGCTAATTAGAGGTTGGGATCCTTGGAGAACAGAAGCAGGAGACCTTGAATCTAGGTTTCCTGAAGTGCCAAGCTTGAAGGAAGGTATAATTTTATGTACTTGCTTCATTCATTAATAAAGATCAGATGTTCTTCCCTTTGCAAATATGACTTACTTATGTGTGTCTCAGATTTGATTACAGTTTGTTCATAGTTTGATGTCTTCTTCTATTATGAATATCAATCTTATATACGTAGTCAAATGTATTTGAGAAAGGTATGAAGTTGTTTTGCAAGTGTGGGCATTGTGACACTGAATAGCATTGAAGAGCAAGGAAGGGAAGGCGGGGATCAACCTTCTGAATAAGGTGCACATCCTTCTAACCTCAATCTTTTTGCTTACTAGTTGTACTTGTAGAACAATTGTATGTCTATCTTTCATCCCCAAAGTTGGTAGTTTCTCCCCTGAACTATAGGTGTATTTCCCTCACAACAAGAACTCACTCAATCACTGTAAATCATACTGAACATAGCCACCCAGCCTCTGAAGGTCATACTAGGGGAACCCACCCAGCCTCTGGAAGTCATGCTGGGGGAACCTACCCAGCCTCTGGAGGTCATGCTAGGAGCAAAGTTTCAATCACTGCGAATCATACTAAAATCATGTTTTCAACCACTGTAGGTCATGTTGAGGACACGCCATTTATCACTGCTGGTCATATTAATGACAAGTCACCAGTTACTGTGAGTCATACTGGAGACAATGAATCGGCCACTACAAGTCATGTTGAGAAAGTTGACATTGTCGACAAACCTAATAAAAAGAAGCTTAAGTTCCCTTGTAAGTTTTGCGAGGGAGACCACCTGACCTATTTGTTCCCTGTAGTTCCAGAAGTGCAAAGAATGTGGTCCTTAGTTCAAAAGTCTTTTGCTTCTGGGCAACCAACCACTGCAAGTCATGCTGGGGGCAAGCTGTCAGCCAATACTAGTCATGCTGAGAGTATTGTTTTTGTAAAGGAGTCTAAGCTTATAGGACAGAAGCCAAAGTTCCCTTGTAAACTTTGTAAGGGAGATCACCTTACTCACCTGTGCCCTGCTATTTCAGAGGTGCGGAGAGTGTGGTCCATGTTTGAAGGATACTCTGCTCCTGAACTATCTATAGATTCCCAACATCCTGATCAACCTTTGGTTGATGAAGTGGTTGAACCAATGCAATATTTGGTGAACCCCACTCTTTCTTCAGAGAGTGAATTGATCGAATCGATGCAATCCTCGATCGATCCCATCAGTCCTTTGGAGACTGATGCACCTGTCCCTGAAGTCTTCTGCATTACTAGTTCAGATGTTTCTGAAAATGGGGGCACTTCATCTGTGCCGAGTGAACCCCTACCAAGATCTGGGATCATTTCCTTTGATTGGAATAGTCTAATTGGGCCTCGCCTTCCTTCTTCTTCACCTTTCCAAATAAAGGTTGATATCGGCAACCATGTGGTTCATCGATGTATTGTAGATGAAGGAGCCTCTGTTAATATATTATCCCCTTATGCTTGGAGAGATTTAGATTTCCCTAACCTTGTTACAGCTGTTAATTGGTCGTTGACCTTCGACAGAAGACCTAGTGAACCGTTGGGATTCCTCCCTTAGGTACCTGTTACTTTGAGTGCAAAAATAGTCTTAGTTGATTTTATGGTTTTAAAGGACCCTATGGATTTTGATATGATCCTCAGGCGTGATTACGTATATGCTATGCAGGTTGTGGTGTCTATACTCTTTCGTGTGATGCATTTTCCTCACAACAAAAGCATTGTCACTATCGATCAACTTACATTTGTTGATCCCTCTTATTACCCAACTATAGACCAAGTATGTCCCCCGTCAGTAGGAACTACCATGTCACAATCAAATTACGTGGCATATTGTTCCTTGAGTCCAATTTCTACTAAGAAGAAGTCTCTGAATTCATGCTTACCTTCTCGAGACCGGGTCCCTGCAATTGACCAGGTGATAACTCCATCTGAATGTTTATACATGCGTTCTATTTGGGATGATATACTTCCATCTGATGAAGTTTTCCTAGTGTCTATAATGCAGTCTTCCATTCATTTGGATATTGATCCACCGACGACCATTCTTCCACCTTCACTTTGAACTCATTAAAAAAAGTAAGGAGGCTACGAGCATGCTTCCACCATTTCTTCGAGCTCGTTAAAAACAGTAAGGAGGTTATGAGCATTCTTCCACCTTCACTTCGATCTCATTAAAAATAGTAAGGAAGTTGCGAGCATTCTTCCACCTTCACTTCGAGTTCGTTAAAAACAGTAAGGAGCTACGAGCATTATTCCACCTTCACTTCGAGCTCATTAAAAACAGTAAGGAAGTTACGAGCATTCTTCCATCTCTCCTTTGAGCTCGTTAAAAACAGTAAGGAGGTAACGAGTTTACTTTTTTGGGCTCATTAAAACTTTACTAATTATATCTTTATAGAGTTCTTTCATGCTCTTGTTAGACTCTTTAAATATGACAATATTGCCGAGCATACTTGTTCTCTTCAAGCTCATTAAAGAAATTGAAGGTGCATCTGCTTAGGTATAAGTTTAACCCTTTTCTAGACTTTTGCAGATTACTTACGAAAAAGGAATACTCTAGTCATTTATGGATAGAAGAGTTCTTCTCTCATCGTTTTAGACTTTTTCGGGGGAGGAGACTAATTGTACGAAAAAGAAATTTTGGAGCCTACTTTAGGGTTTTCAGGCTCTCAAAATATGAAAACACCAAGCGAGCATTCACCTACTCGGGCTCGATGTGAAATCCACAAGAGGGTATATAGAGGAGTGTTTAAGTTTTTTAGAATCTATAAACAAGAAAACACCGGCGAACATATACCAACCCGGGCTCGATACTAAAATCCATGGGTAGGTGTATGGAGTTATTGTTTAAGTTTTTTAGACTCCTTAAAATTGAAAACACCGACGAGCAAGAACAGATCTCGGCTCGATATTAAAATCCAGAGATCAATACTATAGAGTATTCTTTTATCTCTTCTTCGAACTCTGTAAACAATGAAGAAGGTCCTGAGTCTTCCTCCCATGGACTCGTTAAAATTTTTACATGGTTGGAGTTATTGAGTTTTCTTTCTTGGACTCATTGAAACAACAAGAAGGACATTCTTTTACCAAAAATAATAAAGGATAAGAAGGGTATATCACATCTTTTCAGTTTCAAAGGAAGTTAAGTCAGTCATGTCCTTGAACACAACACCTACTTGAGTCTATCATTTCAGTTGGGTTTTAGTTTTTGGCCTTAGGGTGAACCTAATCTCCGAGTTGTTACTCCCCCGATTAGTTATTATTCCAATCATATGGAGGGTCTTTTAATGTCCCTTACATTGCAGGATTATATCATTTCCCCCTCATGTTAAAAACTACCTAAGTCACTTCGTGTCATGCTCACTGTTCAAGGATACAGCCTGCGTCGGCCATTCTGCAGTTTACCTTGACTTCATGTGTCGGCCATCCCGGTGTCAGTTTGTTTCATCTTGTTACTTGTCCTACTCCAAATATTCTAATACCTTTGAGTGTTCCTCGTGTTGGATGATGGAGGATGCACTAAGGCCTCCCTTCCAACAGACTTCTTCCCATCGACTTCAACTCATTTTGCTCTGGGAATGAAGTTTAGAGTTCGGTTAGTACCTTGGGGATTGCAGTCATCAGTGGCAGTTTTCCTCGTTGTTGAATAATGGGAATACATCAATGTCTCTTATTCGACAGGTTCCTCAAGTGTTCGACTTCAAGTCCTCTTATCCACACTTTTTGGATCGTACTAGGTACCTTGGGCCCCATTATCATTATCAATGGAAGCCCTCGCGTTTGTTAATGGTATACATCAATAATCGGTAATCAAACGATACCCCCCATGTTCGACTTCAGCTCATTTATTCGTATGGTTAGGGTTTGTACCTTGGGTTGTTTTGGATGAAGACCTTGGGACCATGATAGCATCACCATATTTATGTTATCACCCAAGCTGCGCAAGACTGAGCCTCGCTCATTTTGGCTCTTCATGAGACATAGATCCAGTTTGTTCTTATGGCTATGATATCTCATTTTGACATAGATCCACGCTTGTATTTCATTGGCCATGCTATATATACATCTCCTAGTTATGTATTGGAGATCATGTTGTATCATGCTACACATCTATATGATTTCAATATTGTAATTGCTCACTGACCTTGATCGTTGTTTTATGTACTTTTGTGACTTGGTTCTACGGTTTTTTGCTCCTCCTCTGACTTGGAATTATAATGTATTTCAGCCATCGTTTCCCTCTGACCTCACACATTAGGGGGCATTTGTTATAGGTCAAATATACACTTCTCCGTCTGTGATCACATTGCCCTGTTGATCACACAAAATGACACCATGGATTGAAGAGCTAGGTTGACCTAGATGTGTTATGGTTGGAATTACACTCTACAGCTAAGAATCTTAATGTTTATGCTGGTTTCACAACATGTGCGCTACTCTTTGCACAATAAACCAGCGCATATCTTGAGATGTGTGCTACTTTTCTCAAGGACAACCAACGCACACCTTAAAAAATCTTGCAAATGATTGTTGCAAAGCACAAAAGTTTCTCTATGTGCGCTACTCTTGTTGTATGAAACCCGCGCACATCTTAAGATGAAATCAAAAAATATATTAAGATTGCGAATTGGGATTAATTGAAGTTGGTTCTGCAACTTCCCCAACCTCCCAATTCAACCACCTCTCGATTCCAACTGCCTACCTTGTCCCATAAATACAAGGAAGATCTATGAGAGGGGGACCTAGAAAGAATGCATTAAGTGTTGTTACACGGGAGGAATTCCCAAGTCATTGTGAAGAGCAGGAGCCCAGGACTCGATTGCAGAAGCATCTTGATCGATCATGTATATTTGTACTGATTCATGTTTCTTTGACAATAAAAATATGGAAATACCCTTCCTGTCCCAAATCGAATGTCTATTGGATTGTATGTTCATTTGGTTTAATGTTTGATTGTAGTTGATGTTTAATTGCTTTCAATTTCATCATATTTATTGCAGTCAATATATGCTGAGGAAGGTTTCCTTTGTGTTGCAGGTTCATCAAGCGGAAGATCAAGCGAAAGCTAGGACCAGCCATCGATAAAAGGTACATCTTTCGATATCTCGATCTCTTTCCATTTGTAGTAACTAAATGCAATACAATGAATGTATTTACCTGTCACCCTGCCCAAGTTGGTAGTGTCTTCTCCTCAATATAAGGTAGTTTTTCCTGCACAACAGCGGAGCTAGCCGCCCATAAACGAATAAACGAAGAAAAAAATTGGACTACCGCAAATCTCAACAGGACAATAGCAAAAATGAAAAACCACAACGGACAACAGCAAAAATGAAAAACCGGCATTTAATACCCAATGCATGCAGTAGATTTGGAAAATCACCATCAGATTTGGTAATCATGGTCCAAAATCGGTTGGATGCGTCCAACCAACGCTATAAATACAGAAAACGAGGTAGTGAACTGCATTGTGTGATTAAGTCAGAGTTTGCAAAGTCGCATGGAAGTGTATGTTTCGAGTACCAGCACTGAACTACCCCATATCACACCAAATGTATAGGAGAAACTGGAAGTTATGTCTAGAATACCACTAAAAAAGAAGAGGGGTGCCAATCGGCCTCCAGACACTGACTGTGCGCCGAAGAAAGGAACCCGGGCCTCAGCACGGTTCACCGACGAAGACGCGGGTACTTCAAGCACTGAGGTCCGACAAGCAGGGAATCATGGCCCAAGGAGATCAAAGTATGTTCTGCCACGTCGGAGAGAGGCACCAAAGATACGAGTGAACAAGAATGAAAGGTACACTATTGTGATGTTGTCGGTACCGTAGGGAGTTCCTGAAGTTGGGAACATTGTGCCCAATCTGCAGAAGTTAACGTATACTGACCACGACCTTGCAACTCTACCAGAAATCCTGGAAGTCTACGTCGACGTCCATCACGAAGTAGGCCCAACCACGAAGGAGCCCGTAGCATGGGTGTTGGGATTGGATCGGTCGGGGATGTTAGGCCTCACCCAGATGCCGCACTTCAGGCGGTTAGCATAGGGAAATGCATGCGTCAAACAATTTTTGGCGTGTTTTCATGGAGGGTGCCTATGGTTGCACGAGCGGATTTTTGTCACCATCAACCTAATTACAAGAATCATCGGGCTGCCTAAAGACGGCGATGACCCTTCCAAATTTTTCCAAGGAAAGAATAATGACAAGAAGCTCGCAGAAAGGTTGAAGATGAAGTACGAGGTACAGAAAATTTCTAAAGGATACCTAATCCACACAATCAAGAACCCGACCGTCCGGGTTGGGGAAAAGATACTAGCGGTTAAGGTGGCACAGAATAACATGCCCAAGGAATGTAATTTGGGCATCATCGCCTCTGCGGAACTATGTGCTGCAGGAGAGCGGATGAATTGGTCAAAGTTTCTGCTACACGAGTTGATCGATGATGCACAAGATGCACAGGAGTCTGGGAATCCATTTAAATACCCATGGCTCCTCATGCTAGTCGCATTAGCCGAATGGAGAGAACCTGATCACTATCAAGGTATGGACACCATAGAATCCCGAGTACACGAAGGAGCACGGTACCAAAACTTATGGGAAACGGATGATAAAGAGCAACAGGAAGATAACCTTCTACAATTTTACGTGTTGTTGGAAATGATGCAGATAGATGTGTAGCTGATACCACGGATAACAGAGCAAGCTGCGATAAAGTACCGACTGATTGCATGGCTATCAGTCAAACCCCAGACAATTTTCCTTCAGGCCAGCGGACCCGGCAAAGCAGTGGTTGCCGACGCAGTACAAGCTCACTGAGGAGGAGTTGGACGCCATCATCGACAAATGGCCAGAAGATTGGAAAGTTCAAGCCGATGAGAAGGACATGTCGAATGGGCAGGAAACAACTCGACCAAACTTGGCCAGGGAAGACGAAGTTTCAGCCAGTCGGAAGGAATGCGCAGGACAAGATGACATTGCGAAAGATCAGTCAGCGAAATCCAGCCATGATGGAGCCTCAACAGCAAAAACCCTAACAGATTAAGAGCTGGAGGCGCAGCATGATGAGATGAGGACAAATAAAAGGATGGACTGTGATTGCAGAAGCACATGTGAAGGGCTCAGTGCACAGCAGGTCAACAAACTTCTGGAGAGCATTACAGAAGTGATGGAAAATAGCCGCGACTAGAATACACAGTATTCAGTCGAACAGTTCCAGCAGATAGGCCAACTACTATCCACACTAGCAGATGCAATGATAAACTCAAGCGTACCACACGGGGATATTCAGCAAAATATGTCGACACCTAGAGTCGAGGTAGAAGTCTACACACAACTGCGGATAGTACAAATAGAATCACATGCGATGAAAACAGGTGATGAGGCCATGGACTTCGAGGTACGGAAGTGCGACCAGGTTATGGTAAATTTCAATTTACTCCCAATGTTAACATTACACCGAATCCAAGCCGCAGCAAGCACAGAGATCCACAACCGTGAGGCCGCGATGCACAACAAGATGGTCGAGTATAAGAAGCAACTACACACCAGAGAGATGGAGGCACAACGTCTCCAAGATGAGCAAGACGCAGCACTAGCCGAGAAAGCGAAGGCTAGAGAGGAACGGGCTAAAATAGAAAGAGCGCTTGTGAATGCATGCGAAATGAAGGAGCTAGATCAGGACATAGATACAGAAGCAAAAGTTGTTATGTTGGGAGTGGCTCTCACCGAGCTAAGGAAGGACAATGCAGAGCTCCATGCTATAGTGATACCTAGCACACCGCCGGAACAGATTCAGAGTCGGCAGACGACGATCGAGGAAGCAGTGACAGAGATCCAGGAAATGGAATAGGCAGCACAGACAGTCGCAGGAGTCGTCACAGATTTTTGGGGCAGTGTAGTCGAGGATGACCAGCTGACCGCGCTGAATGGACAACTTAGTGAAGCGAAATCACGGTTAGATTCCTTTAAGGGATCGATCAAAGCGATGTCCACAATGATACGAATGACAAGGTAGCGGAGCTGAAAAGCATGCAGCAACGTGTAACAAGGGGCCCATGAAATATGGCAACGAAGGGCCACACACTTGGACGAGCTCCAAACGAAATCCCAAGTTCTCATAGCACGTATGGTAGAGGTAATGAAATGGGTTAAGGAGAAACTAGAGGAAGCACGACATAAAGGTTGCGAACATCCAACAAAGGAGCAGGTGGGAGAATGTGCACAGCTTAGAGCATCAGTGAAGGAAGTGGTCGACCAGATCAAAACTGCATACGATGACTTCAAACAACAGGTGAACGCACCAACCGTGTCCAACTGAGGTGGCTCGAGGGCGAGCCACAATTTTGTGTTGGGGGCCTGTTGGCACGGGATTAGTCCACATGAAGTGCGGAAGCCGACAGCTGCGAAAGGGATAATCCACGAAAGAAGGGTCATTCGCGGAGAACGAGGAAGCACAAAAGTAGTTTAGTTTGTTAGAAATTGGTCATGTGGACCATTTTGTAACCACTTAGTTTTGTATAAATAGGAGTATGATTGTAAGCCTAAGGGCATCCAACAATGATTAGAGCAATCGAACTTTTGAGTTTTGATCCAGTTGTTGATTTGTTTTGTATCCGCGATATGATGTATTGATTATTACTGCGAAGGTCATTCCGCAGGTTTTAATGAATGCATGAAGATGTTTGATTATGGTTCTATCTCTGTCTTTGTTTCTGTTCGATGATAAATGCGAATGTTTGCGAGATGTTTAATGCTCTGTGGTTTTGGTAATTGATGTTCATGTTAATGAGTAATTAGATCATGCTGATGCGAATGTATATTATGTGTTTACTCTGCGATTGATGAATATGCGAATGATGAACTGCTAGCATAGTGCGAAAGATATAATCTCCGGTTTTTGTGGTTGTAATGTATGTTTGATGCATGTCCTCAACTCCACTGCAGAAACTTGGCTCCTACAACCCCCTTATGCATCGCGGGTGAGACTTCACTCGCTCTGCGAGTGTTGCTGGAAAGGGAAAAACCTTTCTGGGCCGGTGCGTAAGGGAGTTATGTTGATGGTTTGTTGACGACGGTGCGAAGTGAACCCCTATCGACAGTCGCTGTGTCAACATAGGGAAAGAAATCCTAGCAGTTGCAGACTAACTTCTGTCCTAACAGAACTGTGACAAAAGTGCAGTCAGTCCCAGGCTACAATAACTACATGAGGTGACTTTTCCCACCAACCCCACACATCCATTATTGATTGGAAAATGGTCAAAAAAAGAGATAATTCAATTATTCTCATCACATGACAGAATTTAGGGTGAGTTCTAAGGTCAACACATGGCAGCATAGGATTGGGTTTCCCATAAGCCCCCTTCCTCTTCCCCTCTGGTGGAATCATAGACTCTTTGTTGCTCTTTACACAACCATTGTTGGACCATTCTATTAATTTTCAGCATAATATTTACATACATTTCGAATTAGTCATAAAAGCCAACTAAACAATCCAAATGAAATATAAACATCATACATGCCTAAACATTCACTAGTTGGGCCTTGGCCTTGAGCTCCGCACTAGGAATTCGCACTAGCATATTTACATCATTTACATAATATTGGATAAATACATTCCAAGTCAAAACTAGGGGTATTACAGTATGTGATGTTGAATTCCTTTATGTGACTAATATACCACTGGGTAGGGTGAAGTATAAGGTAGTAAGGACATGGAGCCTTATACTATATAACTGTTTATAATTTTGAATGCATTCATATGAAAATATATCATGCCATGTGTATATATTGGTTATGAGTTTAATAACCAAAGCAAGTGAGAACTTATGGTCATGTTATGGTAGTGCGTGCCATATTAGATAGTCATGGTTAAAGCCATAATGTGGCTGGAATGGTAATGCCATAGTGCTACACAAGTATCCCATGAACTCCCTATTGGTGTTGATCTAGGATGAAACCTATTTTCCAACAATCAAGGTGTTGGTTGTGGAGCCTGATATCCATATTCAAAGATATTATTATTCAGTCGTGTTTGTACCCCAGCTTTATATGATATGTAAAAAGGAGTGTACACTCACCCCAATGGGGGGGGTGTGGGGTGTGTGGGGGGGGTGAAGCCTGCCCCCACTGGGGTCTGGGGGTTATATGGTTTTGGGTAACCCGTGGTATTTTCTCATTGTATCTCCCTTATAAAAGAAAGACATTGTAACACGGCTAGGGATGATGTATTAGGTTTTATGCATTGTAAAGATCTCTGAGATCAGAAAGAGAGACAATGAGACAGTGAAGAGGAAGTGCAGCGGTTGTGTTGCAGGTTGTATCCCTTCACTTTGCCGGATGGTATAATAATAAGGACTGGCAACTTCAGTGTGGACGTAGCCCAAGTTGGGTGAAACACGATATATCTGTGTCTCTCTTGTAATGTGTATGTTCGATTATATTTGAATTTATTTTTATTGTTATTGCTCTGCAATCATGTTTTTCTAACAATTGGTATCAGATCCAAAGCTCTATTTGGCAGATAAACCCGCAGGAATCTAGGGTTTCTAGTTCGAGTGGGAGCAATGGCAGAAGAAGGAAAGTTTAAGGTCAAGAAGTTTAATGGCCAAAACTTCCAGTTATGGAAGATGCATATGGAGGACTATCTATACCAGAAGGATCTATTCCTGCCGTTGGGAGGAAGAGCAAAGCAGCCAGTGGCCATGAAGGATGAAGAATGGGAGGTTCTTGACATAAAGGCTCTAAGAACAATACGGCTGAGCCTGGCTTCGTCGGTGGCTTTCAATATCTCAAAAGAAATGACAATAGAGGATTTGATGAGCACATTGGGTAAGCTGTATGAAAAACCTTCAGCCTCCAACAAGGTATTTCTAATGAAGCGTTTATTTAATATGAAGATGTCTGAAGGTGGATCTATTACTGATCATTTAAATGAGTTTAATACGGTTAAAAATCAGCTAAGTTCTGTAAGTGTGAACTTTGATGATGAGGTTAGGGCTCTTCTAATCTTATGTTCATTTCCAAAAAGATAGAATAGCTTGGTCATGGTTGTAAGTAACTCTGTCTCTGGTTCAAACACCTTGAAATTTGATGATATTATTGGTGTTATTCTTACCGAGGAAATGCGAAGAAAAAGCATAGGTGAGATATCAGGTAATGTGTTGACCATGGAGAGCAGGGGAAGACAAAAGGAGAGAGGAAAGAGCCAAGGTAATCGCAGCAACTCTAAAAAGGGCAGATCCAAGTCCAGACTGGGAAAAATAGAGTGTTGGAACTGTGGAAAGAAAGGACATCTGAAGAAAGACTGCAAATCTCTAAAGAAGAAAGGAGATGCACAGAAGGAAACTACCTAGGAAGCAAATGTAGCAGGTGATGTGTTACAAGATGCTTTGATTCTTGAATTAGATAATACAAGTGATTATTGGGTAGTAGATTCAGGGGCTTCATGTCATGCTACACCCCATAGGAAATATTTTCATAATTATGTTCCAGGTGATTTTGGACATGTTTTATTGGGTGATGATGAGCCATGTAAAATTGTTGGAATGGGTAAGGTATGGATAAAATTTAAGAATGGAATTGATTGGTTGTTGAAAGATGTTAGGCATATTCCTGCTATGAAAATAAATCTGATCTCAATAGGGCAGTTGGGAGATGACGGCTATCTATCTACATTTGGAGAAAAGTGGTGGAAGATCACTAAAGGATCAATGGTGATAGCAAAAGGAGACAGGGTAGGTACGTTGTATTTATGTCCTCATAATACTGACCATTCTATCTCTTTAACTTCCATAGGAACAGATACAGCATTGTGGCATCATAGGCTTGGCCACATGAGTGAGAAGGGGATGCAAATTCTCCACTCAAGGAAGTTGCTGCTAGATTTGAAGAAGGTAAGTTTGGAATTCTGCGAGAACTGTGTTTATGGAAAACATAAAAGAGTCAGATTTCTCAGGGTTGGGAAACAGAAGAAGAATGAAAAGTTAGAGCTAGTGCATACAGATGTATGGGGACCGGCTTAAGTACAATCTCTTAGTGGCTCTCATTATTATTTTACATTTATTGATGATGCAACTAGGAAAACTTGGGTTTATTGCATTAGACAGAAATCTGATGTGTTTGCTACTTTTAAGAAGTGGAAAGATTTGGTTGAGAATGAGACAGGGAAAAGGTTGAAATGTCTCAGATCTGATAATGGAGATGAGTACTGTGGCAAGGAGTTTGATAGTTACTGTTCATACCATGGAATTCGTAGAGAGAAGATAGTCTCAGGAACACCACTAGAAAATGGTGTGTCAGAAAGGATGAAAAGAATGATCATGGAGAGTGCAAGGTGTATGAGACTGCATGCAGGGTTTCCCTTACAATTTTGGGCAGATGTTGTAAATACTGTTGTTTATTTAATAAACAAAAGACCTTCAAGTGCTTTGGATGGTGGTATTCCAGAGGAGGCATGGACAGATAAAAAGGTAAAGTACTCATTTCTGAGAACGTTTGATTGTGAAGCATTTGTCCATATTGATAAAGAAAATAGAACAAAGCTTGAAGCTAAATCCAAAAAATGTACCTTTATTGGATATGGGGTTGATGATTTTGGTTATCGCTTATGGGATTATGAAAATCACAAAATCATTAGAAGTAGAGATGTCATATTCAATGAAAATGTCATGTATAAAGATCAGTTGCAGGGAAAGAAACAGGAAAAGGAAAACACAGAGTACACAGTGCTTGATGAAATTCAAAAAAATGAAGTTCCAAAAGTGCCAGAAAATCAAGAACAACAGCAAGTACCTAAAACTCCTGCAACTGGAAAATGATCTACCAGGTTAAGTAGACTCCCTAAACGATACTCTCCTTCAATGTATTATTTGTTGATTACTGATGTTGGTGAACCAAAATGTTATGAAGAAGCAATGCAGATGGAAACTAGAAAGAAGTGGGAGCAAGGCATGAATGAGGAGATGGACTCATTGGTAGGAAACCAGACTTGGGATTTGGTTCAGTTTCCTGCTGGTAAAAGAGCATTGCAGAACAAATGGATTTACAGGTTGAAGGAAGAAGAAGGAGGCAAGAAGTAGTACAAGGCTACACTTGTTGTAAAGGGGTTTGCATAGAAGAAAGGTATAGATTTTGATGAAATATTTTCTCCTGTTGTTAAGATGACTTCTATTAGGACTATATTAAGTCTAGTAGAGGTAGAATATTTGCATCTTGAACAGTTAGAGGTAAAAACAGCTTTTCTCCATGGGGATTTGGAGGAAGAGATATATATGCAGCAGCCACAAGGGTATGAGGTCAAAGGTAAGGAGAACTTGGTATGCAGGTTGAAAAATATTTTGTATGGCTTGAAGCAAGCTCCAAGGCAATGGTATTTAAAATTTGACAGGTTTATGACAGAACAAGGTTATAGTAGATATCATTCTGACCACTGTGTTTATTTCAAGAAGCTAGACAATGAAAGATATATTATCTTGTTATTGTATGTGGATGACATGCTTCTTGTAGGGTTTAACATGTAGGATATAAATGTCCTCAAAAGGAAGCTAGCTAATTCATTTGCGATGAAGGATTTGGGTGTTGCAAAGCAAATCCTTGGTATGAGAATAACAAGAGATAGGAAAAATCACAAATTGACATTGTCTCAAAGTGAGTACATACAAAAGGTGTTGGAGAGGTTCATAATGCAGAATGCAAAACCAGTAAGTACACCTTTGGCCAACCATTTCAGTCTAAGTAACGAAATGAGTCCCAATACACAGGAAGAGACAGATTACATGTCCAAGATTCCCTATCAATCAGCAGTTGGCAGCTTGATGTATGCCATGGTGTGCACAAGACCAGATATTGCACAAGTAGTGAGAGTTGTGAGCAGATATATGAACAATCCAGGTAAAGAACATTGGAAGGTAGTACAGTGGATTCTCAGGTATTTGAGAGGTACCACCACTCAGGCATTATGTTTTGGAGGTTTAGACACTATTCTACAGGGATATGTTGATGCAGATATGGCAGGTGATAAGGATAGCAGGAGGAGCACCACAGGGTATGTGTTTACTGTAGGTGGAACAGCAGTAAGTTGGATTTCAAAACTGCAGAAGGTTGTTGCACTTTCAACAATGGAAGCAAAGTATTATGTTGTTACAGAGGCTAGTAAAGAGATGATTTAGCTGCAGAGGTTTATGGAGGAATTGGGTAAGAAGGAGAAGGATAGCAGGTTGTATAGTGACAGCCAGAGTGCCATTCATCTTGCAAAGAACTCAGCATTCCATTCCATGACTAAACATATACATCTCAAGTACCATTTCATACGGTCTGTTCTAGAAGATGAACTGTTGAAGCTGGAAAAGATACACACTAGCCAGAATCCTGCAGACATGTTTACAAAGGTAGTGACCAGAGAGAAACTCAGTTCTTGCTCAGTTTTAGTTGACCTTCTAGCGTGAAGGTGAAGATGAGAAATTTGCCAAGTCCAAGGTCCAGCAAGTGTAGCAACGATGGAGTAGTTGTGATCAGTCCCCAAGTGGGAGATTGTTGGTTGTGGAGCCTGATCTCCAGATTCAGAGATATTATTATTCAGCCGTGTTTGTACCCCAGCTTTATATGATATGTAAAAAGGACTATACTCTCACCCCAACGAGGGGGGTGTGGGGGGGGGGGGTGAAGCCTCCCCCCACCGAGGACTGCGGGCCAATGGTCCCCTGACCGCGGTTCGAGGGCGAAGCCCCTGAAGGAAATTTTTTGGGGTTGTTTTACAGGCCCATGGTTTTGGGTAACCCGTGGTATTTTCCCATTGTATCTCCCTTATAAAAGAAAGACATTGTAACATGTCTAAGGATGATGTATTAGGTTTTATGCATTGTAAAGATCTCTGAGATCAGAAAGAGAGACGGTGAGACAGTGAAGAGGAAGTGCAGCGATTGTGTTGTAGGTTGTATCCCTTCACTTTGTTGGATGGTATAATAATAATAAGGACTAGCAACTTCAGTGTGGACGTAGCCCAAGTTGGGTGAACCACGATATATTTGTGTCTCTCTTGTAATGTGTATGTGTGATTATATTTGCATTTCTGTTTATTGTTATTTCTCTGCGATCCTGTTTTTCTAACACAAGGAGTGAGCAAACTCTTGACTTGTTGTTCGGTTGGAGAAGGAATGCACCCAAATAATTTAACCAAAGTGATTGGGGAGATGGTTGGGTAGTGTGTCAAGGCATTAGCTAGACCTTCCCACACATCATGGTGGAATGCATGACATAGCATTATGGTATTTAGGAATCAATGCAAGGCGACATAGAGTGGATATACATTAAAATATTATGTAAACCATGTGATTGTTTCTGCATATGTGTGGATACATATGTTGAGAGGCATTGTGTGAATGCATGGTTGTGGCATATATTTAATTGCAATTCATTAATAACTAAAATGGTAGAATTATTGGCAATTATGAGATCATTTCATGAGCTGATATGGATGCAGGAAAATGATTGCATGAAGAAGGTAGTCATGTTTGATGGGATACAAAGAATGCTCTGTTGGGAGGACATAGTTTCCTGAATGGATACGATTGTGTAATCATGAGAATTGGAGGTTTTATTTAATTGTGAGGATAATGTGAATGTATCTTGCAATTTTATTGTGATAACGATACACATAAAGTAGATGTATTTCATTGTCTTTGAGATAATAATAGTCGATAGTGTTTGAATTATTGAGTATTATAATTCTGAGATCACTTCAACGAATGTTGTAACAATGAAAATATTATATGCATGGATACTCACAAAGTGTTTGACTGGTTGAAAATTTCATATTGCAGGTAGAATTGTATTGGATATGTCAATGTGGATAAGTCCATAATAAAGACCGAAATCTGTCATGTGCAAAATCCAAAAAAAATTATGAGAATGATCTCATGGTTGTGAAATTTAATTTATGTACGGAACATATTGTAAGTTTCAGATTTGATATTTCGCTAATAATTACTAATGATTGTTTGGCTTATCTAGAATTGTGTCAAGAGGACATGTTGTAGGTGGATGCCTATGTTATGGCATCAAGTGTAAAACCATAATGGACAGAGTTCTACCACTTACAGAAGCCAAACAATATGAGGATGGCCTCCTGGTTAAATAAATCTAATTTCTATAGGAGACGGAATCGTAAATTCAGATTTTAATTTGATTATTAATGTCATTGATCGGTTGACTATTTGTGAATTGCGTTAGGAGGACACATTGCAGAAGGACCATGTGTTATGGCCTGCAAGATCTAAACATCATGAGAAGGACCTCATGTTTTGGAAATCTAGTTTTTGTATGAAACATATTTGAGAAATTCTAATTGAAATTATTATGATGACCTCTCATATGAACTAGATGATTGTATGTAATGCAAGTGAGATGGAAGAAATATGTCATTGGGGAATATGTCGAATGTTAAGGCCAAGAGTGTAAAAGAATGCCAGGGGTGGTTTGGGTTTGATAAACCCTGTAAAAATTTCTTACATGTGCTTGTCTCTTTGCAGTGTTATTAAACCGAGTAAGAGCATGGGTACTCAGGAGGATTGCATGGGCATGGGTAGCCTTTCTACGTTCACACTGAAGAGCACTAGAGGGATGGATACACCCGAGGGACTGTGTAGCATAGAAGGGGTACCATACTTGTGTTGTGTGAGTGGGTATTGTGGGGCCAGGCTAGCCTGCAGTCAGGTGAGTTACCTATGGAGTTCCTGGAGGGAACCACTGGTTTGCATAGGAGAAGGAGACATGTGATTGTATTATTTTGTGTTATTGCCTAATAAAAACAGTAGAGACGTTGGCTTGGCAATGGTTTTTGTATGCTTGATAAACCTATTTGGAGCATTGGCTTAGCATAATGGTTATTGGAATTCCTAATAAACCCAGTTGATGTATTGGCTTGGCATTGATTATTTGAATGATGTGGTGCAGCCAGTGTGTTGGAATAACATTTGGCTTATACATATGCACATGTGATCCGAGGCTTGCAGAAACTTGGTTACCTTTCGATGCACAACCTGAAGAGCATTGGAAGAGGTGGGTACACTCGAGGGACTATGTACAAGAAAAGAGGTACCATCCTTGTGTTGGGTGGGACAGGTCTTGTGGGTGTCATAGTTGTTTGAAGTCAATGCGGGATACCCATGGAGCTGAAGGAAGATGTTTTTGAAGATAATTATTTGGTTTATTTTGCAACTTCTTGCTTATTTAATGTGAATATACATGTGTATATGATTTGGATGCAGTTTTGAAACTCTTGTTAAGAGATGAATCCTATGAGAATGGATTTGACGTATGAATTGACTCATTGTTTGAGTATAGGTATTGTTGGATGCAAGAACCTTGAAGACATTTTAAGGATGCAATGGACATGTGTTTGTCTTAAAAAGATTAATGTGAGTAGATAAAGATTGGAAAGAGATCCAATGGATGTTGATGATGAGAGAGAAGGGCACTACAGTTGCAGCTGAAAAGGAAGGACATGGAACCTTGCTAAAAATAAAGAGAGCATTGGGGATGGTGTTATTCTAAGGGAGAGGGGATTGTAATATCTTGATTTTGACCCCATTTCATTTAACATGTAAATGATGTAATATAGTTATAAAATCATGGTGAGGAGCTCAAGGCCAAGGCCCAACCATCGATTTAGTGTTAAAATTTATGCATATGGGTTGTGTGCTAGCGAGTCACAATAGAAATCGTAAATATCATGTAATTATGCATTTTAATAAAAATACCCACAACTAGCTATGCAATACAACAAGAGTATGGGGGCATGCTTTTTACAAGGAAGTGGGAGGGAAATATTCAAACCGTTGGACCAATAAATTCAAGTCAAGTTTCAATGAGGGAACCCATAAACCCTCAATTACCCAATTTGACTTATGCACCCAATCATTTATTTCTTCCAAGATTTGGTTGAGGTAGTTAATGCTTGGGGAATGGAGAGATATGGCTACCCAATTTTGTGTATAGGAAAGCCATCAATTTTCAAAAACGTGTTTTGGTTCCTTGGGCAAGAAAAGAGCCATGAAATTGCTCCCCAAGTCATTCTTCATGTATAATTTTTTCTCTCTCACGAGTTCTGAGCTTGCTGGGCATTTTTCTCCACGTTTTTCCTTGTGTTTCCTTCATTCTCACTTGGGAGAAGGGCGTTTTTGTGATAGAGAAAAATGGGGAAGAAGAGGAATCTGATTTGGGGGTCCTGGGAGGTTTTTTTTCCATTTAAATGCGTATATACCTGTGGGAGAAATCAGTTTTTCTCCTTGTGGTCAATTTCCCTTCCCACAACTCGATTTGGGTGCTACGATTTGGAGAAAATCCATGGCCATTTTGTTTTGCACAACCCACAGTTAAAAGCGTTTTTCTATTCCAAAAATTGTGCTTGTTGTGTGTAGAAAGAGTATGTTGGGGCATGAGTTATAGGTATCCATTGCTTTGGGTTGAGCTTGAGTGCAAGCATCCAAAAAATAAAAGAGGGTTCACCTTTGGCTTAATAAACCCAGCTATGGACTGGCTTGGCTTAGATGTGATGTTCATTTTGTTGTGCATGAGCTTGAGTGTTCCCATTCCTTGTGGAAATCATTCCCATCTCAGGGGTGGCAATTGTGTTGAAAGATTGATGAACACAATTGGCCTATGGTTGGGTGGAACGTTGGAGCTGCATAGCTAGTTCCTCGGGACAACTTCACCATCAAGATAAGTATTCTCTATGTGTATTAAACTCTGCAATGTTTTTAATTATTAATTGTTCTGATTATGTTGATCAAGCATGTGAAATGTGTGTGGATATAGATTTTACTTCAGCTGTATTTATTTGATTATGCATCTGCACACATATACATTTTACTTATTTTATGAATTGTCAATGATCAATGGGACTGAGTTTTTGTAAAATCCCAAAACTTTAGTCATGTTTCCTTCCTTGCGTTAGATCCATGGGAGGGGACGTGACATGGACATTGTTCTTTCTTATTCACCAATAAACATGGGAAATAAGAAACGTCGAAGTAGGAAACATGATCGGGATCAAATTAATGAAGAAGAAATAAGAGAAAAGCGCAAAGAAAGGATGGGGCGATGACGAGCAGCATTGAGTGAGTAACAAGAAGAGGATGCAGGTTAACCTTTAGTGGATCCATCTCCGATTGAGCGTGATATCAGTATTTTTCTTACTTCATTATTCAAATGCTAATTATTTTAAACAAGTTTCTTAATTCTACAAAATTATCGCATTGATTAATTAGTAGTCATCGGATTTCCAATATATTATATGATTCACTCATAGAGAGATGTATGTGTGTATGTATGTTTCATGTGTAATAAGTTAAATTTATATTTCATGTGTACTGTGTGTGTGTATTTGTGTGTGTACAACACACGAAATAGAAATTTAACTTACTTGATTTATTATTGGTCACAATTAATTTTTATATACTAAATAGTGTGGTGAAATGTTCATGCATGCATTGGGTGTTATTAGAGAATATTATTGCATGCTAGTGTAAATAGTATCAATATTTATAGCAAAAATTTGTGTTCTCAAAATTTCCATGTAGTGTTAAACTTTATTCCTCAAGGTTGGTTTTGATAGGATTTCTTATATCATAGTGGAATTGATAGTCAAATATTAATAGCAATGAGCACTCTAGAATGTAACTTAAATCCAAATATGTATGTGAAAAAATCAATAAGTTAAAATTACCTTGCAAGTGTTTATTTATGTCTATGATTCATCCTTAAACCAGAGGTAATGTGCGTGCAATTTCACACATAAAATAATAGGCCATGAGACATGTATTGTAAATTACTTCCTTATGATGGATGTTGAAACAAAATGTGAGAATACACTTAAATTTTAGATAAAAATTTATTACATAAATTTAAAATTAAATGATTGCAAAACTTGGTGCATAGGTTTGTGGACCCATTTCTAAACCTTGAAAATATCCTCACTTTCCATTTATTACAACCTTCACAAAGTTCACTTGACTCTTTTAGATGCGTAATACTCCATGTACACTAGATATTGTAAAATTGTTAAAAATATAATGACACACATCTCCTTTTAATAGGTAGTAAATTAGAACCTCTTAAGATATAACAAAATCATGTTTAATAAATTTGGAAATTTCATTTTCACTTAAAACCTTAATCTTATTCTGTACTTAATTTAATAAAGAATACATAAAATTGTTAGTTTATATATATGTAACACTCTTGGGACGACGTTTTGTTTCCATTCTTACGGAGATTCTCCACTCAAGGAAGTTGCTTCCAGATTTGAAGCAGGTAAGTTTGGAATTTTGTGAGAACTGTGTTTATGGAAAACAGAAGAGTCAGATTTTTCAGGGTTGGGAAATAGAAGAAGAATGAAAAGTTAGAGCTAGTGCATACATATGTATGGGTACCGGCTTAAGTACAATTTCTTGGTGGCTCTCATTATTATGTTACATTTATTGATGATGCAACCAGGAAAACTTGGATTTATTGCATTAGACAGAAATCTGATGTGTTTGCTACTTTTAAGAAGTGGAAAGATTTGGTTGAGAATGAGACAGGGAAAAGGTTGAAGTGTCTCAGATCTGATAATGGAGGTGAGTACTGTGGCAAGGAGTTTGATAGTTACTATTCATACCATGGGATTCGTAGAGAGAAGATAGTCTCAAGAACACCACAAGAAAATGGTGTGTCAGAAAGGATGAAAAGAACGATCATGGAGAGTGCAAGGTGTATGAGACTGCATGCAAGGTTTCCCTTACAGTTTTGGGCAGATACTGTAAATACTGTTGTTTATTTAATAAACAGAGGACCTTCAAGTGCTTTGGATGGTGGTATTCCAGAGGAGGCATGGACAGATAAAAAGGTTTACTCATTTCTGAGAACGTTTGGTTGTGAAGCATTTGTCCATATTGATAAAGAAAATAGAATAAAGCTTGAAGCTAAATCCAAAAAATGTACCTTTATTGGATATGGGGTTGATGATTTTGGTTATAGATTATGGGATTATGAAAATCACAAAATCATTAGAAGTAGAGATGTCATATTCAATGAAAAAGGTCATGTATAAAAATCAGTTGCACGGAAAGAAACAGGAAAAGGAAAACACAGAGTACACAGTGCTTGATGAAATTCAAGAAAATGAAGTTCCAAAGGTGCCAGAAAATCAAGAACAACATCAAGTACCTGAAACTCCTACAGCTGCAAGACGATCTAGCAGGTTAAATAGACTCCCTAAATGATACTCTCCTTCAATGTATTATTTGTTGATGACTGATGCTAGCGAACCAAAATGTTATGAAGAAGCAATGCAGGTGGAAACTAGAAAGAAGTGGGAGCAAGGCATGAATGAGGAGATGGACTCATTGGTATGAAACCAGACTTGGGATTTGGTTCAGTTTCCTGCTGGTAAAAGAGCATTGCAGAACAAATGGATTTACAGGTTGAAGGAAGAAGAAGGAGGCAAGAAGCAGTACAAGACTAGACTTGTTGTAAAGGGGTTTGCACAAAAGAGAGGTATAGATTTTGATAAAATATTTTCTCCTGTTGTTAAGATGACTTCTATTAGGACTATCTTAAGTCTAGTGGCGGTAGAATAATTGCATCTTGAACAGTTATATGTAAAAACAGTTTTTCTCCATGGGGATTTGGAGGAAGAGATATATATGCAGCAGCCACAAGGGTATGAGGTCAAAGGTAAGGAGAACTTGGTATGCATGTTGAAAAAGAGTTTGTATGGCTTGAAGCAAGCTCCCAGGCAGTGGTATTTAAAATTTGATAGGTTTATGACAGAACAAGGTTATAGTAGATGTCATTCTGACCACTGTGTTTATTTCAAGAAGCTAGACAATGAAAGATATATTATCTTGTTATTGTATGTGGATGACATGCTTGTTGCAGGGTCTAACATGCAGGATATAAATGTCCTCAAAAGGAAGCTAGCTAATTCATTTGCGATGAAGGATTTGGGTGTTGCAAAGCAAATTCTTGGTATGAGAATAACAAGAGACAGGAAAAATCGCAAATTGACATTGTCTCAAAGTGAGTATATACAAAAGGTGTTGTAGAGGTTCAGAATGCAGAATGCAAAACCAGTAAGTACACCTTTGGCCATCCATTTCAGTCTAAGTAAGGAAATGTGTCCCAAGACACAGGAAGAGTCAGATTACATGTCCAAGATTCCTTATCAATCAGCAATTGATAGCTTGATGTATGCCATGGTGTGCACAAGACCAAATATTGCACAAGCAGTGGGAGTTGTGAGTAGATATATGAACAATCCAAGTAAAGAACATTGGAAGGTAGTACAGTGGATTCTCAGGTATTTGAGAGGTACCACCACTCAGCAATTATGTTTTGGAGGTTTAGACACTATTCTATAGGGATATGTTGATGTAGATATGGCAGGTGATAAGGATAGCAGGAGGAGCACCACAGGGTATGTGTTTACTGTAGGTGGAACAGCAGTAAGTTGGATTTTGAAACTACATAAGGTTGTTGCACTTTCAACAACGGAAGCAAAGTATGTTGCTGTTACAAAGGCTAGTAAAGAGATGATTTGGTTGCAGAGGTTTATGGAGGAATTGGGTAAGAAGAAGAAGGATAGCAGGTTGTATAGTGACAGCCATAGTGCCATTCATCTTGCAAAGAACTCAGCATTCCATTCCAGGACTAAACATATACTTCTCAAGTACCATTTCATACGCTCTATTCTAGAAGATGAACTGTTGAAGCTGGAAAAGATACACACTAGCCAGAATCCTGCAGACATGTTTACAAAGGTAGTGACCAGAGAGAAACTGAGTTCCTGCTCGGTTTCAGTTGGCCTTCTAGCGTGAAGGTGAAGATGATAAATTTTCCAAGTCCAAGGTCCAACAAGTGCAGCAGCGGTGGAGTTGTTGTGATCAGTCTCCAAGTGGGAGATTGTTGGTTGTGGAGCCTGATCTCCAGATTCAGAGATATTATTATTCAGCCGTGTTTGTACCCCATATTTATATGATATGTAAAAAGGACTATACACTCACCCCAACGGGGGGGGTGTACGGGGGTCGAAGCCTCCCCCCACCGAAGTCTGAGGGCCAATGGTCCCCCGGCGGGGGTTTGGGGGGCGAAGCCCCTGAAGGAAATTTTTGGGCGTTGTTTTATGGGCCCATGGTTTTGGGTAACCCGTGGTATTTTCCCATTGTATCTCCCTTATAAAAGAAAGACATTGTAACACGGATAGGGATGATGTATTAGGTTTTATGCATTGTAAAGATCTCTGAGATCATAAAGAGAGACGGTGAGACTGTGAAGAGGAAGTGCAGTGGTTGTGCTGTAGGTTGTATCCCTTCACTTTGTTGGATGGTATAATAATAATAAGGACTGGCAACTTCAGTGTGGACGTAGCCCAAGTTGGGTGAACCACGATATATCTATGTCTCTCTTGTAATGTGTATGTGTGATTATATTTGCATTTTTGTTTATTGTTATTGCTCTGCGATCCTGTTTTTCTAACACAAGGAGTGAGCAAACTCTTGACGTGTTGTTCGGTTGGAGAAGGAATGCACCCAAATAATTTAACCAAAGTGATTGGGGAGATGGTTGGGTTGTGTGTCAAGGCATTAGCTAGACCTTCCCACACATCATGGTGGAATGCATGACATAGCATTATGGTATTTAGGAATCAATGCAAGGCGACATTGAGTGGATATACATTAAAATATTATGTAAACCGTGTGATTGTTTCTGCATATGTGTGGATACATATGTTGAGAGGCATTGTGTGAATGCATGGTTGTGGCATATATTTAATTGCAATTCATTAATAACTAAAATGGTAGAATTATTGGCAATTATGAGATCATTTCATGAGCTGATATGGATGCAGGAAAATGATTGCATGAAGAAGGTAGTCATGTTTGATGGGATACAAAGAATGCTCTGTTGGGAGGACATAGTTTCCTAAATGGATACGATTGTGTAATCATGAGAATTGGAGGTTTTATTTAATTGTGAGGATAATGTGAATGTATCTTGCAATTTTATTGTGATAACGATACACATAAAGTAGATGTATTTCATTGTCTTTGAGATAATAATAGTCGATAGTGTTTGAATTATTGAGTATTATAATTCTGAGATCACTTCAACGAATGTTGTAACAATGAAAATATTATATGCATGGATACTCACAAAGTGTTTGACTGATTGAAAATTTCATTTTGTATGTAGAACTGTCTTGGATATGTCAATGTGGGTAAGTCCATAACAAAGACCGAAATCTGTCATGTGCAAAATCCAAAAAAAATTATGAGAATGATCTCATGGTTGTGAAATTTAATTTATGTACAGAACATATTGTAAGTTTCAGATTTGAGATTTTGCTAATAATTACTAATGATTGTTTGGCTTATCTAGAATTGTGTCAAGAGGACATGTTGTAGGTGGATGCCTATGTTATGGCATCAAGTGTAAAACCATAATGGACAGAGTTCTACCACTTACAGGAGCCAAACAATATGAGGATGGCCTCATGGTTAAATAAATCTAATTTCTATAGGAGACGGAATCATAAATTCAGATTTTAATTTGATTATTAATGTCATTGATTGGTTGACTATTTGTGAATTGTGTTAGGAGGACACATTGCAGAAGGACCATGTGTTATGGCCTGCAAGATCTAAACATCATGAGAAGGACCTCATGTTTTGGAAATCTAGTTTTTGTATGAAACATATTTGAGAAATTCTAATTGAAATTATTATGATGACCTCTCATGTTAACTACATGATTGTATGTAATGCAAGTGAGATGGAAGAAATATGTCATTGGGGAATATGTAGGATGTTAAGGCCAAGAGTGTAAAAGAATTCCAAGGGTGGTTTGGGTTTGATAAACCCTGTAAAAATTTCTTACATGTGCTTGTCTCTCCGTAGTGTTATTAAACCCAGTAAGAGCATGGGTACTCAGGAGGATTGCATGGGCATGGGTAGCCTTTCTATGCTCACACTGAAGAGCACTGGAGGGATGGATACACCCGAGGGATTGTGTAGCAGAGAAGGGGTACCATACTTGTGTTGTGTGAGTGGGTATTGTGGGGCCATGCTAGCCTGCAGTCAGGTGAGTTACCTATGGAGTTCCTGGAGGGAACCATTGGTTTGCATAGGAGGAGACATGTGATTGTATTATTTTTTGTTATTGCCTAATAAAAACAGTAGAGACGTTGGCTTGGCAATGGTTTTTGTATGCTTGATAAACCCATTTGGAGCATTGGCTTAGCATAATCGTTATTGGAATTCTCGATAAACCCAGTTGACGTATTGGCTTGGCATTGATTATTTGAATGATGTGGTGCAGCCAGTGTGTTGGAATAACATTTGGTTTATACATGTGCACATGTGATCTAAGGCTTGCAGAAACTTGGTTACCTTTCGATGCACACCCTAAAGAGCATTTGAAGGGGTGGGTACGCTCAAGGGACTGTGTAGAAGAGAAGAGGTACCATCCTTGTGTTGGGTGGGGCAGGTCTTGTGGGTGCCATAGTTGTTTGAAGTCAATGCGGGATACCCGTGGAGCTAAAGGAAGATATTTTTGAAGATAATTATTTGGTTTATTTTGCATATTCTTGCTTATTTAATGTGAATATACATGTGTATATGATTTGGATGCAGTTTTGAAACTCTTGTTAAGAGATGAATCCTATGAGAATGGATTTGACATATGAATTGACTCATTGTTTGAGTATAGGTATTGTTGGATGCAAGGACCTTGAAGACATTTTAAGGTTGCAATGGACATGTGGTTGTCCTAAAAGGACTAATGTGAGTAGATAAAGATTGGAAAGAGATCCAATGGATGTTGATGATGAGAGACAAGGGCACTACAGTTGCAGCTGAAAAGGAAGGACATGGAACCTTGCTAAAAATAAAGAGAGCACCGGGGACGGTGTTATTCTAAGGGGGAGGGGATTGTAATATCTTGATTTTGACCCCATTTCATTTAACATGTAAATGATGTAATATAGTTATAAAATCATGGTGAGGAGCTCAAGGCCAAGGCCCCACCATCGATTTAGTGTTAAAATTTATGCATATGGTTTGTGTGATAGCGAGGCACAATAGAAATCGTAAATATCATGTAATTATGCATTTTAATAAAAATACCCACAACTAGCTATGCAATACAACAAGAGTATGGGGGCATGATTTTTACAAGGAATTGGGAGGGAAATATTCAAACCGTTGGACCAATAAATTCAAGTCAAGTTTCAATGAGGGAACCCATAAACCCTCAATTACCCATTTTGACTTATGCACCCAATCATTTATTTCTTCCAAGATTTGGTTGAGGTAGTTAATGCTTGGGGAATGGAGAGGTATGGCTGCCCAATTTTGTGTATGGGAAAGCCATCAATTTTTAAAAACGTGTTTTGGTTCCTTGGGCAAGAAAAGAGCCACGAAATTGCTCCCCAAGTCATTCTTCATGTATAATTTTTTCTCTCTCACGAGTTCTGAGCTTGCTGGGAGTTTTTCTCCACGTTTTTCCCTGTGTTTCCTTCATTCTCACTTGGGAGAAGGGTGTTTTTGTGATATAGAACAATGGGGAAGAAGAGGAATCTGATTTGAGGGTGTTGCGAGGTTTTTTTTCCATTTAAATGCGTATATACCTGTGGGAGAAATCAGTTTTTCTCCTTGTGGTCAATTTCC
Source organism: Larix kaempferi (assembly GCA_027924585.1). NCBI lineage: Eukaryota > Viridiplantae > Streptophyta > Pinopsida > Pinales > Pinaceae > Larix > Larix kaempferi. The sequence goes on along the minus strand of BSBM01000233.1, from coordinate 1,736,360 downwards.
CTTCCGACAACTCGATTTGGGTGCTACAATTTCGAGAAAATCCATGGCCATTTTATTTTGCACAACCCACAGTTAAAAACGTTTTTCTATGCCAAAAATTGTGCTGCTTGTGTGTAGAAAGAGTATGTTGGGCCATGAGTTATGGGTATCCATTGATTTGGGTTGAGCTTGAGTGCAAGCATCCAAAAAATAAAAGAGGGTTCACATTTGGCTTGATAAACCCAGCTATGGACAGGCTTGGCTTAGATGTGATGTTCATTTTGTTGTGCATGAGCTTGAGTGTTCCCATTCCTTGTGGAAATCATGCCCATCTCATGGGTGGCAATTGTGTTGAGAGATTGATGAACACAATTGGCCTATGGTTGGGTGGAACGTTGCAGCTGCATAGCTAGTTGCTCGGGACAACTTCACCATCAAGATAAGTATTCTCTATGTGTATTAAACTCTGCAATGTTTTTAATTATAAACTGTTCTGATTATGTTGATGAAAGCATGTGAAATGTGTGTGGATATAGATTTTACTTTAGCTGTGTTTATTTGATTATGCATCTACACACATATGCATTTTACTTATTTTATGAATTGTCAATGATCAATGGGACTGAGTTTTTGTAAAATCCCAAAACTTTAGTTATGTTCCCTTCCTTGCGTTAGATCCATGGGAGGGGACGTGACATGGACATTGTTCTTTCTTATTCACCAATCAACATGGGAAATAAGAAACTTCGAAGCAAGAAACATGATTGGGATCAAATTAATGAAGAAGAAATAAGAGAAAAGCACAAAGAAAGGATGGGGCGATGACGAGCAGCATTGAGTGAGTAACAAGAAGAGGATGCAGGCTAACCTTTAGTGGATCCATCTCCGATTGAGGGTGATATCGGTATTTTTCTTACTTCATTATTCAAATGCTAATTATTTTAAACAAGTTTCTTAATTCTACAAAATTATCGCGTTGATTAATTAGCAGTCATCGGATTTCCAATATATTATATGATTCACTCATAGAGAGATGTATGTGTGTATGTATGTTTCATGTGTAATAAATTAAATTTATATTTCATGTGTACTGTGTGTGTGTATTTGTATGTGTACAACACACGAAATAGAAATTTAACTTACTTGATTTATTATTGGTCACAATTAATTTTTATATACTAAATAGTGTGGTGAAATGTTCATGCATGCATTGGGTGTTATTAGAGAATATTATTGCATGCTAGTGTAAATAGTATCAATATTTATAGCAAAAATTTGTGTGTTCTCAAAATATCCATGTAGTGTTAAACTTTATTCCTCAAGGTTGGTTTTGATAGGATTTCTAACATCATAGTGGAATTGATAGTCAAATATTAATAGCAATGAGCACTCTAGAATGTAACTTAAATCCAAATATGTATGTGAAAAAAACAATAAGTTAAAATTACCTTGCAAGTGTTTATTTATGTCTATGATTCATCCTTAAACCAGAGGTAATGTGCTTGCAATTTCACACATAAAATAATAGGCCATGAGACATGTATTGTAAATTACTTCCTTATGATGGATGTTGAAACAAAATGTGAGAATACACTTAAATTTTAGATAAAAATTTATTACATAAATTTAAAATTAAATGATTGCAAAACTTGGTGCATAGGTTTGTGGACCCATTTCTAAACCTTGAAAATATCCTCACTTTCCATTTATTACAAACTTCACAAAGTTCACTTGACTCTTTTAGATGCGTAATACTCCATGTACACTAGATATTGTAAAATTGTTAAAAATATAATGACACACATCTCCTTTTAATAGGTAGTAAATTAGAACCTCTTAAGATACAACAAAATCATGTTTAATAAATTTGGAAATTTCATTTTCACGTAAAACCTTAATCTTATTCTCTACTTAATTTAATAAAGAATACTTAAAATTGTTAGTTTATATATATATTAGATTAACGAATAGAAAAATTGTATAGTTTTTATCTATATTATATATATTTTGAGTGATATATCTTCCAATTATTAAAATTGTTATATTTATATCAATTAAATTTGATATTTTTCAATTAAAATTCAAAACATAGTTAACATAATCAAGAAGTTCATCTAATGTAGATTACTAAATTTTATTATTTTAAAATGTAGAAAGTAGGAATTTGTGTTGTCATGTATGTTCATAAATTATTAGATTAAAAATCCCCTTATGTTGTTGTGCACAATCTTAAAATGAAGGTGCAGATGTATTAAATAAATCAATTAACATTGAATTAAGTTATATGATAGTTAAACAAGTGAGATTGTATGGCTTTATACTACTTGGTATAATGGAGTCATGAGTGATGCTTGGATATGATTTTTTTTTTTAATTCAAACTTTGTAAATACCATGTTTTCTATCACGCGAGTATAAATATGCTTAGTCACTCTTTTAAAAGGTTTTAAATAAGTTTGTATAATATTTAGTTATTATTTAACATATACATGTATAGAATAGATATAATTAAATTAAATGGATTTTTTTTTAGTAATGATCTCCCCTTCTCACTCCACTAAGAAAAGAAAGTCATTAAAAAATTAACCACAACAACTTAATCCAACCAACATAATTTACCCATGGGGGAGCACAAAATTATTTGTTAGTATAAGGTAGGATTGTTGGGCTAGGCATCCAGATAATGCCCATCAATCATTTTTCATTGGAAACATAGTTGTTGTCAATAAGGAACCTTTAAAAACCCTTCATCATCAAGTGGAAACGAATTCCTGAGGAAAGAGGCATCATGCCAAAGGAGGTTAAACCCAAGGTAACGTGTTTTCTGTTCTCTCATGGGTTTTACCCACCACCTATTTAAAAGAGGTGATATAATACCGTTCGAGAGATAACTTCTTTCCACCCACTTGGAAAAGGTTCTTAGTGGCCAAAACATAAGATATCTACCCTCTAAGATACTATCATGGGATGCCAATGGTACATGGATCGGAGTTTGTTGGCCACTAGTACCACTCCCAGTGCCCGTCGTTATAACCAATCATTTGTTACCTTTGCAAGCCGATGACTCATGCGAGTTCACTACCATCGGCACGAGAGCCGCTTTGGAAGGCCCATTTAAAATTTGAGTGGAAGGATGCTAGGTCATAGGTGTTAGAAAAACAGGATCGCGGAGAAATAACAATAAACAAGATGCACATATAAATCACATAAACACAATACAAGAGAGACACCAATATACGTGGTTCACCCAATCTGGACTACGGCCACAGAGAAATTGCTAGTCTTTTTGTTATACCATCCAGCAAAATGAAGGGATACAACCCGCAACACATCCGCTGCAATTTCCTCTTCACTCTCTCACAGTATCTCTTACACAATCACAGAGATCTATACAATACTACAATACACAGTCTTATTACAATGCATTCCCTTTAAAGAGGGATTAACATGGGAAAAAACTATGGAACACCCAATACCATGGGCCCATAAATCACCCATTATTGACCAAGTCGTGACTATGAAATTGCAACATTTTACAAGGCATTTTTTCTAAAATTTTTGCTACAGGGGCGTTGCCCCCGAACCCCTGCTAGGAAGGGCTCCTAAAATGTAGTCATCGCCCCCCTGGACCTCCCATGGCGACTATATTTGGGGGGGAAGCCCCCCAAAACCCCCCCGTCATGGAATGGGATCCAGACACGGTTGAAACGCAACCTCTGAATCAAGAATATCAGGCTCCAAAACCAACATCTCCCACTTGGAGACTCATCATAGCAACTCCACCGCTATTGCATCTGCTGGACTATGCTCCAATCTTGGAACTAGAAAATTTCTCATCTTCACCTTCATTCTTGAAGGCCAACTGAAACCGAGTAGGAACTCAATTTCTCTCTAGTTACCACCTTTGTCAACATGTCTACAGGATTTTGGATAGTGTCTATCTTTTACATATTCAACGGTTCATCTTCCATAAAAAACCGTATAAAATGGTACTTGAGATATATATGTTTAGTCTTAGAATGGAAGGCTGAGTTCTTTCCAAGATGAATGGTACTCTGGATATCACTGTACAATTTGCTATTCTCTTGCTTCTTACCCAATTACTCCATGAACCTCTGTAACCATATCATCTCTTTACTAGCCTATGTAGCAACAACATACTCTGCTTCTGTTGTTGAAAGTGCAACAACCTTTTCCAGTTTTGAAATCCAATTTACTATTGTTCCACCTACAGTAAAGACATACCCTATGGTGCTCCTCCTTCTATATTTATCACTTACCATATCTGCATCAACATATCCCGATAGAACAGTTTATGAACCTCCAAAACATAATGCATGAGTAGTAGTACCTCTCAAATACCTAAGAATCCACTATACCACCTTCCAATTTTCTTTACCTGGATTGTTCATATACATGTTCACAACTCCCACTACATGTGCAATATCTGGTCTTGTGCACACCATGGCATACATCAAGCTACCAACTGTTGATGAATAGGGAACCTTGGACATGTAATCTATCTCTTCATGTGTCTTGGGACACATCTCCTGATCCAGGAAGATCGTCTCAGTCGAAGAATATAGAAGGTCTTCATTTTCTTCGCAAGTGGTCAATCAACGAAGAGCTCGCAGAGATATTTCTAATACAACTTCAACGGGGTCAAATGGACTTCGCATGTGGGAGAAATTTCAGGTTGAAGTGACGACCAGAAAAGGAGGTTTTCTTCAAGAAAATTTTCATAAAGTGTTTCATTTGAAATTCAATGAACAAACTATGTAAAATGGAATTAGATGTTGTTTCTCACATTAATTTTCATTTAATTAGTTAAAAGGAAATTAAAAAGGTGAGAGAATCCACCTCATCAGCTGGTTTCCTAGTCCTAAGGGGTGTTGAGATCTTCATGGAGGAAGATGAGACCTTATCCTCCACATACCCCCTTAAGGTGTCTCCTGATCCTACTTTAGGGGATCATGGGAGATATCTTCTCTTAAACATGAGTGGTGACTAATCATCCATGAGAAAGCTATAAAAACCTCTCATATGGAGAGGGAAGTAAGCTTGGTTGGAGAGCATTCTTTGTAATCTTTCCTTTGCATCGGAGAAATTAAGTGAGGTCTTTCTTATGTAAATTCATGTGAGAGCCTTAGGAGAAGGCTTCCCGAGATGGGAGAGAGATCCACATGATTATGTCCATATAAACTGCATGAAGGAGGATTAATAAGAATGGTTCGGAACTTTGTCGAACCCGGAGACGTAGTTAGGAGGCCTAACGAACTTCATTATCAATTGGTTGTCATCTTTTGGTATGCATGTTTTGATTATGATTCTCACTTGTTAAGTAAAGATGTCATTTCAAGTTATGTGCATGATGTTGGCCAATTAGTTATGTGTAATGATGCTTAAGAATTGAAATACTCATGATCTCACAAGCAAATAAGTGTCAGTAAAGATTTTGTTTATTGAATATTTATGTTAGAGAAAATTCTCAGCTAAATTTTCAGATCAAGTGGTATTAAAGTTGGTCTGACCAGTTTTCCAGATTGTGAATTCATTCATGGGTAAAAGATTGAAGCATGAAAGGGTTCAAGAATTGGAGGAGATCAATCAGTGTATCCAAGAGGAAAATATTGAACTTAGAATATTGTTAGCAACTTCCGAAGATGAGAATCAAAGGCTACAACAGTTATTGAAGGAGCTTAGAGGAGAAAAATTTGGAGAAATATCTTTTGCAAAGAGTCCTCCTAAGACAGAAAATGAATAAATTTGTTCATTGTGTCCACATTCAGAAGATGATATTCTAGAGACCTCATCTGCAACAAGTCAAAGCAAGCAGAATGAGGATACCTCGAAAATCGAGAAGGAACATATGTGCATGTTTTTTCCCCGTCAAAGGAAGATGAGGTAAGCAGTAATTATTAAAGTTCAAATTCTTCATTTAACAATGACGGTTTTGGATATTTCGAGAAACATACTCAATGGATTGGATCGAAACTATTGTTGAAAATGGGTTATGAAGGAAAAGGCTTGGGCATACATGGTAAAGGGATTACAAAACCCATTGAGGTTGAAGAACGGCCTCGATTCCAAGGATTGGGTTATCATGAAGAAACATCATGTGAGAGTCATTGGGTGACTTGCTCATATTGTCAAAAGCGAGGACATGATGAAGCACACTGTTGGGAATTGAATCCAGAATTGAAGCCAAAATGGTATCAGATCCAGGAAGGTAAACAGAAATTGTTTGCAGATAATGATTCAAAATATGAAAGTGATCTAAAACAGGTCTCTGTTTTCGATTTATGATTGCTAGCTCGAAAATTCGGTCTTGGCATAATACCCACATGCTTGAAAAGGTTTGATATCATCATGAGATTGATTTCATTGCTATAATTTTCTTGAAGAAGACCGATTTTCATCTGATTTGCAGCAGAATACATACGGGTAATCAATCAATAAGAGGACGGCTATGGATGATATGACCTCACCCACGCAGTGAGAAACTTCAGTGATTGAGCATTGAATCTCAATCACCATACTGAACACCAGGTAGTTAGTTCAGCCAGGAGGCGTTGAATGGAAATCATGCGCCTCAAAGTTGTTGCCAATGCTGGGAGCCAGAATGTCGAACCTGTGACAGGATATGTTATCATCCTCAACAACGATAGACAATGAATTGGAGACCGACGATGTGGAAGAGTCATGGAAGGATAACTTGAAAAGATCTTCATAACCGTGAGTTACCGGCAGTTTGTTCTTTTTTTTTTGGGTGCCTGTCGAATTACCCAACGACGTGAACTGCAATGTCATCGTGAAGAGGGGCGAGTGTATGATCGTCACCTGCAATCATCTACACCTGGACGATGCGTTAACAACTGTAAGAGACAGGTATCTAGCGAAGACAAGGTGTCATTGTTGGAATTCCATATGTCTATGGTTCATCGGAGATACGTAAGTTCACCATGATGATGGGAAACCATGCCAGGTCCGTGATGATCATGAGTTTATCAAACGAGATTTGATTGATATCCAAATCCCAAGAAATGTGATGGTTGGTTAGCTATTTTTTGAGTTTGTATTCTGGCTTCCTTCTCCTAAACCATGATGGCATTCGATGGTGGCATTGGGCGCCACAGTGTTTATTATCTGACTGGTGTCTCTAGCTCTTGGAGATAATGAAGAACCAAAGTGGAAACATGCACATGCTACTTTTTATGGAGGATCCTCTGCTCCATAAGCAGTCATGAGGCCGGATGAATAGACCACCAGTGGTCGTGAAGGCATCAAGAGTCAATTCGTTGATTTTGAACAGATTCCTATCTGCTACGATGTACCAAGGAGGATTTGACTTCCACCAAAGGAAAGAATCGTCCACAGATTCTCGTGTTTATGTAATCCTCTGTCATGGGTGATGGTGATAGCTTCCCTGGGATGACAAGTCTCCATAGTTGCAAAATTACCTTTGTATTGTTGTGATATTGGTCATTAATTCTCCCGTCAGTTTCATGGAATAAATCCCAGTCGGAGGTGATATGGAGAAAGATTCCAAAGGCTGTTCGTATGTGGATGTGTAGCTAAACTTATGATTCTGTCCCATGTTCTGCAAATATCGATGCTCCAGGTTTGCAAGTTAGTGGGGGTCGATAATCCTCGATTATGCTATCATTCCCACTTCTTCATCATCGTAAATTGTCGTAGGTGTGTCGATGAGGTCAAGAAAAGTCCCAAGCAGTCAAGAGTTGATGGCACGGGCAATTGTAGAGAAGTAGAGCCACGAGCTCCAGAACGGTGGAGCAGAGAGCGGGCTAGCGAGCTGCGGCCAGTCATGCTGATGGGGAAGCTCGAACTCAAGCATTGACAGTCATGCTCGCAGACTCATGGAGAATTTGCGGCCATGACGGGGCCAAGAGCTGAGGACATAGGTGGGTGAAGGTCGCGTGTTGTTTGGAAGGCGATCTAGTAACTTGCAAATCTGAATGCTTGAACATCTCATTGATGTTATGATGCTCGAATGCACTGCGATATCTGCTATAAATAAGCATTGTGTTTTGCACAAGGAAATGTGTATATTTATAACATATTTCAGTAGAAGACGCAGACTTGGATCGGGACACAAAGATCATCTCTGCAACATTGAAGTTTCGGGTTTGCTATAGTGCATAGTTCACTGCGTTTTTATCACAGGTTCGAGAGTTATTTTGGATGCTTGGGTAAATGGTTTAGAATTTTTGAAGGCCAATCTCTGTATTGAAAAAAAGTCGAGAGCCAATACAAAGTGTAGAGCCAATTATCATTTTCGAGGGTGGACGGTTGGACACTTCATGCAGGTATCGACAATTTCACAAAGCCCGAGGAGTAACATCCAGTCCAATGGCTCGTGAACTTTGATAATAAAAAATGGCTATGGTATCATGTTTTCATTATAGTTTATTTTTACACCGTAGGCGTTTCACCACGGAGAAGCATAAGCATCCACGTCAGCTAGATTCCTCGCTTATAGAGCGAATGCAATCCTGCCACGTGGATGGTGCTTTCGGTGTAGAATTTATTAACGGAAAAATAAATTTCCTAAACTAACGTTACAGTTCAATGGGTGCCGAATACAGGTCTTTTTTCGTAAATGTTGCTTCCAGATATTATTGTGATGATGAGATGAGGGCCTCCCGCCGGGATTTGTTTTACCTTTTTTTCCTTCTCGGTCGTTATCAATTCGCTCTCATGTTTATCGCCGTCTGGATGGCTGTCGGGACCCTTGTTTAGGTCGGTCGAGGGTTCAATCCCTAATCTGCGGCCTTCGGGTGCAATACCTGTACTTATAACAATGCTTTATCTAGATCCTTGAGGCGGGATCTTCCTTCACTAATCAACGGATTCAGATTTGGACTCGGACGTCCATGAAAAATAAATCGATTTGATGTTGCATTAGTAGTGAGCAATGATCATCTGTTTCTGGGTTTGACGACGTTGTGAGTTCCTGCGATTCGATTCGGGGCCGTTTCGAGATGCAAACAAGGATGGGTACATGCTATACGTCGTCGGATCCTGCTGCTCCTTCAACAGGCTCACCTTCGACAAGTCTCGATTCAACTTCAACAATCCAACAAACTCGACAGGTTCCTCTTCGACCAGTCGCGACTCGACTTCGACAACTCAACCCCAATAGGTTATGGGTTTGGCATGACCTCGACGGCTTCTAAATTCAACACATGCACTGCACTTCAGATCAATTATACTAAATAGAATCTCCGACATGCCATTCGAAACATGGCTGGAATCCAGAGGCAAGCGAGCACCTACAAGAAATTTTCAAATGACGAAAAACCCGCAAATGGAAATCTATATAATCGGTCGATAACCGAATTGTTAAGTCGGTTGTCGGCTTATGCAGCCAATTACAATCAAAATGATATCGAATGCATAACTGCTAGCCGACAATGCTGTCCATTGTTCAATAAGACTTCTACCTGTCGACCTGCAGTCCGTTATGGAAACAAGTGTAGTTTGTTACTTGTCGACCAAGGCCATCGTTCAAAGAATTTATACTTCAGGTATTAAATGACGATGACACATTGCACTTTATTTTGGAATATATATATGTGTGGTCGCTTTCAGTTAATATGATTCCTGGGTCGCTATGATTTTGGGTTGTATTATGGGTCACTCTGAGCTTAGATTGCTTGATTAAGAATTCTATAAGACAAATTATAGTTCTTGGTCAGAGTAAAAGTATATATAATTTTGGTTGGAAAACTATGAATGAGAGCAATTGACTGTGATGTAGTCCGACTGAGGGACACATGTAAATCATTTTTCTGTCATGCAATCGACTATCAGCTGCATAGAGAGGTAAACTGCCGCATCGAGAGGCCGCATATAGTTCATTATTGCAGCAACACTGCTACACACTCTCGAATTGCATCATCGACGACTTATAAGTCGTTGGGGATCGTCGATCGTTCGATCACCGACCAGATGCAACCCGACCAACAATTGAGATAGTGTGACGTCGACCAATTCAACCGACTGGTTTGGAGACTCGACCAATGCAACCGACTGGTTTGCAGGGATTGTGCATCCATTCTCGAACAAAGGAGAAAATGATGAGCGATAATGAATGGAGCCATTCTCCATTTAAATCAAAATATGAAGTGACAATTGTTACGGAGAAAACTTCCTATGGCTTGGAGTAGACCACAACAGACAGTTGACTACCATAAATTAACTCAATTCTCAATGCTATGCTATATAAATGACAATGCTAAGACAATGGAGAATAACCAACCTCGATCCGGATGTTCGATGTAGATCCCCGTTGAAGCTTTCAATCTATGCACTTGAACCTACAAATTAGTCTTGACAGCCAGTACACAACAAGAGCATATAATATATGAAAGGCATTAACATCATCAAAAGCAATGGTCCATGATATCATAAGTAAATGTAACACAATGTAATATAAACAACATTCACAACATTAATGGACGAGAATATGAGTATTTCTATTAATAAATAACAAGAAGTACAATGTGATACGACCTCTTGTCGGCAACCAATCTGAACCAAGAACTGGGTCTCTCCACTTGTGCCTCCACCACTTCAATCCTCCATGGAATGGCAAACTCAAACTATGATAGGAGTTTGGAAGGTGAACATAAAAGGTTCACAACAACAAGGATCAATGAGTGTAGACTCAAGATATGGCAAAAATCCACTAGAGTTATCTTGCTCTCTCTTTCTCCTCCCTTCCATATGCCATATGTGCTCAATATATAGTCCTTCCAAAGGTAAGCGAAAGGACACATTGAGACGTTTCGGGGAAAATGGACGGCCAAAGGTCACCCTAAGACCGCTTTTTGGGAGTAAAAAGTAATTTTCTAGTGACTTTTACCATTTTACTTGTCACCCGTGGGTTATAGTGGTGCAGCTCATGGGTATGTTGGTTAAAGTGGAACAGCTAGCATAGATGAAGAAAAATAGGGAAATAGTGTGTCTGAAGGACATAAAGTGCCTCTGAGTTATTGAAATGGATCATGCAGGCCAAAGAGTGCTGATGCTCACAAGGTGGAAAAATATGCTATAACAGATGCCCCCTAATGTGTGAGGTCAGAGACTGATGCTACGATGGCTGAAATACATTATAAATCTCAGAAGTGGAGTGATGGAGACACAAGTGGAAGGAGCAGCGCACTCCCCAAAATACAATAGTATCTCTGAGTACATGTCGGTATAGTACAACAATCTGATACAATGGCCATGAATAGGCAGTACATAGTGAATACATGTCATAAGTGATCATATCCATGATCCCTCTACAATAAGATATGGTCTCCTACTGAAAAGGAAACAACTGGTGCAAACTGGAGGTACAAACTGTTGATATCTGAGAGATGATATCTCATATGTAAAGTCATGATCATAAGTAGCATACTGAATGCCACTATCTCCTGGGGTCTTCTACACAAATTATCTATGGTGCAAGTCCCATCAAGTGAATAAAGGAGTTGAGGTCGAACTTGATGTAACATCGTCTGATTATCGGTCAATGATGTATACTGTTAACAGACGCAATATAACCCACCAGTAATGAAAATGGGCATCAAGGCACAGAGTACAATCATCAAAGTGCGAATAGATGTGTTGAAGTCGAACACTAAGATGAATCCATCAATCAGAGGACATTGATGTATTCTCAAAACTGTCGATGGCGAGAGAACCTACCACAAATGACTACAAACCTCAAGGTACTCAACCGAACTCTAAGTCTCAAATTCTGGAATAAATGGGTTGAATTCAACGGAATGAAACTCGCTGGAAGGAGGGCATTAAGGCATCCCCCATCAACCAGCACGAGGTACCAGCTATGCTGAAAGATTTGGAAGAGCTCAGGTGAAACGGACTGACTCAATAAGGGTGGTCGACATGTAATATTTAAGAGATCTGAGGAGTGTCCGACTCTAGTTTCAAGACTTCCTTTGAACAAGAGCATGACCAGATGGATAGACTCAGGCAGCATAGACTTGACATAACACTGTGCGATGCAGGAGGCATCAACAAAGGGCTCCATGGTGACTGGAAGCTTAACCAATCAGTGGAGTAAACTAAGAAACAAGTACAGCTCCTAGGGTCCAACTATAGTCCCGACTCATGATGTATGGAGTGGAATGAATGCTCTGTTCAAAGGCGGCACAACAGCTGCCAACTAGAGGTAGTAACCATAATCCCGTCCGGTTTTTTGGAATATTTGATTTTTTGATCTTTTTCATATTTGGAAAATCTTGAAAAAGAATAAAATTGCTTATAGTACAACAAGTGAGGGAATGAGTGTCAAATAGCGAGCAGACTAGTCCCAAGCAGTGGAACATACCTATGATCAATGCAAGGAACCATGTGCAGGATGTGGACACTCGGGGGGGTGTTCCCTCAGGGTGAAAAGGTCATCAAATTTAGAAGGGAAAATGGAAGCTCTACAGGATTCGACAGGGAAAGTGCTTAGGTACAGGCTAACAATTGAGTAAGCGAGAGCTGGCAAGCAGGATGATGCAATGGAATCACAACTTGATATAAACGGGGGAGTCCTTATGGGAAATGGCTAGCATAAGACAAAGTAGAGTATGAGTCTTTATCGCAAATTCATGGCATAACTACAAAGGACTCTCGATCTTAAGGACAAACAATGGCATGGGCACCATAATGCAAAAGGGGTTCTAACTAGGGTATCCATGTTCGGAAAGGCCCTACCGCCACATAATGACACTTCTATAATAGTGTGAAGGCTCTGTGTCAGTTAAGAAGCGGGGTCGCACCTAAGGTTTATGTAAATGGTCAAAAGGTCAAATGCATAATGCATGTGAAAATGACATCTAACCTATATGCTAGGTGTGAAATATACCTACCGTAGGCGCAAAACAACTCTTGCCAAAGAAATCTAATCAAAAATGCTACTCCAAGACATTATATTAGTCCAAAACAACTTAAAATGGCAAAAACTATAGACAAGTGGGTTTTCAAATTTATAAATAGTAATAAAAAATTACAATTTACAATTCATTTTCACTATTCACCCAATTTGAAGTTTTTGGTTAGTTTTCACCTTGAAGTTCAATCGCTGATTCTGGGAGCTACGGGCATCCGTTCGTCGAGCTGTCTGGAGCAGGTTAGTTGTCTCATCCATACCTTTCATTTGATTGTTTTTATTTGAATTTTCATTGGTCCAATTTTTTAAATGGCCAAGCCCTAATTGGTCACGGCGGTACCCGCGAGCTACTAGCATACAGGTAGCGGGTAGGGCAAGGTACCCGCGGTCAATGCATGCATTGACCGCGGGTACGGCCATGGAGTTTGTTTTTTAAATAAAATTGACTAAACTCTTGCTTTCTCTTCCTCCAGGATGGTTCTAGAATGGAGAGAAAGGGAACATGACCTTGTATATGAGGCCGTCCGCAATGATTTTCCTGCACAACGAGCGTTACAAGCATGTGGGATTTACAAATTTTGGAACATAGGGGGTTTGAGGGCCCAAAACCTATTGCTCCACCATTTGATAGACTACTGGGACATAGATGCACAAAACTTCAACTTGGACGGGAAAATACTTTCCTTGGAGGTAGATGATATCTATTTCATTACCGATTTGTCCCGCCGAGGTGAAGTGGCAAGCCTTCAATCTCATTCTGTGGGTGGTGGGATCACCATTCCCGACTACATCGAGTGGTATTGTCTTTCCAATACTCGTTCAGTGGGGATTCAGGTGCCCATCAGATCGATAGTCGATCTGAGCATGAAGGTTATAGTGGCTACCTTAGTGCGGATTACAGGTTCGACATCTCTTCACCAGGTGTCAAGTCCGGTGATGTTCTATGCCTCACAGTGTATGCATCCCATGGTATATGACTGGTGCACAACGTTACTAGGGTCCATGAAGATCCAGTTAACGGATTGCAAGCAAGGGGAGGCAGAAAACTTTGGATACGGAAATATCTTATGCAGTTTCTTATTTGAGGGAGTTCTGGGGCTCTGTATGAGGGTTAAAGTCCCTCCTCATAGTCTCTGCAACCCATCCTTGATCCGGTGGGCAGAGGTCTTGACGCGACAGGGTAGTGGCCATCAGGAATCACCATACATAGCTGATTTCTTTCACTAGTGGGACCGACAAGTCATATCTATACATGACTACCCCTATTCATGGATAGACTTCCATCAGGATCATGACATGTCGCTTCCGCCAGGAGCAGCGTTTGGAGACATTGGTGAGTTACTCTTTTTAGGTTTTTGTGTATTAAATTTTTTTTGGATTTTTTATTATAAATGTAAATGCAAAAATCTTTTTTGGGGGTAGTATCACATATTAATATTTCGTTGTTTGCTCACAGACAAAGGTCCAGTAACACCAGAGGGCTTCCCGAGACATCGTCGACAGGGAAGGGGTGATGAAGTAGTGGGTGCTACAGCAGAGCGCACACGAGGGACTGTGTGGGTCAACCTATCACGGATGACCAACAGGGTACCAGGTATAGAGATAGCACAACTACCAAAGGATATGCAGCGCCATGTTGTGGGGGTACCGAGCAACTGAGTGCGACTACTGCAACGTATAGCTAACGTAGTACATTATTACTATCAGACGCATCCTGCAGAGGTGGCAGCTAGGCCTCCTCATAGGGATTAGACATCTCAGAGTCCCATTTTTGTATCGATATGTATATTTTTTAGGGCTACGGGCTCCAGTTTTGTATTATGACACTACCATTTTGGACATATTATTTATAAAAAACTATGGTTCTTCAGTTCTACTATATGTGTGTATGTACAATGTATGAATGTATATTTTATTTGTGTGCTTCATTATGAATGTGACAAATTCTAATCTAGGACATAGTTAGCATATGCATCAGATATATGATTAAAACTTCTCGGAACATGAATGTATGTAATGGAAACAAAATTTCGTTCCAAGAGTGTTACCCTTAAGAATCTTCGTAATAAAGTAGGATCCCTTACATGATACTGACCATTCAACTGAGACACAACTAGTTGTGAAGCCAGGCAGACTTCTAAAAACTGGATACCATGTGAAATAGCATCCGGAAGTAGCTCAATGACAGCACTGTACTTAGCCACATTGTTAGATGTAAGACCGAGACAAGCACCTCCTGAAGACACAACTAGGTGGTCAGGTGAATAAATAACCCAGGAAGCAGAAGCGAGCTGCTGCATATGACGGCTAGCACTATCTGCAAATCCTAAGAACGTAGGAGATTCCACCGACATCTATCAATCAAATGGAAGCAAATCAACAGACCCAAAAACCAAAAGAAATCTAAACTATGTACAGAAGCAACTATACAATAGTATACAAAAGTATTAGCTCGAACTAGAAGTTCAAGCGTAATACCACTTGAGGTAGAGCCCATTTCTAGGCTCCTTCAAGACGTTCCCCTCATAATCCTCTAATTCATAGGCTCCTTTTTCTAAGACACGCCTCACGATGTAAGGACCGTGCCACATGGGGTTAAACTTGCCTGCCCCCAGGGGTTCTTTAGCTTGGTCATATAAGAGGACCAAGTCACCTTCAGCATATTTCCGGGGACGAACAGACCTATCGTACTAAACCTTGACACGATGTTTATTGGCATCTATAGCCACGACGGCATCTCGGCGCTGCTCGTCAAGATGCTCAAGGTGGATTAAACGTTGCTCAATACCTGACGTATTAGGGAGGAGCTCTATGGCCAGTTTTACCAATGGGATTTCGCATTCAATCAGTAAAATAGACTCCACACCATGTACCAGCTGAAACAATGAGAATCCGGTGGCAGTATTGACTGCGGTTCGATATGCCCACAAAGCAGGATATAACATAATGTGCCAGTTTTTTTTGCTTTGTTGGATGGTACGTTGGAGAATGGTTTTTAAAGACTTATTGATTGTTTCAACCTGACCATTCGCTTGGGGATAGTAAGAAGATGAGTGTTCTTGACAAAACCCAAGCTTGAGTGACAAATCCTCCATCATTTTGTTCTGAAAGTGACTACCATGGTCAGTGACAATATCTTTCGGAATATCGAACCGAGTAATAATCTGATTGAATACGAAATGGGTTGTTGTAGCACCATCGCCTTTTACAATAGGCATGGCCTCAGACCATTTGTAAAAGTAGTCCATGGCCACTATGATATGGTGATTCCCCCTAGCCGAAGCTGGTTTGCAATCCATGAAATCCATCCCCCACTTGGTGAAGGGACCAACGGTGACGACCGGATGAAGGGGCGTTGGATGCGAGTGTATATTCCAAGAAAACACCTGGCAAGGGTGACATCTCTTCACAGCGTTCACACAATCTTTAAAGATGGAAGGCCAAAAGCAACCAGCTTGCATAATACGTTGGGCTATAGCAAGCCCGGATAAGTGACCGCCACACGCCCCAGCATGGCAATCATTAAGCACACACTCTGGTTCTTCGTGAGTCAAGCAACAACGGAGAATAGAATCCTTTCCTCAGCGATACAAAGTGTCTCCGACGATAATATAATATTTAGCATGGTGTTTCACACGCCATTGCTCGTCCCGTGAATAATGCGAAAGAAACTTCAAAGTTTGGAGATATACAATGATATCCTCATACCAAGGGTCCGTGGACGAGATAAGAAAGAAGTGTTCATCCACAAAGGAATCTTCATGGACAACATCCTCATCAAGTCGCGGAAGGTCCGACATAAGCTCAGCAAAAACCAAGGATTTTACCAACTTCGTCGAAGCAAAATCAAGATCAAACTCCTGAAGGATCACAATCCATTTATTGTACTTCCCCCCTATAAGACGTCGTGATAGCACAAACTGAAATAGATTGATATGAGCTATAATTGTGGTTGTTCTAAGCATGATGTAGTGTCGTAACCGTTGGACTGCATGAACAGTCGCAAGTGCCAACTTTTCCACGTGAGTATATCTTAGTTCAGTGTCTACTAGATTTCGACTAAGGTAATAGATCACATGCTCCACGAGCACATCATCAACCTGAACTAAGACCATGCCAATCGTCTCTTGAGACGCAGCCACATAAAGTATAAAATATCATGCAAATTCGGGTGGACTAAACACAAGGGCTGATACCAAAGCTTTCTTAAGGGCATCGAAAGACTGTTGGGCTCGCTCATCCCAGATAAATGGTGTGTCTTTCTTCAACAAGCGCGCGAATCCTTTGGTAAGACTAGCATAATTGACTACAAAGCGACGTAGAAAAGTAGCTCTCCCTTGGAGGCTCTGAAGTTGAAACAAGTTGCGTGGAGGAGGTAGCCGAAGTATTGCCGCAACTTTAAGAGGATCGACTCTAATACCCTCTTTCGAAACTATGAATCCTAGAAGGCGACCTGAACTCACCGCAAAGATGCATTTATTGGGATTCAACCAAATCTTGTAGCGTATACATCATTTGAGAATCCAATAGAGGTGCTTGGGGTGGTCCACTCTCTTGCGAGAATGGACAGCAAGATCATCCAAGAAAACCTCCATTATACTTTTAAGGTCATGAAAGGCATAGGTCATGGCATGCTAAAATGTAGCTCCGGCGTTTTTAAGGCCGAAGGGCATTTTTCGATATGAAAATGCACCCCAAGGACAAATGAAAGCAGTCTTATGTTGGTCCTTGAGTTTTATTTGAATCTGGTTATACCCCGAAAAGCCGTCCATGAACGAAAAAATTTCACTTCCCGCACAAGCATCCAATATTTGATCAATGAATGGAGTGGGGAAATTGTCTTTCGGACACGCACAGTTCAGGTCTCTAAAATCAGTGTATACATGGATCATTCCCTGCTTCTTATCCATAGGAACGGGGTTTGACATCATTCGGTAAGGGGAACGGGGTAGACAAAACCAGCTTTGAGCAGTTTCTCCACCTCTGCCCTGATAGCGGCTGCCTTCCTAGGGTTAATAGCACGAAGACGTTGTTGAACTGGTTTAACATGAGGATATGTTCTAATCTTGTGCTTGACAATACTGGGGTCTATTCCTGGCATCTCCTCATATGACCAGGCGAAAGCTTCCCGAAGTTCAGTAAACAATTCGGTGTAAATGGAAACCTCTTCAGAAGACCAATCGTCACCGATGTAAACGTTCTCAATCTTTTCGGGAGTGCGAGAGACGTTGATCAGTATAGTCGGGGAAATATTAGCCATGTTCCCCTATGCGTAAATCCCATGTGAAACCAGGGGAGCCACAGGGTGACCAACCATCTCGACAAGAGTCGTCCTAAACTCTTCTTGCTCGGTGAGATTGAGGTTTGGACGAAAATAAGAGCAATGATGCAAATCCTCCCAAGGTCTCTCACAACCATACATGGCCTCGATAATAGATTCATCCGAAGGTAAAGTACCATTAAGGCAATCATGCGAACAAGACGAGTTGGTTGCCCAAACTGGTAGCATAACGGGATCTTCCTCCTCTGTCCATGAAGAGGGGATATCCGGCTCTACCGTGGCTTGTTGAATATCTTGATAAGCAAGCTCAGCAGCAGACAGTGGCATAGACATCCCGACATGCGCAATGTCCCCAAACGTAGAACTCATGAACGGTAAGGTCCATGGATCATCAAAATATGAAGTCCGGAACGGTACATTATGCAATGGAGGAGACGCATTGTGAAAAATGGTTCCAATAAAATTAATGGGTGAAGGGAAATCATAAGATCCCATCAATGAAGGATACAGTCCGACACCCATGTTCCCAGTTGTCGGCTGAGAATCTATAACTTGCGGGACTACTGATCCTGTGGATGTTGTGAAATAAGGACTAACGAAATCCAGCTGGTCGACTACCAAAATCTTGCCTTCATGTGGAAAGCAAATAACTCTGAACACAGTGGACGTGACATCTCTCATAGAGTACATCCAATTCCTACCCACTAGAAGGTTGTAGTCGATAGGCACATCAACCGCCTCAACTTCAATAGGCACGGATTTCCCACCTAAGTGGACAACAAGGGAAGGAAGAATCTCATGCGGCTTAAATGACCGACCGTCAAATGCAGTGATTATGGTCCTAGACGTGGATAAGGGAGGAGAGCCAAGAACTTTCCAACAAGATAAATACATCACTAATGCAGAAGCGCCTTTGTCAACCACCATTCTCTTGACGAAATTCTAAAGGCACTCCACATGGATTTGAAAAGCCACGTGGTAAGGTAAGCGAGGTTGAACATTAGTAGTGTCAAACTTGATAACGTTGGGACTTCCCCCATCCTGAACTCCTAATGCACTCAAAATGGCATACCTTTGAGAAGGGAATGCCTGTAAAACTTCAAGAGCCGACATGGCACACGGAGTTTGGCCCAAATATTCTACAATGGAGTAGTTCTGGGTGGATCGAGCATTGCGATTATGCATAGAGCGCTTACGAACACCTTTTGGTATCCGCGGCATAGTAGAGGGCTTCTAGATATGCAAAGAGTTATCAGGAGGAGGGGGAGGCTCATTCCCCATATTTGGTTGTGGTGCACCATAATTGCGTTGACGAGTAGCAACACTAACCTCCTATTGGACCATATTCACGCATCCATAACCACTCGTATTGGAAGAAGACGTTGTAGTCTCATTAGGTCCATAACCAGTAGCGGGAGCATGCGAAACCATGTTCTAATGATGAGGAAGGGGATCCTTCAACATAGTTGGGCTCTGTGCAAGATGCTTCGTGATTCTTCGATTCAAGGACACAAGTGAGTAAAATGATTTTCTCCACAAAGCTTGCAAGGGAATTTCACCTTACACTTAGGTTTACGTTCCTCACTAGCATTTCCGCCTTCCCAAGGAGGGTTGGCATTCTATTTTTGAGGAGTATTGCGATTACTATTATTGTTCCCATTGTTTCCACCCTTGTGATTGTTTCTCCTCTTCTTCTTACCACCAGGCTATTGGTTACCTGATGGGTTCATCAATTGCACAGTGTGTACATCGGACGATGGGGTGGAAGTGGACAAGGTGTGAACCTGTCCGGGAGTAGACTGGTTAAGCAACAAATTTTGCATTTGATTAGCAACCAAATCTACAAGGCGAGTGCTTGCGGATCCCACAATGCCAGCGGCATGTGGTCCAGGAACTGACTTGGGCTCATGTCATGTTCGCGGTGCGTCAGGAATAATGTCATACAAAATGCCAGACTAAGAGTATAGTAAATCTATTGCTGAAATTTTAAGATGGCTTGTTCCTCATTCATAATACCAGACATCGAAACATCCTTAGCAATATATGGAAGTAAATACTTGAGAAACCATTCCAATAGAAACTCTGGAGGAATGTTGGCTTTCACTAACCTCTTCCATCGTCGCCACTCTTGAATGTGGTCAGAAATATGTGTGGCCTTATTCTGACGGAATAGTTCAGTACCAGTATCATAACGAACCGGCAACTAGAAATGATCCAAGAAAGCCAAAGTGATCTCATTGAAACCCCTATAAATTCCCCCAAGCAACTCAACATACCATTTCACGGCTGCCCCCATGAGGGTGCGTTGAAATAGTTGCAATCGAATGGAATCGTGATTCAATGAGTTGGAAGAGCACCAAAGGTGGAAAGTTGTGACATGATCACCCAAATCCTCACCACCTTTCCCCTCAAAATTAAGAATGTCCTAAGGGAGCTTGGTAGGGACCGGAGGCTAATTAGGATAGTGACATGCCGGATCATTCGTGAGCTTCGAAAGATCCGGAAGATTCAATCATGCAAGGAACAGGAGCTGAGGCTGGAAAGCTTGATTATAAGCTCTCATAAAAGGCTGATTGTAAGGACCCGAAGGATAAGATGGACCATAATCTTGACCATGACCATTAAAATGTTGATTATACGGACCTGACTAAACATAAGCTCGACCATGGCCATAAGGTTGATAACCTCCTCCGACCTGGCCCATGTCAGAGTAAGCAGGTATATATGCATTTTCAGCACCATATTGAGGTGGGTTGTACTGATGGCCAACACCGACTGTATTGTAGTAAGGGTTGTCACCATAATTATGGGGCATATACGTACTATTCGTAGCGGGAACCATGTTTTAATGACCCTGATTATAAGGTATGTTCCCACCCCCTACGGAAGCATTATTAGTAGAATGAGTAGTCGTGTGGTGACCATAAGTATGAGATGTATTCTCAACCCTAACATTGGTATTACTAGTAGCAGGAATGGTGGCGTTGTGACCATGAGTATAAGGTATATTCCCACCTCCTACATTAGCATTACTAGTAGTGGCAGCGAACATAAAATTATATGGTATATGTCCACCCCCGTGATTGGGAGGAATGTTATCATTATTAAAAGTGGTCCTCGGTTGACGGGTAGAGGCATGTGTATTGTGTTGTGGATGGCGATTCGTGTTGCGAACAGTGTTCCTATTAGGATGGGTAGTCCTAGGAGGCGGTCTTCTTCCAACATTTGCATTGTTAGGAGGAATGTGACCAGTCCCCATACTATTTGTGTGAGTGTAAAATGTGGTGCCCCTGACGAGGGTATTTCCCCCAGTGGGTGCAGTGTTGCTAACACCATGACTAGTGCCAGCATGACTACCAAATGCAGTGGAAGGATCAACTATGTTGTAATCAGGCATACCAAAAGAGAATGGGGTAGCGTTGGTCGTAGGACCTATGTCATCATGTAATTCTAACATCCCATAATGGAAATCATGTGGATTCAAAGGATCGAACAGGTCGTCCTCGGGTGGATCCGGACCAAACAAACTAGGTTGGGTCTCGGGTGGATCACCCCCCCACACCTCTCGAGGAGTAGGGGTGTCTGAAGTGTGTTCGACTCTACCCAATAGAGTCATAGGGATTTCTCCCGTGCCAGAATGTGCAGTCATGACATTGATGATATATGTTTCGTAAGAATCTGAAGACTCAGAGGGGGCCTTCCGGCGTCCCCTATCAATACGGCATGAAATCTCAGCAGCTGGTAAACCAACCAAACAGCGAGATCAACGGAGAGAAGGACTCCGCGCCACGATATCTCCGGAGAGACTATAAAATCAAAGCATCCCCTAATGGCCAAAATATCGATCAAAAACATAAAATCAAGAGCACGCAACTAGAGAAACTATAGCCAAGAGCATGCAAACAGAGTGGCTAAATGAGCTCCTGACACTACAACTGGTATGTCTCTCCTAGGAGAGGCTTGAGACTCCCAAACTACAGCCAGAGGTAACATAATCAATTATAAAGGTTCCCAGGCTTCACTGCGTGCAAAGGTATGGAACCCTCGGCAACAAACAACTGTGTTGTCCAACCCCTATCTGACTCAGGATATGAACAGTATAACCACTGCAAGCACCCTGTGCGATACCTAGGTAAGGAAACTATGGTCACCGCAGTATAACCAATGCTCAGGGGGACAGTCGCAGGTGGGATCCGTCGTATGGGCAGGGTAGCTAAGCCCGAAACTCAAGAGAGTCAAATCCCCCAAGAGTCCCCAGATACAAATAAATCCTAGAAATATCTCCCACTTTTGGCCAGTATTGGAGGGCTATCTCCGCAACCAACCTCCCGTGACCTCGTGCTTAACTCTAGTCTAAGTAGAGCTACCTGATAACACCAATGTATACCATGGATTTCACCACTCCCTGGTCAGACACATAATGTTTCGTCTAGTAGTCTTGGATTGTTTACTCACAATGATCTATTACAAGACCCTAAACCTATGCTAGCTGGTGTACCCTATAAATAAAATAGTTCTAATCAATTTTAATATTAAGCGTTAATTTTAATGGTTGTGGTTACTCAAAGGATATGGTCGTGAAACTAACGATGTATATGAATCAATAGTATGCAAAATCTTCCAACTCTAGACTCATCTATCCAACAAAAACAATGCCACTAGAATGAAAATCAATCCAACGGTTTCGAAATAAAAATGCAACTCTTCTATAATTTCAATGCACAAGCAAATCCTAGATGAAAGCACAAGCACTCATATGCAAAATGCAGTACATAAAAGTAATTTTTTTTTTGTATTTTCACTTATAAGCAAAAGGAAAATGAAAAACTATGTTTTTGTATTTTTCAATATAATGAAATGAAAAATGCAAGCAAAATACCACTATTTAGTTACAAAAATGCAGAGGAGATCACTAAGACAACCTAGCAGATCCTAAACAGTAAGACTCAGCCAAAGTAATGAGCTAAAAAATTAAAAAATGGGTAAAAACCAACAAGGCTCAAAACCAAGAAAAAGAGGAGTTCTAGTCACGAACAAGGCATGGAACAGTCAGGAATAAGGCCAAAGAAGACTCAGGAACACTCAAAACCAACCCAGCAACAACCAAAGGCCATAAACCAATCACCCCCGGAGTTGTACGCTACTGTTGAAGGAATAACTGCGGGTACCCGCGGGCTATAATGCAGACAGAAGTGGGTAGACGCGGGCAGAACTAGGCTCACCCGCGTACAAGGAAAATAAAATGAGCAAACAAAGAGCCCAATGACCCAGAAAAATCCTGTTTTCTATAGTGTATCCTAACGGCCAGTCAATGACACAAAGACTCGACACACAACAACTCTAAATAAGGACCAATGCCTAAAAATCCCCAAAAATGGATGTTCTCCCTAGCGGAGTCACCATTTCTGTTACGGAGGACCAGAAATTAACTCAATTCTCAATGCTATGCTATATAAATGACAATGCTAAGACAATGGAGAATATAACCAACCTTGATCTAGATGTTCGATGTAGATCCTCGTTGAAGCTTTCAATCTATGCACTTGAACCTGCAAATTAGTCTTGACAGCCAGTACACAACAAGAGCATATAATATATGAAAGGCATTAACATCATCAATAACAATGGTCCATGATATCATAAGTAAATGTAACCCAATGTAATATAAACAACATTCACAGCATTAATGGATGAGAATATGAGTATTTCTATTAATAAATAACAAGAAGTACAATGTGATACGACCTCTTGTCAGCAACCAATCTAAACCAAGAACTGGGTCTCTCCACTTGTGCCTCCACCACTTCAATCCTCCATGGAATGGCAAACTCAAACTATGATAGGAGTTTGGAAGGTGAACATAAAAGGTTCACAACAACAAGGATCAATGAGTGTAGACTCAAGATACGACAAAAAATCCACTAGAGTTATTTTGCTCTCTCTTTCTCCTCCCTTCCATATGCCATATGTGCTCAATATATAGTCCTTCCAAAGGTAAGTGAAAGTACACATCGAGATGTTTCGGGGCAAATGGAGGGCCAACGGTCACCCTAAGACCACTTTTTGGGAGTAAAAAGTAATTTTCTAGTGACTTTTACCATTTTACTTGTCACCCGTGGGCTATAGTGGTGCAGCTCGCGGGTACGCTGGCTAAAGTGAAACAGCTAGCATACAGGAAGAAAAATAGGGAAATAGTGTGTCTGAAGGACATAAAGTGACTCTTAGTTAGTGAAATGGATCCTGCAGGCCAAAGAGTGTTGATGCTCACAAGATGGAAAAATATGTTGTAACAACAATCCCTGCAGGAGCTGATAGTTTTTGTTCGCTTCGCTGAAAAATCAATCATACAGTCGTTGATTTCTAACATTCCCCATAAGCTTCCCGTGCAATTAAATTTAACTCGTGTTGTCTTTGACACTCCTGGTAGGTTTTTCAACGTTTCCCATATATATCTTTTCGTTTTGATGATGATTCCCATGCTGTCTAGAGTCTGACATAACTCCAAAAATTGTCTCCAACTATGGGAAATCGCAAAGCTCCTTCATTCCAGGACAATCTGCCAAATCAATAGCTTTTTCTTCCAAGTATTTCCAATGTTATTGCAAACAATTTACCGCCCAGGATGTCCAGCCGAACCGACTGTTTCTGCCATGAAAACTCCACGCGATACAAGATATCGACATTAGCTATATTGTGAACTTGGATAGGTTTTCGTGGCTCATCTGTACCCATAGAACTACGAAATTATTACAAACAATTTACCGCCCAAGATGTCCAGTCGAACCGACTGTTTCTGCCATGAAAACTCCACGCGATACAAGATATCGACATTATCTTTATTGTGAACTTGGGCGGGTTTGAATCAGTGGTCAAACTGCTCATGCTCAGTTGGATCCAACGTTGAATGCGAATAATATGGATCCGGCCTGCATTCATCATACAACAAGTCTCGTCACCTATCAAACTCATTTTGTTGACTAGTAGTTGAATATGCCTCCTGGATATGTCAATCGCGAGAGTCACCCAAGCAGTTGCCTATGAATTTTTAGAACTATCAATGAGGGAAACTTTGCAGGAGTATCTTTTGAAGTTGTGACTCCCATGAGATGTGTCGAATGGACTGATCGGATTTAATTCGACTGAAGTGGTCAGCTGCTAAGGAAGTGGTCGGGTTCCAACTGCTTTGGCATAGCCGACAGGCGACTGCACAAGTCGCTGAAGAGTGGTCGACAGACTATTGTCGAAGATCGACTGATTATGCTAATGAAAGATGTTCTGGCCGACATAACATATTCTTTAGACGGTAAATGTGTCTCGTTAGTGCCCAGGTCGGCTTCATAAGTTGATCGAGGAGTCCCTTCACCTTCGAGTCAAAGCGAAAGTATATGTTGCTTTATGGTCAATATTTTATTGTGTAAAGCACCTACAACAATTAATTAATAAGAATATGCGAAATAGCAGAAATGACAGAACTCAGAATCACTTTTATATTGATCACAAGCCACTTCGATGGGGCAACCTCCTATGAGAAAGATCAATACAAATAACTTCATGGTGCCTTCATAGGTCTCAACACACACTTATATACTAAGTCTAAGCGCCAATACTATGGGTCAAAACCATGGGTCACTACAAACTATGGATCAACAATACTACGGGTGACTTACAAAGCATATGCACCAATAACAATAACACAAACTATTGATCAACAAATACTACGGGACGACTTACAAAGCATATGCGTCCAACAACAATATACTAACAAAGTAAAGACATGGGTTCCTAACATCCCCTCCCCCTTAAAAAACGCTTTGTCCTCAAATCTTTAGATGTGGAAATTGTTGTTGAATATGAAGGAGTGGTTCCCATGTAGCATCCTCTGGTTGCATGCCGTACCACTGAATTAAGACCTCTATGATAGAGCGAGAGCGAAGCTGACAAGTGCGCCGATTGAGGATGGCCTCCAACTCCAAAAGGATGGATCCTTCATTATCCAGTTCGGGTAAAATCGTTTGTCCACTGATGTTTTGTTGTTGCAGCAACACCCCTCCCCAAAATTTTTGTACATGTTGGGGCCCCTCCTGTATTTTTTGTAGAAAGTTTGCTTGAGAAGCCATCCCAGCCGTCAGCTCTATTTTCAACACAAAATCTTATTTCCCTGCTGAACATCTTGCCATCAATCCTTCCATGTTCTCCCCAAAGAGCCAAAAGATAACTCAGACTCTTCCCCAACGTTTTGGGATAATTCGGACTATATCCCGAACTTCAAAGACAAACGTCCAACCTTTCCGAAAGAAGGACTGAGATTTCCTTTGTCAAAATTTGCGGAAGCCATTGAAAATTTGTTCCCGAAACGGCGGGGGAATTCCGTGAACCCTTCCGCAACGGCGGGGGAATTCAGTCAACCGCCCGAAACGGCGGGGGAATTCAGTGAACCCTTCCGAAACAGCGGAAGCTGCCGTGATATCTCCCCGAAAAGAGACTCAGATTATGGCTATAAGTTGCGGAAACCACTGGTATAACCTCGCCGAAACGGCGGAGCGATTCAAGGCTGTCTCCCGAAACGGCGGAAGCCATTCGGATAAGACCCGCGGAGGAATTCACGATTTCCTTCCGAAACTATGAAAAGGACTTAGAAATTTTTCAAGAAACTACCGCGGAAGCCTTCGGGCTACCCTCCCGGAACGGCGGAGGAATTCAATAAAACCTCCCGAAACGGCGGAAGCCATCCTCATAGACCGCACGCCTAAGCCTTCTACGGAACGGTTCAAGTTCCGAAACAAAAAAAAAAACGCTCCGAAACAGAGGAAGCCATCCGCATAAGTCCCGCGGAAGAATTCACGATTTCCTTCCGAAGATATGAAAGAACTTAGAATTTTTCGGAGGACTTCGGCGGAAGCCTTCAGCCTTTTTGCTCCTGAAACCGCGGAAGCCTTCGGACTACCCTCCCGAAACGGCGGAACCAAACCACTTAAACCGCTCGAAAAAGGACTTCGAAACGATCCCGGGAAACTGCGCGGAAGAGTATAAGTTCTCCTTCCGAAACCACGGAAGCCATTCACAAAAGCTTTCCGAAACTAGCGGGAGCCTTCGCCAAACCCTCCCGAAAATCAACGAAACTTCGAATTTTTTTATTTTTTTTTAGTTCGCGGAAGCTTTCGAAAAAGCCTTCCGAAAAACATCGGGAGCATTCACTATATCGTTCCGAAAGGGCGGAAGCCTTGGCGTTACCCGTCCGCTACGCGGCGGTCTTTCGCGGAAGGCTTCGATTTTCCTTTCCGCAGTAAGCCCCGAAACGTCGGAAGCTTTCATCGAACCCTTCCGCAACGGCGGATATGATTGGCAAACTGGCCCCGCGAATGACGGTTGCACGAAAACCGAGATCGTTTGACATGACCGCTACGCGCGGCGAATTTAAACCTCGTTTTAACCGCGCCACCTACCGAATTGAATGCTCACACGTTCCTTTTTTTATATAATGCGGTAGGAGCTCGACCCAATACACCATTGTTTTTTGAATTCGCCAACGACGTGTGACGTCGTGCAAATCGCTCCAGCTCACCTCGCTCGTCCGTGCTCGCGGCCACCTCGCTCAAGCGATCCCCACGGTGCCAGGTAGGATTCTGACTTGGGATTTCGCCATTGGGTTGTCTTTGGTAGGAAAACATTGGGTTTTAGTAGGATTGTGACGGGAAAAACACCCGTCAAGGGCTATGTTTTGCCCGTCAGATACAGTGAACGGAGTTTTCGCCATACAAAGTCGTCATAGACCTTCGTTAAAACATTAACATTTTATTTCAATGGTGGTGGGTGCGGGCGGTTAATCATGTCCCATATTTTTTTTTTAAAACCCCGGGCCGCGCCCCTCGTCTTGGGAGAATTTGTCGAAGCCAGATGGGCTTTCCATGTCCCCGGCCGTAAACCCGGACTTAAAACCCTGGGCCCTTCCATAAGCCTCAGCCCCTACACGCGAGCCGAAACCCGTGAACATTGAAGCCACGCGAGCCGAAACCTGAAGCCATGGCCGCCCTAGCACTCCCCGTCAGCATATCCCCGGCGCCGTCACCTTCGCTCGGACTAAGGTATCCCGTAGTGACTCGACGAGTGGCCGCGCGTGACGATAGCATTCAAAGCCCTCACCGAGTCAACCCGCGTCTCCCCGCCATCGACCTCTCCAACCGCAGCTATAACGAAAAACATCTCCCTCCGCAAGGCGGAACCGGAAGCCAATTGCTTTCGCAAACCACCTATCGGTCCGAAAACCAATGGCTTCCGCAACATAGCTTATCCCCTCGGGAGCATTGCAGACTCGTCTTTTAAGAGCTTCAAATGTTTCAATTTGTGTCTTATGTTGAAATAATGTTTTGCTTCCTAAATATTTGCTTCATTGACTTATCTCATTAAAACGATGTTGCTCTCTGCTAAAACTTTACAGCCTGTTGCTCAAATAATGACTTTGATATGGATGTTATCAGGGATAAATCAGGATGCCGAAAACCGGTAAGAAGAAGGCGAAGATGACAGAAAAGAAGCCTGCCCCTCCCAAGATTGAAACCTCGCTCCAGGACACTAGGTGCACTACTGGCGTCCCTCCAGAAATCAAATGGGATGACATATATAGAATGATCAGGGACCAAGAGATCCCAGATATGTTGCTGGAGGAGGCACCGATCTATCAAAATATCAGAGCCTCAGGCATAACTAGAGCCGCTACCCGCCCTGAGCTATTCCCCTGTGCTGAAGTGATCGGGTGGATACTCCAACATGCAGATGCTGAAGGGAGAGTGATAAATGACAGCGGGAAGGTGGCTATTGCCTCGTTTCAACCAGCGTATGTTGCGGCGGCCTACAGATTTCCCCGCGTCCA
This sequence comes from Larix kaempferi, assembly GCA_027924585.1. Classification (NCBI taxonomy): domain Eukaryota; kingdom Viridiplantae; phylum Streptophyta; class Pinopsida; order Pinales; family Pinaceae; genus Larix; species Larix kaempferi. The sequence continues at coordinate 1,707,321 of BSBM01000233.1, read as the reverse complement.
ACAAGCTCTGACTGACGAATGGTTGGGCCAAATGGATAACGTCGAGATGGCCAAGAAGCTATTGAGGGGAGGGAAGCATTTGAGAAAGAAGGGAAATGATGAATATGACGTACAAAACCTGAGGGCCCCTTTCAGATTGATCGCTTTAATGCTGTGCAGAATCTTCGGCATGCCCGATGGCACAGTATACAAGATTCAGTGGGTCCCTATCATTCACTATGTGGCATTTCAGGGGACAGTATTTGACTGGGCCACTATCCTGTCGGATAGTCTGGCCTCGATGATAGCTGCTGCTAAGCCAGGACTGGCCTTGAAGAAGGCTGAATTCTTCATGTCTTCGTATCTGATAGATTGTATCTTGGCCAAGATAGAGTTCCCCAAATTGGGGTGTACATGGGATAGGGCCACCGCCCCGGTCTACATCGCATTCAAGATGTTGTGGGCTCAGAATTACAAGCCCAGCTACAAACTTATCTGTGAGGGGTTCATCATGCCCCTATACGAGAAAGTGTTCAAGGAAGAACCAAATTGTCTGTCAGAAAATGCTTTGGAAGTCCTTGGGGATTATGGGGACTTTTACTTTTCAGAACAAGGTACCTACCTGAGAATGTTCGGAGGGACTAAGCCCCCATACATATTGCCGCAGTATGCCACATACTATGTGGTGCTCAAGGAAGCAGTAAGACAACTCTTCTTAGATGGGATTGGAGCATTCCTCCACAAGCTACACAAGGCTTCCTTTCCCCCCTTACCTTTCTGCATAGGTGGTTACAAGTTTTCAGGGGTGGCCTCTGCCGACGAATTTGTTCAAGAGTTGAAGGCCTTCCACTTCGGTGAGGTCATCTTCCACAGGAACGACAGAAAGGGTAAAGTGGCCGAGCATTGCAAGGGGAACTATGCTAACTTCGAATACTCCCACTACCCCGATGCCGAGGAGGAAGCATTCAGAGGCATCAGCAACATGACTGAGCTACGGATCTGTCGCCAAAGTACTGGAGCGAGCTCTAGTTCAACCAAATCCCAGAAGACCATCCAGCAAAAGGAGAAAGAAGCCAAGGATGCCCGAGCTCAGGAAGAGCTCAGATTAAGAGAAGAGGCAAGGTTACAAAAGGAAGCCGAGGAAGCAAGAAAGCAACAAGACGCTGAAAATGAAAGACTGCGGAAAGAGGCTGAAGAAGCCCAAAAGAAGAAAGAAGCAGAGACTGAGCAAGCTGAAGCAAGGAAGAAGGCGGAGGAAGAATTGAAGGCAAGGGAAGACACCGAGGCAGGTGGGTCCGGTGTACAAGACATGGAGATAGACACCTCTCAAGCAGGTGGCTCTGGTACCCAAAAGGAAGGAGCAGACCCCGCTCAGGAAGTCCGAACCCCACCTATGGAAGAAGACATAGACATCATAAACCGACCAATTGTCCCATACACTCCATCTGGGAAGCGTACGGTGTCCAAATGGAATGAGTTTGTCTATGACAAGAAAAGGAAAACAATGGTCCTCCAATCAGAAGAGAGGATTAAAAGTCCCTTCCATGATGACATAGTTACTCACCGAGAGGTCGCTGTCATGCAGAACACAGATGCAGATCCCATCGCCATGGCATCCGCAGTTATAGCAACAGCACAGGCATCATTTGCCAATGTAGGGGTTATAGTCAAAGAAAATATATTGACAAAGAAGAGAGCACGCACCCTGCAACAAAATGTGGCTAATGAGCAAGCCCAAAGGGACCTGGCAGTAAATAAATATAATTGCTTGTACGCTGAGCATAGGGAGCTGTCAAACAAGTACAGTCACCTGGAGGAGGAAAAGGACCAGCTAGCACTCCAGATAATGATTGCAGAAGCGGAGAAGAATGGAGCAGAAGAAAAGGCTTCCCAGTTAGAAGCAGACAAGCAGACATTAGCTGAGCGTTTAGAGCAAGCGGAGAGCAGAACCTTGGACATGTCTCCCTTCCACGAGCTGTCATGCAATATCCTGCAGCAAGTGTATGGCTCTCAAGAGCTAATCACTGACGAGGTATGCAAACTCAAAGCCATGATGGGTAGGCTAAAAGAGGTCAATACGGAAGCCCACAGGCTCAAAGCTAAGAATACCCGTGTCAAGGCAAATGTCATAAGTCAGATGGCATGGAGGGAAGGGAAAGGAGGTTTCCCCCCGCATCTTCCTTTTAAGGCCGTGGAAGATTTTAATGAAGATATAGCCCTGTTGGAGTTTGGTAGGAACTGTGCCAATAAGCTAATGGCCAGTGTGCAGAGGACAACAGACAGAATCAACAACCTATACCAAAAGCTCAAAGGAGTCCATGACAACTGCACATTGAGTTTCCCTCAAACCCTAGAAGACTTCCCGGAAAAGGAGCAGCGGTTGTCTCAACTGAAAGAAGAGCTAGGCGTCCAGATGGAGTATGTGAAAAGCATTGATGTCCTGGCCATGGATGATCTCCAACATTACATCGGTTCATCAACACTTCACAATCATCTGCTGAAGGAAATATATCAAGTTGCTGAAGCAGAAGTACAAAGCATTAAAATAGAGCTCGGGAAGAATGTGACTTCTCAGAAAATCCTGTTTCCTGCTGCAGCAAACATAATCATAAGGGACACAGGTGTGTGGCACAGCTACATAGAAGAGGAGGTCAGGAAAGCTGCAGCAACAGCAGGAGCAGCATCAGCAGGGGATTCGAGGGCCTCTTCCCAGGCAGCATCAGTGACCATCAACTTGGGCGACCCTGTGCCAGCAGAAGCTCGCGCCCAGGAATGAAGAGGCTGAATTCAGTGAGCCACTCTCTTCAGCCAGACACGTGCCCAGCAGGGAACGCTTTGATGTTAGCAAATTTTCTGTTATGTATATTTTGAATATGTAAGGCGTAAGCCGTGGGACAGCTGTCCCTAATTTTGTCAAATATTTTTTTGTAAAGGAAGTGGCCATTTTGGTGGTCGATGATAGTGGAAATTCCTGTAAATGACAGGTGGGGAATGCTAGGTGTCAGCCCAGAGGGAAAATTTGTAACTATAAATAGAAGCTAGGAAAGATTAGAAAGGACTTTTGGCAGGGAATGAAAATTTTGGCAAACGATATGAGCTATCTTGTATCGGGTCTGTAAATTGAATTTTCTAATAGAAGCCACCAGGAGATGGACGTTTTGCCTGGAATGTTGGATTGCTCTATATTGGACTATTCTAATGACTGCAATTCTGCAATGTGAGATCATTCTTGACATCTGAATTATTTCTTTGCATTAATGATTCTGCTCTCCTCTGTGCATGCGTTCTCTCTATTTTGTGAACAATGAAATGTATTGTTGTAGATTTCTTTGTCTAGATCGAATGGCTAACTGTTCTTTCTTCAGGGTAATTCATGTGGCTCATTGTTCATGACTTTAAATTGCTCCTTGCAGGGATCTTTGAATTTAATTCCAGTTTGGTTACGTTTAGATCTGTTTCTTTATTCTGGCTACGTAGATTAAATAAATTTTTGCTTTCTTTTGTTTATGAGCAATAGATGCGTTCTTTAAATTCCATTTTTGGATCTGTTTCTCTATTCTTCCGCTTTCCTCTGTTTCATGAGCAACGAATACATCCCATGATAAACTAGAAGCTATCTTTTAGAAATCTGTATCTTGCTGTAGCTTTGCTTCCGAAATTAACAGCTATCTGTTCTTTCCGTACGCTTCTTGTTACAGCAGATTGCTCTTCCCTTTAGCGTGTTCCCTGCAGGGATAGATAGACGCATTCCCGTTTTTAAGCTTAGATCTGTTTTAATTGCATTTAGATTAAGTATAATTTAGGCACTTGCATCTCATATAAAAGACACAAAAAACCCAAAAGAAAGGTGGATCGGGCCATAACCGGTAAAATCGGATTTAAAGTCCAAAACCACGGTTGCTGGAACCGCTAACCGGACGGATTCCCTACACCAAACGGGAGATAGTCTAATCGGGACCGTCTCTCGGGGAGAATCCCTTTCTGATTGATGCTACGATATCCGAGGCATCAACAGTTTTTGGCGCTAGAAGGAGGGCCTAAAGTGCATGGCTGATAGAGGAAAATCTTCCACGGTCATAGACAACACTGAAAACCCGCTTGAAGAAAACTTTTCAAACAGCCCAGATCTTGGATTAACAGATCAAGAACGCCTCATTTCTGACCCTGAGCCGCAGGAAGCTTTGTACGCTGTTCCTTTTGCAGAAATAGAGGATTTGAGAAGACATACCAGATCCTACGTTAGACAGCTAGGTGGTCTAAACGCTGTCAACTTCCTCCCTAAGAAAACTACACCCAGAAAGGAGCCGCAATACACCCGTCATTCAATCCTCGTTCAGAATTTTGAAGAACTGGTAAATCTGACGTTGGAAGAAATCTCCGGCACTCTTAACAAGACAGACCAAGAAAATCTCGAAGAAATTACCACTCCCAAAAGTACTCCACAAGATTCACCCTACAATTCTCCACCAGGGTCTCCACATCCAAACCCAAACATGGCTATACCTGCTTGGAGAGCAAGGGGGGCGCTGAACCTGGCTGGACCATTCCATAATCTCCCTAAAAACCCAGAAAAGGTCTTGCCTAAGTACGATCCAGGGAAAGCCATTTCGGCGGAGGATCGCCTCAAGAGTTTTTACTTAGCCCTGAACCTTTTGAATGTACAACATGAAGACGTAGTCTGCAGGTTGTTTCCGTACACATTCGAGCCTAAGGTATCATCTTGGTACTTTAGCCTTCAACCCAGTTCAATCTCTAGTTGGGATGATTTCGAAAAGTGTTTCCTTAAGAAGTACGGGAACCAAAAGACTGTAGCCACGCTTATGAAAGAACTCTTATCCATGAGAATGGAGAAGAAGGAAAAGGTTCAAGACTTTAATCAAAGATTCACAACGCTGTTAAATAACTTTAGTGAAGCTAACAAACCCGCAGAAGAGTCTTTGATTGAATACTACACAACAGCTCTTGAAGGTCCAATTGCAATGTTTGTAAAACGATCCAAGAAGACAACCCTGATAGAAAATTTTGAAGAAGCTAGGAAGGTAGAGGAAGAGGCTGATAGCATCGCTAAACATGCCTTAGATGTAGAAACGAAACCAGCAGCTAGCAAGAAACCTTTGCTCCTCACAAGAGGCAAGGAAGAACCATCTACGGATATGGAAAATGTAGTTAAAATGATGCAAAAATTATCTAACAAAATCATAGATCTCGAGAAAGACAAGGCTGCTAGTATATCTAGGAAACCTTTCAAGCCATTCTACAAAAGAAGGGAAGACGGGGAACAGTCTCATCCACCAATGAACACTACCCCCGTTTTAAACTTGAATGAGATTGGGATGGAGAATTTCTGCACCTTTCACCAAGAACCACACTCGGAGAAGAGCTGCCCACAATGGATCAATTCCATGAGCTTGGTCATGAATCAAATGTTAGATTCTCAGATCCCAGACCAGGATATTTCTCCAGAGGAGGCGAGTCCTGAGATTGAGGAACCAACCCCGGACACTACTATGGTGCTATGGGATTGGTTACCTATGACTGAATTAGCAAAAGAGGATCCCATAGATAGTCCTCCCTCCACCATAAATGTTGCCACTCGCAGCAAGGGCCCAATTGCGGATCCTGTACCAGTCACCATTCCCCATAAGCCTAAAATTTCGAAAGATCCGCCTAGGAGGCATATACCAATCATCCCACCACAGCCCAAAGTAAACCAGACAGCGGCCAAACAGCCAAGTGTTGATGACACAGTCCAACCGAAGGTCACCATGAACAAAACAGATCAGTCAATTCGAATTGGGAATGAATCCGATATAGGGTATGATATTATCGAAGATATCAAGAAAGTTAAAGCGAATGTATCAATATTTTACATGTGTAGCTTGCCCCATCAACGAGACAAACTACTGCATGTTTTACAACCAAAACCCAGCGCTACATTAACAGATTCTCAAGACAATCCTGAAATTAACGAGGCTAGCATCGGAGGGAAATCCAAGTCCCAAACATTGCCATTTCTGTTGACATTTGAAATTTTTAATCACAATGTTCACAACTGTCTGGTAGACTCTGGAGCTTCTTCAAACGTTATGCCACTGTCAATTTGTAAGAAGATTAATGGGCAGCCTGTGCCATCTCCAGCTCAAATTATCCAATTGGATAGGACGGCTGTTAAGGTTATAGGGGAGATGAAAGATGTTCTAATTAGACTGTCAGCCGACCCTAGAGTCTGTCAATTTATTGACATAATGGTGGTCGATATCCCTGAAGCTTATGGGCTGATTTTGAGTAGGGATTGGTCTACCAAGTTGAGTGGCTACTTTGCTACTGATTGGTCTCATCTATGGCTGCCTTATCAGAACAGGCAGAATCAGATTAAAGTTCTTAGGGAACCTCATATGAAACAAAACGTAACCCAGCTAGAAGAAAAGAATGAGGCTGTAGCTTTCTCTTCCTCGGTCCTGGGAAATTACTTCTTAGAAATGGATCCGGATAACTATCAATCTGAAACCTTTTGCCATGAATCAGACAAACAGTCTGATCTCCTTCATTTCTCTCGGACTGACGAGGTTGATTGTAACATAGTCAATTTAGTTGCTAACACAGACCACAAAGAAACTAACCCAGCTGAACCTAAAGATATCTTTTGGACATTATACTTTGATGGCTCTAAAACTCTGGAAGGATCCGGGGCCGGTTGTGTTCTAATGGATCCAAAGAAGAACAAGTATTTTTTGTCTTGTAGATTAGAATTCGATTGTACTAATAATACCGCTGAATATGAAGCTTTGGTACATGGTTTAAAGAAGGCCATTGGCTTAAATGTTAAGTACCTGAAGGTTTTTGGTGACTCCGAGATAGTTGTCAGACAGGTAAGGGACACCATTCACTGTCTCTCACCTCACTTGAAAGGTTATCAGGCTGAGGTATGGGATTTAATCATGCATTTTGACGCTTTCAATATAAAATCAATTCCTAGATTGCAAAATTCTGCTGCTGATTTGTTAGCAACCTCTGCTTCTAGATTGGTGCCGTCAAATAATAAATGCTCAATTGAATTGATTTTCAGGCCTTCCATTCCCGATAACATCACGAACTTCAGAGTCTTCGATGATGATGAGCAAATTATCAGCTTCCTGACAAACGAAGACAGTTTTCAAGGAGCTGCAATAGATGAGGAAGAACATGATGCTGATTTGATGAAGAAAGAAGACGAGAGAGGAAATTTCATGCCAAAGGGGGTAAGGTCCCTCGAAATTCTTTTCGATCTTCAAAATAAGTTCAAAAGACCAGCTAATACCAAAACTAACAGCTCATCAATGCAACATGAGTTGGTTAATTTGGGTACCGAGGCAGAACCAAAATTTGTCAACCTTGGCAAATGTTGTTCACCGGGAGAAAGAGATAGGTTCATTAAGTTGTTTAAACAGTACAAGGATGTTTTTGCATGGACCTATGAAGATCTGAAAACCTATGACATCCGCATCATTCAGCATGTTATACCAATGAAAGCGGGTGTCAAGCCATTTCAGCAGCAATTAAGAAGGATGCATCCCACTCTTGAACCGCTGATCCAAAAGGAATTAAAGAAGCTCCTGGACGCTAAGATAATCTTCAAAGTTCGGCATTCCGAATGGGTTGCAAATTTGGTGCCCGTAAGGAAGAAATCGGGAGAGATTAGGCTGTGTGTAGACTTCAGAAATTTAAACAAAGCTTCGGAAAAAGACAACTACCCCGTGCCTTCAATGGAGCAAATCCTACAAATGGTGTCAGGATCTGAATTGTTTTCTCTCCTCGATGGTTTCTCTGGCTATAATCAAGTGTTAGTGGCCGAAGAAGATCGTCTCAAGACTACTTTCAGGACTAAGTGGGGAACTTTCGCTTACAGAAGAATTCCATTTGGTCTGATAAACGCTGGAGCTACATTCCAAAGGGCGATGGATATTGCCTTCCGAGGATTGGGTGGGCAATGTGTTGTTGTTTACTTAGATGATGTGACAGTCTTTTCGAAGAAAAGGGAAGATCATGTTGTTCATCTGAGGCACATCTTTGACCGTTGCCGGAAGTATGGCATTTCCTTAAATCCCAAGAAGAGCGTGTTTGCTGTACCCGAAGGTAAGCTCTTGGGTCATATCATCTCCAAAGGGGGAGTGTCAATCGACCAGGAAAGGGTCCAAGCCATTAATAAGATTCCAATGCCTCACAACAAAAAATCTATGCAGTCTTTCATGGGCACCATCAATTTTGTCCGCAGATTTGTTCCGGATTTTGCACAAATTGTTAAGCCATTGCAACAGATGGTTAAACAAAGCATACAATTCAAGTGGACAGATTTGGAGAAGGACGCATTTAGAGATATCAAGGCAGCTGTAGCTAAAGCTCCTTCCTTAAGAAGTCCAGATTTCGACAAAGATTTCATCTTGTATACCTTCGCTTCGGATGACTCTCTCGCGGCCGTACTCACGCAAAAGGTGGAGTTGGGGGATGAATACCCAATTTCGTTTATGAGCACTGGTCTGCAGGGGGCTGAGCTGAACTATCCCGTGGTGGACAAGCATGCCTATGCGGTCTTCAAAGCAGTCAAGCAGTTTAGGCCTTACATTTTGAAGAACAGAACTAAAGTCATAGTTCCCCATCCAGCTGTCAGATCCCTTTTCGTTCAAAAGGAATTGGGAGAGAGGAGAGGGAACTGGGTCACAGCGCTGCAGGAGTATGATTTGGAATTTAAACCGGCTACAATCATCAAAGGACAAGGTCTATGCAAGTTACTGGCGGGAAACTCGACTGATGAAGAGCACCATTGGAGAAATGAAGCTGAGCTCAATTCGGTTGAGGTATGCCATATGTTTACAGCTCCCCAGTCATGGTATAGGGATCTAGTGCACTATTTACAGCAGGGATATCTACCCGAACACTGGAATTCTAAACAAAGAAGGGCACTCCACTTGAAATCGGCACCCTATCAAATCATCGATGGGATTCTTTTTAGAAAGAATTATGATGGAGTCCTTCTTAGGTGTTTGGAAAAGGAGGATGCAAACAAAGTTGTCAAAGAATTGCATGATGGCCCCGCAGGTGGCCATTATTCAGGAGAGACGACAGCACACAAGATACTGAGAGATGGTTATTACTGGCCCACTCTGTTTCGAGATGCCCACACATACGCACGAAACTGTGATGTATGTCAAAGAAGCGCTGGGAAGTTACCTAAGGCCGCAGGCCCATTGCAGCCGGTCATCATCTCTGAACCTTTTGAGCAATGGGGCATAGATGTCATCGGAGAAATAAATCCAAATTCTTCATTGCAACACCGATACATTCTGACGGCTACCGATTACTTCACCAGGTGGACGGAGGCCATCCCGTTGCGCAAGATCAATGAAGACGCAGTTATCATCTTCTTGAAAGAGAACATCATAACCAGGTTTGGGGTTCCAATTTCCCTTGTTTTTGATAATGCTACTTATTTTTCATCTTGCAAGATAAATGAATTTGTTTATGAATGGGGAATCAAGTTGCATTATTCATCCAATTACTACCCTCAGGGAAACGGATTAGCTGAATCCTCAAACAAGAATCTGATTCGAATCCTTAAGAAAACGGTGATAGAAAACCAGAGAAGTTGGCATGTGGCTCTCCCAAACGCCTTATGGGCAGATAGGGTAACCCCGAAGAATGCTTTAGGTGTCTCCCCTTTCACTCTTGTCTATGGCAGGGAAGCCATACTTCCCCCAAACATCTTGCTGCCATCCTTGCAATTGTCCCAAGCCTCTCGGGGTTCTGGTAGCCAAGCCTTACGATCCAGAATCAACACCCTGCTTCAACTGGAAGAAGCCCGACACAAAGCTAAAGATCGATTCCATCAACACCAGGACATAGTTAAGAGATGGTTCGATTAGAGGAAGTCCGGCAAGAGGGATTTTGAAGTCGGGGACTTAGTCCTGAAATGGGACCATAATCATGAGGGCAAAGGAATGCATACGAAATTTCAACATCTATGGGTAGGCCCGTACCAAATTTCTGCAAAATTAGGCCCATCCACTTATAAATTGACAAATCTCGAGGGAGAGGAAGTGGCCCTTCCTCTCAATGGCCTCGCTCTGAAACAATACTTTGCATAGTCTCCTCGAGACTTCTTGTACATAAATAAAGTTGTCTTTCGCTTTTGCTTTTAGCTGTTTTTATTTCGGCCATGTTGTTTCTTTCTTTGTTATTTGAACTTTTCGATAAGCTTTGTTTTCTGAAGGCCCCTTTTTGTTGAGTTTCCCGTTGAAGATAGCTCTCTCAAAGAAAAACTCGCAACCCATGAGTCTGGAACCTTGCTCGGTGAACCCGGTCTGCTGTTCTCTCGCTGAAATGTTCAAAAGGGGGGGAAGCCTACCCTGCTAGTCACACTAATCCTGTTCAATAGCAGAGACCCATGGCCATCTTCACTACTATCGTTGGGGCTCCACCCACTCTCACACTTTAAAGGCATCTCAAGAAGGTTACCTAAGTTGGACCCATGGAAAGTGGCACCCCTCGAGGACATGGGGTATTGAGATGACTCCATGCTGCAGATTTAAAAGCCAAAATGGCCTACATTCAAGAGTCTGTTTTCCAGGGATTCTCGCCTCAATTAAAGCATGGCTGAGACAAAAGCTAACAGACATGTAAAATCGAGAAGGCTGTCCAAAAGGCCCAGCTCAAAATGAGGTTCCTCTCCGTCCGTGAAGTTTGATCAAATCAATAAAATCTCTAACTCACACAAAAGGACATTATGGATTGAGGAGCCCAAATCAAAGATCATGTCCAAAAGAAAATATCCCTGGAAGGCTCAAACAGCTAAGCTGTCCAAAGTACAAGCATCCCAAAGGATGCCAGCAGCATGGGAATGAGGAACAAGAACAATAATGTCCATGAGAAAGTGTTGCAAATCCTGTGGAGTCCGGCAGTAGTGACCTTTTGAAAGATGACTCTCCTAAAATGAATCTCATATGCTGGCCCTCTGAGAGTGGTGAAGATGTCTCGGTCAAAGCTCCCCTTTCCCCAATGACTAGCAGGAAAAGTGCCTCTTTTCCCCGCATGAGTCTAAAATGCTCAGCTGAGTAGTACGCCCGAGGTGGATGTTGTTAATAAGGTTTCGGACCATGAAGAGGAATTTTTTAGAGATCTGTATTCGCCAGCGACTCGCCATTGTTGTTGCAGCAACACCCCTCCCCAAAATTTTTGTACATGTTGGGGCCCCTCCTGTATTTTTTGTAGAAAGTTTGCTTGAGAAGCCATCCCAGCCGTCAGCTCTGTTTTCAACACAAAATCTTATTTCCCTGCTGAACATCTTGCCATCAATCCTTCCATGTTCTCCCCAAAGAGCCAAAAGATAACTCAGACTCTTCCCCAACGTTTTGGGATAATTCGGACTATATCCCGGACTTCAAAGACAAACGTCCAACCTTTCCGAAAGAAGGACTGAGATTTCCTTTGTCAAAATTTGCGGAAGCCATTGAAAATTTGTTCCCGAAACGGCGGGGGAATTCCGTGAACCCTTCCGCAACGGCGGGGGAATTCAGTCAACCGCCCGAAACGGCGGGGGAATTCAGTGAACCCTTCCGAAACAGCGGAAGCCACCGTGATATCTCCCCGAAAAGAGACTCAGATTATGGCTATAAGTTGCGGAAACCACTGGTATAACCTCGCCGAAACGGCGGAGCGATTCAAGGCTGTCTCCCGAAACGGCGGAAGCCATTCGGATAAGACCCGCGGAGGAATTCACGATTTCCTTCCGAAACTATGAAAAGGACTTAGAAATTTTTCAAGAAACTACCGCGGAAGCCTTCGGGCTACCCTCCCGGAATGGCGGAAGAATTCAATAAAACCTCCCGAAACGGCGGAAGCCATCCTCATAGACCGCACGCCTAAGCCTTCTACGGAATGGTTCAAGTTCCGAAACAAAAAAAAAAACGCTCCGAAACAGCGGAAGCCATCCGCATAAGTCCCGCGGAAGAATTCACGATTTCCTTCCGAAGATATGAAAGAACTTAGAATTTTTCGGAGGACTTCGGCGGAAGCCTTCAGCCTTTTTGCTCCCGAAACCGCGGAAGCCTTCGGACTACCCTCCCGAAACGGCGGAACCAAACCACTTAAACCGCTCGAAAAAGGACTTCGAAACGATCCCGGGAAAATGCGCGGAAGAGTATAAGTTCTCCTTCCGAAACGGCGGAAGCCATTCACAAAAGCTTTCCGAAACTAGCGGGAGCCTTCGCCAAACCCTCCCGAAAATCAACGAAACTTCGAATTTTTTTTTTTTTTTTGGTTTGCGGAAGCTTTCGAAAAAGCCTTCCAAAAAACATCGGGAGCATTCACTATATCGTTCCGAAAGGGCGGAAGCCTTGGCGTTACCCGTTCGCTACGTGGCGGTCTTTCGCGGAAGGCTTCGATTTTCCTTTCTGCAGTAAACCCCGAAACGTCGGAAGCTTTCATCGAACCCTTCCGCAACGGCGGATATGATTGGCAAACTGGCCCCACGAATGACGGTTGCACGAAAACCGAGATCGTTTGACATGACCGCTACGCGCGGCGAATTTAAACCTCGTTTTAACCGCGCCACCTACCGAATTGAATGCTCACACGTGCCTTTTTTTATATAATGCGGTAGGAGCTCGACCCAATACACCATTGTTTTTTGAATTCGCCAACGACGTGCGACGCCGTGCAAATCGCTCCATCTCACCTCGCTCGTCCGTGCTCGCGGCCACCTCGCTCAAGCGATCCCCACGGTGCCAGGTAGGATTCTGACTTGGGATTTCGCCATTGGGTTGTCTTTGGTAGGAAAACATTGGGTTTTAGTAGGATTGTGACAGGCAAAACACCCGTCAAGGGCTATGTTTTGCCCGTCAGATACAGTGAACGGAGTTTTCGCCATACAAAATCGTCATAGACCTTCGTTAAAACATTAACATTTTATTTCAATGGTGGTGGGTGCGGGCGGTTAATCATGTCCCATATTTTTTTTTTTAAACCCCGGGCCGCGCCCCTCGTCTTGGGAGAATTTGTCGAAGCCCCATGGGCTTTCCATGTCCCCGGCCGTAAACCCGGACTTAAAACCCTGGGCCCTTCCATAAGCCTCAGCCCCTACACGCGAGCCGAAACCCGTGAACGTTGAAGCCACGCGAGCCGAAACCTGAAGCCATGGCCGCCCTAGCACTCCCCGTCAGCATATCCCCGGCGCCGTCACCTTCGCTCGGACTAAGGTATCCCGTAGTGACTCGGCGAGTGGCCGCGCGTGACGATAGCATTCAAAGCCCTCACCGAGTCAACCCGCGTCTCCCCGCCATCGACCTCTCCAACCGCAGCTATAACGAAAAACATCTCCCTCCGCAAGGCGGAACCGGAAGCCAATTGCTTCCGCAAACCACCTATCGGTCCGAAAACCAATGGCTTCCGCAACATAGCTTATCCCCTCGGGAGCATTGCAGACTCGTCTTTTAAGAGCTTCAAATGTTTCAATTTGTGTCTTATGTTGAAATAATGTTTTGCTTCCTAAATATTTGCTTCATTGACTTATCTCATTAAAACGATGTTGCTCTCTGCTAAAACTTTACAGCCTGTTGCTCAAATAATGACTTTGATATGGATGTTATCAGGGATAAATCAGGATGTCGAAAACCGGTAAGAAGAAGGCGAAGATGACAGAAAAGAAGCCTGCCCCTCCCAAGATTGAAACCTCGCTCCAGGACACTAGGTGCACTACTGGCGTCCCTCCAGAAATCAGATGGAATGACATATATAGAATGATCAAGGACCAAGAGATCCCAGATATGTTGCTGGAGGAGGCACCGATCTATCAAAATATCAGAGCCTCAGGCATAACTAGAGCCGCTACCCGCCCTGAGCTATTCCCCTGTGCTGAAGTGATCGGGTGGATACTCCAACATGCAGATGCTGAAGGGAGAGTGATAAATGACAGCGGGAAGGTGGCTATTGCCTCGTTTCAACCAGCGTATGTTGCGGCGGCCTACAGATTTCCCCGCGTCCAACAAGCTCTGACTGACGAATGGTTGGGCCAAATGGATAACGTCGAGATGGCCAAGAAGCTATTGAGGGGAGGGAAGCATTTGAGAAAGAAGGGAAATGATGAATATGACGTACAAAACCTGAGGGCCCCTTTCAGATTGATCGCTTTAATGCTGTGCAGAATCTTCGGCATGCCCGATGGCACAGTATACAAGATTCAGTGGGTCCCTATCATTCACTATGTGGCATTTCAGGGGACAGTATTTGACTGGGCCACTATCCTGTCGAATAGTCTGGCCTCGATGATAGCTGCTGCTAAGCCAGGACTGGCCTTGAAGAAGGCTGAATTCTTCATGTCTTCGTATCTGATAGATTGTATCTTGGCCAAGATAGAGTTCCCCAAATTGGGGTGTACATGGGATAGGGCCACCGCCCCGGCCTACATCGCATTCAAGATGTTGTGGGCTCAGAATTACAAGCCCAGCTACAAACTTATCTGTGAGGGGTTAATCATGCCCCTATACGAGAAAGTGTTCAAGGAAGAACCAAATTGTCTGTCAGAAAATGCTTTGGAAGTCCTTGGGGATTATGGGAACTTTTACTTTTCAGAACAAGGTACCTACCTAAGAATGTTCGGAGGGACTAAGCCCCCATACATATTGCCGCAGTATGCCACAGACTATGTGGTGCTCAAGGAAGCAGTAAGACAACTCTTCTTGGATGGGATTGGAGCATTCCTCCACAAGCTACACAAGGCTTCCTTTCCCCCCTTACCTTTCTGCATAGGTGCTTACAAGTTTTCAGGGGTGGCCTCTGCCGACGAATTTGTTCAAGAGTTGAAGGCCTTCCACTTCGGTGAGGTCATCTTCCACAGGAACGACAGAAAGGGTAAAGTGGCCGAGCATTGCAAGGGGAACTATGCTAACTTCGAATACTCCCACTACCCCGATGCCGAGGAGGAAGCATTCAGAGGCATCAGCAACATGACTGAGCTACGGATCTATCGCCAAAGTACTGGAGCGAGCTCTAGTTCAACCAAAGCCCAGAAGACCATCCAGCAAAAGGAGAAAGAAGCCAAGGATGCCCGAGCTCAGGAAGAGCTCAGATTAAGAGAAGAGGCAAGGTTACAAAAGGAAGCCGAGGAAGCAAGAAAGCAACAAGACGTTGAAAATGAAAGACTGCGGAAAGAGGCTGAAGAAGCCCAAAAGCAGAAAGAAGCAGAGACTGAGCAAGCTGAAGCAAGGAAGAAGGCGGAGGAAGAATTGAAGGCAAGGGAAGACACCGAGGCAAGTGGGTCCGGTGTACAAGACATGGAGATAGACACCTCTCAAGCAGGTGGCTCTGGTACCCAAAAGGAAGGAGCAGACCCCGCTCAGGAAGTCCGAACCCCACCTATGGAAGAAGACATAGACATCATAAACCGACCAATTGTCCCATACACTCCATCTGGGAAGCGTACGGTGTCCAAATGGAATGAGTTTGTCTATGACAAGAAAAGGAAAACAATGGTCCTCCAATCAGAAGAGAGGATTAAAAGTCCCTTCCATGATGACATAGTTACTCACCGAGAGGTCGCTGTCATGCAGAACACAGATGCAGATCCCATCGCCATGGCATCCGCAGTTATAGCAACAGCACAGGCATCATTTGCCAATGTAGGGGTTATAGTCAAAGAAAATATATTGACAAAGAAGAGAGCACGCACCCTGCAACAAAATGTGGCTAATGAGCAAGCCCAAAGGGACCTGGCAGTAAATAAATATAATTGCTTGTACGCTGAGCATAGGGAGCTGTCAAACAAGTACAGTCACCTGGAGGAGGAAAAGGACCAGCTAGCACTCCAGATAATGATTGCAGAAGCGGAGAAGAATGGAGCAGAAGAAAAGGCTTCCCAGTTAGAAGCAGACAAGCAGACATTAGCTGAGCGTTTAGAGAAAGCGGAGAGCAGAACCTTGGACATGTCTCCCTTCCACGAGCTGTCATGCAATATCCTGCAGCAAGTGTATGGCTCTCAAGAGCTAATCACTGACGAGGTATGCAAACTCAAAGCCCTGATGGGTAGGCTAAAAGAGGTCAATACGGAAGCCCACAGGCTCAAAGCTAAGAATACCCGTGTCAAGGCAAATGTCATAAGTCAGATGGCATGGAGGGAAGGGAAAGGAGGTTTCCCCCCGCATCTTCCTTTTAAGGCCGTGGAAGATTTTAATGAAGATATAGCCCTGTTGGAGTTTTGTAGGAACTGTGCCAATAAGCTAATGGCCAGTGTGCAGAGGACAACAGACAGAATCAACAACCTATACCAAAAGCTCAAAGGAGTCCATGACAACTGCACATTGAGTTTCCCTCAGACCCTAGAAGACTTCCCGGAAAAGGAGCAGCGGTTGTCTCAACTGAAAGAAGAGCTAGGCGTCCAGATGGAGTATGTGAAAAGCATTGATGTCCTGGCCATGGATGATCTCCAACATTACATCGGTTCATCAACACTTCACAATCATCTGCTGAAGGAAATATATCAAGTTGCTGAAGCAGAAGTACAAAGCATTAAAATAGAGCTCGAAAAGAATGTGACTTCTCAGAAAATCCTGTTTCCTGCTGCATCAAACATAATCATAAGGGACACAGGTGTGTGGCACAGCTACATAGAAGAGGAGGTCAGGAAAGCTGCAGCAACAGCAGGAGCAGCATCAGCAGGGGATTCGAGGGCCTCTTCCCAGGCAGCATCAGTGACCATCAACTTGGGCGACCCTGTGCCAGCAGAAGCTCGCGCCCAGGAATGAAGAGGCTGAATTCAGTGAGCCACTCTCTTCAGCCAGACACGTGCCCAGCAGGGAACGCTTTGATGTTAGCAAATTTTCTGTTATGTATATTTTGAATATGTAAGGCGTAAGCCGTGGGACAGCTGTCCCTAATTTTGTCAAATATTTTTTTGTAAAGGAAGTGGCCATTTTGGTGGTCGATGATAGTGGAAATTCCTGTAAATGACAGGTGGGGAATGCTAGGTGTCAGCCCAGAGGGCAAATTTGTAACTATAAATAAAAGCTAGGAAAGATTAGAAAGGACTTTTGGCAGGGAATGAAAATTTTGGCAAACGATATGAGCTATCTTGTATCGGGTCTGTAAATTGAATTTTCTAATAGAAGCCACCAGGAGATGGACGTTTTGCCTGGAATGTTGGATTGCTCTATATTGGACTATTCTAATGACTGCAATTCTGCAATGTGAGATCATTCTTGACATCTGAATTATTTCTTTGCATTAATGATTCTGCTCTCCTCTGTGCATGCGTTCTCTCTATTTTGTGAACAATGAAATGTATTGTTGTAGATTTCTTTGTCTAGATCGAATGGCTAACTGTTCTTTCTTCAGGGTAATTCATGTGGCTCATTGTTCATGACTTTAAATTGCTCCTTGCAGGGATCTTTGAATTTAATTCCAGTTTGGTTACGTTTAGATCTGTTTCTTTATTCTGGCTACGTAGATTAAATAAATTTTTGCTTTCTTTTGTTTATGAGCAATAGATGCGTTCTTTAAATTCCATTTTTGGATCTGTTTCTCTATTCTTCCGCTTTCCTCTGTTTCATGAGCAACGAATACATCCCATGATAAACTAGAAGCTATCTTTTAGAAATCTTTATCTTGCTGTAGCTTTGCTTCCGAAATTAACAGCTATCTGTTCTTTCCGTACGCTTCTTGTTACAGCAGATTGCTCTTCCCTTTAGCGTGTTCCCTGCAGGGATAGATAGACGCATTCCCGTTTTTAAGCTTAGATCTGTTTTAATTGCATTTAGATTAAGTATAATTTAGGCACTTGCATCTCATATAAAAGACACAAAAAACCCAAAAGAAAGGTGGATCGGGCCATAACCGGTAAAATCGGATTTAAAGTCCAAAACCACGATTGCCGGAACCGCTAACCGGACGGATTCCCTACACCAAACGGGAGATAGTCTAATCGGGACCGTCTCTCGGGGAGAATCCCTTTCTGATTGATTCTACGATATCCGAGGCATCAACATGTTGTTGCCAAGAACTTTTTTCAGACAAGAGACATGAAAGACTGGATGAATGTGAGAAGAAGGAGGAAGTTCCAATTTATAAGCAACGGACCCAATCTTCTGAAGAATCCGATATGGCCCATAGAAATTTGGAGCGAGCTTATGATTCCCTTTGAGTTTCAAGGAGGATTGCTTGTACGGCTGGAGACGAAGAAAAACCATATCGCCTACTTGAAAAGTGCACTCAGAACGGTGCTGGTCATCTTGTTGCTTCATGCGATTTCTTGCCATGTGAAGATTGTCCCGCAAAATGCGAAGAATCTGATCGCAGTTTCGAAGGACTGTGTCAACTTCCTGAACTGGTGAACTGTCTGGGTGTATCGAAGAAGAACTGGAGGTGCCTAACCATAGACTACTTCATATGGGTTCATTTTAGAGGCAGTGTGTTAAGAGGTATTGTACCACCATTCAGCGAGAGGGAGCCACTTTGCCCACTGATGTTGTTGTTCAGAGGTGAAGCAACGAAGATAAGTTTCCAAGGATTTATTGATAATTTCAATCTGACCATCTGTTTGTGGGCGATACCCTGAACTCATCTTCAGTTTGGTGCCAGTGTGGCGAAATAGTTTTGTCCAAAAATGACTGGTGAAAGTCGCATCACGATCCGAGACAATGGAAGAAGGGATGCCATGAAGACGAAAGATCTGGTCAAGGAAAATTTGAGCAACTGAGGAGGTTGTATAGGGATGGCTGAGAGCACAAAAATGACTATATTTGGAGAGGCGATCAACCACAACGAGAATCATTGTCTTCCCGCCAGATTTAGGGATCCCTTCAATGAAATCCATAGAAATATCTATCCAAATTCGTGTAGGTATGGGCAAGGGTTCGAGCAATCCTGGAAGGAGTGTTGTTTCACCCTTATTGCGCTAGCAGATATCACATTTGGCCACCATCTGTTGAATTGTCCTTTTCATGCCCTGCCAAAAGAAGTTACGCCGTGCCCGTTCATACGTTTTGATGAACCCAGAGTGCCCTGCCGATGGAGAAGCATGGAGTTCATAGAAGACAGCCTGTTGAAGATCTGTGCTCTAAGGAAGCACCAGACGACCCTTGTATCTCAGAGAAGCACCATCCCAAGAGTAATGTGGTATAGAAGAAGGGTTGTTGGTCAAGCATTGGATGATTTGAGATAAGGAAGAGTCATTGACATAACCCTATTGAACAGATTGCAACCAATTTGGAACAGGCATAGAAATAGCTGAAATAGAACCTTGGGCATCAAATGTGCGAGAAAGAGCATCTACCACACTATTGTCTTTACTCTTCTTGTAAGTGATCTCATAGTCATAACCCATGAGTTTGCTAACCCATTTCTGTTGTGCTGGGGAGAGACACGCTGTTCCAAGAAATATTTCAGACTCTGGTGATCAGTCTTGATGCAGAAATGAGTCCCTAATAGGTATGGTCACCACTTCTGTACTGCATGCAAAATAGTCATCATGTCCTTCTCATAGGTAGAGGCAGCTAAATTCTTACCGGAAAGGGCTTTGCTGGTGAACGCAATGGGGTGTTCATCTTGAAGGAGAATAGCACCAAGTCCATTTCCGCAAGCATCACTCTCAATAGTGAAGGGCTTGGAAAAATCGGGCATAGCTAGAACAGGTGTAGTACACATAGCTTGTTTTATTTTGTCGAATGCACACTGAGCAGCATGTGTCCATGTAAAAGCATCCTTTTTCAATGGAGCAGTTAATGGAGATGCAATCTTCCCATAATCCTTGACAAACTTGCGGTAGTAGCCAATCAACCCCCAAAAACCACGAAAGCTCTTGAGTGTCTGAGGATGCGGCCAATTGTTCATGGCATCGATTTTGGCAGGATCCACGCGAACCCCTTGTGCTAAGATAACGTGCCCAAGATACTCAACTTCCTTCTGTCCAAAAACACATTTAGACTACTTGGCATGGAGATGATGGTCAGAGAAAAGTTGCATGACAAGATCCAGATGCTGGAGATGTTCATCCCATGTTTTACTGTAGATGAGGATATCATCAAAGAATACCAGAATTAATTTCCGCAAGTAGGGTCGAAATATTTTATTCATTAAGGCCTGGAATGTGGAAGGAGCATTAGTGAGGCCAAAGGGCATGACCAAAAACTCATAATGGCCATCATGTGTGCAGAAAGCTATTTTAGGGATATCATCCTCATGAACCCGAATTTGATGATAACCAGAATGAAGATCCAACTTGGAGAAAAAGTGAGCCCCATGAAGCTCATCAACAACGGGAATTGGAAACTTATCCTTGACGGTGAGGTGATTAAGTGCTTGGAAGTCAATGCAGAGGCGCCATGACCCATCTTTTTTGCGGACAAGAAGAACTGGAGAAGAAAAGGAACTAGTGCTTGGGCGAATAATACCTTACTTCAATAAGTCCCGAACGAGCATTTCAATCTCCATTTTTTGGTGAAATGGGTAGCGATAGGGCCTGATGTTGGGAGGAACGCTACCAAGAAGGAGCTAAATACGATGGTCTTCTGGCCTGGAAGGTGGCAATCCCACTGGTTCAGCAAAGACACCTGTATATCAATCCAGAATTTGTTGTAGATCCAAAGGAGTAGTGGAGACCGCTAATGGTTGCATCTGAATGGAATGGATCTGAGCGATGACACCATGTGAATTCTTCTTGAGGATTTTTTCCATGCGATGTGAACTGATGATGCTAAAAGAACCTAGTTGTAATCCTGTCAATGTGTGTTTTTGTCCATTGAGGGAAAATCGCATCCAAAGTTCAGCAAAATCCCATAAGATAGGGCCAAGTGTGCGTAGCCATTGAGCACCCAAAACCACATCACATCCGCCTAAGGGCAAGGCAAACATGTCAGAGTGCAAGGTATAATCTCCCATAGAGATATGCACATTTCAACACTTCCCTTTGCAAGGTAAGGTGCCCCCATTGGCAACCATGACTTCAAAGTTGGAGTAAGGATGGATAAAACAATCAGCTTGTTTGGCGATCCGAGGGTCAATGAAATTATGAGTGCTACCAAAATCAATGAGTATTGTAAGAGGAAGCTTCTTGAAGTAACCCCTGACCCGCATTGTTTGGGGAGTGGTGATTCCAGCTAAAGCATGGAGAGATATCTCTGGCTGGTCATCCTGAGACGGAGGGTCAATAGGCGGTTCCTGAATGTCAACCAGAGCATCCATTGTTTCTGGATCTACGTCACCAATTTCAGAGGCAGGCGGAGAATCCACATCCAAGAGATAGAGCTTTTGCTGAACACATCTATGTCCCCAAGTGAATTTCTCATCACAATTATAGCAAAGCCCCTTTTCTCTGTGTGCTTGCATCTCTGTTTCAGACAAACGCTTGATAGGAGTTGGTCGAGGAGCCTGCGGTATAGGTGGTCATTGAGAACCCATATTTCGGAAGGGAATAAAAGTGGGCTTGGAGTGTTGTTGGGATGCAATCTTGTCTTCTGCCAACTTAGCCAACCCTAGGGCTTCCATCATTGTGTTGAGATAGAACATTTTGACCTCAAAGCAGATGGCATCCTTTAGACCAATGATAAAACAACTCCGGTAAAAAGTCATCAGACAATCCTTCAGTGTGGTTGGCTAGTTTCTCAAATTCGGTTTGATACTCTCTCACAGTGCCAATTTGGTGAAGTTTAGTGAGGGATCCTGTGAAGTCATCAAAAGCACTAGGACCAAATCGTTGCAAAAGGAGCTGGCAAAAGTCTGGCCATTTTGGCTCTTCATGAGCCTTGATGTACCAACGGTACCACTGAAGAGCTTCCTGTTCCAAATGAAAGGATGCAAGCAGAACTTTGTTGACATCAAAAGTATTATGCAGACTGAAATATTGTTCTGCACGATAGATCCATCCAGTTGGATAAGTATCATTGAAGCAAGGAAAATCAAGCTTTGGACCATGGAAATTGTTGGAAGAAGAGAACTCATTGTCTGATGAAGACTCGGACTGTCGTTTGTTGTCCATAGCTGAATGTTCAAGATCGAGGCCGAGAAATTTTTCATCCAGATCCTGGAGTTTGGCTTGGATGGATGCAAGTGCGTCTTCCATGGTTTTTTCTCCTGCACGGGTGACAACCATAACCAGGAGTTTTTTTTTTTTTTTTTGGTTGACTGGGTAGGAAAACAAAAACAGAAACTACTTCAATAAAGGAAAATCTGGACTTGGGAAAAAATCTGAAGGGTAATTGGGGTTTGACTAGGTTTTGGACACTGTCGAATAGACAGGGAAGCAAAAATGAGGATTTCAGAAGCGGGGTGAAAGAATGGGAAAATTTAGCAGAGGGGGACAAAGAAGCAGAATTCAGAAAGGAACTCTGTGGTAAAATTTGAAGGTGATTGGGTGAAATCTGAGGAAGTTATGGCAAACCCTAAAAATAGACAAATGTGGGATTTCGGGCTTTGGGAAGGGGAATTGGGGATAGGGTCCTCAGGAATGAAATATGCAGAATGGGATGAGAGGGGTTCACTGAAAATTTCAAGGGAAACAGAGTGAAAATAAGGGAGATATGAAGAAAAAACTGATTTTTTTTTTCTAGACTGGAGCGGCTACGGCTTGGAAGGGATCTGGAACAAATAAATCTGCAACCCAGAAGTGAGCGGAAATAGAGGGATCTGAAACGGCGCCGAATGGATTGAAAACGGCTGGATCTGGAACGGCTTTCAGAATGGATCTGAATGGCTGGATCTGAAACGGCGCAGCAGTGATCGACAACAGTTCAGCTGAAAATAGATATGGACCCCAGGTATGTGTGGCTTCCTAACAGTTCAGGGGTTTCACTCGGCCACCAATGTTGTCTGACGGCTTGCATATTGGGGCAGTACCCCTCACTCCACGGCTCAGGTAAAACTGATAACCGCTTTGCCACAAACGACAGCTCTTGGTTTACCTCACGGGTGGGAACTAGTCAATCAGGTAGAGGTCGTTTCCCTTTTCGCTGGCAGGTCCTCTCAATGGGCTAGCTACTTCAGGGTTCCTGTGGTACTCCTCACAATGAGTTTTAGGGCTTATGCCCAAGTACTTCCCACAGTTAAGCGGATAGGGATTATTCCCAAATCCAAACCTGCAACAGATGCAAAAAAAAAAAAAATTGGCAGAAATTTCACCCAGCAAGCCCAAGAAAGTGCTCTGATACCAGATGTAAAGCACCTGCAACAATTAATTAATAAGAATATGCGAAATAGCAGAAATGACAGAACTCAGAATCACTTTTATATTGATCACAGGCCACTTCGAGGGGGCAACCTCCTATGAGCAAGCTCAATACAAATAACTTCACGGTGCCTTCATAGGTCTCAACACACACTTATATGCTAAGTCTAGGCACCAATACTATGGGTCAAAACCATGGGTCACTACAAACTATGGATCAACAATACTACGGGCGACTTACAAAGCATATGCGCCAACAACAATAACACAAACTATTGATCAACAAATACTGTGGGACGACTTACAAAGCATATGCATCCAACAACAATATACTAACAAAGTAAAGACATGGGTTCCTAACATATTGATAATACTTTCGAGTCGATGGTATCTGTTTTGTAAAGAGTGGTCGAAACTTCAATATGGTCAGTCTCTTCGGTGGATGGTAATATGGTCGATGACCAAATGTAAAGTGGTCGGCATTGTAAACCAAGTCTGTGTCTATCTTTCAGTATGGTTGAGTCACTTAAGGTTGGTCGATGAAGTAAGTAAAAATTGGTGATTGTTTTTTTTATAACATATTTGTAATAAATTTTATGTTTCATTAGTAAATGTGGGTTCTTGCAAAGTTGCGATTTTTGGTTTTCCTCATTGTTGGGAATGTGTAATGGATGAAAACTAATGTTGGGTTGTTCAACAATGGAATGGTAATGAGGAAGAACCAATTCCCATGAGGTAGAGTGACTTGTGGTACAAGAAAACAAAGCCCATACTTGCCATACGAATTTATGGGCTGCCCATGCTCCATTGAAGCCATGGACTGAATTCTTCAAAAACTTCCTTACAACAGAATTAAATGTCAGTAAGGAAGGTCAAATGGGTTCACAAGATGACATTTGACAGCATATGGTTCATCCCCACAACCCCCTCGCCACTCCCTAGTGGAATACACATGGCCCCTTCTCATTCGTTGCTTCCATAGCCAGTTTTGGTATTTTATTGAAATATTAATATTTACATCAAATTACAATATTCCATGGCTTAATAGTACATGGGTAACAAGATATCAAATGCTTGTCCATTTTAAATAAAATCCAAACATACACTAGCGGGGCCTTGGGCTTGAGATCCACACTAGGGAAACATACATCGCATGTATACAATATTTACATTAAAATCCAATATTTCATGAGGGTCAAAGTTGGGGTATTACATTCCCCTCCCCCTTAGAACAACACCGTCCTCGATGTTCTTAAAACTAAACAAAAATGGGAATGCCTCTCTCATAGCATCCTCCAGCTCCCATGTAGTCTCATCGGGACTAAGGTGCTCCCATTGGACCTTTACCTGCTCGATGGCTCTGTTTTGGAGCAAAGTGACCTTCCTGTCGAGGATGCGCATAGGATCTACTTGGAATTCTCCCTCGGGTTCCACCTGTATCACATTCCAATCAATCATATGATTAGGGTCATGTACGTACTTCTTAGGTAAAGATACATGGAAAACATTATGAGCTCTTGTGTTAGTGGGAAATGCAACTCTATATGCAACTGGCCCTATCCTATCTAGGACTTCAAATGGCCCACAATATATTGGTGACAACTTGGCACAACTCCCCAACTTGAGAGAACTCTTCCTTGGTTTCACTCTCAAATAAACATGATCCCCAATCTGAAATTCCTTATGCACTCTTTTCAAATCTGCATAACTCTTTTGCCTGTTCTGAGCTGCCTTTAAATTCTGCTTGATCTTAGCAACTTCCTGTTCCATTTCCTTGATCATCTCTGGTCCAAGTACTACCCTATTCACCGGGCTGTACCAATTCACTGGAGTCATGTATCCTTTGCCATACAATGCCTCAAATGGACTCATTCCCAATGATGCATGATGTCCATTATTGTATGCAAATTCTACCAAGTGTAGGTAGTCTTCCCACTTGGATGGCTTATCCATCACATACATTCTCAGCATGTCTTCAAGAACCTGATTCACCCTCTCAGTTTGGCCATTTGTTTGAGGATGATATATTGTACTGAAATTCAATCTAGTTCCCAATTCCTGAAATAATCCTTTCCAAAAATTGGAAGTGAATTTTGTATCACGATCAGAAATTATTGCCTTGGGAAATCCATGCAATCTGAATATCTCTCTCATGAAGATATTTGCAATGTCATTATCCTTGTGAGTGGACTTGACTGGAATGAAGTGAGCTACCTTTGATATATTGTTCACCACAACCATGATTGAGTCATGCTTCTTCACTGTCATGGGCACACTTGTTATAAAATCCATAGAGATCACTTCCCACTTCCACTCCAGAATGGGTAAGGGTTGCAACAATCCTGATGGATGTTGGTGCTCTGCCTTCACTTGTTGGCACTTCTGACACCTAGCAATGTACTCAGCTATGTCCTTCTTCATACCATTCCAAAAGTATTGCTTTCTTGCTACTGTTATAGTCTTTTGATATCCTGGGTGTCCAGAGTATGGCATTTGATGTATTTCATCCATCACTAGTGTTAGTGCCAAAATTTGTTCTCATACTACTAAAGAACAATCCAACACCATCTCAATAGTAAAATGAAATAAATTAGGTTTTTATACGGTTTTGGTTTAAAATTTATCAACAAGAGAATAAAATCTTATCATGCTAAAATCATCACTAAACATGTAAAAATAAAAGACTGAGATGCATCATATCTATAATATAAACCAGTATAAAAATCAACATAGACTGAGTTTCATCCACGGTTCACAAGCAATTCATGAATAATAACATCAAACAAGAAATGAAATTGTCAACTGAGTGACTAAACCAATCATAAATGAAAACCAGTAAATGAGATAATATGGGCTTATATTTGCATATAGACTCTCATAATCAGTCATCAAAAATTACACATGAGATTTAGAACCTTAGCTTGATAAGTCTGAGCTTCAAAACTTCCACTTGTACTCCAAAAAATTGAACCCCTTGACATTCTAAACTCCTTCTTTTATATGTTTTTACATCTCAAAAATAGTTAGATAACTAATTAACTGATTTTAGGTCAAGTTTTCGGAATTGTCACTAAAGTAGATGTTCTTTTAAAACAAAATATTAACTTTAGGAAAAAATACTTAAAAGACACCTGTCACCAAAAGCCTTTAAAGATCTTTGGCTGCCTCAGCCAAAAGAGCTATTCCTTCCAAAATTTGTGCTTTCTTTCTGGTCTTTTTCTGCTGTGCTTCTAAGTCTTCAAGTTTCTCTAACAGTTCTTGATTCTGCTCAGTCAAATTCTGTATCTTCTGGTTCAAACCTTCAAATGTGTCCTGAGTCTGCCTCTTCCTCTTAACAGCTTCCTTTGAAACCCGAATCAATTCCTGATAATGAGAATTAACATCCTGAAGATCTTCCCTCAATCTCCTATTTGTCATAACCAAACCCTCATTACTTCCATTTAGAAAATCAATTTGATATTTATATTGCTTAACAGTTTTCTGAAGGTTCTGATTTTCTGAATCTAAGCATTTTCCTTCTTGAAATGAAGAGCCTTCTTCTGATGACTAGGGAATATTCAAATTCTTATAGAAATCCTCATCAACTTCTTCATGCATCTTTGTTGCTACGGGAATATCTGGGGATTCAACATCTTCAATACTGCACTGAATTAATGTCTCTGCAATTTGATCCTTCATTGATGATGACTTCATATTTGGAACATCTTTTTCCTCACTGTTTATTTTCTTAGAATCTAAACCTTCATCTGATGAGGAATCATCTATTAATGTAACTTTATCTTGAGCCAGCTTAGGATTCAAAAGATTTTTCATATTTAACCTTAACTTGTTCTTAGATCTAGTTTTAGGTCTCCAACCTGTTCCTATTTCTCCCAACATCACATAAGATTTACCCTGGTGTTTGACAGCTGCAAGTTGCACAGCCTCATGTCGGAACCCTACCTCAACTAACTTTCCCTTAGATCTTTCATTTGGAGTTTGTGGGCTGTCAATCTTCAATTCTTTTGATACTTGAACTTCATTTTTTTCTTCATGTATTCCTGTAGAATCTTGACTTTGTTCTAAAACACATCTACCTTCTTCCTGGTTCCGATCTTCTTCAAAAGTATTTTCCATGTACTTTTCAATGATCTCTGTCACATCTTGTAAAATCGGTACTTGAACTTCATTTGGTGTTTCTCTAGGCTGCTCCTTCATAGACTTTTTATACTTAGGAACTGGAACTTCTTTCTGAGAATTATCTTTCTCCATGTCATCAACTACCTCTCTCTTCAATCTTTTCACCAGGCAGAGATGTTTATCCATTTGTCTTTTCTTAGGCTGACTTTCTTGCTGAACTTTAATCCCTCACAAAAAAATAAAATGTTCCCAACTTCTACCCTTCTTTTGTAGAACAGTATTAATAATTAGTTTAATTAATCCATGGTGGAAAATAGACTGTTGAGTATAGTCTACATGGCTCTTCACCCTCTCTGACATCTTCTGCAAACTTTGCAGGAAGAAGAAAGGTAAACTCATCACAGAAGTTTGATTTAAATGTTGCAGAAACCTAATATGATACTTATAAACAAATGCAAATATGCCTTCACAAGTTATATAACTCTGTAAAATTCGAATAGGCTCCCTCCATTCTAGTTTGAAATTATGTACATGCACTCCTTTACCCCAATCTGGTTTAACTTCAGGCTATAAAAAGTTCTTCGGGTTAAAGGTGAAAGGTACTTTCTTAAACAAAAATTCTCCTTTATTAACTATGCATGTAGCCTCTTCAATCAATTCTCTGGTAAGTTCGAATTTCAGGGTTTCTATAGATACTATGTTTTTGTTTAAACCTTGAGCAAACCTGTTTGATAATTCTAAACGATAACCATCTAGCTTCTGGAAAAATTCGAACCAACCAGCTTGTCAAAACATCTCAGCACATTCAGGAAATTCCTTTGCCCAAATAGTGTCCATGGGCTCAAGACTATTTGTCTTACCACTCCTCCTCATATTCACTGTGAAACCCTAACTGCAGATTTTTCTCTAAAACTGAAGAGTATTTTCAAGCTATTTCACTATCACCCTGCACTGATCACTGAGAAAAAATTGAGCCTCCCAAACTTGCAATTTTTAAATTAATACTATGACTGAGTTTCTGTCAAGGCAAACCGACTTTGTGAATGATTTCAACAGCTGGCCACATACCTATCATAATAATGATTTAAATTGTTGAATATGAGCTATCTTGTCCTCCTAGGTGTCTAATAGACCTTCGTAGCTACATCCTCAACTGCCACGACCTACCACAACTATGCCAGTCACATACTCTGTAATCCCTATTTCTTTAATCACCTAAATTTCTTTCAACCACAAACTGACAAGTATTAGCACGATCTTTGTAACCCATCAACTTCATAACTAGCTTCAAATATGCTCTAATCATGCGCTATCATAACTGTTTAAAGGTTTTCATTCTCCAAAATTTCGGACAGCTACGACTCACTTGAATAATTCTTTACTCAGACTTATGCACCTGTTAAAATGATTATCAATATCTTTACACGTACCACTTTCTTCTTACAAATGTGAAAACTCACATCATCTGCGATCCTGAAAACACACGAGCTAATTTGTAAAATTTTAAAAGACCTCGACTTTCTTGTAGCGCTTTAATTCATGTTTTTCCTCGCTTGTGCTACAAGAATCTTCTGCTAAATGTTTTTCAATAAAAGGTTTGAAAACCAAGGGTTAAGCAATATGTCCAAACTTTAATTAAACCTTATGATAAGATTTTTCAAACTTTTAGAAATATACACATCTAATAAGCCCATAAAACTATAAAACCAACTTAATAAGGTAAAATTAAGAGAAATACTACTTCAATCAAAAATAGAAATAAAAAAAACAAGAAAGCTCTTAATAACTTTCGAAAAATCAAAATCAAAATTTAAAGGAAATCAGCAAAAAACAAATAAAATTTTGAGAATAAGACTAATAACCTCAGAACAAAATCTAACCATAACAACTAGCTTCTTCAAATATGCACTATTTGGAATGTACGGTCTATTTTTATAGATGAGGATATCATCTTCGCCATGCTGATATCCCGCACACTTTTCATCTATATTACCCTGCTGCAACTTCTCTTTAATTTGAAGGCAAGTTTCATCACTGTTTTGGTCTTCAAGAACTCTTGTCTTCAAATCTAATTTACACACACTTAATGCTGCAACATGAAATTTTCTGCTAAGAGCATCTGCAACCTTATTCTCTCTCCATTTTACATGCTTAATTTCAAAATCAAATTCACAAAGAAACTCCATCCATCTAGCTTGCCTAGCATTCAAGTTTGGTTGGTCAAACAAATACTTCAAGTTCATGTGGTCTATTCTAAGCTCGAATCTCCTTCCCATCAAATAATGTCTCCACATCTTGAGAGCATGTACTATGGCTGCTAATTCTAAATCATGTGTGGCATAATTCTTTTCATGCTCTTTTAATTTCCTTGACTCATAGCAAATCACGACTCCTTCTTGCATGAGCACTCCACCTAGCCCTTCAATGCAAGCATCTGTGTACACTACAAAATCCTTCTTTGGATCTGATATCTTCAAAACTGCTGAAAACTTTTCTCACATTTTTCAGACCATACAAACTTGATATTCTTCCTTTGCAATGAAGTGATTGGATGAGCTATCTTGGAGAAGCCTTTACTAAACCTTCTGTAGTAACCAGCAAGACCCATAAAAGATCTAACATCTGAAACATTCTTTGGAGTAGACCAATCCATGATGGCATTAATCTTTTCTGGATCAACTGCAATTCCTTCTTCATAAAATTAATGATATGACCCAAATATTGCACCTTCTTTTGGTAAAACTCACACTTGCTTAACTTGGCATACAACTAATGTTCTCTAAGGACTTGCAACACCATCCTTAGATGCTCCTCATGTTCTTCTTCATTCCTTGAATAGATAAAAATGTCATCCAAGAACACAATCACAAACTTATCCAAATATTTGTTGAATACACTATTCATGAGACACGTGAATGTAGCAGGTGCATTGGTAAGACCAAAAGGCACCACAGTGAACTCATAATGACCATATATAGTTCTAAAAGTTGTCTTGTGAATGTATTCTTCTTTAATCCTCACTTAATGGTATCCAGACCTCAATTCAATCTTTGAAAACACCTTAGCTTCCTTCATTTGATCAAATAAGTCATCAATTCTTGGCAATGGATACTTGTTCTTGACGTCACTTTATTTAGCTGACTCTAATCAATACACAGCCTTAAAGTCTCATCCTTCTTCTTAACAAATAACACCGGTGCTCACCAAGGAGACACACTAGGCCTGATATACCTCTTGTCCATTAACTCTTGCAGCTACATATTCAACTCTACCAATTTCGGTGTGCTCATTCTATAAGGATTTTTGGAATTCGGCGCTGCCCCTGGAACAAGATCGATGGTAAAATCAATATCTCTCTTTGGTGGTAGTCCTGGCACTTCATCCAGAAACACATCTTGAAATTCTTGCAACAATGGGAAGTCTTCTATCCTTGGTCCTTGGTCCTCTGACGAATCTGATATATGAACTGCATATAATTGACAACCTTTCTTATAAAAAAATTTCAACTGTAAGGCTGAAATTTGTCTTACTGAAACTTGCTTGGGAATTCCTCTTACCAACCTTGGCCTTCCCTCTTCATCAATGAACTCAAGTGCTTTCTCATAACAGTCCATCTTGGCTCTATTTCTTTCCAACCAATCCATGCCAAATAAGGCATCATACGATCCTAATGGTAGTACGTTTAAATCTGCATGTGTGTGGAGTCCATTCAATTCTATGGGGCACTCCACCACTACTTCACTAACTTTTCTCTTGGTCCCTATGGCTAATTGAATTAGCCAAGACTTATTGTGCTTCACTTTTCTAAGAGAACAACCTTCGACCACTTTTGGATAAACATAACTATGAGTAGATCCTAGATCAATCAAAACAGAAATAGATTGCTTAGCAATATTACCTTCAACTTCCACCACTGATGATTGAAGATCTTCTTGATGATTATCCAACGCCACGTCAATTTGAGGTGTTGCCCTTGCCATGTCCTCCATTGTTTCTACTCCCTTTAAGTTGTGCAACCTTCGGGGATTCTCCTTCCGATGTGGACAATCCTTAAGCATGTTATTTTCTCCACATCCCCAACACTGAAGTGGCCCTTTTGATGCTTTATCTCCTGCTACTGCTGGCTTGAATCCACTCCTTGCTTGCTGCCCCTGTGGAAAGGTTTTGGGTTGATTTTTGAATGCTGGCTTGAAGCCACTCTTATTTTGATCAAACCTCCCTCTTGGCTTTCCTTTCCATGCTGGGTTAACATCCGATTTTCCTTTACTCTGCTCATAGTAATGCATTTCCATTCTAATGGCTTCATCAAGACTTTGTGGATTAACAAACTCAATTCTATCTCTGAAACTTTGAGGTAGACTCCCAAGGAAGCATTGGATTTTTACTCTCTCATTTTTAATGTAATCCACATACCTCAATAATTCCAAAAATTTATGGACATGTTCTTCCATAGATTTTTGTCCCAACCTGAGTTCATTGAACTATTTTCTCTTACTGTCATGATACCTAGCAGAAAGGTATTTTTCCTTTAAGTACTTCTTAAATCTCTCCCAGTTGATATTCCTTTCATTGATCCCTTTCACTTGCAAGAGGTTATCCCACCAAATTGAAGCTCTACCATTTATATTGTAAATGGCAATTCTGACTTTTTCATTTCCTGAGTAATCCTAAATTCTAAAATATTTCTTCATTCCAAGAAGCCATACCTCTGCCTCTTGGCCAGCCTTGTCTTCTTCATCAAATGTGGGAGGTCTTGCCTTCCTGAATTCTCCCTG
The DNA here is from genome assembly GCA_027924585.1 of Larix kaempferi. Taxonomy (NCBI): domain Eukaryota; kingdom Viridiplantae; phylum Streptophyta; class Pinopsida; order Pinales; family Pinaceae; genus Larix; species Larix kaempferi. Next base: position 1,675,272 of record BSBM01000233.1, on the reverse strand, counting down.
TGGGATGCCTTTGAACTTATTTATTCCATTAAAACTCCTGGGCATATTCCTTGGACTTATTTGAGAACCTTTGGAGTCACATGATCTGCTAGAAGAAGATCTAGAGGAAGGTGTTCTATGCTTCTTGCTCACAGAACTCTTCCTTGGGCTTGGAGTCCCCTTCTTTGAAAGACCTCTAGAGCAACTCTCTGCATCTCTTCCTTCTTCACCTACATTGCTTTGGTTGGACCCAAGGTTTATCTTTTGCTGTATATCAATGAGGCTTTGCAAAATAGCAGCATTGAGTTGGTTTTGTTCTTCTTGAGCCTTCATCAACCTTTCATTGAAGCTCACCATGGTTTCAACCAAATTCTGAGGAGTTACTTGCTCCCTTCTCCCATTGGATTCAGTCTCAGCATTCTTTTCTTGCACATTTTCTCCTAGCACATCTTCATCATGCTCATAAGGATCCTGAGCGTCATTTATGGTCACCATTTTTCCTATAGGTTGCCTTTGTTACACTAATAAATCTTATGAGCTACAAGCACTGTGCATTATGAAAAATTTTGTTAGACATCATAAGAAGGCATATAGAAATATACAAAATCAATATTTAACATAATCAAACTCATGGAATAATTCACATATCTGTTATGCATTCATTTCTTTTGCCCTTTCATGCAATCCTGGAAATTGCCCATATTGTTAACAATTGTCAAAACAGTCACTAGCACTTTTCTGCTCTAAATATCTATGGTTTATGATAGCCCCATTCAAATTTTGACTATGCACCATTATTCCCTGCTGGACAAGATTTCCAATGCCTATCCACGCATTCCATTCCGACATCGGGTGTGGAAACTACATTACTTCAAAAATGACAACTTTTACCAAACTTCTACACTTTTTACACAGTTGCAAAATATCCTGAACTGCCAACTTCAGCCACCTGTGGAAGAAAATCTATGAAGAATCACGAAAACTTTTCTATCGGGTGAAGTTATTCCATACAACAAGGAACACTCAGCAACTCGCGGATCTCTATTCTAATGCTCCATTCATCTTCTATAAAATTCTAGGTTTGACTACTTTCCACTTTTCACATTTTTCCAAAATTTCAAATTTTGGGCCAAAAATGGCTATTCCCAAACGGTGCATTTCTGGAAAATCTTTGTCTAACAGAATATGTCTATTTTAATGAGAATATGAAATGCTGAGTTTAGTAATTTTCTTGAATCCTTCATCTAAGGTCACTTTCATCCACTGCAAGCTTTTCAAAATCCCCAAAAAGTGGCCCGGAATAGTGCTTTTTGGCCTTCTTGCACACCCCGACTCCATATCCTTTGGAGTTTGGCTCCAAAATTCCAAACTTAACACCATGCCTGCTCCATGACTGTTCCATATCAGTTTCATCTCCATCCGACCTTCTGTCAAACGCCGGGACACTGATTTATAAAAGCCATCAATTCCAATTTTATGCCAAATTGGAGCATAATGAGCTCGGGATCCTCACTGGACCTTCCATGGCCTTCGTTAATGGCCTCAGAATGCCACTGAACTCATCAAATTCTAATCACGCATGCTCCTGTAATCAAAAAATCAATTTTCGGGCTCTATACTTGGTTTTTTTTTGTTTTTTTTTTTGGCCTCCGCAATCCACAACCCGCAACCCGAAATCCGAAATCCAAAAATGCAGGTGCGGAATTGCGGAAATCCAAAACGCAATTTTCAAAAACTTTGCATTCCTGCAACCCGAAACCCGAAATTGTGGGTTTGGAATTGCGGAAATCCGAACGCCAAATTGCAAATTTTTGCGTTTTCACAACCCGAAACCCGAAATTGCGGGTTCAGAATTGCGGAAATCCAAAACGCCAAATTGCAAATTTTTGCGTTTCCGCAACCCGCAACCCGAAATTGTGGAAACACCTCCATTCCGCAATGCCGGTTCGGAATTGTGGAAATCCAAAATGCAAGTTTGAAAACTTAACGTTTCCGCAACCCGAAATTTGAAAATGCAACTATGGAACACCTTCGTCCCCGCAACTTGCAGGGTTCGTATCTCCTTTGTCCCTTATCCAAATGAGACGAGTCTGGTACCGTTGGAAAGCTCTTGCAGAGCTCTATGTACTTGTGCAGTTCTCTACCACATCTGAGAACTCTGATCCTGTCATTTTTAAATCAAAAAATTCTTCCCAAACTTCATCACTACTGTGTTAAAACATTCTGTTACTTGTTTGCAAACTCAGAGTTTGACCCAAGTAGCCCCAGTGGTACAACATGGGCTCTGATACCACTTTGTCACGTCCCCTCCCATCATTCCAAACTGTAGAGGGAACATGACTGACATACCAGGGCTTATTTAGTAAACTCAACCCCATACATTACTAAGAAATTCATAATAAATAAACACTTCTGTGTGCAAATTCATACTCAATATAAACACAGTGGAATTAAATCATATTTGCACACACACAATTGTAATGCATCAACATATCTATCACAAGTAGATGATTATTCAATATACAGAGAATCAATCCCCTTCTCATGCTATGCACAGACTTCATATCAATTCCATTAACATGAATAATTATCATTCAAAATTAACACATTGTAGAACAAAGAATGCATATAATTTAAACACAGAGAACACTTATCTTTGAGATGAAGTTGTCCAAACAACTGGCTATGTGAAAGCAACGTTCCACCCAATCATAGATCTCTTTCCAACCTATATTCTTTCAGCTAAGAGATCACCCCCGAGCTGGGTTGTGTATCCACTAAGGAGGAACTAGATGGGCTCACTCACAGCCATGGTTTCACTCAACAGCTATGCTAAGCCAACACACAGTTGGGTTTATCAAGCAGACAAAAGACAAAGGAGGAAAATGCTAAGACAGTGAGCTCAACCACAGAGCTACAGGCATCTCAAACAAACTCAACAGTCATGGCACCCACAATACCTACCACACCCAACACAAGGAAGGTCCCCTTCTCTGCTGCATAGTCCCTCAGGCGTCCATTCCCTCTAGTGCTCTTCAAGGTGGGCATAGAAAGGTCCAGCTGTTAATTCTTTGAGATTCTATCCTTCACTGCGTTTATCAACCAAACCCAACCTCTGCTCAATCCTTCACACTTGGCTTTCTCACAATTCTGTCATCAAATACCTCAATCCCGTCACTGGTTTTCTGGGCTATATAAACTAGGTTTTCCAATGGATTTCGGGGTATCTAATGCTCTCAATTTTGCCCCAAGGTTCATATCTATGGATCCCCCATTGGATTTCACTGTCAATACTCAATTCTGGGTGTTTATGGCACTTCAAAATGTGGGTTCTTGCAAAGTTGCGATTTTCTGGTTTTTCTCACTGCTGGGAATTCGTAATGGATTAAAACTGATGCTGGGATCTTCCATAATGGAATGGGAATGAGGAAGAACCCATCCCCATGAGGTAGGGTGACTTGTGGTACAAAAAAACAGAGCCCATACCCTGCCATACAAATTTATGGGCTGCCCATGCTCCATTAAAGCCATGGACTGAATTATTCAACAACTTTCTTACAACAGAATTAAATGTCAACAAGGAAGGTCAAATGGATTCACAAGATGACATTTGGCAGCATATGGTTCATCCCCACAACCCCCTCACCACTCCCCAGTGGAATACACGTGGCCCCTTCTCATTCGTTGTTTCCATAGCCAGTTTTGGTATTTTATTGAAATATTAATATTTACATCAAATTACAATATTCCATGGCTTAATAGCACATGGGTAACAAAGATATCAAATGATTGTCCATTTTAAATAAAATTCAAACATACACTAGCGGGGCCTTGGCCTTGAGCTCCACGCTAGGGAAACATACATCGCATGTATACAATATTTACATTAAAATCCAATATTTCATGAGGGTCAAAATTGGGGTATTACATTCCCCTTCCCCTTAGAACAACATCGTCCTCAGTGTTCTCAAAACTGAACAAAAATGGGAATGCCTCTCTCATGGCATCCTCCAGCGCCCATGTAGCCTCATCGGGACTAAGGTTCTCCCATTGGACCTTTACATGCCCGATGGCTCTATTCCAGAGCAAAGTGACCTTCCTGTCAAGGATGCGCATAGGCTCTACTTGGAAGAATTGGGGTATTACAATTCTCATGTGGAAGAATTGTTAAACAAGCCTACTCATATTCTTTTGAGATGATGATTGAAATCTTTGGCAAGATTAAACAAAAACTCATTTGATCACATGTGGTTGTTTTCTTCGAGATTGAGCAAATAATGAAATGATTCACAAGATTTTCTTGGTTGATAATCCTTAAAACACAATGCTTTATATACTTTTGGATGAGATTTTCTTGATCCATTTGCACCTAAGTTTAAACTGAGTTTATGCCATTCTTGTTGTCTTCAGTCCATTGAAAATCGTCTTGAGAGCCTAGGTTAGACATGGGTTAGACATGGGTGAAGATCTCACACAAGTTGGGGAATGAAAGTGTTGAATACGGTTGATGACATGTTGAACAAGTATTTGTTTCCTCATAATTTCACTTACACCACTCATTGGATTGTGCAAGATTTGCAAACTGTTGGAAGCTTTGGAACTTCTAGATGATATCATGGGAAGGAATTTATGCTTGACATAGTTCGTTAAAACATGCTCATTGATGGGATCTATCAGAATGGAAAAATGGAGACACTAGGAAAATATCATTAAGTTCTACACGCAATGCAAGTGCAGAGGACACCTCCTGCTCCACACACTCCATACAAAAACATATTCATAAAATTCATGCTTTTATGTTTTCGTGATAGTCAACTAACCTCAAATATAGAAAAACAATGCATTGTAATGGACCTAATCAAAAGGGAGGCAAGTCCCCCTCTAAAATTGTTCATAGAACGGAAGACAAGCTTCCTACTTGGTAATTATCATATATGTTACATAAATTGTCCTAACTTACCCTGGTAGCACCGCCATTTCCTGTGCTGCCTTAGAACTACAAACCCCATATAATACAATACATTAATTCCTTTCATCCTAGTGTCAGCAATCTTTGGTTCTTCTGCCCGAGAAGCCAGCCCATATTACATGTGTTATCCTAAATCGGTTTCATTACTTCCTTCATGAGATTCACAAAGTAGATCTCTTTAAACTTGCACAATGGAAAATAAACATCCATATCTTTGCAAGGTTGAGGGAAACACTTGTGCTTTGGTTTGTTGTGATCCATTGATTCAAAACAAAGCTGGATAAAAACCATCTCACGATGCCTCGAAGTAAAATGGTGGAGAGGTTACACTTCACTTGGATGAAGAAGGAACTGGGATCTCTGGCAGTGGATTTGGAAGAGAGGATTTAGCCCTTCCTATCCTTCCCAAAACTCTGCAAAAGAATTTCCAGATATATCAATCATCGTTGCTTCCCAGGAAATTACTTGCAGCCTCTTTAGAGACCTATAGAAGCACTTGAGATATTTGTGTGAGGTGAATTCGACAAGCGAAATCTAGCAGGACATTGACAGGATCCCCCAGAAGCGAAGGACATTGACACGATCCCCAGGAGCAAATTCCAATAGGGTATCAAGAGGATCACCACGATAAACTCAACAACACTCACCCAATTGCTACACATATGTGGTGATGAGGTGGTGCATACACGAGTTATCAACATTCATCCATTTACACCAATTTTTTTTATTCCAAATGATGTAGCACAGGTTGATGTGACGATTCTACTAGAATGGAACACTATCGAATCACACAAAAAATCAACGCCAACTATTGTTTTCTTGGTCGCTTACAGTCTTTATTTGGTGCGCATGCTCTTGCATGGGCCGACGACAACACTTGTATAGGATATTATGTACATGTGTTGTGCAATGGCCTGCATTGTTATGTGTACCATGGTTTTCATGATATCTAATTCATGCGCCTTATTCGCGGCATACTATCTATTCAAGTATGCCACGAATAACAAATAAACCTTCTAACCTACGTGATGGTGCAAGTTTTTCATTTGCACAGGAAAATCATCTTCCACCTCGTGGCCGCGAATTCCTATCTCACCTTGATTGGATAAATGCATTTTATATTTTATATTGATATTGCTCAGTCAAATAATTATTATTTATGATCAAGAAAATGTCCAATTTTCAAGAGTATCACCTAATACTATGTTGTCACTCTTCTTTAATGGAAGAATAAAGAAATGTATACAAATATATTGTATAAACCAATTTAATAATATTGTTTATCTAAATTATTATTTTGTTGACACAATTTCATTCTTCAGGTTAGTGATTGGTTGGTGCATATACCGTCATTTATAGCTATAAATTAGTATACTACCAATAAATCAGTATACTACAAACTGAAACATCGTTAAAAATATTGAAAAAAATAAACTCAAATTGTTTTTGATGTGCATTTTTTAGTTATTGATATCATAAATCTCTTAAAATCTCTAATAAAAATAAGTGTCCCAGTGGCTTACACCTACACTCTTTTATTCATTATCCCCAGGATAAGGTCCAACTCTGCATGAATTAGCTGCTTGATGCCCCTCCTTTGTTGCACTTCACTGAAGAAAGAGTGAGTATAAGGTATGCCAGCTACCTCAGAACGACGAGTGTGGCATTTGTGTGGCAACGAGTGGTCGATTATACTCATTGGGAGATCATTTTGGGAAATTTCAAAGCATGATTTTTTATATAATAATTAGGATAAAGGTATATGATGATGCATGAAGTCCACCTTGCTGTAACACAAATGATGGTTGGGTGTATTAAGCTATGTTTTGTGGAACAAGATGGCTTTGTCCTAATACTGCACCCTGTAGAGATGGTGATCAAATTTGACTCTGTCAACATGATTGAATTTAGAGGGTGTGGAGGCTATATTTTTGAGTTGAATGCATTGAAGGGGTCATCACAGTTGACTCAAGTTAATGTTGGAGCTATTTTCAAAGGCTGTAGATTTATTATGATTGAATGATCGTCCATGACTTTGTCAAAGATCAACGTTAAATATTTGTAATACCAACTTTGCGTGGAGGCTCGCTTTTTGAGTTAAATTCATTGAAGGGATGATCACAGTTGACTCAAATTATTGTTGGATCTATTTTCAAAGCCCCAAAATAGGAAAATGATCAAAACCCTAGGAGGGTGAATTGATTAAAGATCAGTTCCTTCTCTATAGGGCAGATGGAGTCCCCAATGATGACGCATAAGTGGCTTCCTCATGTCCCAAAGAGCTTATGAAACTTGGACAAGTTTAAAAAGTTTCCAAATAGGCTTTAAGAAAACAATGCCTCTCACAAATAAGTGGCTACAAAGGCTGTTATAACATGGAAACATTCATCTTCAAGTCACAATAAATGTGCACGAGTCGTAGACTCTATGGTCTCAAAACCACTACAACATGTGTGCACATGGATAAGTCAAAATTTCGAATACAAGCACTTGGTGGAAGATGCTATAGTCAAGTGCACATGAAAATTCCCAAAAATTTATGTTTCTTACAATGCCATAAACCATGCATAAGTGGTGGAATCTATGGTCTCACTCTACCATATAAATGCAAATACTTATTTCCCTTGGTTACCATTAATACTTATATGGAAACCATTACAAAAAATATATATATGTGGCATCCTTTAAAAGTGCTAGGCTTCAATAGTTTTATATATTAAGAAAACCATAATGCAGAGCCCATTAAATAAAGCACTAAAATATAATGGGTTACCAATAGTTTAGAACTATAAAATAACCATCTAAAAGGAATTACAAAGCGACACATGATTTCAAAGCATATCACTACTTTATCCAAGTTTTCGACCCATCTCCATGGTGTGCTTGGACCCTTGATCCTCAACCTTTATTATTCAATCCACATGGATTTTCCTTGGTGTCAAATGCTTCGACTTTGCAAGTGACTAGTCCATGACTTCACCTCGAATGGCTTTGCTCGTTGTACCTGTGTCTTACATTGTGACTTGTCTTCCCTGTTGAATTGGCTCTTGGTAAGCGTGCTTATATAGAACCATGGTGGTCCTAACCACCCCCACTTCTCATGGAAACAAACATAACCATGGCCTAAATAAGTCCATTGAAAACCACCACCATGGTATATCATTCCAACATCCATCAAACTTTGGCATACTCAGTAAGAAACAACCAAATGGTGCTAAGTGTGGCCAACCGTGAAAATCACCATCAAATATAACATATGGTCTATAACCATGGGATCAGTGCCATCGGAAGTGTTGTTTCAACATCCACTAAATGTGGCCAACCGCCAAAGTCATTTTAATGTGCATGATTCAAATGGAAAATATTTGTTGAATCTAGCACCAAAGATAGTGCTTCCACTGAAGAGCGAGCCCCAAACATGTTCAACACCATAACCAAATTCCTTGCCAAGTCATATAGTGTATATATCATCCTAATTGCTCCAAAACCATATGGCACGGTTTAGGGTCGAGGGCTAAGCCCTTGGCCCCTTTTAACCACCAAATGCAACTCCAAAAAACTTCAAATAGAAGTTGTGCCATTGCATGGTAAGAACCAAACCATAGGAGGCCCAGAAAGGGTGTGTGGCTTGTGAACAATAGGTTGTGGGTTCAATTTCTGGGACTTCCAATTTTTCCTTGGTAAGGAGAACCTATCAAAGGCCAATCAGATTGCCACGTGGCCTCGTTGGATTAGTCAACATGTGAGTGATGTCATATGCCAACTCACCTGTAAGATTTTCCATCTCAACAAACTATATACCATGTGTCATTTTGAGGTACTTCCACATTAACGCATGACTTGTACAACTGCCACGTCTCACCCTTTCAATGGTGCAACATGGCACTCTTGCCAAAAATTTTCCTATTGAGAGAAAACTTCAAAACTGCATAACTTTTGCATACATAGTCCAAATGAGAAAGTTCAAACATCGTTGGAAACATCTAGATGAGATCTTCGCAATTGTTCTACTTTCGTAAGCATCAAAGGCAATGAAATTTTCTTAATTTCAAAAATCCACCTGGATCAATTAAAAATTATTCCCTTTAGTGATTTCATGTGGAAAAGGGACTTGAACTCACCACCATTGCATATTATTTAAATATTTGCTTTCAAGAGTTAATTATAAGTGAAATGGATCATTTAAAAAATGCACTAAGTGACAATCATGAATACATTTAGCTAGAAATTTATTAAACATATATTTGAAGGTTTCCAACCAAGGTAAAGTTTGAAAATTATTTTATATAATATTACGAGTTGGAAAATAATGGGTGTCACTAAACATGAAAGAAAAATTATTGCAACATATTATAGCTTCCCCATTAATCGTTGATCACATCAAAACTAGAAACAAATGCTATAACTTCTATGATAATTCCAATACTTCAAGTATTGTTGAAATGGGGTGTTTCCTTGCCTTGGAAAGGATATATAAATTTCATTATTCCCATCCCTTGATGGTTTAGTATCCATGAAAATCATTGTATTTTAAACATGAACATTGACAATGATTTGTCTTTGTAATCTGAGATTGTTACAAACTTTTCTCTTTTCCTACCGGTGTTCACTTTTTCCCCTCAAGGGGAAAATGCTAGTAATTAAACTATTGTAAAATTAATTTAACCATTTTCCTTAAAGTTGGCTCGAAAGGAAATAAGGGCATTTCTTAGGCTTTGATGAAAGTGAAAGGAAAATTTTCCACTTTTTGTAGTAAGAATTTAAGACCATAAAGTTTAGCCACTCTTAAAGATGCAAAGAGTGAGAGGCATTGATTTTGTGTCTAAAAGCATTATTGAAACTCTGTAAATTGCTTTGTAGCCACTATTGAGTGGAAGATATTATGCCTAAAAGCCTTATTGAACATTTTAAAATCATTGTAATAACAATTTTTGGGTGCATGATCGGTGGTTCCCAACACCATAAAATTGGTCATAGATGCAAGTGAATCTGTCCAAGTGAATCCAAAGACAACCATGGACAATCTTTGAAGGAGGAGAAGATAAATATCCTTCTTCAATCATGAATCGATACTTTTTGGAGGCCCAAAAAGTGCTTTCAATGGGGAGATTTAATCCAGGAGGATCGTCTCAGTTGAAGAATGCAAAAGGTATTCATTTTCTTTGCAGGTGGTCAAATGGCGAAGAGCTCGCAGAGATATTTCTAACACAACTTGAACGGGGTCAAATGGACTTCGCATGTGGGAGAAATTCCAGGTTGAAGTTACGACCAGAAAGGAGGTTTTCTTCAAGAAAAAGTTCATAAAGTGTTTCATTTGAAATTCTATGAACAAACTATGTAAAAGGGAATTAGATGTTGATGCTCACATTAATTCTCATTTAATTAGTTAAAAGGAAATTAAAAATGTGAGAGAATCCAGCTCATCAGTTGGTTTCCTAGTCCTAAGGGATGTTAAGATCTTCATGGAGGAAGATGAGACCTTTTCCTCCACATACCCCCTTAAGGTGTCTCGTGATCCTACTTTAGGGGATCATGGGAGATATTTTATCCTAAACATGAGTGATGACTAATCATCCATGAGAAATCTATAAAATCCTCTCATATGGAGAAGGAAGTAAGATTGGTTGGAGAGCATTCTTTGTAATATTTCCTTTGCATCAGATAAGTTAAGTGAGAAGGTATTGCTTATGTAAATTCATGTGAGAGCCTTAGGATAAGGCTTCCCAAGATGGGAGAGAGAGCCACATGATTATGTCCATGTAAATTGCATGAAGGAGGATTAATAAGAATGGTTCGGAACTTTGTCGAACCCGGATACATAGTCAGGAGGCCTGACGAACTCCATTATCAGTTGGTTGTCATCTTTTGGTATGCATGTTTTGATTATGATTCTCACTTGTTAAGTAAATATGCCATTTCAAGTTATGTGCATGATAATGTCTAATTAGTTATGTGTAACGATGCTTAAGAATTGAAATACTCATGATATCACAAGCAAATAAGTGTCAGTCAAGATTTCTTTTATTGAAGATTTATGTTAGAGAAAGTTCTCAGCTAAATTTTTAGATCATCTCCTTACTTAGTTTTAAATGGTTGGCCAAAGGTGTAATAACTGGTTTTCCATTCTGCATTCTAAACCTCTCCAATACCTTTTCTATGTACTCACCCTGAGACAATGCCAATTTGCGATTTTTCCTATCTCTTGTTATTCTCATACCAAGGATTTGCTTTGCAACACCCAAATCCTTCATCGCAAATGAATTAGCTAACTTCATTTTGAGCACATTTATAGCATGCATGTTAGACCCTACAACAAGTATGTCATCCACATACAGTAACAAGATAATATATCTTCCATTATCTAGCCTCTTGAAATAAACACAGTGGTCAGAATGACATCTACTATAACCTTGTTATGTCATAAACCTTTCAAATTTTAAATACTACTGCCTTGGAGATTGCTTCAGTCCATCAAGCTCTTCTTCAACCTGCATACTAAATTCTCCTTCCCTTTGACCTCATACCCCTGTGGCTACTACATATAAATATCTTCCTCCAAATCCCCATGGAGAAAGGTTGTTTTTACATCTAACAGTTCAAGATGCAAAGTTTCTACCGCCACTAGACTTAAAATAGTCCTAATTGAAGTCAGTTTAACAATGGGAGAAAATATTTCATCAAAATATATACCTTTCTTCTGTGCGTACTCCTTTACAACAAGTATGGCCTTGTATCGCTTCTTTCTTCCACCATTGTAAGCATTTCCAAGCTTGATTTCTACCTACCATCAAGGGGCAAGTGTTTCTCTCCATTTTTATTCCACTACTTAGAATTTAGTTTGGACAAGAAAGGCCTCCCTAAGGGAGATTGTTGGCTTCCCTTGAAGCCTTCACCTCCTAGGTGTTGTGTAGCTATTCCATTCGGAAATACAAGAGTGGTTTAGCATACCTTTGGTTTTGTTGGAGTTTTCATTTTTCCCCCATCTCTTTTATTTTATTTTCATCAATACTTTCATGTTTGAATGTGAACTACACTCACAATGTCTTGCAGGATCACTTGGAGGAATACCATCCATCAAAAGGGGCTCCAAGGATTGAGGCCTTGCTGCAACCTACAAGGCTTAGATCCTTACCAAGTGGAAGAGTGCACTTGTGCAATTTTTCCATAACAGATATGAAATAGGGAGGCCTAACATCAAACTCAAGAAATTAAGAGTCGCCACGAATGCCATGCTCATGATTCCCGAAGATGGAAACAAGAATGAGATTTTTTTAATAGGCGTAGCTCCCCATTGGTTCCCAAGTAACTGGATGGGATAGAGGGAAAGTTGGGGTTGGGTTGAGGTTGAGGTTGGGATGTTGGTTTACTTGAGGAAATTGTACATAAATTTGATATTCCACCTTTGGGGGTGGAGGAGGTAGAGCCTGAAACATTCCAATCATGGGGCATCGTGAAAAATGTCAATCTGAACACTAATAAATGTCGAGACAGACACACAGGCGATACTACTATATATTATGGGTAGGATGTTCTCTAGACAAGTCGTCCCCTTAGGATTATAATGCGTCAATTGGTACAGCTTGACGTATTCCCTTCATGAGGGAACATCATAATCCAGAAGAAGGACGATGCAACTGCTTTCATCATGTAAATGTCGGTATGCCCAAGGATGAGGTTGTAATATGTTTGGGAATTGACAACCTCAATATCGATCAACACAGATTTTCCAGGTAACTCCACAGGGACATTCTGGACAAGGACCTGAGATTGATTCATGCAGTCATCATAGGCATGCAATGGCATGAGGGATGATGCAATTTGGGGAGATCCAATATTTTTCCAAACATGAGTTAACATGACACAAGTGGAGACGCCTTCATCGACAATGCACCGATGAATCACCAAGTTTTGAATGGTAACTGAAATTTGGAAGGCTACGGAATAGGACATTCATGGATCTGCTTGATCCAAATAAAATGCCATCAAATAGGAGTAGAAAGGATCGATCATACCTAGTGTTGACAATAAGGTTTTGCATTGCGCAGGGCAGTTCCTAAGAACTTCGAGAGTTGACATGGTAGCGGGGAACTTTGCTAAGTCATTCACGATGCTATAATTAGGGGCGGCTCGTGCATTGGGTTTGTTTGTGATGTGACGCAAAGGAAACTTGGGTACTTTAGGTATCCCATCAATAGGTAGTTTAGGCAGGTGTAAGGTTTCGTTAACTGGAGTGATGTATTTTCCCTTATCAGTAGTGGAAGTTTCGGCAGCTAAACCATATTGGTTACAACATGTCTGAAGGTTCACATCAGCGGACAACATAAGGAGGTGTTGGACCCCATAATCAGGAGGTTGAATTGACAAAGCTATTTGGGGTGGTTAAGGAACCAATAGTTGTCCCATTGCTACCCCTTGCTGAGGGAAGGATTTTTGTTAGGACAGTAGGTTTCATTTGAGTGGGTTGAGGCAAAGGTGGGTTTGCTTGCCCCTATGAGGAAGCAGTCGCTTCGCATTGGTTCGCCACATTCCACAACTGGCATGCCTTAGACAAATGTGGACAGTGATGGGTATAATTCCCATACACACCACACAAAAAAAACACATATGATTGGTCCATAGTTGAGAATTTTTGGCTTATTTAGGTGGCTTGTTAGGGCCTTGATCTGTGGGATTCACTATAGTGTTATCAGGTGGGTTGATGGGTTGGGATCCACCTCCTTGCTATTGGTTGTTTCCTTTATTCTCTCCCCACTCTTTTTCTTAGGCTACTCTTGTTGATTATTGGGAGCAGGTTGGGAAGGCATGTTATACTAGGCATACACTTTCCCATGAGGGAAAGGAGGAACGACAGGATGTGGCTACACTCGAGCGACTAGTGGAGGGACATGAAAGGGATAGTATTGGTTCATGGCCATAGGGGCTAAAAATAATGTAGAAGCACCGCCACACATAGTGCCACTACACAAGGGTCCATGAACAAGGGAAGCCAAGGTAGAATACAAATATGAGGTACTCATTCCTGAATGGGATGAAGCACATGATAAATCGGGGCCATAGATTGGAGTGGAAACAGGGCCCTAATGAGGATGCACAATTCCAAGAAAATTTTCGTATGAATAACTACTCACCGTGGGAGAGTAAGGTACATATGGATTAGGTCAACATGTGACACTGTCAATGACACCATCTGCGGCATGGGATGCCCCCAGCGGTTCTTTCTGAGAGCAGTCTCCGCGAGGGGAATCAAGGATGGTGGTATAAAAATATCATAAATGTGTATATATCAAGTTGAATTGTTGATATTTTAGACAGCCTCTTTCTCATTTTGGGTTCATTTAGATGCCACGTCCTTGGAAATGGAAGGAAGCGGGGATTTCATAAACTAGTCTAAAAGGATCATGTCATCGAGTTTGATCTTACACAAACTCCAATGCCTACACCACTCATGGATGTGGTCGATCATGTGCGTAGTAGATTTCTGTCAATAAGAGAGAAGCATTTCTACACGGACATCATATCGGATGGGCAATTGGAAAAACTGTAGGAAAGTGGAGGCTAAGGACACAAATTTGGGATGTGTCCCATGTAGTTGGCCAATGTACCATTTGGATCCAATACCAGTAAGAGTTATCTAAAGCAGGAATAACCCAATGGAATTGTCTATGATGTTGTTTTGGGGGTATTCCCTAGCCTTCCCTTTGAACTTTGGGATGTCCGACGGGATTTTGGTAGGCATGGGGGGCTAGTTTGGATCATGGTGGATCAAATCATTGGTCAGCTTCACTAAATAAGGGAGGTTGAGTTTATCCATAAATGGAAATCTCGTTGTAATGGGGCCTCCCAATGGAGGGTTTCTCGAAGGAGAGTTCCCTAGAGGAGCACTCCTTGGAGGAGGGTTCCCTGGTGGAGGGTTCCCTCATGGAGGATTCCTTGGAGGAGGGTTACCTAGAGGATGGTTTCCTCCACTAGATGGGGGAATGTTAGCGGAAATGGTGCCACTATCATGTGGATGTTCAAGAGACTACAACTATAAGAAGTCAAAATTGAGAGACTCGGTGAGGTGCTCCAGTGATTGTGTAGTGTGTTGAACTGAGGTCTAGCTTGAGGAACCAAACATAGGGTCTAAGATATCGTATTGAGGGGGTTGGACCTTAAGCATTCAAGAGTACCTATGGGGATCAATTATGACAGATTCCTAGCTAGAACATCTGAACAACACAAGGTTGTTGTAGAGTAATCTCAAAT
The DNA here is from genome assembly GCA_027924585.1 of Larix kaempferi. NCBI lineage: Eukaryota > Viridiplantae > Streptophyta > Pinopsida > Pinales > Pinaceae > Larix > Larix kaempferi. The sequence goes on along the minus strand of BSBM01000233.1, from coordinate 1,660,079 downwards.
CAAAAAGCCAGTGCAATCAAGCTTGCGACAAGCAATCTGATAAAAATAAAAGGAAATTCATCGAAAATAGAAACCCAAGAAATAAAAAGACTCAATAACCTAATAGATGTATACACAATCAAAAATAAAAACACCAAATGCAATCCTCCTTGAATATTTTATTCTTGGTGGTCATCACCTCCCCATTAGACAAAAATAAGCAGGAAGTCGATTCAATTATTCCAATCATTGGACTATGATAGGGGCATCAATCATATATAGACCCAATAAGTGAATATCGAATGGAAATTTACATATCTAGGGCTGTAGCCAACTTTGTATGCCCTAGGTATCTTCCCACCGAAGGGGATAGCCTCTAGGTAAGATACCTAAGAAAAATGGTCTCAAGGCTACATCATTCGGGTCACGTCAAGAGGAGTATTCCACTACTTTAGTCTGAAGACCCCGATCTGGATGATCTTTAGTACTGAGGGGGGATGGTGCACCACCCAGCCATTCGGTTCCATTCTAGTCGTTTCCCCTCCTAGGAGAGGCTCTCCTCATAGATTGTCCTTAAACTATGTCCCAAGTACTAGAGGATTTTAGCTCCCTAAAAATACAACCACTATGTTTCCTATCCCAAGTTTAGGAACTTAACTACGAAATTCTTTTTGTCCTCAAGTGAGGTTAATGTGTGTTGATTTATGGCTTATTTTAAGGCTCTGCATGGTGGCACAAACCAAGATATAGGTTTAATTTAGGGAGTGTTTGTGTGCACTAGTGGTATGTACAACTGCAAACTAAGAAATTAAATGCTTAAAAGAAATGAATATATTTCAATACTAAGTTTTAACTTTTCTTGAAAACATCACTTCAACATAGAAAGGCTATGCCTAAGAATTTAACATTCAAAGCATAAAAATATTATTCATCTAACAAAAATTGATATTTCATGAAGTACTCACTAAAAAAGTAAACATGCAGTCAAAGAGATCCTTTTAATAGAACTAAAGAAGTGGAAAATACTCAAATGCAAAGGATTTTTTATTCACCACAAAGTCTAAAAAGAAATCATAAATAAAATGCTATAGAAAGAAAACAATTTCAAACAGGACTGAAAGGGTATTGAAAATAATCATAAACTGAAAAACAAAAACAATTTGCAAGGGGTAGAGGGAAAATAAGAAGTTTGAAAGATGTAAACTGCTGAAAAAAAAAGTGAAAATAGAGCACGGGTTTCTCTTATCGAGGAAAACTAAGCGACCTAGGTCACTTAGAACATGAATACGGGCACAACCCATGGAAAAAATGCTATTTCAGTAACAAGTCACACTTATTGGGGGAAAAGGTTCGACCTAGCATGTCGCTTAAAACTGCTAAATAGGTGCAAACCAGCACTGAAAATTTCAAAAATAGTAAATAGAAGCTCGATTTGATCACACAGGGTAGATTCAAGACAGTTTTTCAATAGTAAACTATCAGAATGCAACAAACAAGTAGATAAAGAATGAAATCAAGATGAATAAAAACTCAAACAAGGGTTGAAAAGGTTGGACAAGCACAACTAGAGAACGGTCCCCAGTATGGTCACCAAAAACGGTGGTTGGTGTTTTCACACCAACAAGTGAAAAAGTACACCTACTAAGAGTTGTGTTGATCTTAGTAGAGTTTCATAGTAAAATTTAACAGAATAGAAATTAAAATGACTAATTCAATAGGAAAGAAAAACTAAACAACAGTGAAAGCAAATCTAATCTAACATTTATATGCATTCTTCATTAAGCAAACAGATACAAATAGCATCATGTAAAAGAATAAAGAATGCATTTTCATTATAAAAATGGACTTTTACAAGAGTAAGCATCATCTTTGAGTTCCAGTAGAAGGAGACCCTCCAGGTTTCTAAGGGAGGTTTTGCTTGGTCTCTTAGCAGTCCATGGTTCTTTGACCACACGTCACGTATGCGATCTCCAACAAGGTGAAACTAGAACAGGAAAGGGAGTTTTGATCTTGAGGAGATTTTTGTAGAGTAACAACTTGAGCAATGAATGGAGAATTGGTGTATATTGAGGGACCTTGAGGGTTCATTTATAGGAATAATGGATAGCTTTAGGATAGGGATTAGGCTTTGATTTTCTAGTTTTTGTTTTTTTTTTCCTTTTACATTTTTTTAATCCTTTTATCTAATTTATTTTATCATAGAAATCATGCCAAGTTTCTTCTTTTTGCCGAGGGTAAAAAGAGAAACATCCAAAAATCAAGTCAGAGCAAAGGTTGCTCATTCATTTCGAGATAATTGAGCAATTTAATTTATAAAATATCCCTTCTTGGTTTGTGACTTTGATTTTTGTTTTAATGAAGGTCCAAGGAGAGGAAATGAAATGTGGTAATGATGTATATGTATGATTGGGATAACGACATGGTAGGTGGACAAAATTTAGGTGTTAACAATAGGGACTAGTAATGACCCCTAAAAAGGGAAGTCTTCATTTCATCGCCTACCACAACACCAAAAGATCATAACTCTTTAGAAGGAATTCCAGTGTCGAGGGAATCGGGTTCAAAGGGATTAGGAATATCTCCTCATCTCTTTATTGGATTCATTCCAATATCTTTCGTCCAATATTCCCATAATGGTAAGTCACCATCCCCCTCTCACATCTCCATCTCAAATTATCCTTTAGAATAGGAAATTCAAAATGAATATATATTTGTATTGGTAGATGATGAAATTACAATAGGTTTCGTGCGGCTATATAAAATTGAAATGACACACATGAAACATTGTGTCTCTGCAATGCCGATGGTAACATAAATAAATGAATAATTAATAGTAATTACTAATAGTAATATTTAATTTATTACAAGTCATCCCTCTCTGAAATACTTCATCCACGAAGTATTGGTAAAGATATGTGTCTCACTCAATAATATTCATTCTCCCAAGTAGATCCATCTTCAGGTAAGTTTTTCCACTTGACAAGGTACTCGTTGCCTGACTTGGAATGGAGCGTTTTGGTTTTAACTTCTAAAATGCATTAAGCCTCTAGCACCAATTTTCCTTCGTCATCTAACAGGGGTAACTATGTTTGTATGTGGGTTGTTGGACCCAATGTTTTATTTAAGCATGACACATGGAAAACATCATGTAGTTTCCCTTTGTATGGTATATCTAGAGCATAAGCCACTTGTCCTACTCGCTTCCATACTTGATAAGGACCATAGAACTTGGGCACAAGTTTATGATTTTTGGAATTTTTAAGCAAAGTTTGTTTGAATGGTTGGAGACAAACAAACACCCAATCACCTACTTCAAAACAATCAATTATATTTAAGTCTGCTTGTTGCTTCATACGGTTCCTTGCTTGTTCGAGATGGTTCTTCAAAATGCGTATGACTTCATAGGACGTCGTGAGATAATATTTCACTATTGGAACCTTGAAATTTTTGATAACATATTATTTCATTGTTGGAGGTGGATACCCATATAAGGCCTCAAAAGTGGACATTTTTGTCATGGTATCATATGTACTATTGTACCACCATTTTGTAAGGTATATCCAATTTATCCATTGTGTCTGGTGATCATTCACAAAAATCCTAAGGTATCCTTCAAGGAATTTATTTACCACTTTGGTTTTTCCATATATCTAGGGGTGGTAATAGGTACTCCTAGTTAATGAAGTCTCAACTTGGTGGAACAATTCGTTCCAGAAATTGCTAGTAAATTTGGGGTCCCTATCATTGACGATAACTTTAGGAAACCCATGGAGCTTAAATATATTTTTTGCATAACTATATGTGACTTTACTAGCCTTTTCCTTTGATGAAATTCCAATGAAGTGAGCATGTTTGGTTAATCAATCTGCGATTACAAATATGTTATATTTCCCTTCAAAAGTAGGAAGACCAGTGATAAAAGCCATGGATATCTCAAACCATTTCTGAGTTGGGATATGAAGGGGTTGGAGAATCCCAAGAGGAGCAACAGTTTTAAACTTTTGTCGTTGACAAGTATCACATTCAACCACATATTTATGGATATCGGTCTTCATCCCTTTCCAAAAGAACGATTAATGTATATTATGGTATGTTTTAAAAAATCCAACATGACCTGTTGTCAGAGAATCATGGTTCTCTTTTAAGACTTGAGTTTTGAATTTTGATCTAGGAAAATATATCCTTTGTTAGTACCATAGTATGCCTTTCTCCCATGAGTATTTGGAGTTTGCTTCCATGTTGCTTTCAAATTCCTCTATCAACTTCTGTGTTTCTATGTTTTTTACGTACTTGGTTTGGACCTCTAATATCCATTCAGAAATGACTATGGAAATGACACATAGTGTGGCATTATTTTCTTGCTTTCTTGATAAGCCATCTATAGCCAAATTTTCCTTGCCCTTTTTATACATAATGTCAAAATCAAAAACCTGTATTTTTCTCACCCATTTTTGTTCTTCTGGAGAGAGATTTTTTGGGCTTAGGAAATGCTTCAAGCTATTGTGATCTATTTTGACGAGAAATTTAGCTCCCAATAAGTATTGCTTCCACTTGACCAAGGCATGCATTATTTCCAACGTTTATTTATCATTCGTAGATTTTGTTTTCTCATTCGATTTTAAATTTCGACTCTCGAAAGCGATGGGATATTTATCTTTCATGAGCAAGGCTCCTACACCTATCCCTAACGCATCGCATTCAAGGATAAATGTTTTTTTATGAAATATGGGGTTTCCAAGCTAGTAGTGGATGTGTTGGAGGGACCTCTTGGGATCCACATATATGTCATCACATATTAATGTAAATGTCTTATGTAATTGGACCTTAACGGACAAGTAGTTGGAGCGAGTGGAACCGCTCCAACCTCTCCATCTAATGTATAAGTACCTCTATAATGAATGAGCAAAAATGGTTGAACGTTTCACCCAATTACATGGTCTTCTTGATGGATGAATGTGCATGTGCTTTAATTCATGCTTGAATGTTGTGTTGAACATGCTCGTTCAACACTTTGGCATCGTTGCCTCCTTCATTTGGTTTGGGTGACAGCAACAATAAATGAAGGTGGTTTGAATCTGGAAGAGAGTGAGATGCTCATATGGAGAAATTGCAAGAAGATCAAATACTACTTGTGTGAGATAAAATCAGAGATGAAAAAAACAATGATTGTTCTATTCCTGGATCAAAAGAATAATGATGTTGATGATCGTGAGCCTGTTGAAGACACTCATTGAAAGCAGAAAACCTACACATAGGAGATGATAAACTATTGTAAGTAATCCTTAAATTTGATTTTTTGTTGATGATGGTGATGTCTATGAAGTTCTCATTAATGTCCTTGGATAATGCTCATGAACAAAAATTTGTGGTCGATGTAAAGAATATATTAAAATGTGAGTGGAACATAGCATTGTTGTAGATGTTCTAATGGTAATAACAACATGCATTGAAGGTTCATAAAGATCTCACTTGTTGATATAGCCATGGGATAAATATTTCTTATCACAATCTTCTCTCGACAATGAACTCCAAAATGTTTACAATTGAATGCCATCACTTGAAAGTATAAGGTCGTTTCAAAGATGTAGAAGGGTTGAACGGGCAGGTTCAACACAGCATTCAAGCAAGAAGTAAAGCACACGCACATTCATCCGTCAAGAAGAACATGTAATTGGGTGGAACGTTCAGCCATTTTCCCATTCATTATAGAGGTACTTATACATTATATGGAGAGGTTGGATCAGTTACACCCACTACAACTACTTGTTCATTAAGATCCAATTACATAAGACATTTACATTAATATGTGATGACATATATGTGGAGCACAAGAGTTCCTGCCAACAGGATGTCATTAAGGTTTTCAACATTTGAAAACAAGATTTAGCATTTGTATTCCATATGAAGGCATCCTTTTTTAATAGCGATGTTAATGGGGGCCACAATTTGTGCGTAGTTATGAACAAATATTCTATAGTAACCTACCAGGACAAGGAATCCCCTTAATTATGTGATTGATATGGGGGTAAGACACTAAGTAATTTCCACAATTTTCATGGGGTCTACCTTGATGCCTTCAGCTGAAATGAGATGTTCCAAAAAAACTATTTATTTTTGTCCAAAACTTCATTTAGATTTGTCAATGTAAAACTTATTTTAGTCTAGGATCTCCAATGCTCTCTCTAAGTGCTTGAGATGTGAGCTCCAGTTTTTGTTGTAAACAAGAATATCATCAAAGAAGAACCGCACAAACTTCCTCAGGTACAGACCGAACAAGTCATTCATCACAGCTTGGAATGTTGTAGGAGCATTGGATAGTCCAAAAGTCACGACTCAAAATTCATATAAGCCTTCATGGGTGCAAAAAGAAATTTTGGGGATATCTACCTCTCGAATTCTGATTTGGTAATATCTTGATTTTAGTTCTAACTTAGAAAAATACTTTGCACCATATAGCTCATCAAATAGTTCGTCAACAAAGGAAACGGGGAATTTATACTTTATGGTAACCTTTTTAATGCTCAATAATCAATACAAAGTCTATACAATCCATCCTTCTTCCTGACAAGTATGACTGGGGCTGAGAAGGGAATCTTACTACGTTTAATCATGTCAGAGTCTAATAATTATTGTACCAATAATTCAATCTCTAATTTGTTTCTCTGATATTGTATGTATGATTTTTTCCTAATTAGAGTTGAACCTGGAATCAATTATATGATGTGATCCCTAGAACGTGGTGGGGGGAGTCCACGAGGAGGGTTTTGGAAGATGTTATTATGTTTTCCCTAGAGTTGCTCTAATTCCATTGGATCAATATTTTGACTTTCATTATCCCCCTTTTTAATTTTTTTTTCCATTTTATTTGATGAAACAATTTGAGGAGGAGGGAAATTGATACCATGAAGCTTGTACTTCTTATAGTTTTCATAGAATCTTATAAATTGTTCTTGTAAATTTAATCTTATTCTACCGAGTGTTTCCAACCATTGGGCCCCTAAGACAATGTCAACCCCTCCCATCGACATAGCCTACATAGGTGGTTTTAACTTGTATTCATTTATAACTATCTATACCTTATGGCATTTCCCATTGCACGAGGTAATATTGTTCATTTGTATTGATACTTGGAAGATAGAGATAGGGTAGATGAATATGTTTAATTGCTTTGCTACCCTAGAGTCTATAAAATTGTGTGTACTTCCACTATTAACCAACATTGTCACTTTAGTGCTTTTTATCTAGCCAAACATTTTGAGAGTTTGGGGTTGATAGATACTAGTCATTGTAGCCACTGAGAGCATTAGAGTGACATTAGATTCATCTGTTTTGGATTCATCATCATCTATTTATGTATTCGAAGAAGATACGTCACCAGTCTCCTCATCATTATTATTGTCATATGATCATTTTTTCACATAAGAATAATTTTTTACATTTACACTTATGTCCTAGACGCCAATTAGGAGTATTACACTTATGGCATGGATTGTCATCCTTCTTTGCATTTTTTCTTAGGTGGGGAGGATATAAACAACCAGTCGATGTGCTTTTTGTTTTTCTTCAATCATATTCGATTTTTGGCGTGCATGTTCAATGTCCTTGACATCAAGTAATTTTATATCGTTTAGGATACTTGGTTCCATCCACCAATGACAATTTGTACAAGGTGCTCTTTAGGTATGTCATTTACGTGAGTAGCCAACACAAGGAAATTGTTTAAATACTCGTGAGAGGGAAGCCAAAGTGATATGGGGAATGAGAGAGAATGGTGAGGGAGAGGTATGCGTGTGGGATGAGAGAATGAAATAATGGAAGGACTTATTGTTCGGATACCAATTGGAATAGGAAATTCCAAATGAATATATATTTTTATTGATAGATGATGAAATTACAATAGGTTTCATTATATAAAACATCTAATTATATAAAAGATCATATTAACTATAGATGTAAACTTATATATAAAGAGATTGAATTGAACCATATTGATATACACTTCTACATTACCTCATATGTTAATATACTTTTATGTACTATAGAAATGTGCGAATTCTATTTTTAAAAAATATGACTAGTTTTAAACCAAAAAGCTCCTAATCCTAAGGGCTAAGCTGTAAGATATCATTATTTTAGGAAGTGTTTATGTGCATTTGGTTCACCATTGTTAAGGGGTATGGCTAGAATTGTATAATCCACTCAATCATTACATAGAGGTTCAACAAGAGCATCATGTCATTTACAATCATTAAACCTAGGTGGGGAGGGTAAAAATCATTCATCCTAACCACCCAAGCTACATCCAATGGGTTGTATGTATACATAAGACAATAAAGTAGTCTATCTATATATATATATCTCCTTTAGAAGTCTCAATTGTCCCACTCTCGACCTTTGCATCCCATGAAATTGTTTTAAATTAATTGATATTGAGGATGGAATTGTTTTAAATTAATTGATATTGAGGATGGAATAATAGAGGAAGATACAATGAACGATGAAGCTCTCTCCTCTTTCTCTTTTAGAATAATGAATGAATGTTGAATATCCCTCCTCTCTCGGAAGAATGAATGAAAAAACAAGGACATTATTTATTAGGCATTCAATGTTGTACAAATTGACTCTACAAGGATCTTTCTATGCCATGTCTTTCAAAATTTATGGTTGCTAAAAACTGATTAATAGCCTTAATCCTCATGCTTTCAACGACTATCAACCAAAATAAAAATTCTTTAAAATCAGTACCTAGTGGTAAAAAATAATTAAAAAAAGTTGATCATGCCATGAATCATATTCATATCTACATTTATGTTGGCTATATTTGTTTGTCTAATGTGAGAATTCTATCCTCGGAAGAATCTACCCATTTTTTCTTCTACCCAATTTTAAACCAAAAATTTAAGAATGGAAGAGGAGTGGTACAAAACAATCAAGGAGGGATCCAAAGGCAAAATATTTATATCAAAAGCTTATCATGATTGTGATTCAATGGTGCCAAATGAATGTGAATTCCATTTAACATGGTAACTCCTTTACCATATTTTACCAAGAAGAAATAAAGTACCTAAGGATACATGTAGAGTTGAAAGTCTCTTGTAGTGGAGTGTTTATTTCTCACACAATGTAAAAAAAATTAATGTACATGTTTTTCTGTTATTGCATTGTGTTGTTATTTCACTAGAATTTTTAAACAATTTTGTATGATTATAATCATGTAACTTGGTTGTCCTAAGTAAGTAGGTGGTCAAGAATGAAGCTCTACTTGATATGGAGGGAAAAAATTATAAATTTGATTTTTTAACAAAATATAATCAAGATGGAGCATATTCAAACAAGATCATTCCTTTTGTTAAAAAAAAGTTGAGATAAAGAATAGTCAATCAAATTAAGAAACAATTCATATTTATGAAATTGAGATTGAAACCAAAGAAAAAATGTAGGATTGGTTATTGAAAAATGGAATAAACAAAATTAAAGAATCAATTCTTGGTAATTAAGTGTATTGAAATTATTTATACCACATTAGAAACTGGAGTTGTGATCTAAATTGATGCAATAAGAAAAGCATAAACTAAGACAAGGTGGGATTTGGCCAATAGCCAATTTAGAATTGGAAGATGGAAGGCATGTGCATTTCTAATGTTTCTTGATTCTAGGCAAGGAGTCTTAGTAAGAAGAAAATATTCCTTTGGATGGATTTATGGGATTTTAGATCTCGATTTTGGAAGGATTGACATTATTTGGCTCAGGAGTTTTCCTTGTCATCGACAAATCGATCTATTTTGAAGGATATTGTTGGCCTTATTCCTCGTTAGGATCTCTTCAAGATTAGTATTGACATGCCATGGCCCTTTTGGCATGATTGGGAGTGGTGTTTTGGAGGTCCCCTCACTCAGTATGATTCTTGTATATTTTATTCCATTTTTGCATAAGAGCATGCCTTAGGTCCAGTTCCTAATTCCATATGGGTTGCTACTGATAAGGAGATTCATTAGATTCAAAGGTTCCACAGCCTGGTCTTTTAAGATATCGTATAAGATTCTTTTGTTCGTGTGGTTGGTGATTTATCAAGGTCTACCTTCAAAATATTGCTTGGATAAGAGTGACATGTCTTATATTCTTTTCCCTTCTTGTCAAAAGCTAGAAACTATGAATCATATTATGTGGGAATGTACTTGTGCGAGGAGTTGTTGGGGTCAAGTATAGTCTCTGCTAGAAAATATTCTTCAGAGACATATTCATTAGAGGGTAGATTTGTTTGGAGATGATATATTAGTGATTTGGGACTCTCTTCTTGGTATCTATCACTGTGTGAGAGTTTCTGCAATGTTTGTTCTTTGGAAACTCCGTTGTAGATATGTCTTTGAAAACGAGGTTAGTTATGTGACCACTTTTTGTGAATTATAGAGAGAAGAAGTTCATATGCAGATGCTTGCAAAAGGATCATTGTTGATTAAGGATGTAAAACAGTTACCTCTCACCTCCTCTTTAGACATTATAGCTATTTTAGTTTATCTAAGGAGGAGACTATAAAATTCTTTATATAAACCCTTTAGGATCCTTTGTACATGCCATTTCATTGCTTCTGATGTAAATATTTTTGTATATATATGAAGTATATTTCAAAAAAAAAAACACTATGAAATATAATTATTGTTAACTATTATGTAATAGTGTTAAGAGTGTAATACTTAACACTCTTAAATATAAAGTATTCTACCACATTTGAAACTTTTTATTTCAAAGAAGTCAATGGAGTTATGATCTAACTAGTCAAATTAATGTTAGTAACTGAAATAGAGACTCCTAGACATGCATAAAATTCAAGTGAGTGAAATTTAACAAATTTCATACCCTATTAATTTAGAAAAAAACACCAAAATCTGCAATGCTAGTTGTGTAAATAAAGAAAGGAAAAATGTTGATAATATTAAAATTGTTATCTTTATTTGTTATAATTGGGACTACCGAGGCCTCCATCTGCACTCTTATTGGAGCACTCTATACACCTTCTCTCTGTTATGATCAAATAAAAGAGGTTATGGCAGAAGTGTGATGCCTTCATCCATGATGCTTTGTTGCATGATACAAGTAACTTAAAGGAGTTGAGTGAACCTATTCTTCCATTTGCCTCTTTATCATATAAGACTTTTGTATGGTATTGGCATATTTTAGATAACCCTGAGCCTCACACTTGCATTTTGTAAGAGTGATTACCTGCATTTTGTAAGAATAAAGTGTTTCAATTATAATTGTAAAGAGGCTGAGCCATGGGAATTTTACAATTCATCATACTCGCAAGCAATATTGCATTCAAAAATAGATGGTAGAATATTAAAAAACACTACCAATAAGTATTCAAAGCTCATAAGCAATATTAATTCAAACATAGAAGGCAAACATTGGAAAAAATTGAGTGTCTCAATCTTACCACAATGTGAACATCAATTATGTGTAAAATGTAGCTCTTGAAAACTAACAATGATGTGGGTCTAAAATACCAATAAGTATTCAAAGCTCATAAGCAATATTAATTCAAACATAGAAGGCAAACATTGGAAAAAATTGAGTGTCTCAATCTTACCACAATGTGAACATCAATTATGTGTAAAATGTAGCTCTTGAAAACTAACAATGATGTGGGTCTAAAATACCAATTGGACAAAGGTGATTCAATAAGATCAAACTTATATTTAACTTTTCGTAAAGATTTGTATCATTTTCCATTTCTAATTTCACCACATAGAATTATATCTATGGATTCAACATTTATGCACAAACGGGTTGAAAACCTTTAGTAGAAATGAAAGATAGCCCTAGTTAATTTTGATGTCTTTTAATTGCCTCATTTTGCACAAATGTTTCCATTGTATTCATTTGTAGTTTGTTTGTTTGGTAGAAGATATGGATATATACATAAAAATGAGTAGTGCAAATAAAATTAAAGTGAGATTAAACCAGAAGTGAAATTGAGGTAATATATAGCAATGTCAAGGTGAAATCTAAAGCATGTTATATGTATTTGACTTTTCTTAAAACTAAAGAAAGATGTAATCTCACCACATAGGATCCAAGTGAATATGTAAATGGGAAAACCTCATTTCATATAATTATCTAACACGAACGGAATTCTTCTATGAATGATCTAGTCTACGATCTAATTTCTTTTAACCCACTGTGTGTAATGTATATCACCAGTATGAAGTTGCTTCCTTCTCTAGGTCATATAATAAATCTCCTTCCCCCTAATGCATGAATTGGTATAGAGTAAGAATTGAAGGTCTAATGTTTAGAATGAAAACATGTCATAGGAATGAAGGATAGCCCTAGTTAAATTATAAAACTTTCGATCACCAAAGATTAATGTTTTATAAGTTAATTTTGACATATTTTAGTTCCCTCTCTTTCGAAGAAGCTTTCCATTGTATTTATTTGTATCTTGTTTGTTTAGTAGGAGATATGGGTATACCTAAAAATGAATTTTAAGTGAAAATAAAACTAAAAAATGAATTTTAAGTGAAATAAAATTATAATGAAGATTACAAGACTTAAATTAAAACTATAATGAAGATTACAAGTGAAATTGAGATAATATATAGGTGAAATCTAAAAATGTTATTATTTTTCAAGGGTTGTCTAGTCAAACCATTACATAGTTATAGGAGCTCAACAAGGTCATCACATGATTTTTTTAAAGGCTCTCTAGTCAAACCATTACATAGTCAATACATAGGGACTCAACAAGAGCATAAAGTTACTTATAAGAATTGAACCTAGGTGGAGAGGGTTCATCCCAACCACCCAAGCTACATCCAATGGTATTTGCGAGGAATAATTGTTACCATCCCCAATAGGATGTAGCAACAGTGAACTACCAAATAAAAAGATAACATAAAAAATTATATTAAAATCCTTATTTGAATGGAAAGAATATTAGTATTAGTATGCACTTTTATTGTAGAATAGGAAATGAATATTCTAAGAAACTATAAATGAAAATTTATTTAAACCACAATTAGAAAGGATATTTTTAGAACCCACCTCCCTTTGATTTAATTTCATTACAGCAAAGCCTAATTTCTTTGTTTTTCTCTCAAACAAGTTTTTCCAAACATCAATTTATTGATAATGATGTGCAAAAGTTAAGTGAGTATCTATGGTTGTCATTGTTGTAGTTGTTCTTACATTCCATAAGAAAATGAAAGACTATGTATTGTTAGGATATTTCAATACTCCATCCTTTTCCTACCTAGCATTATATATTTTTCCTAGTTGTTGATGATGTCATTTGCCCCCTAGTGTTGTGTAGATGTCATCCAGGATCCATCTACCACCTTCTGATCCCTGCATGGATCATTTTAGGACCACTTCAGTCAATTCCCTATTTTATAGGAACCTACTAAGTGTTCCAGTGCAGTCCACCTAAGTTATCTAACTCTTGTGGGGGGTTAGAGCTCTGGATGCCACTGATTGTGGCCTCATGCGCCCTTTTCTAACTGGCATGCATGACAGACTCACTATTGCACCCTCCTTAGTCAATTAATTGATTGTGACTTCAGTTAACTAAGTTTAGGTTCAGTTCAGTTGACTTTGAGTCTTCCGGGGCACTCCAGTGGTGATAATCCCTATGCTAGACCAATTGAGGTTCAAATTCTCCAACATGATTCGAATTCTCTCCATTGTAACATCATTGTTTATTATACTGATTATTGGAACATGTGACATTATTCTTCTCATATTTGAGTTCTGATGCATTATTATTCTTCTGCTCTTTTTTACTGCAGTTTTCATTCTTCTTCATATTTTATGCTCATTCTTTCTTTGTGAGGTATCCTCAGCTCTTTAGATATGCTGTGAATTAGAATTTCACATGGTATCAAAGCCATTTGAGATAATAGGTTGAGCAACTGCTTTCGGTAGTGCACCAGAATCCTCTGGATTTCCATAGCAAATCTTGGTGCCATTGCATTAAATTCATTAGAGAAATCCAATGAGGTTTAGCCAGGTGTGAAGGATCCGGATAAAAGTGCCAATTGTCCTAAAGCAGTGCTCAGTAGTATTCTACCTACTTATTGATATTTTTTTGCAGGTTATTCAATTTTTTGGATTGCGGCAACAATTGTAGCAGTTACAGCAGTTTTCTACAGTTGCAACAGTTTTTTATGCAGTAGCAGCAGTTTCACCTTGTATTCGCTCCAGCAGTTGTAATGGACAATTTGAACTCTCCTCTCTCTTCCAGGATCTTGAAACCCTTCAATTATCTGGATTGGATGGTTTATATACAAATGGTATTGTGAAACAAATCATCGTACAGGGTGACAACGGGGAAGGATCCCGAACCAAATTCAACTACGGAGAAAACCAAGTATCTGAATAGATTGGATGAAGCATTTGGTTTCATGTTGATTCATATTTCCAGATATCTACTCTTCCACATCAAAGGATTGAAGACTCCAAGAGAGTTATGGTTGAAGTTAGAGACCCTTTTCGGCAAACAAGATGATCTAAGAGGCCATATTCTGGAAAATGAGTTGATTGCTCTACAACTGAGCAGTTTCGAGACCATTCAACAATTCTTTTCAAAATTCAAATTTATGGTTATGCAATGCAAGCAGTGTGGCATTAAGAAGAAGGATGAGCAGTTGGTGCTATCCATTCTGAGCAAGCTACGTCCTGAGTTCTCCATCTTTGTCTCTACCTTGCATTCTAGGTGAATGTCAATCCCTGGTTGGAAGATGCCCTCCTTAGATGTTTTCATTGAATCTATCATCCAAGAACAAGATAAGTTGATCCATATGGGCGCCTTGAAGGCCTCCAAATATCAAGCTCTTATGGTTGGAGAATCAAAAAGTGTGAATGGGAAGGGGAAGCACAAGGGAAAGGATAAGAGTATGAACCTAATCATAATGCCAATTCAAGTCCATCAAAAGGAGCCTCTAGCTCTAAGAAGGAAAAACATAAGGGATTTGAGAAATCCAAGTATTCCTATTGCAAGAAAGGAAACCACCCAGAGAGATCTTGCATGCAGAAGAAGATATATCAGATGACCAAGATTCTTGAAAAGCACAACATCGCCCTCCCAAAAGGTGAAACAGAGATTGATTCTAGAAGTGAGTTTGATGGTCATGAGAGTTTCCATGCACTGAAGGCTGGATTTTCAAAATCGCAAGCCTTCCTCATAGATTCAGGAGCTTTCAACCACATGGTTTCCTCTAGAGAATCATTTTCTTCTCTAGATCTCAAATATGGTCTGATTATTGACATGGGAGACAACTCTCAGATCTCTACTGAAGGGAATGGCTCAGTACATATGCAGCATGGCAAGTTCAAGAATTTTCTATTTGTGCCTTCTTTTTCGACAAATGTGTTGTCTGCATATCAGATGACTCACACAGGTTCACTAAAGAAAGTGGTCTTTGGTCCCAGCACAATTGAGATTGCAGAGATCTTCACTGGGAAGATTATAGCGAAAGGGTTTGCAAACCATGCCTCCAAGGCATATGAATTCTCACATTTTTTTCCATACTCTCTGCCTACCCCATCGAAATATGATGAAGATCGGAGTGATACCTCTTCTAATGAATATGAGGATCAAGATCTTGATGTTGAGAATAAATGTCAAGGAGATTCAGATCTAGATCCAACATGTGCTCCCAATCCATGGCCAAGGCAAATATGGGCTCACAAATTCCTTGTAGCTGCTGGGAACACAATTGGGGATCCATCTGACCATAGAACCACCAGATCTTAGTATCATGCAAAACTTGCACTATGTCATGCAGATCCACTTCTCTCAGAGAGGTGTTGCATGATGGCGGGGTTTGATCCACAATCTCTTGGAGAGACTCGCCATGGGAGATCTACAACCAGGCAACAATATCGTTTGTCTAAAAAAAGGTACTCAAAGGTTCATGATTTGGACCACAATGAGCCATTCGCTCCAGTACCAAGAAGGGTTCCTGAAAGACTTGTTTTGGCAAATACAACTTCTACACAGTGAGAGGCACATCAAAAGAGCAGATCCAGATCCAGCATCTGCATTGCTATCCTACAGAGGAGAAGCTTTCCAATATTTTTGTAAAGGATTTCACTGAGGAAAGTTTTTTCCTTCTATGTTTAGCATGAAGGTTCTTTGAGTTCCCTATTGTTGTTCTTTTTGAGGGGGGGTATTTTTCCCATGCGTTTTTCCCCATTTCCTTGGCTCATGGACATTTCTTTATTTTTTATCATTTATTTGATTGTATGGGTGACCTTTGGTCTTAGTAACCAGGGCCCAAGATGCAAAGTATGGATTAAGGCGGGGGGGGGTTGTTAGGATATTTCAATACTCCATCCTTGTCCTACCTAGCATTATATATTTTTCCTAGTTGTTGATGATGTCATTTCCCCCCTAGTGGTGTGTAGAGGTCATCCAGGATCCATCTAACACCTTCTGAGCTCTACATGCATCATTTTAGGACCACTTCAGTCAGTTCCCTATTTTATAGGAACCTACTGAGTGTTCCAATGCATTCCACCTGAGTTATCTGACTCTTTTGGGGGGTTAGAGCTCTGGATGCCACTGATTGTGGCCTCATGCACCCTTTTCTGACTGGCATGCATGACAAACTCACTATTGTGCCTTCCTTAGTCAATTAACTGATTGTGACTTCAGCTAGTTGAGTTTAGGTTCAGTTCAATTGACTTTGAGTCTTCCGGAGCACTCCAATGGTGATAATCCGTATGCTATACCAACTGAGGTTCGAATTCTCCTGCATGATTCGAATTCTCTCCATTGTAACATCATTTTTTATTATATTGATGATTGGAACATGTGACATTATTTTGCTCCTATTTGAGTTCTGCTGCATTATTATTCTTCTGCTCTTTTTTACTACAGTTTTCATTCTTCTTCAAATTTTATGCTCGTTCTTTCTTTGTGAGGTATTCTCATCTCTTTAGATCTGTTGTGACTTAGAATTTCACATGTATGAATGTAAGCTCCAATTTGAGTGATTGATAGGGAGAGGTCTTGTTAAACTTTATCTTTTTATCTTTTAATATTTACCACTGGGAATGCAGAATTGACTATGAATATTTGCTTTTGTTTTCATTTCAATTTGTTATTTCAAAAAGGTGCAAGAATACCTGGGAGATGATTTTAAAAAAAAACAAAGAAATCCCTAAAATAAATAATAAAGAAATGCCTACCTGGAATTAGAATTCCACATTCATGACGGAAAAGAAAGTGCAGATAATCCAATTCCTCTTACAACAGACATGCCCACACAAATTTTATATATAACACACAATACAGTGTCATACTCACATGCAATGTATAGAGATACAGGGAATTAGTACACAAAAACATAGATACAATATACACAAGAGGCATGGGAGGAAGATTTGACTTGCAAAACACTTTAATATAAAGGAGTGAATATCAATAAAAAGCATAGATATGTAAAGAAATGTAATACTGTGTTGTACGGAAAAGTTAAACATAAAAGAAAGTGTAGATTATTAATTTCATTTTCCAATAGATCTTATTACAAAACTTGTATACACCAGCATAGATTTATTTTAAATATGGATTTATCAAGCACCATGTTTAAGATGGATCTACATTGGTTTTAATTTTATTTTATTTTATGAGTAAACATGTTATTTTTTATGACATGGATTGTATTACTATGGGTGTTACCCACGTCAAGTGACAATATCTCTCCCATATTGATTTGTAGAGAACCTCACTACTATCTATATAATAATACACCATACAATTATACTCATATGCAACCTTATATACTTTGAAGCACACAAAAACAAAGTTCCATTCTTACAACATATAGTAGACGCAGAAGGCACGGGAGGAAGACTTAACCTGAACGAATGTGAATACAAACAAAGAAGAGAAAGAGTGATGGTGCCACATATATTAAAATAAATTTATGCATTAATGTGTTGTTTGGAAAAGCTAATAGAAAAATAAAATGTATGATCTTAAGCATAACCAAAAAAGCATGGGAGCAGAGCAAACAGTAAACCTTAAAAAATTTGATGACAAAGGAGATAGAACCCTACACCTCCAAATCCAGAGACAAAAATCATGATCATATGTGGAAAAGAGATATACATACGTTGGGAGTCACATCTTCGAGATGGGTTTGTGTTCATCTATTGGAGTCCCCGATCTATTCATTGATCCAGGATCTTCCGGTCATTTTCTTTAATCTTTTGAGAGAATTCGATTAATCCAAGCTGGAAAATATCATCATTCTGATTTAGAATATTAAGATCTAGCTGATATGGGGAATTGGATTTGTTGAATACTGCAAATAGGATACATAGCCAAATTTCTACGGCCCAAAGGCTACGGCTCTTGTGCCTCAGGATCTTCTGGTCATTTTTTGAATGATTCCCTCCGCTCAAATATGTTCACAACTCTTCTCAAAAACGAAGGAAAGAGAGGTGAATAGAAATCATCAATTGATCTGCTTTTGCAAAGGATAGTATGTAATGTACCCAAATTCCACATTACTACTACATTACAGGGAAATGGGGTAAAAAAATTTCCTCGACATCAACAATCAAATGTATTAGTCACATTAATCATATGAAGTTATAATCTTGTACTTTATTGTAATTATATATAAACATGTGCTCAATCAATACTTTTTCTAAGTAATAATTATGGTGTAGTCTAAATATTCTACTTTTTCAACTTTTTTCGAGCATATTTTCAGTCTAATTTTGTTGGTATTATGGTTGGAAATCTTTAAAAAATCTTAGAATCACATATATTAGCAATGGAAATTACATAATTTGGGTGCCATTGGGGTATTCTAGGGTGATGAATCTATTTATGGATTCAAAAATACAATTTAAACAAGTAGAAATTTGGATTTTACAACAAAACCCACCGTAAAGTCAAAAACGTAGAGTAAATAAATAGACTACTCCAATAATTATACCCAAAGAATAGACCTTATATCATCCAACAAGAAATCTAAACAGAAGAATTATTTTTAAACTCGCGTGAATACATAACCTTAATAGTTTCAAACTAATATCGATATCTTTCATCCTTTAATTGATACTCACACCTTTATTAAATTCTATATTTGTTGTCATGCTCTTTCTCCTTCATTTAGTCCATGCCTTAAAACTTGTTCATAAAACATGATTAACCATACTTGTATATAAAGTTTACTTCTAACCCAATCTATGGCTTAAACCTTTTAAAACTAACAAATAGTTTACTTGTACAAAACAAATACTTTATAGTAACTTATATAAAAGTGTAAATCCCTTTCAAGTGGGATATTAGCTTAGATCCAATACATTAATAGTTCTCCTAATGATTCTTACATAACTAATCACTCATCATTATCAATTTAAATGTAAACTTATGTAAAAGGTGCATATAACACTCTTTAATTAAATCACTTGTAAATTAAAACCATTATATTTTTTACATTCTTAGTTACAATTAGCATTAGTTTGTAAAAAGAGAATTTCACTAGCACGTTCAATTCTTTGATAGTATCAAGCAAAATTCTCTTACTCCATGAATTTCATGGGGATTAGTAGAGCAAAAACACAAATAACATAAAGCAAAAAGAAGAAATAAAACACATAAGGTGTAAATATATAAAAGAGACACCAATATACGTAGTTTACCCAAATATGGACTATGTCCACAAAGAATTGTCAATGTCTTTATTATTTTATCCAACAAGGAGGGGGTTGCAATCTACAGCACATCTGCTACGATTTATTTTCCACTTTCTCAAAGTCTCTCTCATAAAGAACATTTTCAAAGTACTATACAACCTTATTATAGAGCCTTCATTTTTAATCATGGAAAAATACCACCTATAATAATTCAAAATATTCTCATGTTAATTATTCATTTAAGATGGAAATTATAAAAGTATAATAAATATAAATTTATTAGGCTTAGTACCACCTCTTAAACAGAATATATACTTAGTCATTAACCGTCAAATATGACTCTTTAACCAATAAAAGGTGATAGTTCATCATTGAAGTTCACGGTGTTGGGGCTAAGCCCTTCCTCCGCCAAGCATCCATATACTCATTCTTAGCTTACTCCATTCTAGTCATGAATATTATTTGCTTTTATTTCAAATATAAGCAAGGCTTTGAGATAATTATTGTGCATGTTTTTGGCTTCCATCCTACATATGTCAAATAAGAAGTATACTAACATACCACAGAACATCAACCCTAGGACTGCGCCTGGTTAATAAAGGGAACTAAGAACGAGTCTAGGGTTGCACCCTCATAGACACACATAAGTGTAAAAAACTACAACCAACAGAGAGGCAATGGCCCTCCAAGCCACAGAGTTGCACAATCAACAGTTAATAGCTGCAAAGCTTGGGCACTCTCAAAACCACGTTGCGCAATCCCACAACACTATAAGAAATCAAATTACTGTAAATATATCAAATAGAGAGGGTCGCGCTCTCAATTATCTTCCTCAACAGTAGTCTCTTATCAAGCTGAACCTCACCAAAAGACAAAAGGGAGGAATCCTAGACGAAACTTTTGCTTTCTCCCCACTCTCAATCATTTATATTTAACCATCAGTAAACAATATATCGCTTTACTATGGGTCTTAAATAATTATATCTCAACCAACTATATGTCCAGTAAAGGAGAGGATTCGATCCCTTATGTGGATTCTCCACCTCATGAAATGCTAAATTAAAAAGACATACACATGGAACTGTGAAGAGGAGTTGCTCAAGTATCGTCTCTTAGGTCGTTCCTCCCTTTATTATGTATAGAGGTATAAACAAAAGCAATAGATATATGAGGGACAATTCCCTCTTCCTTCAAGCAAAGATTATATAATAACCTATACTAGGAAGAGATTCTCTTAGAAAGGGGCCGCGCCTTCTTCAACGGAAGAGAAAACAAGAATATATCTTAAACTAGCACAACCACTTAACTTGTGGTCGGTGAACACTGATAGGTCACAAGTTAAGTGCCAAGAAGAAGTTATTTCTTGATACCTTCTTTAGTTAAATGGATTGTCTATCTATTATCTATGCATGAGCTACCAGTTATCCATGCATCAACTACCAATTTTTATTTTTATTTTTTTATAATTGTTTATTTTGAATTCTGAACGACAACCATAAAATCAATCTGGACATTACACTTATCTCATCCTCCTTCAATCTAGGATAAGCATAGATGGTAGCACACCCCAAATTCTAAGATATATACACATATCGATGTAACCAGTAAAAAGGGAGTCAGTTCATCAACAATACATGCCATTGGGTCCATTCTTGCAATAAGATCGCTTTCTTAGGGACTATAAAGAGTATCATAAATAGAGGTAAAACCTATTGTCGAGGTCTCCCTCCACTCTACATTGTATACATATCAAAATGGATAGAAACAACATGTAATGTCCCTTGTTAGGAATTTTATTAAAATTGCAATTTTTCACTTTTTTTCCCTAGTTCGACCTTTGACTAGTTTTGATCTCTAGGTCCCAAATTTGCCCCAAATGATCCCAAATATTCTGAGAATGTATATGAATTATATTAGAACATAAATATGTATTTCAGGGATGCCTTTGGACCTTTAAAATACTTCTGCAAATCCTCTTTCAATTCTGATCAATATAGGTAACTTTACTAGTGATTTTCCTTTGACTAGTATTGGTCTCTAGGTCTCAAATTGACTCCAAATGCCTTCAAATCTTCAAGGAAGGTGTATGAATGATATTAGAACTTGAATATGATATTTATGGATTACATATGTCCACAAAAAGACCTCTGCAAACTCTCTTAATATTCTGGACCAATTATGCAATTTTACTAGTAATTTGGGGTTCAAATCTCCCTGGGGTAAGTACTGAAAATGGCTTCCCAAATGCCTCCAAACCCACTCAAATTTATGAACAGAGGTATGTAATGTGTTAAATATTTTATTAAAGTCTCATATGCACCATTAATGGATTATTACAACTGTTCTCACCCTCTCCCATTCAACTGCAAAAATCCCCAATTCGACCCTTGGGGGAATGGCACTATTTCACCTCCCAATACAAGTAAACTGAGTAAAAATGCTTCAAATGCTAAAGTACAGTACATGAAACTTTTAGAAGACATCCATGGAAGTATATTGATCACAAATATATCATAGAATCATCCATTCATTTGAAATCATCATCAATACATTGGCTCACAACAAGGTAGTGGGGAAATGGCATTGTTCTTCCATTAAAAATCAGATTTATACATTTCTACTTGAAATTTTGACCTGAAAATTTTTGGATATGAAGAAAAGAGTATTTAATTCATATTAAAAAATAAATGGGGCATTAAAAGCTTCCCCAAAGAGTACAATAGCTCACCAAAAATGTCGTCCCTCAAGGATCAAGAATATGCCATCAAAACTGGAAATGGTTGAAGGAGTGAGCTGCAATAGAAGAAACCATGAGCTGCACTGTAGCTTACACCTGCAAATAAATACTCCATTAAAGCTCCAAATGAAATGTCTGAATGGCCTTTCCAATTACCAACTTGGATGGGAATCTTTCACCCTCGAAATTGGCTAAGGCAAGAAACTGGTCATCCACTAGCTCTCCCTCTTCACAAATGCAATTGTAAATTCTACAAATGATCAAAAGCTATTCTCATAATTCATTTCTACATTTTATAACCAACATTAGCCTTCTAAGGTTTGAAATCCTCTCAATAGATTCAATAGATTTTCATTTAGGAAATATTCCACATTTGCCACTTGTCTCCTAGTTCCAACCTTCCATCTTCTCCCAAATTCGATTTTGAGTCTCTTTGGCTTCTCCAACTCCCAAATTCACCTTCCTTGAGCCTATTTTTGGGGCTGACATGTCATAGTGGTCAGATGTCAGAGGTCAGGTCTGCAATTTTTCATAGTTGTCATAGATGCTCCATCATTGGTGTCATAGGGGCTAGGGAATCTACCCCAAGTGTCCACAAACTTTCACTTTGACTCTTTATCTTCCATGGAGGTTACCAATCCTTCCCAATTCGACCTAAGATGCTCAATGGCATGTGTTATGACTTACCCACTCACCCAAGAGTGTTCACATTCCCATTAATTCGAATTTGCAAAAGAGAGATACCATGTATTATGAAAAATCAAGCTAGTGTGGGTCCCACATCCTCCATATGTCTCCAAAACCATTTGTCACCTAGGATTTCTCTTGAATTTCTTTATTCACTCTATTTATTAAATGCTTGAACCCTTATAATGTCTAAACATCATTTATTATCCCCCTTATTCCAAATCCCAAAGCTTCCACCGCAAACCTAGGAAACTAGTAATTTTCCTCCTTGGCAATTATTTGACCCTTAACATCAATTTTACAAACTCTAATGAATATGGCTAATGTGATTAGGCCATTGTGACCCAATTCCAAATTTGGGACATAACAAATCCTCCCTTCCCAATATTTCTTGTCCTCAAGCAATTTCAAACATGGGTGTTGAAGAACCTGCTTTCTGTATAATTATTTGAAGTTGCCATTGAATTGCCAAACCTTGAGTCTTTGAGTTTCCATGAATATTTTAGAGAGGAACCACCATGCTTGCTACTGCACTACTCTGATTAAAATCACTTTATTAAGTGGGGAATCCATCTCCCATACTGCTTGCTTCCCCCAAAAAAATGAAACCAATGAGACAAAAATTATTCCAGGGTCACATTGCTTGTATTGCACCCCAACAATTAAGAGTGCTCTCCAACCTACACCATTAGATAAGAGGATTCCTGGATCCCATTTTCTTGTATGCATTCTTCCAAACATCATGAGTACCAAATATATATCATCAAAGTACATAACAACATAATGAAAATGTACATAAAGGATATGCTTCATCAAAGAGTCATGAAAGTGCTTATACCTCCAAGCAAGTAGACCACCATTTTCCAAGTGCATACAAGCTTCAAGTGACCAATCAAATCTGCTCCAATGACATAGGTGAGGATCCCATGTCCTATAATGTTGCTTCAAAAGGATGTGATATGCATCAAAATATTCAGCCATGTATTCTTTCATCCAAGAAGTGAATGAAGAATCTCCACTAAAATCTGAATCAAATAATGAGCAGAAAAAACAAGGAGACTTCAAATGACTCAAAGAAGTCTCACCCATACATCCATGAATGTGAGAATCATAAAAATATAACAAAGTATGTGGCTGCCAACAAAAATGTTCTCCAATCATAAATCTATTCTCCCAAGTGTTGGATGAAGTTCCTCCAACATCAAATGAATCAAATGTTGAGCAAGAAAAACCATGAGTCGTCAAGTGACTCAAATGTATATCATAGGTGTATCCATGTAGATTTGCATCATCATAAAGTGACAAATAATGTGGCTGCAAATGTGAATAAGAATGTGCTCCAACCATATCATCATAAAAAGTAAATCTAGGAGTTCCATACTCCTCATGTGGCACCATCAAAAAGAACCCTTTCACCCATACTTCATTGAGACTAATGTTGCAAAACATAGAATTGTAGGATGTAAGAGAATGAACCAAATCACCCAAATGATCAAAAAGTACAGAAGTTTCATCATGGGAAGGATCCATATGGGTAGTATCATGCAGCTCCTTCAAAAGTGTGAACTCTTTGTCATAGTTTGGTTCCAATGTAGAGGAATCATGCTCTTCTTTAAAAATTGCATAACCTTTATCAAGAGGCAATTCAAATTCCTCTTCCACCACATCAAGTGTTTGGATCTCTTCAAGTTCATCTTCAAACACATCAAGAACATTCAAATTTTCACATTTCTCATGATCCACCATGTCATGAGAATCCTCCAAACAATCTACCATTTGACAATCTGAAACATAGGAGGAAAAACAAGTATCTTGCAACTTTTCAAGAAGTTGCTCATTTTGAATTGTGAGCTTATGAATATCCTCATTATTCTTCAAGTATGCATCATGTAACAATTCATTAAGCTCAAACAAATGGTTTCTATCAAAAAGCAAAGACATGAAATTACCTTTGATGTGGCACATTGCTCTTTGAATCTTCTCCATGTCTTCAAGGAAGGATGTTTCCTCCAATGAAGTAGCTCTCCAACAAGAATTTGACACCAATGCTTGAGTGTCATGGAGAATGTTGAGGGTCTCTTGGATCTTATTTTCATTCATCTTTAAGGACCCTTCAAGAAAATGAAGCTCTTGCAAATGAACCTCCTCATCTTCTTCAATTTTGCTTGGACCAACTTCATGAAGCTCAAGTGGTGATGGGGAAGTTGATCTTGGTTCTTCTTCAACTGCTACAAGGTCTTCATTATCATGCTTAATGAAACTTGTACTTATAGAAACACTTTCAAAAGTGATATATATGTCACCAACATAGAGGTGTGAGCACCCATCAGTAGGTACTCCTTCATAGTTTAAGCATCCATCAGTAGATGCTCTTTGGTTCATGTCTAAGCTAGAAGGTGTCTCGAAATGATCTTCCATATTTTCAATAGAATCTTCTTCATGCTCTTGTGATGTCTCTTCCTTTTGCTCCTTAAAGCAAGCTGATACATTTTGCCCCTTGTTTTCCTTAGGATCAATATATTTGGAATCTCTTCTTGAATAAATCTCAAAAGCTCTCCTCAAGGAGGACATCATTTCATGCACACATATATGATACTCGCTCCAAGGGTTTTTACAAGAAGGGCATAAACCTTTCTTCACTATCTCCACATCTTCATTTTTGGGCCTATTTTCAAAAACATGTTCAGCATAGTACTCGAAAGACATGGCATTTTGTGTATTTTTGCTAAAAGCATGATATTCTTGATATTTTTGATATTGTTGGGGCAAGGTTTTATATTTTGCTCTCCATCTTTGGAACTCACTCATAGAATTATCCTTGGTTGGTGTGACACACTCATATTCATCAGATTTAAAGTCATAAGAATAATCTTCATCTCTCTTGAAATTGTAAGAAGTGTTGCATGATGGCACCGCTTCCTCATACCATTCACATTCTGCTTCATATTGCTCATAAGCATCTACATATTCCTCATAAGAATTGTACTCATAGGATTCATCATAATAGTAAGACATGGCTGCCAATTATTCTTGAATGTATGTACCTAATACACAGGTGCAAGGACCATGCTCTGATACCACTGTAATGTCCCTTGTTAGGAATTTTATTAAAATTGCAATTTTCCACTTTTTTTCCCTAGTTCGACCTTTGACTAGTTTTGATCTCTAGGTCCCAAATTTGCCCCAAATGATCCCAAATATTCTGAGAAGGTATATGAATGATATTAGAACATAAATATGTGTTTCAGGGATGCCTTTGGACCTTTAAAATACTTCTTCAAATCCTCTTTCAATTCTGATCAATGTAGGTAACTTTACTAGTGATTTTCCTTTGACTAGTATTGGTCTCTAGGTCTCAAATTGACTCCAAATGCCTTCAAATCTTCAAGGAATGTGTATGAATGATATTAGAACTTGAATATGATTTTTATGGATGACATATGTCCACAAAAAGACCTCTGCAAACTCTCTTAAGATTCTGGACCAATTATGCAATTTTACTAATAATTTGGGGTTCAAATCCCCCTGGGGTAAGTACTGAAAATGGCTTCTCAAATGCCTCCAAACCCACTCAAATTTATGAACAGAGGTATGTAATGTTTTAATTATTTTATTAAATTCTCATATGCACCATTAATGGATTATTACAACTGTTCTCACCCTCTCCCATTCAACTGCAAAAATCCCCAATTCGACCCTTGGGGGAATGGCACTATTTCACCTCCCAATACAAGTAAACTGAGTAAAAATGATTCAAATGCTCAAGTACAGTACATGAAACTTTTAAAATACATCCATGGCAGTATATTGATCACAAATATATCAGAGAATCATCCATTCATTCGAAATCATCATCAATACATTGGCTCACAACAAGGTAGTGGGGAAATGGCATTGTTCTTCCATTAAAAATGAGATTTATACATTTCTACTTGGAATTTCGACCTGAAACTTTTTGGATATGAATAACAGAGTATTTACTTCATATTACAAAAGAAATGGGGCATTAAAATCTTCCCCAAAGAGTACAATAGCTCACCAAAAACGCCCTCCCTCAAGGATCAAGAATATGCCATCAAAACTGGAAATGGTTGAAGGAGTGAGCTGCAATAGAAAAAACCATGAGATGCCCTGTAGCTTACACCTGCAAATAAAGACTCCATTAAATCTCCAAATGAAAGGTCTGAATGGCCTTTCCAATTACCAACTTGGATGGGAATCTTTCACCCTCGAAATTGGCTAAGGCAAGAAACTAGTCATCCACTAGCTCTCCCTCTTCACAAATGCAATTGCAAATTCTACAAATGATCAAAGCTATTCTCATAATTCATTTCTACATTTTATAACCAACATTATCCTTCTAAGGGTCTAAATCCTCTCAATAGATTCAATAGATTTCCATTTAGGAAATATTCCACATTTGCCACTTGTCTCCTAGTTCCAACCTTCCATCTTCTCCCAAATTCGATTTTGAGTCTCTTTGGCTTCTCCAACTCCCAAATTCACCTTCCTTGAGCCTATTTTTGGGGCTGACATGTCATAGTGGTCAGATGTCAGAGGTCAGGTCTGCAATTTTTCATAGTTGTCATAGATGCTCCATCATTGGTGTCATAGGGGCTAGGGAATCTACCCCAAGTGTCCACAAACTTTCACTTTGACTCTTTATCTTCCATGGAGGTTACCAATCCTTCCCAATTCGACCTAAGATACCCAATGGCATGTGTTATGACTTACCCACTCACCCAAGAGTGTTCACATTCTCATTAATTCGAATTTGCAAAAGAGAAATACCATGTATTATGAAAAATCAAGCTAGTGTGGGTCCCATGTCCTCCATATGTCTCCAAAACCATTTGTCACCTAGGATTTCTCTTGAATTTCTTTATTCACTCTATTTATTAAATGCTTGAACCCTTATAATGTCTAAACATCATTTATTACCCCCCTTATTCCAAATCCCAAAGCTTCCACCCCTAACCTAGGAAACTAGTAATCTTCCTCCTTGGCAATTATTTGACCCTTAACATCAATTTTACAAACTCTAATGAATATGGCTAATGTGATTAGGCCATTGTGACCCAATTCCAAATTTGGGACATGACACAACATGCATTACTTACTTATACATTGCAGAAGTGATTGCATGCCGCAAAATTGCTTACTTGATGTAGAAGTGTGTTGGAGGAGCCTAAGTCGGCCTGTCAACTAGGCTCCCCGCCCGACCTATTGTAAATGTATGTCGACAGATGGGTTGACCAGTCGGGTCATGTCGGTCGGTTGAACCGACCAGACAGTTACATAACCGCTTGTAAATGCATATATATAGGTTGTTGAGCCGTGTACTAGACTAAATTAGATTTGTTCTATGTAGTACTCTGCTCTTGCTGGTTAATAAAGGCTTGTGCTTCTCTCTCCCTATTGGTCTCTTATCTCTTGTATCTAAATCACTGTGCATGCTTGTTTATAATATATAATGTATCTCCAGTAACCTCGTGACCCATGGGACTACAACATTGGTTCCGTTGTCGGGTGATGCATTCAGAAATAACAGCATGACATGATTTCGTAGCAGGAGATTAAGGATTGGTGGGAGAAGAAAATCGCGAACTACCTGCAGAACTATGCGCGACGGAACAAGCTGACGATTATTCAAGCGAGGGAAAGATTCTTCTCAGAGACCCATGAAAAATTTGTAGAGTCTATGTCGTCCGCCTTGAATAAACTATTGGATGAAAAGAATAGTTGATGAAGAAGAGCGGAAGCTGTTATCGAAGTT
The DNA here is from genome assembly GCA_027924585.1 of Larix kaempferi. Classification (NCBI taxonomy): domain Eukaryota; kingdom Viridiplantae; phylum Streptophyta; class Pinopsida; order Pinales; family Pinaceae; genus Larix; species Larix kaempferi. Next base: position 1,631,244 of record BSBM01000233.1, on the reverse strand, counting down.
GATCAACGGAGGACGTACAAATCTGTCGGAATGGTGCGAAAATATTGCGAATGACTTCTGTGAAGAGAAAGCGATTGAAGAGCGCGTCTCTGTGGAGGCAATCAGAAAAAATTTCTTCACCAAGCTAGCTGACCAATTATTGTGCTCCCTGCCATTATTATTGTTCCCTGACCAATTCTTGTGCTCCCTGATCGACAAAGGCGCTGCACACATTGTCGAGACACGACCATTACTACTCCCGCCCCTTCCAAACTCTAACTGGCAGGAGAAAGAACATCAGTGGGAAAGATTTGTGAAAGAGCGTGGATGGGAATTCTTTCTGAACAAATAATATCCTGCACCTCCCCAGTTGTCTAGAAAGCTTCGGGCCGGCATTAGGGGGTGGAGAAACATGATCTGAGGTACTAAAAAGTTGATGAAAAGATACATATGACAAGGCGACATGACCAGTAGTGGAGGACTTGATAGATCCGACAAAGACAAAACCATGAGTCACAAAAGCACTCCGGACATCCAGAAAATAGAAAGAGAAAAGTGGAGATAGCGGCGTGAAGAGCTAAGGGAGCAGGCAAGTGTGCTCCGGAAGAATCGAGGATCAAGTGTTGCGACAGATGCAGAAGGAAATCTGCCAGAGTCGAGTTCAGCCCGTGATGATCGGGGCATCGATGAAAACTTGTCGTCAATAGATGAGGACTTGTGGATAGAGCGTGGTAGTGCTCTCCAAGTTCAGCTACCTGAGAGGTTAACGCGCCCTTCTCCATTTCAACTAACGCAAAGTGTCCAAGTGCAAGATATTGTCGAAGAAAATCTTGGTCTCCATACTGGCCAGTCGGGAATCTGGAATCATCATAATGAAGAAGGTGATGAAGTCAATAGATTACTGATTCTTCGACTTGAAGAAGGAAACTGGGTGAGTTTTCAACCCGAATTTTTGAATAGAATTTTTCATCTAATGTACTCAGAACATGAAGAAGCAACCCCCCTGCCAATACCAGAATTGAGTGACTCGCTGAGTACTTCGAAAAATATGAGAAGTAGCGAAATCCCATTTGAGAAAAACTTTGTCTGTATTTAGACAGAAGCAATAGAGGAAGATAGAATTCCAAGACCCAGCGAAGCAGTAGAGGCTATAGACACTGGTTATGAAGATAGAGAACCCAATCCTGATAAGCATCTAGTTGAATTCAAATAAGCACCAAGTCTTGATTGTGGTAACAATACACCTACTCTACCCTCTAATTCTCAAGTCAATACATCAGCATACATGTCGCACTCGACAGCACACCTTCCATTTTATGAAGGCGATGAAGACCCGACAAGACACTGGTTCGTGTGTGAATCGATATGGACATCCAACCAACTCACTAGTGAAGAACGGCAGTTGGCCCATTTGATGGATCTTTGAGAAAACGAGCATTGACATGGTATATGGGATATATTGCAAAAAAACCAAACGCAACTAAGGCACAAATTAAGCAAAGTTTCCTATCCTTTTTCATGACAGAAGACGCAACATATCTGGCAGTTGAACGACTGAAGACAACAGTCCAGAAGCCGACAGAAATGGTCAAGGAATATGATAAGAGGTTCAAAGACCTCTTAAGCAAAATAAACTATGAGATCGAAGAAAAGCTACTAATTAAATGGTTCATTGTCGATCTCATAAGTAAAATTAAAATACATGTGCGTCGACAGAATGTCAATACTTATGCAGATGCATTGAAGACGGCACTGGAGATTGAAATGGACGACGAATATCCCTTAGTCTCCATTCACAGACATGTCGATGAATGCCTTGAGAGTATGGAGCAAGCAATTCGAAGCATTAATCTGAAAGGGCCGGAGCTATGGTGTACTACATGTCGAACTGCAGGACACACTAAAGACTCTTCTCGAATAGAAGATCAGGGACAAGAAGTCAAACTTATTCAAACCATATTCTTCTGTGATCTATGTAAAGAATATGACTTACATTCAACAAATGATTTCCCATACAATCTAAAGAATAAGAAAGCAAAATGGTGCCAGATATGTGAAGTCAACAATCATTCGATTGACGAATGCCATCTGAATTTGAAGAATCGACAAAACTACCATGTGGTGTACCAAACAAACTCTGTCGAGCAGCATAACGACAGAAATACAAGAAATGATAGAGTTGACAGAAATGATGGAAGAAATGACCGATATAACCGGAACAAGAATGAAGATATCCCAGATATAATGACCACAGATATGATCGACGATATGATAGCTATTACAGGCGTGGAGGATACCAAGGTCACGGTTTTGGTAGTGGTGGTCACGGTGTCCGACCTAATCAACCTAGTCTATGTTTTACATGTCTTAGTGAAGATCATCGGTATGCAGAATGCCCATACAAAGAAAGAACCAATCTAAAATTTTGTACAAAATGCGGGGTAGGCGATCACTTTTTAGAGGATTGCCTTACCATGATTGAAAAAATCAATAATAAAAAGAATGTTCATGTTTTGTCTTGTGTACCTAAATATGATGTGCTTCGAACAAAAAATTTGCAAATTGTTACTCGACAAGGTACCCATATTGGTCCAGATAGACCACAGATAAGTAAAATAGTAACCAAAGAAGACTATCCAAATCTGGCTAAGCAAAAATTTGTGTTTAAAAATGCATCCGACATATTTTCTGAATTGGCAGTGCATGAAGACACTGAAGAAAACCGACAAGAAGCACTGAATGAATTGTTCAATCTAATCACAAATGATGAATTTGTAGGAAATTTAATCGAACTATTGCATAAAGTCAAGCATAAACATGTCGTGCAAAGACAAACCAAAAATATTTTCCGACTTAATCAAAAAGAAAAAAATGATGCTGACCCTCTTGTCGGCCTAGACATAAATGGCTACCATGTAAGCCAAGTCATACTGGATTTCGGTTCCCAAGTCAATATCATGACTCGTGATACTTGGGACTAACTTGGTCGACCACAGTTGCAGGAATCAAGGATTTATCTGAAGCTCACGGATCAAGGACTCATTGAGCCGATCGGAGTCTGGAAGGGAGTTGAAACATTTTTTAAAGGCATCCTAAATATGATGCATGTTCTTTCCCAGCCTTGGTCGGTCGACCTTGTGGGAGAAAGATGAAGGCTTCGATTTCACTAGATAAAGGTCACATCAAGCTAAAAGGAAACGGTCAGAAGGTTATTGTACCAATCTTCCCATCTCAGGGAGAACCTTGGTCGAAACCTGTGGAAGAAGATAATGGAATTTGACAGCTTTATCAAATAGATAACAATGAAGATCATATTGAACCGAATTCTCAAGGAGAGCTTCACTTTGGAAATCTTGTTTCGATCGGATATAATTCTGACACAGAGCTTTACAACTGGTAGTTGGAGAATTACGATCTTCATGCGAAAGAATGTTGGACGGTGGAAGCCATCTCGAAAAAACAAGTAAATAAATGTCTCTCAATATCGACCGCTCTAAGAATATTTGAGCGAAAAATTCGAGAATACCCGACTCTTGCACCAGCGAAAAATACACAAGCATATAATCCTTCGTTGAGATATAAGGAACGTGACTCCCCAGCAGCACATGTCGAACAAGTTTCAAAACATGTCGGAGAGAAAGGTAGACTATAGATTATGGTTGAGACTTTCACTGGGAAAGCTACGAGATGGTAGGATACCCACCATTCGAGACTCCAAACCTGGAACAACACATCGAAATTTTTTGTAGAAATATTTGGAGTAAAGAAGCTGACGACCCGGGCTGACATCCCTATGTTCACACAGGGACAAAATGCTGAAGTCCATATCGACCGTTGTGAAAAAGAATGGAGGAAAATGGGTTACAAAGATGAAAGGGCATGGCCACACCTCTTTCCTAGCACACTGGTTGATTTACCTAATAAATGGTACAAGATGGAAGAGGCTAGAGGAGAAACATTCACGTGGAAGGATTTGAAAGAAAATTTCATCAAATATTTCTAGTTTTCCCCAAAGGAGGAGCAGTTGGTCGAGGTGAGCAATCATATCAAAGAATTTTTGCAGCCGCTAGAAAATATAGCATCTGCAGAAACGAAGCAAAATGCTCGGTGAACAGCTTCCTATCATAACATAACGTCGAAGGAAATCTATCATTCTACACGACTAAGCTTGGAAACAGAGAAGTCATTCGGGAAACGTTTTCAGTGGAAACAAGATCACCCCATCCCGTCGAAGCCTATCAAAACAATCTTCAGCATGGAGATTGTCAAGAAAGATGAACCTGAGAGATTAATAGAAAAATACTTTCTGTCTGCATTCACACAAATAAAGGAAGGTGAAAGAACGATAAATGATAGCCGTACTCCATAGTGGATGGATCCAAAGATCAAAACAAAAGAAGTGGATATCTCAAATGACGACCCAAAGATGGCGAGAATTGGCGACTACTGGAATGAAGAACAGACTGCAGAAATCACGAGCCTCCTCAAGGAATTTCAGGATGTATTTTCCCATGATTACAAATATCTGAAAGGACTTGTGCAGGAGATGGGTGAAATGAAAATCAATATCAAACCAGACGCCAAACTAGTGAAGAAAAGGCCCTATAAGCTCGCACACAAATATAAAGACATTGTTAAAAAGGAAATTGATAGCATGCTCGAAGCTGGAATTATATATCCTATCGACCAGTCAGAGTGGGTGAGCCCGATGCTTGTTCAGCCGAATAAGCACGACTCGACATGACTGAGGATTTGTGTCGACTTCCGCGAACTGAACAAGGTAACACTTACCAACCCTTTTCCAACTCCTTTCACAGATGAGATTATTAATGAAGTTGTAGGGCATGAGTGTTATTGATTTACGAATGGATTCTCTGGGTACAATCAAGTACCAATTGCGAAAGAAGATCAGAAAAAGACTACATTTGTATGTGAATTTGGGTCGTTCGCATATAAATTCATGCCTTTCGGTCTGAAGAACGCACCAGCGGTATTTTCCCATATTGTCGTCAAGGATTTTCAGGAGTATATCTACAAAACCATGGCTATCTATTTCGACGATTGGACAATCTATTCAATGTTAAGAGATCATTGTAAATGGCTTCAACTGATGTTGGAACGATGTTGGCAGATTCAGTTATCGCTGAACATTAAAAAGTTCATTTTTGCGATTCCTATTGGTATATTGTTGGGCCACGTAGTATGCAAAGAAGGAATCAAGGTCGATTATGCAAAAATAAAAATTATTCTCGACTTGAAACCTCCAGTCAATCCGAAGCAAGTGCGAATTCTGTTGAGTCATATGGGGTACTACAGAAAGTTCATCAGACATTACTCTGATATGACATATCCTCTCGAAGAGCTGTTAAAAGAAAATCAGGAATACAGGTGGATGTAGGAATGCAATACTTCATTCGACACCTTGAAGAGAAAAATGGACAAAGCACCCATCCTTCGGTTCCCAAATTGGTCGGTGAAATTTCATGTTTATATTGATGCATCCGGAATAGCAGTTGATTCTATTTTAACACAACCTGGAGAAGACGTAATGGACTATTCTAATGCTTTCAGTAGTCGGAAGCTGAACAAGGCCGAAAGAAATTACTCTACCATAGAAAGGGAAGCATTAGGTATGGTATTTTCCCTACAGAAATAATGTCACTATTTATTGGATAATCCTTTTGTATTTTACACAGATCATCAGGATTTGAAGTATTTAGTCAATAAACCATTGCACCGCGGGAGGTTGTGTCGTTGGCTTCTACTATTTCAGGAATTTGAATTCGAGGTAATAATCCGACCAGGAAAGGCTAATATTGGGCCAAACCACCTGTCGAGAGTTGACACCGGAGAGGAACCTACAGGTATAGAGGATGAATTGCCAGATGCACATTTGTTTCGAATTGAAGCTGTCCCTTTGGAACTTGCAGAAATTACACAATTTCTCGAAGATGGACAAGCTCCTGAAGGAATGACTGAGAAAAAAAGGAAGATCCTTGCTATGAAAACTGTACCTTATACCCTCATTAACATATTCCTCTACAAACTTGGATTAGATGATGTATTACGTCGGTGTGCACTTGAGCATGAGCGACAGAGCATACTTTCGGAAGCACACTATGGACTGGCAGGAGGACATTATCACGCAGATATAACAAGAAGGAAGATTCTGCAAGCTGGAATCTGGTGGCCAACAGTTCATAAATTCTGTTGATAATTTGTAACTAAATCTGATAGATGTCAACGTATGGGACGACCACTACCTAGTACAGAAATTCCCTTGGTTCCAATTAATCCGAGCAGAACATTCGAAATCTGGGAAATTGATTTTATTGGACCATTTCCAGTAATTGGCAGACGTACAGGTGCACGTTATATCATCACTATTGTAGAATTTTTCACCAAATGGGCAGAGGCAAAATTGGTCGAAACATGTTCTAGCGAAGTTGCTGCCAAATTCATCTATGAAAACATCATTACTCGCTCTGGATTCCCACTTACTTTACTCAGCGACCAAGGTACGCATTTTGTCTGCAAAACTATTGAGGCATTAACAAAAGAGTTTGCAATTGATCACAGAATAAGCACAGCATATCATCCACAATCTAATGGCGTCGTGGAATCATTTTAAAAAAACTCACAAGAGGACTGTCGAAAGTGTGCAACATGGAGAAGGATGACTAGGATGATAAAGTACCTATTGTTCTTTGGGCATACAGAATAGCGTACAAAAGAACGACGGGTCAAACACCTTTTTCACTTGTCTATAGGCAAGAAGCAGTTGTTCCGCTGCATTGCCGACAACAAGCCCCGATAATCGCAGCAATATTACATATTGATGTCGAAGATACACGACAAGAGCGCTTATTACAACTGTCGAAACTGGACGAGAATTGACAAATAGCAATGGAACATCAACAAATCAAGAAACAACAACAGAAAGCATGGCATGATAGAAACATCAAATGGAAGAATCTGTCAATTGGTGACTTGGCATTGCTTTACAATAGCTGCGTAAAAGGGAAACCAAAAACTTTGCACACGAAATGGATTGGGCCCTATATTTTCGAAGTGATAAATCCCAATGGTTCAGTCCGACTGAAAACATTACAAGGTAGCGTTTTCAAGAAACTCGTAAATGGCCCCCAACTAAAACGGTACAAGTCATGAATTTCAAAAAAAAAAAAATGGTTGTAACCAACCCAGGAGAGAAAGTCATTTAAGCAATTCATTCAAAAGAAGGTTGTATCAGATTCATGATGACAAGAGACTAGACAAGTAATACTGGTGAAAACAAGAGACCGACGCATGACCACCGACAGGAGAGGCGTCAACATGATAGAATCAGTCGACAGGATGAACAAGCTCATCGACATCACCAGACTAAGTTTGGCCAACCTGATAGCACAAAGGAAACACACCGGCATCGACCCAACGTAGAAGGAGCAAATAAAAACAGTCGGGATGGCCGACTGGTGGGGCACAAAGCCAAGACATGGTTCTCGAGGCGCCGCCAATCTATCATTCACACTTAAATTCCTCGTCAATTCAAGCTTTAATGCGGCCATCTACCTCCCAGCCCAATGTGCCAAACTCTGCCACTATAAATCCAGAGCTCAAGGATTCCTGGTTACTCTTCTGCAGAGAGATTGAGAACCAGAGCTCAGAGCTACCAGAGCTCAGAGCTACCAGAACCAGATTGTGACCTATAAAACCTTGCATTAGCTATGGCTCCTAAGAAAGGTCAGGCGACGACTCGATCTGCCGCCTCCAGAGTCCAAGAGTTGGAGAAAGCCCAATCTCCTTTGGAGGCTTGTCTTCAACTGATCTGGAACGCTAAGGTTGCGGAACCTCACTGAAGAAGAACTTGGACCGAAATTTGTAATTGGGGGAAGGAATCTAATGGTCGCTGGAGAGAGACAGCCGACATGCTTAAGACTGCTACAATCCTAAACTATATGAATGCACCTCTGTTGGATCATTTTGGCGGACTGAAAGACATCATAGCATAGTTTATAGTCATCCCATACGATGATGGGAAGTTCTATTTCGATGTCCCGATTGAAATAAACGGCAAAATTATTCACAAAATCACAAGCTTGTCGAACAAAGGAGAAGACGTGCCGACACGACAGAGACCTGAGTTGATTAAGGAATTCATAGATCATCCATCCAGTAAGAATTCTAGAGGCTTAGTCATAAATCAGATTAAATATGCAAATTACAAGATAGCTGCTAGAATTTTTTTCACTGCACTGTCAAGTTCCGGTCGAGGCTCAGATCTTAAGACCAACATGTTAGAAGCGGTGATGAACATGGCATCGAAGGAAAAAATATATAAATGGGATGATTTCTTGGCCGAAATAATCAAGAACATATGCTACAAGTGCCAAGAATACGGTTCGGTTATCCGATACCCATCGTTGATGATCTGGATAGCCATGTCACACATCTGACTAGTTGGAAATAAGGACTTTGCAGCCGAAGGGAATATTTTGATGCAGAACTTCCGGTGTTTTACGCATGGAGGCAGTCGATTGGGGCCTTCAACTGCTAGGATTTGGCTGGAAGTTTGGTTTCAAAATTTAAAAATTCAGTCAACTAGATGGAGAGTACACCAGAATGTTAGAAGAAGTCTACCTCCATCAGCACATATTCAATTAGCACTTGATCATACATCTATTTGGCATTTGCAAGGCACAGCTGGAGATGCAGTACCACTCGACTACTACCCTTCTGTCGATGAAATATTCACGGAGTTGAGCACGCATTCGAACACAAAGTTGGTAATTTCGGTACAGGCACGCAAGGTCAATGAACCCCTGATTGAACCTTTAACAGATGCAGAATAGGAGGAGGAGTATGAAAATCAACTATACATGAGAAACTTTACTTTCCGAGTAGAACCAGATGCTGAGACAAATCCTTTAGCAATAGCTCTTATGCCACATCAAGATCCTCCCGACAGAGCAGACCAGTCTTGTGAAAGAACCCAGTCCGACAACCCAGATTATCCACTCACAGAAGAAAATATTCGACGGGTTGTAGATGAATTGTCGACAACACAACAAACCAAGGACACAAAAGGGAAAGGGAAAAGTAAGATGATCATAAGAGAGTCGACGGAAGAGGATGAAGTTGAACTGATCAGTAGTGCTACACAAATCTTGGAGGACATAGCAAAGAACAAAGTATCTGTCGATGAGTAGTTCAAGAAATTTGTGGAAGCGAAAAAGGCCCAAAAGAAACTCAAGGTAACATTCGAACCCCACGTTGACTTAACAATTAGTTCCCCTCCACTTTCTCTGACTATTGTGATGGACGAAACAACTCTTGCTATAACCCCGGTATCTAATCCACCTGTAACTAAAGATTCACTTTTTATTCCAAGTATGGTACAAACCCTTCCCCCTCCCATTCAGCAAAATCTTCAGGATGATAATGACCTCAGTCTGTTTATTTCCAATCTCCTATCCCTTCTCCCAAACTGGCGAGAAATAATTACCAAGAAACCAGTACTCGACCTTGCCTTACTCAAAGCTACCCCATCTGACGCCTTGTTATCCAACGTATCATCCCATCCAGAGTCTGTATCAACCCAAATAGTCAGTATGCATGTCAGGCATCTTCAGAGAAACCCCAACTTGACTAGTCCTCTTATGGCCCGAGAAACATCAGCCTTTATCCCAATAAACCCATCAGAGGAGAACCTATCACCTCCTCGACAACCTGTTGAACCAGTACAGAGTCAGTCAGGATTAGAATTTCTTGATGAAATGGATCAATTGATCCCTGAAGTATTGTCACCTGTCGTCAGTCCGGGTCCGTCTGGCAGTCCCAATATTCCCCATTCTTCCCCAGTAGTTGAGAATCCCCCGTCGTCACCACCAATTCAAGTGGTGAGTAGTAGGTCATCTCCGTCCCCTGCCGACGAATCCATGTCAGTTCTTGCAGCAATACCAAGTAAAGAGACACCAGTTCAAGAAGTCATAGAAGCAGACATTGAAGTACTTGTACAAGACAATATAGCAGCCAGCAAGGAAGCCAATACAGCAAACAAAGAAACTGAACCAGCAATTCAAGCAGAAGCAGAACAAAGTGTCGAGAAAACTCCAAAAGACGCAGAAAATCCACTAGCAGCAGCCGAATTACAAAAAGAAACAGCACAGCAGATTGAGGCTAGAATCAAGTTACAAGAGAAGAAGAGGAAGCAGCGCAAGGAGATAAGCCGAAAGGAAAAAGAACAGCAGCAGTAGAGTCAGCAAAAACACCTTAACTATATTCGACAAGAAAGCAGGCTATTTGTACACCTAGATCAGTTTGGGCCCATATCGACATATAATCCGCGGGCGGCGACTAAAGCAACACTTGATATTTTAGATGATGCCATCAAAAGAGAGAAAATACACCGTCGGCTGGAAGCAAAAGAATGAGCTAATAAGCTACAGGAGGACCAAACACAATTTCTGGCTAAGAGTCAAGACTTAGCACAGCAAGTTATCCCACTTCCAGCAGTCTCTGACACGACCAGTGCACTTGACACAGCATTTCAAATTTTTCAGTCTGGCGTGTCGAGGTTACAAGAGGAACTTAGCAAGGACCGACAGAAATAGGAAACCGAAACATCTTCCCTATTTTCCGCACAGTATGCAGCGCTCACCTCCGCTCATAATCAGTTGATCAAATGCAACGAGCAGGCATCTACAATTACCAATGTCCTCCGCAACTGGTACACACATTACGGAAATGTTTTTCGTGAAATGAAGGAGACAAAGGAGTTTCTTGATGAACTCCACTAGCAACGACATCAAGTTGATCAAACCCTGATTCAAAGCATAGAAGATCAAATCCTCATGGAGAACAGAAAATTAGAAAAACTAGAAAAGAAAGAACAGTAGTGGATGATTCAAGCTCGACCTAGCCTTAGTACAGTCGAACAACTTCGTCCATCACTTCAAATACTGCTTGCAGCTGACAAAGAAAAGACCATTCTATTTGGCCCCAACTTAATTTACTTATAGAACATGTCGGCACATGAAAAGATATCCAACCTGTCAAGCCTTACTACACTCACCATTGATATCCAAAAAACGTTGTGTGCATGGGATGAATTTCAACATCAGCTTTTTGTTTCAGCCGAAGCCATTCTTAAGATCTGCGCTCAACATCAGATTCTGGCCAGTTCCATTTTTACACCACAATAGCAGTTACATATATTTTTGTGTGTAAGTAATTTTCCATCTCCTCATTTCTTCGAGATGAAGAAACATTTTGAGGTGGGGGAGATGTTGGAGGAGCCTAAGTCGGCCTGTCGACTAAGCTCCCCACCCGACCTATTGTAAATGTATGTCAATAGATGGGTCGACCAGTCGGGTCGTGTCGGTCAGTTGAACCGACCAGACGGTTACATAACCGCTTGTAAATGCATATATATATGATGTTGATCTGTGTACTGGACTAAGTTAGATATGTTCTATGTAGTACTCTGCTCTTGCTGGTTAATAAATTCTTGTGCTTCTCTCACCCTATTGGTCTCTTATCTCTTGTATCTAAATCACTTTGCATGCTTGTTTATAATATATAATGTATCTCCGGTAACCTCGTGACCCGCAGGACTACAACAAAGTGTCTATTCACGCAGAACTCTCCATCTTGTACCAGTGAAAATCGATTCTCCTTCGATGAAAAATTGCTCTTCTTGATCCTATCTAGGCACAACATACAAAACATAATCCTCGAAACCACTCACGCAGAGGTATATATGTACAAACTTCGGATAATTTAAAACCGACTCAATTCTACAAAGGGAGGTCGCCTCTCTTCAGTTTGACAAATGATAACAGTCATATCAACCAGTTTTGCTTTGTTGAAAATCTCTTTGCCCTTATGGAAGATTCTACACCCCAAAAACCACCGTCGCCGCCTTATGGAAGATTCTACACCCCAAAAACCACTGTCGCCGCCTCCTTTTTTTTTAACAGAAACAGGGTATGTATATATATATATACATTCGAAAAAAGCTGTGGACAGCCATTCATTACAAAAAATATAATTTTTCTTCAAAAAAGGAGACCATAACAGAGCTTATAGGCATGCCTAGATTAGCTATGCAATTCATGTTTTGTTGTTGCCTATATCTTTCTGTAGTAGAGGTGGAATAAATCCTTACAAACTGAGAATTTAACAGTATACAAAAAAACATTCAAAACTGAAGCTAAATGAAGAACCCTGCTAAGAAGAGACGTTACTATCCATAGTTTTGTTGTTGAACAAAGGCTACATCTGCCATTTCTCTATTCACAGTGGGGTATTCCTGGCAATGGTTGCATTGGGTCATTCTAACCATGCTTGTAACATCTTCCTTGATTATGTCAACTTTTCCCATTAGTTTGAAGAGATTTCTCTCTAAATCATCAATTCTGGAGTCTTGACAGGTGAGTTGTTGAGAATTATACCTGACGTCGAAGGCAATTTCGTTGTTTTGTTTGACGCTGGTGCAAATCTCCTCAAAGGTTTTGCGGAGGTAATCCTTGATGTCGGCAATGACAGCTCTCAGCGCCGCAACTCCTTCCATCACGCCGGCAATGTTGCTGCAAGAGGGGGAAGGACAGGAAAAGGGCTCGAGGAAGCTAAATCCGGAAGGAACAAAGCCAGAATCCGAAGGGTTGGAAAGGAGTAGGTTGTCGAAATCAGCCGAGAGCTAGAGAGCAGTGGAGCAAGGTGGGAAATCCATGTTGACGAATAAACCCCGGGAGAGGTAGGGAGGAGTTAATGTCGGCTCGCGTGAGCTGATAGGAGTGGAGAGGACCATGTGAGGGCCACGTGAAGGCCCACGTGCCTTCATCAAAACTGCAGGAAGGGGCATAACCATACTAAGTTCGAAAGAACCAAAGTGATTGAAACAAAAATTAGGGAAAGGGTTAGGGTATAAAAATGAAATCCTCTTTGTCATTGTTGTAAATTATTTGACCTATAGATAGGGTGGCTCCCTTATTGGCGGCTTCATCTGCTTCGTTATTAATCCCCCGAAGAATGTGGTAGTAATGTATATCCTGAGGTAGAGATAGGAGGCCGATTATTCTTTGAATTCTGTGACTTTTTGAGCCTCTTATTCTTATCCCAGATCTCATTCTTTGGATGACATGCCTCAAATCACTGAAGACCTTCAGTTTGTCCACGTTGAGGGTAGCAACTAATTCCAAGGAGTGGAGCAAGGAAAGCCATTCTGCTTCATTGTTTGTTTTCTTTCAAAGTCCCCATGAGAAGGAGATGAAGTTTTTTTTCCTTCGGGATCGAAGATGATCCCACCCGCACTTGCCTCCCCTGGGTTCCCTTTGGAAGCCCCATCAAAGAATATAGTGTGACTATCTTGAGAATTCCACCATTGGATGAATTGCGAGTGGTATTTTCTTAAATCGCCGCCTCCTCCTTACTTGAGGTTAACAAGAAATAATTTCACAATTCGGTTTCCAAAATTAGTTCAAGCATTCCCCAAAAACTAGCTGCTAACCGATTGGTTAAGCAAAAATATCCTAAAAATATTTTTCAATGGTCGTTGGATACCTATGTTATAATGGAGTTAATATTCAACTTACATTAAATATAATTAATCCCCTCCATTTATTGTATTAGTTAAGATTCAAGTCCCTCCTTTTATAATAAAAAAGAGTTGTTAAGAGTCTTAATTATAATAAAAAAAGTCTTTATAAATTGCGTAATCTCCATAATATTACTTATCTTTACAGAAAGTATTTGTGTAAGCATTCACCCTTCTTTTCCTATAATTTATGTAGTGTTTCTAATAAATAATTCATATCTATATTGTAGATATAAGATAAATCTTATTGTGTATTTCCCACACATAAGTATTAATAATCACCTCTTTTAACATCAATAGCTCATAGTTGTTTTCTTTTTGCTTTACCCATAAATAGCCATTCAATATAAGATGACACCTAAAAGGGTTTTAGGTAAGGATGACATCCATGGCTACTCAGCCATGCAACCTCCTTGGCCTTGAGTTTCCCGTCGAGGAATTTGTGCATGGTATACTTACATTTGCATTTCCATCACGGAAGAGTTGGGGTAGCAAAGGGGATATTACATAGTAACTTCGCTTTTGCAACGGATAGTTACCTTACTTTTGTAATGGAGAAATCTCTTACTTTTGTAATGGAGAAATCTCCTGAAACCTCTTAGCAGTATTCCAAAACCAAGTGGTATTGCATGGAAGGTGAAAGATTGAGCCGACTTACCGTTCGGATATTCAAAAGGATGTGGAGAGAGTACGAATGTTTTCTTGTAAAATCTAAAGGATGCGGAAAGCCTGATAATTTTACTTGCTTGTAAAATCAAAATAGAGTAGTAAACTTAATTATTTGTTGTAGGTGAATATTTTATTTATTTTTTGTACGTGAAAATTTTATTTATCTGTAAAATGTAATTTTAATTATTAATAAAGTAACAAGCTTACTTGAAATTATTTATTTATATTTTTTTTAACAAAAATAGTTAATATTGTATTGATAAATGCTGAAGGATTCAGCAAAATAGTATAAAAATTAGTCTCAAGAGTTAGCTCAATTGGTAAGACGTGGTTGACGGTTTACCATCCACGAAATGTAGGGAAGTATTGGTGGGTTTCCCGTGCACCGTTTCCACAGCATTTAAAAAAGAAAAATTCATCATATCAGTTTCATAGGATCATGGTTTGAAACTTAATTACACCCATCCATAAGTAAATAAATAGGAAGAAAAATCAAAGCACCCCAAGCTACTATAGATTCTTACAAAATGGTCTCGGAGCAATCTACAAAAAAACATCATAAAAAACGAAACTAGGGATTGGTATCACTATCAGTGACCTGAACATCTTGAGTATCAGCCTCTGCTTCAAGGATATCTTCCATAGTCTCATCAATTTCCACATCATGGGTGTCTCGACTCTCTGGTATCTTCAGTTGTGCCTTCACTGCCTGTAGAAGTTGTATCTTGGTTGTCTCCTTCATCAAGCTAGTAATATTAACCATTGGACAGGGTAGTTGCATAACTGAAAATTCCACATTATTTTCATCAGAATTGCCATCCAACCGAGAGTTTCTGTGAGCAATAAGATACACGTGGCAGCTTCATCATGGTCTTCAAGATAGACCCTTCGACCTCATCCAGAGGGGCATTAGCCTAGAAGTCAAGTTAGAAATGTGATGGGAATATTTTTCAATATCATCATGACGTGTATCCAAAACATGAATATGAGTCGTGATTTGTTGAAGTGCAGGAATTAGTCCTTCCAGCTGGGACCTCATCCATCTCAACCGGGAGCGAAAATCATGAATAGAAACCTGAGATTCACAAATTCTTTCTAATAGCTCTTCCATTTTTTTCTCATAATCCATTTCAACAGAATAATTCCAAATCCCCTCCAGAAAGACAGACAATTTGTTTACAAGACCAAAATGAATGAAAAGCAGACCCAATATCCAAAACACGACCAGTAACCACTGGGAAATTCAAAGTACGCTTGTCGTAGTAGAAACCAAGGAATTGTTCACACAAAGCAGACCCAAACCACCTTAAGGAGCTATTCTTCCAAACTAACTGAGTCTCAATACAATACAACAACACCCTAGAATCCCAAACTTTCCAAACAAAGGATAAATCAGAGTCCAGGCGCAAATAGAAAGTTACCTGAGAACGAACCTCCACAGAGAAAGCACTGAGAACTACAAACGGCCAATATCCCAATGCATAGAAGAGGGCGTCTTCATTCACTTGAAAAATCACCACCATTCCAGAGATTCCCTACACGCCACTCTATCTACCTCCTGGGCAGATCAAAAGACAAAAATGAAGCAGGTGATACAAAACACAATAAGAAAATTCATGTTGAAGCTTCCAGACAATGCCATTGTATTGTGCGAACCAAGAAGTCACATCACCCAATCACTTCGAACACTCCACTGTCCTGAAAAGTTAATGAACCCTACTTCCAATTGGAGAGACTTAGGCTTGGAAAAATGAACTCAACATAACACAAAATGCTATGAAATCCAACAGAAAGCAAGATAACCCCCTTGATTCCTGATGACACCTCTAGGAAAACTTTAAGGTTTGTTTGCAAGTTCATCAGCAACCACATTGAACTCACACCAAAGTACATGAAAGAGTTGAGTGTGATGAAATTGATGGATTAAGCCAATAATATGTTTGTGAAGACGCCCGGCTATTTGATCCTTGATTTCATGTCGTCTCCTAGATTGAGAGATCATGAGGAGGGAATCTCTGATCACCACCAGTGAATTAATTCCATAAGTGGCAGCTTCCTTTAGTCCCAAATATAAGGAATATCATTCCACTTGGTTGTTTGTACTAATCCCTGACCACAAGCAAAAGATATGACTATATTTCCACCAGGGTCAAATATCACCCCGTACCTACCTCCCCAAATTTATTTATAATATTCATAAATAAATAAAGTAATAATTTTATTTGCTTATAAAATATTATTTTAGTTATTTATAAAATAATATTTTACTTGTATATAAAGTGGAGTAAAAAATGTAATTTTAATTATTTATAAAATTTTAATTTTAATTGTATATAAAATGGAGTAGAAAATATGCCCATGGGGCGTAGAAGAGATGGTGAAAGGGTGTTGTTAAGGCACTCCTTCACCAGTTTGAAACTCGGTGGGTAAATGGAGTAGAAATATTAATTTCCCTTGTAAAGTATAATATAGATAGTATAATGGCCTCCAACAAGTTCCTCGTCTCGCACTTTTGGAAGTCAGAGACCAGTAACCAACAATTCAGATCATGGCATGATTGACCTAACTGGACTACACCCCTTTAGGATAACCTCTAGGAGGAGCTTTGGGGTGAGTTAAATTCTAGAAAGTTATCCTGCAATGAGGGTGAAGAATTTTTAGATGGGGCCTCGAAAGCAAAGGAATCTTCAATATTAAAGAATATTATTCTCTACTTTCAAATCACAACTCAAACCAGAAAGAAGAAATTTGGAAGCAGATTTGGAAGTAGAACTATGGCCGAAAGTTTCCATTTTTCTCTGGTTCGTGGCCTGGAAAAAAATTCTCATGTGGAATCGCAATGTCAAGAGGGGATTTGAAGGTCCATCAATTTGTGTGCTTTTTCGGTCGGCGGAAGAAGACATGGAACATCTCCTCAACCAATGCATTTTCTACCACCACCTATGGGACCAAGGGGCCAGTATCTTTAGATAGACTCATCTAAATAGAGCCAGCATCTAGGACACCATTGTCAAATTGCACAAGCAAATTTCAGATAATCATATTGTCAAAAGGACATGGCACCTTTTCCCGGGCTTCCTACTTTAGGAGGTTTGGAAAGAGCGGAACAAAAGAATATTTAGCAATGTTATCCCTTAAACAACCAATATATGGAAAAAAAAAATACAATATGATATTCACGAGACTGTCCTTCTTTCTCCTTGGTCCTCGGAGGACTAGAGTGGCTAGCCCCAAGACAGCTTGATCCTTCAGGCTTGGGGTCTCCGCCAAGACTTGCAACAGGAAAAAATTGTTAGCCCTCATCAATCCATTGAGAGTCCTATCGTCTAGTCCACATCGGAGGAAGGCTTTGTGAAGCTCAACTTTCATGGGGCCAACAAGGGTAACCCTAGTCCTACTAGCTATGGTGGCGTGAAAACCCAAGACCATATCATTCTAATTTTTGCAGGATACCTAGGTATCGAAAGTAACAATGTAACAGAACTATATGCAATGCTTACTGGCATAAAAATTTCTAACAAGGAGGGATTCCACAAACTCGTCGTGGAAGGAGATTCTAAACTCATGATTCAGACTCTCACCAAGCTGCTAAATGGCTCTAGCATTAGAAAAATATGTCTTAGATAGAGATTGTAAACCAAATTGGAAGCTCTCGCGGCGAACCTTCACAATGCTCATGTTCTCATCCCTCATCACGTTATAAGGAAGGCCAACAAATTGGCTAATAAAATTGCTAACTTGGGGGTGGAACACCCTCAGGAGGAATGAAACCAAGAATGGGCGAACTCCTCATTTTCCTTGCTCAAAGAGGATTATGATAGGATTATCCAACATGATATGAATCCCCCACGATGGGTGCAATCATCTCCAAACCAGGTTGAATGATGGGGTGTCCTCATCATGGGATTTGGTGGGAGAAACCATGAACATCAGCATGCTCAGTCCCAGCATGTTCGAGCTCAAGGTTTATATCTCAGCATCATAGCTCATTTTGGGCTGTGTTTCTAGTGCCAACTATGTTGTTCTGGTAAATGGTCACCCTTCTTCTTTCTTCAAGGATGATAGAGGTTTGCGGCAAGGGTGCCCACTTTATCCTTTACTCTTCCTGATGGTAATTGAGGGATTAAGCCTTCTCTTAAATCTATCAAAAGAGGAGAAACATTTTATGAGCATTAAGCTATCTCCAGGGTTGTTAATCTCTCATATGTTGTTCGTGGATGACGTTTTGATTTTTGGACGGGGATCCTTACAAGATTGAAGTTATTTCTCTGATATTTTGAAGATATTCTACCGAGCTTCTGGTATGAATGTCAGACCACAAAAATCTACTTTGTTCGTCAGTGCAGATTTGGAACCAAACTTACTCTTTCATCAACAGTTGGAATCACTTTTCCCTTTTCAGTGGCAACATTTACAAGATGGGGTTAATTATTTGGGCTTTGTACTTAATCCAAACAGCTACACAATTGATGATTGGTTTTGTCTTATCCGTCGTATAGAGAAAAGAATTAACACCTGGGATTATCGTTTTTTATCCTTAGGTGGAAGATTTCTTTTAATTAACTCTATCCTACAGAGTATTCCGATTTATTGGATGTCCTTGGCTCTGGTTCCTCGGAAGGTGTTGGAAGGTATAAGGAAGAGAATGTTTCAGTTCATGTGGGCAGGAAATTTAACTCATGCTAAACTGCATCTTATTGCCTAGCATAGTATTGCTCTCCCGAAATGATTTGGTGGCTGGGGGTTGAAACAAATTTTCTGGTTCATGGATGCCTTGGGGGAGAAAACTCTGTGGCGTGCCCTCTTTGGTGATAGCTTGTGGAGTGTTTTAATCAAAGAGAAATATTTAAAATCCATGTTGCCCTTCATTTGGATCCAAAACAATCCTACTATTGGCTCGAATGCTTCAGCCATATGGAAAGGGTTATGCAAAACATTACCTATATTGAAGAAGCATTTATGTTGGAATATTGGTCGTGGTATATGGGCATATATTGGTATCATTCCGATCATGGGTCTGCAGGAGGATTTCAATCTTTCGCCGCAATTGATAAAGTCTCTTCATTCTAGAAAACTCGAAGTCATTTCCCAAGTTTATAATAAACGAGCAGATTGTGGTCTTTCTTCGACATGGAAGCAATCTAAAGATATGGGTCTTGTGGGTAGAGAGGCCAATGAATGGTAAAGGTATGATTTAAAATTAAATTTTGTTGGTATTCGTTTGATGGACAAACCTGATTGTTTAGTATGGGAATGGAAAGATTCCAATGGTATCATCTCTGCTAAACATGCATATGACTGTCTGGTGTCTGAACATGTGATGAAGGAGCCTTCTTGGTGGTCTACAAAGCTTTGGAATTGGAAAATTCCTTTGAAGATTCATTGTTTTATTTGGTTGTGTTTGGACAACAAAGTCCTCACGTGGGATAACTTATTGAGACGAGGCTTTGTTGGTCCTGGTTTTTGTGTTCTCTATGCACAGAATACTGAATCTGTGTCTCAAATTTTTGTGAAATGCGCATTCATAAATAATGTTTGGAAAACTTGCCAATATTTTTTGCATTTCAAGGATATTTGGAATCATGATACTTTTCAGGATAGCATGAGATGTTGGTTTCTTATGAAGTCCAGATTCCGTGAACTCCCCCTATTTGTAATCTAGGAAGTTTGGAAGCATAGAAACTACTCTATTTTTTATAATAAGCGGCCAAATTATTCACAGGTATCCTTTAAAGCTATTTCTTTGTACAAAGAAGTCAGTATGAAGAAGGTTAAGACCAATCAAAGAGCTCGTATCCCTCCTTGTTTTGACACTTCATACTATGTTGGTTATTTTGATAGGGCACAGAGAGAGGGACTTTGTGGTGCAGGAATGGTGTTACTTATTAAGGCGAGGCACTTTATCAATCTGAAGATGAGTGCAGGAACAAGGACTAATAAGCAGGCAGAGTTGTTGGCCTTATGGGGTATTCTATGGATATCCAGGAAAAGAGGTCTTCATATGTTGTAGGTGGCAGGTGATTCATAGGTTATTATCAATTGGATCTATGGAAAATCAATGTTAAATGTCCTTCATCTTAGTCAGTGGATGACTATAATTTTGGAGTTAAAGGAGTTCTTTTTTCATATCACTTTTACTCATATTTTTCAGGAGTTCAACAAGGAAGTTGATCGGTTATCTAAGGCAGTAGTGGGTCATATGGACGGCATTCTTCATTATGAATAGTTTTTGGATGATGTTCCTAGTGATGTAGGAACTTACTATCTTTTTTAGAGAGGTTCATTTTTGCTCGTTTTCTGTGCTGGATGTTTTGACCCAGTTTGGTGTTTACAGACTTTCATTTCCTAATTTTTGAGGGGATAATAGTGTTCATTGTAGGTAAACGGACTGCTTGTAATCACTTGAAAGTGTTTATCTTGAGACAGAGTAATTATGGGGTATATGTAGAACATCCTGGTCTATCTGATCCAAATGCCAATTATATGTGGTATTTTATGATGTAACTTTGATTCCACAAGAATAACAAGTTATGTTTTTTTCGTCTTGAAAAATAAATCAATGATTTTATTTTAATAAGTTTGGTTTGTGTAAATGTGAATGAAGTATAAATCAATGATTTTATTTTAATAAGTTTGGTTGTGTAAATGTGAATGAAGTATAAATCAATGATTTTATTTTAATAAGTTTCGTTTGTGTGTAAATTTTAGTGTAAGTTAAAAGTAAGTTAACTTTATAAAAAATTTAGTCAATTTTCACTAGCTCATTCGGTTAAGGTGTGGGCCTCATCAGAAAGGAGACCCGCGTTCAATTCCCCTTATAGGTGAGCTAGTTGGGAGGAGACACCCAAAATCCAACCAGTTGAGGGTTGGTGTAGCCTAGGAAGGGTGAGATCCCCAAGTGATTTTGACGGCTTAGATGCCCCTGGGTCATGCTTTCTTAGACCAAAGGCCACTCCCGCAAGTCAAGGAGGTTCTAGCAAAAAAAAACTTTAAAATTTTAGTATATAAATAAATAATGTTAGTTTATTAAGTTACATCTTGTGTTGACTTTGTAGAAGAAGAAACGGTGTGCAAGTGGAAGAGGAATTGGTTGACTGATGAAGATCCTTTCTAAGGTAAATCCATGTTCACCAAAGGAAATTTGGAGAGGACTCTAGGCCGAGGATTTAAAGATGGACATTTAAGGACGAAGGGATAAACTTACGCAAAGCCAAATGCATACAGAGTGTAGTGCTCTAGTTTTACAACAGAGCACTAAGTAAAATTTCTGAGTTAATTTTCTATGTATTAAACTTATTCAGGTATATGGGAGTAAATTTCTAACCAAATCTCTATGCTTCTAAATGAAATTTAGTATACTATTTTGTCTTTAACAATCATACATTCAAATCAAAAAAATAATAAACTAACATATCAATATTTTCCTTCAACAATTTGTTTTCAGCATAAGGATATGTTTCACAGAAATAAATTAGTAAATAGTAAGGTATATGTATGTTCAGAGTACGTTTTAGCATAATAACCAATAAAATAAATAACAAGGAAATTACCTGATGCTGATGCTAGTAGACTGTAGGTTGTAGCAGGTTATGTTTATATTCTCTTAGTCAGCCAAGATGATGTGTCCACCCTACCGACCAACTATTATCTTGTTGGCCCTTGGAAATCAAAGGATTTCCAAGCCCCCGAGCTCACAATATGATAATCCCGAGAGCAGTATTTACTTAGGTTCTCAAAACCTTTCTCTGTTCTCCAACCTTTACTTCTTCTCCAACCTTTCTTGTTCTCTAACCTCTCTCCCACTTAAAGCTATCCCTCTCCCCCTATATACAGTTCCTTCCTCGAGAAGACCTTGGGCTTACTCCACCGCCCCAAACTCCCCCTCTCGAGCCCCTCAAACATTTATTCCTTTCACTTAGTTCATTCATACACGTTACATTAAAAAAATGTATTTTTCACACTCAATGTACCGAATAATCAATTACACTCATGGTAAATTTATTTGATTTTGATTGATGGTCGTAAGTATTTATTACGGTGGGAATCATTACCCAAAGGTTATCCATTCGGGACAAGGTTTATTAATTACAAGTCTATTCACCACCTTTGTATTTAATGTTATTAGTGTAATTAATAAAATATTATATAAATAGTTGACCTTTTCAACTTGGACAAGGTGTGTCCTAATGGTTTACCTCATCCGTCAAGATAACTTACCTTGAAATTTAATTTCTAAGATTTGTATTGAATAAATAAATAGTTTTAACCATTTTCCATCACATCACATCCATTCCAGAATTGTTATCCTATTATGTTTAACTTAGTAATGGAAGTAATCACACTCTAATCATTTATTAATCAATATTTAAATTTTTACCTATATTGCAATTGTTATGACATGGGTAGTAATATTATTAAAATAAAATTAATTAAGTAATAATATTAATTAAATCACCACAAAGTAATAATAAATGGTGAATTTAATAAAAATGTCTTTTAAATCATTTGTTTATCACATGAGTACCCTAACATCTACATAGTATCCTCGTTCTTCTAAACAAAGCACCCCTAAGGGCTTAAACAATCTTACTAATTAATTAGACAGTACCATTACCTTATTTACAACAATTCTCAGATGACAATGTGAAC
The DNA here is from genome assembly GCA_027924585.1 of Larix kaempferi. NCBI lineage: Eukaryota > Viridiplantae > Streptophyta > Pinopsida > Pinales > Pinaceae > Larix > Larix kaempferi. The sequence goes on along the minus strand of BSBM01000233.1, from coordinate 1,608,350 downwards.
TGACGACACTTGTCTCAATTGTTTATCACAATGTTTACCAACAAGTAATACATAGCTTAATTGACTTGTTTTACACATCTTAAATAACTTTATATTCATTATCTAAATTCGATCAATGCATGATTAACATAATTACTTATGACGACTTATACATTTATTCAATATGTTAAGTGTTTGTATATCGATACTAGTGTACATGTGCAAGGTGTGCATGCGTGGCCAGCGTATGCACAGATCATAAATGTACTATAGACAAACCCCATCCCGCCTATGCATACCTGCTAACTAATAGTAGTATTTACCCCCATGTAGAAGAACAAGCATAATATACATAGTACAAGTACTTTAACATCCTCAGTTATTTAACAGTTAATTCTTTACGATTTCACATCATTATCTTTATCTTTACATTAGTTTAATCAATCATGTACGAGGAAGGGTACCTACTACCACTAACTCGGAATCAAGGAATACTCAACCCTCAACAATACTAACTAACACATCCTCCCATCATAACCTTCGTCCTGCATTCTCCCTATCCTTCCTCTGCTAGTACAAAGGTGGATGTCGGACTCACCGACCTAACCACATAGAACTTGAGAGCGATAGTGTCGGCTGAACAGCGGACCTATCCTCCCCTAGCAGGCATACGACCATCATCATCACAACAACATGGGGAGTGTGTCTCAGCACGGCCCTCTCACGACCTCGGGTCTCACGGAAACATAGGGTGGGAAACACATCCATCCCTCTCAACATACTAGGCATACACCCTTATCGACTCATACTTTGCTATTATCGGGATTATAAGTTTGTGTTATCGTATCATCATTTTGGCTGCTAAGGTTTACTGTACGAACATGGTTTTTTTCAATATATCAGATCAAGTAACTGGCTATCCCATAGCCCTTGTGTCCCGTAGGTTAGTATTTCGCAAAATACAAATCTATAGAAAGCATTTCCCATTGATCGCCAATTGATCCATGTTATCAAAAATCATTTTATTTCATGTAACCTTTTTAGTTCATCATAGATGCGTATGACATATAACACTTCAATAATTCATATAAGAAGATGGTATCCACGTACCGAATCATATATTTCACATCTTATTAATGAAAACATATAAACATATACTGTAATCGTAAAATAAAGAAATCATATGATAATCATGACATCGTAACCGCATAACATAGTAACATCATAATCATGGTGAAATCATAAAACAAAGTAACATCATATAATGAGGTCCATCATATCGTAATATAGTTTACTCAGTCGAGCTGAGTTCAACAAAATATATAAGAGAATAAAGTATGTTGTGTCTAATTGATAAATATGCCTAATCAAAATATGGGCGTTACACAGAGGAAGGTACAAACTTGAGAGGTGATATAGATAAGTACAATTTTCATATGTAGCATTAAAGGTAAACCGGTTGTGGATGAAAATAGCATTCATAAACAAAACATAAATGCATAAGCATGGAGGGATAAATCATATTTATATTAGAGGTGGATGGTGGTTACCATAATATGAATGAAGAGTTTATGTGTTGGATGATTTTCTTTTCCTAAACCCTATATACCAAATTTGTAGGGAGAATGAATTCTTAAGATGGATTTAGCCTCATGAGGAGATTTGGAGGGTAGTTTTGGGTGTGCAGAAAAGGTTCAAGAAACATTGGGGTTCAATGGTGTGGGTAAAGTAGTGAAGTATAATATATCCCCTAAGGTAAATCCAGGGAAAAGGGAACATAAATGTATGAAGCAACATAAAAACAAAGGTAGACTAGTGTTATGTGAAGCCATTAAGATGAACCAACTAGTCAAATTGACAGACCAATCCTTGACATGCCACTTCTTTGGTAGGTAAATATTTGAAAAGAATTACGAGAATGGTTGGAATTGGAATGGAATCAAAAACTTGCTTAGGATATATCCCAAAATTCCACCCATAAGTAAGTGGTTGGATCAGATTCAATTTTAAATACAAAGAATAGGCTACTAGTATGTTGGGGATGAAGTGGATGAGTTATCCATCATTAACTTGAAAAAATAACTCTTTTTTTTATCCTCAAATAGATAAATATACAATCCGTATTTTATGGGCCAAATCCAAATTGTCAAGCCTCGCTTTAGAGTTTTTATACATTTTTTGAGCCGTAGGAAACAACATTGGGTAGTTTTTAAGGGTGGATGAAAGCTACCAGAGGATGAATACATGTACAATTGTGTGTATTCTAGCAGAGTTGGACTTAGAAGATGTTTTAGCAAAGGATATTAAGATATAAGTTGGGATTAAATAATATACTCTTCTATATTTTTTAGGAATTCATTTTTGGTGTTGAAGGTTCCATTTACATGACCATTTAGCAAGTGATTGTGTTATTAAATTCACCAAGAAAGTATGGAGAGGGAAGGGACAAGAAATTCAAACTCCATGAGGGGGATTTCAGCATCGAATGCAAAATATTTGGGGGGGGAAGGAAGAAAAGGTCAATCCAATAGCAATTAAAAACTCAGAAGATGAAGGTTTGAGGTAGAATTTGTCTGAAGGAGCCAATGCAATATTGTCGAGCACCTATAATTTGAAGTCAATGGAGGAGATGGGTGCAAGCAAGCTTAAACTAGACGGGGTCATAATTATGATGGCACCACCTAATGGTCAACCTCTCTAATCTCCGGGTAAATTTACAAAATCTCTTGCATGTCATCAATTTTGATCTATAACCCCAAAACCTATCATGGGACTAATGGCCAAGTTTGGGGGATCATAAGGGTAAGGCATCCAAGGAACATAATATAGAGAATATATGAAATGTGATTGTGGGTCGGTGTATACCCGTTTGGGAAGAACTTGGGGGAGGGTTGTTGGGATTGGGGAGTTAGAAATTTGTATGGGCGGTGAGGAGAATCTTGGGTTAATGATATCAAACCCCTCTTCCATTAAGGAAGATCGATATTTGAGCAACATAGATACACACTGAGATCCAAGCAAATAGATATGGATTTGAACAAGCTAAGAATTGCAGGAGGGTTAATTTGCAATATGGAAAAGGAGGGATCCAACTCGAGGACTTGGAAATTCCATTTATCTCTATCCTAGAACAAAACCAAAAGAGAAATCTAACAACATAAGAAACATACCTTGAAAGGAACCCTTATAGAAGGGAATTCCCTTGGTAGGGTTTCTCCATGATTATCGTGTCCTTCGGTGTAAGGGTGTTGGGAAATCCCTCTAAAAATATTTCCTTAGGTAGGTTAGTTGACCTATGTAAACTTATTATTTAATGGTTCAAGAGAATACAATAGAAGGGATAGAAATAGTTAAGGATTGAGTGTTTTTATCTATATATGATATAGGGAGATCTGGGGGATTGGTTACTAGATAGAGGAAAAAATCTATGAGATTAATTAACTTGGTGTCATTTGAATCCGACATAAGAGCTAAGATGAGAGCACTTCTCCATGGATATGGGGGGATATTTCTTTGTAGTCAACATTTATGGATTTTATAAATATAGAGAATCCTATTAGGAGGAGTTGTTAGCACATGATTTCCTTAAAATTGGAAAATTTATAACCAGAGGGAAGATTCTTAATTTCACTACAAAAATAGTAGAGATATGAGGGAATGTAGCCAAAGTAGATTCACTAGAAAAAATGTTTGTGAACAAGTTTCAGGAGGCTAGATTGATTTGTTCCCGCTTACAAAAATATGAGAATAGAATGTGCAAGAGTTGCAAAAATATTAGATGTGTTTTTGGTGTATGAAGTCATGATCGATGATATTGAAAGGATAAGTTCATGAGTGGAAGTAGTTGGGGAGTTGGACCATTCCTCAATCTTGTTTTAGATTGAAAAAGAAGATAGAAAACCACCTATCCCATTTAAGTTCAATTCCACCTGCTTCGAGGATGAGGAATTCTTAAATTTAACCAATGTGGAATGGACAAGTTATGATGGTTCATTGAGGGATTCAATCAATCTAAAATTTACTATCAATGTTTAAAAAGTTAAGAGTGTATTATCAACTTGGGATTACAATAAAAGAAGGAACAATGAATAATTCCTAATCTCAATTCATAAGCAAATTGTATACTTAATTTTATGCACGTAACCTTGAAGCATCCAAGGTTGAGACCTCAAAAGCAATCTTAATGACTCTAGAACAATCTAAAAGATACTTTTAGTATATATGTAGATTTCATGGAAGCTAAAGAGAATATCTTTATGGTTGTCCAAGAGAGATGAAAATATCAAGTATTCCAATCATACAAAAAAATGTAAACACTATTTAGGAAGTGCAGACTAAGAATGGTGCCAATGTTAGATTTTTAGTGATATTGCTACATTAGGGGTATCTCACTTTGAGGGATTCTACAAGAAGCATGATAAAGTTAATAGAAATGAAATTGTAAAAATGACCACCTATGTTTAAAGTTTCCCCGAGCAAAAGAAAGATTGATGGAGGAAGTCTCTGAGGAAGAATTAAAAATAATCTTGAAATCATTTGGAAAGACAAAAATCGAGGGCTAGAAAGCTATGTTGTGGAGTTCTTTATGGGGTGGTTTTATGACTTACTAAAAAGATTGCTAAAAATATTACATGAATTGAGGTGCACATGGAAAATTATAGGAGAATTCAACTCAACCTTCATAACCCTAATTTTGGAGGACAACCCAAATTCATTTAATGAGTTTTGACCCATCTCCTTTTGTAATTTCATTTACAAGATAATTTCTAAAACAATTGCATTGAGGATAAAAACTTGTCTTCTTAAAGACTATATCCAATGAATAATTTGGACTCCTCCATGGAAGAGAAATCCATGATTCTGGTGGGTGGCACAAGAAGGTTTGCACATGATTAAATCCAAGAAGCAATCAACAATGGTCTTGAAGTTGGACTTATTTGAGGCATATGACAAAGAAATTTAGTTTTAATTGATATTAATGATAACACGCATTGGTTTTTGTGTTCATATGGTAAATTGGACCCTGAGATGTCTAAATCATCAATATCATTTGTAGTATTAATAAATGGCTCACAATCTAATATTATTTCTTGAGACCCAATAAAGGACTTTATAGATATGTCCATTGTCCAAACTATTTCTTTTTGCTATAGCTAAGGTTTGAATAGGATGATTTTGGAAGCAAAAGGGACTTTGATTCTAAAAGGAATTATGTTGGGAAAAAAAAATTTCTTGACCCATCTATTGTTTGTAAATGATATACTCATGATTTTTTATGGACTTTGGAGAGATGCAAACAAACTTTAAAATAAATTTTAGATATATATAACAAAGTATCTAGGATGAAGGTTAATATGCAAAAACCTTCTATTTATTTTAATGGGATATAGAGGACCATGTTCTAGTACATAGACTTTTAAACGGGGTTCAAGTATTTAAGGTTGTTTTTAAATCTTAATGATTGTGGGAAAAATGATTGGAAATGGTTAGTTGAAAAGGTTGAAAAGAGAATTAACTTGTGGTGTAAAAGATTGATTTCACTAGAAGGGAGGTTAACACTAGTGAAATCTAATATTAGAAGAAATAATAGTCTATTGGCACTCATCAAATTATATTTTTAAAGAATTATGGAAAATATAAGGCATAAAAGTTTTAGAATTCTATGAATTGGTAAAAGGTAAAGATATGGCATACCATTAGTTAAGTGGAAAATTATAACCAGAGTTAAGGATGTAGGAAGGTGGGGACTGAAAAACATGCATCAATTTAGTAAGGCACTTGTTGCAAAAGTCTGTGGAGAATGATTTCAAAGGAGGGGCTATGGAATTGGATAGTAATTCATAAATACTTTGAATTTGACACTATTGAATACTGGATTAGGAAACCAAGGAAGCTTATCCACAATGTATCAATAGTCTATAAATCTGTTGTGTTGTCTTTATCTTTAGTGGGAAATTGGTTAGTTTGGAGGGTGGGTGATGGAGAAAAGATTAAGGTAATACTTGACCCTTGGGTGGGGTGTGGATATGCACACAAGCTACCTGCAAAATTCATAGGAACTCTCGAGGAGAGGAATATTTGTAATATAGTCTAGGAAGCTTACCCAAAACTCACAAATTTATGACAAGAAGATGGAAAAATGTATATTGGCTATACCTAGAAGTAATGGAAGGAGAATAGTGAGGGGCATATATAAATAAACTTAAGACCTATAATTCATGTAAGAATCAAAGATGAATATGATGAGTTGGTATGATCCAAGAATTCAACATTGAGATTTTATACAACCATGTTGGGATATAAAGAAATGTTTCTTAATAAAAACAAAGGAGAACTAGGATGATGGATGTCTTTTTGGAAGATAAGGGCACCTTCAAAGATCATGATTTTTATGCCGCTAGATATCATGAACAAATATCATGAGCTTATAAAAAGAAATAGACATGGACTTGGTCGATGTACTTTGTGTAAAATGGAAATAAAAGCTATGAACCATTTTTAATAACGTGATTATATGATAGTAAATTTTGAGCTAAATTGGATGTGATGACATGTGTTAAAGGGAGATGACATAGAGATTGTGGCAAGAAGCTTAAAAATATGGTAGCATAAAAAGGAGCAAAAAGAGTCCAATGCACTTCCTCTAATAATTGTCTTGGGGCATCTAGCAGGGAAAAAATGCACACATTTTTTAGGACAAGGAAGAATAGGTTTTGGAAGGTTTAAAGTTACTCAAAATATACAACACTATATATAATTAATTTATGAATCAATTGAAAAGATAGGAGCACGGAGATACTTTGATGGTACTAGTGAAAGTAATCTAATGATTTGTTTTGCAGGAGGCATCATTTTACAACACTATATATAATTAATTTATGAATCAATTGAAAAGATAGGAGCACGGGGATACTTTGATGGTACTAGTGAAAGTAATCTAATGATTTGTTTTGCAGGAGGCATCATTTTCCTTAGCAAAGGGTCACATTTCATCAAATTTAAAGTAAGATTAGGAGGAGGCACCAACAACCATGTAAAAAAGTTGACCTCATAGTTATTATTGAAATTAACAACAAATAAAGGTGTGACAAAGTTACAAAGTTCCAATTGTTTGGATATTTCTTTGTGGTTATTAATTGGATGGATGGGAAATTCATGTTGGGCAATTTGGTGTTTTCCCTTATTTTTAGTAGTTAAAAAGATTGTTTGAAATCTTTAACCACATCACTTTCTTTCATATCTATAGAAAGACTAATATAGAGATAAACATACTTTCAAATGAAAGTATTTTTGAAAGTATTTAGGTAGATACCACTGTGATATTTCAAAAATGAAGGATGGGACAAAGTTTAATGGAAGCACTCTTATAATCCATGATATTTGATACATAACAACATATTTCTACTTACATTTCTTGTATTATCAACCATCTAACTTTTATAAAATCATTTTTACTATTTTTACAATCTAGTTATGTTCATAGATATAGACTAATATTGAAGTTTTGAATAGGATAATTATGTTTCTCAATAAAAGCACTTGTGTGGTATTCAAATGATGTAATGGATTATTTTTAATCCATGAAAACTTAGTGATTTCTTTGAACAATGTTTTCAATGATATTTCTATTGAATAAGTTGTGATGAAGAGTGCATGGACACAGACGTTCTTTCTAAAGCAGGGCTGGAAACCGAGGTTGGGATATGCCTAATTTCATCCAACAGAAATGGTATCCAGGATCAAAAGAGAACAACTCTAGATTTTTGGACAGAAGGATCAGCTGGATCTTTTTCGTAAATTTTGTGTTTTCTTTTTTGCTTTTAGGTAGAACGTAAATCTTAGTGAATGTGAGATTGAATATCAGTGAATATAGAATGATGTAAACAGCTAGAGAGCTGCAGATCTAAGGCTTTTGAACTTGAATTCGTGCACTCGCACCTGTGGAATGTACTCTCCCTTTTCGATATGAATAAGAAGAGTATGATTTTTTTCTGTGGAAAAAAAAAAAGGTTGTGATGAAGAGTGATTGACGGCCTCGTTTTGATGAAGGTAAAAGAGAACCATTGGATTTAGTTGAATGCTATAAGCATAGAGAATATGTAATTTATGGGAATTCCATTATTTTATTTTTGGGTCGACAATGGGGTGGGGGTGTGGGGATAGTTAGATCTTGTGTGTAAATTTTAGTGTCAATTATTTTAGTTTAATAAGTCAAGTCTTCTATGTAAATTTTAGTGTAGTATAAGTAAATGATTTTAGTTTCTCTAGTTTAATTTGTTTGGGTTTGTGTGTTAGTTGAGTGAACCAATGCTTATTGTATTACCTTAATAAGTTAGATCTTGTGTGTAAATTGTAGTTTAATAAATTAGGTCTTTAAGAGATTTTGTGTAAAGTTTTAGCATAATATAAGTTAATGATTGTAGTTGCCCAATTTTAATTATTAGGGCTTGTGTGAATTTAGTTGAATGAATTATACTTATATGAACTAAGGAATCAATTCACTATAAATTTAGATACAAAACAATTATTTTTATTTAATAAATACAAATCAATTATTTTAGTTTAATAAGACAGACATTTTAGGTTATGTATAAATTTAGGTGGAGTAAAGATCAATAAATTTTGATTCATGCTAACACACTTACAAATAAGATAATTAGATTATGTAAGATTCTTTGTAAAGTTAAACATGAGAAAAATCATTAAGATTTTAGAATATGAAAATGCTAAATTAATAAATAGAAATTAATCTTTATTAAATAAATCAAAAAAGATAGATCTAATTGTTTGATAAGAGTAATACTATAAATATTAAAAAGAATTATAATGAATTATGTTATGTATGACTAAAGCCTTAGAATAATATTTTATTATTTTGTACTTACACTTTATGGCTGGAACAAATATACTATAGAACAAATAGTAAATTTTGATATTTTTTTTTTTTTTTTGATTTCAAATTTCAAAATATCAATATAAAAATTTTAATAAAAGAAAAAAGTTTTTAGCTTAAAACAAAAATTTAATATATAATAATAAATAATAAATTATATATATATATTATAAGTGTTTACTACCTAACTTGTATAGAATATTAATTTATAAAATTATATTATATCGTATTATAGATTATTAATTTATAACAATTATATTATATTGTATTATAGATTGTTAATTTATAAAATTATGTAACAATTATATTATATTGTAATTTTTTTGTAAGTACATATAAGTTTTCAATACATAACTTGTATTTAGATTATTAATTCATAAAATTATGTAACAATTATATTGTACTATAATGTTTATAACTTATGCAATAATTATAAATTGTAATTTATTTACAATGCATTAATGTAATTGTGAGGCACAATTATATTGTATTATAATGTTTATAACTTATGTAATAATTATAAATTGTAAATTGTAAATTGTGAGGCGTTTAGTAGTGTTTTGGTAATAAGAGCTACAAATAAAGCATAATTAATAATGTTGTTTGCAATTTACTTGAATGTGTTGATGTTAAACACTATGGAACTCATATTGACATATTCTTTTTTTTTTCCTTTTTTTCTTGTATCCCAAGTATAGGCGGGGTGGAGGGGGCGGTCGGTTGTGGTTGTCCCCACCCCGGATCAAACCCCATGCCTTAATTTCTACGGCGCGCCCGCTTATCGAGCAATAGATACATTGTAATGAAAAAAAAAAGTATCAACTCTATTATGTTTTGTTCAATGGTAAACTTTATAAGAGCATACTTTCTATATCAACCATTGATCTCGACTAAACATAATTATCTCCCATTCTCTTCCTCCTTGAACCCCAATATCCTAAACAAACATACAAATGAAAACAATAAAACAACCTCAACCGTACACCATCAATGTCTTCAACTCTACTCCTATTTTTTATTTCTAAAGCCATAAAGAAACATGTATATTTCTGAAAACAATCCCAATTCGATGCTACATTTATCTTTGTTTTAAGACTTTGCGAAAAGTAAATATAATATGTTATATCCATTTTTATAACATGTAAAACTACAATCCTTTAAAACAATATTATTTTTTAAACTTAGTTGTTTTCCATATGCAATTTTATAAATTTAGTAAAATTTTCATTAACTTAACTTCGTTACTTTTCATATGTAAAATTTCAACCACCTAAAATTATTATCTTAACTTCATAATGGATGTGCAAAAAAAAATTAGCGTGTAAAACTTGAGGAGAGGTTTGCATCTCCAGTGATTTGATCCCTCTAGGTACTGTTATCACCTAAATTATAGTTGCAGCTAAAAGGGATCCTATTCAGGACAGTAAAGGGTAGGCACCTAAACCAAGTGGCACCACAGAGAGTCGTAATACATCTGGGTTGTATCCACGGGGTGGAAGACGCAGATGTTCCTGGGTCGTATCCACTGGGTGGAAGACGCAGGATGACTGAGAGAGGGACGGAATACGTCTGGGATGTATCCACTGGGTGGAAGATGCAGAATTTCCTAGGCCGTATCCACTGGGTGGAAGACGCAGGTTGTCTGGTGGACATGGTATATGCACCCGGGATGTTCTCTGCGTGAGATAATGAGATGATCCGGATACGATGAGATGATAGTGGGAGATGCAGGTGATTGCTCTGGAAATGTAATATGTGGTCTCGGGCTGTACCTACTTGATGGCTTGCTCGCATAGATGATAAAGTCCTAGATGAGAGCTAGGCCTACATCCAGCATGAAAAAGGGTTGGCTCTATAGAACTTCTCATGACGAATAGATTTGAGTGATGTCACTAGTCAATGATCAACAAGATGAGAATTGTTGCAGCAGCGATGTTGATGATCCGGCGATGATGATGATAATGATGCTGTCCAGAGATTGTGTCCAACTATGATGACTGTGTCTAGATAATACCTTCCTAGTTAAGAGGGAGTGTTCTTGTAAATGTAACTTCGGAAGATATTCTTTTGTATATTATTATTATATTTTTATTGTAATTTTATTATACCTTCGTCAGAGATGTTTTTCCTCCGTTTGGGGATGTCATTATTGTATTTGGTCATGCAAGAATATTGAGGTAAAACCTCCATTGTAAGTCGGGGAAATAGATCTCCTAAGGTCAAATGTAAAATGTATTTTTGAGTCTCCCTAGGAGAGGTCGGCCCAGTTAGGTAAGCAAGTCGGCCCCATTGAGGAATTAGGTCAATCACACTTAAAGTATAAATAAAGAGGCACCTCTCTCATTTGGATATCACACTCACTCAAGCAAGTTCGCACCAAGTGAGAGAGAAGACAAGTTCATTGGAGAAGAAAGAGGGAAGCTGCAGAAAACATCTTATATTTGGGTTTTCTATATTCTTTGATATTGTACTTAGTGACGAATCTATTTCTGAGGAAGTTGCAGGGTTTTCTCCTTTATGGTTTCCCCGAGGAAATTTATTGTGTCTTTTGTGCATTGTTGTGCTTGTCTATCTTTCAAATTAAAGATCTAACATATTTGAATTAAAGTGCAAACACTAACACAATTGAGGGGTTGAAATTTTCTCAATGAAAGGCACACTCACTGTTGGCTCGGGAGAGGAAAAATCAATGTGGTAAGGACAGTGATTAGTTATTTCATCATCGTTATCCTTATCGTCTTCATCAAATTGATCCTCAACAACATCACTATTGCTTGACTGGGTCTCTAAAGATTCATCAATGTTCTCACCCCATTCATCTTTTAACAATTCAGCAAACATGTCATATCCTGAGATGGATCCTAGTGCTATATCGTCAAACCATAACCAAGCATCCCCGTCTAGGGACGCACCAAGGGCTCGCATATAGACATCCTCATCGTTTGCACCTAGAGATTCCATATAATCTTAGAGGGCATCCAAATGACTTTCAATACCATTACTTCCATCAAAATGAGGTAACCTCATGATGTATCTGTTAGGATATTTTAATGCTCCATCCTTGTCATACTTGCATTATTTACCATTGGCTAGTACTTAGTGATGTTATTTTCCTCCTAGTGGTGTGCAGATGTCATCCAGGACTCAGTAGCCACCTAATGCGCCCTGCATGCATGATTTTAGGACCACTAGAGGCAGTTCCCTAATTTTTAGGAGCCAACTCAATGTTCTAGTTCAGTCCACCTGAGTTAGATGACTCTTGTGGGGGGGTTATGCTCCAAATGCCACTGATTGTGGCCTCATGCACCCTTTTCTAAGTGATTTGCATGCCAAATTCATGGATGTTCCCTCCTTGGTCAGTTAACTGACAGTAGCTTTAGTTAATTGAGATCACGGGGGCTTCACTCAATAAACCGCTATCATAGCATGTTCATTCATGGCATATGAAAGAATATCCCTAATTTCACTAAATATTGGAAAATACCTTCCAAAATCATTTTTTTAAACCCCCTCCCAATATGCCTTCCCAATTTAAAAAACCCCTATTTTCACTAGATATTTTATGTATCAATTTTTTCATTGACATTTTTTATACCCCTTTATATTTCTACCTAGTATATTGATATGATACCCCTCTTATGACCCCACATGCATTCTACAATGCACCTTGCTTCTTTCGATGTTTATTGTGGATGCACATTACTTCACCCACAATGCAATTACTCAACCACATAACATTATGATTTGCAACATATAATGGTCTAATGAAGAGATAGGATATCACTTCTTGTATGTCACTAGAGCCAATGCACATAGTACAACATTTAGATTGCATGTTACAGTTCCCCAATCGCTGACTAAGCCTGTTGTGGGCTAGGTATCCAATCCCTAGGGCTTGTAACAAGCTCTAGGAGGCTAACTAAACCTCCCAAGGCCTATAATAGGCACGAGTGGTTGGGTATTCAATCCCCCAAGACCTATCGAGGGCCTATAACAGGCCCTGGAGGCTTAGAGCCTCCTAAGGCTATTGGTAACAATTGGCTGAGTGTTATTGGTAACAATTGGTTGTTAATGACCACTGTCTCTCGACTATGATCAACTGGAAACCCACTTCACCACGAAACCCCCTAGCCTTAAGCATGCCTCAAGATGTGATTTCCCTGCGTACTGGTAAGCCCGAGCCTTGCCTCAACCCGATTTCTCATCCGGCCGTGATCCTGCCATCTCTATTTGGCAGATATTTGTCAGCCCGCCCATATAAAAAAGACCCCAAAGTATCTTTGTATTGTTACATTAAATAAAAAAACCCTTTGCCCCTTAATATATAAGCAATATAATTTTGAGGTTTTCATGAATATTTAATACCGCAATATGAATGAACGTGGTATTATATTGCCTTCTAGTGAAGCCCCCGTGATTGAGATTTGGTTGATTTTAACTGAATTTGGGAGCTCCGGAGCACTAATAGAGGTGACAATTACTATGCTAGATCAACTGAGACTTGAATTCTGCTAGGTGATTTGAATTCTCTCCATTGTAACATCATTGTTCATTAAACTGATTATTGGATCGTGTGACATTATTCTGTTCTTATCTGAGTTCTCATGCATGATTAATTGTCTGCTCATTTTTACTGTAGTTTTCACTCTAATTCATCTTTTTTGCTCATTCTCTCTCTGTGAGGTATACTTAGCTCTTTGATCTGCTGTGATTTAGAATTTCACATGGTATCAAATCCATTTGAGCGTAGGTTGAGCAACTACTTTCAGTAGTGCACTAGAAGCCTATGGATTTCCACAGCAAATCTTGGTGCCATTGCATTAAATTCATTGGAGAAATCCTTTGAGGTCTATCCAGGTGTGAATGATCCGGAAAAATGTGCCTATTGTCCTAAAGCAGTGCTCAGTAGTAGTCTATCTCCAAAAATTGATATTTTTTTGCAGGTTATTGAAATTTTTTGAGTTGCAGCAGTAGCAGCAGTTTCACCTTGTATTCGCTCCAACAGTTCTCATGGACAATTCGAACTGTCCTCTCTCTCCCAGGATCCTAGCAGCCTTCAATTACCTTGATGGGAGGGTTGATATGCAGATGGTCTTGTGCAACAAGTCACTGTATAGGGTAACAATGGGAAAGGAGGTCGAACCTCAAGCAGTTGTTGACAAGGCCAAGTATCTGAATAGATTGGATGAAGCATTCGGCTTCATGTGTATTCATATTTCCATAGATCTACTCTTCCACCTCGAATGATTGAAGAATCGAAGAGAGGTTTGGTTGAAGTTAGAGACCCTCTTCGGAAAACAAGATGAGATAAGGGGCCATATTCTGGAGAATGAGTTGATTGCTCTTCAACCGAGCAGTTTCGAGACCATCCAGCAATTCTTTTCCAAATTCAAATCTTTAGTCATGCAATGCAAGCACTGTATCATTGAGAAGAAGGATGCATAGTTAGTGTTATCCATTCTGAGCAAGCTAGGTCCTGAGTTCTCCATCTTTGTATCTACCTTTCATTCAGGGTGAATGTCAATCCATGGCTGGAAGATTCCATCCTTAAATGTTTTCACTGAATCTCTCATCCAAGAACAAGACAAATTGATCCAAATGGGTGCCTTGAAGGCCTCCAAAAATCAAGCTCTTGTGGATGGATAAGCAAATAGTGCAAATGTAAATGGGAAGCACAAGGGCAAGGATAAGAGACAATCTGAACCCAAGCAGAATTCCAAGTCTAGTCCATCGAAAGGAGCCTCCATCTCCAAGAAGTACAAACAAAAGGGATTTGAGAAATCCAAGTGTTCCTATTGCAAGAAACGAAACCACCTAGAGAGATATTGCATGCAGAAGAAGATAGATCAGATGACCAAACTCCTTGAAAATCATAACATTTCCCTCCTAGAAGGCGCAAGAGAGACTGATTCTGGAAGTGAGTCCGATGGTCATGAGAGATTCCATGCACTGAAGGCTGTATTTTCAAAATCACAAGACTTCCTCATAGATTCAAGAGCCTCCAACCACATGGTTGCCTCCAGAGAATCAATTTCTTCTCTATATCTCAAGGATGGTCCAATTATTCACATGGGAGATAACTCTCAAATCTCTGTTGAAGGGAAGGCCACAATACATCTAGAGCATGGAAAGTTCAAAAATGTTCTCTCTGTGCCTTCTTTGTCAGCAAATTTGTTGTCTATATATCAGATGACTCACATAGGTTCACCGAAGAAAGTGGTATTTGGTCCTGACACATATGAGATTGCAAAGATATCTACTAGGAAGATTATAGCGAAAGGGTTTGCAAACCATGCCTCCAAGGCATATGAATTCTCCCATTTTTTTCCATACTCTTTTCCTACCCCATTGGCATCTAATGAAGATCGGAGTGATATCTCTTCTAATGAAGACGAGGATCAAGATCTTGATGTTGAGAATAAAGTTCAAGGAGATTCATATCCAGATCCAACACATGCTCCCAATCCATGGCCAAGGCCAATATGGGCTCACAAATTCCTTGTAGTTGTTGGGAACACATTTGGGGATCCATCTAACCATATAACCACTCGATCTCAGTATCATGCAAACCTTGCACTATGGCATGCAGATCCACTTCTCTCAGAGACATGCTACATTTTGGTGGGGTTTGATCCACAATCCCTTGAAGAGACTTGCCATGGGGGGTCTACAACCAAGCAACAATCTCAGTTGTCTGACAAAGGGTACTCAAAGGTTCATGATTTGGACCACAATGAGTCATTCGCCCCAGTACCAAGAAGGGTTCCTGAAATACTTGTTTTGGAAAATACAACTTCTACACAGTGAGAGGTACATCAAAGGAGCAAATCCAGATCCAGATCTAGCACCTACATTTCTATCCTACATAGGAGCAGATTGCCAATATTTTTGCAAAGGATTTCACTCAGGAAATTTTTTTCCTTCTCTGCTTAGTATGAATTTTCTTTGAGTTCCCTACTGTTGTTCTTTTTTAGTGGGTGTATTTTTCCCATGAGGTTTTTCCCCATTTCCTTGGTTCATGAACAGTTCTTTTATTTTTTATCATTTATTTTGATTGTATGGGTGACCTTTGGTCTTAGTAACCAGGGCCTAGGATGCACAAGTATGGATTAGGGGGGGTGTTAGGATATTTTAATACTCCATCCTTGTCTTACTTGCATTATTTACCATTTGCTAGTACTTAGTGATGTCATTTTGCCCCTAGTGGTGTGCAGATGTCATCCAGGGCTCAATAGCCACCTAATGCGCCCTGTATGCATGATTTTAGGACCACTAGAGGTAGTTCCCTACTTTTTAGGAGCCAACTCGGTGTTCTAGTTCAGTCCACCTGAGTTAGTTGACTCTTATGGGGGGTTTATGCTCTGAATGCCACTGATTGTGGCCTCATGCGCCCTTTTCTAAGTGATTTGCATGTCAAACTCATTGATGTGTGCTTCTTGGTTAGTTAACTGACAGTACTTTCAGTTAATTGAGATTTGGTTGAGTTTAACTGAGTTTGGGAGCTCCGGAGCACTGATAGAGGTGTCAATTACTATGCTAGATCAACTGAGACTCGAATTATCCTAGGTGATTTGAATTATCTCCATTGTAACATCATTGTTCATTATACTTATTATTGTATCGTGTGACATTATAATGTTCATGTCTGAGTTCTCATGCATGATTAATTGTCTACTCATTTTTACTGCAGTTTTCACTCTAATTCATATTTTCTGCTCATTCTTTCTCTATGAGGTATACTCATCTCTTTGATATGTTGTGATTTAGAATTTCACAGTATCCATTTTGCATAGGTTGAGGTACCCCATATATTTATTAAAATTCAAAAGGGGATGGTTTGGGCTTCCTAACGGATCTGGTTACTTGAGTTGGATGTCTAACTAAATTACGAGAATCATTCACCCAAAGCCTTGGATGGGTTTGACGCTCACTAACCGGCTTAATTGGGTGGTTGTAAAATTTAACATATGAGGAGAAAATGTGTATCATAATGATTGCGACATTGAGGGTCATACCCATAATCATGCTCAAAGTTATCCTTATATTAGTATGGTGAATCCCGATGCAAGTATTCTCTTAAATATTTATTGATTTCTTTTATACATTGCGACATTTGTAGAAATACATTTGAATTCATCGTGATTTATGGAATGGATTCGCTTCTTTGTGGAGTCTCCAGGTCAACCACAAGGATTGGTCCACCAAAAGGATTGTACCGTAATGGAGAGGTGAGATGAGTGAAAAAACAATTTGATGGTTAAGGTAATTAAGCAAAAGCAAATGTAACCACCAATTTCAAGACCTGATGCGATATGATTAGAAATAACACATAAACACACTCTCAGACACCTGAGGTAAGCCTATACCTCCCTAGAAACAACGCCAAAAATTTTATCACCTAGATTATGGTTGTGGCTAAAATGGATCCTATTCAGGACGGTAGAGGGAGGTAGCTAAACCAAGTGACACTGCAAGGGCCTTGTCCACTATTGATGAAGTACTTGTCACACCGACGAGATCTTGTCACTTTAAATCAAGCTTAGAGCAATACCAAGGGGTAGACTCTAGATAGTGTAGAGAGACTAACTTGAAAGACAAGATACACTAATGAGGATAAATGATTGAGATGTACAAGTGATATCTTGACTTAATATCTCGGATCTATGAGATGTTATTGGGATAAGATGTTAAGGGACGGATTGAGAGGATTTAATGAATAAAAATGTTTTCAACCAATATGATTTACCCCAATAATTGTGATTGTAAACTAGATCTAAGATAAACTAAGTGCCAAAGCAAAAATACCCAATTAACCCACCTAGAGTTTAAGCAGTTAAAATGTGAAGGGATGTGAATTGGTGTGTTAATTAATTCAATGGCACCCAAAATGGTTACTTTATGCTAGATATGACAATTGAAGAAGGTTCAAGAAACACCTAGATCACCAAAGTGAGAAAATGACTAAGTACCCAAGGAGGGTGAATTGCCCCAAAGAGGACCAATGTTATAGGAAGGGAAGATGGAGTCAGATTAAAGCCAAATTTGGTATCTAAGGGTTTTTATGCTAGTTACAACTTGGGATTTTAACCATGAATCAAAAGGTGACCCGAACTACTACTTCTGAAAACATGAGGGTTTTAAATAGTTAAAATGTCTAACGAATGGAATAGAAATTTGAAACAAAAGATATAGAATCTTACCCACAAAATATTGTATATGCCTTGCAAATGATGATCTATCCCATCTCGATCAATTTGGAGCAAATTGGATGAGTTTTCAACTGAAAATGATTTTCCCAATGGAAGTAGTGCACCCCTCTCCCTACACAAGCAAACTCTCGAAGTTATATTTGATATACGAAGAAAAGAAAATGTAGATGCAAGAGAAATAGAAAGGATATCAAAGATCAAATTATGCTATTGAAAACCCACTAATTATATCACGTCTTCATAGTTGGGGAAACCCACAAAAACGCCCAAGTGAAGTCGCCCTCCTGCATGCAAACACTATCTCTTCCAAAATATTTTTGAATCCACAAGAAATCACTCCAATGATAAGAGAAATAGACTTTTCAATCAAGTACAAGAACATCCCACAAAGAAGAACCAAGAATTTCTGCAAAAATCTCTTTTATTCCAATTCTCTAAGAGCCAAAAGTCCTTTTACAATGAGAGGTTCTCTCTCTTAAATAGATCCGAGAGAGACCAAATCCCTAACCAAATTTTGAATCAGTGGTTGAGATTAAAATATAGATAAGTGATCATCAACAATGGAGATCTTTTATTTTTTACATCACATAGATCAAGTTGACTAAGCCAAAGGGGGGCGCACTTTTCCCAATAACGCCTTAGGAAAGGAAAATACAACATAACAATATGATAAGACATGTGATAGCATGGTGAGGGATCAACTAGGGGCTCAATTCACCCTATCCGCCACCAATTAAAAAGATACAAAGTATAATACGATAACACATCTAAGACTATGGTGGAGTGCGCCCCCAAGGAAGACTCCTCCCTAGTACAAAGACACAACATGTGAAATCCTCCTCTAAAATATATAATGCATGAATCATGTGAGAAGATCCTAGCCATATCATAAAATATCATCCCCAAGTCATTTCCCAGCCCACATTAGCCAAAATCGATTTCTAGTGCTAATGGATAATATTTTGATTTAAATTGGCAAAAATTGTTGTTGTCTTTCAATTTTATGTTGTGGATGTATAATTGTGAACAATACTTGGTTTAAATCTTTTCATCAATTCAAAAAAAATCCTAAAATATAATCTTCCCATCACTAAATACTTAAACTTTAAAGACTTAGAAACTCTTTTTAGGTCTACCCCCCTTGGCTTCGTTAAGATTTTGCCTAAACGGAGGAGTCGGGATCAGGTGACAACACCTGACTCTTTGCTTTCCCCCAAGGCCACACCAAGCAGCTTAGAATGATTTATCTTGTGCTCCCCCCTAGGTGTGCATTCTCACTAGAGTATCCATGGTCATCTTTAAAGGGAATAAAATGTCGGTTCATCATGTTGAAGAATAAAAGTACCAATAAGTCCTTTTCATTTTCCCAAAATCACCATCTAAGTGCACCAAATGAATCAGAGATATCAATTCCATCAATATTGACTACAAATACCATATATATCTATCTATATATGCATATGAATCATTTGGATAAAACAAGGCTTAGGCAAAGGGAATTGACTTGATGACCTTAACAATGTGATCTCTCGGAGAATAAGGGACAAAAGGGGATCCACAGTGACATGCATAAGATAGAAAACAATAGGGAAAGGAGGTGTCTCATAAATGGAATAAGTTGATTGAGAAGTGTCCCTTCAACTCTAACAAGTGTCCTATAGCTCACATCTAAGCCTGATTCAAGCTCCATGAGGATCTTTTCTAAAACCATTGCGCTAGGTGCGCAGCCAACCATAACTATGAGGTTCCAGGGGACACTTACAATTAGTTGTCCCTTGATCCATTCCACAACCATGCCCTTGGACTCTGTGGGTCATAATCATTACATCAAATTCAAGGCCAGCAATTCTTAAAATTTTCAATAAATGTGCATCTGCTTTTATTTGGTTGATTTCATATATAACCCTTCAAATTTTACATGTGCTTAAAATCACAACTAACTGCAGCTTTCATCCAAAGCACTTTGCATTTCACTTCATTTCCATTTATTTGGATATAGCAAGATATACTAATGCATGTAATGATGATAGGATCACTTCTTCAAGTCTATCTCACACAACTTGGGCAACTAGCCAATCTTAGCTCATTTCACAACACTAGCAGGTACTCCTAGCCCATAAGTGAAGCATGGGGTCAACTAGCGGGAATCATTCACAATCTAGACCAAACATTAGGGATAACCGACCAAAGATTTCAAGGCTTCAGAATCCCAACTCACTTAGGCTTAGGACCCAACACCAACGGGTTCCTTTGGCCCAAAAGGGTCAAGGCTTCGGCAAGTTCTGTCGCAGAACTCAAAGCCGAGACACAAAACAACATGGATTCTATAAAATGCAGAGGTCAAAGTGGGGGAAGTCTCCTAAATATCACAATTCAAAGTCTCAAGTCAGGGATAAAACCGAAATATGGAAGATATTGGATGGACGGAGAGAGTCAAAAGGTGATATCATCATAGCATGAATCAGGGTAAGTCTGTGTAAGGTAGGTACTACTAGTGAAAATATCTAATAGCCTTACACTAGGGACATTCTGACCACTCGTGACACAAGCTTCAACAGTAACCAATATAGCTCAAATGCCATTGTCAGTCAATCATGCATAGTCATAGTTATTAAAATAAATTATAGAGACAACTACAACATCCATATGCAATACATATATATACCTACTCAAACATATAAATGTCTCTGGAATCACCTGTAACTGAGTATGGGAAAAATAAAAACACTGGCCAACTACTCTGGTCGTCTGTAAAATGAACCATGACTAAACCAGAATCATCTCAATGGGGTCATGCAGGGTCAGTCATGACACAGGGTGAAACTGTTGGTGCTGGCTCCAAAAATAATTGTACCACTAATGATCAAAATGCTCATCTCAACCAAGGGATTGGCTCATGCCTCTGACAAGTCTGATCTACATCATGGTGATTAATTTCAATATACTTCATATTTATTGGATACTCAAAGACTAATATTTCATAATTAAGATATAGTTTGGGGTTTGGGGTTTGGAGTGTATTGAATCCGTTTGTGGAATTATAAAAAACTACAATGAATAGATCCATCTTAAATCAAACTACAATAATAGTTTATCATGATTATTTATATGTACATAATTGTTAAAGTTTAGGTTAGGGTTAACAATGTAAAATTTTGTTTGATCTTTGAAGGACGCGGAAGTTTCTTGGAGCGAGTTTCTTGGAGCGAGTTTCTTGGAGCGAAATTTTTTGCTGTAGCTTGGGCGGCCAGGGCTTGGCCCAGCCGCCCCTCCCCTGTTGATTGTTGTTTCCTTGCAGAAACGGAGTGCGGTGGAGGCAGTTCTGGAGCGTAGGGTCTCAGGGTTCGTTATGGCTTTGCCATTGAAACGGTGGCTCTTGAACGGCGACGGCGATCTTGGTTCCGCCCAGATCTACCAGTTCACCTGCTTTGGGTTGCTATCGTCGGCGGTCCAGATCTTAACTGGCGACCCTCTTCTGTCTTGTGGAGGGGCGTAATGGTGGGCGTGGCAAGGCGGAGGTGCCTGCACATCGTGCTCCTCCTTGCGGCCGGAACAGCGATCGTAGTCGCAGACCAGATCTATGCTCCTTCAACCCTGCCAGCAATCTTGGCTATGGCTCCGTGTTGGCTACGTTACGGGCCTGAGCAACGACATGTTGTCTTTGCTGGGTCGCCAGAGCCTGACTGAGCCAGATTCGGCGAGCATTGATGGGGTTTTCGTTTCAGAACCGGTGGCATTCACACCAGTGTGTTTCCTGATCCTTTTCTTCCTTCTGCGAAGGTCTCTTCCTTCCTTTTCAGCACAATATGAGTGGGTTTATTGTTTTCGTGCCAACGTTTGGCTGTTAGGGCTTCGCCATTCATGGCTGACCTGAATATATGTACATTTTTGAGCCACTTTTGAGGCTTTTAGATGTAGTTATGATCTGTTTTTGCTTATATGGGACAGAAATTTGTGAAAATGTAGGGATCCTTGTTGATTCTACTACATCTGCAATATGTAATTTTAATCATCTTTTTGAAATAAAATTACGGACATTTTCCAAGGAAAAAAAAATGTAAAATTTTGTTTACTTAATATTTTATTATTTTATTAAAGTGCCACATAAATTTTGTTTACTTAATATTTATTATTTTATTAAAGTACCACATGCTATCTCTATGTTGAGTACGAAATTATACTTCTCCTTCATAATGAGTTGTAAAAAAAACCTCTGAATACACCAATATATACTCTAAATCTTTACTTTCTCTTTCCATATGTATAAAATTCATTAACTAATAACTTAAAATAAATACTTTCATTATTTAACTATCTAAAATAACTAGATTTTATATTCCATTAAAACAATATATTTTTTAAAATTTTACTTTCTTTTCCATATACAAAATATCATTAACTAATAATCTTTTTCATATACAAAATATCATTAACTAATGATCTAAAATAAGTATTTTTTATATTTGTGTATAAATAATTTTTATTAATATCAAATATTTTGATTGATATTTTATAAGTACATTGAAATTAAATTTTAAAAAATTAATGTTAAAAATAAACTGTGTATTTAAATGTTTATGCACTGATTGTTTTTTAAAAATGAATTGTATATTTAAATGTTTTATACATATTATTATAGTGATTAATGTTAAAAATAAATTGTATATTTAAATATTTATACATATTAGTAATCAAAATTATATAATTATTATTTATTAAAATTTAAATAATATTTTAGAATTAATTTAAGTAATTTTTACTACATCTTATATCTAATATCATACCTTATACTGGATTGTAGAGCATCTCGTTTCACTCGATATAATAAATTGTTTTGATGGTAAAAATTGAACACAAAAGAAAAATACTGTAATGAATTTATACACGAAAATGTTTAGAATATTGAAAGTTATAATTTTTTTTTAGTTCCAACCTTGCTTTTGATAATTCCAAGGAATCCATACAAACTCAGTATGACGTTCCTATGTGGTTTTTAATCTTTGTCATCTTTGTGATATTTTTTCTATTTATTTTTCCTTGTTATCCTTAACAAATTCATTGATTGAGGTCGTGAGAGTTTCACTATAATGTCCAAATTTTTATTGATTAAAACAATGGTTTTTCCTTGTTATTTTTAACAAATTTATTGATTGAGGTCGTGATAGTTTCACCATATTGTCCATTTTGTATTGATTAAAACAATTATAGTTTGGATGTGTTGTTCAAACACTAAATGGCACCATGATGATTGGTGAGAGAATTGCTTTGGCAAAATATATCACGAGTTATGGGCTTTCATCATTTGTTTGTCATTTAATAGATGGTGTATCACTATAGTTTTTTTTAACATGTATAAGGACCATAGGTATATTACTAGGTTTTATTTTCTTAGCATCCATTTCATAATTATTGGCCATTGTTAACTATGGCACCCTTAGGGATTTAAAATGTAACACAACCAATGTTCGCTTGAGATTTAAAATGTAACACAATATCAAAGATTTTATATAAGATGGTATAGGTATCATGTATTTGTCCTCAATCTCTAATTGTTTGCTTGGAATAATAACTAGTATAGATTCATCTTAAACTTGTATCTATCAAACACCGAGAGGGATCCAATTTCTTGAGGTGTATTTCTTTTTTTTTAAATATAAACTCGAGAAATTTGATCTCTCTTGATTGATAAATCCGGGTTTTAAGTTTTATGTTTTTATTTTATAAACGAACATCTATTTTTTAATTACTTTTCATAATATTTTATTTTATGAACGAACATGGATTTTTTTAAATACTTTCCATAATTTTTTTATTTTATGAGCGGACATGAATTTTTTTAATTATTTTGTTAGTAACAAATATTACATCACAAACGTTACAACATCTCCCCCATACTTACTTTACTTCTTTTTACTTTACTTTACTTTACTTTACTTTACTTCTTTTTACTTTAATGTTACAAATGTTACTAATTTTACATCACATTACAAGATCTCTCCCATAATATTCACTATCACTATTATTTTTGGCCGACATGTTACTAATGTTACATCGTTACTAGCGTTACATCATGTTACAAGATCTCTCCCATACTGGACTGTAAAGCGCCTCTTGGCGCAACAACAAAATTGAAACCATAAATTTGTAATAGTTCTAACTCTGCTTTTGATCATTCTAAGGAATCCTTACAAATTTATTATGATGCTTATATATGATTCTTAATATTTAATAGTTCTAACTCTGCTTTTGATAATTCTAAGGAATCCTTGCAAATTCATTATGATGCTTATATGTGGTTCTTAATATTTTCCATATTTGTGATATTTCTTTTAAGTTTTTAATCATTGTTTTAATTTATTTATATTTATGCTAAATTATATTTATATTCATCTAAAGGGAATGTAAAGGAAATTAGTGCACTGGTCTGTTACAAGGGAAACTATACCAGTTGTAAAATAATAGATTTTCATTTATAACCAACATTGTCTTACTAGTCTTGAATTCATTGTTCCTTAATTTAATAGATTACCAATGATATCTTGATATAACTAGATGAAAACTAGAATAATTGAAAATTTAAAAAGGACCAATATAACTAGTTGGATTGTCATTAATGACGGAGATCATGGGCACCTCTTGTCCTTGAATAGTCATAAGGTCTCTTGCTATAAATTCAGGTCTGGTGGTATCTTTGACAAGTATGATGAGCTTAGCATCCATCTTTCGAATCTACTCTTATATTTCATCCAACTGTAGCATTATTTTATTGTGCTCCTCGTTGTCCATGAGGACTTTACCCAAGAGTGACTTTACTTGCTAGTACAGGGTCATCGTTTTGAATTACTTGGTTTCTTGAGAGAGAGAGGCACCCAGATGAGGGACCCATGCATGAATATTATTCTCAATCTTCTTGTTATGAATGCAACCCTACTCTATTTTTACCCAGTCTTCAGCTTGAGAAATTTCATGTTGGATATTAGTTGGAAGTTGTTGGCATTAGGTTGTCTCTTAATCCATCGCCTTTTGACATGACCTTGGGATGTGGACTTTGTCCCTTGCCTCTATGTCGACAACACTCTCCACATTTTTTCTACCATGAGTATTAATCTTAAGAAAATATTCCTTCCTGGGGATGTGGTACACATAATATTTGGAGATAACCGATGAAGTCAATGTTCATACTGGAATACCTCAACCCCACTCAAAGAGAACCTGACAGAGATGAGGAGAGAGGTGAGTGAAGGACTAATTGAACTGAGCTTAAAAACCAGTATATGTATCATCCCAAACTGGTAGAAGCATGCACCTCCCTCTCAAAATTATGAGGCTAAACACTTAACTAGTGTTTCATCCTACAACTCCAAATGAAATAAACAAGCATGAAACACAATAATAATTTCCTACCTTTCATCATTGTAATTGTTTCATAGAGAGATCTGACATTACATTCTCCTCAAAGCTTGTAGATGTCATTCTCAACCATCATGCATGCCTAATACCTGGGTCTAGTTGTAGATTACTTGATTTGTACCATCACATTATGCATGCTTGCTTTCCACCGCAATCTATGTCCTCGAGAATCGTTCTCTGAGGTTTCTCCACATCGTTGATATGCATTGGCATCTAGGTGTCCCCTCTCCTCCATATCACCCAATACAGGGAGCTATATTCATTGTTGGAGAGAACTCGTTTCCAATCTGTGTCCAAGTCATTATGTTTGCATTCCACCCCTTCATTGGCTAAGTGATTAACCAGTTTGTTGGAAAATGTGTGTGTGTCTGTGTGTGTGTGTGTGTGTGAGTGAGAGAGAGAAGGGATCGGGGTTGATATTTGATGAAAATTCATGTGTGTGTGTGTGTGTGTGTTTGTGAAGCGATTAGGGTCGATATTTAATGAAAATTTGGGGCAAGGAATTCCAGTCTCTCTTCAAGATGTTATTTTGTGGAAACTATATTGATGGGTGAGTTATTTTGTAGTTTCTTTAACATAAGAATAATGATATGAGATTCCCCTTCAATCACAATTTTGAAAATTCCCTAAAGGATGTATATATGAAGTCCATGCTCTAGAGCATGTAATTCTACTACATTATTGGCTTCCATTTCTAAGGAACTCACATAGATCCAAAAAAATTATCCTCGATCATTTTGAATGACTCAACCAAATATTAACAATCCAAACTTCCTCTCAAAGCAAAATTAAATTTTAAATTTTTAAAACATTCGAGAGGTGGAAACCATTTATCAAGGCTCGAGATCAGAGGTTTTTTATTGTTTATTCTAGCTATTATGAAATTTGAATAGGAGCCCCATGCGTGCATAATTTTGATTTCCATCTCTTGACAGTTGCAATCCTACTTAGACCATTGGGTAATTTAGAGGATCTCTAATATATCCTGCCTAATTTTGCACCATATATAATCGTTGTTCTTCTTTAAGTCTTTGAATAGTCTTCTATTTCATTCCTTCCAAATTTCCTAGAGGACACAGCCTAGGAATAGTTGTCAAGCTCGATTGAGGATGGGATTATTAAAAGTTCCCTCCTCGATTGATCTATTGTTGATTTTATGTTATCTCGGTTCTTATCTACTTAAAGAGATTTTACCCCTTGTTCCATAATTCAAACAAACAAGAACATCAATTTAGAAGGTACTCCATAGTTTATTCTTCTTCTCTGTACAGATGACACCATAAGGAGACTTCAAATCCTCTTCTAGTAATTTGGTCCCAAGTTCGAATTTTATGTCTTGCTACCAACCATAGGAAAGTGGATTTTTGCAACCATAACTTTTGTCTCCATATTTATTCCTAGATTCCCCCACCCCCCCCCCCCCCCATCGTCATCAGTGATTCATGCTAATAGAAAGTAGGCTTCTTTTAGAATGAAGTTGTCCCCAAATGTGTGTCACCATCGAATCTTATCAGACATATTTTTAACTTTAATTCATCTATGTTACAATTCATATCAAATCCCCTCTTGATCTAGGTTCAGAGGAAGATTTTTCCATTCCTCCTTAGGTGCCTAGGATGTCCATTTCAAATCAAATTTGTTAGTATCCCAATATTGATAATTTTGTCTTATTCTAAGCATGAAGAATGTTTATGATTTCTTAAAGGTATGGATGTTCTTGAAGGCTAGGGAGATATGTCCACACATCGTATTGATTAGAGCACGATTTTGCTATGAATTATTCCAAATTAGGGAGCCATTCCTTTTGCCTTCCATCCTAATCAAATCTTGATTTTCTATTCCTAGGGCATATTTTCTCTTATAGAGCTTGCCCCATAATCCATCCTTAATGTTTAAGCATCACCACCATGTTTTGGTTCCTAGGGTTGAGCATTCATTTTTTGGATCAAGTAAACCCAATTCATCTTCATATTTTGGAAGAAAAACTTTGTCACGGGAAATGATGGACCGTTTATGTTTAGATTTAGTGCCACCCCACAGAAACATTCTCTGTAGGTTCTGAATGGGTTTGAGTACATACTTGAGGGCTACTAGGGTTGAAAATAAATATTGGGGCATCAATTAAAGCATTGATTTAATGAGTCAATCAGCATGCAAGAATGAGGGATCTAAATGTCCAACTAAAGAGCATTCTCAACCAGTGGAGCACCCATATATTTGGATGGAAGAGAGCTTTTTTGGAAACCTAAAATTTGATAAATATCGTGTTGGACAATAGGGGGGTTTGAAAAAACATTGACACTTACCATGATTAATATTAACAATTGTGCATAAAGCCTCCATGAATAGATTTAAGGCCTTCTTGATTGATACTGTTTATCTCAACGTAGGGACTCCCTTTAGCATGGTATCATCCACAAATTGGAAATAAGAGGAAGTTAGATCATTTCCATGAGGTTTTAAACCTCAATTGACAAAAACAACTCAAACTGAGACCCCCTTAGCAGGTGATGTCACAAACATGGACCCTTACTAGATTGTAAAGCTTCTTCTAGGAAAAGCACACTTGGAACGCAAGCAAGATCAGTCTCGCATTTCATTGGTCATAAACAATATTCGAGAGGATGTCAACGCTATTCATAATGAATTGGACATTCTTGCAGATGCGACAACCATTACCTTCCAGATGAACATGCAGAAACAAGGTGGAATCCTTCCCACTCTTTCTCCAATCTCAATCAATGATAGTCATAGTTAGCTCAGTTTTTTTTGTTTTTTCCCTTTGCACAACACTGCCAACTATGTTTCTTTTAGTTTAATAGTCATATTTTTAGATTCTAGGGATTTATCATCAATATCTGTAAAGAACAGAACATGCTCTGGTTTCCCAATTACTTTGGGTAGGGATTACCTCTACAGGACAATTTTGTACTTATATGGTTGCTAAAACTAGTACCCATCTAACTCTTTATCTTATTTGGATAACTTGGTTTCCCTAGTGGCGGGCTAGTTATTACTATTGTATTTTATGATTGTTTTCTTTTAGTAATACAAAAGTCTCAATCTAGCTTACAAAAAAAAACATTGGCACTATACTTCTTCAATGCACTAGCGACCACTTGACAATTAACAATGTTGTCATCTACCACAACTAAGGATTTACCATACAATACATTACTTAGAGGAGAGGAGGCATTCATAGGTTCTCTTAGATACTTTCTCTTGTTGCAAAATCCAAGAGCTAACTGAAGGCAAGCAACCAACATGCTAGTGCATGGAGGCTTCAAAATAACTTTCTGTGAAACCTACGACCTTAGCTTTGTTAGTTTCTTCGATCAGTAATTGTTTCCCATAAAATATTTGTTGTGATCTAAGCCAAAAATAGAACAATATTTGTTGGATGATTTTGTCGGCAAGATGAATATAATGGTCAAGTTTTCTACAAAAACTTGTAACTGCCAATGTTAACAAACAAAAACTAAAATAAAACCCAAAAGAAAAAAGAAAAATTTGCAAAGAAAAATATCAATAATCCTGCTAAAAGGACATTCTAAGAAATAACTATGCTCAGACAAAAGAATATATAGACATTTGAAACCAATATCACATTAAAATCATATTGGAGAAATATTAATGCAATCTGGAATTTTGGACTTCAAATGACAAAAATATTTATCATGTCTATACAGAAAACCATGGGGTTGAATATGTCTATAAAGAAAACCATGGGGTTGAATAAGAATTCTATAGAACATTTAGTTTCAAATGTATCATCCTACCAATGAGGCCTTGGTTTGTGGATGAGAACAATGAAGTATGAAGCTAGCCACCACATTTCCATTCTTATAATGATCTTCCCTACTTGAATCCAATGGTGAAAAACAGATGAGTCTAGGTGCAACTATTGAGTGATTTTGGAAAAATAAGAGAGAAAAGTATGAGTTTAGGTTTATATTCAATATAAATTTTCTTTGTCCCTTGTTATCCATTTTTCTTCAACATTACCAATTCATCATACAAATATAATAAGTTGCATCTTGTGTTGTTCTATGGGATATGATCATAATAGGTATGGACACAACAACAATAACTTTAGAATGGGCCATGGCCAAACTTGTTTGCAATCCATGAATTCAACAAAAACCTCAAGAAGAGCTAGACATAGTGATTTGGTAGGGGCAGAGCGATCCATGAGACTAGTTTTACTCATCTACCATTCTGCAATGCATGAAAAAAGAGGCCCTCCACTTACATCCACCCACTCCTCTAATGCTTCCACATTAAGCAACACAATTAATATAGGTGGCTATGATATACCCAAAAGAGCCAATTTACATGTAAATGTGTCAGCTATTGCTTGGGATCCAACTATGTAGGAGGACCTAATTGTGAAAATGCTCACAGTAGATCCAAAGAGATGATGTAAACCTCACAATGAAAGAATTTAGGAATGACAGAAGAAGAATAGAGCAGAAGAACACATATCCAAAGGAGCTCAGATAGAGGCAGAATAATTACACATGTTACATTGTTACATTAATCTGAATAGTAAAAAGGTAAATATACAATGCTCAGGATTCGAATACACTAGGTGTGATTCGAATTAGCCTACATGGATAGATCCATAATCGGTGGAGTGTCATCAAGTCATAACTAGGAGTCCAACTCGTCATCAATGAAGTCATCAATGCACAAGTAATACTCAACCAGAAGTCAAAATGAGTCTAACTGAATGTGGTAGGTGTAACTGGCACATGTGGTAGGTGTAACTGGCACATGGAAGCACTAATGTAGTGAAGGAGGCTCAGTGGAGGGCGCTCGTGGAGCTAACTGGAGTCAGAACAGGTTATCTAGTCACACTGGAGGTCCATCGGAGTGATAAGGTCAGTTAAAAGTGAGTCAAGCCTAAAATCAAGGAGAGAACTCTTGTTAACTGAACATAACTGGACCGGTAGGTGAAGAAGTGTGCCTCTCTCATGCAGTAGGTGAAAGGAGGGCGCACTAGGCACTAGAAGGGCTGAAACTGATCAGGAAGAAGCTCTGGGGGCTAGCTAACTGAGGGCTAGGTGTTGGGACTGATGACTGGGATGCATGCAAAATGCATGCAAAGTGCATGCAAACCCTAAAACACTGAAAATGAAAATGACTGAAAAGCTAGTAGGACTAAGATGGAATATAGGAATATCCTAACACTAATGACCTTTAGGATTGAGATATAGTGAAGATGTTTCTATTAAGGGTCATGATTATAAACTACTTCCATTTAGTGCAAGGCACAAGACCTACCCTATTGCATAATTGGGTATATATTGGCATATTTTCTTCATCATTTCATATGAGTGCCTCATGAGGGAATGGAGGAAGAAAATATGCCCAAACAATTAGGTGTTTTACAAGGAGTGGGTTGCCTTGTAAAAATGGCAATGAGAATCATTAATGGTTATACCTTAGTACATGAGGGCAGAGCACACACAATCAAGCTTCTCATCCTCCACTATTATTCATACCCACAATTGCTTGGCATGAATTGTCACAAATAATCAAATATACCTTAATAATGCATGAGGGTGGAGCATACACAATCAAGCTTACTCATCCTCCACCATTACTCCTATCCATAACTGCTTGGCATGAATTGTCACAAACTATTCAAATATAATGATCAATGAAAATATTCAAAATATAGGAATTAAATTGTTTATGAAGTAACATTTGTGAACAGTAGACATTTCATCATTTTTGGCATTGTTGTTAATTATTTTGCTTCAACTAATCATGTTGCATGTTTCAAAAAAAAATAGGTATAAAAATAACCTAAAAAACATTTTTTGTTGAGGAAGGGCCTGGGGACATTGCTACCTTGCGGCTCTTGTTAAAAATAAAAAATGTCATATTAAATTAAATTAAAAGACTAGATAAAATAAGAAAAAATCAAATTAAATTAATTATAAAAAGGTATTGGGAAGTATTGTCAATGAAAAATTTATTATGCAACCATGGCTACTTCCATTGAGATAAGGATCAAATTATATTAGAATTTATATATTGATGTGGGTCATATTACATTTATCAACCAATATATGATTAATTTTTATATATGAAAGTAATTATACTGTAAAAACAATTCCAAAACATTTACATAAGATTCATAATATATTAAAACTTAAAGTAAAAAATATTAAATTAAAAAAAGTAAAAATAAATAAAAATTAAATAATAAGAAAAATCATTATCATCAAAAAGTTCAAAAAATATTATTAGTTAATTAAAACTTGAATATTAATTACATAACTTTATCTCTTTTGCTACATTTAGCCTTGCCAAAAATATGGATACAACAATGTAAAAAATTATTGATAATTTGGATGGTTTTTATTATATTACACGTTAAGGATATTCAAAAATAAATAAATAAAAATCCATGTGTTGTGCTGGTTCAATCCTTTTTATATCTAATGATCACTCTTTTATCTTAAAGTTAAAAGCAAGGTTTGAAATAAAAAACATACCAGAATTCTATGCTCTTTGAATCTTATTAAAGGTTGTTGTGTAAAAATATGTAAGTAATTTGCAAAATCAAAGTTAAAGTTACTTTTGAGCAGATTTACAAGGAACATAGCTATAAAACTAATCAATTTTTAAAAGAACCGCCAACTCTTCAAGAAGGCTGCTTGTTGGAACAAAAATTAGAAAGAACATTTTTTTATATGTGATAAAAAGGACCCTTTTCTGATACATGTGTTTGTGATTTGGATTATTCTATGTTTTTACTTTTTAGAGTTTTATCATTTTTTTGTTAAAAGATAAAGATATGTAAGATAATTGATAATTATTAAACTTAGTTTTTACTATTTTTAAATAATAATAATAATAATAAAATGTATCATTTTTAAAGTTAAGATGAGTTTACAAAATAATTGGTTATTAAAATATGTGTTAAGAAAATGAATGTATATATCAAAAGTCTAAAAAAATAGCTAGAACTACAATGAAGTTGAAAGACAATATAATGTCAAATGCATTGATTTTTTTCATTAAAATCTGCAAACTTCTTCTACTATCATTTTCTCATTGTGACTCACTCGATACAAATGGTAATCTTGAACACATAAAGTTAGATGTAAATTTATATGTAAATCTTAATTAAGTTTGAAAATAATTACTCCAATCATGGCAATCAAGTCAAATAAAATTTGAAATTAAATAGCACAACCTTTCAACTTTAAGGTATGCTTTTTGAAACAACTTCATTAAAAAGAAAAACAGCAGTTAAGAAGTTTATTAGCAAGATGGTCTCGTTAAAGAAACGAATAACAACGTGGTTTCAATAACATTGGTTATTAACAAAATTTTCAAAAAAAAATTTCAAAAAAAACAATTATTGAGTTTTACAATCAAAAATATTTTTTTAAAACAAAAAACAATTATTTATAACTCTTGTAGCTCCATTTAACTCCATTCCATACAATATTATAGTATCACAAAACCAGCGATATTCATTTTAAATTACATTAGCAATACAGAAAATTATATTGCTATCTAAAACAAATATCTTTAACCTACTTACTTGTTTTATTTATAAAATATATCATAAAGATCATATATTTTTTCTGAACTATATTTTTTTATAAAAATAATTTGAGGATATTCAAAGCATATTCATTTCACAATGTTGAAGAATGTAATTTCCGAATAACAGGGATTATTATTGATGTAATTGATCATGTAAAAGTCATTGAAAGAGTCAATGTAAACCCTAACTGTTAGGTCGACTTGGAAAGATCTAGAAAATAACATTTTATTGTGAATTGTACAAGTTAGCCAAGTTAGGAGAGTCAAGTCGGCTCTATTGGTAAAGAGGTCAAGTCAATTGATTAGTATAAATGAAGAGCTCGCCCTCCTCATTTGGTCACCTCATTCAATCATTGAGTTCGCATAAGTAGGAAAGATAGAGTCATAAAGAGTGGCATCTTTTGGAGTCTTCTTCTTTTGGGTTATTGCACGAGGAATACTATTGTACATTCTGACAAATCTATATAGTTCAAGAAGTTTGCTAGGTTTTTCTGCCCCGAGAGGGTTTTCCGAGGATAAATTATTGTATACTATTGTCTATGATGTGCGTGTTTATCTTTCAGTGATCCGTATTGTTATTGCACTTCAAAATATAACATGGTATCAGAGCAGGCCTGACAGAGAACATTGTAAAGCCGTAGATTAGGGCTTCATGCTTGAAACCCTAGAAGGCAAAATCTATTCATCTAGGAATTTTCGCTACAACTCGCTTTTGGTGAAGGTCCAGGCGCTGAAACTCGGATATGTCGAATATGAAATGTTTATGTACCTTCTGTGCGAGTTTCAACCTCATATTCATTGTACTTTAGGAGATATGATCCATGCAAAGCATGATTCCAACCTCTTCCGAAATTTAGTTTTAAACAGGTGACCTAAGGAGAATTGTTATATCTCGGGCTAGGAAGATCCAAATTGAATTTGATAAGATGTTCTAGAAAGGGAACGGACTGTAGTTTCGCTAGTACGAGTTTCAGAACCTGAAGTTGAAAAAATGACACGTGGAAGTCCGTACAAGTTCGTTATGCTGAAATAGGTCACCTTGGTAAACTTAGCATAAGTTCCACTTGGTGAATCCAATATTGATCTAACATGTGGGGTTAGACAGAGGACAGATGATACTACCTAAGGAAAAAAATTCATATCTTGAGTAAAAAAAATTTCTAAGATACATCAGAATTAAGACCAGAGAATTCAACAAAAGAAATTGAAGAAACTAGGGCATCAAATATTTTGCAGTTTTGTCCATAGATTTGGGAAAAGGAGTACATTGTTCAACTCGACTTGAGGAGATTTGGGAAAAGGAGTACATTGTTCAACTCGGCTTGAGGAGGTGCATCATTCTATCTAATCAAATTTGCAAGTCACCAAAGTTGAAAAATTAGGGTTTCTATGTCAAACCTTAGGTCCACCAAAAGCAATTTTCCATAAAAGCATTGAAGCAAATATCCAATTGAAGCGCTCTCATTAGTGAGTACTATTCTCTCTATTTACATTTGAGCTTCTCAATTTATCAAGATGACAAATAGTACCAAGCTTGAGGACAAGCTTGAAGGAGATAAGAACTTTCAGGCATGGAATTATAAAGTACTTCTAGGAGAGCATGATTTGAAGACAATGTACGCAAGAAGAAGCTCGATTGATAGCAAGAGAAGAGAAGATGGGTGAAGATGACAATTAAGTCCTAACAGCTCATGCCAAGAAGAGAAAGAACAAGAAGAAAGAGCATTCTCACAAGAATAAAAGATTTCATAATAAGGACCTCTCACAACTCAGATGTTTCACTTGTGAGAAGAAATGACACTTTGCGAAAGATTGTCCCAAGAAGAAAGGAAAGAAGAAGAGGCACCATACTCGCATCACATAAGATGATGAACCAGTCAAGAAGAAAGCTAAAGAAGGTTCCTCTAGTGATGAGGAACATGTATTTTGATCCAAAAGAATTCAAACTAGGAAGATGGA
This sequence comes from Larix kaempferi, assembly GCA_027924585.1. Classification (NCBI taxonomy): domain Eukaryota; kingdom Viridiplantae; phylum Streptophyta; class Pinopsida; order Pinales; family Pinaceae; genus Larix; species Larix kaempferi. Next base: position 1,573,328 of record BSBM01000233.1, on the reverse strand, counting down.
AGAACCTCTTATCCATTTCAGCATTGGATAAGAAGGGATGCAATTGTGATTGGTGATGAAGAAAAAGGGACAAATAGATCCATCGCCATTACACAATTCCATCTGATCTATGGTGTAGAAGACTTGCTCAGCATTGTCGATCACAAGCAAGAAGGGCACGGGTCCTCAAAATCAGTTGATGGAGTAGAGCACACTGTCGGGGACTCCAGTGATTCTTGCTAGGATCAAGAGAAATCCTACCAAACAAACAAAGATAAGTATTTGAGTTGTCATTTCTTGTATATCTAATTGCTTAAATATTATTCCTAGATTTATGAAGTGTATTATGCATGTTAGAGTGTTTGCATTGATTAATGGTATACTACTAATATGCATGTGATGGGTAAGTGGCCTATAGTGTTGTACAACATTTCATTGCTATTTATCTAAAATGAAACCTCTTTGTTGACATGGTGGGAGTAGTGCACGCTCTTAATAATGTTCTAGTAGAGATGGAAGGCATTTAGAAAGTTACCGTATGAATGCAAGATATGGATGAATGTTGTGTTGAAGCATTGGCTAAGATAGTTGCATGACTATGTGACCTGTGTCTTTATGCATAAGAATTTGTTTTGAAAATTATGAAATGTTTCTAATCATGCAACTAAATTTGACTTGTAGGAAAGATTATGTACCATCACCTACAAGAGAATAATGATGAGACTTGTTCCAAAGAACAAGTGACGAGGATTCAGCGATGACATTCAAATCAAACATACTACAAAAGTACAAAGCGACGGTTCTCTCAGAAAGAGGGAGTCGACTATGACGAGACGTTGCTTTAGTGGCCAGACACACTTCCTCAGTGGTGGATATTACACTAGATAGATGGTGTAATCGAAGTAGAAGTGTATATCGAGCAACCTCCAGGATTCAGGACTCTCTACAAAGAACCACATGTGCGTAGATTAAAGAAGGCTTTGTACGGGATCAGAGGACACCCATGGGATAGCATGATGAGCTTGAGGATCACCTAGAGTGATGAGATATCAACCTCTGCTACAAGGTTGAAGATCAGGAGCTCATAGATGGGTGCAAGAGAAAACTTGCAACAGAGTTCGAAATCTTGGTATCCAGTGACCTAGAGAGTTGACATAGATGAATACACGGAAGATCAACAGAAAAGAAGGCTACCAGTCACTCCAGTGCAGAATGTCTCGATGCAAAGTACAAGATGCAGAGGGAGGATAGTGCTCAACTATAGAGGGCACGGGAAAGCTTCGCTTCATAGGGAGTGACTACATCATAGATTGAGAGACATTATCGCTTAGCCTCTATCCATGGAAAAGGTTGTTTGCCCCAGTATCCCAGGGATACACTCAGAGTAATACCGGATGTCTCCCCTCACGAAGAGGAAGTATATGTAGTGCAGTTTGAGACAGGCACCTAGGACATGGTACGACAAGATTGATGTGTTTTTGACGAGCTTGGGCTTTACCAAGAGTAAAGCAGATTCCAACCTTTACTACAAGGTTGAAGAAGGAAATCATGTGATTCTATTGTTGTATGTAGATGACTTGTTTTTGGAAAGTGAAGAGAAGCCCATGGCAGAAACAAAGAGGAAGCTTGCCGCAGAGTTTGAGATGATGCATTACTTCTTAGGACTTTAGGTGTTGCAGAATCCAGAGAAACTTTTCTTGAGTCAAAGAAAATATGTGGTAGAGATCCTGAAGAGATTCGGGATGATGGATTGCAAGGCTATGGCCACACCCATGGCATCGAATCTGAAGTTGATGAGTGATACATCTTCAGAACTGGTGGATGCCATAGTGTATAGACAGATAATTGGTTCGTTGATATACTTGACGAACACGAGGCCATATTTATGATTCTATTGTTGTATGTAAATGACTTGTTTTTGGAAAGTGAAGAGAAGCCCATAGCCAAAACAAAGAGGAAGCTTGCCACCAAGTTTGAGATGATGCGTTGCTTCTTAGGTCTTGACGTGTTGCAGAATCCAGAGAAACTTTTCTTGAGTCAAGGAAAATATGTGGTAGAGATCCTAAAGAGATTTGGGATGATGGATTGCAAGGCTATGACCACACCCATGGCATCAAATATGAAGTTGATGAGTGATACTTCTTCAGAACTGGTGGATGCCATAGTGTATAGACAGATAATTGGTACCTAGTTGCGAAAAAGCATGTGTTGAGGTACCTAAGGGGTACAGTTTATTATGGCCAAGGATATTCATCAAATCATAGGATTAACCTGTAGGGCTATGTTGATGCAAATTGGGTCGAGAGTGTCACGAATAGAAAGAGCACATCAAGGTGTTGCTTCAGTTTGGGATCGTGTATGATCTCATGGTTCGGTATGAAGCAAACGAGTGTGGCACTCAGTACAGCCGAAGTCGAGTATATGGCAGCTTGTTCAACAAGCTACAAAGCAGTGTGGCTTCGAAAGTTGCTATCATATTTGTTTGATCTTGAGTTAGAGGTTAGTTGTGTCTTTTGTGACAACCAGAGTTGTGTGAAGTTGTTTGAGAACCCTATGTTTCATGACAAGTCGAAACACATCAAGATCAAGTATCACTATATCCGGGATATGGTGCAGAAGGGAGCAATGAAGCTCTAGTATATAGCAATAGAGGAGCAAATAGTCAATGTGTACTTCAGGGACAAGCCTCTATCAAGAGTCAAGTTTGAGTACTTCAGGGACAAGCTTGGAGTGGTCCAGATCAAGAGGGAGTGATGAGCTTGGATGAGGTAGCAAGTAGTCATGAGTCATGTCACGCAATTGAGTCTCCTAGGCGACGAGAGGATCTGGACAAGCGATGAGGTAATGCAAGTAGTTGCAGTGTGCAACGCAATGGATCTTCTAGGCTGGACCCACTAGATGCCTTGCTCGGTTCGTGAAACAAGGCAATTGCATCTAGTATGAAACAGCACTAGCTCTGCCAGATATCTACATCCAGTATGAAACAGGGTTGGCTCTGTAGTGGTGTGCATCCAGTATGAAACAGGGTTGGCTCTGTAGTGGTGTGCATCCAGTATGAAGCAGGACTGGCTTTGCAAGATATCTACATCCAGTATGAAACAAGACTGGCTCTGCAGTGGTGTGCATCCAGTATGAAACAGGACTAGCTTTGCAGAATATCTACATCCAATATGAAAAAGGACTATCTCTGTAGTGGTGTAGACCTAGTATGAAAAAGGACTGGTCACTATACGAGATGATCCCAACTTGGTTGGTTGTATCTCTGAGTTATTGGTTGTATCTCCAGGTGTGTATCGCCAGGGGAGATCCCAGTGTAGGTTCCCCAACGGACTGGGTTGCACTGGTGTAGTAGGGTCTCTGGCGGATTGGATTGAGCAAGTGCATGTTGACTCGTGGATTCCAGTGTGGTTGGTTGTATCTCCAGGGTTGGATCTCAATATCACTGGTCATATCACCAAGGAGAGATCCAAACGAAAATCCCTAGAGTAGATCTAGGCCACATCCAACATTAAAAAAGGTTGGCTCTGTGGAGAGTTGCATCCAGCATGAAAAAGGGTTTGCACTGCAAGGCACATCCAACATGAAAAAGGGTTGACTCTATGAAATGTCTTACGATGTATAGATTCAAGAGATGTCAAATGTCAATAGTCCTTGTACAAGAAATACAATAGCGGGAAGACGATGGTGACGATGAATAAAGAACACCTTCCTTGTTAAGAGGGAGTATTGAAGAATGTAACTTCCAAAAATATTCTTATTTGTATTATTTGTCATTTGTATTGTACACCCTACGGGATTATTATTATGTAATTGATCGTGTAAAAGTCATTGAGAGAGTCAATGTAAACCCTAACTGTTAGGTCAACTGGGAAAGATCTAGAAAAAAATATTTTATTGTGAATTGTACAAGTCGACCCTGTTGGTAAAGAGGTCAAGTCAATTGATCAGTATAAATGAGGAGCTCGTACTCCTCATTCGGTCACCTAATTCACTCATTGTGCTCGCATGAATAGGAGATATAGAATCATAAAGAGTAGTTGATTTTGGAGTCTTCTTGTTTTGGGTTATTGCACAAGGAATACTACTGAGAAATAGAGTCATAAAGAGTAGTTGATTTTGGAGTCTTGTTGTTTTGGGTTATTGCACAAGGAATACTACTATACATTCTAACGAATCTATATAAAAGAAGTTTGTTGAGTTTTATACTCCAAGAAGGTTTTCCCATAATAAATTATTATGTACTGAAAGTCTATGTTGTACTTGTTTATTTTTCAATGATCCTTATTATTATTGCACTTAAAATTCTAACACACAATACCTTCTCCATTCAAATTGGATTAACTGTAAACTTACTTACTAAAGAACAAATATTTTTCAAAACTATATCTTTTATAAAAGCAACTTGAGCATACTCGTTCATTTCACAATACCTTTTGCATTAACGGTATGGAAAAATATCTTAATCTAAAACAAATATTTTTAAACCACCCACTTACTAATATATCATAGAAATAAAGAACATATATTTTTTCTACCCTACATTTTTTATAAAAGCAATTTGAAGATATTCATATTCATTGCATGATACCTTCCCTCTACCCGAAGAGGGAGAGCTATGCATTTTTAAATTTACTATTATATTTTGGAATCAATTTTCATCATAAGCTTAATTAAAACTATAACATTGAAAAAAAAATTGAAAAAAGATTAGAGGATGGATAGTTTATTATGGATCTGAAAATAGTTATAAATTGGAACTTGACTTTGAGATAGGAAAACATTTCTCTTTGAGACTCTCGTTACTCATGTTATTTTATATGGTTGAAACTATAACATTGAAGAATTATTATGGATTTGAAAATAATTGTAAATTAACAGACCTCTAACTTTGAGATATGAAAACACTTCTCTTTGAGACTCTCATCACTCATGTTATTTTATATGGTTGTGAAGTTTGGGGCTGCAGCATCTCTAAAGTCTTGGAGAAGGATAGAGCAAATCCAAATACGTTTTATAACATATAATCTCAAACTTGAAGAAAAGTTTGAACAATTCTAAAACATTGTGGGATGAAAGAATCTATCACCTTTGTAACACAAAGGAGGTTGAATAACAAAATCTCTTTTTCTCATAAAATACCATGCGTACACCCAAATTATAGTATGCTTTCAAAACCTTTCTAACTGTTTAACTCATCACATCTATAGTGATTTAAGAATACTTCTCTTATGAATACTTCTCTTAAAACTTTTTGAGCATAGCAATAAATTAAAAAAAAAATACAAGTAACTCCTTTCCTTTTTAAATTCTGATAACCCAAAATTAATCTCAAAATTAATCTCAGCAATGTTAATAACTATCATCATTATCTTATCATCATCGTTCATATTTTATTAGCACATGGCATACTCATTTCACACTGCCCCTGCTAAACAAAGCCGTACATCTTCACGATTTACTAGTGACATCCTACTCTTGAATCCGCCAAGATAAATGTAAAAACTAGACCAGCTGAGAAGAAAACTAATTGAATCCGCCAAGATAAATGTAAAAACTAGACCAGCTGAGAAGAAAACTAACTAAAGCTTTTCAGAGATCTCAAAATGATTAATCAATTAATCATTTTGTCAATAACCTGTAATTAACACATTTGTCAAAATGATTAATCAATTAATCATTTTGTCAATAACCTGTAATTAACACATTTGTCCAGACTAATTAAATATATGTGCACTTCAAAATTTAGTCTTTTTAGCCTATCATATTGTCTTGTAAAAAAAAATTGCGTATATTTATATGGTATGAAATTCAATCTTCTTAGTGAATGCTCATTCCACTAAATTGCTTGCTATCCTTGTTTGAAAAACAAAACTAAACCTCGATATTTTAAATGTTTCTTTCCTTTAGAAAGTAATTTTTCTTTTAGCCTGTCAAAATGACGAGTTCAAAATATCATTTATCATTCATTTAGAAGGTAATTTTTCTTTTAGCATTTCAAAATGACCAGTTCAAAATATCATTTATCAAACATTATCTATTCCATTTATCAAATATCATTTATCAAACACAAATTTCAACTATTATCTATTCCATCAAACCCATCAAACCCTTACCAACTAGATGTCCACATCAATTATATGTTCACTGACTGACAAGACTGACACTCTACCCTTTCAAACAAAGCTATTCATTATAATAAATAAATTTTATTGTGTTTAAAATTTTGGAAACAAATTGTGTTTAAACCTAAGTAACATGAGTACCTGTCCTCGAGGGTAACAAAGCCATTCATAATATCAATGGTAATAAAGCCATTCATAATATGGGGGGCATGCATCCCCTCTGACCTAAGGATTTTCAACACCAATCTCTGTTATGATGGAAGGGGAAGCGTGGCGGATGTGCCTGTGCAGAGGAAGGGTGGAATGAGGACGAGGAGTGTGCAAAGCTGCGGATATTACCTATGGGCAGGATAAACCACGCGACATCAAAAGAGCCAAACACACAGCCAACTACTTTCGTGAGCCTATCTTGAAGGCAACCAAGATGGAAATCGAGTCGAGTTGACCGAAGAGGAGATTAGTGAAGAAAGGGAATTCACTTCAGAGGTACAAAAGATTGAGGAGTTCTAAGGGTGGATTCTTGACCCTGAGAAAACCAAGGGAAGGCTTTCCCTCTACCTCTGGATCTATACTGGTCGGTTAAGACTTTCCTAGGGAAGAGTTAAGAAAAGAGAGAAGCCTGCGGGTACCTCATGGGCCGACTCGATGAAATCCATTCGACAATAGTCTCTCAGAGACGTCCTATACCATCTGAAGGTAATTGAGGCCAAGCAAAATCATCTGGCCAGATACATGGACATCAAATTTGAATTACCAGGTAAGTCAAGGAGGCTTCAATGCAGCCCCCAGCGAAGACCCAGTTCATCAACCTAGACGAGGTCGAAGATCTACACGTTGCTCATGCTAATCAAACCCGAGGGCCATCCTCATCCAGCCCTCCGAGAAATTAACTGTCTGCTCTAAGGTAACCTCCTCGTAGTTATATGTTTTAGTAGGTTGTGAATGAAAATGCTAATTCTTCTCCTCGTAGTTATATGTTTTAGTGGGGTTGTGAATGAAAATGCTTTGTTCAGACTTAAATAATTCTTCAGCTTCTTGGGTTTTAAAGTTATATGTTTTAGTAGGGTTGTGAATGAAAATGCTTTGTTCAGACTTTAAATAATTCGCCAGCTTCTTGAGTTTTAAACTTTAAATCTGATAGTTGGACATATGGTATAATCTCTGATACTTTCTGATATAAGGTATAATCTCTGATACTCTCATTGCAGCTCTCAGGCCACTATGTTTTCATTCGGGAAGAGAACCTGTAAGCTCAGTTTTGTACCTTTTTTTTAAGATGGAGCCTGAAAAGGAGTGGATGGGGAGAAAAAGAGGAAAAATTTTCCTTTTGTAGTCACATAGTATTGTTATAGCACTAGATTTTCACCAATTCCTCTTTTAAGAAAGAAACACGTCAGCTTGTTAAAAATAATGTATGCTACGATCCTGTGAAGAAAAATCAAGTGCAATTCAGGGTTTAACGTTAAATCTCTTCCTCAAAAAATACTTCAAACCTAGCATAATGCATACAAGGGGACAGCTCGGTCGCAATTATTTATCCATAGAAACGGTGAAAGGTACTAATACGATTCGAAGCCGAGATCAATCTTTCACCACCAGTAACATCGCAAAGATGTAAAATATCAGCATTGCATTATCGAGAAAAGAGATTCTAGTCTAGGCAAAAGGAATTGCCAGGAAAGTTACTGTATCAAAAACTGTTTGGCAGTTGAGGACGCATGCATCACATAAAATCTGGTAATGAGAAACTGCTCAAAAGAGCATATGGTGGAACGGATACTTCAAAAGCTTCTAAAGAGCAGCAGATTTGCTATCGGATGAAGTGAGTGGCAACTAACCAGGTTTCCGGTTGTATTCTCGATGCATACATAAATGAAAGGTATGTACATAAAGATTATCGCATCAGTATAATGACAACTGTGTAGAGTGCAAGTGTGACAGTAAGACACTGGCTTTCTGAAAATATTGTTGGGCATTGCTATTGTACAGAATATAAACACTGCCAAGGTGTGTGAACCGATCGCTAGGAAATTATTCTGGTATATCTCACCCAAAATCAGCAAACCCAATGCCTGGGTTAGTCTTATTTCTATCTAAAATACATGGATGCCTAATAAGAACTTTGCTCTGTTAGAATATCTACCTGTTGCACTGAAAGTTCCTCCCCAGCATACCTGTGGCAGTGTGTAGCAGCAAGTCGGAGCAATCGTGCAGCAATTGAGGAAGACTGATGGCACACAGCAGTGTTTTAGTAGCCAGTGACAACACATGCACGACCTTCAGTCACTTCCAGAATTAACTGCTGTCGAGAATTCCTTTTCAATTTCAGTGACTTTTTCAGACTTAGAAATTTCAAGATTTTGATAGGGAAGGCGCTGATCCCAAGAATAGGGTGAAGGTGCATTGCGAGGAAGTTGCCTACTCTAGTTTTGGCACAGTAATATAGGAGTCCCAGCGCGTTCACTGATGAGTTGCATTGTAAACACTAGGCCTTCTTCTATACACAAGGACGCAGGGTCACCATTGTTTTATTATGCAGTGCTTCAGTGAGTTTGATCATGTGCATTATTTTCCTTTCTTGAGTTAATAAAGCAAAACAGAAGAGATGATTTACATGTTCTTTGGGATTTCTTGAGTTAATAACGCAAAACAGAGATGATTTTCCAAGTGCCGCAAATTCTTATTAGTTTGTTGTCAGTGCTTTTCAGTTGGCAAATGTGTTTTCAGACCTTGCAGTGGAAGCAATTCTGAAAGCCCTTCAAAGTTTTCAGCATTCTAGGGTTAATAGGTGCAGCTTTGTTTACCATGTTCTGAAATTTTAACATGGTAGCAGAGCATGTTTCTAAAACCTTCTAGAAATTCTCATATAGGAAGTGGGGCTTCTGCCTGGGATAGGAAGTTGTCAAAAGGTTTCAGGGATTAGATTCCCAGGATCCGTGTTAGAGAAACGCAGTGTGTACCTGTGACAGGTTGTTTTAGGTCACGGATCTGTTTTGTCTAATGGGTCCCAGGTGCAGCAGTATGACTTGCTCCAATCCTAGATATGAATACAATTTGGAAGGACCTTCCTATTTTCCCACTTAACTCCAGGGAAGTGTCAGGTTCATATGCTTTTGGAGCATGGGCTTTGGAATCATGTGGAGCTTATAACTTCCTACAGGTGTGGTTCTTTGGAAGAATATAACAAGAAGACATCCATTGCAAAACAAGTCATCCTCAACTCGACAAAGGATCACTAAAGCCCTCACACTGCTGGAAAGACGGTAAGGTGATGTTTGATGTTATAGTCACTCTATATAAAGGTGAGAACATGAATTGAAAAAATGCTTCTGAGTTATAACTCGGAGCCACGTGGAGGAGTAACATAAATACCCTAACCAGGTATTTGATGACGATTGTTGAACTTCATAATGAGCATGTAACAGTGGGAGAAGAGGTCGAGAGTGAAATGTAACAGTGGGCGAGAGGTCGAGAGTGAAATGTTAGTACCTACAGCCTTGAATAAGTTTTCATCCTGCAGGTGTTGTCTGGGGTATTTGTCCCCGATATAAGGTACCCACCTTTGAGAAGCTATGGGATGATTTCATCGAGGAGGAGATGAGATTGGAGACGGTTGCATGTATAAAGGAAGCACAATATCTAGCCCTTGTCAAAAGGATGACAATGTGTAGTAATAAAGGAGCATTTAAGGGTAAGCAAGGAAAGAAAGAGGTTTTGGGTTTCTCGAATCAGGGTAAGAAAGACATAAGCCATGTTTTTAGCCACTATGCTTGTCAGTTCTTGAAAGCAAGAAGGGGAAGAGCAAAACACATTAGCAAAAGCAATTTGCAGGGAATCCATATGCCTCTACCAGAGTGAACAAGCTTGCATCCAATTTTGATTCAATGTTCTCCGTGGTTTCATGTCTTTCATCTAACATCATCTCTTGTGTCAGATTTATGTGGACAGTGCTGCATCTAGACATGCTCTTCAACAAAATGGCTTTCAATAGACTTCAAGAGCAGGGCACACACATACAAGTAAAGTTTGACATAGATTCTACGTATCAAGTAGCAGAATGGGATAAATATCATTTTAGATGCCCTCAAGTGATGTTTTTCAGCTTAGTAGTGTTTTATATGGTCCTGGTTTGGCTAAGACTCTGCTTTCAATGTCAGCGATGACAAACCTGGGATGTGTCATTGAGTTTTCATCATCTAGAGGAGATGCCCAGACAATGTTTGAGTTTTGGTAAATATGTTGAGGGTGGTCTATACATGTTGCTGGTGGATTCAGTGAGCACCACAGTGGATGACAGTGACAACTTGTTGTAGCATTGGCACAAAAGGCTAGGTCACTTGAACTACAGAACATTCCCCATCTCAAAAGACATGGCGCAGGGAGTTAGCAAACGTTGTTCACTTGACAAGAATGTCAAGACTGATTTCCCAAGCACTGAGCATATAGGTCAAGAGAGATTCTTGATCTGATACATTCAAACATATGTGGAGTATGAACCCATGAGTTCGGCTTCATTATCAGGGGACACTGATTATGTTTCATTTATTGATGATTCCTCTCAAAAGGCCTGGATCTCGTTCATTAAGATCAAGGATGAGGTCTTGAGGTAGTTTAAAGAACTTACAGCTTTTGTACAAAATCAGACAGGAAAAAAACTTTTTGAGATCAAATAATGTAGGAGAGGATATCTCAAAGAGTTTGACACATTTTGCATGGAAGCAAGGATCAAGAGGTGGCCAACAGTGCCTTACAACCCACAACGTAATGGGATTGCAGAGTGGAAGTGCAAGTCCATCGTAAAAACTACCAAGGCAATGCTCCATGACCTAGATCCACCCATGTCTCTGTACAAATTTACAAAAGAATGTTGCACAATGGTCTACCTTTTGAACATGAATCCTCATATGGTCTTGAAGGACAAGACACCAAAAGAAACTTCTAGTGGTAAGAAACCACAAGTACCATATTTGCATGTTTTTGGTTGTCCTATATCTACTTGAATTTATGAGGAGAAAAGAACTAAGTTGAAACCATTTAGTTTGAAGGGTATTTATGTGGTATACAGCAAGATTTCTAAAGCTTACAAAGTCTACAGTCCGTCCCAGCAGAAGATAGTTGTAAGCCAGGATGTCAAGTCTGACAAGGTTGCAGGGTCCTCAAAGTCTGAAGAGCCTCCAGCAGAGAATAAGGCGGTAGAGAAGCTTGTCACCCCAAACATTGATCCACAGACTCCAAATAAATCAGATCTCAGTTCCTGTATAGAAACCATTTTCCCTTGCTTTAAGAGGCCCAAATGGTCTACAACATAGTTGTAAGCCAAGATGTCAAGTCTCAAGGGGATGCAGGTTCCTCCAAGTCTTGAGAGCCTCCAGCATAGCTTAAGGAGGTAGAGAAGCTTCCAAATAAAATAGTTTCAGATCAATGAGATTCTAGTTCCAGAAGTGTACTCATTGATCCAGTATACGGTTGAGCCACAGCAGATTAATTGGATTGCTGCAAAGCATATGCTGTGTTACTTGAAGAGCATAGTCCATCATGGTCTGAGGTATTTAGGAGGTGATGAATTGATGATGCATGGTTTTGTTGATTCATGACCAGGCAAGAGATACTGGGGGCAATAAGAGTACTTATGGGTTCAACATCAGCTTGGATTCAAGAATGATAACCTGGCTCGGCGAGACACAAACAGTGGGCACTCTGTTCACCAAAATCAGAGTAAATGGCAACTAGTGCTGCTAGTTGTGAAGTTATCTGGCTTTGCAAATTGTTGGTGGTTTCTAAGATAATCGAACCCACAGTGGTTTCTAAGATAATCAGAGTTGCATAAGGCTCTCTGAGAATTTCATGGTCACTCCAAGCACACTGAAGTCCAGTACCACTCACGGAAAGTGTTCAGAAGGGCACCAGTGATCCTAGAGTATGTTCCTTCAGATTCAGGGATTGCAATTATTTTGACAAAGACCCCAGCATAGGGGTTTGAGAGCAATGGAAGAGGCATCGGCTGGTTGAGAACACTTTCCTCACATAGAGGCAGTGTTGGAATATCTACCTATTGTGCCAAAACTTAAAAGTTCCTTCCTAACGTACCTGTAGCAGCAGCACACCTGTGGCAGTCTGCAGCAGCAAGTTGAGGTCAAAGAGATAGCACAACAGTCGATAAAGAGTGAAGGCGCACAGCAATCTTTTTAGTAGCCAATGAAGATGCATGTATGCGCTGAGCTTAGGTCACTTCCAGATGTAACTGCTGTCCAATATTATTAGGTGTTTGACTGTTAGAATTAGAGGTTTCCAAATTTAGATTTGGGGGCACTGATCCCAAAAATAAGTTGAAGGTGCATTGCATGGAAGTTGCCTACTCTCTAGTTTTGGCAGAGTTATCTAGGAGTCCGCATGCATTGCATGTAAGCTGGGTTCTCTTACCTAGGCACCCAAGATAGGTCGAGTTGCATAGTGGACCCTAGGAGACTTCTTCTATATACAGGAAAAGAATGTCCCCATTGTATTTCATTATTTCACTGAGCATGTGTACTGTTTTCCTTTCCTGAGTTAATAAAGCAAAACAGAGATGCTTTTCTGAGCTCTGTGGATTCGTAATAGTTTGGTATCAGTGCTTTTCAGTAAGCAAATGTTGCAGGTCTGTTTACCAGGTATAAAAATTTAACACACTGACTAAACAATAAACCACTGGAAATGTAGAAAGGATATCCAAGAGCATGATTTTGAAAACCATTCTAGTTCCTGATACATAAAGTGCAGTTACAGCTAGGCATGGTATGCATTAAATTCACATTTGAGGACTTTTCCATCCCATAGAATTCAAACATATTAAGCAACTGCTAAAATCTCCATATCATGAACCATGAACAGTGCCCCCAATCAAAAACAATCAGTTTTTCCACAAGTATGTGTACTGTTTTCCTTTCCTGGGTTAATAAAGCAAAAAAGAGATGATTTTCTGAGTGCTGACAATTCTTGTTAGTTTTCTCAGTACTTTAGCAGGGTGTGTATTCAAATCTAGCAGTAGAAGCAGTTTTGGGAGTTTCTCACAGTTTTCAGCCTTCTAGGGTTTATAGCTGCAGGTCTTTTTACCATGTACTGAAATTTTAATATGATCAATATTAACCAAACAACAAAATGCCAAAATTTGAGACTAAGATTTCCAAGAGCATGATTTTGAAAATCATTTTTAGTTCCTGGATACATAGTGATGCTACTGCTAGGCTTAACATGCACTAAATTGACATTGAGGACTTTTACATACTAAAATTACTTGACAGATAGAGCAACAGCTAAAATTTCAGTCTCATTAGCAGTGCCACCATTCAAAAAAAACTAGGAGAACAATATATTGATGTCCACTCTGATCATATATCTATTTGGAACATAATGTAGAACAAGGTTTACAAAACAAAAGAAAAACAGTTTTAACCATTCAGTAACAGCAATTTTGAGTGCCAATCAAATACTCAAACAAATTTGGCAAATAATTTTAATTTGTACTTAACCTAAAATTCTACCAATTTGCAGTAAACATTGATATCAGTAAAACTTTGTCAATATGGATAACACCTATTTTCCACTAATGAGGTCTTTGCTCACAGAAGACAGTTTGCCTTTATAATTGCAATACACTTGCAGAAACCTAATTAAGCTAACAAAAAGCGCACATAGTGATGCTGATAACGTTACTTTCCACCCAGTACTGGAAACTGTCCAGGATCCTCAATGCAAGGAGCAGCAACCTGATCAGCATCGCTGTACTTCCCTCCAAAACCTCCTCTAGTACTACCACCGTCCCCACGGCCTCGCCCACGTCCACGTCCACGACCACGAGTGCCAGATGGGGTAAAATATCTCTCACCATCAGCTGGTTTCAAAAACTCATTTATGCTCACAGACTACAAAAAAGAAACATGGGATGAGAAAAACTATGCAGAATATTATAAATCGTGCTCTCCATATATTTTTTTCCAACGGTATATCATATCCATCACTATATAGATCTATAACCTTTACCCTTTTACCCTGAAAGCATCTAATGGCATTGCATATGGTGTAGTAGGAAACAAATGCATACAACCACAGCCAGACCAACCCTTTACCCTGACTGCACCCAATCTACTGCATAATGCAGCACAGGAAACAAATCTCTCTACACCATACAAGCAACTGAAATCAGATCCCCGATCGAGATTCAATTGCAAAATAAAAATAATTGAATCAATTGCTTTAGCTTTAGAACTAAACAAAATTATTTTCCAATCTAAAAATATACCAAGACGTGCATACTATAATTGCATATTGCTACCAATTTTGCATTACCTTACGGACTTTTTCTTCCTTTTCCAAGCTCTCTTTCTTCCTCAGTCTTTCCTTTTCTGAGTTCTGCACAAATTGCAAAAATCACTTCAATTCCCACTTTACACCTTGAAAAACCCTGGAGAATGAAAATTAAGAAACACAATACTGAGCTCTGGTGCTTGAACTTACCACTTTGATGAAAACACCATCATGCTTTTTATCAACAAGCTGCATTTTCTCAAAATCCCTGTCCAGAGTAACCTTTCTTTCTGCATTTTTTAGAGCTTCCAATGCTTTCCTTTTCTCATTCAATACTTTCTCATACTCATCAAGAGTCATTTCCTATGAAACATTCAGAAAAACCAGTTACTTGCAGTTTACTAGATTAGCTTCATTTGAGCCAGATAACTGTAAAGCAACAGTCAACGCTTGTTTCCTTTTCATTACTATATCTAACACAATAACATTTCAACAAACTATACCAAAGTTAGAATTAGCATTACATTATCCTCCTCTTCTTTGTTCTCTTTATTTTCAGAGGCAGCCCCTGTTGTAACCTCTTCTTCTGGCTTCTTCTGTTGAGGCTCCACACTTTTCACTTCGTCAGCAAATGACACTACAGGGGTGTCCCTGATAAGAGACACAAAATTAATAATCAGTGCCTCCAAATTTAAGTCGAGTCAGTCTATCACTCATCTTGAGTAATGCAGCATCAGTATGAATCAATTACCAGTGGTTCTTTACAATGTGAATCAATATTAGTGGTTCTTTACAATAAACAAAACAGGAAAGGTGAAGTAAATGACATGAAGAAGGGTACATTAGATCTAGGCTAGCAAATGAAAATCCTATGGGTAGCATGCTATAGTGCAGAATTACCAACATACTATGGGTTAGAAACTTAGAATTCCAATGAAATTCCTGATTTATAATTCACATATTCACCTTAAATTTTAAATTCATAAACAAATGTCTACAAAGATTTAATAACTGCCACGAGGGGAGATGGGATGGGTTGGAAACATATGAATAGGTTAGAACTTAAAATTCCAGCGAAATTCCTGATTTATAATTCACATTTTCACCTTACAATTAAAATGCATACACAAATGTCTACAAAGATTTAAATAACTGCCTGTGCAAAACATATGCATAAAAGATTACTGAAACTTGAAAGAAGTCTTGGTAGTCAAAATCTTGTTGTAGGATGAGAATATAATTACATATAAAATAAGGAAATAACCATAATTCTTTTGGTTGAACATTGGAAACAGCTCATATAATACAACCAATGAAACAGGACTCAGGAGACAAACCAGATCAATCGCAAGTTTGGCTCGGCTCGGCTCAGCTCGGCAGTAGAACAACGATCCGATCCATATTGGGGCGACATAAATTCAGGCAAAATTCAAACAGTTCGACCGCAAAAAATCGGCAAGTTTTACTCGGATCGGTGAGTTTTTGCCCCTTTTTTCATCATTCGTTATTCCGGTTTCGACACTTTATGAGCAACGAGTAAGGGCACAATAAATCAGCTTCAGGAGTCAGCAAACAAGAGAAAGAAGGCTACAGGAGGAAGAAAGATGCCATCTACACCAGCTGCTGGGCAACTAGGGCATCGAAAAAAAATAAAAATTGTCAGAGATCACTGCTAGTCTGCTAGAGACTGCTACTGCTAGCCTCTTTTCAGGTTTTTGAAGTACCCCTGGTGGCTGTTCATCTTAATTTTTACTACTGTCTGTAACTCTTAAATTTAAAAATATTTTGGGGGGTTTTTTTGGTCTTATTATCTGTTATTTAGGTTGTTTTTTTATTTTATGTTATTTATTTTGCAGTTTTACTTTGAAGGATAGGGCCTAAACTTAAAGGTATCCTGTCACCTGTGGTCACTGGTTAGTAAACGCAGTTAGCAACTTACCGCTTACCAGTAGACAGTGGCCCTGTAGCACTAGCAGCAAACCAGTGAAACAATTATTAGCAATAACAGATAGCAACCAGTGAGCTGTAAATTTGTGAAACAGTGAAACAGAAAGCAACCTAGCACTAGCAGCAAACAGTGAAACTGTGACAGTGAGTCAATGACTGTCTGTGCAACAGTGTGAAAACGCCAAGGGAGAAAGACTTTGCTTAGGCTTACTGAGAAGATTACAGGGTCAGCTAAGCTGCTCTGTAAATTTTGCAGAGAGCATCGTAGTGGTGGAATTTTTAGTTTCAAATACCACACTGCTAAGCTTCCTAGGCATGACATTAATCCTTGCAAAGCTGTACCTGAGGATGTTAGACACCAAGCTAGCTTGGCCATTGATAGCATGGAAATGAAAATGAAGAGAACAAAGGTAAATATCGAGATGGAAAATGTTGCATGTGGACAGACATCCTCTAATACTCCCTTATGACCTCTTTCCATTGAATCCTCAATGCCTAACCCATGTTTTCACATTCTAAATCCAAACATGGCTCAAAGTCAAAGCCAAATGCCACCTCCCCATCCTATTCCTACAAATTTGAGCAATGGAGGAGCAAATGTAAACACTTTTTTTGCTCCCCATACACAACCAGGTGTCCAACCTAGCTTGGATGGCACTGGTTGGAAAAAGAATGTCCCTAAGCAAGCAATGAAGGCCATTGCTAACTTTTGGTACTAACCTGACATCCCTGTCTACTGTGCCATAAGCCCTTATTGGCAGTCTATGATTGATGCAGATGCTGTTGCAAGTCCAGGGTTCAAAGCCCCTACATCCGAGAGCCTTACGACAGATATGTTGTTAGAAAGTGTTGATGGCTTCAACCTTGTACTTTCTGAGTTTCATACATCATGGGCAGAAACAGGGTGCATCATCATGAGTGATGGATGGACAGATATGAGAAACAGAACTTTGATAAATTTCCTCGCTGCTTGTCCAAAGGGAACAATGTTTCTCAAATCAGTGGATGCCTCAGACAAAGTTAAGAGAACTTATTTGTAAAATGATGGAAGAAATTGTTCAAGAAATGGGAGAAGAGCACAATGTGCAAATTATTACTGACAATGCTGCGAATTATATGGCTGCAGGTAGAATGTTTCAGCTTAGGCAACCCACTATATTTCGTAGCTCTTATGTTGCACATTGCATAGACCTAATGCTCGAGGACATTGGGAAACTTCATTGGATACAAGACAATGTGGATAAGGCAAAATCCATATGCAAATTCATCTACGATCACACAAATGTCCTTTCCACCATGAGAATCTACATCGAAGGCAACGAACTTGTTCGTCCTGGAGTGACAAGATTTGCAACAAACTTCATCTCCTTGCAATATGTGGTAGATCCAAAGGTCAATCTAAAGAGGATGTTTTTGGGACCTGAGTGGATGGCCTCTCAACATGGAAGAACCCTTGAGGGCATTGAAATTGTTGTTCTTGTCTTTAATGATAGTTTGTGCAGAGATGTTGAAGAAATCATTGTTGTGACAAAACCACTTGTAAAAATGCTTAGGTACTTAATTTCCAAACCTTTTTAATGTTCATCAATTCAATTTGAAGTTAAACTTCATTACATTTTCAAATTTCATTTTATATTTAAACTTTAAACTTTTAATTTCTAAGTCTTAAATTGATATCAAAAATCAAATGTTTGACAAATAACTTTGATGATTGATCTTTTAGGATGGTTGATGGTGAAAAATCCATCATGGGTTACATCTATCAGTGAATCAATGGATCTCGCCAAGGAGGCCATTAAAGCAAAATATAGGAATGATGAGACCAAGTACTTGCCTCTTTGGGACATCATTGATGACCAGTGGGATAAGCAATTGCACTCGCATTTACATGCCACTGAATTTTTTTTAATCAGGCATATTTTTATGATAAGACCAGATTTAGTAGGATGGAGAGGTTGGTTGAGAACTTATGACTTGCATTGAGAGGATGAACCCAGATCAAGAAGTCCAAAATCGCGTCCTTGCCCAGCTGCAAGATTATAGGGTGCCTTCAAATTGTATGCCTATAACAGTGCTATATGTGAAAGGACAAAAATGTTGCCAGGTATTTTGTATTATGTTTTATAATTTATTATCTTGTTTCTTTTAGGTGTTTTTGGTCTTCAATTATCAATCTTGACTTTGGAACCCTTGCCACTTGCCAGGTCTTTGGTGGCAAAATTTCGACAATGATACACCAAATCTTAAGAAATGACACTAAAACCTTAATTTGAACTTGCAACTGGAAAACGCAACTGGAGCATGTACGAGAAAATTCTTTCCAAGAAGCACAACTGCTTTACACAAAAGCGCTTGAATGACCTTGTTTTTGTCCACTACAACCTTCGGCTTCGCAGCAGGCAATTACTTCCTGAGACACTTAGGTCTTAAAGGCTTAACCATTTGTAATCTGAATTTGAACTTTTGAAGGATTTATTTAAATTTTAAATTTTAATACACATTTTTCAATGATCTTGATGTTGACAGGTTTGGATCATTTAGTTATTTCCTTGGACAAGGAAGACACAGAGCTAGGATTGGATCAAGATGAGGATTGATTTTTTTCTCGATCCAAGGAAGACACAGAGCTAGGATTGAATTTTTTATCAATCCAATTCAAACTCTTTGCTCTTTTGCCTCATCGATTTATTGCCAATTCCAAGTCTGGTAACACTGATTACAACATACACCAATATGTCAGGAATTGTGACTTCTATACACATTTCATATTTAATTTCCAATAAGCCATGAACCTATGCCATGGCATAATCAATATTGTAAACTCTCCCCAAGTTAACCAACATTACAAATTCCTAACTATCCCCAAGTTATTCATCATTCCAAACTTTTAACAAGAAAACCAGCGCTGCTTCCACATCACCCAATCTGGAATTATGCTTATAAAACATCATTTGACATTTGTAATTTTGTATAACATTGAAATAATACACACAGGTATTGAACACATTTGTCATTAACGGCATTCTATGGTTTCCCATCATGTTTGCTTGGTATTGCTAAACAACCTCTCCGAGCAAGATTCCTTTCCATTGAAAACTTATACAGTTCTGTAATGTAACCTAAATTCATCATCTGGAATGTCGTAGAATATGCACCAGAAGAAAGTCAATGAAATAAAAAACAAAGCTTAGTAGTATCCTATTTATTTGAACAAGGAACGTTTAGAGGTGGGATAAACAGGTTCCATCATGTTTGCTCGGTGTTGCAGGACAATCTCTCTGACCAAGGTTACTTTTCCATTGATACTTTAAAAGCGCTTCTGTCTCAAGTAACCTAAATTCCTCATCTGAGATACTCTTTAATATCGACCAAAAGAAGACATCAAAATCATAAGCAAAACTTAAGCTATCCTAGTTTATTTAAACAATGGCTTTAAAGAGTTCGGATACACAGAAAAACAGATGTCTAGTAGATGATGCAAAATTCAAAATTATCCAAAATGAAAAAGTTTATGCATGGGGTTTTATCTTATCAAACATACAAAAACTCATAGGGAATGTTCTCTAGAGTAATACTAAAGGAAAAGAATGACATCATAAGCAAAGCTTAAGCTATAGTAGTTTATTTGAACAATAACCTGTGAGAGGTGGGCCACAAAAAAAAATTGATATCTACGAAATGCAAATTTCAAAATTAAATGAGAAGTTTTATGCATCAGGTTTTATCATATCAGACAAAAATCAAAGCAAAAATTCCCAAAGAAGTTCAATTTCAATCCATTGTGCAATAGAGAAAATACCCATGAACAGAACTAAAATTGCAAAGAAAAAGTAAACCACTACAACCTCATATAATATTTGTCTATGGTAATAAAGCAATTGATATTCTGTTAAAGCTTGGCACAAGACATTGTTAATACCTAAGTCACCGGATTCGGCGGTTTTAATGGATCAAAATCGAAATTTGGCAAATTTTATTGGTTGCAGAATTTAATCTTTGATGTTCGCCAAATTCGTTTTTGGAAAACGGTGAAACCCTAGCCCACGTCTCGTATTATTTGCTAAATGTTGACTGAAACCCTAGCTCGCATCTCATATTATCTGTTAACTGTTAACTGTTAACTGAGGACGTAGACGTCATTCCTGCCAGTGTTATAGTCATCGCCCGATGCCTACTCGAAGTTCGCTGCTTGCCCCTCGCTCGCTGCTCGCCCTTCGTTGTTTGTAGTTCGTAGTCGTTCAACTCTCACACAAATTACAATGTGGACCAACAGGGTAAGCGCGGCCCCTCCCATGGCATCCAGAGAGGGAAAATGTCGGGCAGATGGTAGGAAGCAACCTCTGGTGGGTGTCCATTAGAGAAATCGTGGGCAGAAAGTTAAAATGTCAAGGCAACAAGGAGAAAACTGCCAAAATAATGAAAGAAATATTAAAGTATCAGAATATCTCACACTCACGGCATTTCGTTTCATTTTTTTCTCTTAGTTATTTTTTCCAAATTTGGTCTACAAGAGTGTGGGAGTCAATTTGGTCATTTATGTGTTTTTTTTTTAGCATATTGAATTTTATTAAAAGAAATCATATATATATATATATATATATATATATATATTTTCATATATATATTTTTTATTTTAAAATTTTATAGTCTCTCGAATTTAATGCCGAATTTTATCACCAAAATTTGTATTGTTGAACTTCAAGCTCATCGAACTTGAACACGAATTCGAACCAGGTGACTTAGGTTAATAGTATAATACTAACAACCTATATATAAAGAGTATGAATTGTCTTTCGAAGTCCATGCAAACACGTGGCTTGTGAGGTCAGTGAAAGCAGGTATTTTTTTTTTTCATATATATATTTTTTATTTTAAAATTTTATAGTCTCTCGAATTTAATGCCGAATTTTATCACCAAAATTTGTATTGTTGAACTTCAAGGTCATCGAACTCGAACACAAATTCGAACCAGGTGACTTAGGTTAATACTAACATCCTAAATATAAAGAGTACGAATTGTCTTTCAAAGTCCATGCAAACACGTGGCTCGTGAGGTCAGTGAAAGCAAGTAGCTATATAACCCCCACCAGGGTTCAAGTACTTCCAAGTGACATGCTAGTGCTTGTGCTTTTGCTTGTGGATGTGCACCAAGGCATGCAACAGCAATTGGGGCCAGGTGCAAGTCTTGGGAAACTTAGGCAGAATAGATAAACCCCCCTAACTTGCAGCTGATTAACCAAATACAACCAAATTGAATGGTGCTACTGCTAATGGTTCGCCCATACCTCTAAATCTGGGAACATACATTAGCATCGTCGAGATAAAAGGAAGCTAATTCAAAAAATATGTATACAAATGGCTTTTGATGACAAAGTTCAAAGTAGTTAAGAAATTTAAACAGGTAAATCTAACCACAAAGTACACTGAACAGTGAACAATATACCTTAATCCCTAACATGTAAAAGATTTATGATAGAAAACAATCTAGGGAGGAAAAAACAAATCTGCACCATCTTGCATTAACTGCAAGCAGGACAGAATCGAGTTGGAAAACAGACCAACATTAATCTGCAACAATATCTAACTTTTATTGTTCATGATGCAAAGTGGGAAATGATGGGCATGTAGTTCACAATGTGAAGATGGTGGTGTTTCATGGCACACACCAAGGTTCAATTCCCCTGAATGAAAGAATTGCTAAGAATCAGGGGGTCGATAATCACGGGGTCAAACGGCATGGAGGAATGAATAACTCACAAACAATCACAGGTCAAGACACTAGATATAGTGAATAACCATATGGGAAATAAACTCTGCTCTACAACAGAAAAGCGTTATTACTGCTCTCAATAGCTATCCCTTCAATACATGCTAGAAGACATCAAGCTTTTCAAATAAAAAGCAAAGACCAGTCAAATAAAAGGACACAGATCTGGCATCATGACTAACAAGGATACAATGACGGATGACCATCAAATCATTCATTGTTGAGGATACAATTGTGACCATCGGGTCAAAAGTGCACACTAAAACATATGACTCAAAGTTGCAATAAACCAAATCAATCTTAAGCAATCTCATAAAGTCTAATATCCTAAAATGTCAAATCACTTGAGGGAAGGTACATGTTTGGGATAAGGTTAAATTGTATGTAAGTGCCAATCCCCCTTGTTGTGGCAGCTTAGCTGAATTGAAAGGCGCTTGAATAATGTATTCAGTGGTCCACCCCTTGACAGTGGCTGTACAAGAAGGCTGCTTGTGATGCCATGCCTCTTTAGGCCAATTGTAATGCTTCTTAGGTTTAAAGGGAGCACTTTAATGGGCTAAAAAGGTGAAGTGAGTTATAAATGCCAAGGATAACTAACAAAAATGTCCTGGGATCTGCATAACTTTCGTGGACAATGATGGCAAAACAGATGGTATATACCAAGAACAAATATCATTACTTACAACATTGGGTTGGGAAACAAACTCTTATAACTTACAAAATTGGGCTGGGATCAGAATTAATTCTTCACCTCCATCTCAGCTATTAATATCACATGGATATAGATTCAGATGTCTTCTTGACCATTGACACAAACAATGAGGCTATGATGAAAAATCATAACACATGCAGAAGAAAAATCCAATGACTAAAAACTAAAATTGCAATCTCTGTCAATGTACCAGCGCAAGAACTCAAGACCAACTACCTGTAGATATGGGTATTTTTATCAAAAATTCCAGACCAGGGCATTTGGCGCAGCAACAATGTCACTGGTAGAAATTCAATCTGCGGAACTCCATTTGGAATTGTAGCAATGCATGGGCACAGAAAATGCAGTATTTAACTCAAGAGAAACTACCTATGGACATGGGTTCTTTTAGCACTTTACCAGGGTCATTGGTAGAAATTCAACCATTGGAACTCCATTTGGAGTTGTACTGATGCAAAGGGTCATTAGTAGAATATCAACCCATGGAACTCCATTTGGAGTTGTGGCAATGCACAGTGGTTTGGAGTTGTAGTGATGCACAGGGTCATTGGTAGAATATCAACCCATGAAACTCCATTTGGAGTTGTAGTGATGCACAGGGTCATTGGTAGAATATCAACCCATGAAACTCCATTTGGATGCATTTGGAGTTGTAGTGATGCATAGGCACAGTGGATGTGGGTTGTTAGCATTTTAACAGGGCATTCAGCAAGGTATCCACATCATTGGTGGAAATTCAATCCAGGGAGCTGTATGTGGTGTTGTCATGATGCACAGGCACTGCGGTGGATGGAACTCAAGAGCAACTACCTGTAGATCTGAATATGGGTTCACTACCAAAATGCCAGAACAGGACATTCACCAAGGTACCCACTACAATTGATAGAATTCTACCCAAAGAACTGTATGTAAAGTTGTCACAATGCACAGACACCGTGACTATTGTAACTCAAGCCCAACTACTTGTGGACATGAATATGGGTTCTTCACCAAAATGCCAGACCAAGGCACTCAGCAACGTAGCCACACACTTTTTTGAAATTCTACCCATGGAGATCTTCGTAGAATGCACAGGCACCACACAAGGATGAATTGAAGACCAACTACCTGTCAATATGGATATGGGCCCTTTACCAAAAGGCCAGACCAGTGCCATCATTAGTCCCTTGCCAAAATGCCAGACCAGGGCATTCAGCAAGGTACCCACGGCATTGATCCTTTACCAAAATCTCAGACTGATCTTCAACAAAGTACCCAAGTCTTGGTCCTTTACCAAAATGCCAGACTAAGGCATCCAGCAAGGTACCACGTCACTGGTACTTTACCAAAATGCAAGACCAAGGCATTTGCCAAGGTACCCACGTCACTGGTAGAAATTCTACCCTGGACCTGTATGTAGAGTTGTGGCGATATACGAGCAGCAGCACGTGGCATCTAACTAAACCTACGGATATGGGCTGATTTGTACAGAGCTGATAAAAATATAATTTTTTGAGCTACTTGAAATTCGCAATTAGAACATGAAATCAAACAATCATCTTTACATTAAAAGGGACTAGGGTTCACAGGTGAGCTTCCGAGAATTTTAGGCTTCCTATCAGGGTTCCGTTCTCGACTTGGTCTGCCCTACCCAAATGGTATATACCAAAAAAGAGAATGAGCATGGGAGCAAATCCCCGGCAAATTTGGCAGAATGCATACCCTCAGAACTGGCAACTAAACTAAAGTAATCCCAAATAGAAGCAAAGATTGAGCATAGCAGGGTGATTACCAGTTGCCTGTGCCGATGGAGGTATCGGTGTCTTCGAACTGTTGACGGGGAGGGCGGTCTTGTCCATTGGCATCGTAGCCATGGCTGTAGCCGCCACCATCTCCACCTCCACCGAAGCGTCCACCACCACCACCACCGAAACCTCGACCCCTGCCCCGTCCACGTCCTCCTCTGCCGCGGCTTGGGCCTCCTTCTGCACCACCTTTGTCCTCCTCACCGTTGCTTCGACCCCAACCTCGGCCACCGCTGTCCTCTTCGCCGTTGCTTCGACCCCAACCTCGGCTTCCAGTGTCCTCTTCACGACCCCAACCTCGGCTCTGGGTATCTTCATCACGACCCCGACCGCGGCCACCACCGTATCCATTGCTCTCGTTGTTGTAATCACCGCTCTCAAAACGGCTGCCGCGACCTCCACCGCGGCCCCGCCCGCCCCTTCCTCTTCCTCTATCCGCCCTCACTGTCCAAAACCAAAAACCCACAAGAAATCAATCGAAGAGAAATCAATTACCCTAAAAAGAGCAGAGAACCGACAAGCAATTTAATCAACGAGAAATCAATTGCCTCCAAAAGTAAAAACCCACAAGCATGGAACGAAATACTGACCGGCCTCGGCGGGCGGAAGGGGTTTGGAGGGGAGTTTAGCAGGCTGAGACTGCGGCGTCGGCTGGGCCTGCTGGCCATCTTTCTTGGCAGTGGACTTCGACTTCTTATCGGGCTTGAGGGTGGCCGCGCTGTGGATGAGAGCCATGAGATCGTTGTCGCCCTGGTCGTCATCTCCGCCCAAGAGGGCAAAAGAATTGTTTTCTCGAGCCATCGGTAGCGCACAAGGGGGATTTAGATCCTTCCTCTCCTATTCAATTTTTACATCCCCATTTCTTCTGCTCCCTGTTGCCACCCCATTTCTCATGAATCGCTCAGAAGGCCAAATAGCAGGTCAGGGTCCTCTCCTCTTCTCTCAAGGCAGGCAATGTGGGGTTAAAGAAGAATAATGACAGGAATAGCATGCATAAACGAAGCAAAAGCAGCCATCACATGCTCAACCTTTAAACCTAACTTCGCGATGCAATCCATCCATCCATCCCTTAAACTCCCCCGGGTCCACTCAGTGGGAACCCTCTTATTATTTAAATCCTCTCGTTTTATCTTTTTTTAAACCATCGCTATTACAAAAATATAGAACTATCTAGTTGATAAGATCATGAATTTGACCCAAATTCCATCAAATTCCACAGGTCTTTAGGTGCATTCCATTTAGTTATTTAAATTTATTAGTATTTTTATATTTGCTTTGAGAGTAATGAGGTGTTTACAACTTGGTATGGGGATTGCACTGAAAATAATGAGCTGAGCTGCTTTACGGGGATTGTACAGAAAGTAGCCAGGTGCCTTAAAATTTAGTATGGGGATTGCATCGATAATAGCGAGGTGCTTACAACCCAGTATGGGATCACTTTGTCAACGTAAAGTAACATTCCCATGTCGACTCATAACTTATCAAAAATAAAAAGTAATTAAAAATTCATGTCAATTCATAAAATTAAAACCAGCATAGATTCATCTTCAACCCAAATCGAGCATAGAAATTTCTTGATATGTAAAGCATTTATGAGAAAACATGAATTTTTAAATTTAATTTTTTATTTTTGGAAATATTATTGCACCAAGAGTAGCAAGGTGCTTACAACCCAGTATAGGAGATGTTGTCATGTGCTGTGAAATAACATGACATATTTAAAATAAAAATTAAAAAATAAAATATGTAGTTGGAAAAATTTTACATACATTTTAATGAAATTAAATATATGTTAATAAAATCATTATGACTATTCTTTGAATTTTTTTACACATCAAAAAAAATTACACCTCAAAAAATTGGATCCCTCTAGGTGTTTAATAAATCTGGGTTTAAGATAGATTTATCTTAATACATAACAACATAATTCCCATAAAATACCTCATTTCTTTGAATACGATAATATTCAAATATTATAATATTATTAAAAACGTAAATATACCTATAAAACTAAATTATCACTTTTTTATTTATTTTATTTATAATCATTTACTTATTTTTAAAAATATTATTAAAAATAAAAATATCTTATTTTAATATAATAAAAAAACACTTCTACTTTCATCAACCAAACAGACCTTTATTTATTGTTATTAATGTATAAATTTAATAACCACTAAACCTATAATCTTTTGCAGGGAAAAAAGCTATCCCGTCCCCTTTCTTATTGACATTGTCGTGTTAACCATTTACCCTTTCCTTTAAAAATAAAAATAAAAATAATAGATTCCTAGCATAACTTTGATGCCGTCTTTTTTGTTTTGGTAGCATCATTCTTCTTTTTTAAGGATTTTTTCAACATGTCATGTCGGCTTCTTTGTTTTGATAGCATCATTCTTTTCTTTAAGGATTTTTTCGACAAGTGTAAGTGATATTTTTTAATGATATTATAATGAAGTAAATATGTTTTATAATTTATTTTTTATTCTAAGAAATAGAAAAAGAGTTTTTTATTAAAAATAAAATTCAAAAATTAATGTTATATTAATAAAAATATATCTTTATCAAATATTTAAAATAACATTAATTAAAATATATCTTTATCAAATATTTAAAATAACATTAATTAAAATATATCTTTATCAAATATTTAAAATTTGTATTTGATTTGATGGTATGAAATGTCTTACAAAGCAAATCAAAATGATGAACCTATTAATTTAGAGATTTTAACTTTAATGAAAAATAACAACACTCTTTCTCAACCACCCAATCGTGTTTCATTGGCATTAATGTTTTTTTACTCTCAATACACATATAGCAACATGTTTTTATAAAGATTTCATTCCATGATAATAATTACTTTATTATGCTCTTACAAGTTTTACATCACAAGTTCATTTTCATTTAGTTCTCACACTTCGTTAATGCAGTGACATTATAGTCATGTTTTCACACTACAATGCTTAGTAGTGAGGTTAAGTGAATGTAGTTAGGGTTAGGATTAGGGTCTTAGTTGTATGTTATTCTTTGGTATGTGGAAGTTGGTCAAATTACATGATTTAAGAACATTAAATAATAATAATAAAACACGAATTTTTACATAATGTGAGATGAAGAGTAGAACACATTAAAGTTTATAACGTTTAAAATTAATATGAATATAAAAGAGATAAGTTTGTTTGTAAAGATTTTACTTGGTGTTGTAAGAAACTTTATTAGAAATTAAGTGTACCAGTTAGCTTAAGTGATTAAGTTTAGTTATGAATAAATAACTAAACAACAAAAACCATCCAAAAAAAACATCAACATCGATATTGTTTAACTATACATCTACTTTTGATACAAAAGAATAAGTTAAAATATGGAAAAGATTAAAGTGGTGTAAAGGTTCATTGTGGCTCATAAAAACGATTATATTGGATTCAACTAGTAAAAAATGTGCAAGTAATTAAAATCATGGACATAATGCCCCACCAAGATAATTATGTACAACTGAGATTATAAACATAGTCGATGTATGTTTGGATTATCAAATGCATTAAACAAGGTAATGTCTAACGATCAACCTCAAGCATGTTAAACAAGGTTTACTAAGCAAATCCCTTAAGCTAGTTAGCTAAGTTGGGTACTCACTGGGTGAATTCTAAATTGGTGTGTCGACTTTGATCAACCAACTGGCTAGACACATTAATCCGTTGAGTTACAATGACCTGCTAATGTCGATTTATGAGTACTCATCGGCATATAATGAAAAATCACCTACTACCAATGAGTTGAGTTAGCACCATGTGAATATGGTATTGATCTTAGCTCAGTGACACAGTAAAAATCAAGGAATCATAATAATATTGGTCATGATCATCGTTTTTCTATTGACTCTGTTTGGTTTTAGTTAGAGTTGCACCCTTTTTCGCTTTTAGTGCTTATTGAACAATGTTTTCTGTCATTTCGTAGTGCCTCTCAGGCAGATTGAAGTCTATCCAGATGTAACCGTTATATCATAATAACTAAGTTACATATTTTTTCTTCTGGAAAAAAAAATGTATATTGGTCATATTAGAGTTTGTCACAATGAATACTTGATTGGGATACGATATTAGTCCTTGTCATCAGGCAGAGACTATTGTTTTTAATTTTTCTATTAGGTATCATTTGTACAAAAAACCAAAAACTTTAAACCTTGATTTCTATAATGTTTACACATCAAATTTATTATGTCTAGTGAAAAAATAATTTTGAATTAGATTTCTTTAAATTTTGAATGGTTGAATTTCATTTATTTAATGTGCTTTATCATTGTCATTTGAAATAAATATATGTGTTTTTTTAAATGATAGAGACATCATCCTTGCATGTTAGCAATGTGGTTTGTTGGCAGCGCGAGGGACCTTCCAAATTGACATAGAACCTGTACAGTTGTGGTTGTTGTCTCAGTTTAGATGGTGTAGATTCAACTCCTTATGCAACAAAGCCATAGTTGTCATAGCCTATCCATGTTCTTGTTATGCTACAATAATGTTAATTCTTGCAAACAATAGCCCAATAGGAATTACTAATGTAGACCAAGCAAATCATGAGCCCATTATAACTATCAGACTTGGACAATGAAAAAGTTGGTACTTATGGTTGGATTGGAGGCCTTCTTGTGATTTTAATGAGCTTGCTCTACACTGTATAGTTTTCCATTGTCCATATTTTTTTCTTGTATCTTATATTCATTAGAACTCGGTAGGGTTATTACATTCAGTTGTTGCAAGGCAATAAAAATGTAGGTAGTATTGGAGGCACACTTGCAATAGATTGCCTAGCAACAAAGTTGAAGTACTAGCAACAATTGACCTTCGTGTAGCAACCCATCATTCAACAACAATGGTTGCTCTATCATGTCATCCCATTAGCATCCTTGTCCTGGGTTCTCCTCCCATTTTTTTTATTTTTTTTATTTTAATGGAGATTTCATTGGGGTTTTAGTTTTGGGGCATGTTTGGGTTTTGGGGGATATTCTTCAACACCCATTTGTTTGTTTTTTTCATTTTTATGGTGATTTCTTTGGGGATTTACTTTTAGGGTTTTTAATTTGATTTCTTCCTCGGTAATATTTTGGTGTAATTTTGGTGATTTTATTAGGGTTTATCTTTACTCTTTGATTGTGGTTTTGTTCTTCTTTAGCAATTATGGTCATTTTTTAACATGGTTGTTTTTCGTTGTTCGTTGTTTTTTGGTCTGCAATGGCATTTTGGTTGTTCTTTTGCACCAAACCAAATTAGTGTATATCAATATGTGCAATAACAACCTAAGTATAATCACATGAGTGGATATAGGATATTAATAGCTTAATGTAATCTCAATAAGCCAAACCTGTTTCAACTTCACTAAAGACTCTACTCACTAGTATTAGATTTTGAATATGCTATTAGCTAAACCTTATATACTACTATTCGAATCTAGAGCTATCATCCAGGCCATGTGAATTGAACTATATCTAGTATTGGTTGTTTTAGCAAATGTAAAAAATATATGAGTGTGGTCTTTCCTAGTCATTATGACCCTCTAGGTTTTCCACATACTTAAGCTTGACATTGCCAACGTTGGTCACTGTTGTCTCTTTTCCTTCTTGGATTAATGTTGGGTTCACGTTTGTATTATAGGTTAATCTTTGAACAATTTCCCTTCTTCAAGGAGCACTTCAAGAATAAGCATCGAGATCAATGTTTAGTTGCGTTAGGTTTTGATATGTTATACTTAGTTTTTGAAGGTTTTGTTATGCCATACTTAATTTCTGATAAAAATATAATGATGGTGGAGATTGCTTAATGTTTTACTTTATTTTCCTTTATTTGTATTATTGTACATTTATATTTTTCAAATTGAGCTAATCTTTGAATTTTTCCCCTTCCCTTGTTAATGTTTTACCAATAAGCATCAAGATTAGTGTCTACTTGGGTTTGGATTTTGTTATTCTTGTCTTAATTTCTTATAACAATCATATATTAGCACAACTTGCTTAAATTTTTAGTTTAATTTCTTTTTTTTCTTTTTTGCGTTTCTATTTTGCAAATTGAGCTAATTCCAAGTATAAATATGCCACCTATATTTGATTCAAGTGCATACCGTAGTGTGTGATTGCATTGTGTGTGGTTTATTCTTCATTTACAACTTTATTTTTTCACTCACTTTTATTATTCCAAAATGTACTTATGCACTACATATTAGGCATTGTGACCATGTAATTTTTCAATCATCTGCAACATTTCATCATGTTATTAGTTGGGAGTTTTAATTGAAAAATCTTATTCTTTTTTTATGTATTTTTTTTTTTTTACTAAGTCCCATATTTGAAAATTTGTTGTCTTTGTAAAACAATTAATTCTTGTTGTTCGTTGTTGTTTGTCCATCTATCTTACTAAAGTGTTGCCACCGGCACATATATGTGGGTAACATAAGTATACATGTCACAAAAATCCTTATTACATAGTTGTTTCAGATATTTTCCCACTAGAGGGATGCAAGCTTATCAACAAAGAAAATGTAATGTATTATTTAGTATAATTATGACCTGGTCACTATTTGTTCTTCTTCTTAATAATTTGTCCTTTGATTACAATCATATTGAAAACTAATTAAAAATGAATTAGCATGGTTCCATCTTAAATGTTGGGATGCCCAGTTGGGAAAACAAGCAAAAACTAAACAAAGGTAATGAAAGTAGGTGTGAAATCTCATTATTCTATTAAGATAGAATACATATTAATAAAATATTGTGACTCTGGATTCACATTCCAAGATGTCTCTTATACTTTCGAGATGACTCTTCATCTTCACTTAACCCTAACAAATTAAGTCCCAACAATCCTTTGTTTAATCTGAAGGGGAGTATAAGAGTCCAAGTAGAGAGCTAAAATATGGAGCTACAAATGGTTGAAGATGCTCTCTGAATCAAAATGGGTGGTTTAAGTATGACCTCAAACGCTGGAACTTAGTGATAAATCTAGTTCTAACTTAGAGGTTCCCTCTGGAACTTGGCACTAACTCTAGTTTTTGCTTAGTGGCTCCCTCTGGAACTTGGATCTAGGAATCAGTTGTTCCCTCTAGAAAAGGGTGATTTAAGGAAGACCAAATCATGCTCAGGTGGAACATGGCTCTGACTCTGGCTATGGTTGCAACTCTGACTCTGGCTAGGTGCCTCTAGATCAAGGATCTGGCAATTGGCACAATGTTCTAGCTATGGATCTGGCTCTAGTTCAAGCTCGCTCATTCCTGCTCTCTTGTTCTCGCTTGCTTGTTTCTGATTTTCAATCATTCCCCTTGTTAGGAACAAAGTGAGGAGTATAAAATCACTCAACTGCAAGATGTGTCATTACTCGAGAAATAATTCCTCGGTATGACATATATATCTTATTGGTTGTTGACGACCATCACCAAGAATCAATCCACCCATAGTGAATATTCTCTCTTGTAGGTTTCTTTAGTATGAAGCATCTATCTGAAGAATGGGTATGCTTTCCACAATGTTTACAAGGGTGAAGACCAAAACACAGATCTTTCATATGGAAAACTCAATCACAATGTTGGCATTTTGAACTCTAAACTTTAAGAGCCCATCACTCTGAAACTGGATTGGATTGGTGTAATCGGGAATGTGAAATGTCACTTCCTTATTGTATCCAAGACCGATTATGTGCTTGTTGTGTACAATTTCTTCCCAAGGTTTGATGATGGGTTTGGAAAGAACAAGTTGAACATGTGTATGGAAAACATCATCTTCTTTTTCTTTTGCTTCTGAAGTGGAGTCGTTATGTGAAGGTTTCTGAAAGGAATCACAAAGAAGATTGTTCTGAATGGGAACAAGTTCATAACGTATTTCTTCTTGTTAGCGTTGTGACTCAAGTTGTAGAAACTCAGGTGTGTCTTATGAATCTTGTACACAATTTTGAATATGAGTCAGAGTTGTTTTTTCAACCATGACAATGTTGTCAATAGAAGAGAGAAGTAGAGTGTTCAGTAACTCTACTAAACCATTGATTTGAGCCATTAATAAACTATGACTAAAGACTCACCCAAATAAAGAAGGGCTTCTTGCAACTCCACCCTTTTACAAACTCAAACTCTTAAAATGAAAGGGTGTCGGCTTCTACCGAAAGTGCACCCAATAACAATACACTTCAACTCAATTTTGTTTTGATTTGACACTTGCAAGTATAAAAATACATGAAAACTTACAAAAATCATTGTTTGCAAGTTACAATTATGAATGTGAAACTGAATTGATCTTCGAAAATGAATGCTTTACACTGCTTTGAGCCCTTTGATGATGGAAATTGTCATTTTGTTAAGGACATTGAAACACATAGGCCTCTAATGTATTTGTATAGTGTTGCCCACTAATTGCTTCTGCAATACAATTTATTTTCTCCGCAATAACAATCTCTGCAACAAGCCAAAGATTATACCCATGAGATGATCATAAGTCCTATCAGGCAAGTGTTGATGATCACAACCCAAAAGCTACAAGTAGGGTAGTAAAACCTGCCAATTTGACTTGTCATAAGAGAATGTCCAGTAGCAAACAACATATAAGAGCCCTCTACTAGACTCCATTTTAACAACACATCAATAATAGCCTAGAAATAAATAATACACTGCAATTTTAAACAACCATCAAGCATCGATCACTTGTAGTAGGTCAAGCACAGGGTGACACCAACACAAACCAAAAGAGCAATTGGGATGAACTAGTGCTCCCTCTTCATCATAGAAAGGGAACATTCTTCCATTTCTAAAGACATCCAAAAACCAAGTATTTTATACAACACCCAATCAGTGTGCATTACATGAATCAAGGAGGTCATAAATACACTCGAAGGTAAACAAACTCATGCCAAAACAAATCAATTCACCTCCAGAATTCATACAGCCAATTCAACAACTCGAGATAAATGATGACACTCACTTAAAATCTTTAGCGCACTCTACAACTACCAAGTTGACCTTCATGGCTTCATCTTTATGGTGTCTTTCAAATGTAACTTGGTTAGTTTATGAAATTTGCTTCTCCACTGGTGAACACATATGAACGCGGAAATTATGTTTAGAGGGTTATCATAAGGATTGAATCAATGTCCGACTCTTCTAACTCGAACTGTCGTTCAACTGTCCGGCATTTCCTCTATTAAAATGTGGTTGATTTCTCTCTATCTTCAACGGTTTGGGGAAACGACTACACCGATTGCATAGTGTTTAAATATCAGGTTTTAGAAGTCCAAAGGATACAAGAATTATTCATATTTGAACTGTCACTATTCCATATATTTTTGAGAGGGTCGTAATGGCTTATAAAATGGAAGAGGGCTACAATTATTTTTTAAAGTGGTGTAAATCAGAGACTCGGGGGTTGGTAAGTCCAATTTACTGTTGATATTTACTCGTAATGAGCTCAGTTTGGAGTCCAAATCAACAATAGGAGTGGATTTTGTGGCATTTAGCGTCAACTAATTACGACCCTTAGGGTGTTGTTGGCTTGGGCACTCCTTGAGGCAAAACACGATGGAATTTACCAGCCCACATGTCCAGTCCCCACTAGAAATTTCTCAACAACATGAAATACAAAAAATGGGTTTTATACCTCTAATTTCCTCCGGCTAAGATATCAAAGCAATTGCACTATGTGTTTGCAACAGCGTAGTCAAAACTCACACCCAGTGAGAAGGAGGTATGGTGAAGTAATATGTAGAAATTGTGGAGGAATTGACTAAGAAAGTTGTAGGAGAAACTTTAAGAAGGGCTGCTGGAAACAACTCACTATAAGTGCCCCAAATCACATGCATTTGAGAAGATAGGATCGTCGAGAGCATTAGATACTACAGGTCGCATAAAGGAGATACCTAGGTCTCAGATATTGGTGTGGAGGCACATCGGAGTCAATAATTAATATGTTAGTGGATTCAATACACAATGTGGTTGCAGAGGAGTTCAGAGATACCAAGTCTAAGAGAATCGCACATAACCAAAAATAATCTAACTCACTCAAACTAGAATATGAAAACAGAGGTTAGAAACACAAGAATAGAGTTTTCTCTAATTGCAAGGTTTTGCAAGCAGGTAGGGAGCCACTTGTAGATCTTAGGCCATGTTGGCTGCTTTCTGGACAGACCTGGGTTTTTAGGAGGCGCAGCAACAAACACCCCTTGGCACATTGGCCCTTTCAGCAA
Organism: Larix kaempferi; assembly: GCA_027924585.1. NCBI lineage: Eukaryota > Viridiplantae > Streptophyta > Pinopsida > Pinales > Pinaceae > Larix > Larix kaempferi. The sequence continues at coordinate 1,538,526 of BSBM01000233.1, read as the reverse complement.
CGAGCTGCGCAACAGCCCGAGGTCTCACCCGAAGTGGCTATGGGGGGGCTAAGGAATCAGGTTTCCTTAACCTAGGCGATGTGGAGACTATAATCTTCTCCCTCCCCTTCCAGGAGGATACCTCGGGGCAGAACGTCCTACTCTTCCGCAGACCTCTCAGCGCGGCAGCGCTGGAACTCACTCTTACCAGCCTAGCTGCGCGGTATCTCCACACCTGCGCACGAGGCATTTACCCACTACGTCCGATACTGTATCGTCTCTGGCCTTGCGCCACAGTGCAGTAACATACTCCTCAAGCGCTGCGGCGATAGCGTTCTTACAGACTCCTTTGACACTGCACGAGTATAACTTCTAAGGGAGCTTCAAGGACTTACTTTACATGTTCATTCATAAAGATAGCGAAACATCCATGTAAACATAGATAGTAAAACATAGACATTCATTCACGCAAACATCACCATAACAACAAGAATCATGTGGTTCGCCTCCACGGGGAAATCACATCCACGGGAACTGTATTTTATATTAGCTCGAAATGGGAATTACACAGTTACGATGCGCACACAGCTGCAGCCTTAGATCTTTCTGGGAAACTCCACGCACACAACTGGGAGACCTTCTCTTAGATCTATTCTCTTATTCTACAGAGATTACAATGACTCAGACATCAGCTTAGTCTGTAACTCAGCGACTAGCTCTATAGCTATCCAATTCTAACTCTTACCCTCTAACCAACTCATCTCTCTAACCCTTTTTCCCTTTATAATTACACATATATATAGGTGGCCCTGAGGGTCGCACCTTTACAAAACTGTGGGCCTTTCCCAACAGTAATCCCCAAAAACCCTAACCACTGACGGCTAGGTGTACTTTAGACGCCTCTTGCAGTCGCGTCGCAACTTCCTGCGGGCTCCGTGATTTTCGACATAGATCGCGGGTATGGGCGCCGCTTCATCGTTCTTTGCTCCGTGTCCTTTGTCTTCAATGCTTCATCCCGTTGCTCCTCCTTGGTTCGAGCAACCATAACTTATGTACTTAGCCTTAATGAGGGTAGCTGATCCCTTTAGTTCGTCGCTTCCTTCATTTACTGTGGTGGTTGAGCTTTCTACTCGGCCACATTTACTCTTCTTTGGCTTGTGCGCGTGAGCTCCGCGATTTTCGGCCCGCACTCTGCGGTGAGCTCGTACATCTGGCACCGTACCACGCACTGTTCACTTCCGCCAAAAATGGTGCTTTTCCTCAAAATTAGCACTTTTCCTTCAAAACTTAGTGCTTTTTCCCCAAAATTGGCAACTTTGCCATAGCTGCAGTCTATGCTCCAACAGGCCCCTAACACTTACTTGTGGCTCATCCCCGAGCCACCCGCACTAGCTGGCGGTCGCTTTAGTTGTGCATCTGACTTGGCTTGAGTCGTAGCGAAGTCTTGCTTCCACTGCGCAATAGCGGAGTCCATGTCTTCGACGCACTTCGCAGCTGTCTGCACCATGTCTGCAGTAGCTTCTTCTCCTTCTATGTCATCGACCAACTCTTGAGACTCAGCAAATGCTTTGACCTTGGCCTCTGCTTGGGCAGCAAGTTCAGCATACTCATCCATAAACGGCTGAATGCTGTTGGCGAGAGTAGCATCTTTGTTTCTAGGCCTGTGCAGTTCTTGCTGGACTTTGCGGACTTCGCTCATCTTTCTCATTTTTGCTAAGCCTTCCAAGGACTTAGCTTCTTCATTTAGAACAGTTAGGGACTGTTCTGCTGCTTCCACCTGTTCTACAAGGGAAACTTTAGAAGGGAGCTTCTCGAGCTCAGCCCAAGCCTCCATAACTTGCATCATTAACTGCTGGGCTTCATCTATTTTGTGTTGCATCTGGATGGAAGCTATGCGCAGTGCTTCCAGTCGTTCTTGCGTCTCATCTACAGGAGGCGCTGCGACACGAGCTTCCAACTCAGCGAGCTACTCTCTATGGTCCTCAGCCATAGCAACTACTTGCTATTCTAGGGCTTGCGCCCTTCTACCAATGCGTTGCACTTTCTCAACTAATGGAAGGTCTGGTTGAATCTGGCAGGTTGGCAGCTCCTGGGCGATTTCATCAACAACATTCCTTAACCCAGTGTCTTGCGCTTCGTGAAGTTCAAGCTGCGTAGAGATCTCCTTGTAGCTTGCCCTTAGCTCTACTTCCTGCGTCTGCAGTCTTTGATTGGCATGGAATGTGGAGAGCTCCCTAGCTCTCAGCTCAATAGAAACCTACTCCTGAACCAAATGGAGAGTTTCCAATGGAATAAGTGACAAATTTATTTCAACAGGGCCCACCGCGCTTACCTGTAGTGCAGCCAAAGGATCCGGGAGTGTCATACTTGCAGGCGGGATGTGGACAACAGTGTGCCTCTCTGTAAGTACTTCAACCCGCTCTGTGCTTGTAGATGCTTGCGGCGCCTGCGAGCCGGATGCTGGTGCATGGGTCTGCGCAACTCGTCCTGCAAGACCTTTCAACTCCACGAGCTGCAGGTCCAGAGCACTTCTGATCTTGGCTTGAGAGGTATGCAGCTCGTGAAATTGCTCCTTCAAGTACTGGTCGAACCCCGTGGCAAGGGTCTCAGAGGGATCTCTTATCGCTTCTGCGGGGTGCGACAGCTTCTGCTTCTTGGGAGGTGGTCCTGACGAACCTTCATCATTCTTCTGCGTGGCCTTTTCCTTTCCCTTATCTTTTTCTGGCGCCATAGGGGGTGGCATCGCGGCAGCGATGTCAGCGGCCTGCTTCCATTCATCTGGCCAGGACTTCATAGTGTCCTCCACATCCTGGCTAGTCATTCGGTAGAGCCCTACGGCCCATTCTTTCGACTGAATTCCGCGAGGGCGGAAATAGATTTCATGCAAGTTGGCAGAAAAGACCAACTTCACTCCATAAATTTCTGCCGTCTCCTCAGTAAGCCTCGGCATCTGCAGGATGGTATCCCTGAGGAGATTGTAGTACTCAAAGAATACGGCGCGGTTCATCTTGCGCTTCACAGGATTATTAGAATCCCAGAGGTTGACATAACGCATCCCTGTAACCTCTCCTGAACGGCGCGGAAGAAACTGAGTGTTGGGCGGTTCCTTCCACCCGACATAGCACACAAGATCAGGAGCCAAGAAAAATCGAACAGCTGATTGGCGGTGTCCTGAACGTTGCGGCAGTCGTCCAAAAATGTATTCAGGAGGAAGAGAGACCAGTTATACTGCTCTCCTTCTGCATCTGCGACTGCGAGCTCTACAACAGCTCCAGGGACTTCTTTCAGTCGGCACTTCGTTAAAAGTCTGCCTACGAGCAGACTACCTATGAATCTGAGTGCTTCATCTTCAACTATAGTGAGTTCATAAGCCCGACCTCCTCGAGACAATTTGTATTTCTACACCACCTGTGCAACGAGCTTTCGGTCCCTGTCTTTACCAACAAAATGGACATTGGGGTCCTTACCAACCTTAGATAGGTTGGTAATTCGATGAATCGGGTCCACATTGAAATCAATTGGCCTCCCTAGCCAAAGATAACTACCATGAACACAGGATAATAGGACCTTAACAACCGCATTAACTTCATTGCTACGCCCGAAGTGCGGTAGCTTTAACAGGTTCAACAATCCAGGCCTCTCCAGATTTACTGCAAATTGTTGCGGGACGAATTCGTCAACTTTCTTAGCAGCGTTATGGACCACTGTCAGATAGTGATCCGGCGCGAACTGTGGATACGTTCTATAATCTCCCAAGTTGTAGTTAGAAAACTTAACGAGTGGGAGATGTCCAAGCAGGGGTCCTTCTTCGTGCACGATTTCCGCCATTGGTGGTAACAAAATCGAATACTTGGCATTCTTGGGAATATGCACCTCGGGTGCATCATCTGGCCGCAGAGGAATGTAGTTAACCATAGTGGCCAAGGGCTCTGGGACGGGTTCCTCCAGGTGGTGCTGTTGAGACGCCCGCGTGCCTAGGGACTGTCTGGGTTCAGGAAGCTCGACGATCTTGATCAGGGTACCCATTCCGAAATCTAAACCTCTGCGTCTAAACTGACGAACAAATTCTTCAGTTGACAGGTTCTCCATCATGAACTTACAAACACTGAACAGACAAGGGTGGAACAGCGTAGGATGCGAACTCTGAAAACGAGGAAGCAGTCTGCACGACATGGCTCTGAAAACAATGACTTAGACTCTCAAACAGGACAACTATACAACACACTAGCAAGGAAAAATAACCCAAGTGTATACGAATGAGGGGTATTTATAGCTAAAGGCGGTAGTAGCCGCGGGCAAGTGGCACTAATAATCGTAGGCGCCTATGCATATGAGTTGACAACCCCCCTACCCCCGCGCCTCTGTGGTGCATTAAATACAATGGACGGGCTCTGACAGCCTTTCGGGAGATAAGCTAAGGCCTTCGGCTCTTTAATTAAATGTGGATCTTAGGGAGATCAAGCCGAATCTGTCAGAGCAAATACAATTAAATGGTGGTCTCATCCTTCATTAAGACTCAGACGCGGCTATAGAACTTTCGTACTTCAAATTTTCAAATTTTCGGCGGGTAACTTCAGCATGGGTAACTGTGCATATAGAGGGGTCCACAGCGAGGACTCCGTAAGAGCAAACACAATTAGTCAACAGGGAACTCTGCAAGAGCGAAAATTTGACAACCCGGGGGCATTTCGCAAGAGCGACAATAGGCTCGCTTAGAACAGGTTTTATTGACTGCGCGGATGCTTTGGGGAACTGCGCGGGAAGCCAGACACTGAAAATGTCTCGCGACTTCCGTGTAGACTGTGATAAGTGCGATGCCTCTTTCAACTACACTGGACATCTGCACGACTTTAGTAGTTGATTAGGTCGACAGGGCGGAGTGGTAGTCTCGATAAAGCTTGAGCCGACTCCCGTTGATCATTGTGGGCAGCAATTCTCCATTAATCTTTGCAAGCTGAACTGCTCCTCCTTCGGTTATCTTCATCACTTGAAAAGGGCCTAACCAATGTACACGAAACTTGCCTGGAAACTTGATGAATTTACTATCATAAAGGAGTACCAAGTCTCCTTCCTGAAAAACTTTATTCTTGATATGCCTGTCATGCCAAGCCTTCTGTCTCGCCTTCTGCACTTGTTGATGGAATCTAGCTAAAAGTCTGTCTGCTTCTAAGGCAACCAATTGTGACAGCCTTTCACTCATAGTATCAGTATCTGCCATTTTTGTAATTTGAGCAATTCTGAGACTAGGAACAATGTATTCAATGGGCATAACTGCTTCTTGTCCATACACCAAACTGAAAGGTGTGTGACCTGTTAATTTCTTGCATGTGGTTCTGTAAGCCCATAACACAGCTGTGACTCTAAGGTCCCAATCATCTCTTTGTTGGTTACAGACCTTGGTCAAGGCATTCTCCAGAATCTTATTGAATGCCTCCACCGTACCATTAGCTTGAGGGTGGTAGGGTGTACTCTTATGGTGACTAATGTGGAATTCTTCAGTAAGGGCCTCTATAGTCTCGTTCAAGAAATGTGTGCCCTGTTCACTCATTAGAATCAGTGGACATCCAAATCTAGTGACAATATTCTCAAAAATGAATTGCGCGGCAGTAGCAGCGTCGCAATTCTGAACTGGATTCGCCTCAGCCCATCTGGTGAGGTATTCAGTAGCTGTGATGATGTATCTTGCACCGGTTCTCTTCCCTGGTGGGTTGATAGGTCCCACAAAATCAATGGCCCATTTATCAAAAGCACGCACTGTTATCTGGGGTTTTAGCAACATTTCATCTCTTCTTGAAGGTTTTCCTGTTCGCTGGCACACATCGCAACACTTGCAGAATTCCTTAGTATCCTTGTGCAATGTTGGCCACCAAAGACCTACGGCTAAGATCTTCTGCGCAGTCGGCTTTCCTGCGAAATGGCCTCCTGCGGTTCCTGAGTGCGCTTCTGTGATTATGGAGTTCTTCTCATGCAGTAAAATGCATCTGCGCAAGACTTCATCAGGGCCCAACTTATAGAGCTGGCCTGCTATCAAAGTGAAGTCTGCGGCTTTGACAACAAGTTGTTTCTTCTGCTGTATTGTGAACTCAATTAGCGCTTGCCCTGTAGTGAGAAACTCAAGAATATCGGAATAATATCCATCTGCTGCTTGAATAGAGAATAGTTGCTTATCAGGCAGATTGTCCTCCAAATTTGTAGGTTCCTCCCCTGACTCTATCCTAGATAAATGATCAGGTCCTGCATTCAATCTACCTGGCTTCACAATAATCTCAAAATCATACTCCTGGAAGAGGAGTAGCCATCTGCAAATTCTTCCCCCTAACACTGGCTTATTGACCAAGTACTTCAAAGCAGAATGGTCAGTATACATTTTAAAATGAGCACCCAATAGATAGTGTCTGAACTTCTGTAAGGCATACACCATAGCTAGTCCTTCTCTTTCTGTAGTGGTGTAGTTCTTCTCGGTTGTAGACAGCTTTCTGCTAGAGTAAGCAATGGGGTGGTCAATACCTCCTTCTCCCGGTTGTGTAAGTACAATACCCAATGCTATGGAAGAAGCATCTACATGAACATGAAAGAGTTTTCTCCAGTCTGGGAAAACTAGAATAGGCGCTGTGATCATCTTTTCTTTAAGTGTGTCCAAGCTCTGTTGGCATTCTTCTGTCCATTGGAATTTCGAATCCTTTTTTAGCAGTCTTTCCATAGGTGCAGTAATCTTTGCATAACCTTTGATAAATTTCCTGTAGTATCCTGTGTGTCCCAAGGTAGTGCGCAATTGCTTGATTGAATTGGGCGAAGGCAAGTTAGCAATGATGGCAACCTTCGCAGGATCCATCATGAGTCCTTGTCTGCACACAATGTGACCCAACAAGATACCAAAAGGAGCACAGAAGATACATTTTTTCAAGTTCAGGGAGATCTGATACTGTCTACATTTTTCTAACATCATCCTTAGATGCCCTATATGGTTCTTTAGTAAACCAAACACAGTCCAGTCATCAAAATAGACTTCTAGAAACTTATGGATAAACTCTTTAAAAACAGCAACAACGACTCTAGAGAAGATAACAGGAGCGTTTTTAAGGCCAAAGGGCATTACCGTATACTGGAATGAGCCCCATTCAGTCGCAAAAGTGGTCTTATGGCAGTCCTCTGGATGGATTCTGATCTGATGGTATCCTGAAAATCCATCAGTGAAGGAGTAAACCTCTTGTCCTCCAACATTATCAAGCACTTCATCTGTAAAGGGCGTAGGAAATGGATCATGCGCTGATGCGTCGTTGAGCTTGCGCAGGTCCACGCAGATTCTTATTTCACCTTTTGCCTTTTTCTCTTGTACCACCATCGGACTAATCCAGTCACTTTCCTCTACTGGTTCAATGATACCAGCGGCGAGCATCTTATCAATTTCTTCTCTGACCTTTTCTTTATATCGCGGGTTCAACCTGTACGGGCGCTGTTTTACTGGCTTAGCATCCGCTTTCAAAGGTATGCGCATAACTCCTAAATCTCCTAGGATGCCTTTCATTTCTGTAAACTTGGTAGGAAAGATATCCTGGTACTCATGTAGTAAGTCTGCAATATGGCCAACAGTTTCATCATCCCAATAATCTCCTATAGAGGCAACCTTGGGTTCGGCTTCTGTACCAATGTTAATCTTCTTGAGCTTGATGTGTTCTGTAATGGCAGGGATATCAAGCTGAGGGCCTTCGACTTTGCGCGTCCCTTCTGACTTTGGAATATTGATGTTGCGAGGATCATCATCCTCTTCTCCAGCGGCGAAATTATAGCATTCCGGGGCATGTTCCATCTGGACAGCCCAGTCTGGTTGAGAATACTCTGGTAACGGACATTGCTCAAATACCTTCTTTTTAATACACTTTAAATCCTGATCAGTGCTTGGATGTTCTGACTCAAAGCTGAAGGTGAGTTGAAAACTTTCAATCATGAGAGGCCAAGTGATAGTGCCTCTGCGCAATTCTGTTTCAGTGTACCAGTTCCTTGGAACTATATCTAACGTGTGGATGAATAGGTGAGCCCACTCATCCTCCGGAATATCTAACCATTGCTGAATACATGCTTCAACATGTGACCTGGGGTCACTCTGTCCATCATATTTGCGCAAAACTCCTGCTGTAGTCTCTTGAAATCTGCGCAGTATCAACCTGCGACAGTCTTGCCATGTGTCGATATTTTCTTTGTGCGCACCCCACCATCTTGCGGGTGTAGCGCACAGTGCTACATCCAATGCTTGTATGCGCTGCTCATCTGGGATTTCTTGTTCATGTGCATGTATGAATTCACTTACTCCAGTTAAACCATCAAAGATTGGAGTGTTATTCAATTATGTGCCAATCCATCGAATTGATTTAGTCATCATGGTGCAACGCCTTGCAGAAACTTCATGTAAGCGATTCTGCCAGTTTTCCAATCCTGTTTCCGAATCTGATGCGCACGAGCTATCGCATCGCCAGCTGATATGGCCGTCCGCTGTGGGATTGACATAATCATTATGACTAGTAGTCATCTGGTACAAACTTTCCATGTGGCGCACTTCTTATTCTGCCCAAATGGGTTCAATATACCGTGGTCCTTGAAGGGGATCGAGCGGTGCAATGACCCTGGTCTGCTCATCCTCAAAGGTCATCTGTCTTTTCTTCAAATTAATGACAGCCAAATTATCAAATGCCCAGTCTATGCCTAAAAGTGCTGGGTAAGGTGTACTGTCATCCATAATTTTTATTACTTCGAAGTCTACAGAACTTCTTACTCCCTCAATGTCAATGGGTACATTGGGTAATCTGCCCAATGGAGAAACAAGTTGTTGATTTGCAAGTCTTAACTGGATAGGAGATCTGGTAAGCTGAGGGCTACCCATCTGTTCCCATGTTTGCATGGTGAGAACATTAACTTCTGAGCCTAAATCCAAAATGACTTCGTCCATTTCAAATGCTCCAATCTGCGTTGTGAGTCTCATCTCTCTTCCAGTTCTAGTATGACTCCCAATCTGATGAACAGCACGCTGCGGTGTATTCATCGAAGTAGATTGTTGACACTGATCCAACAGGTGTTGGAGTTCCATAGTTGCTTTTTCATTGCGCAACAACTTTAAGCAGTTCCTCAGGAAAGCATGAACACTGCCTAGTGCATCCTCCTCATCAGGCCTTCCGGATGTAGTGGCTTGCTCTCGCACCAGGTTCTCTTGACGTGGCACGTGCGTTCTGGTATCATTATGCGGAATTGCGACAGAGCTTGAAGCTCGCGGATCTGAGAAATACTCTTGAGCTTGCTTGAATGCTTCTTTTTGCTTTTGTAGGTCAAGCAGGGACGGTTTAATATTAGCGCGGCGCACCCATTGCGTCGCTGGCTTTCTAGTTCCCAACTCTAACGCACTAGTAGTTGCTCCACTGCACGTGACTATATTAACTGTGGGATCTGGTTCTCTTTTTTCTGCTCCAATCAACTGGATATTCTGGTTAACCTGTGGCTTCTTTTCTTGCATCTTGGCCATCAACCGAGGGCATTCTTCAATGACGTGATCATAAGATTTACAGTATCTGTAGAGGGTTGTAGGATTTTGGCAATCCCTTGCATAATGGCCTTGAGCTCCGCAGTTATAACAAGTGATCTGTCCTCTTCCTCGACCAAAACCTGCTGCGCGTCCGTGGCCCTTGTAATTTCCTCCTCTGCCTTCCCGAGCTGGGTCATATTGCGGCTCTGCTGTGGGTCCTTGTGGTTCTGACTGTACTCTATAAACATCATGTTTTCTCTCTATCATAAGGTCATATGCTCTGCAATTGTTCTCATCATGGCCTACTGATTTGCAGAAATTGCAATATAGATTCTTTGGATTTTGTACATATTTCTGTAACAAGTGACACTCTTGTGGTCTGTGGCCTCTAGTTCTACAAATTTCACACCAAGACCCCTGTGCCTGTGGTAAAGGGTTAGGTGCTCCAGTTGCAATATAATCTATGAAAACAGGACAATGATCCTTTGAATGTCCTTGTGCTCTACACTTTGTACACCAAATTTCTTCCTTAACATCCTTTCCTTTCTTAATATCATGCACTTGCAAAGTTAGGTTTGCTATTTGGTTCTGCAACTGCGCAACATCGTTGCTTGTTCCAGCAATTGGTGAAGCTTCTAGTTTCATAGCCATCTCTAGAGCTTGTTCTTGTGTAGTGAGATTCTGTTGCATAAGAGGAAGTCTAATGCGAGGAAGCAACGCAGCAATGAACCATTCCTTGTGTTGCTGCGGTGCAAACTCAAAGCTTACTTGATCTATCAAGGCTTTGAACTTCTGGTCAAAGTCCCATACTGACTCTGTAGGTAACTGTTTTATGTCTTTGATTTCTGTTATGCACTGTGATTCTGATTTAGGTTTCTTGAATTCTTTAATCATAGCATTTCTTACATCAACAAGCGTCCTATTCTGTGCTGCTGAGTATTTCATAAACCAAGTTAAGGCTCTCTCTCTTAGTGTGGTTGCTAACTGAACCAGCTTAACAGCATCATCATTAATTTGCTTAATTGTCCAAATGGCTTCAGATAGAAACTAGTGCAGCTCAGGGTCTTCTAGCCCTGTTCCTCTAAAGGTTTGTAGCTTCATGTCATCACCCATCCTTCTTGCGCTAGGTTGACGTGGAGGTGCTGTGGCACTGCCTCCGGGATGGTTAAACAAAGGTGGGGCTGAGGTAAGTACCGTGCGGGCTACTAGAGGGTGTTACTACGGGGTTATCATGAGCCCCATCTGGCTTTTGCGGTGTAAAAGGGTGATAAGGGATATGAACACTCCCTTGTCTCTCTATATGGCTCGCTCTACGAGCTCGACTATCTTCTGGGCTAGACTCAAAAGAATGTTGGTCGAGGCCTACTTTATACCGTTTTCCACTACGAGTGCAACCAATAGCTTCAAGATCACTATCAGAATCTACGGACATTACTTGTCTATGCTATTCATCGGAAGCTATGCATAGTTTTCCTTTTTCATATAAGAGCATTTTAATCGACAGGTTCAGAGAATTTAAGAACTTACCCCTGTATGCTTTGAAGAAACTCCTCTCAGCCTCGCTGAAGCTCTTTCTCGTATCTACTGCAAACTCGGTGATGAAGCCTTCCAGCATACTGTTCAACCAAAAGTCTACTGCATGGGATACAGGATTATCGACCCGCTTCACAATGCTAACTAGCTCAGGCGACCAAACGATAGGTTGATCAACATGCACAGTGGGTTGAGTATCTGCTAGCTTGGATACCCACCCATGCAACTCGAGAGCGAATGTTACAAAGAAGATTTCGTGAAGGTCAGTATAAATATGCTTCTGCAACCAGTCTTCTGTCTGAAGCCTAGAGCTTTTATTTTCACGTTCAGCGAACTCTCTCGCTTTTGAATCAAACCATTCGTTGGCTCCCCTTTTCTCTAGGTTTCGCATCAATCTCGCACGTTGCCAGAATAACAAGTCTCAAGGCAACGAAACCATTTGTTGGCTGCTTTCTGGACAGACCCGGGTTTTCAGGAGGCGCAGCAACAAACACCCCTTGGCACACTGGCCCTTTCGGCAACGAGCTGCGTAGCAGCCCGAGGTCTCACCCGAAGTGGCTATGGGGGGTTTAAGGAATCAGGTTTCCTTAACCTAGGCGATGTGGAGACTATAATCTTCTCCCTCCCCTTCCGGGAGGATACCTCGGGGCAGAACGTCCTACTCTTCCGCAGACCTCTCAGTGCGGCAGCGCTGGAACTCACTCTTACCAGCCTAGCTGCATGGTATCTCCGCACCTGCGCACGAGGTGTTTACCCACTACGTCTGATACTGTATCGTCTCTGGCCTTGCACCATAGCGCAGTAACATACTCCTCAAGCGCTGCGGCGATAGCGTTCTTACAGACTCCTTCGACACTGCACGAGTATAACTTCTAAGGGAGCTTCAAGGACTTACTTTACATGTTCATTCATAAAGATAGCGAAACATTCATGTAAACATAGATAGTAAAACATAGACATGCATTCACGCAAACATCACCATAACAACAAGAATCATGTGGTTCGCCTCCACGGGGAAATCACATCCACAGGAACTGTATTTTATATTAGCTCGAAATGGGAATTACACAGTTACGCTGCGCACACAGCTGCAGCCTTAGATCTTTCTGGGAAACTCCACGCACACAGCTGGGAGCCCTTCTCTTAGATCTATTCTCTTCTTGTACAGAGATTACAATGAATCAGACATCATCTTAGTCTGTAACTCAGCGACTAGCTCTATAGCTATCCAATTCTAACTCTTACCCTCTAACCAACTCATCTCTCTAACCCTTTTTCCCTTTACAATTACACATATATATAGGTGGCCCTGAGGGTCACACCTTTACAAAACTGTGGGCCTTTCCCTACAGTGATCCCCAAAAACCCTAACCACTGACAGCTAGGTGTACTTTAGACGCCTCTTGCAGTCGCGTCGCAACTTCCTGCAGGCTCCGTGATTTTCGGCGCAGATCGCGGGTATGGGCACCGCTTCATCGTTCTTTGCTCCGTGTCCTTTGTCTTCAATGCTTCGTCCCGTTGCTCCTCCTTGGTCCGAGCAACCATAACTTCTGTACTTAGCCTTAATGAGGGTAGCTGAGCCCTCTATTCCGTCGCTTCCTTCATTTACTATGGTGGTTGAGCTTTCTACTCGGCCACATTTACTCTTCTTTGGCTTGTGCGCGCGAGCTCCGCGATTTTCGACCCGCATTCTGTGGTGAGCTCGTCCATCTAGCACCGTACCGCGCACTGTTCACTTCTGCCAAAAATGGTGCTTTTCCTCAAAATTAGCACTATTCCTTCAAAACTTAGTGCTTTTTCCCCAAAATTGGCAGCTTTGCCATAGCTGCAGCCTATGCTCCAACAGGCCACAAGTATGTAGTGATAAGGAAACACCCACAAGCCTAGGAAAAACTATTCGAAATTCAAAATGACCAGGACTTTCAAACGTAGAGCACCGGGAGCATGAATACGCTTAAATTGAGGAGGCAGAGAATAATGCTAGGAGTAGACTGGAGGTAGTCTGATTAAACAACTAGCTACATAAAAATATGCCTAGTAAACATAGAGAAAACATGGCAGAGAATAATCAGATAAATAATACCTTTGTGTGAAGGTCTAAAGGTTAATAAAGCTGGCAGGCTGACGAAGAATATAGCAAAATTCTAAGCACGAGCCATGGGGCTCATAACCGCTTTGATACCACTGTTGGGATGCCTAGTTGGGAAAACAAGAATAATCTAAACAAAGGCAATGAAAGTAGGCATGGAAGCTCATTATTCTATTAAGATAAAATACATATTAATAGAATATAAGGTGACTCTTGGTTTTCATCTTCCAAGTTGTCCCTTGGACTCCTCAATACTATTCATCTTCACCTAACCCTAATGGATTAGGTTCCAACATTAACTCTTGACCTTTTGAGTGAGAGATAGGTTCTACTTAGATCTATCTTGATGCTCAATATATCCGGAGTCAAGATGGATCTAATTTAATGGTAAATGAATTAAATATTTAATCATGTATCTTTCCATTTTGTTGATATGGTTGGCTGGAGACTTTATTTAGTATTACAATTTCTTTTACCTTGTGAGGAATTCATCAATGTTGTGTTGCTTTGGAGTTGGAACTACACACTATAGACCTTTTTTAAAGTGATTTTGACAATGTAAGGTATTTTTTAATGCTTTCTTAATTTCAAGTCCTTGATAGATTCTAAAATTAAGCTAATCATTTTATTTTCATTCTGTGTAGTCATCATATGAGTTTGTGTTCTCCTTTGATCATAGATCAACTACAAAGTCCACTTTAAGTCTTAATGGAAGACAATTGTAAACTGCAGTTTTCGCTCGAGAAGCTTCCTCTTTTCATTAGATACAATTGTACACTAATTTATTGATTACTGCATAAGTAGTAATTGTTGATCAATCTTGCGTAGATTTGGAGAGGCTATTAACGTCAACTGGACTTATGTAAGTGGGGAAAGAGAAGACACATCATCTTACAAGCTTTGTGGGTCTTTCCATGATCTTTTTATTTGATTCAAGTAATCAAGATTTGTTGATTTGTTGTATGTAATCTCATTTATTTGTTGGGGCATTTTTAATTGTACCCTTGGTGCAATCTTGTTGATGTCATTCATTCATTATTGAAATTGGATAGTATTGTTGTCTACCCCACTTTTCTCAATGTTCACAACATGATTTTGTTTAAAGACACTACAAATTTTTTGTTGGTGATCTCAGCCCAAAGGTTACGAATGCATCTTGAAAATGGGCCCATTGGAGTGGTTAGTCATGTAGGCAATCAAAATGTATACGATAATGTTCATGTTGGTGCTAGACTCCATATAGTGTCAGTTGCTATTGTGCTGCAACAAATCATGCATTAGCAATAATGTGTGACTAGATGGTCAACCTCTTAATTGTTTTTGTTTTTATAGCTACGTTAGTTTAATATCATTTGGGTTTTAAAAGTGGTAATATTATGCAAACAATAGAAAAACATTGTTTACTTTACAAAGTTATTTTACATTCAAAAGTTTAAAGTACTACTTAATGTGGTAACCATACTTGAATCACTTTTGATGGCATTAATATTTTAATGGATTACATTAGATATTAATTCCAACTAATAAAGGATAGATTACAAATGATGTTGTCAATTGGGTCTAGCTCGAGTGGTTGTGGGATGGGGTGTTATCCTCTCCACCCAGGTTCTATTCCCATAAGTGACATGTTGAGCTCATAATGAGTATATTGTTGTAATGGCTTCGAGCCCCATTATTGATTTGGCCTTGTGCCTTGAAGGATCTAGGGCTTACCTTGGCTACCATCCTTGAAATGAGGGGAAGCGCACGAGGTTTTTCCCGATAATTACCTAGAAAACAAAATAAAAATTGCAAATGATGTTAGTTGGAATTAGCTACCAACTAGTTTGAGCCGGTACTGTAAAAAATTCCTTAGAATTATTTCGATTGTGTGGTCCTGTTTAGTTGGAAACACTTATTCATTGCAAGTACCATTGTAGAATATAAGCAAAATTAGTTTTATTTACCATATAGTTTCTTTGCATTTACTAGAATTGTAAGTAGATTCACATGCTTTGTATAAATTGGTATTGTTTTTACTTGCTTGATGGAAAGTGTTAATAATCATTAGAAGATGTGCTTTTATTTTAAGTGTAGGCTACCATACTTCAATTTTCGGAAAAAAAAATTCCTTCCCTTAAAACCATACTTGAGAGTTTACTACCTCATACAACTCAACAAACTCTTTTGTTCCTCCATCCAAATCTACAGAATTGAATTGAAGAAGTTGTAAATAGTTCTCATTTTCTCGAGTTAACCAAAGAACTAAAAAAGTCAAGATTGTCTATAATAGCTAATTGATTTTAAGGGTGAGGCTAGATTTCACACATCCAAAGATTATTTTAGGAGTTAGGGAAGGGATCATGGCATTTTTCCTTAGCTCCAAGCTCTCGCAGCTCCCTTTGTGAGACTATTGGTAGCCTTTGATGCTAAGATGCATCGAGGGTAATGGGATGTTGTCATTTGTTTGTGATGTGTGTTTTGCTATAAACCACCCCTTGTTATG
This sequence comes from Larix kaempferi, assembly GCA_027924585.1. Taxonomy (NCBI): domain Eukaryota; kingdom Viridiplantae; phylum Streptophyta; class Pinopsida; order Pinales; family Pinaceae; genus Larix; species Larix kaempferi. The sequence continues at coordinate 1,522,932 of BSBM01000233.1, read as the reverse complement.
AGTGGATGTGGCAAATCTATGAAATTAATATAATTATAGGTCTGCAATCAGTTTAGGTAGAGCTTTGTACTGTTTGCTACTTTGGGTTTGGCTTCAATCATTATTAGGCTAAATAATATATTGAATGGAATAATAATTTCATGTTTATTTGCAGCAAATTATTTGTTATTGTAAATCCATATGGGTGTAATATAATAATAATAATAATCTAATTTTTAAGGTCACGATCAAGCCAAACACCAAATTGGTGTATGAGACCCTCTTGTTTGTGGGACAAGAGACCCCCTCTACGCAATGATTTGACTACTAAATCCGTTGACCACTAATTTCTTAAGTGTACTTATTTTTTTTAACCCTTTTTATAACCTCTTGTTTCTCATCTTCAAATGAAGAAGTGAAATACATAAATCTATACTTGTTTAATACATTGGTCATTATAAGGACTCTTCGTAAAAAGTTATCTTTGTAAGCAATCTACAACCTATTGTTTCTCAGCTTCTGTCTATCTAATCTTTGAAGAGTCCAATATGGTGAACTAGATTTTCTTTGTTAATTTCTTGATAGATGAAAACTATGCTTGTGAATCTGTGATGTCCTTTGGTGCCACACATGTGGAAAATGCAAGATTTTCCAAAGAGATCATCATCCATTTGGGTTTATATATATTGGAACCTATATTGTATATGCATGTATGCTTTGGTTGTACAAGTTGCTAGTACTAACGATGTTGTTACTTTAATTTGAGATTTGCATTTGGAAATGATGTTTCTACGAGGTTATATTTCTTATTTGCATTTTGTCTTGACTTTGTGCATTGTCCTTGTAGAGAAGATTGAGGGTTGTAACCTCAATTTGATTTAATTTTTGTATAGTTGTTGCTTGGTCATGTTGACCTGTGAAGGAGCTAGGTCAAATGGCGATTCTAGGTTTTTTGCAAAAATCATGGGCTTCTCTAGGGCTTGTGTGGCTACCTGGTTTCACTGGGTCTAGCCACGGCCAGTATGGAATTTAATCTCTTCATCTTCGTGGAGTCCATTCCCTGATCTGGGGGACTTTAGTACCAACCACGATTTAAAAAAAGTGGGAATAACATTTTCGTTGACTGATTGGGGCTTACTGTGTTTTTTTTTATTTGTATTAGACACTATCTTGTTCTTTGGTCCCACTCCCTGCAATCTCTGTCTCTTACTGTCTTGTGACAGCTGCTGGTGGTTTTTTTAAGGCAAAACATATGGCTACTTGTGTTGCATTCGAGGCCACAGATGGTATTCCCTTGGAACAATTTACTGACCCCTTGCTATGTGGTTATTCATCATCTGATGAATATTTCTTTGGTGAAGATTTTGGCAGACCGTTCAATGAACTGGAGCCTCTTCTGAAAGGTGGTGGTGGTTTGTCCAGAAGTAAAGGAGGGAGGGAAAAAATTCATCGATCTTTAAAATGCCTTAAAAACGAAGTGGAGCAGTGAACATGACCCTGGGTAAGGATATCCAGCTGGGTAGGGTCATTAGTCTTTTAGTGAGGGCTTTAGTTGGTAAGATATGTTTCATTAACATCACCAGGGAAGATTTGTTGGCTTGGGTAAATACCCATTGGAAACCCATTCTGGATTATTGCCCTCGGGTTCATATGCTGGTCAATAGATATGTGGTCTTTCATTTCCTCGAAGATGCACACGCGAAGTTGATTATGGGCAAGACCTGGATGCTTGGTAGGTGGTCACTGCATCTGAAGAGATGGCATTCAAACTTCAATCCAGTGACAGAGATACTTCAGCGCAACCATTTTTGGGTACTATTCAAGGGGTTTCCATTGGAATTATGGTCATGTGAGATCTTTGTTAGCATGGCAAATCACATTGGGAAATTCATTTTCTTTGATGATAAGTCTTTATTTCGGGTGGATAAGCGGATGGCATGGGTATTAACGGAGATTGATGTGGATTTAGGGTTACCGGATGCTATAAACATTCTCTGGGAGGATCGGTTAATTCAGCAACAGACTACCAGAATACTCCTTTTCAGTGCTTCAACTGTGGAGAAGCAGGTCACCTTCAGCACGAATGTAGAATGCTTACTAATCTGGTTTTTGATGGTGAGAATGTTATGGGTACCACCCTTATGCTGGACCTCACTTCATTTTCACTGAATCAAGGTTTGAATCAGTCGTCTCCTGATCCTAGTTTGTCCTCCTCGCTTCTGAGGAGACTTAAACTTCATTTCCCTTCATCTATCCAGTCCTTGTCAGACTTTGAATGTTCTATTTTAATGATTTAGAGCGGGATATTACTGGAGTTGTTGGGCATTCTACCCCTACTGGTACTTGTCTATCTGATGGGGAGAAAGTTGGAAAAGGGGATAAGGAGGCTAGGGCGGTGGTGTCTTTGGATTTTGGATTAGAAATCATTTCCTCTCCCATTTCTCCTCATTTCCAAATTTCAGATTCCCAACTTTTGAGGGATGAATTAGAGACTCTTAATCCATTAGAAGGCACTAGTACTACCTTTCCTCTAGCACAGGCTCCGATTTTAGTCCACTCCTCCCCGACTTGAACCCTGGATGGGCTCTTTAATGTCCCATTACAACTCTTTAGCGGCTCCTCCGAGTCAACAGTGCTCATGGTGTCTACAAATCCGAATGTTACCATTCGGAAGAAAACAGGGGGGAGACGAAGAAAAGATTTGGAGCGCTCTTCTATTGGGATTGAAGATTCTGGACAGGATATTGGTTTAGATCCCCTATCATCCCTTGACATTGTTTCTTCCTCTTATGATTTGATTTCAAATGAAAATAGGCCTTTTAGAGCATTGGCGGCCAATATGGTTGGTAATCCATGAATATTTTGTCATTGAATATTAGAGGGGTTGGGAGTGCCCCCAAAAGGTTAGCTCTCCGTCGTTTGTTGGTTTTTGTTAGTCCGGATGTGGTATTTCTTCAAGAGACTTTGGTGGTTGGGTTTAAGGCTCGAGCCTTTCTTGGGAGCTTACTTCCAAACTGGTTATGCTGCTCTATTGATGCTGATGGGCAGTCGGGTGGCCTAGTCTCTGCCTGGAACTCTTCTCTTTTATATTTTTGTCCTTACCTTACTAGGGGGGCATTCTTCTGGTTGGTCATTGCCGAGAACTAAATTTATCACTACACCTTTTTAATTGTTATGGGGCTGTTGCTGACAAGATGGTTATTGGTATGAGCTCAGGAGTAGTGTGCTACTCGACCTCGAATCTCTGATTGTGGCTGGGGACTTAAAATTCACATTAGCTGCTCAAGAGTCATGGGGTATGAGGGCATGTGATGCTTGTAGTAATGACTGGTTTTGGAATTTGGTGGATACTCATCACCTTATTGATGGTGTCCCTTTGCCCATTTTACCTACCTGGTGGAATGGAAGACAGGGATTAGGTGTTGTTGCAAAACGATTAGACGTTTCTTGGTACAAGAAACCCTTTAATTGGGGTTGGCATACTGCAATTCTTGGGTGGAGAATGTTCATATTTCAGACCATATGACTATTTTACTGAGCTGGGAGTTAACTTTGATCGAGTTCATTATCCCTTTAAATACTGTCCGATTTGGTCGGAAGATATCACCTTTGTTCATATAGTTACTCATCACTGGGAAAAAATTTCAAAGTCTTCTCAAGGTTCTTCTAGGTACAGGTTGCCTTCCATTCTCCGGTCATTAAAAGTGTTGGCCTCTCTATGGATTCTTAGCAAAAAATTGGCACTTCATACTGATCTGAGTCGGAACTTAATTTATTGTACTCAGCACCTATGGGAATTTTTGCTACAGATGAGATACTGGCATTAGAAGTAGAAAAGGTAGTCACTCTAACTCATGAAGAAGAACTGTGGAGGATTAAAAGTCGAGCCATGTGGTTAATTTGTGGGGACAAAAATCCCAAAATTTTGCATTCCTATGCCGCTCAGATACAAAAAAAACTATCTGGGAGATTCTGGATGTTCAGGGAGTCAAATTAACTTCTCAACGGGAGATTGAGTTGGAGGCCATTTCCTATTTTTCCAAGTGATTTACTAAACCACAGGTAAATAACCTACATGCTCAGTTTAAGATCCTTTCGGTTATGCCAAGGTTGTTTTCTGAGGAGGAATCTGCAACTATTGGGAGCCCGGTTACTATCACTGAAGTTGAAGGTATTTTGAGATCTATGTCTAAGGAAAAAAGACTTGGACCAGATGGATGGTCCAGTGAATTTTTCTTTCAATTTTTTGAGATCCTCGGACCTGAATTGGTGCTATTGGTGGAAGAAGCACGTTGCAGTGGTAAAGTCTCGGGAGGATTTAATGCTACCTTTCTTGCATTAGTCCCATAAACTTCAAACCCTGAATCCTTTCAAGATTATAGACCTATTTCACTTTGTAATTGAATTTACAAAACTATTTCCAAAAGTATCGCAAATCAGATTAAGAAGGGGTTGTCCAGAGGGATTTCAAAGGAACAATTTGGCTTTCTGCATGAGCGACTAATCTTTGATGCTGTTAGGGTTGCACATGAGACATTACACTCGGTGCATATTAAGGGCCATAAGGCGAGTGTATTGAAATTGGATCTCGTTAAAGCATATGACATGGTGGATTGGTCATTTCTCAAGCTTCTTCTACTAAATTCTAGTTTGGATTACTTGGCTACTCAGTGGATAATGGGGTGTGTTACATCTGCTAATTTTGCGGTATTGATAAATGGTTGCCCTACTTCATTCTTCAAGGCTTCTAGGGGTCTCCGTCAGGGTTGCCCGCTTTCCCCACTGTTATTTATTTTAGTCATAAAAGGGCTGAGCCAACTTGTTCTCCAAGCAAATTTTGAAGGCTATGTTAAAGGGATAAAGATCTCAGCTCATCACTTTGTTACTCATCTTGTGTTTGTCGACAATGTGTTGTTGTTCTGCATTGGGCATATTCACAAGTGGATGTACTATAAATCCATAATCGACCTCTTCTGCTTGGCTACAGGTATGTGCATCAGTTTCCCCAAATCTAGTTTTTAATCTATTAATAATTTGGTGGCTTTCCATGATCAACTCAGGAACATTATCCCACTAGAGACTCATGAACTAAAGGGGGGTTTCTTTTACTTGGGATATTTTCTCAAACCAATTGATTATCGTTATTGCTGACTGGCACTGGTTGATCCAGAAGTTTGAATACAAAGTGGCATCTTGGACCTTTCAGAAATTATCTCTTGGTGGTCGTTTGATATTACTGAACTCTGTCGTACTTAGTCTTCCTATTTATTGGCTCACTCTGGCCAATGCTCCTCGTTCCATACTGCACTCGATAAGGAAGATTGCCTTTAATTTCCTGTGGGATTCAAGTTCTGAGAAACATGGCTATCATTTGGTGGCTTGGGAGCGGATTGCATCCCCTGTGGAGATGGGTGGCTGGGGAGTACGTAACATCTATTGGGTCAACGAGACTCTCCATTTGAAAAGTCTGTGGCGGGGATTATTTGATTTTGGTCTGTGGAGTTCTGTGGTTAGAGACAAATACCTCAATTGCACTTTGGTCATCAAATGGATCAGAGGTTCCTCGAGAAATCTCAGGCATATTTCCTTGGTTTGGTATGGTTTAGTTAAGACTATATCATTACTTAAACGGTGGCTTGCTTGGCAAGTTGGCAACGGTTTCCAGGTTCACGTTGGGGTCGATCCTGTTGTGGGAACCTCTCGCGGGGAAATTTCTGGACCAGACACTGCATAACATTCAACAGAGAGGCATTGTTTTCCTTAATCAGGATCGGTCTGGAGCGATAGGCAGAGGTGGTGTCAAAACCCAAAATTTCTGAAAAATTTAAAATTTTTAAAGTAGCATATAATATTTATAAATGCATTCCTTGATCTGTTTGATTTGTTTAAGTGAACATACATGTGTATAAATGATCTGTCATTATACTTAGATTTTATTATGAGTTTCTTTACTGTTGCTGATTGTTTTTTTGTTTTTTTTGTTTTTCAACCACAAGGGGGAATTGCCATGACAGACTGGCTTACTTAGCTTCCGAGCTAATGCAACAGATTTTTCTTCTCTTACAGATATACAGGTAATGTCGGGTCGCCACAATAATCTTTAAAGCATTATAAGTAAATTTAGCTGTACCATATCATTCAGTGAACAGTCTAGACATGCTAATCAGGTTTATCAAGCTTTTTAAGGTAGAATTCTTTTTGCATTATGCCCCGTTCAAAATTCAGAACATGTTTTGATTTACATTTTAAATGCACAGATTGGAGTTAAAGATATCACTATCTGTTGTACTTTTCTTATCTTCAGCAATGCAAAGATGAACTGTCGATACCGGTCTTCTATTATTAAATTTAAGGATTTGCCTTGATTGGTATCTACTTTTTGTTTCCATAAATGATACTTTGAACAAAATCCATAAGCATTTATGGAAGTAGTCCTTCATTATCATATTTGATTGAACTCGTTGTGCATTAAGGATAGCAAAGGTTTTTTTTTTCCTTAAGCCAATTATTATGGATTGCATAACTTGATTTTCATTAGTTAAAGTTCCATAATGAAGAACTGACAAGTCTTAACTCATCTGTGCAACGCTATCTAAATATAGAATTGTCATTCATTTAAGCCCTCCATCTCTACTATAACTTATAAAATTGAAAGAGATATAATATCTCTTGTTCTTTCACATTAGGCTAGGTATACAAATTGGTGATAGATTTTACAATTAGCGTTTGTTTCTCTTGAAAACTACCTCCTTGGTGATTTTTATAATGATTTAACAAATGCTCTATGTTTGAAATAGACTCCAAGTCTTAACCTCGAATGCTATTGACCAAGCAAGTTTATATTGAATACAAGGCAAGGTATTTAAGACATCATTCAAATGTTTTGATTATTATAATGATGACTAGTGAACTATCCAATATGAAGAATCATACAATGATTTTATTTACACATGTTATGGGTTTTTGTTTAGCAACAATGATAAGAATCTCATCGAGATCTTGAACTTTATTGTCATTAGCATGATTGTAATGATTTGTAGGACCCAGTGTTAATGTTCTCCAAAGCGAAAGTCAGAAGTATGTATTCACATGGAATACTTGACAAGTTTGAACTATGGTTCATTACCATAATTGGACATCCCTGCTATGATTTTAATTGATTAACAATAATTGGTATGTCATCGTGGAACTATGGAGTATCGACCCACTGCATGGAAAAATTAAACTGCTACGTGGTTAATCAAGAGCCAAGTGTTTGGTGATATAAAACAGTTGATCCAACCCTACCTTGTCATTTTTCCTTCGCCTTCGGGCTCGGGTCGTTCTGTGAATTCTCCAGGTCTGAGTTTTGTTGTGGCGCTGTTGGTAACAGCTTCCAGGTTGCTATAGTCCTTTTGCTTGTTCTTATTATCATTTGGGAGTCCTTAGCTTTGGTTGTTGACAGCTATGAGTGTGTTAAATACCTAGGGTTTTATCCCTTGACTTCCTTCACTGGTCTGGTCCTGGCATGAGATTATCATTGGACTTATTTGTTTTTTGGTCACGGCTTCCATCGTGGAATAAATCTTTTGCTTCTTTCAGTTACTAATTCGGTGACGAGGAAGGGTTTACACCTTCTCTGCTCGTGGTTACCGGGTCATTCACTGTGTTTACAACTTCCTCCAAATCACTGGTAAGCTTTAACAATTGCTTCGTTGTTTTCAATTTAAAAGAAAATTGTTTATTTTTAAGAAACATTTGTAACTGATTCGAAATTTGTAATGTGCAGGCACTGGTTACTCCTGAAGGTGTACAAGGCACAACCTTCGGCGCTTGGCTCCGACCGGGTAAGCCTAGTTTCACCATGGCTTTTCCTCCATTTGGTGGTTAGGATGGTTAGGGTTTGGTCTTGAAGGACCACCTTTGTAGCTAGCTCGTGCTGTTTGGTCTTGTAGCTGCTTGTTACCAAAGTTCATGGACATGTTTAACCCTGTGCTGTGTATGAAAGGTCATGGTTAGAGTCATATGTAATTTAATCGTCTTGCTTGAGGTATTTAGGGTTTATAGATGAATTAATGTGTAAAAGAAAGGCTGTGAGCCTGCTCAGAATGACGAGGTTACGGCCTCAAGGTTTTAATACTGTACCCGTAAACTTACTCAGGGTTTTTACCTAGGTTTTTGGAATTTAACTTATTAAATGTTTCTCCTATAAATTTTTGAGCTCGTGTGTAGCGTGTATTTCTACTTCTAAATGTTTAAATTACTTGTAAATTCTAGAATGATGGGGGTTCAGTCCGAAACGACAGTGGTGATTTTGTTTAAATATTGATTCTGAAGTTACGATTTTCTTCTGTTGGTAGTTTGAGAAACAAGTGAACGATATTGTGATGATATTGAAGCTCGACAATGAGCTGGAAAACTATCCTGTCTGTTTCGTTTTGTTGTGGAATTACTATATAGGTTATTTCTCTGTTGATAAATTCTTATTTTGAAAACTGGAGTGGTAGGGTTTGATTCGACACCACAGTCGTGCTTTTGTGTAGTTGCTTGTTCGGTTGTTAAGCTTTTGACTCTATCGATACTGTGAGTCAAGTGAAGGATATAATAAAAAGTTTTGAGCTCGATATGAGCTAAATATACTGTTCTGTTTTTGTTTCTTCTGTTAAAAATCAATATCTAGGTCAATGCTCTGCTGGTAGTTTCTTGTTGTAGTGACTGAAGAGATAGGGTTTAAATCGAACTCCACGGTTACGATTTTTGTTTAGTTATTTATTCGGTTTGCTATGATTATGGCTTTGTCGAAGGAGTTAATCGAGTGAAAGATATTACTATACTGTTGTTTTAGTTCGTTGTTGAGTCAAATAGGGTTCTGCTAGTCCTTTCGTATGTTCAAACAATAACTAAGTAAATTTTCTGTTGTAATTTGGCACATTCATTTGTGTAACAGATAGTGATTGTATAATTGTTAACTAGGGTATTAGGTTTTTTATTTAATAGTTTAAGACTGGTTAACTATTGAATAGGGTTTGTATCTTTATAAAGCTATTCTAATTATAACTACAATTCTTCTGCGATATTATCTATAATGGTATCATTATTGTAGTTTATGTGGTCATATTTAATTCTGTTCCTATGATTGTTTAAACAAGTTTATGTTGCAGAAAGAATTACTGTATACTTAAACTTCTACTTATCTATTTAACTATTATATTAAACCAGGTTTAAAAGTTACAATAATATACTACTACTTACAATAATATTAATGTATAGCATGCTTTAAAATTACCTTAACCGTAAGATAATAATGATATTAAGGAATTGCTGAGACACAATAACTCTACAAAATCTATCTATTGCTACTCTGATATACTATTTTACTAACTACTTACTCTTCAGACATTTAGAAATAAACTCATCATACATTTATTCAGATTGACAACATAAGGAAATAAATGGCAGAACCTGTTTCCGTGGACAACAACAGCAATGGGAGGCTGTTCCTCCCTACCAACTCCTGGAGAGTGCCCAGACAGCACTTCTCAGGACCCCCGAGCTTGCTCTGGTCTCCCTGGCTGGAACTAGGTGCAGCAGAATAATTCACTCAGCCCAAACAACTATACTGGAACCAAGTTACTGCAGCATTCCTCTCAAACAACTCCCTTACTGTATATTTCCCTCTTCCTCAATGGGACTCCTGAATAACATTCACCTGAATGTATTCTCCCTCCAGAACAATTCGAACCCTTAGCTCAGTTCATTAAGTACTATTTAAAAGATTGCCTACGTCTTTGTTGGGTTAACTGTCATTAATGAGCCACCTGCTCAGATTCCACTTTCTTGGGGAATCATGACCCCAAATATAGGGAAGTTGCCACCTGCAACTTAGGAAGTGTTTGAGAATGCTGCCACTTGTCTTTTGCCTTTCCACCTAGTTCCATCCACCAATTTGACCAGTAACCTCTTTTAACAGCTCTCCCATGCTGTTGTTTCCATAATTTATTTATTAATAATAAAATATTCTGAATTACATTCCATTTCTAGTGACTCTGCTGAGTCATCAATTCCTACTTAGCATTAAATTTAACATAATGTCTCGGGAATATAATAAAATAATTACATAATTTTTACAAAATTGGGGTATGTGACATACACACCCCCTTAAAATGTAACATCGTCCTTGATGTTACTTATTCCTCATCCTCAGCCACCTTCTGGAACAGATTTGGGTATGCTTCCCGCATCTTACTTTCTAGTTCCCAGGTAGCTTCTTCAGGACTAAGGTGCTTCCATTGCACCTTCAGCTGTCCAATTGTGCGGTTCCGCAGAGTAATTTCCCTCCTCCCGAGGATAAAATCCGGTTCCACCAGAACTTCCCCTTCTGGTTCTACCTGTACAATGTTCCAATCAATAACATGAGTAGCATCATGAACGTACCTTTTCAAAACAGAAATATGAAAAACATTGTGCACTTTTAAATTAGGTGGTAATGTTAGTTGGTAAGCAACTTGACCAATTCTAGATAAAATTTCAAACGGACCACAGTAACGTGGTGCTAATTTTGCACAACTCCCTAATCTTAGGGAGCTCTTCTTTGGTCTTACCTTGATGAACACATGTTCACCTACCTGGAACTCTTTAGGAGTTCTTTTCAAATCTGCCTGGCTCTTTTGCCGATCCTGGGCAATCTTCAAATTTTCCTGCACTTGTTTCACAACCTGTTCCATTTCTTTTAATAATTCAGGACCTAACACTAGTTTATCTACTGGATTATTCCAAGAGATAGGAGTGTTACATTTACGTCCATACAGAATTTCAAAAGGACTGAACTTAGCTGACGATTGATAGTTGTTATTGTATGCAAATTCTGCTAAATGTAAATAATCCTCCCACTTACCTGGTTGATCCTTAACATACATTCTTAGCAGATCTTCTAATACCTGATTAACTCTTTCAGTTTGTCCGTCCATCTGAGGATGGAAAGAAGTGCTGAAATTCAGTGTTGTGTTTAATCCTTTAAACAAGGATTTCTAGAAATTTCCTGTGAATTTAGGATCCTTGTCTGAAATAATAACTTTAGGGACCCCATGTAACCTAAAAATATGTTTCAGAAATATATTAGCTATATTTGCAGCCTTGTAAGTGGTTTTAACAGGAATAAAGTGTGTTGATTTACTCAATTTATCTACTACCACCATAATGGAATCATTCTGATTTTGATTTCTGGGTAAACCGGTAATGAAATCTAAACTGATTATTTCCCATTTCCAACTAGGAATAGGCAAAGGTTGTAATAACCCCGCTGGATGTTGATGCTCTGTTTTTACTTGTTGACAGTCCAAACATCTAGCTATATACTCAGCTGTTTCAGATTTCATATTAGGCCAAAAATAATCTTTTCTCAACATGGTGACAGTCTTCTGGTAGCCTGGATGCCCTGAGTAAGGGGTTTTATGCACTTCATCCAGAATTAGTAATTTAACCTTGGATACATTAGGCACATACAGTCTGTCCTTAAACAATAAAAATCCATCTTTGTTTAGGCTATAACCCTTTATTAAACTTTCTGTAGGTTCTTCTTTAGCTATAGCCTGTAACTTTTGATAAATTTCATCTGATTTTATCCCTTCAGACAGCTGTTCATTTAAATCAGAGGTATAAGTGCTGCTAGCTGATATAAAATTCAGCCTTGCATTTCTGCTCAAAGCATCAACCACCTTATTTTCCTTTCCTTTTATGTGCTGAATTTCGAAATCGTATTCACTTAAGAAGGCCAACCATCTTGCTTGCCTTGCATTTAAGTTAGGCTGATCTAAAAGGTATTTTAGACCCTTATTATCAGTCATTAAAGTAAATTTTCTGCCTATTAAGTGATGTCACCACATCTTTAAGGCATGAATAACAGCAGCTAATTCTAAGTCATAAGTGGCATAATTCTTTTCATGAATCTTCAGCTTCCTGGACTCATAGGCAATGACATGCCCATCCTGAGTCAACACTCCGCCTAGACCGTCATTACAAGCGTCGGTGCAAACTACAAAATCCTTATTAGGATCTGCTATTCTTAGAATAGGCGCAGTTGTTAATAAAGTCTTTAATTTCTTAAAGCTTTCTTCACACTTCAAGTTCCAATCAAATTTCTTGCCTTTCTTTTGCAAAGAAGTGATTGGGTTGGCTATTTTTGAAAAGCCTTCAATGAATCTCCGATAATAGCCGGTAATTCCCATGAAGGATCTAACATCTGTTACGTCTTTTGGTACTGGCCAATCTTCGATTGCCTGGATCTTTTCAGGATCAACTGAAATCCCTTCCTTAGTCACTACGTGACCTAAGTACTGGATTTCATCTTTGAAGAAGTCACACTTACGGAACTTCGCAAAGAGCTGCTGCTCTCGTAGTTCTTGTAAGACTATCCGTAAATGTTCTTTATGCTCCTCTTCATTCTTAGAATAAATTAAAATGTCATCGATGAATACGACAACAAATTTATCTAAGTATTTATGCATTATGTTATTCATTAGGCACATAAAGACGACTGGGGCATTAGTAAGCCCAAATGGCATTACGACAAATTCGTAATGTCCATACCTCGTTCTGAAAGCTGTCTTAAATATGTCCTCTTCTTTAATCCTCACCTGATGATAACCCGATCTTAGGTCTATCTTAGAGAACACCGTAGCTCCACGTAGCTGATCAAACAGATCATCTATGCGAGGCAACGGATATCTGTTTTTAATTGTCATCTTGTTTAGTTGACGGTAATCTATGCAAAGTCGCATAGTTCCGTCCTTCTTTTTAACGAAAATTACTGGTGCTCCCCAAGGGGACACATTGGGACGAATGTAGTTCTTATCTATTAACTCCTTTAATTGTATTTTTAATTCGTTAAGCTCCAGAATGTTCATACGATACGGAGCCTTTGAACTGGGTACAGCACCTGGTACTAGTTCAATTGTGAAATCCAGTTCTCTCTTGGGAGGTAATCCTGGAATTTCCTCCAGAAAAACATCCGTAAATTCATTTACTACAGGAAGATCCTCAACTTTTATCTTGCTTAAATCAGATTTAACTGCCTCATCTGTAATAGTTACAGCAAAGGATTTGCATCCTTTTCTGACTGCTCTTTTAAGTTGTAAAGCAGAAATCTGCCTGATTACAGTTTTCCTAGGAATACCCTTAACCGTTACAGGCTGTTCATGTTTATTCACACATGTAAAAGTTTTGTCAAAACAGTTTAAAACTACCTTATGCTGTTCTAACCAGTCCATACCGATAAGTATGTCATATGAGCCAAGTGGCAAAACATTTAATTTAACAGTAGTCTTAAAATCATTCATATCTAGGACACATTCCTTAACATAACAGTTTACCTTCCTTTTTGCCCCAGTAGCTAGTTGTACTGACCAAGAATTATCAAACCTTTCAACAGTCAGATTACATTTTTCTACTAGCTGTGGTGAAATATAACTAAGACTAGCACCTGGATCTATTAAAATAGTTACAGGGATTTTGTTAATCATACCTCCTACTTCCACCATGGAAGTTTGATAGTCAGCTTGGCAGTTCTCCAACGCTGCGTTGATTCAGGGCATAGTCCCTGCAAAGTCTCCAACAATCATTTCATCTTGTATAGTATGAATATTGCCATTTGGTTTCTTCCGATTCGGGCAAACTGATGCATTGTGTGGGCCATTGCATTCCCAGCATTTAACAGGCTCCTTTCGTTCAAAATTCTTAGTGTAATTTCCATGATTGTTAGAAACCTCCTTGCTGCCCTTGAAGTTATTGGAATTATTAGCAACTCCATTTTTGCTTCCCTGGAAGTTTTTACCATTAAAATGGTTTCTGTTTTCATTATTCTTGAAATTTTTCTGGGGTACAAACTCCTTTTTCCTGTACTCAAGCTGATTGCTGTTCTTTTTAGCCTTCTAGTTGGCTATCCCTTCTTTCTTTTTATTCTGTTCAAAACAGAAATTAGCCTTTCGCATAGCTTCTTCTAGAGTTTTGGGGTTATCATATTCGATTCTGTCCTTGATATGATATGGCAGGCATCTAAGGAACCGCTGTACTTTAGGTTTCTCTTCAACAAAATACGGCACATATCTCAACAGACTTAAGAACTTACTGTTTAAGTCCTTCATCGTCATAGATCCTAGCTTTAACTCATAAAATTCCCTGGCCCTCTCTTCATAGTACTGTTCAGACATAAATTTCTTTTTGAAGTATCTTTTAAAAGTACTCCAATTGACCTCTTTTTCTTTGATCCCCTTGACCCTTTTCAAGTCTTGCCACCATATATCTGTCTTTCCAGAAAGGTTATAGATGGCCATTCTCGCCTTCAACTGATTTGAATAATTGTAGATCTGAAAATATTTTCTCATCCCGGATAACCAGGATTCTGCCTCTTCTCCTGTCTCAGATTCTCCATTGAAAGTTGGGGGTTTTATTTTCTTAAACTCCCCAGAAATTTCTTCATAAGGCCTGTACTTTTTCTTTCTGTTATACAACTCAACCTCACTACTATCACTAGTAGTGTGATAGCTTTGTTGTTCCCTTCTTCCTTCAGATGATGAACTGCTGTCAGATTTAGCTAGTTTCATCTTTTTAGATCCTTTTTATTGGCTAGCTTCTTCAGTCTCAGCTCTTTTGCTTCTTCCTTCAGTCTGAAATTTTTCTATTAAAATCTGGTTTAACTGCTCTTGAGTTTTCAGAATCCTTTCATTATCTTTCTTGACTGTTTCTATCTCGGTCTTTAAACCCTTTATAGTCTGCATTAGCTCCGAGGAGTGAGCAATTACCTCCTCCATCACAGGTTCTTTGGACATCTGTCTTGTCTCAGTGTTTGGAGATTCCTCCTCAGCATATTCTCCTAGCTTCTCCATACCTGTTTGTTAGATTCAGAAAAAGAAAATTTTCTGCTCTGTTTAAATGAAACAAAAATGCAAATTAGTACATTATATATATATATATATATAAATTTTCTTTTCATTGTCACCGTTCTGCGGAAACTAGTTGGGCCACATCATGGCCTAGTATTTGAACCATGCTCTGATACCACATGTCAAAACCCAAAATTTCTGAAAAATTTAAAATTTTTAAAGTAGCATATAATATTTATAAATGCATTCCTTGATCTGTTTGATTTGTTTAAGTGAACATACATGTGTATAAATGATCTGTCATTATACTTAGATTTTATTATGAGTTTCTTTACTGTTGCTGATTGTTTTTTTGTTTTTTTTTGTTTTTCAACCACAAGGGGGAATTGCCATGACAGACTGGCTTACTTAGCTTCCGAGCTAATGCAACAGATTTTTCTTCTCTTACAGATATACAGGTAATGTCGGGTCGCCGCAATAATCTTTAAAGCATTATAAGTCAATTTAGCTGTACCATATCATTCAGTGAACAGTCTAGACATGCTAATAAGGTTTATCAAGCTTTTTAAGGTAGAATTCTTTTTGCATTATGCCCCGTTCAAAATTCAGAACATGTTTTGATTTACATTTTAAATGCACAGATTGGGAGTTAAAGATATCACTATGTGTTGTACTTTTCTTATCTTCAGCAATGCAAAGATGAACTGTCGATACCGGTCTTCTATTATTAAATTTAAGGATTTGCCTTGATTGGTATCTACTTTTTGTTTCCATAAATGATACTTTGAACAAAATCCATAAGCATTTATGGAAGTAGTCCTTAATTATCATATTTGATTGAACTCGTTGTGTATTAAGGATAACAAAGGTTTTTTTTTCCCCTTAAGCCAATTATTATGGATTGCATAACTTGATTTTCATTAGTTAAAGTTCCATAATGAAGAAATGACAAGTCTTAACTCATCTGTGCAACGCTATCTAAATATAGAATTGTCATTCATTTAAGCCCTCCATCTCTACTATAACTTAGAAAATTGAAAGAGATATAATATCTCTTGTTCTCTCACATTAGGCTAGGTATACAAATTGGTGATAGATTTTACAATTAGCGTTTGTTTCTCTTGAAAACTACCTCCTTGGTGATTTTTATAATGATTTAACATATGCTCTATGTTTGAAACAGACTCCAAGTCTTAACCTCGAATGCTATTGACCAAGCAAGTTTATATTGAATACAAGGCAAGGTATTTAAGACATCATTCAAATGTTTTGATTATTATAATGATGACTAGTGAACTATCCAATATGAAGAATCATACAATGATTTTATTTACACATGTTATGGGTTTTTGTTTAGCAACAATGATAAGAATCTCATCGAGATCTTGAACTTTATTGTCATTAGCATGATTGTAATGATTTGTAGGACCCAGTGTTAATGTTCTCCAAAGCGAAAGTCAGAAGTATGTATTCACATGGAATACTTGACAAGTTTGAACTATGGTTCATTACCATAATTGGACACCCCTGCTATGATTTTAATTGATTAACAATAATTGGTATGTCATCGTGGAACTATGGAGTATCGACCCACTGCATGGAAAAATTAAACTGCTACGTGGTTAATCAAAAGCCAAGTGTTTGGTGATATAAAACAGTTGATCCAACCCTACCTTGTCATTTTTCCTTCGCCTTCGGGCTCGGGTCGTTCTGCGAATTCTCTAGGTCTGAGTTTTGTTGTGGCGCTGTTGGTAACAGCTTCCAGGTTGCTACAGTCCTTTTGCTTGTTCTTATTATCGTTTGGGAGTCCTTAGCTTTGGCTGTTGACAGCTATGAGTGTGTTAAATACCTAGGGTTTTATCCCTTGACTTCCTTTACTGGTCTGGTCCTGGCATGAGATTATCATTGGACTTATTTTTTTTTGGTCACGGCTTCCATCGTGGAATAAATCTTTTGCTTCTGTCAGTTACTCATTCGGTGACGAGGAAGGGTTTACACCTTCTCTGCTCGTGGTTACCGGGTCATTCACTGTGTTTACAACTTCCTCCAAATCGCTGGTAAGCTTTAACAATTGCTTCGTTGTTTTCAATTTAAAAGAAAATTGTTTATTTTTAAGAAACATTTGTAACTGATTCGAAATTTGTAATGTGCAGGCACTGGTTACTCCTGAAGGTGTACAAGGCACAACCTTCGACGCTTGGCTCTTACCAGGTAAGCCTGGTTTCACCATGGCTTTTCCTCCTTTTGGTGGTTAGGATGGTTAGGGTTTGGTCTTGAAGGACCACCTTTGTAGCTAGCTCGTGCTGTTTGGTCTTGTAGATGCTTGTTACCAAAGTTCATGGACATGTTTAACCCTGTGTTGTGTATGAAAGGTCATGGCTAGAGTCATATGTAATTTAATCGTCTTGCTTGAGGTATTTAGGGTTTATAGATGAATTAATGTGTAAAAGAAAGGCTGTGAGCCTGCTCAGAATGACGAGGTTACGACCTCAAGGTTTTAATACTGTACCCGTAAACTTACTCAGGGTTTTTACCTAGGTTTTTGGAATTTAACTTATTAAATGTTTCTCCTATAAATTTTTGAGTTGGTGTGTAGCGTGTATTTCTACTTCTAAATGTTTAAATTACTTGTAAAGTCTGGAATGATGGGGGTTCAGTCTGAAACGACAGTGGTGATTTTGTTCAAATACTGATTCTGAAGTTACAATTTTCTTCTGTTGGTAGTTTGAGAAACAAGTGAAAGATATTGTGATGATATTGAAGCTCGACAATGAGCTGGAAAACTATCCTGTCTGTTTCGTTTTGTTGTGGAATTACTATCTAGGTTATTTCTCTGTTGATAAATTCTTATTTTGAAAAATGGAGTGGTAGGGTTTGATTCGACGCCACAGTCATGCTTTTGTGTAGTTGCTTGTTCGGTTGTTAAGCTTTTGACTCTATCGATATTGTGAGTCAAGTGAAGGATATAATAAAAAGTTTTGAGCTCGATAATGAGCTAAATATATTGTTCTGTTTTTGTTTCTTCTGTTCAAAATCAATATCTAGGTCAATGCTATGCTGGTAGTTTCTTGTTGTAGCGACTGAAGAGATAGGGTTTAAATCGAACTCCACGGTTACGATTTTTGTTTAGTTATTTATTCGGTTTGCTATGATTATGGCTTTGTCGAAGGAGTTAATCGAGTGAAAGATATTACTATACTGTTGTTTTAGTTCGTTGTTGAGTCAAATAGGGTTCTGCTAGTCCTTTCGTATGTTCAAACAATAACTAAGTAAATTTTCTGTTGTAATTTGGCACATTCATTTGTGTAACAGATAGTGATTGTATAATTGTTAACTAGGGTATTGGGTTTTTTTATTTAATAGTTTAAGACTGGTTAACTATTGAATAGGGTTTGTATCTTTATAAAGCTATTCTAATTATAACTACAATTCTTCTGCAATATTATCTATAATGGTATCATTACTGTAGTTTATGTGGTCATATTTAATTCCGTTCCTATGATTGTTTAAACAAGTTTATGTTGCATAAAGAATTACTGTATACTTAAACTTCTACTTATCTATTTAACTATTATATTAAACCAGGTTTAAAATTTACAATAGTATACTATTACTTACAATAATATTAATGTATAGCATGCTTTAAAATTACCTTAACCGTAAGATAATAATGATATTAAGGAATTGCTGAGACACAATAACTCTACAAAATCTATCTATTGCTACTCTGATATACTATTTTACTAACTACTTACTCTTCAGACATTTAGAAATAAACTCATCATACATTTATTCAGATTGACAACATAAGGAAATAAATGGCAGAACCTGTTTCTATGGACAACAACAGCAATGGGAGGCTGTTCCTCCCTACCAACTCCTGGAGAGTGCCCAGACAACACTTCTCAGGACCCCCGAGCTTGCTCTGGTCTCCCTGGCTGGAACTAGGTGCAGCAGAATAATTCACTTAGCCCAAACAGCTATACTGGAACCAAGTTACTGCAGCATTCCTCTCAAACAACTCCCTTACTGTATATTTCCCTCTTCCTCAATGGGACTCCTGAATAACATTCACCTGAATGTATTCTTCCTCCAGAACAATTCGAACCCTCAGCTCAGTTCATTGAGTACTATTTAAAAGATTGCCTAGGTCTTTGTTGGGTTAACTGTCATTAATGAGCCACCTGCTCAGATTCCACTTTCTTGGGGAATCATGACCCCAAATATAGGGAAGTTGCCACCTGCAACTTAGGAAGTGTTTGAGGATGCTGCCACTTGTCTTTTGCCTTTCCACCTAGTTCCATCCACCAGTTTGACCAGTAACCTCTTTTAACAGCTCTCCCATGCTGTTGTTTCCATAATTTATTTATTAATAATAAAATATTTTGAATTACATTCCATTTCTAGTGACTCTGCTGAGTCATCAATTCCTACTTAGCATTAAATTTAACATAATGTCTCGGGGATATAATAAAATAATTACATAATTTTTACAAAATTGGGGTATGTGACATACACACCCCCTTAAAATGTAACATCGTCCTCGATGTTACTTATTCCTCATCCTCAGCCACCTTCTGGAACAGATTTGGGTATGCTTCCCGCATCTTACTTTCCAGTTCCTAGGTAGCTTCTTCAGGACTAAGATGCTTCCATTGCACCTTCAGCTGTCCAATTGTGCGGTTCCGCAGAGTAATTTCCCTCCTCCTGAGGATACAATCCGGTTCCACCAGAACTTCCCCTTCTGGTTCTACCTGTACAATGTTCCAATCAATAACATGAGTAGCATCATGAACGTACCTTTTCAGAACAGAAATATGAAAAACATTGTGCACTTTTAAATTAGGTGGTAATGCTAGCTGGTAAGCAACTTGACCAATTCTAGATAAAATTTCAAACGGACCACAGTAACGTGGTGCTAATTTTGCACAACTCCCCAATCTTAGGGAGCTCTTCTTTGGTCTTACCTTGATGAACACATGTTCACCTACCTGGAACTCTTTAGGAGTTCTTTTCAAATCTGCCTGGCTCTTTTGCCGATCCTGGGCAATCTTCAAATTTTCCTGCACTTGTTTCACAACCTGTTCCATTTCTTTTAATAATTCAGGACCTAACACTAATCTATCTACTGGATTATTCCAAGAAACCATACCACACGTGTCCATATTTTGTCCCTTCACTCTACACGTCTAAAGGGACATGACTCTGGCACTTAGTCAAAGATGCTTGAGTTGTGACTAGCATCGAATTTTGTTTCAAACTCTGGTTTCAGAGATAGGATCTCAAGGACAAAAGAGCCATCCCGATTCTAGTATTGTGGGGTGTATGGTTAGCACAAAATCCTTTACTATTTAATTAGAAATATATTCCTCCATTTCAGGGCTTTTCCCATGTAATTGATTTACTTCAAGAACTTAAGAAATAGTCTTTCCATAAGATCCTCTGTCAAGTGGGAGTTTTGCAGATTGATAAGTCCACTCGTTAGGGTTTTTTTGATGGACTAAGCCAATGAACATATCATAGATTCAATTTGGGGGGTCTATTGTTTATGGATGAGAGGCATCACTACAAATTCAAAGCATGTTTGGGATGAGGCTCAAACAACTATGCAAAACTCATGGCACTCAAATCCTTGACGATGGTAGCAATATCATCAATTGTATCTTAGTTACAAGTATTCGGGGATTCCTTGATTGCGATTAAATGAATGAAATGCAAACAACAAATCCAAAACATTACCTTACAACCTTTGGCCATCCAAATCAAACAAAATTCATATTAGTTTGAGATGATTTTCTTCACATATAAGGTACAAGGAGATGAATGAGGAAGTGGATAAGATTTCAAAACTAGTTTTATTGTTCGATTTAGGGTTCTTGCTACTTAAAGAGCACTTTGACAAGGTTTCCACAAAAACTAGAAAAGCATATGATTAGCCTTTTTTTTATTATTATTCATAAAATCTATTAAATTCTAGAAAAAATATGAAGTTTGCATTTAATTAACTTTTATCAAAATCTAGAAAATTATATATTTTCACTAAACTCGTGGAGATAATTTATAACCATATTTATGGGGATGTGATGGACAACTTGTTACACCATATGTAATTGTAGTCGGATGGCATGTGGTTATAGTATATCACCATTTTTTATGTACCTAGTGCTTAAACACCTAAAAAATGTGTTCTATATACTTGTTCTCACATATATATATAATAGACTATGTTATTTTGAATTTTTATATATCTTTATTTTTAATATTTTATGTGTAGATTTTTGTTTTAAGGATAACCTATAATGCCTGTAACCATAATTTAGATATATGAAAATTATAAAAAATTCTACAATACCAAAAAAAACCTTTAATATTATTAAACATTTAGATTTATAAAACACATTAATAATAATTAATTAATTCATATATATATATGAGAAAGGCCGGAGAAATTGTATGGAACCCACTCAACTACTAAAGGGAAAGAACAACCTTATCATTTGGTTTGACAAAAGCGCATGAGAGCATGTTGTCTCAATAGATTTTTAAAATGTGCATTTTGTCTCAATAAAGTTAAACAAGTTGCATATTTTAACTATAATTTTAGATTGAAAACAAGTTGCATATTTTAAGTGTAATTTTTGATTGAAATCATTTTGTATGGTGGAGAATATTTATAATTTTTTATGTTATGATGTTAAAGTACATTGAAATATATTTTATTAAATAATAATAATAATTTAATTTTAAGGTTATAGTTAAATTAAATACTAAATTGATATGAGATCCTTTTGTTTACGGGACAAAAGATCTTTTCATATAATAATTTGATTATTAAAATTTATGGAAGTGTACATATCTTATCCACTTCAAATTTAAATTCATAACCTTTTAAAAATATATATATATTCTTTAAGTTTACTCTGACTATAATTTTATGTTTATTATATATAAAAAGAAAGATTAAATTAAAAATTAAATATCAAATTAAATTAATTTAAAAAAATTAAACTGTTTAAATTAGAAAAATAATAAATTTATATTAATCAATTAATATTTATTTTATATAAATGAAAACAGTTATAATTTTATATTGATATATGTTTTTAATTGGATGTACTAGTTTTGGGAGGGGTTAATAGTTATAATTTTATTATATGTTATGATTCAAATTCGTCATAAACATATTGTCCTACTTAAACATTTTTCTTTTTTTCAAACAGAAAAATAGCTATATATTTATAGAAAATATATATAAGAAAGTGACATACATACAATCCAGCGAGGAAAGAAAGCCAAAAGAAAAATAGCTATATATATATTTATAGAAAATATATATAAGAGAGTGACATACATACAATCCAGCGAGGAAAGAAAGCCAAAAGAAAAATAGCTATATACTTAAACATCTCTCTATATGTGCTAGTAATTTTATTTTAAATAATAAAATTATATATCATAGATGCTTATCGACATTCATTTTGTTTAAAAAGGACATAAGATATATTCTATCATCTATACTCCAAAAAAAAATGTCTTATGTAGATTTTTTTCCTTTTAATCATAAAGTTTATGTTGTTTTCTAAATAACTTCTCCCATATAAAGTTAGCTTTAATTATCCTAATAAATGGCTTCCTAAGCTTAGCAAAAAGTCCATTTACATCTTATACACAATATAAAAATATAAAATTTTAAAATCAAAACCAAAGTGAGCTTATATCTCTACCTCAGAGTCTTCTTTAAACTGCGTAAAAAGATGGTTGAAAATATTTAGTTTGTTGCCCATCAACTTTTTCTAGTACATACCAAACATCTCAATCTAGTTGTATAACTTCCTTTGATAAGTCATTTGTGATATGGTTTCTTTCCTATAAACATGATCAAATGTGACATATTTAAATGTAAAAGCTACACCCCCAATATCATTTACTAAAGCCTCTAGCCACAAATTCCTCATTGTATATTCCTTATTCATGCATTTGATTACTAATAGAGAATCACCACAAATTTAGAGGTTATGCACACCCTTTGAATTACCCTAAAGCTACTTTGAATTTTATTGAATGGGATTCCTTCAAATATAGTATCATCTGACTCCACACATCAAAGGGACACTTGAGAAACACCATTTAAATATATATGACCCATATTTGTCAATGAGTTCTTCTAAAATATGTCTAGGTGGTTTCCCTTATATTGTTTGAAGCTAATGATAATATTTATACCTTGTCAGGCACACTGAATAGGAGGAGTGTGCCCATCATCAAATATGCAAAGCATTCCTAGCAATCTACATACCCTAAGCTAATATCGATGGTAAAGCATTGAAGCCCTTGATAAACGTATTATCACACCGAACTTATAGTCCTTCCTCAATTGAAGCCCCATCCCAATCATTTGTAAATCCCGAGATATTTTCAACTTACTTCTAGACTTGTTTTGTATAAGCACATTCCATTATTAAATGATAATTTTTTTCCTCGTAAATATAACACAAAGGATACCTCTTTGGACTGTGTGTGTCCCTTTTTTGAAGAATGTCTCATTTTAGAACTTTGTTGTTCAACATCAACCACATGAAGACATGCCTTTGATGGTTGGCATTTGAACTTCCATACTTTCCTCCACCATAAGAGTACAAAACTTTATATCCCAACTATGGGGTATATTCACTTGTAGGGTTAATTTGTCCTCCTCATCTTTAATTCTTTAAAGCTAGTCTTGAGCTTATTGAGATATGATTCACAAGTTACCAGATCATCTCCTTCAAAACCAAGCTCTTCAACTTGCTTCCATTATTGCCTCCAAATTGTAGTTCTCTCTTGATTTGAAACACAGTTTAAATGAAAAATACCTTTTTCCCTCAAAACCTACACTAGGTGGGATGGAATTCTAAAACCTATCCCACAACCTTTTGAAAGAACTTCATATACTCTCACCGTGTTTTCATGCCCCACTTCCCATAATAACCAATTCCCAATCAATGGAAATGCTAACACAACAACTCCCATGTTATAGAAATTTTATGAATGTTTTTCATAGGTATTTTGATCCATTCCTTAAATGAATATGGGAAAATGTATTTCTATGATACCACCTAACACCATAAGCCTTTACCTTGGATAAGATTCCAACCTCCCTTTGTTACTAGTGCTTTGGAGAAAGTAAATACATTCTTTAATCCATAGCCTTTTAAATACTTTGGGACAACCATCCTCTTCCAACTAACCAGATAAACCTAAAGTTGATTCTTCCAATACTTTCCAATATACCTTTCGGAATCCAGGCCAAATACATATAGTATATAGGGATTGCCTCTAAGACCAACTTAACCATTACCAATTACTTCCCAGCTTTGAGCAACCATCAATGACACAAAATATGTATCTTTTTGTCCATCTTAAATATCAGTCACTTCCAATCCATTTTCTAATAGTCATTTGGTCTTATGATAAAACCAAGACACTTTGACCCCTATCTAAATCAAACACAAAAAGGAAACAATTGAGAAAAATAAATATTTTCTTCTTTATAAACCCCCACATAGGAGATGGTTGATTTCCCTACATTTACTAGCATTCCAGTTGCTAAACAATATAGATCCATAACCTTCTTTAACTTCACTGAACCTCTTCTTGATCGATCACAGAATATCAAGATATCATCAATGAACAAAAGATGATATAGATAAAAGGTGCTTCCAATATTGATACCTTTAAAACTGCAAGATCTCCTATCATCCATCAGTGCCTTACTTATTCCTTCTGCAACAATTATAATTAAAAGAGGTAACAAGGGAGAACCCTATCTTAGTCCTCATTCTAGTAAAAATAAATGTGTAGTTGATCCATTGATCAAAACAAAAAAAAATTTGTAATAACATAACTCATCACTGAGTTAATAGAAGGAACACAATATCCCAAGTGCATTAACATTAACTTCAAATAAATCCAACTAACACAATTGTATGTTTTTGAAGGATTGGGCTTAACCACCATTACCTTGATATTTATGGAGTGAAGACCTTCTTGTGCAGCCCCCATGGCCTCATGAATCCGCCGACCATCTAAGAACCTAAATTTCTCATTTGAAATGGATTTGGAGAGTCGACCTTTAACCCTCTTGGCTATAACTTTTGCAATAATTTTATAGATGCAATATAGAGAGGATTTGGCCTATACTCTTCAAAAGAAATCGGTTTATCTATTGTTGGGATAAATGTTATGAAATTATCATTGAAAAGAGCTAGTATTCTCCAAGAAAATATTGTTTCCTTAATCATCCTCATCAACTCTTCTTCCATAATATATAAGAATCCAATAAAAACTCCATGGTCCACCTATCCGGGCCAGGATTTTTCCTTTCTAGAACTATGAAAAACATAATGCAATTACTCTTTTGATACCTCCTCCATTAAGCAAATATTTTCTCCATCATTTACAAATCTTGGGAAAAAGAAGACACCTTAATCAATTTCAGGATGGTAGCCCTACCTACTACTTTGTAAACACTTGCAAATTGGTTCATACCAAATTGTGTTAGATCTTGAAAGGTAGAGGCCATTGACCAACCTTCCTCTCAATATGCCAAACTATATTGATGTTTTTATGATGGTTTGCAATGTGATGTAAAATTTTGGTGTTTTCTTCTCCATAAGATATTGAAAGAGCCCTACTTTTAAGCCTCCAAACTTCTCCATTTTCTAGTAACAATTGCCTTCTGTTATCTTCCAATCACATGACTACAACATTTTTCTTATCATCTGTAAGCCAACCAAAACCCTATGAGCTATACAAATCCTTCAATTTTATTTCAACATCTAATAGGGATTTCTCATCCTTGATATTTTTCCATATGCCTAGGAGATAGAGGCCTGCATCACCCTTTATGGTTATTTCCAAATTGAATGGAGGTTGATTCCCTAGAGCTCCCATCAAACATAATCCATATCTTCTTAAGAAAATTGACATAGTCATCATCATCCAACCAACTAAGATTAAATTTGGAAGGGCTAGGAGGCTCTTTCCTTGTTAGACCTAACTCATGAATAGTTGGAAAATGATATGATTCTCCACCCAAGCTAACCCATTGCTTGATTTTGATATTGTCTTTTAAGCAAGATTCAAAAATCAAGAATAGATCCAACCTTTTTGCCACTCCCTCTAATTCGCCCACCCTTTTATTTCTCCTAGTACACCTAATTTGAATAGGTTCAATGCCAAACAACCTAACCTCATCAAGCTTCCTTAATAATTAATTCAAGAGAGAATCAACTTGAGCATGAGGGCCCATACTCCAAAATACCCCAATAAGAAGTTTAAAACTCCCCCTACAATATAAAAACCTTGGTTAATTTAATTTAAGTGGAAAATTTATCTCAAAAAGTTGATTTGTCTACACATGGACCATAAATGTTCAAGACAATGACTCCTCCCTCAATTCTTGGGAGTAGAGAATTATGCCCAAACCTGCAGAAAATGATCAATAATTAAAGCAAAAAAATATCTCCTCTTCTAGATGGTTACCATCCCCCCTGATCTGCCCCTAGCATCAATGTAATTGAACTCCCACCCCCCATATTTACTTCTTATGATAACTAACAAGTTTCCCCTCTTCCGTCATAGTTTCATGTATATAATATTTTTTAGGTTGTGAATATCCATGACCCTCTTTAGGGCTTGTTTTCTTTAGGGACTCCCCACCCCCCTACAATTGAAAGATGAACAAATCAACTTTCAACTACATTTGGGGTATTTCTTGATCTAAGAACCCCATCCAAGGAGAGTTGTTTCCTTGCTAGAACCTCATTGTTTGCTTTCTCCTAAGCTAGAGGCACATGCGATTTCTTGCCTCTGCTAATAGATTTGGAATTTTTAACTTCATTACAAGCTAGTCCACCATTAATCCCCCCCAAAATACCATAGAAGCCTTCATTTTTAGATCTTAAGTTATACCAATTGGCGCCTTCATTTCCTTCTTCTTTCGATTCAGAGGGACTGACAAATTCAAAAATAATACCACCATTATTACCAATATAAATAATACCTATGTCCTTCCCATTCAAAATCTCATATAATACCACAGATAATAAACTAGGTTTACCCTTTAAACTAGATACACTCGACATTAACTCGACTTCCCCCCATGCATTTAATTATTCTCCATATTCCTATTAAACCATAACCCCAAAAATATGTTATTCTCTGGAGAATGATGCAAGGAAAGGGGAATTAGTTTTCAAATAGACTTACTTGAATTCTCCAAGGGGATCCCAATTCGCTCATGCCATCACATTTTGAAACCAAAGGAAGCTACTTTTTAGGATTAGTCTTAGAAATAGTCTCCTTCCGAATTTGAATATCAGATATTTTGTTTTCCTCATCCTTTTGAGGCATTCAACCTTCTACAAGTTGTAGTTTTACTTCTTTCCGACCACCCTCTAATTAGTAATTACATGCCTCAGGCCCCAAACAAGACTTATAAACTTCCTCACTAGTATATTTTTTTAACCCAAACATTTTTGCAGATAGGGAGGCTACACTCAATATCTAAATGTCCATAGGAGCGACAATGTAGACATTTGAATGTTATACCTAATTAATCAAGAAGCTAAAACAAATACATGAGAACCCTTCTTTAAACAGGTTGTCCAATGGCGATCCTTGTCTCCCTACAAACCTTCATTGACCAAAACTCTATAGGAAACCCAAGAATATTGACCCATACCTGTGTTTACTCAAACTTCTTCAATTTGCATAAAAAATGGGGTCCATATTTTCAAAACTAAAGGAGACAAACCCCATTTTTAATGTGAATATTGTGGAATATTGTGCCTTCTCAACATTCGTCGAAGTCATAAAAGTGAATTTCATCCACCCTCTAGTTAGGGTAGATGATATTGAAGAATACCCTAGCCAAGGTTCCTATTGTTCTCAAACACAACTCCTAAGAGATCCCCCCTCCAACCTTTGGCCATGAAAATTGCCTAACATTGTGAGTTCCACCATGTTCACAACTTTGTTTAACTTAACCTCCTCCCCAATTACTGAGTTAACTGATCAAACCCACATCTTAAAGCATTTCTTTTGTTTCTAGTAAGTATTAGCTTCTCTCTCGCATGCTAAAAAGGGAGGAACTTCCTCTTTATTAGAACCCTTATCACTTCTATGCTTTCTACCATTTGGGAAGACCAATGTCTGTTATAGCGCAAATTGGCACGTCCTCATCCTGTGATGACAATACCCCAAGACAACACCTAAATGTCCATGATTGTCCACAAATATGAACTTATAAAGCATGGAAGAACCCTCATTTTGACCCTATTTTATGGTCTAAGTGCACTAGAAGAGATTCTAGCTCACCTCCCATGAAAACACTGAAGTTGGAGCATTTTTGAGACCCAAGCTCCTCTACTTGATGCAAGGAGCATGCCGCGCTAGTTTCCTTTGAGAAAGGTCCACGGACCTTGAAAATCACTAAAACATATGAAATTTCTAGAAAAATGGGAAGTTTTGGAAGTTGTAGGGTGGTTGTTCAATAGTTCTAAGTCACTAAACTACCTGGTAACTTCTCTAACTATCCTAAACACTCATAAAAAGGGATAGGAGGGGCCAAGTAAAAGGGGGACCCTCATATTATTGTTAAACTAGAGGATTTTCTTCTACCCTTCTTGAATTCATTCATCCCATTCCCCCATTGGGATTTAAATGAGCTTACATAATAATGAGAGAACGACCATAATCATAACCATAACAACAACAACAACATTGAACACAACCATTTTGTAATGCCACGTATGTTAAAGCCTATACATATGTAATAATTGTTATTATTGTGGCACAAGGTGCTGGAACAAGGGTCTTTAAGGACCAAGAGACATTATTATTTTGTAAATAGTTAATTAATAAAAACAATTGGCACACCAGAGACCACAAAAGAGTATGGGAGGCATAAATCCACAATGTGAAGGGGGATGGGGACATTCCTAGCACTTTAGAACTTGTTGGTTGAGCTTGGTTCATATTTATGCCTTGGTGGCTTTATTAGTTGATGATCACCCAAACATTGTACAACGGACCCAGCTTTTGATTATTTTAGCCCATGTTGGTACTATTGAGCCTAATTCATGATTTAGTGGGCCTCCCTTGGTGAATGCACCCTCCTTAGTGCTTGGGTGGATTCCACTTGTTGATTGAGCCCCTTTGGTGGTTTTGTAACTCCCTTTTGGAGGTCACACTTGGTTTTGTAAACCCCACTTGCACAAGTGCGCCCTCACTGGCTATTTTAGCCTTGGTTTGTGTAACTCCTTGTGTAACCCCTCCTTTGCTACTTTGGGAAGATTCTTTGGCTTGTGTAACTCCTCACCTCACTATTTTGAATTCCTCTATATGGATGAAGTGTCCACACATTAATTTGAGTTTGGTGGAGTGACTTGTAGCCACTCTCCTTGAAATTTGAATTGCTTGGGTTGGATTCAAGTTAGCCTCTTGTGGTTGAGTTAACCCCCCTTGGGTTGACTCAAGTTGGCTTACCTTGATTTGATTTGACCCCCTTGGGTTTGAATTTCCTTCTTTGGTCTATAAATCCATGGTTGATATCCTTGGTTAAGGTTTTTGATTATTGTTGGTTGTTCTTGGTTGTTCATGCCATTGATGTTGAGAGCTTGGTAAGATTGTGAGCTTAGGGAATCCATGTATGCTCTGGTATGTGAATGAACCTTATGCTTGAAACACTGTGATCTTGTATGGTGTTTGTGGAAAGCGTAGACAACTCTGTTATAGTTCCTCCATGTCCACTACTTGTCTCGGTCCTGGACCTGCACATAAATAATGATAGTGAATAGCGATGTCCCGAGGAACCTTGGGGTGAAAGGATTGCCATTACACCTGGTAGTGGGGTGGAGGAGAAATCAGGTGGTGAGGAATTGAGTTGTGGCTTCTCAAACTGATACTTGAGCTATCCTTTAGTGCACCTCTGTTGTGGATCTGTGGCCTCGGCTTGGGGGTGGCTTGTTAAAGTGAGACATGGATTGGCAGTGCCTTTGGCTGGGTGGTATGTGGTCCGGTTGATGCTAGTTGCACATTAATAAGATAAGTGGTTTATTTTTTATTCAAATTCATATGTTTATATGATGTTTCCACTGTTTCCATAGCTAAACTGTTTATTGTTGAAAATTTTGGTAGAGATATCAATGGTTGGATGCAAATCTAATGGTTTAATTGGTTGGAAGTTGGTGTATTCTCCCGATTTTTAGATTTGATCTTGATGGCATCTTGAAATATGTTTATTCATGTGTTATTTTATGTAGCTTACTCTACAAATGTTCCCTCTATGGCTGATCATATATGTGGATGAAATTACAGATGAAAATGCTTGGTTTCAGAACATTGGTTGAGGAATCCTGCTTGGAACTTAGTGTTTTCTCCTTGATTTTGAGATCTGATATTGATGGCAACTTGAAATATGCTTATTCATGTGTTATTTTTTGTAGATTACTCTGAAAGTGCACCCGCCATGGCTGTTTTAACTGCTAGGAAATGTTTTTTTTTTTTTTTTATTTTTATTTTTTTTTATGGATGGTTTTTCTGTAGAGTTGATTATTTGAAGTTGTATGTATGTGTATGAATGGATGGTTTTTTTTTTTTTTTTTTTTTTTTTTTTTTGCTTGAAAACTAGATTGAATGGATGGTTTTTCTGTAGAGTTGATTATTTGAAGTTGTATGTATGTGTATGAACTTGATAGTGCACTCTTGGTGGATGTAGAGTGCCCCATATAGCTGGTATGCTTTTTATTTGGGACTCTCGGCTGATTTTGCAGGGATTTGGATGCTTATCGGATGATTCGGTAGTGATTTTGATAGCAATTGGTAGCTATGATATTTTGTACGAATTAATGGATTTATATGGTAAATCTTACCTATGATTTTGTATTATTGAATGGTTGTAGGTGTTAGATTCATATATGATCCAGTGAGCAATGCAAAACTATTAATGAAGGCGTCTTAAATTGGAATTACGGATGTGTAGTGATTGCATAGTTTTAGGACGGAAAGTTCTGGTTGTAATTGTTTGCAAAAGAATTCCGTAAATTTGATCATCTATAATTATTGGGATGTTCATGGCCACCCTTAATGTTTTAATAATGCTAAGGTCAAATTTTAATAAGCTTGTAAATCTGGTTGCATTTTCATGCTTGCATGGTCTTGCATCTACATGAGCTTTTGGGGAGTTTTATAATTGTTTTTAAGATGTCACAATTTATTTTAATGGTTGAATGTTGCTTTAAATTGGCTTGATGGTATGTTAGCCTAACCTTTGGTTGACCCTATTTCGTTATACAATACCTTTATTCAACCTTCCTTTGGGTTTACATGTGCTCGTGACCTTGGTTTCGGGGTCGGGTACACTACACATTTACCTTGGAAAACCCCATAAGGGGAAAAACCAGCCAATGAAGATCTTCATTACATGGCCAAAACCAGTCAAACGAGACAAGTGATATCACCCGATCACCTCCAAGCCACATTACAATGGAGTATACCAAGTCCTTTATAGGCTTCATTACATATAATACCTTGGGACAATACCATGGGCTACAAGAAACCATTTGCTAGACCTAAACCACCTTTGACTCATTCCCGATTCAAGGTTAACCCTAACAATTCCCCCATTAAGCTTGACTTTGGGATATCACATACACCCCCCTATCACTTAGGTCTATCTCCTGACTTTACCGGTGATTTACCAGGGGTATGCATGCTTTACTAGGTCTTACAGCCATATGCACTTTTACATGCAAACTGCCCCATTAATTTTTTTTATGTGTCTTCGTGATGACTACACCATCACCATCCATTGCTTCATCCTCTCGCTTTTTCATGCTCGCATTCTTGCTCATTATCTGCCATGCCTCCTTTTGTATCTTGTCACCGCTTGTCCTCATGAATGCTTATTCTAGATTCTAATCTCCATGCACACTTAGAAAAACAAGATCGTTCCTCACCACTGCTTGACTGTAACACTACGTCAATGAGGTCCTCCTTTGCTTGACTGCAACGTGAGCACTACTTTCCATGATAAATTGTGACACTCTCATCTTATTTTGAAGATATGCTTTTGTTAGTAGGAGAATCAATTTGCAATACATATGTTCTTTGAAGATATGTTCTTGCTTTGGTTAATGTTTCTATTGCTACCACAAGGCTTGTAAGGAGGGTTAGTGGCTCTTCTTGTAGGTTTCAAGGTGGTTTCAAGCTTGTTGGAGTGAAGTGGATTAGTGCTGGAAAGCAGAAGCTGCAAGGATCGAACTTCGGAAATAGGTTCCTCTTTCCTTCTATCTCATTCTCCTAGTTGTTTGTTGGTTTGTGCTTGCTTGTTATATGAGTGATAAAACATATCCCTCGTGTCTGAATGAGTGGTTTGAAGAGTCTTAATGATCATTATTATATCTTTTTAGTATGTTGGTGACCAACCCTAGTCATTAAGATCAATTTTTGTACAACAGAACTCGAAACTCCACTGGGGATAAGAGTCTCTGTAGGGCTTTGATAGGTTTATATTCTAGCTAATTTTGGGTGTCTCCAATCCATTAGGTCAATATCACAACCTTCCTCCCTTGAGATTCCAAAAAAGGTGCAAATTTCAATTTTTGATTGTTTTAGGCATTCTCAAGTGTCCCATGCTCCTTCTAGTGGGGACAGGTGCATGTGGTAGGGTTCCCACATGCTTATTTGTGGGAACAATAGCGTGGCCATGCTCCTTTTGCACTATATAGAAGTGTGGGGGCCAAAAAGTAGGGTTTTTCCCTATTTTGACTTGATTTTTTCAGGGATGTCTATTGGTTTAGATTCCTGAGACTAGTTAGGAGGTGGTACTATCAAATTTATAAATCTTTGATGGTGTTTGGATGTTTGATTACCTTGGATTTATATGCATTAGGACAGGTCCAAGAGTTTTTGGTGCCTTATTTATACTTTTGCATTTGTTGTTGTTCACTTTGACTTGAAGAAGTAAGACCACAAGTACATTCTAGTACCTTTATTTTGCCTCTTTGTTTAGGTGAAATAGGTCTTAGAATACTTGCTTTCTTAGTATACCTAACCATACATGTTGAGTCTAAGAGAAACCCCTAGGGAAACCCTTCTCAAGTTGTCCAGTATAAGGTAGGTGAAAAGACAAGTTTTGAATGTTTTTTGTGCATAACAATGAATCAACAATTGGTTTTCCTTTTTGCATTATAGGTGGAGTTCGTCTATTTTGGATTGCTTACCAATAGATAGCAATGTCAGATGGAAATTAAGCCTACATATACTTTGCATGATAGCTTTGAAATAAAAGACTTCCTTGGGTTGACAATTAATACGTGGTTGTTTCGGCTGTTCAATTAATTAGACAATTAAATTACCCAACACCTTCCATAGATATTTAGCACAAATTTTCCTTATTTTCACTATTATTCCTTTCAGGATTGTTGCAAGAAATGACCAATATACTAGAGTGGCCTGAATGAATGTTTTAATAAGAATTAGACACTCACCTTTATAAATCCATCAATTACAACATAAGTTGACTTTGTTTTCTATTTTGGATAGTATCCAGTACCAGTCCACCTTTCGATATGAATTGGGCTTTAAGAAGAATCCTAAATATTTAAACCCATTTCTCCAGTCTTGTTTTGAAATGTTAATGGAGCGTCGCATATGTCTTTTAACAACACATGGGAGATGAAATGAGTAAAGAGTAGTTTTTTCTAGATTTATAAACCATACATGTAGCCGACGTGAATAAGTCCATAATCTCCTTGACAACATTGATTTCCTAGATTGAACCAAACCCAAAAATTAAGATATCTTCTACAAAAAGTAACTGTGTCACCACTATTTGTCCAACCACTCAAACACCTTGTACCGTCCCCTGAATTCTAGTCACGTGAAAAGATTGACTTAGCCCTTCTATAATAAGAAAAAATAGATAAGGAAAAAGAGGATCACCTTAGTGCATTCCCCTTCTTGATTTAAAAATGAAGATTCTGATCCATTAATCAAAACCACAAAACTAGCTGAGGATACATAGCTCGTGATCTACCTAACAATCTCCCATTAAAAGCTAATATGAAGGAGAAGAAGTCTCATAAACAACCAAGACACTCTGTCGTAAGCCTTAGAGAGATCCAATTTTACAACAAAACCTGGATTTGAAGATATCTTGATAGTATGCAAGGTTTCATGTGCTAAACAGATAGCTTCATGAATTAAGCGCTCCTTAAGGAATCCAAACTACTATTGTGAGATAAATCTTGAAAGGAAAGGTTTTAATCTCATTGCCAGAGTCTTGGAGAAAATTTTATAGACATAGTTGCATAGTGCAATTGGTCTAAAGTCATTAAAAGACGACATATGGTCTTTCTTAGGGATGAGGGCTAGAAAGGTAGAATTTAAAAATTCGATTCACCATGATCTCCTCAACCAATCGAAGCAAGTTTGCACCAATAAAATCATAAAATTCCAGATAAAATTCGATGGGCCACTCATCTGGACCTGGGTTGCGTTCCCTTTGAAAGGATGCCATTACTGATTTTAACTCATCCTTTGAAACTGGTTGTAAGATTTTCTTGTTATCTTCATCCTCAACTAATCAAGGGAAGTATGAAATCAATTTCAAGACATCACCCATATTTGTATGAGGGGGTTCTTTCAATAAATGAGAAACATGATGAACACTTAGCCTTGCCAACTTTTGAAAACTCGACACTTGATTTCCTTGTTCATCCATGAGATCCCATACTGTATTGTTTTGCTTCCTATAATTTGCGTATCTATGAAAAAAATTGTGTTTTGATTGCCAACGACAAGCCAAGTAGCACGGATTTAAGTCGCCATAATTATTCAATCAACAACAAATTTTTTTCTTTTTGTTCTTCCTTTAGTTTTATAAAGTTCATGTGCTCTTCAGGGAAGGATTCATCCGAATAGGATTTATAAAATTCTGCCAATGTTAATTCCAACTCATTTAAAGTATTTTCCCTTTTAGATCTTCTATTACGGGCCCATGGATAACCACCTCTTTTAATACTTTTAATGACCATGCAAACTGATCACTAGCTAACGATCCCATAGAAGCATCAAAACTCTTCCATTCTCTTTTAACTAAAGATCTAAAAATCTCATCAGAAGACCACATTTGATTGTACTTAAATGGGGTGAATGGTTTCTCCATACCTGTCTGAGATTCGAACATGATCGGGAAATGATCAGAAAGACATGACTTCACCACCCATGAGCGAAAGCTTCCAAGTGACTTAGTTAAGTTTATGTTGATAAAAAACCGATCAATCCGCTTGGCAATACTAGCCTCTCCTTTCCCGTTATTCACCCACATAGGACTGATTTTGGATGGCTCAACATCGATCAGGCCCAGTTCTTCTAGGGTATTTATGAAAAAATCAGCCAAGCGATCTCCTCTAGCGACCCTCCCCTAGACTTCCCCACAAGAGGGTGCAAAATTCAATTTTC
Organism: Larix kaempferi; assembly: GCA_027924585.1. NCBI lineage: Eukaryota > Viridiplantae > Streptophyta > Pinopsida > Pinales > Pinaceae > Larix > Larix kaempferi. Next base: position 1,487,590 of record BSBM01000233.1, on the reverse strand, counting down.
CTACCATTATCAAGTTATCTTGCTTCATCCATGATTTGGATAAAAAATCCTTCCATAAATCTTCTCACCCTAGATACCGATCGTAAACAATGAGAAGGGTAAAGGCTTTACTTGAGACCGAATCCATTATTTCTGTACATAATCCATAGGAAACCCCATAAGTGTTTAGTAGAGAGAAGGAATTGCTCCACCTTGAAGCCAAACCTCCCGAAAATCCATAGGCATCTAGTGTCACAAAAGACCAAAGAGGAAAAAATTTCTTCAAGATTCGACCAACATGTTCACTTGCTAACACTGTTTCTTGTATGAGGGTAACCTTCAGTTTAGTAGAATCCACCAATCTCCCGAGGGAAAATTCTTTGGCCTTCCCCCCTAGGCCCCAAATATTTAGGGATAAAATACTCATTTTTTAACCCCATCTGAGGGGTTACATGCTCTAAGACCCCCAAAAAGTAAGCATTGTTTATCTTGATTAATTTTGTGTGCCGCTTTTGCCTGAGCTAGATTGATAGATGATTTTCTACCAACTTTGGAACCACCTAGTGATGAGAAATCATCACCTCCCAAATTTCCCAATTGAGCCTTCCCATGTCAAGACTATATAGGCCTAGACCGGAGGTTATAGTGGCTGGGACCCTTTTTAAGTGGAAATACTCCCAAATTATTATCCCTGGCCTCTATAGAAAGTGAAGATGAATGATCCCTTTTATCTGGGACCCTTCCAAAAGTGTCTATATCATCTGATAAGTCTTCAGTAAAACGAGTTCTTTTTTTACCTTCAATAATATGAACATTAAGTGAACCAAAAAAAGGAATATTCTTCAAATTTGAAGGTGATTTAATCAATACCAAAGTATAATGTTGAACAAATTCCCCATTTTTTGTATTTGGGGATGCCATGGAGAAAGGCATTTGAGATCCCAAAGCGGAAACAAGAGTTTGCTTAAGAAGCTGCTCAATCCTCGAAACATCAACAAGAACAACTACTATCCCCACAACAATTTTATCTGGTGCTTGTCCCTCCCAAAGTCTTGCCGTGGAACCTTCCGATTGTAAGGGGTTTAGATCGATATCAGCTTGAGAATATGAAGTCTTTGAACATGATGGAGACAAATTCCCATCCGAATTCCTATTCCAATTCTTTTTTTTTAGTGGAGAAGAATAGTCTGCCACCATATGTCCATATTTATGATATCGAATACACTGAAATGGAAAATTCTCATAATATAGGACTTGTGATATTTTTGTCGAGCCACATTCAATAACCATTGACTCCATCTCTACTAATATATTGGCAATAGACAGGATATTCAATGCTTTGTATGATTCATCAGCCATGATAAACTTACCGAGAGCATCGCCGTTTTTTTTCCCAAAGAACCATCATTCCACAACTCCATGGGATGCCTTAGAAACCGAACTTAGATTGGAGTGCTCTCCACATACTCACTCTATGCATTAAAATCAGGGCACCAAGGTTTAAGAGCCGAGAAATTTTTCCCACAAAACCACAAAACCTTGATAACCTTAGCAACATATTCTTCTAATCGGAAAATAAAGTTGATCCACCCCTTATCCAAGAGATGGAAGACTGTACCATAGCCTATTATAGGGAGCCACTTATCCTTCATCCACTGGTTAATGCTATCTACACCCATGAATCTGCCAATAAATCTTCCCACCAAGGTTTTTCTTAGAAGTGACTCTATTTGTTCTTGATGAATGTCACAACCTACTGTGAAAGAGAGTCCTCCACCCCTGGACTTAATAATCTTTTGCTTCTTCTTCATCATCCTATTAGAGAGATTGTAAATGGAGAGACCACTCAATTCCACCATATCAATATCTTAGTCTAAGAACCCTAGCTCGTCCCCAACTGGAGGAGACCCAGAGGAGAGCAGAAATGGAAATTACCACCATGCTCATAAAAATCATCTGTAATCAATGTTGATACCTTCAAGACATTTTTCACTGTAAGAAAAGAATGATCCTCATCCAGAGTGAGCTTTAAGGGAGACTGCTCTTCCAAACCCTTATCGAGAGGGGATTCTAAGTTAAAATCACCTCCTGAAACCCAATCCCTCAGAGATAAAACAAACCCATCTGACACTTGGTCTTCAGATCTATCTTGTGGAGACAATACTAAATCCTTAGATATCATCACTTTTTCATGCTTCTCTAAAGAAGTATCCAAAAAACCTTTAGAGATCCATGTGTGACTCAACATGAGCATTACATATAGAGTCTGACTCTAATGGGATATTGTCAGATCTAGAGATGGACCTAGAAACTGCCAAATCACCAGAATAAGCCTTCGTACACTTCCAAATCTCTTTTAGCTCTTCGTGTGTAGGAATACAACCGGTGAGGATAAGATCCCCCCCGTGAGAAAGTTCCATAATCAAGGCTTTCCTCCTCCAAATCCATCTCATTGCATAGGATACTAGATCTGCCAAACCCTTGGATAAATTATTTGAAATATTTCACCAGACGTGCCCTAGCCGCAGAGCACCCCCGAGACTCCATCTCCCTTTAGCTTTGTATCAAGTTACATTTTCCACTTAAGTATGCATGTCTTAGGTTTCCTTTAGTAGGATACTACAAGTTTATGTCTTTTCATCTTGCTACCATTGTGCATGAAAATAAGTTTTCTTTGACCCATTTTGAAATCTCATTGGCAGTTGAATAATGTTGGAAGTTGTAATGTGAATGAATAAGCTCTCTTTTATGTTCATCTCATTTTGGAACATCATTTTTCATCTTCTTCCGCATTCCTCTGAGTAAACAACAACCTCTAAAAGCAACATAACTAAAATGAACTAGAATTGCTTTTCTTTGATAGAAAACCAACAATTGTCTAGGTTATAGGGACTTGGTTGTAGGATTGGAGAGTTAACTTCTCCAAGTCCACGTAAAATGAAACTAGGACAACTAAAGAGTGTGAAATCCATTAGTAATATGAAGTATTTGTCGATAAAGAGTCTCTAACATAGGCAATTACAAGTGGTAGGTTAATCTAGTTCAAGTGGTCAGATTGTCCCTTGTCACTTGGACTTGTGGGGTTATGTGAGTGTGGGAGTTGTTCAATTGTGGCAAGTCCTTGGGGTGACACCACTAATATACTGATAAATTCGGGCATAGGACTTAGTCCTATATACATTCCCTATCCATTCGTATAATCCCTTTCCAATGATCATTCCACCCATCTACCTAGCATGAAGTGGTATCCATTTCTTCTTCTTCTTAGGTTTCACCTAGGTGATTGAAAGGGGAATATCTTTTGGTACTTGAGACAAACATAGGATCTCCGTCTCAACTCCATGGGAGGGTGTTCTTTGAAGGAAATTACTTGCACCCTTGGTTATTATTGCATAAGGATTAGCACAACTTGCTCTCAAACCTTCACTAATTGGACTTGGGCCCTAAACATCCTAGGATAACCTTCAGAAGGTCCATTGTCAACTCTGCATTAATTTAAATCAGGATTTAATCAGCCTGGTTTGATCACAGGAAGAGTGAATTTTTTTAGCTATATCTTAGAGTCTTTTATAGGAGTTTGTTGAGTGCAATTTTTCAATGTCCATATAAGGCCTTATAGGCTTCGTACTTTTGGAATCAAAGCATATGGATAAAATTCACAAGGAGGCCAACCAAGGGACCTCTATGCAAGGGGATCCTTGTGCTATTCCATTAGTTGGAGACGTTGGTCCTCCTTTAATGGCCACTTTGAATCTTCCTGGATTCACTATAGAGTTTTCGGTCTAGTTGTTTTCCACCCATAATGTTTGGAATGCTCGTGATTCTTCTCAAGCAGGCACTACATGTCAAGATCATTAAGACCCTTTGCCTTCTTAGTTGGTGACATCTTTCCTCCTCCTTCTACCACATCCGGTGAAAGTTTATCTTGTAGTAGCAAGAGGTCTAAAAACAATAGAAAGAGGAAGGATAAGAAGAAGATGTGAAGACAAGGGGGCATGCCTCCAACCGCTGCAAGTCATGATGGGGACATTTCCTTAGCCATTGCAAGTCATGCTGGGTACAATTCCTCAACCATTGCGAGTTACGCTAGGGGAAATTCCTCATCCGCTGTGAGTTATGTTGGGGGCAATTCCTCAGCCACTACGAGTGATGATGAGTGCAAACATCCAGTCACTACAAGTCATATTGGAAATAGGTCATCAATTAGTGCTAGTCATGTGGAATACACATCATTGACCATTGCAATCCACGTCAAGCGAAAGTCACCGATAACTACAAGTCATACTGGAGATGGGTCACTAGTAACTGCAGGTCATAATGGAGACAAGTCACTAGTCACTGCTAGTCATACTGGAGACAACTAACCAGCTAGAACAAGTCGTGCGGGGGGCAAACAACCAACCACTGCAACTCGTGCCGTGAATGTTGACACATTGGAAAAACCTAAAAAATAGAATCTTAAGTTCCCTTGTAAACTTTGCAAGGAAGGCCACATTACTTATCTATGCCTTGTACTTCTAGAGGTACAAAGAGTGTGGTCCCTCTCTCACAAATCTTCTGCTTCTAAGAAAATACCCACTATAAGTCATGCCGGGGACAAACTACCATCCAATGCTAGTCATGTTGAGAGTATTGATACTGTGGAAAATTCTAGACGAATAGGATGGAAGCCTAAGTTCACTTGTAGGCTTTGCGAGGGATACCACCTTACTCATCTATGCCTTGTACTTCCAGAGGTATAAAGAGTGTGGTCCATGTCTCTAAGATCTTCTACTCTTGAGCTATCTATAGTTTCCCAACAACCAATTCAACCTTTGGTTGATAAAGTGGTCGAATCGATGCAATCTTTGGTCAATCCCACTCTTCCCTCGGAGAGTGAAAAGATTAAAGTGGTTGAACCGATGCAATCTTTGGTCGATCCCACTCTTCCCTTGGAGAGTGACACGATTCAAGTGGTCTAAATGATGCAATCTTCGGTCAAGCCCACTCTTCCTTTAGAGAGTAATGTGGCTCTAATATTATTCACTTCCAGCTCATAAATTTTTGGATAAGGGGGCACTCCATTCACTTTGAATGAATCCCCACCAAGCTCTTGGGTCACTTCCTTTGATTGGAATAATTTAGCCAGGCCTTGCCTTGCTTTGTTTGCACTCTTCCAAATAAAGGTTCAAGTTAAATATCATCATGTTTTTTGATGTATTATTGATGAAGGAGCCTATGTTAGTATTTTATCCTTATATTCTTGGAGAGATGTGGGACCTCCCAACCTTGTGTCGACTACCGATCAACTTATAGATTTTGATAGAAGACCTAGTGAGCCTTTGGGGTTTCTCCCTTAGTTTCTTATTACATTAGTTGGAAAGACTGTCTTAGTCTATTTCATGGTTATATAGGGCCCTTTGGACTTCAATATGATCCTTAGGCGTCATTATGTATATGCTATGAATGTTGTGGTGTCTACACTCTTTTGTGTGATGCATTTTCCTCACAATAGAAGCATTGTCACTATTGTTCAGCTTGCATTTGTTGATCCTCCTCATTACTTGACTTTAGACCAAGCATCCCCTTTGTATGTTCCTAGTGTTTCGGTAGACACTACCTTACCATAGGTGAATTATGTGGCCTCATATCCCTTGCATCCAACTACTACTAAGAAGAAGCTTCTGCATTCATGCTCACCTTCTTGGGACTTGGTTCCGACAGTTGACCAGGTGATTAATCCAATGGGGGAATTGAATCCCGCTATCCACCTTGTTGATCTAAGTGAATGTTCTTACATGTCTTCTCTCTAGGATGACATGCTTCCCTCGATGAATCTTTCTTGAAGGCTATGATCGATTCTAACATTCCTTCGGATATTTTCATCGTTTCCAATGATCATCTCCCTGGATTGGACCCAATTTTGCCAAGAGCTAGAGAATAAAGGAATGGAAGGTGATGTGCAGCTAGAGGATGCGCTTGCAAAAATGTTTCAATTGTTCAAAGGTGAAGAATACCGCTAATTTATTGTGGTACTTTTTATCATCAATGGAGTTGACCCGGTCGCGACCACACCCCAGAAAGTCTTGAAAAATTAGGTACATTCAATAAATTCTATTTATCCCCCTTTTTTTTGAGATAGTAAGTAGCAAGTGTCAGGAAGAAATAATGGTTATAATAGTGGTAGTAGTGAAAGTCAATTAGTAGAGAAATAGGGGGGTGCTAATGCATCCCATAATCAAAATAAAAATTAGTATCACAACTAGGATGTAGAGGATTTATTTTAGTTGGAATTTCTTCTAGTAATATGAAGAGAACATAGGGAAGATCTAATTTAAGTTTGCTTGAGTTCTAAGGTAAAGGTGAAGAGGATGCATAGCAAAATTGGTTTCTTTGTGAAGCTATATGGAATGCTAAGGGTATTTACCTAATAGCAAATATGGTAGAGTTTCATACAACTACATGGGGTAGATCATTATAAAAGTATATGAAGATCCTGCATGGTCCATAAGGTGGATCAATGATGACTTTAGATGAGGTTAAACAACAATCTATTTTTGAATTTCAATAGCTTAAGTTAGAGAAAAAGAGAAATACTTGATTTGGATAACATGCTTGTTATTATTCTTGATCATGGGATGCCCACCTTGAGAAAAGAGAGTTCTGACTTGTTCTATTGTAGGTTGTTTCTTATGGCTAGTGTTTGAAAACTTCTCCCAGGTCTACCATGCATTTAATTATGAAGATTCATAATGTATTTCAACCATCAATTGACCTTCCGACCTCACACATTAGGGGGGCATCCGTTATAGAATATTTTTCCACATCATTTGCAAAGATGCTTATATTGGCCCTTTTCTATGATCTTCCCATCTTGCAGAACCCCTTATCCTTTTGTGGATCAATTATATTACCCCTTCTCAGTGAAAACCTAAAAAATTCCATTTTTATGCACATATGCGCCTTTGCAATGTATTGCCTATGTATACATGCCTTGGTAGTGTATAGCCCATGTATGACCTTATTTTGAGGTAAAAAATATATATTTCTTCGGAAAAGTGAAATAAAGTTCATGGGTTTTAACTTCCATTTGCCCATCAATAAATACCCTAACTTCCTTAACTGTCTCCCCAAAAGTATAAAAGAGGCTAAAGAGAAGTTGAGAAGGAGGAGAGAATACCTATAGCATCCTTAGGATGACATTTTGCATATAGATCCCACAACCCTTGTCCTGAGCTTGTAATAATTTTTCCCTTATCTGGAAACCTGCATTTTCAATAGTATTCATTCTTTATCTATTCATAAAACCGTCTTCCTATTTTCTTGGACTTGCCCTAAGTGAATCTCGGAGAAGTATTGCAAGTGTATGGACCAGGTGGAGGAACTCAAACTCCAGTTTCAAAACACTGTTGCAGCATGCTACAAGTGAAATCATTCTTGTATTTGTTGTTATTTTTTATATAGAGATCTCTCTTTCCTGTCCATATTTTTGTGTTAAGATTATGTTCTTTGATCATAGAACTCTAGTTACTTAATGCATTAATTTGAAAAGTTATAGTTAATTGCTTTTATATTTGCAGCCATCTATTGTTTTTTATGTTTCTTTCTTAATTGCACGTGTTCAAGGGAGCAATAGAATTAAAGATTCAAGAACTGTATTTTCATCGAATGTTGGATCACAAGTAGGTTTCTTGAACTTTTATTTCAGTTCTATTTTGGTTGCAAATTTGTAATTAAATTGTTTTATTTTGAAATTGAGTAATATCTTCAAGGCATCGCTCTGTGATGACTTTAACCCATGGTCATTAGGGGATTTAGTGAGCTCTTGGATTTAGTGAATTGTTGAATTTGTTTGTAAGAGTTGTTATCTATGTCTAAAAGTGAAAAACTCTTGGGATGCACTTGATACTGCAATATGGGTATTCCAAGATACCCTGTCATAGATTATATTATCATGGCATGTTCAAAATCTTATCGCGGGGTTGTAATTCTTTGTTACATTAAATGAATTACGGTCAGAGGTAGCAATCCTCTAAGAAACTACTATTTTATGTTATGTGATGTGGATCCAAAAAGTTAGCCTACTCAACAAATCTTGAAACCTCTAAGCATATTCCCATGTAGTCTCTCCTACCATCTACTCAGAATATCCTTCATCTTAGCAACACTCTATTTCTCTGACTTAAGTTATTGAAATTCAAAAATAGATTGTTGTTTAACCTCATTTAAAGTCATCATTGCTCTACCTTATGGACCATGCATGAGATTCATGTACTGCTATAATGATCTACCCCATGTAGTTGTATGAAACTCTACCATATTTGCTATTAGTAAAATACACTTAGCATTCCATATAGCTTCACAAAGAAACCAATTTTGCTATGCATCCTCTTCACCTTTACCTTAGAACTCAAGTAACATTAAGTTAGATCTTCCCTATGTTCTCTTCATATTACTAGAAGAAATTCCAACTAAAATAAATCCTCTACGTCCTAGTTGTGATACTATTTTTTATTTTGATTATGGGATGCATTAGCACCTCCCCATTTCTCTATTAATTGACTTTCACTACTACCACTATCATAACCATTATTTCTTCCTAGCACTTGCTACTTACTATCTGAAAAAAAAAATTGGGATAAATAGAATTTATTGAATGTACCTAATTTTTCAAGGGTTTCTTGGGTGTGGTTGGGACCGGGTCAACTCCATTTATGATAAAAAGTACCATAATAACTTAGGGGGATTCTTCACCTTTGAACAATTGAAACATGTTTTCAAGTGCATCCTCTAGCTACAAAACACCTTCCATTCCTTTATTCTCTAGTACTGAACAAATTGATGGCATGTTACAATTAGCAGGGTAAAGCATCTCTCCATTTTCTTTTAGTAGCTACTTATGATATCTTACTCCTAATAAGAGCTTGTGACATTTTTCAACCGTTGGAATATCTTGTACATCCAAACTCGATCTCAAATCAGGATCTTGCAAAATTCAACACATAATTATTCACTTGCACATGCACAAATAACATAAATTCGATTACATAATCAAATTATACATAAAATTTAAACTTACTACAAACGGTAAGGGAGAACTTGATGAACTTTAAACAACATGGAATGAGCTTGACTCTAAAGAATTGGCCTTTTGATATTAGAAAATTTTCCGCCATGCATTTCAACCAACTCAACAATCAATACGTGTCTATATTCTTAAAATAATTTTTGGAAAGCATATAACAATGTAACTTCAAATAAAATTTTGAAACCATTTTTCAGTATATGGTGGGAGTTTAAGCAACATATATACCTTATGCAGTATTGTAATTTATCTACTTGCATTCTCAAAATAATTTTTGGGATGCATGTTATATTTTATTTAAAAACTACAATCGAAATAATTCAAATGTAACTAATGCATTTGTAAAATTTAAAAGCATCAATGCATGTGCATAAAATAAGACACACTGGTGCATATATGTATGGTATGCACCAAATGGAAACTTCTGCAAAAAACACCCACACCAAAAACATCTACAAAGTTTTAATAACAACGGTTTTTATTTGCATTTTATTATTTTTTTATTCAAGTAGTAGGTTTTTCATATATTAATATCTAGTGCATTGTTATTTATGAAGAACATCGATGCGTGTTATATATTTAAGGTGCAACAATGTCTGAAATATTAAAAAAGAAAACAACACATGCATTTCTCATCAATTCACTAAATTATCAAGGGGAAAATGAATGGGAATTTCATTTTTTTTTTCACGTGGTTCACAAAAAACCCTCTTTTATCGATACCCCGCTACATCCACGGTAACCTCCCCGGCATCCAGAGACATAGGAAGGGCGGTTAATTGGCTAGTAGAGCTCCTGAAGAGATCAACGACTCACTTATGAGCAAGTGTCACTGGAGGGACTTGAACCTGGGTGGAGCGGATAACAATCCGATAACTCAACCACTCAGGCTAAATCCAATTGAAAACGGGAATTTCATTTTTAAAAAGTGAGTTTATAAAATAAAACCTAATCACTTTTTATTCTTTTGTTGAAAATTACTTGGGAGACTTGTGCAACAGAAATTTACCAGTTAAGACTTTGGAGTGGCTCGATTTTTTCGGAGAACCAAATTTGTAGCGGATTGTGGATCACATACAACTCTACAAAGGATAAATATAAGATATGTATGTTATTACTATTCATGTCGACATATCCCTTAATTGTTTCAAAATAATTCATTATTTATGTATGTTCTATTCATATTTATAATTCATTCTGAAGAAAAAAAGGGGTTTTTGTAGTTACTCTTAATGCTGGAAACCCTAGCTCTCTTGTTGCTTCCCTTCTCTTTTATGTAGTCGCAATTTTTAGCATTGGGGTTTTACCATCTCAACTATTTCACAATGAGATTTTTTTTCTAAACACTATACATTTAATGCCTTTGTGCATCTATATATAAGGAGTTGGGCATCTATTTCAATGGGACCACTTATTGCATTGGATCCCAAAACTTGTCCCTATTAGTATTTTAAAACATTTTTAAGGTTTTTGGTGCATACTTTACAATTTAACGCACCGGTGTGCTTTAAGAAAGTCATTGTTTAACGTTTAGATGTAAAAAAAATCATGGGTTATCCAACACGAAATATACAGAAAGTATGCATCGGTTCTCTTATTAATGTATAACACATCGTTGAAATTAAATATGCATTTTTAATATTTTGGCACACTAATTTACTGGTGCGTATTACTATGTATGGTGCACCTATGTGTATTCCTGAATAATGCACAATATTAAATGATAAAAAATTTTAAACTTAAATTATTTACTTTATTTGTAAAACATATTTCATAGCTTCTACATTTCATGAGGCAAGGCATTTATTGATTGAAGATGTTTGATAGAAGTTCAAGAAAAAATACTTGTTGCAATGAGCATAATCAGAACACATCCCAAAAAGAGAGTAGGACAAGTTTTTTGAAATTTTAGTATAAAATTAATATGTTTAAATGATGTGTATTCATAAATGTGCGTCATTTCGAGATTTTTTTTTGAAGAAACTAGATAAAAATATTTGCAATCGAAGTTCAAAAGAGCGTAAAAGCTTGATGGAAATGTTGCAACGAGATGAATTAGATGAATCAAAAGGTAATCAACATGAAAATTTTCTTTGAATTTTCGATAGTAATGTACTTCTTAAGAAAATTTGCTAACATGTTTCAAACAATCTATTTCACATTTGTTGAATGTCGTGCAAGGATAAACAATGAGAGAATGAAATGTCATCCTAACAAGATAAAAATTATGAAGGTTATAAATAATGATGTTCATTGGTCATCATTTCATTTGGATTGGTGCTCGAAGTTAATCAAAGGGGGAAATTTTTTTATAATAATAATAATAATCTAATTTTAAGGTCATGGCCAAGTAAGACACCAAATTGGTGTATGAGACACCCTTTTTTGTGGGATAAGTGACCCCCTCCATGCAATAGCTTGATTGTTAAATTATACACAGGTGTAAATACCATACCCCCTCCAAATTTGAACCTATGACCTCCTAGAAGGAACACAGAAGGAAACACATGTTCTTAACCATTAGGCCCACTCAAGCTGTATGTATAGACATAATTTACACTTACAGTGAAAAAATCAATCCATTGAGTCCAAGTATCAAGTTATATATAATCTACAACAAACATTTCCATAGCAATGATCAATGAGACTTGTAAAACATGCAATAGAAAAACATACAATAACAACAAAGAATCATTTAAAAACTATCGTTCATTAACATCTTTTCTTACAATATGTATATACTACTACAAAATATTACGATATTAATATTTCAACGATATTTACTTTCATATCAATATATATATCTATATATATGTATATATGTATATATGTATATGCATATATATATATATATATATATATATATATATATATATATATATATATATATATATATATATATATATCTGCACGCACACACACACACACACACATATATATATGTATTTTTTTCATCGGACATGTCATGGGGAAACCCTCAGGTACTTTCCTTCATTTTGAAGATGGTACCCAAGGTAAACCATCGGTCTTGATTACGGGGCCTAACCTGGTGGGGAAATCAAGTGAGGCCCTTATATAACAATGTATAGCCACCCGGGGATTTGACCCTGAGACCTTCTGCTCACAACTTACAGCACTCGACCACTTGAGCTAGCCCACCGGGCTTATATATATATATATAATTATTAATTTTTTTTTGGGAAGATTATAAAAATTCCAAAGGACAAACGAGGTGATATTTGAAACATGTAGGTATGTATGTCCAAAAAAAGTGTGCAAGGAGATGGTCAAATAAATGAACATGAATGCATCAAGGAGGAGCCATCTCAACAACAATGTGCATCAAACATATGTAATCATTGATTTTCTCTTTTGTGTACATAGAATTTAATTGTTGGATGAAATATTGATTTTCAATTGTTTTGTGGCGGAAAAGAAAAGAAAATGCAACTCATTCAACACACAAGACAAGATGACAAGGAAGAAAAGGGTTGATCACAAAGTTGGTGAGTACTTGTGTTTTCCTTACATAAGATTTCATATTTGTTGTGATCTTTATATTTTAATTAAGTTACACTTGTCATTAGATGTCTTATAATAGGTGCTAATAGAGAAATGAGAGCCATAAGAAGAATTGATTGACATCGGGTTAAGTATGGGTTGTGAGTATATATTGGAGTATCAAAAGTTAATTCTGCAATTTGTAAGTAATTATGTTGTTTTACTTCCCTCGTTTTAAATTAATGTGTGAGGCCTCTCAACCTTACTTCCTTAATTAATACCATAACTACACAACTACTTTAGAATCATGTGTATCACCATGACAAAAGCAAAATAACCAAAGTATAACATGAATTTAAGAAATAACTCACTGAAAAATACATGTTTAAATGCTGACACTATCCAAGAATGTAGTAGTTTCCCAGTAACAATAAGTTTCTATATTCACCCTCCTTCGATGCCTAGAATGGAATTAAACCTCCCTGCCAACTAGGATCCTATCCGACTTCCTAGCTCTAAGAAACCTTTCGGTTTCTTGTCCCTCCATGCATGTGTCTCTAGGAACAATAATGCACACTATATCTAAGAAGATTGTCACATTAAAATATTTCTTTCAATAATTCTTCCACCTCTCAACAAGCTCCAACCTCTCCAGGATCTCTCCCCTCGACTCCTCTTCACCTTCTCTATTTATCAAATTTCCATACACCTTTTCCCAAGTCTCCTCAACCACCCTCATTTATGAGCCATCAACCACCCCTTCTAGATTCTAGGGGAAAGATAACTAATATAAAATAATGAATTGAATGACGATAACAATAAAATAGAATGGAAAGACTTTCTTCTAATGGTAGCCTATAAATGAAATTTGACATTTCCGCCCAAAATTTATGGCACCCCACCATACTTATTTAATTCATCATACCAACAAATAATGAAAGTTAAGAAGGGTATTTAATGCTACTAGATATTCATATGTATTCAATATACTTCTTACAATCATTAACCCATTCATTTAATAATTAATACATCAAATAAGTATACTAGTGTACATGCACAATGTAGGTATACATAGCTAGTGTATGCATACCTGCACGTGTAGTAATTATAAACAATCAATTCCTCTAACGCATAGTTCCTGTATGTTCTCATCGAACTATGTAAGATAACAAGTAGTAATCACAACATGTGACAATCTCACTAACTAGTTTACAATAATCCAATACAAACGACACAACATACTAATATCATCAGACATGATAAAAGCAAGATTTTTAGCACACAAAAGTAACCAAGTTGTTATAATTAATTCACAACAACATTTTAAATTACTTCGAAGCATCCTTCCTCCATAACCTACTTCTATCTTCCACATCCTATTCTTTCCTTTGCTAAAATATGCCGGAATGTCAAGTATATTGACCTAAATCCAGATAAAACTCGTAAGTGGAAGTGTTGACTATATGGACCAAGCTTCCCCAACAAATAACTAGTATTCATCATCACAAAACTTGGGGAGTGTATCTCAGCACAACCCTCCCACGAATCCAGGTTTTGGAGGATACACAATGGGTAATACCTCCACCCCTCTTGATATAACAAGGGTCAAACCCTACATTGACCCATATTGTGCAATTATTGTTCTTATACTCACATCATTGAACAACCATTCTAGGAAAGCTATGCATCCTATCAAAGCCACACTTACCCATAGATCATAGTATTGTTTGAAATCACAAGAGAAAATTTATAGTACACATTATTTTCATGATGTCAACGACATCCAATTTACCTCATTACTACAATGATTTGACTATTACATAGCTCATCATCTTATAGGTTAGATAATTAATAAATAAAATACATAATAAAATATAACCATTTCATATGAAACCTATGCTATGTACTACTATTAAGGTAAACAACACATTTTTATTGTAGCATGCATCACATCCATATACATAATAGCATGAAACTTGAACTAGTATCCATGTGTCTAAATTTCACATTTTATTTTAAATGTTCAAAATGAATCACATAACTATTATCATCATGAGAATATAACAATAAAATCATATGTTGTAAACACATAAATAGGTCCACATGTACACATATGTAATTTCTAGATTAGTCTAATTGAGTCCAAATAGATACCAAGTGAATGAATTACTAAGATGAGTAAAATTAGAGTTATGATTGCCTAAGGCCGAAATATGGGGCGTTACATACACCAACCCTTTAGGAAACTTTGTCCCGAAGTTATAGTCAAGTAAGGTTATCTTGACATATGGTCTCTATGTTCTCTCAGCTAACAGATCCTAGGATATAATTATCCCACTTAACCTTAACTTAATTAATAAAGTGTTTAGACCATCTATTTAGTATATGTATTGGCTTAGTTTGGCATAAACTCTCATCGACCACTTGTAAATTGATCTTGTAATCTCATGGAATTTTTCCCAATGCATGATGAAGTGGGTAGATTAGAATACGACCCTAAAATTTGAAGAATTATGATTCCCAATGCAAGGTTACCTGTATATATACTATAACTTATTTCCATGTCCTTTCTTTTGAGCCTAATTTATGCAAAATTAAAAACATTTTGTTCTTCTTAATAAGAAAATTAAAACAATATGCAAAGTGCATGAAATCTTTGATTTCTTTCATAGGTTATTATGACATCACCATTTTCCTATAAGTATTATGATTGCCTTATTGGTTGTATGACTAAAATTTGGATAAGAACTCTAAGGTTGAAAATAAGATTGCCATTTAGTTTTGCTCAAAACTAAGAAAAGAGGTGGTGGAAGGTGATCTAAAGAGAGAACAAGGTCTAAATTGTGTTGAATCTTGAATGATTAAGGAGTCTTGCTATGTTTTAGGGTTTAGTATATGTTCTGAAGTACACTAATTTAAATCTAATTCAAGAAAGCAAATGTTGTTGGAATCAAGAGGACAACAAAATAAACTTTTTTTTTGGTTTGCTCGAAATTCCCTCAATTGGCGGGAGTGGCCTTTGGTATGAGAAACCATGACCTAGGGGCATATATTCCGTCAAAATCACCTGGGGATTGTAGCCAACCTAGACCACACTAGCCGTCAACTTGGATGGTTTTTGGTGTGTCTCCTCCTCAATATATCTCAATCGAACATTATTTTATATCAATATTTTTTTATTCTCTAACCGATTTACAATTTGTTAACATTATTTTTCTAAATTTTTCCCTCATACCCTTTTACACCCTTTATGCCATTTTTATTCCATCATTGTCCCTGTTATCAGGGCACTTGGAGGCTTAAAAGCCGGGAAATTTGGGTTAAATAGGGTGATTGTAATGCTAAGTTTTTCCATAAATATGCCAGCTTTCATAGAAATCAAAATTTCGTTTGGGACTTAAAGGATTCACCTGGTAAAAATATCTATTCCTAGTCTGAGTTGGAAATGGAACTATTCATCATTTTAGGCATATTTTCAAGGATCCTGGCACAACTGAGATTGGGGCTCAACTTGAAGTCATCAAACACTTTCCTTCCTTATTTACTGAAGCTGAAGGTTTGTCGGTGGGTAAGGAGGCCACCTTAGAAGAGATTGGGTCTATTTTGAAGAAGCTATCCAAGGATAAAAGTCCAGGCCTCGACAGCTATATGGTTCATTTTTTCTTGCATTTTTTTGACATTTTGGGAAAGAACCTGCTTGCAGTCGTGGAGGAATCGAGAAGGAAGGGCTATGTTTTAGGGTCTTTAAACTCCACCTTTATTGCTGTCATCTTGAAGAGTTCTAAGATAGTCACGTTCAATGATTTTCATCCAATTTCCTTGTGTAACCTAGTCTACAAGGTTATAACAAAGTTGATCACAAATAAAATCAATCCCTTCCTTGCTAGATGTATGTCTTTGGAGTAGTTTGATTTTCTTCATAACAGGAAAATTCAAGATGTAATCGGGGTTTCCCGACAGGGGTTACACTCCATAAAAATAAAACACTTAAGTGCTTTGGTGTTGAAGATGGACTTGTCAAAGGCTTATGGCAGGGTGGATTGGACGTTTCTAAGGCTTATCCTTCTCCAAATTGGCCTTCCTCTGGGTGACTAATTGTATTATGTCCCATGTTTCTACTGCTAGGTTTGATACTCTTGTGAATGGCCCCCCCTCAAAGTTTTTTAGAAGCTTGAGAGGCCTTCGTCAGGGATGTCCCTTATCTTCCCTACTCTTCCTTTTGGTTACCAAAGGTTTAAACAGATTGATTTCACAAGCTAAAAGAGACTAGAAAATAATAGGGATAAAGGTTTCTGCTAACCATAACATCTCACATTTTCTTTTTGTGGATGATGTGTTGCTTTTTGGGATCAAAGCGGTGGAGGAGTTGTGTTCTTTGCATGCTATTATTCAAGTTTTTTGTATGGCCTCCAGGATGGAAGTTAGTTTTCAAAAATCAGGTCTTTTTCATTTTAATGTCCAATCTAATGTGTTGCAGTAGGTACTCTCCTTTCTCCATGATCCTATGGAGCCTCTGGAATCAAGTTTCAAATATTTGGGGTTTTATTTGAAATCAAACTGTTACTTTACTTTTGACTGGCACTGGTTACTTGAAAAGTTTGAGAGGAAGCTTAAATGCCGATATTTTAAGTGGCTTTCTTTAGGTGGTCGACTTATTTTAGTTAAGGCTGTCCTTGAGAGCATACCAGGTTTTTGGATGTCTTTAGCCAATATTCCTTCCTCCATTTTGCACAATATAAGGAGGAAAATGATGAGTTTTTTTGGGCATGTTCACAAAATAAGGGAAATATCCATCTGGTTCAGTGGGAGAAGATTTTCTTGCCTCAAGATATTGGGGGATGGGGCATCAAGAATTTAACGTGGTTCAGTAAAGCTTTAAGCTTAAAAAGCCTCCGGTGAGGTCTCTTTAATTAGGGTTTGCGGGGCTCGGTGATTCAAGACAAATATTTAAAGCAATGCTCTGTCATGGAATGGGCTAGGAAAGGAATTATTATAGTTGGGATCACTTATGCTTGAAAGCTTGTCCATTTCTTATAGTTGGGATCGCTTATCTGTGGTTGGGAATATCTTTCAATGGTGCATGTGGTTCCCTAGACTCAAGTATTTTCCTTTGTTTATGTTGTGGGGCGTTTGGAAAGCACAAAATGCCAAGATCTTTGAAGATCACTTTCATACACTTGCTTTGATTTCCATCAAAATCTTGAGTTTCTTCTTGGAGTATTACAAGCCTCCAACCCGTCCTCTAACTCAGATTCTTCGGGCCCCTATGATGGTGAAGGATACCCCCTGTGGGTTTTTTGATGGCGCAACAAGTCAAAATCTTTGACGTTGTGGTATGGATTTATACTTATTGGCAAATCACACTTTTTTACTAAATATGGGGGTGGCTCTAGAACAAAATTCCGTGCCGAATTGCTTGCACTTTGGGGCATCCTAAAGTTTGTAGAAAAGGTCAAGCTGCGTTCGATTAAACTTTTTGGAGACTCTAGAGTGATGGTAGACTGGGAAAATGGCCACTCTTCATTGCAGATTTTACTTCTTGATCATTGGCTTGTCAACACTCGAACTCTGATTGCTTCTTTCCACAGTTTTTCTATCAGACATATCTATCGACAGTTAAATTCACTTGCAGATGGTTGTCAAAAGAGGCCGTGGGATCTCAGGAAGGAATCCTTTTCTATGAGGAGTTTAAAGATCATGTCTTAGTCAGCTCTAGTACATTGTCCTTCTGTTAGAAGGGGACTAGTTTATTTAAGGTTCTTGGAGTCTTTTTGGACATGTAATCTTCCCATTGTTGATTGTCTTTGGGTTCCTCATTGTATCTATGTTTCAACATGATATTTTTTTTTGCTAATTGCTGCTTTTGCACAGTTACTTAACAGAGGTTTACTCTTACCTCAGTATGACAAATGCAACTTTGATTCTCATTGAATTTACAAGTTACATGTTTTTTTCCTATTTGAAGAAAAAAATTGTCCCTACTATAATAATACTCAATTCCTTTATCTATGTTTACATTTATTCTATAGTTTTAAATAATCATTTTGCTTCTAATTGTCATCCGATGATTGTATATATTATGTATTAATTTTAGTTATTATTTACCTATCTATTATTATTTCATCTCACTTCTCTTGATTACGTTTATTACTTATTCACTATTATTTCTTATCTCCCCCTTGTTTTTTTAATTGCATGTATCTTTTTGCACTCTCTGCTTCTTTGCCTGTTATATTATATTATTTTTTCTTTCATTTAATCATCATATTTATTTATTTTCTATACTATATTGCTATTTCATTCATTCTTTATTTTTCATTATATTCACTATAGTTATCTTTCTTTTTACCTATTATACCACTTTATATACATTATCTTTTATCTATACTCTTACTACTCCCTTCCTCCACTCTTTCTCTATACATCATCAATCATCCATTCACCCTCTTTTGCTATTATTAATACATTTCATTTATTAACTTTCTATTATATCTTTTTTCATTTTTTGTATAGTTTTGTTTAATACCTCTTTATCAATATTTTCTTATTTTCCACACAATGGAAAAAGAGACGGGGGATAATCTCTTCTACTTTTAGAGAAAGAGGGAATCTTAATGGCCCCTCAATCCCTTTTTTCCTCAAGTTTTTTGTAGTAAGAATTTTGTTATCGCTAGTACAAAATGAGATATAAGTGACAAAACAAATGACCAAAATCTGCATATAAATGACCACTTTTGATCCGGCGATCACTAGTGGCTAATTTCCTGTCTCTTATCATGTGACAAAAAATATAGTCATATTTAGTTTGGTCATTTATAGCTTGTCTTGTGGTCATTAATTGTCATCATGACATTTTTTCAGGTATTTCTTGTTTTTGGGGCAGCGAGGTTCGTCAAAAGTATGCAGTGTGGGTACTCATTGGATGCAGAATTAAATTCCGCATCCAAGGAGTGCTCCCGCTCGAAATTTGGTGGCTAATTTTCGATCTCTTATCACGCGACCAAAAATGTGGTCATATTTAGTTTGGTCATTTATATCTTGTCTTGTAGTCATTAATTTGGTCGTATATCAGAGCTCCCCCCCAGACCCCTTTGGGCGGCCACAGCGCCCGCCCTAGCGAGAGGCACGATTTGTTGTGGGCTCCCAAAGGGCGCCCGAGGGGAGGAGTGGAGCTCCTCCCCATTGCCAAAGGGGTGGGTCCGCTCCTCCCCCAAGGCGTCCTTTGGGCGCCCAATGCATATCCCGTGGGCTATTAGCCGTAGGCTATTTCATAGCCCATGGGCTATGCAATGGTGTGCCCAATGCATAGCTCTTGGGCTATGCTACGGTATGTAATGGTGCGCCTAGTGCATAGCTCTTGGGCTATGCTACTGTATGTAATGGTGCGCCTAGTGCATAGCTCTTGGGCTATGCTAGGGGCGTTGAATCTTAGACCTAAAATTTTCATCCTTATGATTGTTGTAATTTAAATTATAAAAACAACATCGGAAAGATCATAATAATTCACTCAAATTTCACTCAGGAGCAATCGTTGGATGGGGAATTCAATTCCGCACCCAACAAGTACCCACTCGGCATACTTTTGATGGACCCCGCTGCCCCAAAAACAAGAAATACATGAAAAAACCTGATGATGCCATTAATTTTGGTTCATACCCAACAATATATTGCAACTTCTCTTAGCATGCATACACTTGCTCGCAAGGATGATACATCGATCACATTTACAAGTTCCATGTACTCTAACATCTAAACTTGGATAAAATTTGGATCATCATGGCAACTAATGCATCATGATGCAGATGATCTGAGACAACTGTGTTAAACAAAACAGACAGATCATTTGATGCACAGGACATCACATATTGTCGAAGAGACTATAGCACTTAAACATAATGGACACATCTGTAAGTGCGTAGTTCCATCTGTTACTAGTGCTTTATTTTAGAACAACAAACTATCAATTGAAAGCACAATTAGGCTTAAGGGGTGTTATTTTTGTACATACACATCAAGTTTACATCTCTTTTGAATTTCTAGGGGACAAAAGCACTCCTAATAGAGATCTCCCCATGTTTCTAGGGCTAACGGTGCACTTTCATGGCCAATCCCCCTTTTTAGGGTCAAAGGCACCCTTACAACCAGTTAACCCCCCCTTTTATGGTTTTATGCACTTAAGTTTTTAGTTATGGCTTAGTTAACTACCTAGTTTACCCTAGTTGGCTAGTTTGGGATATGTAACGTTCTAATGTGCCCTAGTTGGCTAATTTGGGCTATTTAAACTTCAATTTCATATGCATAACTAAGATTACTAGATCATGAGGTAGTTCTAGGGCTGCGTCTTTTCAGTGAAATTGCACACAAAACACCTTAAGTAGTTTGCCTTCCCCTGCAAACTTTGAAGTTCCGGTATATCCCTTGGGGGTGGTAGAGCAACAATGGCTTCCACCTTGAGGGGATCAATGCGGATCCGATCTTTCAAATTGATGAATCCTAACAAGTGTCGTGTTTTTTTACTATTTATAATTTTTAATATACATATTCTTTTACTTATACATTACTGTTTGTTACTTTCTATTATATTTGTTGTATGTGTATATCAATGCTATTTATTATTTATACAAAGCTTCTTGACTTCTTTTTTAAGTTATATGATAAGTTTGTACATATAGTTCAATCGCTAGAACAATCATCAATAACAACAAGGTTTAGTAACACCGACAACTAGTCAGACAAGGGACTGACTAGGTATATTTGGTGATCAAAAGGTAGGGGCACTACAGAACATGATGTCAGACACCAATTTAAAACTTGTTAACAAATATGTTGAATATAACATGCATATGATGTATATAAAAATTGAGTACAACTATACAAGTATATGAAACGAATAAATTGGAACCTAAATGATAAGTGGAGTTCAAGTATAAAATAATTCCTTCCATGAAAAATTTCTTCTGCTACTAAGGATAATTCTCCCTATTACCATGCGTGCGAGATTGCAAATTTTCATCAAATCAATATATGCTCAATAAAGTAATTATTTGACTCTTAACAGAGTAAATAATTTATTAAAAGGGAGAACATAAAAGTTGATATGATTGTGCTCCCTAAGAAATTATATGGTAATGCAAGACAAGCCTATGTGATTAGTATTACATGGAATAAATATTAGAGAAGAATACACTAACTATGATGTCGCATTCACCATCTCCCAACCTTATGCATATGTGCATGAATGGAAATACAAACCAACATATAACAATGATTTTTCATTCTATTAAAAATAACATGAGCATTGAACATTATAGCTTATGAATATAGGTGCATGAATGTATGTTTGACTGGGCGCCATATTGATATTTCTAGTGTTGCATCTTTGTGATCTAAAGAAACACCCAACTATAGCCCAGTTGCAGTGGAAAACACTACTGTCCAAATCCATCACTACTTGTATGAATTTTTCAACAAACTTGTTTAGCAAGAACTTGTTTAGTTAACTAACTACTTTACCCTAGTTGGCTAGTTTGAAAACATGGTTAACTGCTCAAGGATTCAATTTTTGATTGCCTGCAACCTAGTGAAACTACCCATCCTTGGAACTGAAATTGTTGCAACAAAAATAACAGAACCTATCCCCAGCAATATGACAAACTTAAAATCCCTCAAAAACTTGAAAATCCTTTGTCTCCCCTTCTCAGAATATAGACTAATTTTGGGTATAATAGTATGGTAATGTCTTGTGCCCATCCGATTATATCTCTGAAGGAAGAAAATACTAACTTCTTCGTAAATTGATTGAAGGAAATGCTCTGAAAGAAGGAAAAACTCTTATGGCATAGTACCTAGATCTTAGTAAATTGATTTTGATTTTTCTAAAATATATATAAATACGTGCCTTTAAGTTTAGCTTAATATTAAAACCATATAGGTTGTGGTTGGTGTTGAGTGATTCATTAGCCATTGCCATGCAATGCCTTTATATTTCACTAGCAACATATGCAACAGATTCTCTAAATCCTAATTGTATACAATTGCCTTCCCTCTCTCTAGAGGGTTCAGATCTAGGGATGTTGGCTCTTGCAATGTTGGGTCATCGACTTTGGCCATGTTATCGTTAAAATTTGACCACATTTTATTAATACAGGGAAGGTCGTGAGTGAAGTAATAGAAAGAGAAAGACAACAAACACCAAACCCAGGAGGGGCAGTCCATGCGAATAAAATCTTGGCCCTCATTAAATCAGACCAACCCACCTAAGTTTCCATGACCACCGAACAAGCAGTCATATCATACTCGCCAACCATATGTGCACCAAGAACATCACAATGTGCACAAATGTCTCCACAAGTGATAGTTTCCATAAGATCTGGTAGATATCCATGCCCGATGGTTCCATCGCCAATACTCGACTTTCTATTTTTTTTTTCTCAATGGGTGAACCATGGTGCTCTTAGGGAATGTACAACGATCAATATCGACTATGAAGGGCCTGAACTAGTTCTAGCTTCCCTTCCTTTTCAATCACTATATTCCCATGTGGGTAGGACCAACACATTTAGAGGTTATGAATCCATTGGAACATTTTTATTGCCATAAGAGTAGAATGGCTTCTTCGTCCACCAGCTAGCATTTAATGCTAGGTAACCTCGGGCTCACGTTAGTTTGGCCTGATGATTTATACATGTCATCGACCTAAATATAGGAAGAGTTTGATAAATGTTTTGGTAGTCTGTTCAATGGGGTTGCATTCATCTAAAGGAGCGCCCACCCACGTGAATACACACCTCAAAATAAGTGCAAGGGCTGTGGGCTCTAAAAAATAATATCCTACTCCACCTACCATAAGAGATCACAGAGATAAGATTTAATTGATATGGATGATATACCATACATGGATAATCTACTACTTGGCATAATCATGTCAGTAGATCAAGATACGGGGATAATTGTTGAATAGTGTTCCAATAGTTATGTATGTGTTGAATTGTGATTGGAAACATTGTGATTGACAAGTGATTATTGAACAACTATTGTGAATACATAACCAAGGTTTTGGAGCGGTGGATCTATCCTTACCTCTATCCTCCTAAATTTGTGGCTACCTTTGGATAGAACACAAATTCAATAGACTTCTTTCCCAATGTCGAGAAACTCTCTTCAGTTGAGTTATTAGTGCAATGAAAGCAGAGGCCCCACCTTGGAGGATTCTTTTAGGTTCCTCTACGACCCATTGATTTATTTATATGAACTTTGCCCTTTTGGGAGTAAGTGAGAATGTGAACTCCCTTAACCTAAGGGGTTCATTTATCTCCATCCACTTAGATAACAAAAATGAAAGAATGGGTCTACTTTAGTTTTGCTTAGGAGCTGCTTTTTAGAATAGTAAACTGAAAAGATTTGACCAAACAATTTGAACCCAAAACCTCAATATCTTGAATTTTGTTAGCTAAGGCAAAGATGTTTCTTTATAACAAGTCACTCCTTTTGTTTTAGGTTGAATATATAACGACTCCATTGTGCCTTCTTATTATTACTAATATTTCCTATACTTGTTATCTCTTATTAGTATGCAATATACAAATAAATATATTGTTACGTTGCATGGATACATTTATGGGTACATATATCAAACAATATCTATTATGGATACCAAATTTTTGAGAAATGTTGGATACAATACCATTGGATCGTGGCATATACCTACATTGTACATATATCTATATAAACATGAAACATAAACACATTAAAATGCCATTCAAGAATTTAGATACTAACATATTATATATATGGAAACAAAAGTTCCTCTCTTGTTGGTCAAGTGTATTTCTAAATGCCCTAGATAAAGTTTTATTTCAGTAAATTGATAAATCTTAATAACCTATTAATTTTCATTTTTTCAGGTATCCACATTGTCGTTTGGATATATAAAAATTCATATTATTGGGAAAAATATGAAAAATCATATTATATTTACATTATATAAATAATATAATTCATGAATATATATAAGAAATATGTTATGATAAAAATGCATTTCATTGTTTGAGGGGTGGCAGGTGCGGGAGGGGTCTTAATGGACCTTAAAGGGAAAATTGTGAAAACCTTCGTATGGGGGTTTGAAAGAGAAACAAATAATCAAGTTGAATGGTTAGCATTTATGATGGGGGGCGAAACACTCAATGCGTTGTTGCTGGAGAAAGTCCTCGTCTTTGGGGATTCCCTTCTAGTCATTCGCACAATCAGGAATAGCCTAAGCAAATATGATCTCTCTCAATATTAGACACATAGAGGAGTCTTCCACCATCTCAAGGAGATAAAGGACCTCCATCTATTTCATATTCGTAGGCATAATAAATCTTACATTGATTCTTTGGCGAATCAAGGAGTATTGCTAGATAAATGAGTTAGTGTTGATCAAAGTGGCATACCAAGAAGTCATTGGGTCCCATATTTTAACACCCTCATGCATTTGGGCTTAAATAGAGAAGTTACATTTCAAATGATGGGTCATTACCACACCATAGGTTGCATGGGAAGGTGTTTCTACCTATCACGTGGCATTGGTACGAGGAGGAGAAGGAGTTTAATTGATAGCTCGTGCGAGGAATATCCATCGTACCTATCCTCCCGCGCTCACCTTATTATATTTATGGCAGAAATTGCCTCTCATAGGGATGGAAAAGACTCTGGAGAAGTCTGGAATGTTTCTATTATATTTGCTCTGTGTTGTGGCTTTGAATTGGTAAACTGTGTTTCTCTCTGGGAAGCTTTTAAAGGTTTGAGGTTGATCAGAAGGACCTCTTGGCTTGGGATTTCCCTCAAGTATTTTTTGATTCTATGTCCAACAGATTCATGAGGCGATAAGAAGCAGGGGGGATGATAGTAAAGAGTGGGAAGGATAAGCACGGACTGCTGATGGAATTGAAATCTATACTACTCATTTTTCTATCAATCTGGACGGAGAGTTATCTCTGTCTGAGTCCCTTTTTGGTGATTCCAGTGGGTCCTTTGACAATCATCCATGTTTTGTATTGGAAATCAGCCCAAACCTTGCAATGCCTTCTTGGAAAGCTGAAATAAGGGAAATTTTGGATGAAATAAGGGACATTAGCGCTGTGCTTAGGCTTATGTAGTCTCGACGGGGTGTTTTAGTGGAGGATACCCAACAAATCTCTTACCATATCTCTCTGGTTTATACACGACTAGAATATGTTGAGGACCATGTTCACATGCAAGGTGGTAAGATAGATAAACTCATAGAAGACATGGCCAAACTAATAAATCTGGCTCAAGAAAGTCATTGTTAGGGTAATTCCTCTCTGGTAGCTTGATCCCAGGATGAAGACTCTATATGTCAGCCACTCAAGGAGTTTATCGACTTGGATTCCTCCAGACAAGATGAGGGTAGATAATTTTAGATTTTGCACTCCATGTTTCCTTTTTTGATGCTTTATGTTTTATAAGTGCATAGTTATACCAGGACAATATATTCGTATTTATAGCTTGAAAGTTTTTGTAGTAGCAACTGAACTACTATTGGTAGATTTTAAAAACTTGGTTGTGGGAACTGTTAGTTTGGATTTTTTGTGTTCACCTTCTTTCTCGGGTGAAATAATTTCTATAAATCTTGGATGTTTGCAACCTTTTTTCTAATATAAATCGATAATTGTTCTTGTTAAAAAAAATACATTGCATTGTTTACTTGAAATATATGAAATCAGCCCACATTGAAGAAGATCCCCTTAAAATTAGCCACAATAAATAAAATCAACAAACAGTGAATAAGGTCCTTGAACCCATGCCACAATGATGGAAATTGGCCTATACATAACAAAAATTGTCTTCAAATCTCTCCCTTAAAACCTTCAAATTCCCCTTCATACAAGCATAGCAGAGTTGAGGTAAACTGCAACTCAAACTGGCATGAGCGGTGTGAGAAAAATGTTACCTTTTTAATTTCAATATCAATCTTTAGTTCATTTTCTTAGTGGCTTCTCGTTTTTTCAATTTTTTTCAAGAATACAGTTAGGTTTTCCATACCAGTAATATCATGTACATATGCCAACCACATCCTAAATTTAATATAGATTGTATTATTTTCATAAACCATTACATATCCCAGTGGTATCCTAGTTGTAATCCATATAGGATACATATCAAATCGTATCCAATTTTTTGGTAAATAAGATCAAATGGGGAAGTAGCCCCACCCTTATGATTGGTGAATCTAATAACAAAAGAATTGATCGATATAACTCCATGGCTCGAGGATTGCTCAATTTTTTATTTTTATTTTTTGTACTAGGGGAATCGACAACTGGGATGGGGCTGGTACTCGTGTGACATGGGATCTAGGGGTCCAATCCCGTCTGCTACCACTATACCCCTAGGTGGAACCACCGAGCGTGCCACAATGGCACATGGGTTATCCGGTGTTTGAACCAGCGACCTCTTACAAGGCTTGCACAGGCTTTGCCGACTGGTCTACACCCCAATGGGCAGGATTTCTCAACTATTATTCCTACGTATTGAAATCATTTGAAATTGGACCTTCAATGGACCTTGTACACATACACCATCAACTACCAAATGAATATGTTAGAAAAGGTGCCATGAAAACTTCGAATATGAAACCCAAAAAGAAGGTGAAGACTGTAGGTAAGGACATTATATCTGGAAAAGCTGGGAAGATTTATGTTCCTAAGCAAGAGGTAGGAGATATGGCACTAGATAAAATGAAAGGTACGAAGAGGGAGCACAAAGAAGATGCAACTGCCCATGCATAAAATAAAACTACCATAAACAAGAAGTTGGTTAGAAAATATATGTCACTATTTTGGCAAATGGGGAGCAATATTTCCCACTTCTTCAGTACACAGGGCTTCTCTAGTTTCATCATTTGTTTCAACCTACAATATTAGATCTTACCAGCTAGTTATTAGTGAACCAGTGTATGAGACTAACATAGGTTATCAAACCAATGTTGAATTTTAGGGTTTACAAGACTACGGACAAGTGAGTTAAAGATTGCATGAACTTCATCATCTATTCTTTGACTTGTTTTTAAATATGTGTTTTTTTGTTGTTGCTTGGCATAATTTACATAGAAGATTGCCCTATTGACCCAAATGTTAGAACCTATGCTTTGATACCATATATGAGGCCTATCGGATTTAATTCCTTAATAAATACCATAAGTACACAACTACTTTAGAAACATGCTTATAACCATGACAATAGTAAAACAACCAAAGTATAACATGAATTTAAGTAATAAATCACTAAAAAACACCTATTTAAACGTTGAATTTGTTCAATAATGTATTAGTATTGCAACAACATTAAGTTTCTATCTACACCCTCCTTTGATGCTGAGAACAATTAGGAGCATAACTGACTTCCTAGCTCCAAGAAACCTTTCGATTTCTAGGCCCTCTGTGCCCGTGACTCCAAGAACAATAATGCACAATATATTTAATAATATTGTCACATGAAAATATTTCTTCCAAGAATTCTTCCACCTCTCAACAAAATCCAACCTCTCTACAAGCTCTCCCCTCAACTTCACTTCACCCTCTCTATTTATCAAATTTACATACACCTTTTCATAAGTCTCCTCAACCACCCTCATTTATGGGCCATCAATTGCCCTTTCTATATTATAGGAAAAAAGATAACTAAAATAAAATAATGAATTGGATAACAATAACAATAAAACAGAATGGAAAGTCTTTCTTCTCATGCTAGTTTATAAAAGAAATTTAACATTTCCCCCCAAAATTTATGGCACCCCACCATACATATTTAATTCATCATACCAACAAATAATGAAACTCAAGAAGGATATTTAATGCTACTAGATACTTATATGTATTTAATATACTTCCTACAATCATTAGCACATTCATTTAGTAATTAATACATCAAATAATTATACTATTGTACATGCATAATGTAGGTATACGTAGCTAGTGTATACTTTCCCACCCATGTACTAATTATAAACAATCATTACCTCTAATGCATAGTTCATGTATGTTCTCATCCAAGTATGCAAGATAATAAGTAGTAATCACAACCTCTAACAATCTCACTAACTAGTTTACAATAGTTCAATACAAACGACACACCATACTCATACCATCACACATGATTAAAGCAATATTTTTAGCACACAAGCAACCAAGTTGTTAAAACTAACTCACAATAACATTCTAAATTACTCTGAACCATCCTTCCTCCCTAACCTACTTCCATATTCCACATCCTATCCTTTCCTATATTGAAATAGGTTGGAGCATCAACTATATTGACCTAACTCCAGATAGAACCCGTAACTGGAAGTATCGACTATATCAACCAAGCTTCCCCAACAGGACTTGGGGAGCGTGTCTTAGCATAACCCTCCCATGACTCTAGATTTTGGAGGATATACAAAGGGTAATACCTCCACCCCTCCTAATATAACTAGGATCACCACCCTATATTGAGCCATACTGTGCAAATATTTTTCTTATAGTCACGTCATCGAACACCCATTCTGGGAAAGTTATGCATCTTGTCAAAACCACTCTTATCCACAGATCATATTAGTGTTTGAAATAATAAGAGAAACTTATAATACACATTATTTTCATGATGTCAACGACATCTAATTTATTTCATTACTACAATCATTTGACTACTACATACCTCATCATCTTGTAAGTTATATAACTAGCAATTTCCCTAGGAGGGGAAAAAGGAACACTAAGAGGAAAAGAGCACAAGGAAGGAAAAATAGTTTGGCTAGATTTTGGGCAACAAGTTACACCGACATCATTGAAAAATAAAATTCAAAATTGAAGTATGAATCTTTGAACTAACAGAAGCACCCCCAAACATGATGTGAACACTTTCAAACTAACCCCAGAAGATAACAAGGTGATGCAACTCAAAATCAAATACAAATAGTCATACGATTGACTTTTCTTTCTTGTCCCTATTCTTCAATTCTATGACATGGTCTTCTTGTATCGTTTTGGGCTCAATCCCACTAATTATTCCCCAATGTTTTTTCTGCATCAAGTGTAGTTGGGCCTTTAGTGTTCATAGATGGAAGTTGTCCATTAATTTTTTCTAGAGGGGATTCCATTTTCAAAAAAATAATTGAGAGAACTTTTGTGTATGGAACTTTGGAAAATAATGATATTTATGTCTATATAACTTCTGAAAATACCTCTTGTATTTATGTTTATGTTTTGCTCTTCTCTTCATTCAATTTGCACATGTGCTATGTCACTCGTCACAAATTAGGTCAGGTCTATAGGGGTGGTGTATAATTCTTTCACATGCATGTCTCGACATGCCTCTTCTCTATTAAATGACTGTCTAAAATTTATACACCATGCCCTAACTGCTACATCTTCTACATGGCCCTGTCTCAAATTTGCATTTGCATTTGGTCTATATGCATTCTGAATCACATGTCTGGTTCATTCTGGCATGTGTGTAAGTGTTTTTGTAACGCCCCATATTTTGATTAGGCATATTTATCAGTTAGACACAGTATACTTTATTTGCTTATTATCTGTTGAACTCTACTCGATTGAATAAACTTTATTACGAGATTATGGACCTGAGTATAGGATGTTACTATGTTTTATGATGTCACTATGATGATGATGTTACTATGGTTATGCGGTTACGATGTCATGATTATCATAGGATTCCTTTATGTATGACTACAATATATGTTTATATGCTTTCATTAATAAGATGTGAAATATATGATGCAGTACGTGGATACCATCTTATGATGTGAATTATTGAAGTATTATATGTCCTTTGCATCTATGATGAACTAAAACTATTACATGAAATAAAATGATGTTGATAATATCGATCAATTGGTGATCGATGGGAAATGCTTTCTATAAAATTTGTATTTTACGAAATACTAAACTACATAGACATAAGGGATATGGGATAACCAGTTACTTATCTGATATATGGGATAAGAACTTGTTCATATGGTAAACCTTAATAGCCAAAGTGATGATACGATGACTGATGATAAGATGACACAAACCGATAATCTCGATAGTAGCAGAGTATGAGTTGATAAGGGTGTAGACCCAATATGTTGATAGGGATGGATGTATTTCCCACCCTATGTTTCCATGATACCTGAGGTCGTGGGAGGGCCATGCTGAGACACGCTCCCCATGTTGTTGTGATGACGATGGTCGGATGCCTGCTAGGAGAGGCTAGGTCCACTGTTCAGCCAAAACTATCGCTCTCAGGTTTTATGTGGTCAGGTCGGTGAGTCCGACATCCACTTTTGTACTAGTAGAGGAAGGATAGGGAGGATGCAAACGTAGGTTAGGATGGGAGGATATGTTAGTTAGTATTGTTGAGGGTTGGGTATTCCTTGATTCTAAGTTAGTGGTAGTAGGTACCCATCCTTGTACTTGATTGATTACAATAATGTAAACATAAAGATAATGATGTGAAATCTTAAAGAGTTAACTGTTAAATAACTGAGGATGTTAAAGTAATTATACTGTATATTATGCTTGCTCTTTTGCATGGGGGTAAATACTATTATTAGTTAGCAGGTATGCATATGCGGGATGGGGCTTGTTTATAGTACATATCCGACCTATGCATACACTGGCCATGCATGCACACCTTGTACATGTACAATAGTACCGGTGTATAACATACTTGTCACGCTTGAATAGTAGTATAAATGTCATCGATAACTCAAATAAGGACACATTAATAAACTTAGGTAATGAATGGTTAAGTTGTCAATGTGTAAACTAAGTGAATTAGTCATTATGAAAACATTGTAATAAGAAATTAAGACGAGTACTGTCAGTTAGAATTGTCGTACGAGAATTGTTGTGAATAATATAATGGTAGTGTCTAGTTATTTAGTAAGATTGTTTAACCCTCAAGCGTGCTTTGTTTATAAGAACAAGGATACTATGTTGATGTTACGGTACTCATGTGATAAACAAATAATTAAAAATATTGTTATTAATTCACCATTTATTATTATTTAAATGGTGATTTAATTATTATTATTATTACTTAATTAATATTACTCTAATAATATTAATATCCCTGTCGTAACAATTACAATATAAGTAATATTTAAAAGATTGATTAATAAATTATTAGTGTGTGAATATTTCCATGTCAAAGTTAGACAGAATAGGATAATAATTCTTTGAATGAATGGATGTGATGGAACAATTTTTAAATAATATTTATTTATTCAATATGACTCTTAGACTTTAATTACAAGATAAGTTATTTTGTCGGATTAGATTTCTTTTGGTAACCCATTAAGACATACTTTGTCCAAACTGAAAAGGTCAACTAGTATATATATATTATTGTATTATTTTATTCTAAAAACACTAAATACAAAAGCGGTGAATAAACTAACAATTATTGAACTATGTCTCGAATATACAACCCTTAGTTAATATTTCCTACAATGATAAATACTTACAATCAACTGTTAAAGTCCAATAAATTTATCGTAAGAACATTTAATTGTTGGTACAATAAGGTATCTATATATCATTATATGGTAACTTGTATGAATTAACTAGTGGAGGAATTGAGTGATTGAGGGGTTCGAGAGATAGAATTTGGGGCAGTGGAGTAGGCCCGAAGTCTTGTCAAGGGAGGAAATGTATATATGGAAGAGTGAAGGGAGGAGAAGGGGTTGGAGATTTTATTTGGAGAAAATTTGAAAGTAATGGTGGAACAGTACTAAGTGGAGAAAATAGTTGAGAACATAGGAAAATACTGCTCTCGGGATTATCGGTTTGTGAGCTCGGGGGCTAGAAAATATGTTGATTTCATAGGGCCAACAAGATAATAGCTGGTCGGCAGGGTGGACACATCATTTTGGTTGGCTATGTGGATTTACAATGGATTTACATAACCTACTACAACCTACAACCTACAGAAAACCAGGTACTCTATCTTCTACTTAGTCAAATTTTCAATGATTTATGAATATGTGTAGAATAGCATGGTAAAGAATATATTATTATGAATAAACCTAGTTTATTTGCATAGATGAATTTACATACATATTGAAACCTTTACATGCAGAAAACCATAACATACTTATGACGTGAATCTTACATATGAACACAGACAAAGAAGGATTTTCATAGAAAATAAACATGGAAGTTTTATTTCAATTAACTCATTTAAGTAAGAAATTATAAAGGGAGTATGATTTAGTGCCCTCCCATAATAGAGGCACTGCACTTGGTATCAGAGCGATGGCTCAAACACCGGGACCAAAAGGGCCGTCCTTAGGCATAAAAGGGTACATGATTAGCCTGAAATCTATTAGAAATCCATCCAGAAACTAAATAAGAAGAGTAACTAGATAGTTATACATAAATTGAAGCAATACAACCCTAAACTCCTCGCCATTCTCCGAGTTACAGTACATGTAGAAATGAAATGAAAACACATAAATAGTTAGATTTTCTATTGTTATTAATATTGCAATTATTGAATATCTACTTATTTGTATTCGCGAACATAAATAAAAAATATATAGATTCAATAGACCCAAAGAGTTTTACATATAAAACAAATATATATATATAAAAGAGATTAAAAAAAAGGTCATGCTTATGCGCACAAACTTGCGCTAAAAGTTCGTTTGGGGTTGATCTCCAAGGTATCGTTCAATCACAAATTCCTGCCAAACTACCAAGTGTCAAAGCATTTGCAAGATGCACCAAGGATAATGTCAGGCCATCAATCCAACACAACAATCCACCAAGAGGAGAGCCAAAGATATATCATGCACCACATGCTAAGCCACATGCTGTGGACTAGGGCGCAACAAGGCCATGCAGGCTGTGAACCTGCCAGGAAGGAGCATTGCACTCATACGATAGCACATATTCATGCCAAATTCAAATTAAAATAAAAATAAAAAAAGGGGCCTGCGCTTGGTTCCTTTTCGCAGAAACCCTAGTCAGTCAGTAATAGTGTTCTTTTAGTCTGTCACGCCGTTCTCCCAAAAGGTTGGTCAATAAATAATATTTAATCGATACATAATCATAAAGGTTTTCACTACTCCACTACTGCAAAATGGAAATTTGTTTTGGCGTTATGTTCACCACGTTTTTTTAATTTTGTTTTCACATTTATGAGATTAAGTAAAAATTAAAATTACTCTTAGAACATTGTTTTGGCTGTGCTCTCTCTGAGCTGGGATGTGCCCCTCCCAATAAAAAGTGGCTGTGCTCTCTCTGAGCTGGGCTGCGCCCCTCCCAATAAAAGGGGGCTGCGCTCTCTCTGAGTTGCACAATATTTTTTTTTGCAAAAGCCATAGTATGATGTCGTTCGGTATCAGAAACCATTGCTGTAAAGTCTAATGCAAAAGCCATAAAATGAATACCACTAAGCTGTAAACAAGGAGACAAATCCAATTTCAAAAGAGCAATCAGTTGGTTGAGCATTAAAATCTTAAGATAGCCATAACAATTTACGGCTAATAGCAAGCTGTAAACAAGGATCACTACACGCACTACACATGGTACACGACAGAGCCATCAATGTGGATATAATTATTTACAATATTTTTTATAACCAGTACAGATTAAATTGGCCCGAATGCTCCTATTTTTTTTATCCTGTTGAGCGGATAATTTACCACACCATAGGCCATCCCGGTAAAAATAAGTAGGCCATCATTATCTACCTCGCTACGGCTTCAATGATGATGGTGCCATCTTATTACGACTCTGGATATTTATATCAATCTCTAAAACCAATTGCTGGCTGGTGGGATTGGCTGACAGCAAAAGAAAGGGTAATGGTTTAGGTTTCTGCGAAAAGGGGTAAGGCTTCTCTTATGTCAAAAGGGAATAAGGTTTCTGTTAAAAGGTGAAAAAAAAACAGCGAGCAATTGAGATAAAAATATAGTCATAACCTGACCTAGCTAGATGGTAAGAATACAAATTTATGACCTTATTCTCGTAGCGGGCAGAACCAGTTAACCCCAACAATTAGAGCGGGCATTTTTGGGGAGTAGCCCGCTTCTTCAGACACTTTACTTTCATTGAAGGAACCATGAAAAAGAACCGTTGTTTTCAATGCAGATATTTAGCAGACTACTGCCATGCCCAGTACATGGCATATTTTCAACCGACCTAGTGGCCGCTCTCAGAGTACTGAGGGCATGAACAGGAAAATATATATATATATGTTAAAATAAAACGGAACCTTCCAATTAAGGCAAGGTGAATATTATAACTGAATCGCTTGACATGGACGAGTTGCAGCGATGCGGCCCAGCCAAAACCCATGGAGCCAATCCCACCGTTGAGTGTTGCAGAGCATAACCTCAGAGAAAAGGAAGGGAAAATGACCGACGCCCTTGGGCAAAATGGCCGTGGATCGGGTGAAAAGGGCCGCGTAGTTGTGGGGGTAGGGTTAGGAGTGCAGTATAGATTTTTAATTTATTTTTATTTTAATTTAATTATTATTTTATTTAATTTTAATTTTATTTTATTTAAATTTTGTATAAATAATTAAATTAAAATAAAAATAAATTAAAAATCTATACTGCAACGTCAGAAGAATCAAGTTTACTTTGTACTATTTGATTCATCATGAATAACAATAGTAGTTTTTTTTCGCTGGAAAAAAAAAATATATATTATATATAGTTGTTATAACAAAAAAATAATACGGTTGAAAAAAAAAAAAAAAAAAAATATTAAAAGTATAAGTTAATCATAAATTACAGAGTTAATCATAAATTTTAATTATAAGGTTAATCATAATCAGATTAAGAGTTAAACATGTAATGTTAATAGGGATAATAATTATTAGATTAATATAGATTAAGGCCTAACATTTAAAGTTAAATAAATGTTAGCGTCGATGCTAATTGAAATATTATTTCAAATGTCAATATAGATTTGAACCCTATGGAAATTACGTGGAATCCAATACATAAATTTACGTAGAATTATTTAGTAGATTTAATACCAGGTGGCCTCAAGATGGCTCGATCGAAACGCATTGAACTATAGCACTTTTTCTGAAATGCACCTCTTGAGAATCGACCAAAAAACTAATAATATGATGTTTTATTTCCATAATCCAAGACCCAGCATGGTAACAACACGCAGAGGTCGGGGTCGAGGTCGAGGTCGACCAATGTCACCACCGCCACCACCATCGTCATCGCCGTTGACGCTGCCATTGTCAACCTCAACACGAGAAATGGAGATCATAATGAGGTCTTTGGAGGCTATCATGACCACGATGAACAGGCAGTCGAAAAGGGCCGTCGAGGTGGAGACCAATCAAGTGAGTCGAGAAAACTCTGAGAGGGCACAAGACTTGAGATAGGAACCGCTTCAACATATTTCGAGGGAGTTGCAAAAGATAAAGATTCCCGAGTTTGTTGGAGGACGACCCGGCAAGCATGCCGAAGCATGGCTAGAAGGCGTGAAAATATGCTTCACGTTGAACGAGTATACTTCTAGTTCCAAATCTAGAATGGCCATCTTTCAGCTTAAAGGTGATGCCTTGAATTGGTGGTCAGATCTGGAGAAGCAGCTGCACCTTACTCCTCTTACAGTTTCTTGGGAATTGTTCGAGGAGAGGTTCCACAAGAAGTATTTGCCAAATTATTACAAGGAAGAACAGGCAGGTGCACTCGATGCTTTAGTATAGGGAAACAAGACGGTGGAGGAGTATGAAGCGAAGTTTATGGAACTAGTAAAATATGTTCCTTAGCTAGATGCAGATGATTGTCAAGTAGAGCGTTTTGTGTATGGACTTAACTATAAGATAAGGGCTGCTGTGCGAATGTGGAAACCAAATTCAGTGGCCATGGCAGTTGAGTATGCTCGTTATGCAACAGATGTGTCAGATGAAAAAGGGGGTAGTAAGTTGACAGGATCCAATCAGTATGTTTTAGGGAAGGCCTCACATACTTACTTGAGGGGACGACAATCTAGACCTCCTCCTTATGGTAACAGGTCACACCAAGGGGTAATACTTCAGTTAACTCTGTCTCGCAGGCATCGTCTGCAACACACCAAAGCCAGGGACGTACACAAGGAAGTTCATATAGAGGATCAAGGGGTTATAGAGGATCCACGAGAAGGAACTCATCTTAGAGGACTCCTCCCAACAACATGCAAAGCCCCTCCCAATATCTCATGCCGAGGATTTGAAGGTCCTCATTTCCAACAGGACTGTCCTAAGGGTCAGCCAAGCAGCAGACACAAGGAAGGAAAAGCACCCATGGATAGTTTGGGTAACAGTCATCGGATTCATGCAGCGGTTCATAACCACCAAGTAGAACATCAGTCTAATGTAGTAGAATCCACTGGTAAAGTAAAAAATGTCAAACTTAAAATTTTATTTGATCCGGGTGCAACTGATAGTTTTATTTCACCATTTGGATTAGATAAATGTGGGTTGGCAGCCTACGAGCACGATGACTTTGAGCTAGTTGAAATGGCTTCGGGAGCTAAGCAAATAGTAGGTCTTAAAGTGAGGAGTTGTCAGGTTGACTTAGGAGTGTGCACCACTAAGTTGTATGCTTATGTCACCAATTTGGGGACCTATGACCTCATAATTGGCATGGATTGGTTAGAAAGCCATAGAGATTTCTTAGACTGTTATGCGAAGAAGGTGTTGTGCCTCGATGACGAGGGAAGGACAATTCAAATCCAAGGTTTGAAGAGGAAGGTGTCCCTCTGTTTCATCTCTATGATGAAATCTAAGCGATGCCTAAGACATGGATGTCAGTTGTTCCTAGTAGAGGCCGTGAGTGACGGTAAATGACCTTCCTTGAATTATTACCCAGTACTTTATGAGTTCAAGGATGTCTTTACAAAGGAATTGCCAGGATTACCTCCAGAAAGAGAGCTTGATTTCATGATTGAACTAAAACCTGGTGCTGAGCCAATCTCAAAGACTCCTTATATAATGACAACCCCAGAGATTCGTGAGTTATAGATCCAGTTAAAAGAGATCCTAGACTTGGGGCTAATTAGACCTAGTATCTCACCGTTGGGAGCATCGATGATCTTCGTTAAGAAGAAGGATGGATCCCTGCGACTGTGCATAGATTACAGAGATTTGAACAAAGCCACAGTGAAGAACAAGTATCCAATACCAAGAATTTATGACCTCTTTAATCAGATGAAAGGTGCGTCAGTCTTCTCTAAGGTTGATTTACGTTCAGGGTACACCAACTCTAGATTAAAGAGAATGACATTCCTAAGACTGCTTTTTGGACTCGATTTGGGCATTACGAGTTCGTAGTGGTACCATTCGGTTTGACCAATGCTCCAGCTGTATTCATGAGCCTCATGAATGGGGTTTTCCGAAAATACTTGGACCACTTTGTTCAGGTCTTCTTAGATGATATTCTTATCTATTCTAAGAATGAGAAGGAGCATGAGGAACACTTGCGGTTAGTCTTGACATGCTTAAGGGAACATAAACTATATGGTAAATTATCAAAGTGTTCCTTCTTCCAAAAGCAGATTCACTATTTAGGACATATTATCTTGGGGAAAGGGATCTCAGTAGACCCATAGAAGGTGAAGGCCATTGAGGATTGGCCAATTCCTAAGAATGCTCATGAGGTGCGTAGATTCATGGGGTTAGCAGGCTATTACTAGAGGTTTGTGGGAGGATTTTCTAAAATTGCAAAACCTATTACCATCTTGCAGTGCAAGGGAATCCGGTATGAATGGAGCAATGAATGCGATGCCGCTTTTACAGAGTTAAATAGATTGTTGACGAGTGCACCGATCTTGCGGGTACCAGATATGGATAAATATTTCATGGTATGCATCGACGCCTCGAAGAAAGGGCTAGGTGCGGTTCTGATGCAGGAAGGCGGGGTAATAGCTTATGCATCTCGTAAGCTGAAACCCCATGAGGAGCAGTATGCCATGCATGATATAGAATTGGAAGCAGTAATGTTGGCACTAAAATTATGGAGGCACTACCTGGTTGGCAGAAGCTTCAACCTTAAAACATACCATCAGAGCATGCAATACATCTTTACCCAAATGAATTTGAATGCTAGGCAGAGGTGATGGAGTGAGTTCATGAGTGAGTATGACTTTGGTATCTCTTACATCAAAGGGAAGGAGAATGTGGTGGCAGATGCTCTAAGCCGAAGGCCGAGACTTTTCTCCTTAATTCCCTTGAAGGTTGACTTGAAGGAAAGAGTACTAGGACAACTTTTGGGAGACAGCTAGTATCTAAAAGTAACCTCAGCCATTCGGAGTGGGAAGAAATTGGATTCAGAGTATGATGGGTACCATATTGAAGAAGATGGATTGCTGTGGTATCAACGGAAGATGCATGTTCCTAAGGAAGGTGATATCAGGGAAACAATCCTAAGAGAGTCCCATAGAGAACATTACTATGCACATCCAGGAGTGAAGAAGATGTATGCAGACATGAAGAAACTCTTCTTCTGGATAGGTATGAAGAGTGATGTAGTGGATTTTCTTTCAAAGTGCCTTGAGTGTCAATAGGTTAAGGCAGATCATCGTCACCTAGCCGGTCTCTTACAACCACATGATATTCCTATGACTAAATGGGAAGTCATTTCCATGGACTTCGTTGTAGGATTACCACTCACATCTTTGAGACACAATGCTATTTTGGTGGTGGTCGACAAACTAACCAAAAGCACTCACTTCATTCCCATAAGAGATACTTATGATGTGTCCGATGTGGCAAGGGTATTCATAAATGAGGTTGTACGTCTTCATGGTGTTCCTAAAAAGATAATCTCTGACAGAGACCCTAAGTTCACCTCCCGATTTTGGACAAGCATGCAGTCAACATTAGGC
Organism: Larix kaempferi; assembly: GCA_027924585.1. Lineage (NCBI taxonomy): Eukaryota > Viridiplantae > Streptophyta > Pinopsida > Pinales > Pinaceae > Larix > Larix kaempferi. Next base: position 1,448,158 of record BSBM01000233.1, on the reverse strand, counting down.
ACATAGTTGAACTTAAGCTCAACTTATCACCCCGAGACAGATGGATAGACAGAAAGGGTGAATCAAGTGATGGAGGAAATGCTTAGGATGTATGTTATGGATCAACAGACGCAGTGGGATAAATATCTTCCTTTAGTGGAGTTCACATACAACAATAGTCATCATAGCTCCATTGGTATGCCTCCATATCAAGCATTGTATGGGAGGCCGTGCAGGACACCACTTAGTTGGAACAATTTAGAGGATCGGGTTCTAATTGGGTCCGAGTTGATTCAGGAAATGGAGGAACAGGTGGTACATATTAGGCAGTGGTTAAGGGAAGCGCAGGATAGGAAAAAGAGTTACGCTAATGCACACAGATCAGACATAAATGATGAAGTAGGGGATCATGTATTTATTCGCATTAGACCAAAATAAAAGTACCATTCGGTTTGGGAAGGGTACCAAGTTGTCACCTCGCTTTATAGGGCCATTTGAGATTCTTGAGAAAATCGGACTAGTTGCTTATTGTCTTGCGCTGCCACCCCCACTTGCATAAAATTCATAATGTATTTCATGTTTCTGTATTACGACATTACATAGCCGACGAGACTCACAAACTTCATTGGAAGGAATTGCAGGTCTCAGACAAGGGAACCTTTAGGTTCGAACCATTATGTATACTTGATCGTAGGGTTCGACAGTCCGTAGTCACCATGTGGACCAAGTTAAGGTCCAGTGGTACAAGTATATCCCAGGGTCTGTTACCTGGGAGGACGCATAGACTATGCGTCGAGAGTTTCCCTCACTATTTTGACCATAACTTCGGGATGAAGTTTCCCGAAGGGTGGGTGTATGTAACGCCCCATATTTTGATTAAGCATATTTATCAGTTAGAAACACTATACTTTATTTACTTATTATTTGTTGAACTCAGCTCGTTTGAGTAAACTTTATTATGAGATTATGGACCCGAGTATAGGATGTTAGTATATTTTATGATGTCACTATGATGATGACGTTACTATGGTTATGCGGTTACGATGCCATGATTATCATAGGATTCCTTTATGTATGATTACAATATATGTTTATATGCTTTCATTAAAAAGATGTGAAATATATGATGCAGTACGTGGATACCATCTTATGATGTGAGTTATTGAAGTATTATATGTCCTTTGCATCTATGATGAACTAAAACTATTACATGAAATAAACTGATGTTGATAATATGGATCAATTGGTGATCAATGGGAAATGCTTTCTATAAAATTTATATTTTGCAAAATACTAACCTATAGGACACAAGTGCTATGGGATAGCCAGTTACTTGATCTGATATATGGGATAAGAACATGTTCATATGGTAAACCTTAGCAGCCAAAAGTGATGATACAATGACACAAATCGATAATCTCGATAGCAACAGAGTATGAGTTGATAAGGGTGTAGACCCAGTATGTTGAGAGGGATGGATGTATTGCCCACCCTATGTTTCCATGATACCCGAGTTCGTGGGAGGGCCGTGCTGAGACACGCTCCCCATGTTGTTGTGATGACGATGGTCGGATTCCTAATAGGAGAGGCTAGGTTTGCTATTCAGTTGACGCTATCGCTCTCAGGTTCTATGTGGTTAGGTCGGTGAGTCCGACACCTACTTTTGTACTAGCAGAGGAAGGATAAGGAGGATGCAGACGTAGGTTAGGATGGGAGGATTTGTTAGTTAGTACTGTTGAGGGTTGGATATTCCTTGATTCTAAGTTAGTGGTAGTAGGTACCCATCCTTGTACTTGATTGATTAAACTAATGTAAACATAAAGATAATGATGTGAAATCTCAAAGGGTTAGCTGTTAAATAATTGAGGATTTTAAAGAAATTATACTGTATATTATGCTTGCTCTTTTGCATGGGGGTAAATACTATTATTAGTTAGCAGGTATGCATATGCGGGATGGGGTTTGTTTATAGTACATATTCGACCTGTGCATACAATGGCCATGCATGCAGACCTTGTACATGTACAATAGTACTGGTGTATAGCATACTTGTCACGCTTGAATAGTAGTATAAATGTCATATATAACTCAAATAAGGACACATTAATCAACTTAGGTAATGAATGGTTAAGTTGTCAATGTGTAAACTAAGTGAATTAGTCATTATGAAAACATTGTAATAAGAAATTAAGATGAGTACCGTCAGTTAGAATTGTCGTACGAGAATTGTTGTGAATAATATAATGGTAGTGTCTAATTATTTAGTAAGATTGTTTAACCCTCAAGAGTACTTTGTTTATAAGAACAAGGATACTATGTTGATGTTAGGGTACTTATGTGATAAACAAATAATTACATTTTTTGTTATTAATTCACCATTTATTATTGTTTAAATGGTGATTTAATTATTATTATTACTTAATTAACATTATTATAATAATATTAATATCCCCGTTGTAACAATTACAATATAAGTAATATTTAAAATATTGATTAATAAATTATTAGTGTGTGAGTATTTCCATGTCAAAGTTAGACGGAATAGGATAATATTTCTTTGAACGAATGGATGTGATGGAACAATTTTTAAATAGTATTTATTTATTCAATATGACTCTTAGACTTTAATTACAAGATAAGTTATTTTGTCGGATCATATTTCTTTTGGTAACCCATTAAGACATACTTTGTCCAAACTGAAAAGGTCAACTAGTATATATATTATTGTATTATTTTATTCTAAAAACACTAAATACAAAAGCGGTGAATAAACTAACAATTATTGAACTATGTCTCAAATAGACAACCCTTAGTTAATATTTCCTACAATGTAAATACTTACAATGAACAATTAAAGTCCAATAAATTTATCGTAAGAACATTTAATTGTCGGTACAATAAGGTATAAATATATTATTATATGGTAACTTGTATGAATTAACTAATGGGGGAATTGAGTGATTGAGGGGTTCGAGAGATAGAATTTGGGGCGGTGGAGGAGGCCCGAAGTCTTCTCGAGGGAGGAAATGTATACAGGGAAGAGTGAAGGGAGGAGAAGGGGTTGGAGATTTTATTTGGAGAAAATTTGAAGGTAATGGTGGCACAATACTAAGTGGAGAAAATAGTTGAGAACAGAGGAAAATACTGCTCTCGGGATGATCAGTTTGTGAGCTCGGGGGCTGGGAAATCCATTGATTTCCTAGGGCCAACAAGATAATAGCTGGTCGACAGGGTGGACACATCATTTTGGTTGGCTAAGTGGATTTACAGTGGATTTACAGAACCTACTACAACCTACAACCTACCGAAAACTAGGTACTCTATCTTCTACTTAGTCAAATTTTCAATGATTTATGAATATGTGTAGAATAGCATGGTAAAGAATATATTATTATGAATAAACCTAGTTTATTTGCATAGATGAATTTACATACATATTGAAACCTTTACATGCAGAAATCCATAGCATAATTATGACGTGAATCTTATATATGAACACAGACAAAGAAGGATTTTCATAGAAAATAAACATGAAAGTTTTATTTAAATTAACTCATTTAAGTAAGAAATTATACAGGGAGTATGATTCAGTGCCCTCCCATAATAGAGGCACTGCAGTTTTTGTATGTATGCACATTATATGTTGATCATGTGTCTGGTGTACTTGTCTATATACATGTTTCAATTCAGTTGTTATGGGTCATGTATGGTATATTGTGTGCATATGGGATCTAGGTTTCTCTCCTAGGTTTACATTAGTCTTATTTAATATCTATGTATAATTATTCTCGTTAGTCCACTTTGTGTTGTTGAATTTTTTCATCACAACAAAATTCAGACTTAAGTCCTATGCACTTCAATGCCCAACAATGCACAGAACTAGGTCCTCTTTATTTATGGTATGGATTCCTTGAGATAATGATCTAAATGCTTTTGAAAGAAACGTCTATTGGGATTATTTATGTCCAACACCCTTAATGGTTGTGTGAAGTTTATTCGTTTATAGTAAATGAGAAAGGAAGCCCACTTAAATGCTAAATCACAACAAACTTAATGCCACCACTTCATGGAATAAGGAAGAGCGTAGTGAGATAATAAACAACACAAAGATGAATAACTCAGATATGTAGATCAAGCAAAACCACAAATGCTTCAAAATATGCTCAATTGATATGCCATACAATAGTCCATTGCATTAAATATTTCAAAATGAATTCCAAAATTGCATAGTACATATATTCGAGCCTCTTCCCACAAAATCTAATACAAAATCTAAAGAAGTAATTTAACAAAGGGAGTGGACTAATACTAAAAAAAATGCTACAATTCAATGGGTTCCAGTATTACCACAGGATCTAAACTTTGGCACAAAATCATTCAGGAAAAAAAAATCTCCCCACAACAATTCACATACATACAAATTTTAAGGAAAAAGGTAGTTAGGCCAATTCAAACTAACCTAACTACCACTGAAATTAGTTTAGGGTCTGACACATGTAACAACAAGAGTGCCAATGGTCTCATGTAATGGTTTCTTTCTTTCCTCCAGATAGGAAATGACATTTGGTCTTTCCATCATAGATGTACATTGCATAAGCTCTAACCTTATCCACCTCATCCTCTAGGTATTCAAAATGCTGGAGTGTCTCTTCCACAAAATCAATAATCAATTGAACACCATAGTTAGGCCACATACCCTAGTTTATCATATCCTCCTTGAAAACATGAGGCCAAGACTCTACATCTTTCAACAAAATAACTTTTAATTAGTGGACCACTTCAGTGCATGTACCCTTAGGCACCAACATATCATCTATCTAGAAAGGCATGGAACCAAAATCAAATTTTATTATTATCTTTCAACACTAAAATGAGACTAAGCCATTTAGACTCCAATCTTGATTTATATTCTTTATGATTTATCAATCCTATGGTTCAGCATGAAAGGCTCCTTAGTAGCTAAATTTTTCTTAAATTTCTTATTTGAAGTAGCATTAGTTTCTTGATCTTTTGTAACTTTGAAGTTGCAGTCCATGTATTCGTCTTGGATTTTTCATTTTCTTCCACAATACAGATGATAGTATCCTTTATGCTTGCGAGGAAAAATTTGGCACATAAATCCTCATAAATTACTTGATATAGAAGAACATCAACATAAATGTTAGATTCAAGAATACTGTCTCTACAAGCCAAAGCATATGTAGACTAAATAGCCAAAGGAAATTTACCGAAAGTAGATGCATAGGAGTAGTTTTCAATTCTTGATTCCTTCTTTAGAAAACTTCATTCTCAATTTCTTGTTTTTGAAGTTCTAATTCAACATTATGCACAATAGATTGCATGAATCAAACATAATCAACAATATAAATCCAGACAATTTAACAGATTGCTTAGTAAGTTGAACACCATATTTTGCCTTATTCTTACCCCTTTTCCTTTCAGTAATTTTTATAGTAAAAATCTCAGTATTATGATCCACATAAATAGAATAATGAAGATAATCAAACTTAACAATATCAAAAGAGACCTCGGGTACTATTGGTTGATTGAACAATTGTTTCTTATAGAGAGTTCAATACTCATTCATCAATTTCTTCACTAGCTTACATAGCAAAGTATCCACAGCCAGTAAGACTATGTTCTTGTTGAACACAAGAGGAGGTCCTAGAGTGATTTTTTTTTTCTTGAGCATGCCCTACCAAATTTATTCAACAACTCCTTGATATGTGTATGTCCATCTCTACATAGGGGTGCATTCTGTCCAATCTTCCCTCATTAACATCAACAATTCTTCTAGCAAATGGATTTCATCCTTTGACCTGAAAGCATAACAATAGTGCAGACCCATCTAAAAATGATATCAATTAGAATGAATCACAAAATTAAAATTGTAAATATCCTGAGCATATAGAATTACCATTCAAACATCTATGAAAACTGATAATTATATAATGGAAGAAGAAAAATGTGTACAATGTCTTAATTAGAAATAAAGAATTCTTATGCTTTGCCTTGTACCTCCAAAAGATAGGGTGGGGGTTTATGCATGCATTGATAGTCACACCAAATAAATTTAACTCGAAACTCATACATCTTACACATGGATATGGATCCTTGGTAGGGACTAGAACTTGAAGACATTTCCAACCTATCAAGAAGCAAGAGAATGGAAACACATTTCCAACCTATTGAGGAGACTCAAGACAATCCTCGATAGCACATGGAATGCATAAACATTCCATGGCCTATTGGTTCCCATACAAGCACTAAAACATTCATATGTAACATACCGGTTTCTTAGTCAACCAAGTGTGGGAATAAGAGGGACTAGTTTGGCATTACAAAAAAAACACCAAAACAAAAAACACATGATATCCTTAACAAAATGGAGTGAAAGAGATCTACAAACATCAATAAACCCTTGTTGCAATTTGTTACAAGAGATGACTATGTACATGTTTATCAATGAATAAAAAATTGATGTCATTGGAATCAATAGACTATTTTCAAACTGAGAGAAGGTATCAAAAAATAAAACAACAAAATAAGGAGGGGCCTAAATTGGAAAGAGTCCCATGTTACATGTCAAATTGGCATGTGTGATTAAAGTGCCAAAAAACAAGCTAGTTCAACTACAACCTAGAGGTGTTACCCATTAGAATCAATGGACTATTTTAAAATTGAGAGAAGGCATAAAAAAATAAAACAACAAAATAAGAAGGGGCCTAGATGGGAAATATCCCCATGTTACGTGTCAAATTGGCATGTGTGATTAAAGCGCCAAAGAATAGGCTAGTTCAGCTACAACCTAGAGGTGTTGGGCCCATTGTCACCTCGATAACCACCTCTCCATACTTTCGGTAGGTTCTTCTCCAACTCGAGGAGTGATTCCCTAGATATGATTAATAGGCTATGGATATGGTGGTACAAAGGTGATTTTGAAGAGATAGCCTAACAAAACTTGAGGTCTTCATAATATAGTTTTACTGGGTGATGGAATGACTTTAAAGACTAGTGCCAATCCCAAGGCATATGGAGTCTATGGATGGTTCCCTCTTAGGACTTGTTTGTATATGGTTTGGTTGGAACACCTACAAAGTGGCATGACTAATTCCAATCCCAAAACTATTTAGACAATGCAAAATTTTATCAAGGAAGGGTAGCATTTGCATACACCTTTAATACATTGGTTAGCTCAAACCCTAATCTAGGCTACTTATTGGGTATCCCTTTGAATATGGATAACACCTCTAACAAGCAATAATATTAGAATATTTACAAGCCATAGAGAAACACTACTCATTCTTAGGACTAACAATGAACCTTACAATGACAAAAAGATGATGATACCTAAAAATTGAACCATCAAATAACTCCAAGAGAAGAAAACATTTTAAACTTCAATATGATTTATGAAAGATATGACAATGAAGCTTCAAGAATGAGAGAAATCTCACAATCCAACCATGCCAAATGAGTGAGAGAGACAACCCTTATATCAATTGCAACTTAACTCAACTCTTACAATAAAATAATAGTATTTTCCTAGATCTAACCTAGGGTGGAGAGAATAACAACTAACCTCCACTAATCCCTCTAACAAATTTCTAACAAACTTTCAATAAAAATTATGGCCAAGACCAAAAATAGAATGCATGAGGTACCAAAGGCCTCATATTCCTTAAATATCCCAAAGTAGTTATGTCCACTACATCAACTTAATAAAATATTATAAACCCCTTTACCATTTATAACCATCTCAACTCATAGTGGTCAAAACCACATTTACAATTTTAATAAGGCCCAATATCCTTAATATTTTTAACAAATTCACCCAAGGATTAAATTATAAAGTATGGGCAATCGAATTCTTCCCTAATGGAAATCCATCTCATAAGACAAGGTCAAAGACCTTGACCCTACCACTTTCATCAATCTCATAATTAACTCAAATGTTACTTCAAATATAGAGCAAAAATCCACAGTAAGTGAAAAATGGAGAAGGTGGATCCATACCATGAATCCATAAATCGATCCACGCGAGCCCCGTCTAGCTCATAAAACTCCTCACCGACTACAATATACTCCTTTGAACTATTTCCATTATGAGTGATTTTCCTCTTTCTAGTATAGGCGCAACCATTGTGCCCATTTTTATGATTCCAAGTACTAGTTGTAACGAGATCCAATGCTACAGTGCAACCCCTTCCTTTGGATCATCACAGAATCTCCTTTCCAAGTGCACAACGAAACTGGGTTATGTTTTTGCGCAATTTTTCATGAACTACAATGTATTCAACAAAGTTGTTTGAATCGGTCGTTTAAACTATCCATCAATTGTAAACTAGAACACCCAAATCTACAATGACGACCCTACACCCTTATTTTGGATCTGTGTTATAGATGTTACTGCTACACTTTTTTAATCCTCGAAATTCTAAGAAAGCCATATTTCACAAATCAATTCTCCAAATCGATGAATAAGAGGGGGTTTACATCTCTGCTAATTTTTAGGGATAGGAAAAGTTTCTTAGAGGAGCAACCCACACAACATGCCATCAATGAACCAAATTTGTCCAAAAGAAATTTTCCCTTATAGGAAACAAGAAATAGCCAATCATATGAGTTTACTGGTGTGCAAGAAATAACACGATGTTGCGTCCTCTATCGTTGCTAAAAATCCCAATAGGAAACAAATTATTATTTTAATTTCCCTTGAATAAAATCAAATCTCTGACTTTTATTGATAAGAGGACACTAATATGATCTCGGAAAAAACCGTATCATTTTTCAATAACTGGTGTGATGTTGGGCATTCCTTGGCATATATTTGCACCAAAGTTATGAGTGTTGAAGCAAGTCTAGAACTCTAGCATGCAACATAATTTCTCATACATGTCAATACACATGCCACCTTTTTGGAACCTTTTAATTGGATAGGTAGACATGTCACGTGGCACCTTTTAACTGGACAGGTAGACGAGGAATCTCATAACAATGCCTGAGAATGAATTCTCATAGAGGAAACTCTTATCGGCATAATTAATAACTTAAATACCATATAAAGTATAACCATTTCACGTGTAACCCATGTTATGTACTACTGTTCAAGTAAACAACACATTTTATTGTACCATGCATCACCTCCATATACATACATAGCGTGAAGCTTGAACCAATATCCATGTGTCTAGATTTCACATTTTATTTTAAATGTTCAAAAGGAATCACATAACTATCAGTAATATCATATGTCGTGAACACATAAATAGGTGCACATGTACACATATGTAATTTCTATATTAGTCTAATTGAGTCCAAATATATACTAAGTGAATGAATTACTAAGATGAATACAATTATAGTTCTTATTGCCTAAGGCCAAAATATGGGGCATTACATAATGGAACAACAAGAAACATTTATATTAAATATATGTTGATTTGTCATGGCATATAAAACTTGCAGTAAACAAAGTACGGAGAGGAGCCAACAAAATAGTTGTTGAAAGATGGCATGAGGAACGACTTTGAAAGAATGTGTATTATTTATGAGTTAGTTCTTGCTATGGTATGTTGGTTTATCCAACAATACTAAGAGGGGGGGTGAATCAGTATTGCCTTCTTTTTCCTTTAATTAAAACAAGTAGTACTTAAACAATGTATACTATGAATCAAACAAGCAAGGACAGAGAATTTTATCGCGGAAACCTCAAAGAGAAAACCACAACATCAAAATTATTAATAAAATGATTTCTACAAAATTATTTTCCTGTTGCAACAGAAAGGATACTTCAACATCCCAATTTTCTATCTGCACCAACAGATAAGGATGCCGCAACACCCATGTTTTCCAGATGCTATTGGAAGGAGGATACAACCTCCTTGACAGGCTTCGACCTGCCACTAGCACCACCCAACTTCCCTGATATTTATAACTTCTTGATTTTCTACTTGATTCATCAATTCTGGAAATGCTTCATGCTGCTGGTCTCTCCCTTTCTTTATGTTGCTGCGATCTGCACTTTTGAGACACTTTCTTCTAATTCAAAACTTCATTTAAATACCTCTTATATTTCAGGGCACACCTCTCCATTCCGTGTCTTTCCAATTCGTGCCTTTCCAAATCTTTGTTTATTAACTTATAATTTAAATCTCTGTTTATTATTGATTTTTAATTAATTAAAACTTTCGATCATTCTTTAACATCAATGCCAACACATATTTTAACATTCTCCCCCTTTGGCATTTATGGAAACACCAAAGATAGTCTCCCCCTTTGACAACAATGACACAGGCCCCCTTTTGACATCTCCCCTTGTCAACATGTCTCCCCTTGACAAGGTATTATCTTCTTTTTATCTGCTGTAAGGAGATTACTCCCAATTTTTGTCTAAGATACTCAAAGGCTTCTTTGGGTAATGGTTTAGTGAAGATATAAGCTATCTGTTCCTTTGTATCAATATATTCCATTTTGACAACCCTTTGTGAAACTTGATCTCTTAGAAATTTATATTTTATTGGAATGTGCTTAGTCTTAGAGTGCATGACAGGATTTTTTGATATGTTTATGGAATTGGTATTGTCACAATTTATCAGTATGGGATGCTCATACTTCACAAGTATGTCTTCCAATGTGTGTTTCATCCAAATGACTTGAGTACAGCATAATGCATCAACAATATATCCAACTTATGCTGTAGATAGTGCAATGGAAGGTTGTTTCTTGCTTAGCCATGATACCAAATAATCTCCTAAGTAGAATGCTGCTCCACTGGTACTCTTTTGGTCATCAACACTTCCTGCCCAATCTGCATCAGTGAAGGCTTTTAAAGTGAAGTCTTGGCCTTTTGGGTACCATAAACCATACTCCATAGTACCTTTCAAATATTTGAATATTCTTTTTACTACTGTTACATGTGTTTCTTTGGGGGCCGACTAGAATCTAGCAACCAATCCTATAGCTTGCATCACATCCGGTCTTGTAGCTGTCACATATAGTCGACTACCTATCATAGATCTATACATAGCATGATCCATTTCCAAATATTCGTCATCCTTGCTTAACTTACAGCCAGTGATCATGGGGGTACTAATATTCTTGGAATCTTCCATCTTAAATTTTTTTAGCATCTCTTTAATGTACTTGGTTTGAGAAATGAAAATCCCTTTGTCTGATTGAGTGACTTGTAATCCTAAGAAGAATGTTAGTTCTCCCAACAGAGACATTTCAAATTCTTTCTTCACATTTGAAGCAAATTTTACACTTAGGAGTTGTAGATCACTTCCAAATATTATATCATCTACATAGACAACAACAATGATCATATTCTCATTTTCAAATTTTATGTAGAGATTACTACAGTGGACCCTCTTCTATATCCTTGTTGTTTCAAGTAGTTGTCAGGTCTTGAAAACCATGCCCTTGGAGCTTGTTTGAGACCATAGAGTGCCCTTTTTAATTTTCAAACATAATCTCTATTTTCTGATAAGAGAAAACCTTCAGGTTGTTCAATATAGACTTCTTCTTCAAGATCTCCATCTAGAAATGCAGATTTAACATCCATTTGATATACTTTGAAATTTTTGTAACATGGAAAAGCTAAAGACATCCTGATTGCTTCAAGTCTTGCTACAGGGAAAATGTTTCTTCAGAGTCAATACCTTCCACCTGAGCATATCCCTTGCATACTAGTCTGGCCTTGTTTCTTATTACTTTACCATCTTCATTTAACTTGTTCTTGAAAATCCACTTGGTCCCAATCACATTCTTGTATTTAGGTCTTGGTACAATTTCCCAGGTTTGGTTCTTCTCTATTTGGTCCATCTCCTCATTCATGGCTTTGATCCAAGCATCACTTTTTCTAGCTTTTGCAAATGTTTTAGGCTCTACTAGAGAAAGTAGTGTTTGTTCTTGATCATATATTAACCTTCTTCTTGTTTGAACTCTAGTACTTATGTCACAAATAACTTGACTTTCAGGATGATCTCTTTGAATTCTTCTTGATGGTTCTCTTGTATCAGGTCTTGGAGAATCTTCTTTGTTATTTTCATGAGATACCTCATCTTCTTTTTCTTCCCGCTCAATTTCTTCTTCATCTTGTGAATCCTCTTTCCTTTGTGAGTCTTCTTTGTCCTTATCATTATTTGTGATCTCATCATCTTGAGCTCTAATACTTCTTGTATTCATGTAATCTATTATTACATCTGCACTCTCTATGATCTTGTGTAGTCTTTGATTGTAACATCTATATGTTTCCTTGGTGGATGAATATCCTAGAAATATTCCTTCATCGGTTCTGGAGTCAAACTTACCAAGATCATCCTCATTCCTCTTTATGTAGCACTTACTACCAAACACTCTAAAATATTTGACAGAGGCAGGTTGTCCATACCATAGCTCATATTGAGTCTTGTCATGATTTACTCTAAGTTGTCCTCTATTAAGTACATAGACAGTTGTATATACTGCTTCTCTCCAATATGCATTTGAAAGTTTTTCTTCATTAAGCATAGTTCTGGATGCTTCTTGGACTGTCCTATTTTTCTTTCCACAATGCCATTTTGTTGAGGAGTCCTTGGAGCTGAAAATTTTCTTTTAATTCCATGGGTTTCACAAAACTCATTGAATTCGTTTGAGGTAAACTCTCCTCCATTATCTGAGCTTAAACATTTGATTTTCATATTTGTCTCATTCTCAACCATTGCTTTAAAATTTTTAAACTTCTCAAACGATTTTGTTTTTTCTATGAGGAATGTCACCCAAGTCATCCTTGTATAATCATCAATGAACAACATGAAATAGGATTCTCCTTGCAAGCTTTTAGTTCTTTTTGATCGACGAAGATCAGTGTGAACTATTTTCAATGGCTGTGAGGATGTATATTCCTTGATTCTGAAGCTGGCTTTAGTTTGTTTCCCATGTTGACAATGTTTACAAACTGAATTTTGAGGCTTCACAATCTTTGGCAAGCCTCTTACAGCTTCCTTCTTACTCACCTTTATAAGATTGTCAAAATTCAAGTGTCCCATCCTTCTATGCCATAGCCAACTTTCATCAATCAGACTCATGTGTCATTGCTCTTCACTTTCTAGGATGTATATATTACCTGAATTCCTTACAACAATCCCACTACATTTTCCTGAGTTTTTATTATGATTTCACATTTCTAGGAATCAAATATGCAGATGTGGCCTTGATCACATGTTTGACTCACATTGAGAAGATTAGGCTTTAAGTCTTCTACTAGCAACACATTTTCAGCTCTGATTTTATTTATGATAGCAACTGTACCTTTTCCAATGATCCTAGAGGACATATTGTCTCCAAAAGTTTCTTTTCCCTTTTGATTTCTTTTTAAGGTTATGAACTTGTTTGGATCTCTTGTCATGTGTTTTGAACATCCACTATCAACATGCCATATATTTTGCTTTTCTGTTGCACATAGAGCTATCATGGATTCTGTCCTCTCTACTATTTCTTTTTTCTTCCAGACCTTTCTCTGCTCTTTGCATTGAAACCTGTTTGCAGTATTCCTTTCTGTAGGAGTCATTAGATTGCATTCTCTAGCTATATGTCCATGGTTATTGCATTTGTAACATTCTATATCATAGCTTTGTAGAGGTGCAAAGGAGTTATAGTTTCCTTTTCTTTCTTTTGGATAATTGTTAGATGTATTATTATTATGAAAATGAACCATTCCATATGCTTTACAATTCAGGGATTTATGTCCAAAATTATTACATGAGTAGCAATGACCCAAAAATATTTGCTGATACCTGCTTTTCATTGATCTTCTAGGTACCATATTTGTCTCATGTAAGTGAGGATTAGATTTCTGACTATCCCTTGTCTTGGTTGGACTCATAAGTGTAGCAACATAACTCATTTGGTTATGTCCTAAACCAGTTTTGTCACTTGATGGTATTTGTGCAGTTAGGATGTCATCTAGAGTCTTCGAGCTCTTCTTGAATTTTGTTTTAATAGATTTCTCATAAAGTGTTTTTTTAAGCTGAATAATTTCTGCTTCAAGTCTTTCAGATTCTTTCATTCTTTCTTTGAGCTGCAATTCTAAGTTCTCTTCAATCTTCTTAGCCTCTTGGAGATGGATCTTCAGATCTACAATGATTTGACTTGACTCCTCATCTCTTGTCTTTTGATCCTCTTCATGATCAGCTAGTTGTGTTCTTAAACATTTTATCCCCCTTTTACTTTTTTCTCAATTCTTCAAGAGCACTTATGAGTTTAGCCTTTAGGTCCACCTCTCCTTCCATTTCTGATTCATCATTTGGAGCTTGAGTTTCTATTCCCATGAATAGAATTTCTTTTTCCTCTTCTTCTTCTTGTTCATCTTCACTATCTTCCATAGTGTAAAAGATCTTCTTCTTCCCATTAAACTTCTTTTTGTTTGCTGCAATGTTCTTCTTGAATTTCTTAGAGGTTTCTCTATCATCACTATCATCTTGTTTGGGATAGGCATTTTGATGCAAAATGCCCAATTCTTCCACAGTTAAAGCATTTCAAGGGTAGATTTTCTTCGTACTTACCAATACCTTTCTCAAGTTTCCTGATGAAAAGAGCTTCTTCATCATCTGAGTTCTTAGAGTGGTTTTTGGGTAATGTTTCAGATTTATTTGACTCTTTCATGGCTTTGAATGCTGCCTCTTTTCTTGATGGTTTAATTTGTTATGTTTTCATCTCATAGGGAATGAAGATTCAATGTATATCATCCACTGTTAGAAATTCAAGATCATCTCGATCTTCTACAATAGACACTTTGGAGTCATACCTCATTAGTAGTCTTCTTAGTACCTTTTCATTAACTTCTTTTACTCCTGTATTTCTCCTCCCAGGCCTCTGATTGCATTGACAATTTCATCTACTCTAAAAAGGTAATTTGCAATGTTTTCCTCTTCTTTCATTTTTAAACTTTCGAATTGTCCTTTGTATGTTTGGAGTTTGGATATTTTGACTTTGGTAGCTCCTTCATACACATTTTTTAATTTGTCCCAAGCATCTTTGGCTGTATTACATTGCATGACTTTGACAAACACTGAATTTGACAGTCCATTCAAAATTGCATTGAATGATTTTGCATTGGATTCATATTTATCTTGTTTATCTTTATCTGTCGATGGATTGGTTGGTTTTATAACCCTTTTAAACAACATTCCAAACTTTGCATCTGTTAGCGCGACACCAGTCTACAGGGGTTCCACTTACTGTCGACACATACCGCAGTGTTCCTGAGCACTGGCCCAGATAGGGTTTATCTCGCCTAGCAACACTTGCAGAGCAGATGAGGTCTCACCTGAGGCGTCCAGGAAGAGCAGACGGAACCATGTTTCCACCGAATGAAGGAGGATGGTTGTGGCTATGATACTTAAACTTATTGCAACACTAGGACAGAGATCTTTAAGCATTGAACATAGTATTAAAGCAATATTCAACCAAGACATTCATCGTTGCAAAAACAACAATGTAAAGCAAGTATCGCATCAAAGAAGCATGACATTATTTGTATAGTGCAACATCGCATTACCATAACTGAACATATTGAACACAGAGATTGTACCAAAATAGCTTCATCATATTATCATTGTTGACCCAGATACAATGTCTCTGCAAAAACTAGATCAAAACATACCCAAAAAACATACAACCAACATCAGAGCTTCGCATAATATCTCTAGCATGATCATGATTATTTCATCACTTACAATTCTTATCTATATATAGGCTTCCACCTTACAACTCTTGTCCACTTTCTAACAACTTGTTAACTGACACTATGGATAAATGACTCAATATCTAACTGACTTATCCAAAAACGACCAAAAACCTGCATTCTGCGGTATAACTGACTCAACAGTACATAATATGTGGTCCAAATGACCCAAAACCCGCAATCCACGGTACACTTGACTAAAAATGCATAAAATAATCTTCTGCTGGTCGCCTTTCACGCCATAATTTGCCTTGTCTCAGCATCGGAGATGCTGCGATAGCACTTTACCAAATCGCCTGCCAACAGGCCCCCAACACAATATTGTGGTTCGCCCTCGAGCCACGTCAACTGGAGATGGTGTACTTCATCGTTTTGACTTTGAAGTCCTTGTATGGTTGTTCAACTGTCTGCACCACCTCCTTGGCTTCTGTAGCCGTTGAATTACTTTTGACCACATCGTCGGCAGATGGGTGATCTGTAAGCTTTGCCACGACCTGCTTTCGACATTGCTGCACTGCCTGCAGAGCTTCACTAGCTTGCATCATGAATTTTCTACCACTATCCTGGAACTCCTCTAACTGGGATGCGCGCATCTTCTGTCGCTCGTCTGTCTTGGCGACACGGTGTCGCAAATATTTTAGCTACTGAGACTTAGCAACTTGCTCAAGTGGTGGCATTGTGCGCATTTCTGCCTTCAATGTGGCCAACTGTCCCTTTGTTTCCTGCCGATACTTAGTCAACTATTCAACCTGCTCATCATGAACAATGCGACCCCAGAATTGTACCGTGTTAGCCGTGAGCCTGGTTTCCTGCATCTCCAGCTCCTCCATCTGAGTGACAACTTCCTCAATTGCCCTTCTTCGTTCATCCAATTTAGCCTGAGGCGTACTCGGTTTCATCTAGGCCTTCAAATCATGATTCTCCTATCACAACTGAATAATGGCAGCCTCCAGTCACTGCACCCAGTGGAGCACGTCCACCTCTTCAGTGGGCTCTGGCACGTGTTGATAAGCTTTCGTGATCACCCGGTCAACCCGTACACTGTCATCCCACGTACGAGCCTTCTCCGCAATAAGGAAATCGTGTTCCTTTTTCAAGACTTTGATTTTGCGTGCCTTCTCAGCCCGTTCTTCCTTGATGTGTGCTTCGAGGTCATCCACGGCCTGCCATGCGGAAGCAGCCCTGGCGGTCAATTCTTCGATAGTGCGCTTAGCATCGGACTCACTCTCCTATAGTTGTACACACATACCATTGATCTGCCGCAGTCAGTCTGTCGTTTCCTTGCTGGCAATAGCCTGCATAGTGGTCAACCCTTCCACGGGTAAGGCATTCACATTAATAGTCACCATTTTCAGTTGCTACAACATGACGTTGGCAGCTTCATCTTTAGTCACAATCGCAATTGGGGGAATCTCCATGTTCCTCATCCGCGGCTCAGTGCTAATTGTGCCAAAGGTTGGTGTCGCTGCTTCCTCTGGTGCCTTTCCGGAAACCATATCATACAGAGACTCTAATCGAGTCGTGATCGCATGGAACCCTTCATTCGCTTTCCTTGCCATCTTGTCCGTTGCCGCAGAGGATGCATTATTGAGCACTGTGAGTAGGCGGCCCAACTGTGCCTCGACGGGAAAGGACAACCCACTGATCGTTGCATGCTCTTGATACCTTTTCGACTAGGTTTCTTCAAGGGCCCGGTCACTATCATCCGATATCGTTTTGGTCGATTCTTTCCCTAAATCATGGTGACTCTGCTGGTCTTGGGTCGATGCCCAATCATCTGGGCCCAATGCCTCCGGCCACTCATTCACAGTAGCCTCCAAATCTTCGGACTTCACCTTATACAAGGTTTGCAACCATTGCCGATCAGGGTCATGGTGGGCTTGTATATGTATGGTATGTGGCCGAATTTCAAATGCCATGACTGGTCTGAAGCGCGCTGCAGTTTCTTCAGATATTCGTAGGACTTGTGTTGCCACAGCACAAAGCATCTCCCAAAATAGCCAAAACTGTAATTGGCAATCTCGGAGTCTCTCTAGCTCCTGCACATACCATAGATTCTGATAACGCGCACCCGGCCGTTCTACTGTAGCCGGACAGTCCATGCCCTGGTACGTGCTAAGCTCCTTCCATGCGACGAAGGTGATCAACAACAACAACCAACTGTATGTAAGGCACCTTTTCCTAATTCGACCGCCATAGCATCCTCCGTTAATTGATTCAAGAGATACAAAGACCAGTTCATTTGGACCCCTTCCGCACATTGCTCTGCGCATGAAACGATCCCCGTGTTGCACTGGTTAGGTCAACCACCCCTAACCACCTTGCAGGATAGGATCTTAATGCCCATGAGTACTGCCTGATCATTGCAGCTGCTGGTGCGATACCCACGCCCATCCGTTTCTAAGCCATATTTCTGTGCCAACTGTAGCACCTGCTTTTTATCGTTTGCCTTTCCTTGGATGAACTGCGATGGATTGACTCCATTTTTAGGAAAGCCGGTTATATACGAAATTAAATCGATAGTGATAGGGACTTCTCTATCCAGCCACAACGAACCACCATAAAATCACGCACGGAGTTGCTTTGCGCACGCATTAAATTCTGCCAGTCACCCAAAATGTGGCATGTTAATAAGCCCTAAAAAGCCGGACTGCTTCAATCCTCGTGCCCAGTCTTGTACAACCGGTGTCGGGGAAAGGCATGTCTCAGGCACATATGGGGCGGATGCAATGTCAGGGTAGGCCACCATATCATGGTCTTTGTAATGCAGGCGCATCAATGCTAGCCCAATATCCACAGAGAACTCCATTCCATCAGGGAGTGCTGACATCTTCACACCATACTTCTGTTTTGGGTTTATATTGCTTGGGGTGGCATCCAACCAAATGGGAAGGATATACCCAAGGATGTCACTAGAAGATAGTCCCGCCCATGGGGCAGACTCACAAACACAGCGACTGGACTGCCCCACCTGTTCCTAAGCTTCTCCTATCGTCGCGACGGATGACCGAAGTATCCTCTTACTCTGTGGGGACTCAGAGTGCTGACCTCCTCGTCACTTCTTAGAAACCACTGATGCTCCCATCGACATATTTGCAACTTCAGCTCCAAGATCAACGGCTCTGGATGACACAACTTCTTGCTCGACAACCATCGGGATGAAGGGAGACTCCGCTTCGCTGCTAATCTTGACTGTCTCTAGTTTGCCTGGCATACCTCGCAGCACTTCGTTATATGCTTATCAGCACCTTGCTCAACTCACGACTACACTCTGCAACAACACTGCACAACTGATTTCTCGGTGTCTTCCGACCAACTCCGATCCAGTTTTATAGCTTCTAGCCGAATCCTCCGTAATCATCACGAAATCATGCATTAATTCAACCAAAATCCTGTATTAATGACGCAAATCCACCGTTGATCCTGTCAGCTGATCGACCAGATCTGCCATCATTCGAACAAGCGCCGTTAATTAACTGTCGAAACTTTTGGCATTTATTGTTGATTTGACCCGGTCATAATACTGCCACTTGTCGTCGACCGCTCCAAAGTTGCAACAGAAGCCTCCCTGCTTCCGCATTCCATCCTTGTTGGTGCACCATCCTGCCACCAATCAATCTACTTTTTTTTTTCGATGCGACTTAGGCATCGCGGTGCTCCAAGCCCGACTGATAGGGCTTCAACCTATGACCATTCACCAGTTTTGGGAGCATCGCCCCGTCCAGCTGCTACAGCAGAACTGCGCCCCCTGAAGTAATACTACTGATGCGATACAGACCAAGCCAATGCATCTGCAACTTCCCTACATGTTTCATAAACTTGCTATCGTACAATAGAACCAAGTCGCCCTGCTGAAACTGTTTGTTTTTTATGTTTTGATCATGCCATGCCTTCTGGCGACCCTTCTCTACCACTTGGTGGAACCCAATGATGAAATGATCTTCCTCCAACTTTACCAACTGCTCTAGACGTTCATCTAGTGCCGCTGCATCATCCAGGCCTGTTGCGGTCGCAATGCGCAGACTTGGGACAATATACTCCATGGGCATAATTGCTTCTTGTCCATACACCAGCTTAAATGGTGTCTGCCCTGTCAATCGTTTACATGTGGTGCGATAGGCCCACAATACCGCTGGGATTTTGAGATCCTAGTCATCATGGTTCACGTTACACACCTTTGTCAGTGCATGCTCCAATATCTTATTGAAATCCTCCACCGTTCCATTCATGTGCGGATGATAGGGTGTACACTTCTTATGCTGTATCTGCAACTCCTCCGTTAATGCGCTGATGGTGCGATTAAGAAAGTGGGTGCCTTGATTGCTCAACAATATCTTGGGGCAGCTGAAGTGAGTGACAATGTGGTCAAAGAGAAACTACACAGTTGTGGCTATGGAGAAATCAATGACCGGTGTAGCTTCTTCCCATCGAGTCAAATACTCCGTCCCTAGATAATATAGCGTGCACTCGTGCGCTTCCTTAGTGAATTGATCGGTCCTACAAAATCCACTGCCCATTTGTTGAACGACTGTAATGTCAATTGAGCATGAGTGGCATCTCATCGTGTCGGGAGGGTTTTCCAGTTCGCTGACAGACATCACAGGACCACGCGTAGTCTGTCGCATCATTATGCAGTGTGGGCCACCACAACCCAACACGCATCACTTTTCGAGCAGTCGCCCTACCGCCATAGTGTCCTCCAGCTACTCCTCTATGTGCTTCTGCTAATATCTGCGATTGCTCATGCGGTAAGACACATCTGCACAATACCTCATCGGCACCCATTTTGTATAACTCTCTTGTGATTAGCTGGAAGTTTGCAACTTTGACTACCAATTGCTTCTTTTAACTGGTGGTGAACTTGTCTGGTGCAGTACCCATTGTCAGAAACTGAATGATTTCCGCAAAGTAACCATCTGCAACCTTAACCCAAAACAGTTGAGCATGATCTGGTAAACCATCTTCAATGTTGGTCGGCTCCTCTCCTGTATCGATCTGCGAGAGATGATCAACACCATAATTCAACCGGCCTGGCTTCACAATGACTTCAAAATCGAACTCCTGAAAAAGAAGTAGCCAACGACATATCTTCCCCCCCAATACAGGCTTATTGACTAGGTATTTCAACGCAGAATGGTCGGTGAACATTTTAAAGTTCCCACCCAACAAATAGTGTCTGAACTTTTGCAGCGCATAGACCATTTCCAGACCTTCCCTCTCAGTAGTAGTGTAATTCCTTTCAGTGGAGGATAGCTTCCAACTTGCAAAAGCAATAGGATGATCAAGGTCGCCTTCTCTTGGTTGAGCCAATATGATGCCTAATGCAATCGATGAGGCATCCACATGGACATGGAATTCCTTACTCCAGTCCGGAAATACCAATATCGGTGCCGATGCCATCTTCGCCTTCAGCGTTTCAAAGCTATCGTGACATTCTGGGGTCCACTAAAATAACACATCCTTCTTCATCAATTTCTCCATAGGGGCAGTAATCACTGCATATCCCCTGATGAATTTATGATAATATCCAGTATGGCCCAGATTCGCCCGCAATTGCTTAACAGTGGTTGGCAGTTGCAAGCTCAAAATGAGCGCAATCTTGGCCGCATCGACCAACAACCCTTGCTTACACACAATATGGCCGAGCAATATCCCAAATGGTGCACAAAAGATGCATTTCTTCAGATTCAACGATATTTGGTGTTGTCGGCATCGCTCGAGCATCAACCGCAAATTTGCCAAATGATCATGAACCAAACCATAGACCGTCCAATAGTCCATGTATACTTGTAAAAATTTCTGAATGAAGTCTTTGAATGCAGCAACGACAACCCGTGAAAATATCACAGGTGCGTTCTTCAAACCAAACGACATTACAGTGTATTGAAAGCAGCCCCATTCAATAACGAAAGTTGTCTTATGGCGATCTTCTTTGGCAATGCGGATATGATGATAGTCAGAGAACCCGTCTGTGAAGGAGTACATCTCCTATCCACCCACACCTTCAAGCACTTCATCAGTAAATGGAGTGGGGAACGGATCATGCAAACATGCATCATTTAGCTTCCCGAGGTCAACGCAAATGCGCACTTCACCAATCTTCTTATCCTGCACCACCATAGGACTAATCCATTCCAACTCCTCAACTGGTTCAATAATACCAGCTTCCAACATGCCACCCAGTTCATCCTTGACCCTATCCTTATGTCGCAGATTCAATCGATAGGGTCGCTACCAGATCGACTTAGCATCTGGTTTCAATGGAATCTTCATTTCTCCTAAGTTGCCCAGAATCCCCTTCATGTCGGAAAACTTGGTAGGAAATATGTCCTGAAACTCATGGAGCAAATCAGTGACCTTGCTTATTAGCTCATCATCCCAGTAATCCCCGATATTTGCGAACTTCGGAGTGTTCTCTATCCCAATGTTAATCTTGCGGATCTTCAGCGGCTGACTGATCGGGTCACTTGGCGCATCAGGTGGTACCACAGCATGACTTCCTTCTAAATCCAGGATATTCACATTCCGCAAATCATCACCATCTTCTGGCCCACCACTGATATTGAAGCATTCCATGAGAGACTGCATCTGGCAGTGCGTGTGCGGATCCTTGGGATATGCTACAGGGACAACCTGCAGAATTACATCACGTATGAGCTGTAATGCATTATTAACCTCTGGATTGGCATCCGCAAAATTGAATGTATGGGTAAAACACACCGTGAGCTCCAACCAAGTAGAAATTTCCCTTCGCAACTCAGCTGAAGTATACCATGAGCGTGGCATCTCATCCAAAGTATGGATAAAAGCATGGACCCACTCATCTTTCGGTCGCGATACCCATAGCCGCTAACATTCCATCAAGTGACCATCAGGATCGGTCCGCCCATCATACTTTCCAGTGTGGTAGACCTCAGTATCACCAAACCGTACCATCATCAATCTTCAACATTTCGACCATCCATCAATTGATGCCTTGTGTGTCGCCCACCAGCATGCTAGAGTAGCCTTCAATGCTTCATTCAATGCCAGCAATTGCTATGGTTCGAAAACTCTTTCTTCAAACTCCGTCAGAAAGTCGGATAAGCCAGGTAGTCTTTCATATATTGGTAGTGTAACCATTTCAGTCGTGACACGGCATAATGTCTGTGTGACCAACCCGCACTTACGGAGTGACACTTCGTGCAAGCGGTTCTGCCAATATTCCAATGCATCGTCAGAGTTGGAAGACGCAGAGCTGTCACTGCGCCATCTAAGGTCACCATTGGCAGTCGGATGTATATAATCTTCAGAAATATTGAATGCATGGTCCCATCCGCTGGGATCCTCATCCTTCACTGGCTCTATGTAGCGGCATCCTTCAGCCGGATCCAACGTGGCGATAACTCTGAGATCGCGATTTTCAAAAGTCATCATCCGTCGCTTGAAGTTGATTACAACTCCACTATCATTATCCCATCCAATCCCCAACAGCGCGGGATAAGAGCTTCCTCCCTCAACTACTTCTATTACATCAAAGTCGGCATGTGTTTTCATTCCCTCAACGTCCACCACCATTCATGGAACTCTCCCAATTGGTGTTACCTTAGCGTGATTAGCTAATCAGAGCTGTACAGGAGACTAGCTCAATGGGGGGCTCCCCATCTTTTGCCAAGCCTACTTGGTCAAGATGTTGACATTCGAACCAAGATCCAGGATAACTGAATCAACATCATAGTCGCCAATTTGAATATTCATTCGCATCTCCTTACCCGTCTTCCGTCGTTGCAAGGAATTAACTGTGAGCTCTTGTCGATCCTGGGCCGGTCATCGCAACAAGGCTTCAATCGCAGGAAGAGTGTCAGGATCTCTTTCCAGGGACAAACAATGTTCCAAAAATGCTCGAAGTGTGCTGGACCGCCGCGACGGGCTAACCTCCGAAGTAGCATCAAAAGTAGAGGGCATTTCATACATGACAACTTTATCCTGGTCGTTTTCTAATGCACGTCGTGCCTGAAGAAACGTCTCTCATTCCGCATCAATGTCAAATGATACCTTCTTTTGTCCAGCTAACTGGATCGTTGAGCTGTCTTCTCCACTTGTCTTTCCTCCTCGAGTGATCACAGCAATGGAAGCATCTTACGGTCTTGGTTCTGCAGAAATTGTCGCGATGTTTGCACCCTGCGGCTGATTCGGTGGCACATTCCCCTGTTGATTTACATCTTGATTTATGTTCTAATTTGGCCGCGAATTCTGGTTCTGCACTGGTTGCTGTACTTGGTTCTGGGCGGGCTGTGGTATCTGGGGCTGATTCTGCAATTATGGAGTATTCCCTGCTTGCCATCGCACAATCAGCTGTGGACAATTCTCAACCGTATGATTGTTAACAAAGCAGAACGTACATTGGTTCTGCAGTAGTGGGCAGTCTCATTGATAGTGTCCCCATACCGCACAGTGATATCATTGAATAGGTCCACGACTAGCTTGTCCTCCTTCGTGATCAAATCCTCCGCCACGTCCTCCCCAGTATCCTCCCCAGAATCCTCCCTGCTGCTGGTACTGTGGTTGGTTGAACTGTTGCTGCGTTGGTGCTAGTTGCATTCCTTGCCCTTGTTGTGCATACTGCGGTTGCTGTACATATTGTGGCTATTATGGAGCCATCTGCATTGGAGCATATTGCGGCATGAACTGCGGCGGTTGTTGTTGCTGCGGTACAAACTGCATCTGCGGTTGAGGTAGCGACTGGGATACCTCTGGCTGTGGTTGCAATTGTTGTACGACACGCTGGTTGTCCTTGACATAGAGTGCATCATAAATTCTTTCTTGTAGCAACCCATATGCACGGCAATATTTGTCATCGTGACCCACAGACTTGTAAAATGTACAATAAAGATTTCTCGAGGTTGTGACCATTTTTTGCATATATGGGAAATTGTCATGGTTGTGTCCATATACATGGCAGACGTGACACCACGGCATGCTTCCGCCATTCAACGGGTTTGGCGCCCCTGATACCAAATAATTGCAGAAATCCGAGCAATTGTCCTTCATATGCCCTTCTCCTCAGTATCGCGTACACCATACTTCATCGCGCTGTTCCTTTCCTTTCTTCAAATCTTGCAGCTATATAGGCAAGTTAGCGAGCTGTGTCTGTATCTGCGACATCCCGGCTGCATTTTCTCCAATCAGCGACGCCTCCAATCGCATTGCAATCTCTAGAGCTTCACTGGGCGTCAAGATTTTGTGTTGCATCAACGGTAGCTGAATGTGTGGTAGCAGTGCCGTGATGAACCACTCTTTATGTTGGACGATGCTCATATTGAAACTAATCTTTGCCATCAACGTCTTGAATCACTGGTCAAAATCCCACATGGTTTTATTGGGGTACTTCTTAATTTCCTTCAATTCCGTAATATACTGAGCCTCCGACTTGGGCTTCCTAATTCTGCAATCAATCCATCCCGGATCTCATATAGTGACTTCTCTAGAGCTCCTGTAGGGACTAGAACAAACTTCATAAACCAATCTAATGCACGACCTTGCAGAGTCGTCGCTAACTATCCTTTCTTAGCATCATCATCAGTGATCTGTTTTATGGTCCAAACCGCTTCACACAAAAACCAATATTGTTCTGGGTTGTTTATCCCACTCCCGTGGAACAACGGTAACTTAGCATCATCGCCCACCATTCTGGGCTTCCTGCCTCCTTTCGTTGTACTACTACCAATCAACTTTTGTGGTGTTGAAGAACTTGGCGGTTTTGAAGTGGTATTTCTTGCTATCTGAGAGATAGTGAGCAGAGGTGTGGGTACGTTGGTGCTGGGGTTTGGTCCTGCCTCTATCCTGGGTGTAGCCTGGTTGTCCTTGTTAGGACTGTGAGGTTGCTTCGTCCCGTGTGTCCTTCCTTCACGGTCTTGCAGTTTGACCTCAATAGGACCTTCTCCCGTCCTTTGCCTCTTTTCCTATCGGAACCTCGCTCCTCCCCTTGTAAGACCACTTTCTTCCTTGGCTTCACTCACAGTCTTATCATGACCTGCACCCATCTACCCCTCACCATTCCATATACCGCCCCCCAACTGTCGCGGTACCCACGGCCTCCGCCCACCAGGCTTTCTATTGATCAAGATGCATCTTCAATATACCCTTTTCGCAAATAAGCATCTTGATCGACAGTTGAAGCGACAGTAGAAACCTGCCCCGAGGTTTGTGGAAAAAATATCTTTCGGCTTCATTGTAGGATTTCTAAGTATCAACCGCAAAATTTGTGAGATATCCCTCTAGGATGCTATCGAACCACACTTCAATAGCCCACGATGCTTTATTATCAACCTCCTGTAGCTCCTGAATCAACTCAGGGGTCCAGATCGTCGGTTCACCACCCTAGAAGTTCCTCTTCTGGAAGGTCAACTTTGCCAACCACTCATACTAAATGACTGGGAATTCACAGAAGAAGCATTCATGCGGTCCGTGGTGAATATGTCTACCCACCCACTGATCTACTGTCAATCAAGTGTTCCTGCTTTCCTCCTCAACGAATTCCTGTAACTTCTGATGAAACCATTCTTGGATCTCTGGTTTCATTGGGTGCCACAACATGTCCTCCTTTCACTTCGTACACGGTCTCGAAAATGGAACCATTTGTTAGCGCGACACCAGTCGATAGGGGTTCCACTTACTATCGACACATATCGCAGTCTTCCTGAGCACCGCCCCGGACAGGGTTTATCCTGCCCAGCAACACCTGTAGAGCAGATGAGGTCTCACCCGAGGCGTCCAGGAAGAGCAGACGGAACCATGTTTCCACCGAATGAAGGAGGATGGTTGCGGATATGATACTTAAACTTATTGCAACACTAGGACAGATATCTTTAAGCATTGAACATAGTATTAAAGCAATATTCAACCAAGACATTCATCATTGCAAAAACAGTAATTGTAAAGCAAGTATCGCATCAAAGAAGCATGACATTATTTGTATAGTGCAACATCGCATTACCATAACTGAACAGATTGAACACAGAGATTGTACCAAAATAGCTTCATCATATTATCATTGTTGACCCAGATACAATGTCTCTACAAAAACTAGATCAAAACATACCTGAAAAACATACAACCAACATCAGAGCTTCGCATAATATCTCTAGCATGATCATGATTATTTCATCGCTTACAATTCTTATCTATATATAGGCTTCCACCTTACAACTCTTGTCCACTTTCTAACAACTTGTTAACCGACACTATGGACAAATGATTCAATATCTAACTGACTTATCCAAAAACGACCAAAAACCCGCATTTTGCGATATAACTGACTCAACAGTACATAATATGTGGTCCAAATGACCCAAAACCCGCAATCTGTGGTACACTTGACCAAAAATGCATAAAATAATCTTCCGCTCGTCGCCTTTCGCGCCATCATCTTCCTTGTCGCAGCATTGGAGATGCTGTGATAGCACTTTACCAAACCGCCTGCCAACAACATCCAAGAGACATTAGATGGCATCTCATTCTTACTCTCTAGAATGCATAATTTTCTCCTGTGAATAATGGAGGTCTGTTAGCAGCTAAACCTTCTAGTTGATCCATAGTGTTTTAATAGGATCTTCCTTCCAGTGAAGGAACCTTGATCTGATACCAATTGTTGGTCTATCTAGGAATACTGAGAGTGGGGGGGTGAATCAGTATTGCCTTCTTTTTCCTTTAATTAAAACAATTAGTATTTAAACAATGCATACTATGAATCAAACAAGCAAGGACAGAGAATTGTATCGTGGAAACCTCAAAGAGAAAACCACAAAACCAAACTTATTAATAAAGTGATTTCTACAAAATTATTTTTCTGCTGCAACAGAAAGGATGCTTCAACATTCTAGTTTTCTATCTACACCAACATATAAGGATGCTGCAACACCCCTGTTTTCCAGCTGCTACTGGAAGGAGGATACAACCTCCTTGACAAGCTTCGGCCTGCCACTAACACCACCCAGCTTCCCTGATATTTATAACTTCTTGATTTTCTACTTGATTCATCAATTTTGGAAATGCTTCATGCTTCTGGTCTCTCCATTTCTTTATGCCGCTGGTCTCTCCCTTTTTTTATGTTGTTGCGATTTGCACTTTTGAGACACTTTCTTCTAATTCAAAACTTCATTTAAATAGCTCTTATATTTCAGGTCACATCTCTCCATTCTGTGTCTTTCCAATTCGTGCCTTTCCAAATATTTTTTATTAACTTCTAATTTAAATCTATGTTTATTACTAATTTTTAATTAATTAAAAATTTCGATCATTCTTTAACATCAATGCCAACACATATTTTAACATTCTACCCCTTTGGCATTGATGGCAACTCCAAAGATAGTCTCCCCCTTTGACAACAATGACAACATCCCCCTTTTGACAACTCCCCCTGTCAACATGTCTCCCCCTGACAAGGTATTATCTTCTTTTTATCTACTATAAGGAGATTACTCCCAATTTTTGTCGAAGATACTCAAAGGCTTCTTTGGCTAATGGCTTAGTGAAGATATCAGCTATATGTTCCTTTGTATCAATATATTCCATTTTGACAACCTTTTGTGACACTTGGTCTCTTAGAAAGTGATAATTTATTGGAATGTGCTTAGTCTTAAAGTGCATGACAGGATTTTTTGATATGTTTATGGCACTGGTATTGTCACAATTTATCACTATGGGATGCTCATACTTCACAAGTATGTCTTCCAATGTGTTCTTCATCCAAATTAATTGAGTACAACATAATGCAACCACAATATATTCAGCTTCTGCTGTAGATAGTGCAATGGAAGGTTGTTTCTTGCTTAGCCATGATACCAAATAGTCTCCCAAGTAGAATGCTAGTCCACTGGTACTCTTTCGGTCATCAACACTTCTTGCCCAATCTGCTTCAGTGAAGGCTTTTAAAGTGAATTCTTAGCCTTTTGGGTACCATAAACCATACTCCATAGTACCTTTGAAATATTTGAAAATTATTTTTACTGCTATTACATGTGTTTCTTTGGGGGATGATTGGAGTCTAGCAACCAACCCTATAGCTTGCATCACATCTGATCTTGTAGCTGTCACATATAGCAGACTACTTATCATAGATCTATACATAGCAAGATCCACTTCCAAAGATTCATCATCCTTGCTTAACTTACAACCAATGATCATGGGGGTACTAACAGTCTTGGAATCTTCCATCTTAAATTTTTTTAGCATCTCTTTAATGTACTTGGTTTGAGAAATGAAAATCCCCTTGTCTGATTGAGTGACTTGTAATCCTAAGAAGAATGTTAGTTCTCCCAATAGAGACATTTCAAATTCTTTCTTCATATCTGAAGCAAAGTTTACACTTAGGACTTGTAGATCACTTCCAAATATTATATCATCTACATAGACAACAACAATGATCATATTCTCATTTTCAAATTTTATGTAGAGATTACTATCAGTGGCCCCTCTTTTGTATCCTTGTTGTTTCAAGTAGTTGTCAAGTCTTGAAAACCATGCCCTTGGAGCTTGTTTGAGACCATAGAGTGCCCTTTTTAATTTGCAAACATAATCTCCGTTTTTTGATAAGAGAAAACCTTTAGGCTCTTCAATATAGAATTCTTCTTCAAGATTTCCATTCATAAATGCAGATTTAACATCCATTTGATATACTTTGGAATTTTTGTAACATGCAAAAGCTAAGAACATCCTGATTGCTTCAAGTCTTGCTACAAGGGCAAATGTTTATTCAAAGTCAATACCTTCCAGTTGAGCATATCCCTTGCATACTAGCATGGCCTTGTTTCTTATTACATTACCATATTCATTTAACTTGTTCTTGAAAATCCGCTTGGTCCCAATCACATTCTTCTCTTTAGGTCTTGGGACAATTTCCCAGGTTTGTTTCTTCTCTATTTGGTCCAGCTCCTCATTCAGAGCTTTGATCCAATCATCACTTTTGCTAGCTTCTGCAAATGTTTTAGGATCTACTAGAGAAAGTAGTGCTTGTTTTTTATCATATATTAATCTTCTTCTTATTTGAACTCCATTACTTATGTCACCAATAACTTGAATTTCAGGATGATCTCTTTGAATTTTTCTTGATGGTGCTCTTGTATCAGGTCTTGGAGAAACTTCTTTGTTATTTTCGTGAGATACCTCATCTTCCTGCTCAATTTCTTATTCATCTTGCGAATCCTCTTTCCTTTGTGAGTCTTCTTCTTCCTTATCATTATTTGTTATCTCATCATCTTGAGCTCTAATACTTCTTGGCTTCATGTAATATATTCTTACATCTGCACTCTCTATGATCTTGTGTAGTCTTTGATTGTAACATCTATATGCTTTCTTGGTGGATGAATATCCTAGAAATATTCCTTCATCGGTTCTGGAGTCTAACTTACCAATATCATCCTCATTCCTCTTTATGTAGCACTTACTACCAAACACTCTGAAATATTTGACAGAGGCAAGTCTTCCATACCATAGCTCATAAGGAGTCTTGTCATGATTTACTCTGAGTTGTCCTCTATTAAGTACATAGACAACTGTATATACTTCTTCTCTCCAATATGCATTTGAATGTTTTGTTTCATTAAGCATAGTTCTGGCTGCTTCTTGGACTATCGTATTTTTTCTTTCCAGAATGCCATTTTGTTGAGGATTCCTTGGAGCTGAAAATTTTCTTTTAATTCCATGGGTTTCACAAAAATCATTGAATTCGTTTGAGGTAAATTCTCCTCCATTATCTGACCTTAAACATTTTATTTTCAGATTTGTCTCATTCTCAACCGTTTCTTTAAAAATTTTAAACTTATCAAAAGATTTTGATTTTTCTTTGAGGAATGTCACCCAAGTCATCCTTGTATAATCATCAATGAACAACATGAAATATGATTCTCCTTACAAGCTTTTAGTTCTTGTTGGTCCACAAAGATTAGTGTGAACTATTTTCAATGGCTGTGAGGATGTATATTCCTTGATTCTGAAGATGGATTTAGTTTGTTTCCCATGTTGACAATGTTTACAAATTGAATTTTGAGGCTTCACAATCTTTGGCAAGCCTCTTACAGCTTCCTTCTTATTCACCTTTATAATATTGTCAAAATTCAAGTGTCCCATCCTTCTATGCCATAGCCAACTTTCATCAATCAGGCTCATGTGGCATTGCTCTTCATTTTCTAGGATGTATACATTACTTGAATTCCTTACAACAGTCCGAATAAGTTTTCCTGAGTTTTCTTCTTGATTTCATATTTCTTGGAATCAAATATGCAAATGTGGTCTTGATCACATGTTTGACTCACACTGAGAATATTAGGCTTTAAGTCTTCTAATAGCAACACATTTTCAGGTCTGATTTTATTTCTGATAGCAACTGTACCTTTTCCAATTATCTTAGAGGACATATTGTCTCCAAAAGTAACTTTTCCCTTTTGATCTTTTTTTAGCCTTATGAACTTGTTTGGATCTCCTGTCATTTGTTTTGAACATCCACTATCAATATGCCATATATTTTTCTTTTCTGTTGCACATAGAGCTATCATGGATTCTGTCCTCTCTACTATTTCTTTTTTCCTTTGAGACCTTTCTCTACTCTTTGCCTTGAAACCTGTTTGCAGTATTCCTTTATGTAGGAGTCATTAGTTTGCATTCTCTAGCTATATGTCCATGGTTATTGCATTTGTAACATTCTATATCATATCTTTGTAGAGGTGCAAAGGAGTTATGATTTCCTTTTCTTTCTTTTGGATAATTGTTAGATGTATTATTATTATGAAAATGAACCATTCCATATGCTTTGAAATTCAAGGCTTTATGTACAAAATTATTATATGAGTAGCAGTGACCCAAAAAGATCTGCTGATACCTGCTTGTCATTGATCTTCTAGGCACCATATTTGTCTCATGTAAGTGAGGATTAGATTTATGATTATCCCTTGTTTTAGTTGGACTCATAAGTGCAGAAGGATAACTCTTTTTGTTATATCCTAACCCAGTTTTGTCACTTGACAGTATTTGGGCACTTAGGATGTCATCTAGAGTCTTCGAGCTCTTCTTGAATTTTGTTTTAATAGATTTCTCATAAAGTTTCTTTTTAAGCTGAATAATTTATGCTTCAAGTATTTCAAATTCTCTCGTTCTTTCTTTGAGCTGCAATTCTAAGTTCTCTTCAATCTTCTTAGCCTCTTGGAGTTGGATCTTTAGATCTACAATGATTTGACTTGAGTTGTCATATCTTGCTTTTTGTTCCTCTTCATGATCAGTTAGTTGTGTTCTTAAACATTTAATATTCCTTTTACTTTTTCTCAATTCTTCAAGAGCACTTATGAGTTCGGCCTTTAGGTCCACCTCTCCTTCCATATCCAATTCATCATCTGGAGCTTGAGTTTCTATTCCCATGAATAGAATTTCTATTTCCTCATCTTCTTCTTCTTCATCTTCACTATCTTCCATAGTGTAAAAGATCTTCTTCTTCCCATTAAACTTCTTTTTGTTTGCTGCAGTGTTCTTCTTGAATTTATTAGAGGTTTCTCTATCATCACTATCATCTTGTTTGGAATAGGGACATTTTGATGCAAAATGCCCAATTCTTCCACAGTTAAAGCATTTCAAGGGTAGCTTTCCTTCGTACTTACGAGTACCTTTCTCAAGTTTCCCGATGAAAAGAGATTCTTCATCATCTGAGTTCTCAGAGTGATTTTTGGGTAATGTTTCAGATTTCTTTGACTCTTTCGTGGCTTTGAATGTTGCCTCTTTTCTTGATGGTTTATTCTGTTCTATTCTCATCTCATAGAGAGTGAATATTCCATGTAAATCATCCACTGTTAGAAATTCAAGATCATCTAGATCTTCTACACTAGACACTTTGGAGTCATACCTCATTGGTAGTGTTCTTAGTACATTTTCAACAACTTCTTTCTCCTATATTTCTCCTCCTAGGCCTCTGATTGCATTGACAATTTCCACTACTCTTAAAAGGTAATATGCAATGTTTTCCTCTTCTTTCATTTTTAAACTTTCGAATTGTCCTTTGTATGTTTGGGGTTTGGATTTTCTGACTTTGGTAGCTCCTTCATACACATTTTTAATTTGTCCCAAGCATCTTTGGCCGTCTTACATTGCATGACTTTGACAAACATTGAATTTGACAGTCCATTCAAAATTGCATTGAATGATTTTGCATTGGCTTCATATTTCTCTTGTTCATCTTTATCTGTCGTTGGAATGGCTGGTATTTTATAACCCTTTTCAAAAACATTCCAAACTTTGCATCTAAGAGACATTAGATGGCATCTCATTCTTACACTCCAGTATGCATAATTTTCTCCTATGAATAATGGAGGTCTGTTAGCAGCTAAACCTTCTTGTTGATCCATAGTGTTTTAATAGAATCTTCCTTCCATTGATTAAACTGTAGTGAAGGAACCTTGCTTTGATACCAATTGTTGGTTTATCCAACAATAATGAGAGGGGGGGTGAATCAGTATTGCCTTCTTTTTCCTTTAATTAAAACAATTAGTGTTTAAACAATGTATACTAGGAATCAAACAAGAAAGGAAAAATAATTTTATCGTGGAAACCTCAAAGGGAAAACCGCAAAATCAAACTTATTAATAAAATGATTTCTACAAAATTATTTTTCTGCTGCAACAGAAAGGATGCTTCAACATCCCATTTTTCTATCTGCACCAACAGATAAGGATGCTGCACACCCCTGTTTTCCAGCTGCTACTGGAAGGAGGCTACAACCTCCTTGACAGGCTTCTACCTGCCACTATCACCACCCAGATTCCCTGATATTTATAACTTCTTGATTTTCTACTTGATTCATCAATTCTGGAAATCCTTCATGCTCCTGGTCTCTCCCTTTCTTTATGTTGTTGGCCTCTCCCTTTCTTTATGTTGTAGCGATCTGCACTTTTGAGACACTTTCTTCTAATTCAAAAATTCATTTAAATACCTCTTATATTTCAGGTGACACCTCTCCATTCCATGTCTTTCCAATTCATGCCTTTCCAAATATTTTTTTATTAACTTCTAATTTAAATCTATGTTTATTACTGATTTTTAATGAATGAATGAATTAATTAAAACTTTCGATCATTCTTTAACATCAATGCCAACACATATTTTAACATGGTACACTATTTTATTCACATAATGATTCATATTATATTATAAATTTAGATATAATCATTAGACTTTATTTATATGTTTGTAGATGGAACATGAAGGAAATTATGAACGAAATCAATTCAATCCATGAAACATTCGACTATATAGCCCAATTAAAATATCACCTACAAGTGATGAAGAAATGATGCATATAAGCAACTCGAGCATTGACAATGGTTTGAGTGAATAATGATGATTAATATAATTGAAGTTGACACAAGTTGTATGTTTTGAAATGAATGTTTGTGAAAATAGAGCATTTTGTTTAATGTATTGAACATAGTGTCTTAATTAGATGACCACAAGTTACCAATAAGTGTAACAATTACATATTGACATTTTGATTATTGTGGATCTTTATGTTGTCCCATTTCATGTGATGAATCGGTCTCTTATTCATATATAATAAAATGGGTTTCTTATTCTCTTGCATTGTCTAATGTTGTGAATAATTATATTGTTGAATACATATATGGATGATTATATATCACAATGAACATATATGTAATCCAATGGTATAACGCATTAATATAATTATTATATCAAAACACAATAATTAAAATTAAAATAACAATATTATTATAAAAATTATTTAATTTTTTGATGTATTTTCCTTCACTATGCTTTTTATAGTGTGAATCAATACACATTGGTGTCTTTTAAAGTATTAAGCACACTGGTGCTTGTAGTTATTATAAACACACCAGATAGTGGTGCTCAAACAATAATATGCACGATGCTATGTATATACTATTAGGGGAATTTTGAGGTAAAAAATGGGCCTCAAAACAAAAAATGTATTATCAAAATCAACGTTAAAAGAACCAATCACATTTTAGAATATGACACCATCTCTTATGGTTGAAGTGGCATTGGTTGAGTTAAAGATGACGATTTTTCAAATTCTAAATGGTGGAAAAAAACTCATGATTAACCACATTAATGTTGGGTAAAAGCATGTTAATGTGTCTCACTTTTCCCCTTTTGCGGCGATGAACTAATGAACTAAAAATATTTGTTCATAAATATACAAATCCATTGAGAATTAGATAATAGTGTGATGAAACAAAATTTTTCATTGTGAATGAGGTTTTATATGGTATTTTTTTCAAATAAAAAAAATGTTTTTATCTTATTTATTTCATTTTCTTTAAAGGTCATTTATTGTTATTTCAGCATCTCATAAGTACTCACAAAACCGCGACCCCCCATATCTATCTTCATTTATATTTTTAATTCCAATTTTTTTGAACAAGTCTTTTATAAACACTTTTAAGATTGTTGTACATTTTTTTAAATATTATTTTATGATATATTTTAATTATTATTAAATTAATAATATAAATAAAAAATTTATTTGTACATAAAAACAAGATCCAAAAAACTCTCATTTTAAAACTTCAAAATCAATAGTTTTTTATTTGAATATGGAAACAATATACAAGTGATTGTTAAAATTATTTTTAATATTTTTTTAAGTATATATTTTATTTTTTATAATAGATATTTTGAATAAATTCATAATAACATCATAAATCATCTTACCGCATAGTGAGACACATTACATTATAAGTAAATCATTAATCCTTAAAAAAAAGTACTTAGAGTTTATTTTTTAATATAATATAAATGTACTAAAATAATTACAAAATAAAAATATTTATATTTCAAATTTCAAAATAAACTTTTATTCAAAATCAATACTCACTTTTCAATATACAATAAACTAAAATTTGAAAGTACTTATGTTCCTCTTTTCAAAACTCAAAAAGTGGATACTTAATATTCATAATATAAAAGGTATGTGGGCCCTGAACTTTATACATGATATAAATCAACCAAAGAGTGACATTGGTTAGTATGGTAAATTTAATATAAATATAACATATAATATATTAAACTATAATTACTTATTTGTAAATATAATATATTTTATATTAAAATAATATAGATGATCTTTGATAGAAATAAAAAATGATATTTTTCTTAAAGATTTAAAAAAGGATTTGTTTCCTCTATCTAATAAGAACAATATAGAAGTCCTCTACCATAATTTTACTACAATTCTTTCTTTTGCCATTAACAGGTTCTCTATTGAAGTTTCAACTAAGAAGGGAAATAGAAGAACCAACCCTAGGTATGATAATGAGTGTAAGCATGCATGAAGAGTGATTAATGAAGCTAATAACAAGTCCCTAAAATTTGACAAGATAAATAGGTACAAATCTGTAATTAAAAAAAAAAATGTACTATATAAATACAAGATATGAACAACTTTTACACTTATCTAAGATGGATCCTAAGAAATTCTGGAGGCAAATTCTAACTTGAAAAACTAAAGAAAATAATAGGATTGCTTTGAAGGATTGGAGCTCCTATCCTAAATTCTTTACGAATCCCTGGATGTCGTGGGTAAAATTTAAACCCTTCTTACTGCAATGAAGCAAGTTTTTCATTAGAAGACATGGATTTTGGGATTAAGTGCATTGCAAATGGAAAAACTAAGGACATTGAGGGATACCAAACTAAAATCTTAAAAATTGGAGGGCCCGTTCTCATTCCTTACATCCAAAAACTATTCAATCTAGAAATAAAGCAAGGTTTTCCTAAGCCTTGGAGTCACAGCCTCATTGTTCATATTTTTAAAAGTGGTGATAAAAATAACCCCTCTAATTATTGGACCATTATGATCAACCCTCTCTTAGTCAAGCTATACGGTAACATTTTGGAAAAGAATATCAACATATGGATAGAAAGTGAAGGACAATGGGTTAAAGGACATGAGGGTTTTAGAAGGCATCACTTAACCATAGATCACCTCGTTACGCTTAGAATCACTATGGAGGAATGTCATAATAATAAATCTAATATTTGTTGTTGCTTCATGGACTTTAGAAAAGCTTTTGATATAGTACCTAGAAATAATCTATGGAATATATTAGAAGAGCTAAGAGTTCCCATCGAGTTGAGAGTTGTTGCTATACGTTATATGAGAATGGAGAATGTCATTTCCAAGTTCAAGAACACTGAGAGGTGGTTGAAATATATTAATTTTAATATTAGAGTTAAGCAAGGTTTCCCCCTCTCCCCTACTATCTTCGACATTTACATCGATAAGCTGGAAAGTTGTTTAGAGGAAGTGTTGGTCACTCTATATGCTAATCAATTCTAATTAATAGACATAATGCTCAATATAAATTGTCAACCCAGGTAGGTCTTGTTATTTCAAAGGCAATTAGCAAAATCTATGCATAAACACTCAAGTAGCTGATTGAATGAAATGAAGATCAATTATCCTACCTAACTGCTCAGTCAAACTCAACTCCTTTCTAAAGCTAATCTAAATCATCCATATAAGAACCTCCAAAGATTTCTACTTTCCTACAACTTCAATCCAGCAGTTACTGATCTAAGAATAAATAAACTAGACTTGCTTTTTCAAGAAGTTAAATCCTAAAAATATCAAACTACAAGTAACTCAAACCATAACCTGTCTAATTCAATAAATTCTAAGAAGGATAAATAACAGAAATGAACCAAAACTAAGCTTGAACCATAATATGATTAAATTGGAAAATTATAAGAAAGATAAATAACAGAAATGAATTAGAGCTGAGCTTGACTGTAACAGTGAATTAACACATTTGCATCAAAAGGAAAACTATTCTACACAATTGACTATCACACCACACTGTCGCAACACGCCAAAGGAAAATGTAATCATTAACAACTACTGTTGCATCTCACTGTAAATATGCCTACTGTAATTCCACACCAAAATAACAGAAACAAAACTAAAGCATCTACCTAACTCGACGATCTCTGTGAGAAGGCGGGCCCTGGCCTTCTAACAGAGATGCCATGAAACTAACACAAATTAAGACACAGGAATATTAAGAACTCTGCTCCTTGTATTAAAATGACAGATCCATAGTTACAACACTCTGTTACAGCTCTTACAATCAAATTCCAATTAACCAACACCCAGACTCAGAATGCCTAATTACATTTATACACAGATGAAATGATTTTGTTCCACAAATATCGGGCAGCCATGAAGATCTATGATCTTCAGGCTGCCGAATTGAAACAAAAACAATTACAGCCATGAATGAAATTGAATGAAGTTGTTGCGTTCATGCCTATGCTGTTACTCCGTGCTGTTAACAGACCGAATAGATTCCAATTGATTGGAAGAGAAGATGCTTGAATGTTGTATCGTGACCCAGTCGCAGTTGGACTCGTGGAAGGATGCTTGAGCTGTCACAATGATATATGGGACCGAATTCAGGAAGGGACACATGGCATCATGTATTCCTTTCCTCCATAGGTTCAGCGAGCTGCTACACTTGTGGTCTTTCAAGGCTCTGAAATATCTTTATCAGATCAATACATGTTAGCACAAATTAAAAGATAAAGTTCATAACCATAAACAATATTAGGCATTAATAAGATAAAGCAATAATAGATTATACCTGTTGAGATCCATTCTTGACTTGGGAAGATACCTGCTTGGGTTATGGAAAAGTGAGGAAAATACGGGAAAAAGGTGTTGATAAGTATGGGAAAAAAGGGGCTATTTTGGGGCCCAACATCTCCCCCCAACTATCCATTTGCATGTCCTCATGCAATACAACCAACTAGTATGAATTTGATTCTGGGCCTCGTTTGTGGAGAAGAGAAAAATTGAAAGAAATATCAGGTTTCTCAAGCAAGTCCAAAAATCCATTACAGGAAACCCACTGTTCCCATCATTGTTTCTCCTCTGTCTTGGTCAATGTATAATTGTCTCTGTATTGCCTCACTGGCATCCATATGAGTGGAAATTTAAATTTTAGCCCCAACCAGCGGGGTCCACATATCTCCATACACTTGACATATCCCTCCACCCTAGGAAGAGCTTGCTTAAATTTCTTGAAACAGTAGGGGTCCCTTTCCTTCAAAGTTGGAGAAGAGGCTTGCCATCTGTGCTTGTTGCCTTCCAGGGCATGAAGCTTCTGCTTGGAAATCAATTTAACACAAGTGGAGATAACCTTCTCCTGCAAATTTATCAGCTGCTAAACCTTGATAGGGGATGAAAGGATCCTTTCATGCTTTTCAATAAGAACCCGAGGAGATTGAGGTTCACTTATGATCCATAGATTGGAGCTAACCTCATTCTTAGAAATGGTCTAAAAGGAATTCTCCCACTGCATATGATTAGTAACAAAAGAGGTAAAAGCACTCAAATTAACATCACCCAAATAAGGAACAGGGTTAGAGCAAGAATCCATGAAGCATGCCATCTCATGTAAATACAATTCGCATAATAAATTGTTCTTAATGAAACTGCTCTGCAAAAAGGTCTCCAGAAATTGAAGAGAGATTATCAACTGATAAGGTCTTCTTTCCTTCAAGGATTTCAATTTAAACAAGGTCATATGTTCATAAAGGAACACCAGATAGGAAGGAGATGGGGATCTAAAGCTCAACAATTCCTGAGAGAGAGTGTACATTTGATATTTTTTTCTTTTGCATGGACTTGAAATTTCTCATCTCGTCTAATTCTTTTTGCACACTTTCCCATTGGAATTTCTGAAAGATCAATTCTTCTGCCAATTTTTCCCTCAATTCTCTGATTCTGTGTTCAAAAAGGGGAACCATCCCTTCCTTACATTGGTCAACATGATCCTTCCATTTCTTTACTTCGAGTCTTAATAATGAAAGCTCCTTCACCAATCCTTGAATTCTTTTATCATTTGCATCCTCCTCATCATTAGTGTCTAATTCAATAATCTCCTGAGATATTTGCATTTTTACCTTATCACCATATGTCTTAGCCTTCTCATTCTTCATTGACAATTTAGTAGCTTCTTCCTCCACTAGTGTTGCAACAACCTCTATTTGTGTGACTTCCTCAACAACCAACTTTGGGAATGCTGGTTCTTGTGTAGCAATATCCCTCCTTTGTATTCCATTCTCAGCAGCTTTAGTCTGTGTTGTTGTCTCAACAAACAATTTTGGGAATGCTGGTTCTTGTGTAGCAACATCCCTTTTCTGTGTTTCAACCTCAGTAAATTCAGTTTGAATCACAGCTTCAACAAACAATTTTAAGGATGTTGGTTCTTGTGTAACAACATTCTTCTCTTGTATCCCAATCTCAGCGTCTTCTGTTTGAGTCGCAGCTTCAACAAAAAGTTTTGAGGATGCTGGTTCTTGTGTAACCATGTCCAATTTCTGTGATTCACTCAAAGTGCATACTGTTTGAGCTACTGCTTAAATGACAGATTCCTGGAGTGCTGGTTCTTGTGTAACAACCTCTTGTTTTAAAATTTCAATGCCTTCAGACCGCTGAGATTTCTCTTGAATTAATTCAATGTCTCCTAAATAATGAGACTGACCCAGGAGTAGTTCAACATCCCTCGATGGCTGGGATTGCATTTCTTCATCCTCTTGTAGCTCCAGATCAGGAATTATGTCCACTTCTGGCTCATTCTCTTCCATTAGCTCCACTGTAGGTATTTATTCTCTTCCTTGCCCTGCTTGTGCGAATTTCTGTGCTGCTACTTCCAACACTGTGACTTTATACCCTGCAAGCTTAAATAGATCCCCACATTTTGAACATACCATTCCCTCATGTTCTCCATCCTTCAAAATAGGAGGTGAATTCTCCAACTGATCTGCATCCTCAATCAAAGTGTTCAAGCTCTTCTCTGCCTGCTTTTTGCATGCTTTTTTCCATTTCTGCAATTCATCCCGAAGCATTTGTACTTCCTCCTTTAATAGCTTATTCTCAAAAAGTAAGTTTTCAATTTGGGGTTCACTTGCAGCAAGTTCTTGTGTAACAGTGGATGATCGGGGTTTTAGAATAGGAATTTCAACATTTTCCCCTATTGCATGTACCAC
The DNA here is from genome assembly GCA_027924585.1 of Larix kaempferi. Taxonomy (NCBI): domain Eukaryota; kingdom Viridiplantae; phylum Streptophyta; class Pinopsida; order Pinales; family Pinaceae; genus Larix; species Larix kaempferi. The sequence goes on along the minus strand of BSBM01000233.1, from coordinate 1,407,405 downwards.
TTCTTCCCAATAGCAGCTTTGGTTCTTCTCCTTTTCACAGGAATGGGTGTCTGGCCCTTACCACTTGGTCTTTTCCTTCTTCTATGTGGCACGGGAGTCTCCACATTTTCAAAAACAAGGATGGAAGGTTCGGGTCTTAATTCACTAACTCTCCCTGTTTCAACAACAAATTCCTCCTCCTGAATTATAGTTCCCCTTATTTCAGGGAAGGATTCAACGTTCAGGACTTCCATGTCTCCTCCTTCCATTGCCTCTGCATAATCTTCTGCTTTTGCCATTGCTGCTTCCGCAGCTACAAATTCCACTGTTGCAACATCTACTGCTGCTCTAGTTTCAACTTCTTCCATTGCAGCTTTCGCAGCTACAGCTTCCACTGTCGCAGCATCTACTGCTGCTCTAGTTTCAGCTTTTGTTGCCGTAACTTCTAAATTTACAGTTTCATTTGCAACATCCCCCATTGTAACTTCTTCTTCAACAGGGTTTGATGTTGTTGCAGCTTCCCCCAAATCTTCCCATTGAACATCCTCCAATTGGTCTGCTGACACTCTATCCCTCCCACTGCTGAATCTAAGGAGCTCCAGTCATCACCCTCTACCTCAATGCCCCCTATTTCCAAGGCAAGTTCTCTGGGTACCCTTGGCCCAGCAACAAATTGTTCCCATGTTAAATTCTGATGTGCAAGGGTCCTTAAAACTAGCAATTTGATTAACCCATGATTTGTTAGGGAAGATGAGGGATGTCGAGAAGTTCTGACATAGTGAGCCATGATTTGTAGGGTTCTTAAAATATAGAATGGCATATTGAGTAATATACCATGGTGCAAATGAGAGAGTAGGAAAAATTCAGAAATGTAAACTTCTCGGTACCTGCCCTCACAAGTGATATACTTCTTTAAAAAGACTGCAACCTGATCCCAAGGCCTTGGCAGTGTCTCCAATGCTGTTCCTCTGCCTCTCAGCTGAACGCTTTCTCCTGCTGTTAGAAAATATTTAGCTGTGGTCAAATTGTGCTGCTTCCGACCAAACCATCTCCTCTTGTTGTGAGGAAAATGCACCTATAGTTCAGGGCAGAAACTACCAACTTACGGTGATAAAGATAGACTTACAAGAATTCTGCAAGTACAACAAATAAGTGAAGAGATTAGGGTTTAGAGATGTATGCACCTTATTCAGAAGGTTGATCCAGCCTTTGCCTCCCTCACTCTTCAATGCTTATCTAGTGTCGCAATGCCCAGACCTGCAAAACAACTTGATACCTTTCTAAAATACATTTGACTACATATATAAGACTGATATCCATAATATAAAGACATCAGATTATAAACAAACTGTAATAAAATATGAGACACATTAATAGGTCATATTTGGAAAGAGAAGAATGTCTGATATTTATTAATGAATGAAAGCAAGTACATAAAGTTATACCTTCCTTCAAGCTTGGCACTTCACGAAACCTAGATTCAAGATCTCCTGCTTCTGTTCTCCAAGGATCCCAACCTCTAATCAATAGTGCTAGGGTTTATCAGAAACTAAGCACAAGAGAGGGGGATGAGGGTCTCCATTCCTCCAGCATAACAATATTGTAGACTTGGTCCCCTCACATGGCCCTTCTACCCTCCTTATATAGTCAGTGAGGAAGAGGAAAAGAATTTATAACCGCTCAGGAGGTTTCCCAACCAACTTAACTTACTCAAATTTTGAGATTTTGACCAAAACAGGGGTGTATGCTACTATTTCATAGTGGAGTAGCGCTCAAGAAGGTTGAGCGCTACTATTGTACACTAGAGTAGGGTACACACGCTAGTTTGTTAAGGTAGAGTAGCGCTCATGTGAAAAAATGGCCAAAAACAGGTTTTTTTGCTCATTTTCAGGAGATGGTTTGGTCTGGAAAAATGTTCCTAAGGGTTGTAATCGTCAAATGGGTCAAGAATGAGGTAATTCAACCATTTTTAGTGTCCCAAATGACTCCTCCATCCACAAGTGTCCTGTTGTGTGACTGAACTTGATCTCAAGAAGTGTCGTCATGCGACCAAGGGAAGCAAGTGTCATCACGGACGGAGAGGTGTCATTTCAAGCTATAACATATGCCCCCTAATGTATGAGGTCAGAGGGAGTGTGGGAAACGATGGCCGAAATACATTATAAATAACAAAGAGTTGAATCATGGAGGAACGGATAAACCAAGAATCATAGGATCAAATGAAGTACCTGAAAGCAAAGGCAATGCCAGACAAACTTATCCTTGGGGTAACTGTCCATGTTCAAATAGTGGAACATGACCTCCAAGAGGATACAATAATGATCCAAACACTAATGCATATATCATGGCCACTAAAATACAAGCGTGGATCCATGAGGAACATAAGTGTAAACATAGCCACATAAATACAAAGTGGATCTATGTCAAAACTGGAGAACATAGCCATAAAGAACAAGCTGGATCTATGTCTCATCAAAAGCCAAAAAGAGTGTGGCTCAGTCTTGTGCAACTTGGGCGATAACATAAATGAGGTGATGCTATCGAGGATCCCAAGGTCATCATCCAAAAACAACCCAAGGTACAAACCTATCCATGCGAATAAATGAGTTGATGTCGAACATGGGAGGTATCGTTTGATTACCGGTCATTGATGTATACCGTTAACAAACGTGAGGGTGTCCACCAATAATGAAAATGGAACCCAATAATGAAAATGGAACCCAAGGTACCTAGTACATTCAAACAAGTACGAATAAGTGGTCTTGCCGTTGAACACTTGAAGAATCCATCGGATAGGAGACATTGATGTATTCCCATCTATCCAATAGCGAGGGAAACTGCCACCAATGACTGCAATCCCCAAGGTACTAACCGAAACTCTAAACTTCATTCCCAGAGTACAATGAGTTGAAGTCGATGGGAAGAAGCCCGTTGGAAGGGAGGCCTTAATGCATCCTCCATCATCCAATACGAGGGACACTCAACAGGTATGAGCTAATTTGGAGTAGGACTGAACACATGATGAAACATACTGACACCAAGGAATGGCCGACACATGAGGTCAAGGCAACTGCAGAATGGCCGACACAGGTTATATCCTTGAACAGTGAGCACGACACAAGAGTGACTTAGGCAGCTTTGAACACAAAGAGACCAAGATGCAAATCTGCAATGTAGGAGACATTAACAGATTGTCCATATGATTGGAAGACTAACCAAATGGAGGAGTAAGAAACTCTGAGATCAGGTTTACCCTAAGGCCAACACTAGAACCCAACTTGTTTGATAGACTCAAAACAGGTGCTTTGTTCAAGGAGATAGTTGAATTGCTACCATCATATTGAAAGATATTTTAACATTCTTCCCTTCCCTTTACTTTTTCATTTTTTAACAAGCTTGAAAAAGAACTAAAGCATGTTTGACGGTATTTTCATATTTAAAGAGTCTGAAAAACCTAGAAGAAAAATCCATACACCTATTCGTGGATTTTATATCGAGCCCGGATTGGTCTGTGCTCGGCGGTGTTTTCTTGCTTATAGATTTGAAAAACTTAAACAGTCCTCTATACACCTATCTGTGGATTTTATATCGAGCCTAGATTGGTATGTGCTCGGCGATGTTTTCTTGTTTATAGAGTTGAAAAACTTAAACAGTCCTCTATCAACCATCTCGTGGATTTTACATCGAACCCGAGTAGGTGAATGCTCGCTTGGTGTTTTCACATTTCGAGAGTCTGAAAACCCTAAAGACGACTCCAAAGGTCCTTTTTCGTAAAGTTAGTCTCCTTCCCCGAAAAAGTGTAAAATAATGGAAGAAGAACTCTTCTAGCGCATACAAGAGTATACCTTTTCCGTAAATTATCCACCAAGGCCCAGAAAAAGGGGTAATTCTATACCTAAGTGGATGTCGGTTCAGTTATTTTAACGAGCCTGAAAAGACAACTATGCTCGGAAAACTTTTCCTATTTAAGGAGTCTGAAAAGGGCTTAAAAGAACTCCATAGGGATCTCTTGTGTAAATGTTTAACGAGTCCGGAAAAGTAAACTCAATGACCTCCTTACTGTTTTTAACGATCTCAAAGGAGATACAAAAAATGATCATAACTTCCTTACTGTTTTTAACGAGCTTGAAGTGAAGATGAAAGAAATGCTCATAGCCTCCTTAATGTTTTTAACGAGCTCGAAGGAAAGGTGGAAGACTGCTCGTAACCTACTTACTGTTTTTAACGAGCTCGAAGGAAAGGTGGAAGACTACTCATAACCTACTTACTGTTTTTAATGAGCTCGAAGTAAAAGACGAATGCTCGAAACCTACTTACTGTTTTTTAACAAGCTCGAAGTAGAGGTAGAAGAATGCTCGAAGGGGGAGGAGACGAGTGTCAGGGATATGCGAAACTAGCTCCAAGCGCATGGAACAAAGCTATGCCTAATGCAAGGAACATGAGAAAGATAAGGACACTCAGGGTGTGTCTCCTCCAGGTAAAAGGTGTCAAACTGTGAAGGCAAAATGATACAGGGCTTAGCGGAAATGAGATTGGAGATGGAGGCTTATACAACGAGCTAAAAGCGTGGAAGCCGACATCAGGCTCATTAGTGCAAAGGATCATAATAGATGCATATTGCAACTTGAACACAAAGATGGGAGCCTTATCAAAGATGGCTAGAAGTATATGAGGAAGAAATATATGAGGCTTCTTCTCAAAGTCATGGTAAATCTAAAAAGGCTCTCGAGCCTATGAGAAAAACTCGGCATGGGCACCAAAATGGCATAAGGGTGCTGACTAGGGTGACCCATGTTAGGTAGGCTCTGTTGTCGGACTGGTGCATGATGCATAAAGATATGGCTAACACACCAATATCCAACAGGTTCGACCCTATGGCAAATTCGGATGGAAAAAGGTTCAAATGCAACATAACAGTGGGGAAGCCTAAACCTATATGCAAGGTTCCGAATATACCTGACATGGTCACAAAAGGTGTCGAAAAGGACCAGTAAGCAAGTATACATCCAGCTAAGAATCCTGTCTCCAAGAAACATTAGTACCAAGATCATATCTAAAACATATGTAAATAAAGACTCGATATAAGTCACTGTGGTAGAAATACTTTCAACTTCACTATCATCAACATCAGGCATAAACAAGGCAAAGTTTTCAAATGAAGACTCTATGGTACCCAAGCCCGAGGACTTACAATCAACAAGATCAACTTCAGTATGAAGATCAAAGTTGAAGGACATGATGGAATCTGCAGAAACAAATTCATCATCACGGGAGTTGAAAATTCTAGAAGCAGAATCAAACTCAGCAGGAACACTGATTTGCAGATCTATAGGAGAGTCTAAAGACTCAACAGTAGGAAGATCAGACTTTAAGGTCAAACCGGGGCTGGACATGACTGCGACTGGATCAACATCCAAATGAATGGCAGACTATACTATAGACTCTAGGAAAACTTCATCGGAAGGAAGCATATCATCCCAAATAGAATACATATCTAAACATTCAGATGGAGGTGTCACTTGGTCAAAAGCTAGGACTAAGTCCCGAGAATGTAAGCATGAACTCAGAGACTCCTTCTCAGTAGCAGTTGAACTCAAAGAACAATATGCCACAAAATTCCCATGTGACATAGTAGTGCCTAATGACGAGGGACTTGACTGGTCTACAGTTGGGTAATAAGGAGGATCAACAAATGCAAGCTGGTTGATGGTGACAATGTTTTCGTTATGAGGGAAATGCATCACACGAAAAAGCGTAGACACCACAGCATGCATAGCATAAACGTAATCATGCCCGAGGATCATATCAAAGTCCACAGGGTCCTTTAAAACCATAAAATCAACTAAGACTGTTTTTCCACCCAAGGTAACAGGTGCCTGACGGAGGGATCCGATCGGTTCACTAGTTCTTCTATCAAAAGTCAATGGCCAATTAACAGCTGGAATAACGTTAGGGAAACCCAAAAATCTCTAAGCATAAGCGGATAAGATACTAACAGAAACACCTTCATCAACAATGCATCGATCAACTGTATGGTTCCCGATATCAACCTTTATCTGGAAAGGTGTCGAAGAAGGAAGACGAGGCTCGGCTAGACTATTCCAATCAAAGGAAACAATCCTAGGGCTTGGTAGGGGTTCACATGGAATAGATGAAGTACCCCCTTTTTCAGGAACATCCAAACTGGTAATGCAGAAGACTTCAGCATTAGGTGCATCAATCTCTGAAGGACTGATGGGATCAGTTGAAGATTGCATCGATTCGATCACTTCACTCTCCGAAGGAAGAGTGGGGTCGACCAAAGATTGCATTGGTTCAACCACTTTATCAACCAAAGGTTGATCTGACTGTAGGGAATCTATATACAACTCAGGAACAGAGGTTCCTTCAGACATGGACCACACTCTTTGTGCCTCTGGAATGGCAGGGCATCGATGAGTAAGGTGATCTCCCTTACAAAGTTTACAAGGGAACTTTGGTTTCTGTCCTATAGGTCGAGACTCCTTCACAATGTCAGTACTCTCAGCATGACTAGCATTGGATGACAACTTTCCCCCATCATGACTTGCAGTGGCTGGTTGCTCAGAAGCAAAAGACTTTTGAACTAAGGACCACACTTTTTGCACTTCTGGAAGTACAGGGCACAAGTAAGTAAGGTGGTCTCCCTCGCAAAACATACAAGGGAACTTAAGCTTCTATTTGTTTGGTTTGTCGACAATATCAACTCCCTCAGCATGACTTGCAGCGACTGATATGGTGTCTCCAGTATGACTCATAAGAACTGGTGACTTGTCATTAATATGACTAGCAGTGATCAATTACGTGTTCTCAACATGACTGACAGTGGTTGAAGACAAATTTTTAGTGTGATTTTCAGTGACTAAAAGTTTTCCCCCAGCATGACCTCTAGAGGCTAGGTAGGTGCCCCCTGCATGATTTGCAGAGGCAGGGTGCTTTCCCCCAGCATGACTTGCAGAGGCTGGGTTGCTGCACCCTTGTTTTGGTATCTTCTTCCTATTCTTCCCTCGTCTATTCCTTTTAGACTACTGGTTACTAGTAGTGATACTTTCGCCACATGAGGTAGAAGGAGGAGGAGAATATGTTACTAGCAAGGGAGGCACAGGGTTCTGATGCTCTTGATTTGAGGTGCTCACAAAAGAAGCGTCAGGAGCATGCAAGGCATTCGGAGTGGAAAACAACCAAACCGACAGCCCAATAGTGAATCCAGGAAGATTCAGAGTAGCCATTAAGGGAGCACCAATGTTTCCAATGAATGGAACAACACAAGGATCCCTTGGAACAGGGGTACCTTGATTGGCACTCACCGGAACGCTAGACATAGTTTCCTGCTCGAATGAGCAAGAAGTTCTCTAAGAAAAACTAAGACCAGTAGCACAAAGAGCACACTACTAAAAAGGTCCTAGGTAAATCAAACCAGGAAAACAGATGCCTTCTAGAGAAGAGTCTGGGATGATGAGGGCCCAGAACAGATCAATGAAGGATGAAGAACAATTACCCGGGGTCCACAATACAATGACTAAGGGTGCAAGCGCTGGAATCACCCAACCACCCTCCCAAAGACCTGCAAGGTATTTCCTCCCACGTCTACTCTAGGTACAACAGATATACCCTCTGCTGTCACTTGTGTATGAACCTATGGTCAGATACTAAGGATACCACCACACCGAAAACTCCTGGGGGAACAATCTCTAGTCAAATCAGAAGGCATGGGCAAGGTAACTGAGCCCGAAACTCAAAAGAGTCCCCAAACGTGATCCAATCCTGGTATATGCTCGAAACAGAAAGTAAGAGGAGTATTCCCAATAATCTGATCTCACAAGACCTACTACATAGATCCCAGGCAAGCTTTGAATGAGGTGGGTTTACTTGTGATAGTCGAACTACGATTTTTGCGTAATGTGTGATATTGGGTGGTTTAAGGTGTTTTAAACCCAAGATCCTAACCAAGACTAGTTGGTGTAGTGTAACCTAGAAAAGAAAATGTTGCTAGTACATTTTATTAGAGTTCATTTTAAAGGTTACTTGCTTACTCAAAAAGGTAGTGGGTGTGAGAGAGTGGTTATAATAGAGATAGAGTACTGAAAATGAAATATTTACCACCAAACAAATCTTTTCTTTTCAATGCAAGTCTTAAAATTCTGATCTAGAATGCATATGCAAATGCAATTTTTAATCTTTCGAATGCAAAAAAGGTAAAAATAAAGTCTAAATGTACAAAATTAAACTCAAAACCTAAGAATGCAACTACTCAAACAAATAGGTATGAAAAAGAAAACTTGTTCTTTTTGATGCAAAGCACTCTAAAATCTTTTAAGCCACTTGCAAGGTACTCTATTCAGAAAATAAATCGAATTTCTTTATGCTTTCAAAGGTAAGAAACAAAACTGAAACTAACCTACTATCAAAGCAAAGCAAAGAAACTTTCAGGTTCTCTTTATGAAACAGTAAAAGCTACCAAATATGACTTTCAAATTCTTATTGATGTAAGCATGCCAACCATTGGGAAAAGAGTATGAAAACTACTTTTAGACCCAAATGAAGCAAATGACCTATGAAGAAGTATGGTTTGGTAAAGTCAGGTCTGCACATAAACAATGCAAACAAGGTCTTGAACAACAGCCAAAACACTTGAGCTTTCACTACAAAAGAAAACTTAAAAGCATAAGGGAGGATAAAAAACCGATCTAAAAGAGAAATTTCACTCAAATAGATACAAACAGGGTCAAGAAGACTCAAGAGGTTTCAAATCCAGTGGAAATGGGGCAAGCAGGTTTAGTCAGACTCAAATTAGGGTACAAAACACCAAACGGGTCCACAACCCCCCAACTTTGGTCAACAAGCCCCAAAACTTTCCAAACAAGCCCAAATTGATCACCATAGGTTCAAATCATGAATGTAGGATCAGTACAAGAATGGGAGACCACTTACAATGGTTTAACACAGACCTAGGGTCATTAGGGACCCCAAAAAATGCAGCCACAACCCCCAGATTTGGGTCCACAACCCAAAAACTCAAAAAATTCAAACCCAGATTGTGGGCGCTACTGTGTTGTACAAATAGTAGTGTACAGGTGGAAAAAGTTGGAAAAATGGGGTTAAAACCCCCCAACTTGGGTCCACCAGGGTCTGAAAGGGCTAGGAAGGGTTTGTAAAAGCCCAGGAGGGTCAAACAAAGGCTAAGAACTGATTCTAATCAAGAAATTGAACAAATACCTTCAAACAAAACTAAAGAAATGAAGTTGGATACCCCTAAGCAGTTAGGCTTTCCCCCGCGGAGTCTCCATTCTGTTGTGAGGAAAATGCACCTATAGTTCAGGGGAGAAACTACCAACTTACGGTGATAAAGATAGACTTACAAGAATTTTGCAAGTACAGCAAATAAGTGAAGAGATTAGGGTTTAGAGATGTATGCACCTTATTCAGAAGGTTGATCCTATCTTTGTCTCCCTCACTCTTCAATGCTTATCCAGTGTCGCAATGCCCAGACCTGCAAAACAACTTGATACCTTTCTCAAATACATTTGACTACATATATAAGACTGATATCCATAATATAAAGACATCAGATTATAAACAAATTGTAATCAAATATGAGACACATTAATAGGTCATATTTGGAAAGAGAAGAACGTCTGATCTTTATTAGTGAATGAAAGCAAGTACATAAAGTTATACCTTCCTTCAAGCTTGGCACTTCACGAAACCTAGATTCAAGGTCTCCTGCTTATGTTCTCCAAGGATCCCAACCTCTAATCAACAGTGCTAGGGTTTATCAGAAACTAAGCACAAGAGAGGAGGATGAGGGTCTCCATTCCTCCAGCATAACAATATTGTAGACTTGGTCCCTTCACATGGCCCTTCTACCCTCCTTATATAGTCAATGAGGAAGAGGAAAAGAAGTTATAACTGTTCAGGAGGTTTCCCAACCAACTTAACTTACTCAAATTTCGAGATTTTGACCAAAACAGGGGTGTACGCTACTATTTCATAGTGGAGTAGTGCTCAACAAGGTTGAGTGCTACTATTGTACACTAGAGTAGGGTACACACGCTAGTTTGTTAAGGTAGAGTAGCGCTTATGTGAAAAAATGGCCAAAAACAGGCTTTTCTGCTCATTTTCAGGAAATGGTTTGGTCTGGAAAAATGTTCCTAAGGGTTGTAATCATCAAATGTGTCAAGAATGAGGTAATTTCAACCATTTTCAGTGTCCCAAATGACTCCTCCATCCACAAGTGTCCTGTTGTGTGACTGAACTTGATCTCAAGAAGTGTCGTCATGCGACCAAGGGAAGCAAGTGTCGTCACAGACGGAGAGGTGTCATTTCAAGCTATAACACCTCCCAGTCCTAGGCAATCCTTTAACTTCCGCCACAATTGCCTCTGTAACGTCTATCCTTAATCCTCTAACTTCTGAGTGAGTGCTGGTCAATTTTAGAGCAAATTGGAGTGTCGTCTCCACATGGAAACCATTAAATCTTTGAAAATACTCCGTCCAGCTGGCTTCCACAAAGACAAAAAAGATATCCCTATTTTCGCGTAGAGATTGTATGTTTACAAGTTCATATCTCACCGGGATACCCATATTGCTTATCTTCTGCGAGTTCTACTAGCGAATTCAAGAGTTACCCATTTCAGACGTTGGAGTTACTGCATGCATAAATAGTGGATGCATAGCCAAAGTTGATTGGGGTATTTTTGGAAAGTTGGCACAGTTATGGGATAAAATCGTTGGCAGAATATCGCATGAATCGGGTAAAATGATGGTCATATAATAAGTATGGGTAACAATTTGGACGTGTTTTCTGTTTCGGTTGATTGGCTACAGATTGCTGACAGGGACTAACGACAAGGTATAATCATTATTACTTGATGTGTCAATTCATGCCTAATTATGCTTATGGTTAAAACTCGTACCTTTCAATAAAATGTTGAGCCGTCACTTTTCCATGGTGGCGCCATTTCACGGTCGCATCGCTGGTGAAATAAATGCACACATGCTTCCATGAGTTGGCCGTCATCGATCGAGCATGTAAAGTACATCCATGATGCAATAAATCACAAGAGTACGTGGCGAACATATGAGTTTCTAATGTTCCTCGTGGAGACTGGAGCAAGCTAATAGAGTCTGGCGGAGATAGAACGATCTTTTAACTGAAGAATTAGCGAGGTCACAACCAAAAATTGGAAAGATCTGGCGGAGTCGCAATTGCGAATTGGAAATATCTAGCGAAGTCGTAGCTGCGAAATAGGAAAATTTAGTAGGATTTAGCAGAGTTGCAACTGCGAAAATAGGAAAATTTGCAAAGATTTAGCGGAGTTGCAGCTGCGAAAATAGGAAAATTTGGCAAGGTTTGGAAGTGTTGCAGCTGCGAAAATAGGAAAATTGGGCAAGATTTGGCAGTGTTGCAACTGCGAAAATAGGGAAATTGGCAGGGTTTGGCAGAGTTGCAGCTGCGAAAATAGGGAAATTGGCAGGATTTAGCAGAGTTGCAGCTGTGAAAATAGGGAAATTGGCAGGATTTAACAGAGTTGCAGCTGCGAAAATAGGGAAATTGGCGGGATTTAGCAAAGTTGTAGTTGCGAAAAGAGGGAAATTGGTAGGATTTAGCAGCATAATTGGTGTTGCAACGTCGTTCACTATTCTTCCAAGGAGTTCTCCAAATATAGGAAGATCAACGAGAACTCCCGCAATCACTTGGACCGAATCGCAACTGCTTCGGTTTAAGTGAACCTTCATGCATATACCTGTACACAATTCTTTAAAAAAAACAAACCAATCAAAGCTTAAAAATAAAATAAAATAAAACAACGATTTATTTATGTACAATTTTTTTTTGCGCGGAATTGCAACAGTTCTTTTTAAGAATTCTCAGGGATAGGGGAAAATCCTTGCTCATGCATCAGTTGATAATCTGGATCAACTGCAACATGCGAAATGAATGCATTCTTTGAAATTGGTTTATGATACAGTTGCAGCCGATGACCACTGGCGAATAATGGTGTCTGGTTTCATCAATTGTGGTCAAGCGGATTCTTCCGTTGTCAAATACCCTGTCTATTTGGTAGGGTCCTAGCCATCTTGTATGCAAACTTACCTTTAAAATCCCTCTTAAACCATAAATCATACAGTAAATCCCAGTCTCCTTCGCAGAATAATTTCTTCTTTATGAACCTGTGATTCCATTTGGAGCGTTGTTGTTGAATTAATGTTGTCTGGTGCACAACAGCTGTGCGCTTCTCATCAAGTTCATTTAATTGATTCAATCGGTTCCTATGAGCCTCTATTATATCCAGGTTTGCTTCTATGGATGTCTTTAGAGTTTTAACCTCAAATTCAATGGGAAAGACAACGTTCTTACCATACACCAATTCGTATGGAGAGAAACCTGTAGTGTTGCGCCATGTGGTACGGTATGTCCATAAAGCTTCTAGAATTCTTTTAGCCCAATCTATGCAATGGCTCTTCACCATTTTTGTTAGAATAACCTCAATTACCTTATTTGTGCTTTCCACTTGACCATTGGACTGTGGATGATATGGTGAGGTTATCTTATGCTGAATGTGATATTTCTGCAAGAAGGCTTCCAATTTATGGGACACAAAATGTGGTCCTCCATCTGTGACTATCTCTTTGGGTACTCCAAAGCGGGTGAATATCTCTTCATTTAATAAATCCATCACAACTTGATCATTGGCCTTGACCAACGCTACAGCCACCACCCACTTGGTCATATAATCTGTGCAAACCAGGATATAAATTTTCTGCTTCAAAGGAGGGTTGATAGGCCCTACAAAATCCAGAGCCCATCTATCAAAATGTTCAACCACCAGCTGTGGCTGAAGCAGCATTTCATCTAGTCTATTTGGATGGCCCATTCTTTGGCAACTGTCACAAGCCTGGACATATTTCTTCGCATCCTTGAACACTGCTAGCTAGAAATACCCCATCCTTAATGCCTTATGACCAGTTCTTTTATCAACAAAATGTCCCTTGTGAGGCTCATCGTGGCAAGCCTTCAAGACACTGTAAATTTCATCCTCCCTTACACATCTTCTGATTTCCAAATCTGGACCTATGTAGAAGAGATGTCCATCTATCCAACAGTATCTAGCACTCTGCTGTATGATTTTCCTTTTTTCTCTTTTTCATAGGTGTGCTGGAAGCTTTCCTACAACCAAATTGTTAGCAACATCTGCATAGCATGGGGAATGAGCCGAGATTGCAAAAAAGTGTTCATTAGGAAAAGAATCTTTGACTGGTGCATCATCAACATTGTTAGTAAGTCGAGAAAGAAAATCAGTAACGACATTTTCTTTTCCTGGTCTATCAACAATAGTAATGTCAAATTCTTGTAACATTAAAAACCATCTAGTTACTCTAGCATTAGTGATAGGTTTATTCATTAAGTACTTAATGGCTGAGTGATCAATGTGCGCGAAAGTAGGATACCCAGTGATGTAATGTCTAAACTTATTTATGGCATAAACAATAGCAAGGAATTTTTTTCTATAACTATGTAATTTAGTTCAGCAGGGGCCAAATTCTTACTGATGTAATAAACAACATATGGATTGTGACCTTCCTGTCGTCCCAACACTGCTCCAATAGTAGTATTTGAAGCATCAGAGGAAATATGAAAATGAAAAGCCCAGTTAGGTCCTCGTAGAATAGGCGTTGTGGACATCCTTTTCTTGAGCTCTACAAATGTTGTTTGACATGCATCTGTCCAAACAAACTGTACATCCTTCATCAATAAAGTAAATAAAGGAGAAGCTAGTTTGGAATTTTTTCTATAAATCTTATGTAATAACCAGCATGCCCAAGGAAGCTACATACCTCTTTCTATGTTCCAGGAGTGGGAATGTTTATGATTACCTTAATTTTTGCTGGATCTACTTGGATACCTGCAACAGAGATAAAGTTCCCCAGAACTATACCCTCGTCCATCATCATGTGGCACTCTTCAGTGCTCAGAGACAGGTGGGTTTGTTCACAATGTTCTAAAACTCTTTCCAGATTCTTCAATGCTTCATCAAAACTACTACCGTATGGAGTGAAATCATCCATAAAGATTTCCATGCAATTGTTAACCATCTCGGAAAAGATCCCAATCACAGCTCTTTGAAATGTGGCTGGTGCATTACATAACCCAAAATGACGCACCCTATATGCAAAGGTGCCCCAAGGACAAGTGAAGGTGGTTTTATCTTGGTCTTCGGGGGCAATCTAGATCTGATTATAACCACTGAATCCATCCAGAAAGGAAAAGAATTTCTTTCTAGACGAGGTGTCCAAAACCCGATCAATAAATGGTAAGGGAAAATCACGGGAAAATTGTCTTTCTGTGTTGCTTTATTTAGTTCTCTGTAGTCTACACAGACTCTCCATTTTCCATTCTTTTTAGGTACGATCACGAGTGGAGAAACCCACTCACTATCTGAAATTGGGTAGATAAATCCTGCCTCCAAGAGTCTTTGAATTTCTTCCTTCACAATATCCATTAAATTTGGGTTCATTCGGCATTGAGGTTGGCACACTGGCCTGGAGTCACTTTTGATATAAATATGGTGGGTACACAAATTTGAGGGGATACCCCTCATATCTGTATATTCCCATACAAATGCTCCCTTATGTTTTTTAAGCAATGTGATCAATCGTTCCAGCTCATCAGGCGCAAGATTCAAATTAATGTTCAAAGTTTTTCAAGGCTCGATTTCTACTAGAGTACTTTTCGATTTTTTAATAACTGGGATTATTTCGGCATCACTAACTAGAGTCTCTTCAGTCAGATCTTTCTTTTTTTTTCACTTAAGGTGTTGTTCAGAATTTGATATGCGTGTCTAGTGACAAATGTGGGCTCACTAATGAAACTACTAATGGCATCATCTTCAGTTTCAGTTTTGAAAGTCAGGGCCTTCCCGATTGTTAACAACGGTTGAATGCCTTCCTCTACCTCCAAATCCATCCATATTGGTGTTTCAGGATCAGAACTTGGTCTGGCTGGAGGATACAGGGTTACACTTTTAATTTTAGTCCCATCAGAAATCGTCATGGAGCCTGATCTACAGCTGATACATGCGTCTGTTGTAGCTAACCATGGTCGTCTTAGGATTAACGGGTGTCCTAGCTGTGACTTAGGTTGTAAAACCAAGAATTCTGTAGGGTATTCCCACGAATCGACGGTGACCACCAGGTCATCTAAGATTCCTTCAGGTTTGATTGTAGACCTATCTACCAATTCTAGTATGGTAGGGGTAGGCCTGAGATTAGTGAGTCCCAGCTTCCTTATAGTCTTGATGGTCATGAAATTTATGGCTGCACCTAAATCTACCAAGACGTTCGGTATTTGAGTATGCCCAATGTATAATGTGACAGTAGGATTACCTGGGTCGTCATACTTAGCCAGTGGATCCCTACCCATTATCAATTTAGACAGTTTTCCCACTACATGGACTATAGGAGGGTCCCTAGGATTCCTTCCTGGATTTTTCACGCACAGACCCCTGACGGTCTTGGCATAGATAGGTACATCATGAAGGGCTTGTAACAGTGGAATCTTGACATAAAGATTCTTCAATTCTCCTAAGATATTGAACCAAGGTTGTTCCACTGTCTTCTGCAAGGCCAATCGTTCAGGATACGGTGGTTCTCTTATCAGTTGTGTAGGTTGTGTTTCAATGTGTGTTTCTTCCTGTGTTTCAGCTGGTGTTTCAGTAGGAGTTTCAACATCCTCAATGATGGGGATTGCTATGTTAACTGAATTCTTGAATTGCTGATTCATTCGCGGTTCAGTCACAGAGGATGGAACATCCTTAATGACGATGGGTTCCACTACCCTCCCTGATCGTAGGTGTATGTCATTGCAGGGAATTGGGGAAATGGAATAAGCTGGCATGTTGGCAGTTTCAAATTGATGTACTGCCTTATTATTCGGGTTGGGGTTAGGCTGAGCAGGAAGCTGTGGTCGTAGTAATACGTTCATTGGTGTGACATTGTTTTGGAGTTGCAACTGCGGATTTTGATACTGTTGGTGAGGATATTGTTGGTGAGGATACTGTTGATGAGGAGTGTGGTTGTGAGGGAACTAATTTCTTGGGTAGGAATTTCTCCAACCAGGAGACCAAGGAGCTTGCTGGTTTGATTGTTGTGCCCATGGAATCCAAGGATTAGGATTTTGCATTGAAGTTTGAGGTGGATGCCATTAGTTATTAGAATAGGAATAATGTGAAGGAAACTGATTATTCATATTATTCATGTTATTCATATTATTCCAAAAAGGTGATGGATCTGGGTTCATACCTTGATTCTGATCCTTCCTAGGCTTCTTCTGAGCGATGAAATAAGCTTGCTCCACATCTAAAGTAGATGCCTGTAGGACTGCTTTGACTTTGGGCAGTGAAGGACATTCTTTGGTGTCATGATCCAATTCACATATTTGACATACCTCCACCTTGTCAAGCCGGCATTCTTTCAGTGGGTGCTTCTTCCTGCATTTAGCGCAGAATACACCAAGTGCTAGATCTTCTTCTGCTTGCCTCTGTTTTTCTCTCAAAACATCCAAGTCCTAGTATATGGAGCTCATAATATCTATTTTAAAATTCTCAAGAAGGTTTCCTATTTCTTCCCGAGTGGCCCCTCCACTGGCTGACTTCTGTGTCCTACTGAGGACATCTCGTTCTCGTTCTCTGTCCTGATTGTTGGTTCTAGAGGATCCCCTCGAATATCTTTGACATAAGTCAATGATATTTTCAAAGGGTTCTTTTGAGATATCCCCCTTCCCCAACAAATTCAGCATGTCTAGGCAATCTTCTCTGATCCCACGCAATAAGATAATCTTGAGTACATCTTTCCCAATATTGACATGATCAGAGCTCTGTAATTTATATAACAATCTCTCAACAAAATCTTCCAAGCTCTCCTCTTCTTTCTGGACCATTTTAAATAGTTCTTCCCTCCTATCTTTGGTTCTGCAGTAGTCTTGGTATTTGGAAAGGAAGGTTTGTTTCATCTGTTCACAGGTAGTAATGGTTTCATGACCCAAACTCATGAACCATCGCAGGGCGTTTCCTTTTAGGGTGACTGGAAATAATTTCAATTTCTGCACACTGGAGGTATAGTCATAGCTGCGACACAGGATATTGAATTCGAAAAGGAATTCGTCTGGGATTTCAATGGACTTGCCATCGAAATTCGACAAAACTGAGGGTGAGATATTCTTCATAGGAGCAGCCCCAGGCACTTGTCAAATCGGAAATTCAAGCATGAAAACCATGTCTCCATGCTAGTTGTCCCCTGTTTCCTCTTCATGGCCATTAGGATGTTCATGATTTTCTTCACATTCTCCGTTGTCCATGTTTTCCCAGTTCCTTTGTTCTTCTCTCCTTCTTTCTTCCTCCGCCCTTTCTTCTTCTTCTCTCCTCCTTTCTTCCTCTCGCCTTCTTTCTTCCTCTGCTTCTTGGCGATTTTCCAACCACTCTTCTTTAGTTACTCTGCACTTGTTGATTCGATAGATCTCCTCTCGAACCACTGCACTTGCAACACTTCCTTTGTCTTTAGGAGGTTTCTTCTCAAGAATGGGAGTTGAAGGTCCCGTTGCGTTCTCCACAGTTGATGTAGATGTTTCAAGATTAGGGAGAACGGAGTTCCCTCTTCCTAAAGATGCTCGCGGTAGTCTGGTAGAGGAATCAACTTTGGAAATGATTTCATCAATGAATGTCTATCTTCCCAAAGGTTACCACCATGACCTCTTCCACCTGTAGGGTCAGTATTTTGGGGGGGTTCCTGATTTTTTCTTCTCGTATTCATGCAAGCTTCAAAATATTCATAGCTAATGAAATCAATTAATCAACTACCATCTATATCTATCAATTACCATCCCCAAAAATGACACCAAAATGTTGGTCACTCTATATGCTAATCAATTCTAATTAATAGACATAATGCTCAATATAAATTGTCAACCCAGGTAGGTCTTGTTATTTCAAAGGCAATTAGCAAAATCTATGCATAAACATTCAAGTAGCTGATTGAATGAAATGAAGATCAATTATCCCACCTAACTACTCAGTCAAACTCAACTCCTTGCTTTTTCTAATCTAAATCACCCATCTAAGAACTTCCAAAGATTTCTACTTTCCTACAACTTCAATCCAACAGTTATTAATCTAAGAATAAATAAACTAGACTTGCTTTTGCAAAAAGTTAAATCCTAAAAATATCAGACTACAAGTAACTCAAACCATAACCTGTCTAATTCAATAAATTCTAAGAAGGATAAATAAAAGAAATGAGCCAGAACTAATCTTGAACCATAATCTGACTAAATTGGTGAATTCTAAGAAAGATAAATAACAAAAATAAATTAGCGCTGAGCTTGACTGTAACAACGAACTAACACACATTAAGGTTAGCAGGACGCAGGCTCTCGCTTTCCCCCTAGGGTTATCTCTGCTGCGCTCTCCAGGCCGCCGCCATGGCCACGCCAGGGGGAGGGAATCCCCCTCCCTCCTCCCCGATCTCTGCAGGAGAGGCCTTCCGAAGGCTGTTAGCATCCTCCAGGAAAAAATCTGCGGCCCCTGAGGCCCCGAAATTCGTCAAGAAACTCGATACCATACCTGAAATCGAACTGCCATAGGAGCACTCCATTAAAATCGCCCTGGCTCTTGCTGAAAGAGGACTGGTCGGCCAATTCATGGGGCTTTGGCCCTCAGCCAAATCCACGGATGACTGGATACAACGTAACTGGAGGCCCCAACTGAAGAGCAGTGTCACCTGCTATCCGGTGGGGAGAGGATTCTTTGTATTCGAATTTATCTCAAAAGAAGATCGCGATCTCATCTTTCGAAGTGGCCCCTATTTTATGGGCACCCAAGGACTCTATCTGAACCGGTGGTCTCCGGATTTTGATCCTACAGTTGACATCCCGAAAGAGGTTCCGGTCTGGGTAAGACTTCCAAATCTTCCGATCCACTGCTGGAATATTCAAGCCCTAGAAAAAATAGGGAACACCCTAGGACGATTCATTGACAAAGCAGAGCACAAAGGCCAGTACTCCTGTGCGAGGATTTGCGTTGAAGTTGATCTGGAAGCAGGACTTCCAGAAGCCATCAAGCTCTCTGTTGGCTCTTGGTCACACTTCCAGAAACTCGATTATGAACAACTTCCTTTTAAGTGTAGGCTTTGCCACGAACATGGCCATTTCCAGCGTAACTGCCCAAAAGCCCAGCAGGAAGAAGAAGGCGAGGGATGGAAAAGGGTCAAAAAAGGAAAGATCGCCTCCAAATCAAATGAAAAAAGAGCACCAAGCAATGCACAGAAATCAGATCCCAAAGCTCCGCCGAAAGAAATCGCCCAGTCTCAAGCTAGGATTCAGCAGTCCGGAACCGAGGCCATCGGAGCAAGTACTTCTGTGATGAACAACCCAGAAACTCCTCCGGTTATTGTCATTCGGGAATCCACCCCTCCTGATCCGGTGATTCCTGTTGAGAAGCCAGCTCCCTAAGGGGCCACGTTGGAGCTAGGGGAAATCCAGCCTGAACCAACCAACCCTTTATACGGAAGCTCTCCTAATCGAGGAGACCCCCGGGAAGTAGAAGAGGATTCCGAACCATATGGAGATACTGATGAAGGATCCTCAGAATCCGGGAGCACGCATGCAACTCCAGCCAAGAACCCAAGGGGCCGGAAACCAAATAAAAAGAAAAGGGAAGAATTCTCTTACACAGATATTCTGCAAGGCTCCCAGCAAACTATAAAAGGTATGATGAAAACAAGATCCAAGCATGGACAGGCCTCTAAAGGGGCCGTCCCCTCTAAAAGTAAATAATGCGTTACATCTCCTGGAACTGCAGAGGTCTAGGCAGTCCACAGAAAATAGAAGCAATGAGAGACTTAGTAAGAATCAATAAGCCTGAGATCCTGCTAGTCCAGGAAACAAAAATGGAGGATGACTCGGCCCTCCGTGCAGGGAATTCATTCTGGAACAAAAGATCCGGGGAAGCTGTCAGCTCCAGGGGAGCCTCAGGCGGTCTAGCCACCTACTGGGATTCCTCCATATTTGAGCTGCTTGCTGTTCACAGTACAATGCACTGGATCTTCACCAAACTCATTCACAAAGACTCGGGCCACCAAGTAAGTTTGTTCAACCTTTATGTTCTGATGTTGTTAGCTGAAAAAAAAGACTGCTGGGAATGTA
Organism: Larix kaempferi; assembly: GCA_027924585.1. Taxonomy (NCBI): domain Eukaryota; kingdom Viridiplantae; phylum Streptophyta; class Pinopsida; order Pinales; family Pinaceae; genus Larix; species Larix kaempferi. The sequence continues at coordinate 1,387,212 of BSBM01000233.1, read as the reverse complement.
TTTATGAGTTCCTAAGCCATCACAGCCCTAAAAATATTATCATTGCAGGGGATCTGAATGTCACCCTAAGTGCAAATGAGAAAAAAGGGGGTTCCATCATTCGCGATCCCTCTCGGGAATGGGCTGAAGACATCATCTTAGGATGGGACCTTGTCGACATAAAACCCTCCAATGGCAACTTTACTTGGACTAATAAAAGGCTGGGGCCTGGGCACATTGCGGCCCGTCTGGACAGGTTTCTGGTCCATTCCGCCTTCCTCACCATGGGCCTTCATGGCTCTTCCAAAATTCTTCCCAATTGTGTATCCGACCACAAACCTATCCTTCTTGACCTTTTCGTTGATGAGAATCTGGGCCCCATACCCTTTAGGTTTAGTCCCTTGTGGGCCCATCATGATGACTTTAGTCACATTGTCTCTAGCTCCTGGAGCTTCAAGGTAACCGGAAATCCCTCCTTTATCTGGGAGGAGAAGCTTAGACGCCTAAAATTTGATCTTAAGAGCTGGGCAAAGCTCCATTCCTCCCCGGTCTCTTGTAGGAAAGATGCTCAAGCTGCCTTGGAAAATCATCAAGCTCACATGGAACCTATTCCCATTACTGATAACATTTCTCGTACTGAAAATCATCTTCAAAAAGCCTTCCACAAAGCTTGCAGAGTTGAGGAGGAGTATTGGCGTCAAAAATCCAGAAGCCTTTGGTTAGAAAGTGGTGACAAAAACACCTCTTATTTCCACAAACATGCTGAAGCAAGAAAAAATTTCAAAACTGTGAAAGAAATTGACCATCATGGCAATCTGGTGAAAGATTTCGAAGGCATAAAAAAGGCTGCCCTTTCCCATTTTCAGGACCTTTATTCTGCTCCTCCTGCTGAAGCCTTAGATCCTCAAGCCTACCCTCTCACGCTAATTCCCAAAGTGATCCAACCTTCTGATAATGAAACTCTTACTGCACCTATAACTATGGATGAACTCAAGGCTGCTCTGTCCCATATGGAACCGGACAGCGCCCCTGGACCGGACGGATTCACAGCCAGATTTTATTCTATTTGCTGGGACATAATCAAATATGACCTTCTCCGGATGATAAGGAACTCTCAAAGGCACCATAAATTGGGTGGGAGTACAAACTCCTCTTTCTTGGCCCTGATCCCGAAGGAGCAAGGGGCCTCCAATTTTTCCAGATTCAGACCCATTTCCCTTTGCAACATGGGGTACAAGCTGGTAACCAAGATTATCGCCAATAGGATAAAGACAATTCTGCCAAGGATTATTCCCGAAAATCAAGGAGGTTTCATAAAGGGAAGGAAAATTCTTGACAATGTCATCCTTGTCCAAGAAGCCATCCATTCCAGCTTCCGCAGAAAAGAGAAAGGAATGGTTGTGAAACTTGATCTCGCCAACGCCTTTGACCGAGTAAGACATGACTACCTCTTCATGGTGATGGATAAATTCGGGTTTTCCCCTGAGCTCATTGACTGGATAAAAGGATGCATTGGTTCCCCTTGGATAGCCCCTTTGGTCAATGGAAGATCGACAAACTTCTTTCAGGCGTCAAGAGGGCTACGTCAGGGGTGCCCTCTATCTCCTCTACTCTATGCCATTCAGGCCTCCGTGCTCAGCTTTCAGCTAAACAATTGTCAGCATGATCTCTCCCTCCCCGGGCTTCGTATGGCTCCTAATGTAAAGGACATAAATCATGCCCAATTTGCAGATGACACTCTGCTGTTGGGGGGCGCCGGTTTCCATTCTGCAAGGCGATTCAAGAAAGAACTAGAAACCAATATTCAAATCTCCAGAAGTAAGGTCAACCTGCAAAAAAGTAGAATTTATTCCTGGAACTGCCCGGGATCAGAAATTGGGAGAATCACTAGAGTCATGGAAATGGAATGCTCGCAGAATTGGGATTCATTCATATACTTGGGTGTCCCGATCTTTAAATCCACTATCAAAGCAGCCAACTGGACTCCCATCATTGACAAGTTAAAAGCAAAGATTCAGATGTGGGGGGCCAGATGGCTTACTCTAGCAGGTAAAATAGTTTTACTGAAAGCTGTTCTTTACAGCATACCTATTTACCAGTCATCTATTCTTCTGGCTCCCATCACAGTCATTGGTAAGATCGAAAGTCTCTTCAAAAAATTTATGTGGGAAGGTGGGAAAGGAAATCTGAAAAAGTTACATCTTGTCAGCTGGGACAAAATCCAAAGACCTTACAGAGAAGGAGGCCTCCAAGTAAGAAGCATACAAGCTCAGAATTTAGCTATGGGAGCCAAACTCCTCTGGCACCTGGTCTCCGGGAAACCTAGCTGGAGTAAGAAGGTATTGTGGAAAAAATATTTCACTGGGCAGAGACAACGGTGCTTAGATAAAAATCCGCTCAATAAAAAAGGATCCCCTATCTATAAACTTTGTCTCAAAGCTCTGGAACAATTCAGGTCACTATTGTACTGGGTCCCCGGCAACGGGAAAAAAAATCAGAGTATGGGAAGACTCAATTCTTGGGGAGGAGCCTTTGGGGCAAAATCCCGGAATCCAGAATATAAAACAGTGGCTTCAGGAGAAGCGTGTCCTCACCCTATGGGACCTCTCTACCTGGGATAATGATAACAATTGGAATGATTGGAACTTAGGAGGTTATCCCACCATCCTTGAAGAGGAGACAAAGAATCTGTTTAAGCTGCTGCAAGGCAAAGCCCCACTGAACCAAGTTGCCAAGGACAAGAGAGGTTGGGGATCAAATTCTGGAAGTTACACTACAGCAGAAGGTTATCAAACCTTCATGGCAATCCCTCATGTTGCCCCAAATCCCGCTCGCTGGAAGTTCGTCTGGTCCAATCTTTCCATCCCAAAAGTTGATCTGTTCTGCTGGAATATAGCACACAGAAGCATCCTCACTGCTGAAAATCTCAGGAAAAGAGGATTGGAAGGCCCCTCAAGATGCTCCCTGTGTAAGAATGATGAAGAAAGTATTGACCACTTACTGCTTTCCTGCCCCTTCTCAAGAGAGGTTTGGTATGATGTTCTTCCCACAAATATTCCCAGCTTCGATTTGCCCAATCTAACTTCTGATCTTCTTGCCAATTGGGCTGTCTCCTCCCCCTTCCATCTTGCCAAAAAAGATCAGCTCAAAACAGTTTGGATGCTGCTCCCCAAGTTCGTTTTCTGGAAATTGTGGCTTGAAAGGAATAATCGAATCTTCAGAAGTGTTGAGAGCCCTCCCTCCAAGGTTGCAATGAAAGCCAAAGCTCTCCTTGGAGAGACCATGGATCACAAACCTGCCTCCAGGAACACTCAGACGTTGGATGATAAAGAATCTATATGGCTGACAGCGCTATCTATAAAGGCTCAAGATCATTCTGCCAAGATCCCAGTACCAGCTGTTTGGGAAATACGTTTGAGTGAAGAGGATTTTCTAAAATGGAGATCATCGAAGGAGGCACACTGTCTGTTCTTCGACGGTGCCTCTAAGGGAAATCCTGGCCCTTCGGGAGGCGGAGGAGTGATCCTAATGCCCTCAGGATCCATTCGATCCACTTTTGCCTGGGGGTTGGGAGTTCAATCCAATAACTTTGCTGAATATTATGCGCTGTGGCAGGGGCTCCGACAAGCAATCAGCCTCAACATTCAAACTCTCACGGTCTTCGGGGACTCCAAACAGGTAGTGCAGGCCATGTGCACGAAATCAAGTCCTTCCAGTCTCCAAATGAACCGGATCTATCAGAAAATTTCGATCTTAGCTGGCAAGTTTCAAACAATTAGATTCTTTCACGTGCTTCGGCACCTCAACAATCAAGCTGATCATGAGGCCAACATTGCTGTGCTTCTGAGCAAGAGCACGCTCTCTGTCAATGGTATCGAGACCCTCTGCAATATACCGTGACTTTGACAACATTGATCCCACTCTCTGTAATCGCTGCACTAAAGGTCCCAAAATTTGGTGGATTACAGGTTGTTGCCCCCTTGCTCCTTGTATCTCTTTTCTACAGATCGAATTAGATTCAAATAGCTCCAGACTTAACCCCAGAAGCCAGGCTCCTTCTCTCAAGAAAGAAACTGCTTTGAATTCTCTAATTCTGAAATATGTAAATCCGAGAAGACCAGAAAGGAACAATTTGACTTCAACGATGGCGCCTCCAGCTGTGCGAACTAGTCTGAAGAATAAGAGGAAAGAAATGCTGATATGGAGAATGCAGCCAAAAGATCCTCACATTTCTGGATGTCAAATGGCAATTGGCTCAGAAATCTTGCCTAACGGTCCTCATCCTGTAAGCTCTAACGGTCTTTGCATTACGGTAATAGTGTGGGATAATTGTTGTATCAGTAGACCTCCAGTTTTGTGGACCATTGATCAACAGTGGAATCTGTCATCCGTGAAAGAGCAAGGAGTTTGGTTCAAGGAAACTTCCAGTGTAACACAGCCTCCGGAAGCTGATTTTCCGGATTATTATTAATCTAACCCCCAGTTATGGTCTAAAAAAAAACAACGAACTAACACACTTGCATCAAAAGGAAAACTATTATACACAGTCGACTGTCACACCATACTGCACAGCACGCCAAAGGAAAATGCAATCAATAACAACTACTGTTGCAGCTCACTGTAAATATGCCTACTGTAATTCCACACCAAAATAACATAAACAAAACTAAAGCATCTACCTAACTCGGTGATCTCTGTGAGAAGGCGGTCCTTAGCCTTCTAACATAGATTTCATGAAACTAATACAAATTAAGACACAAGAATATCAAGAACTCTTCTCCTTGTATTAAAATGATAGAACCACAGTTACAGTACTCTGTTACAATTTTTACAATCAAATGCCAATTAACCAACACCTAGACTTAGAATGCCTTCTTACATTTATACACAGATGACATGATTTCATTCCACAAATATTGGGAAGCCATGAAGATCTATGATCTTCAGGTTGCCGAATTGAAACAGAAACAGTTACATCCATGAATGAAATTGAATGAAGTTGTTGCGTTCAGGCCTGCGTTGTTACTCCGTGCTGTTAACAGACCGAATAGATTCCAACTGATTGGAAGAGAATATGCTTGGACGTTGTATCGTGACCCAGTCACAGCTAGCCTCATGGAAGGATGCTTGAGTTGTCACAATGATATATGGGACCGAATTCAGGAAGGGACAACCAGTGCCACGTATTCCTTTCCTCCATAGGTTCAGCGAGCAGCTACACCTGTGGTATTCCAAGGCTCTGAACTATCTTTATCAGATCAATACATGTTAGAACAAATTAAAAGATAAATTTCATAACCATAAACAATATTAGGCATTAATAAGATAAAGCAATAATAGATTATACCTGTTGAGATCCATGCTTGACTTGGGAAAATACCTGCTTGGGTTATGGAAAAGTGAGGCAAATCTGGGAAAAAGGTGTTGATAAGTATAGGCAAAAGGGGGCTATTTTGGGGCCCAACAGGAAGCAGGTTGCACCAACATGACCTTAACAAGGATAGTAATCATCCTTCTTATTTATGTTGATGATATTGTTCTTATGGCAAGGCGTCCCTTTGATCTTGATAAGTAATTAAGAATTTTCAAGAACTTTTTCTTTAATATGAACATAACTGTTAACATCGAAAAAATGAAAGTTATGATTATCATATCCAAGAAGGCCACTTATGTTAATTTTGTGTATGAAAATAGAAACTTGAAGGAAGTGACTTCTTACAAATATCTCGAAATTGATAACCATCACAAGCTCAATTGTTATAACATTGATAAGTAGATAAATGGAGGGAGGAAAGCTTACTTTGGGATTGAAAACAATTGTAAAGCGAAAAACCTTGTGATGTGGGATAAAAAGAAGTTCCTATTTGAAACATTCATCACTCCTGTTATAATTTACTGTTGTGAATTTTGAGGTTGCAACATCTCTAGAGAATCTTGGACAAAAATTGATCAAATCCAGAAGTGTTTTATAACTTATAACCTTAAAAGTAAAATCAATATGCCCTATCCTATTATCCTCTTAAAAGCGAGGCTCTCCCCTATTGAGAGCATTCCCATGACTCGGTACCTGATTTACAAGCACAAGATAAACAACATGGGAGACCATAGACTTCCTAAAATTGTTTAAAATTCCATCCAAAACCATCCGCGCCTCAAACAACGGTGGCATCAAGGTGCCATGACATGGTTAAGCATTGGGGGATTGACGAAAAATGTCACTTTGAAAAATATCGATAACAATACAAATATTATTACATCTAAGTTTAAAGAGAAAATATGTCGTGAGAAAGATTTAGAGGTTAAAATGAAAATCACGATACTATAAGGAGGTCATTAACCCTAGTCTAGAGGTTCAAAATTACCTCTTTGTTTTAACTAGTTCAAAGAATAAAATTAATATTGTCAAGATAAGAACGTGATAATAGAAGATGTTGTTTGCAAGTAGAGAGTTAGATCTGCAACATATCAATCTATCTTACTAAGAAATGGTGAGTTTCTTTGTTAGCAAATGAAAGGATTATCACAAGTTTCTAAAGATCTATATTCATTCATCAAAACTCATTAAGATCTAAAGCCATTTAAGAATTAAATTCATACATGATAAGCAAAATTCAAACTCATATATGGTAGAAACTTGAATCCATTCATATTAAAACAAGGAAGAAGTACATCCTTACCAATGATCTTGGTGTGAATCCTTCCTCCATTTCTATGAGATTCCCTTCCTTCACCCTTGCTTTTGAAGAATTTGAGCTCTTTCTCCTCCTTCAGAATGTCTCTAGCATGCATTTGCTCTTCCTTTGTGTACTCTACAATGCCTTCCATGCTTTTCTTATATAGCATTGGGAAATGAGCCCTCATGTTTCTCTTTTCAATGTGGGATTGTTCCTTTTCATCTTTTTTAATTATTTTAGCTCAAAAACCCACTTTTCCATAGTTTTTAGGCTTTTTGCACAACTTTAGCATACTTTAAGTACAATTAATGCACTTTAATGCATTCATCTTCACTTTTTGATTGGTGTAGCTTAGTTTTGGACCTTTTATGAGTGGTTCAATCACTGAACTTGGTCTTTTTAGGTTCTTACTGTCTTCACCTAATCCTTCCATTTATGGGAGAAGTGATTAGATCATAGAGGACTTGTCTCTGAATGTACTTGTGTTTCTGTTCACATGTTGCGGGCGCATAGTAAAAATGTGCTTCTTCTGTCACATGACTAAGGGTGTTAATTTGATTGTTAACAGATGCCCCCTAATGTGTGAGGTCCGAAGCAGAGCTAAGGGCCGAAATACATTATTGAAATTTATACTCTGTATACTGATACTCTTTATCGTTCAAAGCAAGGATAAGGGAAGGAAAACTCACAGGCGTAGGATTGAGGATCACACTTGCAAAACATAGTAATTTCTCAAATATATAATATCTTCCTAAGGCGGGCATACCCATGCTCAGCAGTAAACAAGGATGGCCACGAACAATACACAGTGGATCCATGTCAAAAGCAATTTTTTTCTGAAATTTAAACATGCACTTTGATGAGTGCGAGAACAAAGTCTTTATTGAACTTCTAACATGGCAGTCTAATCTTGCGCAGCTCAGGCAGTGCATTGATGAGTGATACAACTGTTTTTCCCAAGGTATTCAATACAAATCGACGATAGTACAAGTTTACATCCTGTGAATAAGTGATATGATGTCGAGCATAATAAAAAACCATCCGATTACCGGTCATTGATGTATACCGTTAACATATGTGAAGAGACCCACCGATATTGATGATGTACTCTAAGGTACTAAGTACAAACTAACAAGTGTGAATAGATGTTCTGAAGTCGAACTCTTGTAGAATCAAACAATCAGGGGTCATTGATGTATACCCACTGTCATTTGCGAGGAAACCTGCCACTAATGACTGCAAGATCCAAGGTACTCTCGGGTTTCTAGATCCATGTCCTAGATGATGATTTGATGTTGATAGGAATATATCCATCGGGAGGAGGGCATTGATGCATCCCACATCAACCGATACGAAACAAAGATCAATAGTTTGATATAGTTTGGTAGAACTGCAAGATTCAACATTGTATACTGGCACAAGGAAGGCCAGCATGATTGGTTAGGAATATTTGAGGAATGGCCGAATCGGCTTGGACTTCCCTTGAACACATAACATGACGCAAAATGGACACTTGGAAACATAGGACTTTGAGTAACCGACCTTAATGAAATCCGCTAATGCCATATGCATTAACGAAAGCTCCATTGCTGACACGAAGGATAACCCATCGATGGAGATCTGTTCAAAATACTAGTACAGTTTCCTAAGGCAAATGCAAATGGTGTACTGAATGTGGATACAATATTATATGCCATGTTCAAGGGCGACAAGGACTGACTGTTGTTTTTTTCTTCGAAGTTTATAATATAAAGTGATTCAAGTTTTTCCCTTTTTGGATTTTTGTATTTTCCAATTTTTTTTAAAACCTTTTTCATTTATTAGCTTGAAAAAAGAATAAAGCATGCTATGATACATTAGAGGAAACGAGTGTTTCAAGGGCATGCGCCTAAATGTCAAGGGCATAGGTCGGGCCAAGGCAAAGATACGTATTGCAAACAAGGGCTGAGCTAGTTATGTACACTCTTACAGAGGTTTCCTCCATGGGTATGGGTCAAATATACATAAGCAATGGTTTATAGGCATCTTGTAACAGAAAGTGACTATACAGGCAAATAAGCAACATAAGAAATAAGCAACGAAGCAGTTTGCATAGATGTTCAAGTGGATATTTTAATGCAATCTTATGTAAAATGACAAAAAAATGGGAGCCCATCAGGATTTGGTCAGAAATTAATGAAAGAGAAATATGTGGTCTCAAACTCCAAGTCATGATGGGACTAATAGGGCTCCCAGGCCTATAACAATCACTCAGCATGGGAACCAAAATGGAAATGGGGTGCTGACTAGGGTGTCCCATGTTTGGTAGGCTCTGCTGTCGGAATGGTGGAAAATACAAATATGAAGGGCTGACCCACCGATTTCCAACAGGTTCAACCCTATGGAAGGTTTGGGTTGCAAAAGGTTCAAATGCATCTTCACAAAGGGATGGCTTAGACCTATATGCAAGTTTCCAAATATACCAAATAAGATCAAGGAATGTGCAGATCATGCTCCTATACTTGGGTAGATTTATATCAAGTGTGCTCCCAGTGGACCCACAAAAGATGTCCTTAGGTGGGTGCAACCAACTGTTTACAACTTCAGGGATATCTTCATTTGATGATAATATGTAATCCAAGAAGTCATGTGAGATGGGAGATCTCATAGCCCAAATGGGCCAGGTAACCGAATCATATTCCTCCATCAAGGGAAGATTTTGATTCGAATCCACCGAAGCTATTTGAGTAGCTTGGTTTGAAACTTCTACGACAGATAGAGGTGATCCAAATGCTTGCCAACATGGAAATGGCATTACACAAGCTGAGGTCCTTTCATCTACTATGGTTAGACAGATGTTCTTACCATGAGTCATTACTTTAATCTGAAAAGCAACTTCGGGAAGGATCCTACATGTTGAATGGTTTATGTCTGATGTGATCAAAGTTTCATTGGATGGATCAACAACACCAATGATATACAATAGTTCCTTTCTTTGCACAGAATGATATTGCAATACCTCCAAGGCCGACATGGCACATGGTACTTGAGCTAGGTCCTCAATAACATTACCATTTTGAGCAGCTCGCATGTTAGGATTATGCATTGTTCTACGTAGAACACCTTTGGGGGGGTATGGTACTAAGTCTATGGCTGGTTTCTTAATGTAGAGATAACTACTTGGTTGCGATTCAGATTGATCCAATGTACTAGGAGAGACATCATAAGAGCTAAGTCTTGTTTGAATGTTCATCTCAGGATCGCACATTAAGACATTGGCATTAGGATCATTGCCCCCTTGCGGGGGCATTGGCTGTTTTCCCCCTTGCAGGGGTACTGGTGTCAAAATAGTGGGTTGTTGTTTCCCACTGCATTGAAGCATGGTTGGTGCATCTCCCTTCCCAGAGTTAGCATCTTGCTTACTCTTGTACTTCTTCTTCTTTCCTCTAAGGTCTATGGATGAGACTATGAGGATGTTAGAATTGTTGGAAGGATTGGTGGGTTCCTGCATTGCCTGGCCAGCTGTGGGTTGCAAATTCTGAATAGAAACTTGTCCCGGATGTGGGGTAATCTGTTCAAGATGGTTGACGAAATTCGTCATACCATTGACATGAGGTTCATGTGGTGGCCTAGCTAGATCAAACGCAGGTCTTGTAGGTTGGTTCCAAAAAGATTGGTTATTTTCTAGAACCTGACCACTCCATGGCGGAATGGGGTTAATGGTTGGATTGCCCTCTTGCGGGGTTAGGCCCAAAAAATATTGGTTACTTTGTAGAACCTGACCACTCCACCGATGTGGTCCTTGGGTGTGATAAGCATTCCAAGGTGGGTTTCCCCTCTGCGGAGGTTGACCCCAATAAGTTTGGCTACTTCCTGAAACATGACCAATGGGTGGATTGCCTCCTTGCAGAGGTGGGGCCCAAGAATTTTGGTTGACTTCCTCCTTGTGGAGGTGGCATCCAAAAATATTGGTTGCTTCCTGAATGTTGTCCAGTCCATTGTGAACTAGGTTGCATGTATGGATTTCCCCCTTGTGGAGGTACGTTCCATTGAGATTGGTTACTTGGTGGAACATTACCATTCCATGGATGGATAGGATTAACGGGTGGATTGCCCCCTTGCAGGGGTATGTTCCATTGAGATTGATTACTTGTTGGAATCAGACCACTCCATTGAATGTTTCCTTGGTTTAGATTAGCATTCCAAGGTTGATTTCCTCCTTGCGAAGGTGGGCCCCAAGAAGATTATATACTTCCTAAAACCTCCCCACTCCATGGAGGAATGGGGTTGATAGGTGGATTGCCGCTAGGAATTGAGCTAGGATAAGTCGGAGGATAACCCCCTGGGGAATTTCCACTAATCTGAGGAGCATATGCCCAATTGGCATAAATGTTCCATGGTTCATTGCTTCCGCTAGGAATATTACCATTCCATGGTGAAGGGTTTCCCCCGAAAGTAGAATTTGGACAAGTGTTTTGTATACCATGAGGACTCTGGTTTAATCCTTGTGTGTGTTGACCCTGATTAGCCGATCCATATGGAAAACCAATGTTTGAGAAATCCATGGGGTCCCTTGTTGATTTATGCATGTCATTCAAACTTTCAGAAAGAGGTTTGATATCACCTAGTGACTCACGGATAGTAAGTGCAACTGGTTCTGAAAGACTCATCAAAGGAGGAATTTCATGAGCATGTGTGTGATGTTTCAATGTTTCAATTTCAACTAGAGCAAGATTATCAACTATGTATGTATTCAGTTCGTGATGTGACGATAAATTCTCAGTGTTGATTTGATGTTGTTCTTCTCGAGTAATGTTAATTGAGTTGAAAATCAATTCTGTTTCCAAGTCATTAGAATGTGGTTTTTGTGTTTGTCTCTGCAATGTAGCAGGGCCTTCAATTTTTGGTGACTCACCTTGCTGCTGCCATGACTAGCAGATCGGGAGAGTAGCCACTTCTAAGAAGTTGATAAAAGGATGTGTTTAAAATGATAGTTTGAATCAAACAATCCTAAGGCAGTCTAGACTCAAAAAATGAAAAGTGTCCACACAGTAAAAATTCCCTAGATATTTCAAGCAAGCAAACTTACTCTTCCAAAGAACCAAAGCTCAGTGAAAAGTTGGATTGGAGGGACTCCTGAAACTAGTAGCTGTTGAGGGATGCTAGGACTCAGACAATTGCTAGCAGCGAAGGTATGAGAAACAGTTACAATAAACTTTAATCGCCAGGGGTGCAAGTGTTGGTTCCTGACCAATCACCCTCCCAAGGAGTAAAAGTTCCAAAGTCAGTCTCAGGTATTGAAAGTGTGTCCCACTCACAACAGCCTATGTGATATCCTAAGAATAACCACTAAAGTTACCACTTCATAATCGACAGTCGGACGGAAGTCGAGGACAACTCTCATTACCAGAAACTCTAGAAACAGTGATGTCACCTTGAGAACTTGTCACTGAACATAGAATACCCTCAATAAGCTCATGTCCCACTAAATAAGAAAGAAGGGGGAACCACCCTTACTTATCCAGATTGACATCATGCTTGACGCATGTTTCAGAAGCGCTTTCTCGACAAGCGTTTTTTGCTACTAATGGATTTACTCTCTTTAAACAATGCTAGTTTCAAAGTTTTGCAGCCCAGGAGTGTTAACTCTCCAAAACCTAATCTGGGGCACTAACCTAAACTTGTTGGTGATATGAAAATCAAAAGTTTGTCAATTTTAGATTAAGCGCCAATTTTAAATGTAGTTTACTTAGTTTGAGGAGTGGAATTGAAACTGGTGGTGTTTTGAATCGAAAACTGAAAAATGAACCAAACAATGCAAAATGCTCACTACTCTACCTTTCAATTCGATGAATATTCTAAATTAAGGAAGAGTTAGAGGTTCATACGTTTCTTTCAGTCATGCAAGATTTCTAGTAGATTTCGTATGTTTATGCACAGTTTTTTCTGAAATATGGATAATAATTGATGTGTAAAGACCAATGTAATCCAAACAGATATCTCGAGTAAACATGAATCTAATTCTATTACACGAGGGATCCCTGTTTTTCATTCACAAGATCGCCATAAGGCCCAAGTGAAGAGGATACGCAGAGCCCTTTAGAATGCTTTTGAATTAAATCCTAAACTGTTACACGTGAGATCCACTTTCTCATTCACAAGATCGCCATAAGGCCCAAGTGAAGAGGATACGGTGGCTCAATATAAGATGCTTTGAAAAAATGAACTCCTAAATTATCACAAGCGAGATACACTTTCTCATTCACAAGATCATCATAAGATGCGAGTGAAGAGGATACGGTGCCTCATACACAATATATATCAATAAAACTTAACTCTAAAGGTACAACTCTCTCTAATTGTGCATGAAAATCATGAAAATACTCTAACTCCAAAACAAAATGCAACTAATTAAAGTTTAATTCTGTTTTTTGGAAAGAAAGTACTCTCAAATTATCTCAATCATGTGATTTTCAAGGTGTTATTCAAATGCAAATGTGTGTGAAAGGATCTTTGAAGTGTGTATGGTGCTTCCAAATGTGTATGGTTGATGTTTGATTAATGTTTCCAATCAGTATATTCTAAAGGTCTGAAATATTGAATGTGCTTAAGGTGTTTTGGTGAACAATTTCTTAAGTATGTTTTGGGAGACTTGCAGCCATGTAAAGAGACATTAATGTAGTTTAAGATCAGTCCTTCAACATGTTAAAATAGGTATCTATCATCTTATAAGGTTGTAAGCAAAATAGATCTACTATCAATTGAAAAAGATTGAAAATTAATTACAATTTGGAGCAAATTTAAAGGTGTTTGGAAGTGAATTCCAATTG